>OX244030.2:8842260-10213510 GCA_945859785.2 Tridacna gigas | reverse complement strand
GAACGTGCAGTCTGATCTTGAATATATACTATCCAACTATACAATTTCAGTGGTATTGTCGAATACAGAGGCTTTTGCGGACATTATAGATCAAGATCAGACTGCACTGTTAAGTCAAGTCACTGTTCCTTAAAAGCGGTAGCACTCTGTAAACCAGTCTGTAACGCGGATGTCCCAAGTTCGATAACTGCTTTAGTCTGTCACGGATAGAGTGTCCTTTCGCAAGTCACTTTTCTTTCGTCATAGCACTGGAAAGTGACATGAAAAGAGTTGAAGTTTTCTTACGTTGGAGACATGAATAAAACTCTGACAAATTAGATAGGTGTTTGCTTGACAATGGTTCCACACAAAAGTACCTACATACAATATTATTCCTCTTGCACAGGACAATGGGAAAGAGAGTAGCTTTTCCTTTTGCCCCAGTGTTTTCACATATATTCACTGTAGACAAGCCTGTAGGAATCCCTGGGTATATGTGCATAGGCTGCATTGTAAATTGGAATAGCGTTGAGAGAGTGAATGGTATGGGTGGAGAGAGAGAGAGAGAGAGAGAGAGAGATTTCAGATTTCTTTATTCTGTAAATAAGGCCACCGGCCAATAGTACATAACATACATAATATTAACAGTATTGTTATCGTCCCTTTTCCCTAACCCACAGCATGACAAAATATGTACTTAAATATATCAGACTTGAATATATCAGTATAAACCAATCCACCTATCAAAGGCACACAGCCACAACAATAAAAAGCTTGTCTAGTGTCAGACTACAAAAGAATGTACAACCGGCACGCTGAATTTATTTCGGACGACAAAATGTGTCTTTAATGGGTTGAAAAAGCGGTAGGGAAAAGGGGGAAACACTAGTCACCAGCGTTATCCGGTCCTGTCGCATCATCATCATAATTTTTCCTTTTGATTGTTGTAAAAAATGAACAGATGAAAAAGGTTATCTCATGAATGCTAAATCGTGACTGTGCCACGAAAGACCACTCCTACATTTTATTGAATGACATTTTTTTTCTTTTGACGTAAGGAAAGAGATAGAGAGTATTTTCGCAAAACCGTATTTTTCGGATTATCGAAGGTTAACTATATGGCCCCCAACATGCGAAATGGGACCTTCGGACATTTGCGTAAAGTGTCGTCTCGGATTAGCCTGTGCAGTCCGCGCAGGCTAATCCGAAACGGCACTTTACGACCACATAAGATTTTTTCATTCAGTAGACTTTCGAGAAACAGAAAATCGGGAAGTGTCGTCTCGGATTAGTCACAGACTGCACAGGCTGATCTGGGATGACACACTTTTACGCATATATCCGAAGGCCCCTTTTCGTGTGTTGCACACCATATATCACAATGTGTAGGGCAATCATTGCCAAATGAATATTTGATGAAGACAGCTACGCTTAAAGAGAATTCTGACGGATATGCATCTAATATTTAAATAATAGTCTTTTACAGAGACATTCATTGTTGCCCTTTAGCAAAGATGAATTCAATGTTGCCCTTTAGCAAAGATGAATTCAATGTTGCCCTTTAGCAAAGATGATCGTGAATCTTATGCTACAGTCACACACGGCCGGATTTCGAACCGGGTCCATACGGAATTAAAACCGTATCGACCCGGTATAGACCCGCATCATATAGACCCGCATCGTAACCCGTGTCAATTCCCGATGGATTCCGGGGGCTACGATACGGCGGAGAAAAATTTTTGGTCACGTTTAAAATTTTTGCACGGATTTCAATTCTGTATTGATATCCGTATTGACCCGGTTCGAACCGCGTTGACCCGCATCGACCCGCTTCAACCCGCAGCGTAAAACCGCATCGACCCTTGTCGTATACCGCATTGCCTTCATGCAACGGATTTTGACAAGGTTAGTGCTTTGCCGGACAGTGTAGATTAATATCAGACTGCACAAAACATTCAGTTTGATCGCCTACCAACAGTTTACGCAAAATTCGTATCATGATATACACTCAGTGGTCAAAATTGAGTTCCCAATGTCAGAGTAATTTCCCGACTTTCTGTTAACTACCAGTCAAAATGTATTGACAAAAACGTAAAAAAAAGTTGAAAAAAGTACACAGATATTTATATTCAAACTTCGTTATATGACCTTTTACCTTTTTGATTAAAGAATTTAGTTTTAAATTATTGTTGTAATTTTTTTTGAATGTGATCTACAGTTATGAGGGTCCTAGTTTCATATACAAAGTTTATTAGGTCCTCTTGAGATTAAATTTCATATATATTTTTTTCTAGCCAGTTTTTCAATGTCTCCATACATTTTCAACGATATAAAGGCATTCGCTTTGTAGGGGCCTATCAAGAGGTTATTTTCTGTCTTATAGGTATTTTGAGTCTCTCGACCCATGGGTTGGTGCATTGGTGCATAATCCAGAGTTCATTTCCGAAATGTCTAGCCACAACTGTACCAAAATAATTGTCGAGGGTCTGAGTGTGGTTATCATTCTTCGTTGTTCTGTTGGTTGTGACTAATCTACTCACCACTCCATTAACCCTTAGACTGCAAAGCGCGACTCAAGCATCTTTTGCAGATATTATAGATCAAGATCAGACTGCACAGAATGTGCAGTCTGATCTTGAACCTACAATGTCCGATCAGAAGAGATATCTTTCCCCCAAAAAATTACCTTTGACATATATAGCGAAATCTTGGGTTTTGCGATTGGCTTGAAAGTTTCATTTCTCTTATTTTAGCAGGTTGCGGGTTCAAACATAAACATCCCCCAAACAAAACCCTGTCACCGAAGGACGTTTAAAATCACCACACTGCTGTGGCGGACGTTTGCACTGGTCACAACTCGGCCGATTCCGTACCTACATCTAACCTCGTCTGTATAAAGGAGGCTTCCATTTTGAACTACCAATCATATGATCTTAAACATGGCGGCGCCCCTGTAAATCGCTTAGCAACGACATGAACAACCACGGTGAAGTTATTCACATCTATCGATCTGTCGATGAAAGCTCCCAACGGAATTGATAAACCACGCTAAAAATTGAATGTATAAACTGTTTGCCAACTGAAATATTCTTAGAACGATGACGATAGAAAATTGACTCATGTTTTCTTTTTTAAGAGGAGTCTTACAATTTCCTTGACGGTAAAACGGTGTGCTTCCAGAGACGTGCGAAAATGTTTAAATGTGACTCAAATGATGGAACTTCCTTTTAATAGATTAGAAAACATTGTCGGAAAAGGAGAAAATGCTGGTTACCAGCATTTTCTCCTTTTCCCACAATGTTTTCAAAAGACTTTTTCCTCAGGGTCGTTAAAACTCGGCACTGTGTGGTAAAGGAACTTTGTCTTTGTGAAGGGTCGGCTTGATGGATAGATGTGGGGATAGATTTAAGTTCCTTTGTCTGATTCGGATTCTCGGCAGATAAATTTACTCCGACGGAATTTTGCAGTGAGCCTAAAAGAGCATTCTTATTTTTGGATGTGAGGGAAATAAAAAGACCATCTGACATGATATATACAGCGAGCAAGCTCTGGAGTTTCTTTTTCTTATGTATTGGTTGAATCCTCTACCGCACAATCCGACTTTTAACGACCTTGAGAAAGCAGCCTTTTGAAAACATTGTGGGAAAAGGAGAAAATGCTGGTAACCAGCATTTTCTCCATTTCCCACAATGTTTTCTACCCTTTCAAAAACAATTTGCAATTTTTAAGTCACATTCATTTTGTCGTCTGCAAAATGCTTCCAATTCGGACTAGTCTAAAATTTTGTCGTTTTGTAAAGCGGTAAGAATAGTCGCATTGCGTAATTCAGTGATGGTACACTCTTGAATTTTGATGTTATATATAGAACCAAGACTTACCCAGTTTACCTATTTACAATGTTTGTCTTTATATAAGCAGTGCTCTGGGAAAAAAGGGGGTTTAATGCAGCTTTGTAATGCATAATACCAAGCAAATCATCGCTTAACTCTTGAAACGATCTATAAAACCAACTTTTGTTTAACAAACGGCTGAATCATGAGGTAAACTTGTCCTTAGGCATGCGGAAAATTTACCAAAAGCAAACAGTTTCAACATAGGTCAGCCTGCGCGGACTGCGCAGGCTGACCTGTGTCGATACTTTTTGCAGGTGCATCAACCCCCTTTTCACAGAGCATGGCTCATTTTTTGTATATTGGGCCGGTGGTCTTATTTAACAGAAGTCACTGAATATTTACATTAAATGTCTTCGAAGTTACTAGGTAAGCCCTGGGTAACTCGCGTGTCCTATATATTTCAAATTTCACATCCAATATGACAAATTTCTCTTGAACACCCATAGACCATTCGAAATTACAGATGTCATCTCGCATTTCTACAGTAATTGGCTCGGCGTAAGTGATATCAAGTTTAGATTACATTGGATCGTTTGCCGCAGATGGCATCTAGAGCCCGATGTTTACCTTTTGAGAGTTAACTCTTTACCAAACGACAAAAAACTTGGAATAGTCCAGAGAAGAAGCGTTGCAGACGACAAATTGAATACGGGTCATATAATTGAAAATGTTGCAGAAAATGAAGAAAATGCTGGTTATCATTATTTCCTCCGTTTTCCGAGATTTTTTTCAAAAGACTTCGCCTTCAGGGTTGTCAAAATACGGATAAAGTTGGTTAACTTCACGGGTCGGGACATCTTCAGTGAGTAGAAAACACAAAATTATAGCATGTTCAAGTCTGTTATGGCCAAATAGATCATAAAAACATTGGACAGGTTTGATCTAAGATCAGACTACACGTCCTGTGCAGTCTGATCTAAATCTAAACTGTCTGCAAAAATGTTTCAGTTGCGCTTCGCGGGTCTTTACGATGAAAATGTACATTTTTCTTGCTGTCATGCGATGTGGGAAAAATGATGAATTCGAAATGAATAGTAACCTGTCATTTAATTGGACGGAAAACAATGACACAGAGTTTGCGAATCTCTTCTCTGGAATATGTGAGGATTATCATTCAGCAATTTCTTGTTCAAACAATCCATCATACCGCCCCCTCCCTCTCACATGTTTTTGAATTTTACATCAGAGGCTAGAGTCATTTGAGTAGTAGATTTATTAACAGCTTGGTTAAGCTTCACCTCGAGTAGAGAGAGAGAGAGAGAGAGACAGACAGACAGACAGACAGACAGACAGACAGACAGACAGAGACAGAAACAAACTCAGTCAGAGAGAGAGAAACACACACACGCACACACAAAGTGGGAAGAGAGAGAGAGAGATATTAGAAAAAAAAATTCTTTGTAATACTTGCAAAGAAGTACCATGAATGGCCTAACAGTTGCACTGGCTCCTGTAAGTAAGAAAAGGCGTTTTAAAAACAAACGAAATCAAATTCTTTTCAATGTAAAGGGTGGTAAGGACTTATTTGAGGAGAATTTATCAGAATTTCCGTGCAGACAGAATAATTGAATTACTTTGTGAATTCTAAATCCTAATATATTGCTTTGCTATATCTTTTTTGCTTACTGATGACTCAATTATTTCTAAGAAAATTCTTACCTTTTCCCCCTTTCAGTGGTAATATTTAACCGAAAACGGAAAAATAAACCTAGTTACCGCTGAAGATGGGTTCACAAATGATTTTTCTTGTGTTCCCTGACCTTCGAAAGTTCCAAACGGCTCTTGCGATAAAGCAAAAGCTCTGATCTGAAAAAAAAAAAAGATTCTACATTTTCCGAATCGCCATGCGCTGACGTCACACAATTCATTACGACGCGGCGAAACAGGTGGCAGAAGTACTAGATATCAAATTTTCAAGTGGGACTACTTTTGGGTACTACGACCCGGAAGCATTCCGTTCTGGTGTTACACCATGTAGGCTTCCGTAAATTACATCACATTTCCCTTTAGGTAAATAGTGCACGGGAACTACTGTTTTCACCTTCAATTGAAGAGTTAAAAAATATGAAATCGGTATTTTTCACTGGTTATAAGCATGAAATAGCAGACCATAGCACACAAATATTTCTCGATAAACTACCGAAAAGCATGAAATGATAGAGTAATAGTTTTCGTGTCTTAACAAGGGGTCTGTATAATAGCAATTACTTTAATGTCGTAGCATAACTTAGGTTAAGTTTCTTTATTGTATTTACCTTTCAACTGCATAGTATATTCATTGACAGCAAAGGTGTAGATTGGTTACCTCCCCTGATCCAGCAAAGTGTATAGGGATCGGTACAGGCTACTGAAAACGGGCAGAATTCTGCTCGTCTATTTTTAGAACAATGGGCGGTCACTCTTCTTTATTTCATATTCAGGGGAGGTCACCGTCGTTTCTTGTGGTCTCTTACGCCGATCAAATAGCAAATCGAAGTGATTTTTTGTTGAGTGTGTGTTAACTTTTTTGCAGATTTTAATAATTTGTAAAGTACATGCATGCATTTGACTTCGTCACGTGCAACGACTTGGTCACCACCCACACTCTAATCATAACGCACGCTGCCTAATTTGCACGGAGAGAAATACACCGAACCACATCGTCTTTCACAAGTGCAGGCCCGCCCGGGTAGCTTAGTGGTTAGCGTATCTGACTCGCGACCTGGTGGTTGCGAGTTCGATGTCCGGTTGAGGCAAACTTTCTTTCCGGCGATTTTTTGCCTCTCACCTCTGAAGCATGTGAGAAAAGTAGTCAGTAGCTTTGGAAACAAAGCTGTGTCAGTACTGGTGTAATAAAGCCAGGAAACACATGGATGCGTCATTGACCGCCATGATATGATTTGAGCTATTAAAATGGCGTTAAAGTCCAATACAAACAAACAGACAAACTTTCACAAGCGCAGACTTGAGCTGGTCCCCATTTGTATGGGCATAATCATGGATTACCTGCTTCAGTAGCGGTAACCAATCTACGAAAGCCAGATTTGACATATAAAAGACACTCCAATTGGTAATCCAGCTAATCTAGCTTATCCAATGAAAACAATCGTGACAATAGCCTGTACCAGTTGTATATATACTATGTATGACGGGTATCAGTTTAGCAAAGGTGTCGCATCATTTCGAAGTACCTTCGGGTCGCAATATATCGCATCACTATCCCTTACAGAATAATTATTAATACGTGGTGCGGAAACTAAAAACTCTGTGCTAAAAAAGTAGACATCGGGAACATGGCTATAAACGATACTTCTTTGGAAAAATCTAGCCTATTTTTCGCTCCAATTTCTTATAAATACATTTTGTTCAAACGGGGAAAAATAGTTTTGAAAAACACTTTTGTCTACTGCAAATTTTTCTCTTCAGCTTCTAGCTTCTAAATATAGGTTTAAGGAAAAAAAAAAAAGATTTGTGCAGGGTTTTTTCCACAAACTTTATCAACAAAATATGTCTTCATCAATGCTGGGCTAATACCGAGGCTATTTCATATGCCTATAGGAGCTGTGTTTATAAACGACTGGTGCATAGGATATGTGCTAGCTAACCATGCTAACCATGTCTGGATGAATCGAACCATGTCACGTTGTTTTGAATAAATGCATACTTTATTTTGAAACTCGCTGAATCGATTGCAATTTTAAAAAGTAGTCCGTTTCTGTACCCAGAATGCTCATATCAGATAGGTATATCAAACTCGTATGCCTACACCTCAACCCCGAAGCGTTATCGACTGAGCTACATGGATTTGGAGTCGGTGAATGAGCAACGGTGATTAATTCTGTAAAACACAATCGGGGGAAAAAGTAATTAATGACAGCAGACAAAATAAGTACTGGTCCCAGTCGATATTTCTTAATTAAGAGAATACTTAGGCTGCACATCCACTATTTAATGATTCTAATGCAAGCGTAAGATGAATTTATTGGTCTGGAAATGCGAGAGATGTTGGGCTTATATGCCTTCCGTCACACAGGAGATGCCAAATGTCTCACGTCAAACCAACCAAACCGCAACGAAGATCACAGGGAGTTTTATCGGAGAGGTCATCAGTGGTGAGTTTAAAAGGCAGACTGCCTCAAAAATTGCTGTCTAAATCCAGTCTTTTTGCGAAATTGTTCTGATACGCAGTCTGTTTCGTCATGGTTTTATAAATAAACCGAAATTAAAAAAAAAAACAAAACAAAACTGAAATAGGAAATAGACGTGGTTTGTTTTCATATCACGGATTTCTAAAAAGATTCGTCATATTGATTTGGAATATAATATAAATAAATCTAAACAAAATCAAGGGAAAGAAAAAGAACTTCGTTTGAAAAAAGAGAGAAAGGACACGGCGGGAAAAGATCAAGTGACTTGAAAACCGCGGGAAGAAGGTCATGTGACCGTTATGTAATGCATAAGAGGCTTCAACGCAGCGGTAATCATTAATGCCTTACTTCTTTGTTTGCATGTACCAAAATTAAAAGCCAATAAAGTGTTTGAAAAAACTTTTGATGCTAACCTCTCCTGCCTTCTCATTTTTTTAAAGAAGCCAACTTGTTCAATTTAATTCAGCTGCAGGAACGAGGGTATTTATCCTTTCAACACCAGAGGTATAAACTCGACCGGTTTCAACGGCTGAAATACAATCCTTTGAAACACAAATGAGCAGTGCTCTATGAAAAAGGGGACTAAATGCATCTGCGAAAGGTATCGACCAGGCCAGCCTGCGCAGTCCGCGCAGGCTGACCTGGGCCGAAACTTTTCGCTATTGGTCAAATTTTTGTATGTCAAAGGACCATTCTACCGTATGATAACGTCGATTATACATAATGAATTTATGGATCCCTTATTATTTCATTGTCAGCTTTATTTTGCTTTACTTTCACGTAAGTTTCTGAACGATAGCGTCATTTTTCAACCTCCAAATAATTAAAAAGTGAATGTGGAAATATACGAAAGTCAGCATTCACTCGCTTTCCCCCACTCTTTTTTTCCCCTAAAAGTCTGCTTTGCCCCGTTAGTCGATGATAGAAAATTGAATTCCAAAACCAAGTAAAAAGTAAACAAAAGATAGACTTGGCAACTTTTACCCTTGTTTTTTTCTGCAAGTGACTAACACTTGGACCGACTGTACAATAACAGATTTTCATCTTCACAACAATTTCCATACATTTAACTGGTATTATTTAAATTCACATGCATTTTTACACCCTCATTACTCAGCCGGCTATAACAATGAAATACGAAAACAAAACAACAACAACAACAACAAAAAAAAAACATCGTGTGCAGGGGATATTGCTTCGATTCAATGGGCCGAGCCCCGGTACCTCAGCTGGTAGCGTACAGGACTTAAGAACAGGGGGTCGCTGGTTAGATCCCTTGCTCGGCCAATTTCCTTTCGAGAATTGGAGATGGTCATTGAGACAGGATTCATACCATTCTCACTGCTGGCCATGTGGCTTGGAAAGCAGCCGATGGCTTGGAAAGGATATTGTGCGAAGGACTGGTAAGGGAAATTCCAGGAAAGCATAGACAAGTGCACTGGCCGCCGCGATATAACTGAAATAACATTGAAAACGTTGTTAAACACATGTAATAAATATACATGTAGTCATTCGATTTAATGAAAATATGGCGTTCAAATGAACATATAATTATTAGCGTTCCCCACACGGCTATCCATTCTATCCAACATGATTCAGTACCAGCCGCAATATTTACAAAACAAACTAACCTACCCAGACGGGTTATATTTCTTTTCGATTAATCATGCCAGAATCACGTGTTCGTAACTCCTTTCGGCTTCAGGGACAGATTTTAGCTTCGCTTGCGGAAAGTGTAATTCGAGATCAGACTATACGTGCAGTCTGATCTTAAATCTGCAGTGTCCGATTTTTGTGAGATAATCTGACTCAGGTGGCCTTAAAACTTGAATATCTGAGCGCATGTAACTGACTAGATATATAGGATATGGCCTGAGTTGGTGTTATATAAACGAGTCTTGTGGGAAAGCAGCCTGTGGCTTGAAAAGAATATTGTGCGTAGTGTTGGTAAAAGAAAAATCCAGGAAAGCATGGGTAGGTGCACGCGAGTCTACCAAAAATGTTATTAAGCCAGCCTTTGGCGAGCCTAATAAATTTTTTTTGTGGACGAGTTTAATACATTTTTACCTCAAAAGCCAGCGAATGTCAGATTCTTTCTATCACATAGCAGTATAACAAGAATTATAGTCTGTGATGTGTTAAAACATAGGCATACATGCACTATGTGTAATGAAATTTACACGAAGCCTATTCGATTCTTTGACAGTTACATTACGAACGAAAAATAGTTCCAAAGAAACTTGCATGTATTGATTTTGTTTTGAATCTAAAAGTGATTAAATTCGCCACTTTATCATGATTACCAATTTTGACCGTTAATTCCACACAGGAATCTAGGTCAGAAATGTTTTAGAAATGAGATGTATAATTTCAGAGTATGGACCACTTACGGAACTATTTTCTTATTCCAGACGTGTGTGAGACAAGACATTCGTAATGGCCTATATTATATTGAAAATAAGGGGAGTTATGTGATAAATAGAGGGTCTTACATTAGTGTTTATGTATTATCATTTTTATCAAACGAGTTGACTAAAAATGTGGGTCAGCAATGTTTTAGAAATGAGATGTATAATTTTAGAGTATGGACCAATTACGGAACTATTTTCTTATTCCAGACGTGTGTGAGACAAGACATTCGTAATGGCTGTATTACATTGAAAACAAGGGGAGTTATGTGATAAATAGAGGGTCTTACATTAGTGTTTATGTATTATCATTTTTATCAAACGAGTTGACTAAAAATGTATGATGCAAGCCTTGGCGACCTTCAAATACACTTCAGTCAACGAGTTTGATAAAAAATGAGAATACATAAACACGAATATGAGATTCTATTTAGGCAAAAAAAAAAATACCTGTGTTTCCTATTACATGTAAAAAAAAAATAGGGTAGGTAGGTGGGGATTTTTTTTTTAATTTTTTTTTTTCAAGTCATCCCGATTAGGTAATTTCGAAAGAGTTTTTTGGTCAATATTGATAGTATTTGTCTATCTTCTTGTAAACTAGTTTATTAACAAATAATAACAAGGTAAAAATAATCGAACTCCCAAGTCAATGAAAGCTTTATAAGCTCAAAATAAGCCTTTGTGAAATAATATCACTGCTCCATTACTGACAGCTTAAATGTCAAATGAACTAAGAGGAACCAAAATAAGAAGAAAAAGAAGCATTGTGTTATCAACCCACAGTTATTAAACTGGAGTACAAGTAAATTATTACTGAGTTTTTAAGTATCAAAAACAGCAGTCTAACTCTTCACCAAACAACAAGTCTTTAGCCTGGTGCAAATTGACAGCATTTGCCGACGACAAAATAAATGTCACTGAAAATTTGGAATTTGTTCTGGAAAGAATAGAAAACATTTCGGGAAAACGAGAAAATGCTGGTAACCAGCATTTTCTCGTTTTCCCACAATGCTTTCTACCCTTGTCAAAACAGATTTCAATTTTTGAGTCACATTCATTTTGTAGTCTACATTTACTTTCAATTTGGACCAGTGTAAAGTTTTGTCATTTGGTAAAGTGTTAAAGCAAGAAATTAACAAATTTGACTTTGTATTTTACACACACATCAACACTTAGATTCCTTCACTCCTTCAGTCATTATGACATGACTCCTGATTTGTCACTGATTTTATTGTGTACGTTTTAAAAGAATCATTTGAAATTTAGTAGAAAAAGGAAAGCAAGCTTATCCGAATGATATCTAAAATATAGAATATCAACTTTTAAAAGTTGCACGCACCTCCTGGTCGGTCTGTTCAGGGGCCGAATCGACAAATTAAACAACATAATTATGTATTAAATAAATGTTTTTCACTCCTATAGGTGACATACTACAAGAAAAGAGTGCTGTTATAGTGACAGGAGCAGGCCCTATCCTGAGGGATCGGGCTTATTTTAAGCTCAACCGTCTGTTATGAATATATACCTTGTAACGGCGTGGTGCCAAGTTCGTGCTACTCACCTTCCAGTCCTCCACCTGACCGTACACTGTTAGTGTTCGTTTGGCATTTTGCTTCTCATTCTGCTCTGGGTGATACTTCTTACATAAATCTAATAGCGAGAGCGAATTTGGGAAGGAAGTGAGGCATTTCATGCCAGAAAAATGTGGACATGTTAGTAAGGCTACCGCCAGTAGTGACGACGCCATTTTGGCAAAACGTCAAGAGGGCACGAATTCGAAACGGCCCCCAGTCAAAACGAACCATTTCTTTTTAATTTATATATAACATTCCCCAACCCCAAAATACAGGTGACGAGGGAGGGAAAGATAAAATATAAAAAAAAAAATAAACAAACATTTGTACATATTAAAAGCTTTCTAAAATTAGAAAAGTAAAGCCAGCTCAGCCGAAAATGAACGGCTACAACAACAACAATTCGGGTCGTTGAATGTAAAACTAGCTATTAGAGAATTGTGGTAAATTAATTTATTGAATTAGCGAAGCCGTCACACTGTTTTGCACCGGAAAAAAAAAAAAAAAAAATCGGAGGTCGGAAGAAGAGGGTAGGTGGTCGCCTGATTTTTTTTTTAACCCCCGGGAAAAAAGTTTAGGGTCGGCGGTGAATATTTAGGGTCGGTCGGGTAACCGGAAACACAGGTATTTTTTTTTTTTGGCCTTATCACATAAAACAAATGACAGGCCAAAAATATCCTGCATTATCATCATTAGACTAGACACCATTCACGGGTCCATGTTTACAGTTGTAGTTCGGTTTCAAATGTGTACATACACAGGTAGATAGATCTTTGACATTTACTCCAGTAGTAAAAGGAAACAGTTTCTAGAGGGGGTTAGTCCATCTATTTCCGCAATTTTGTTGATTTAAAAAACTTTCGCTGCATTTCTTGGCTTTTATCAAACACGAAAACCCAAAACTTTCCACGCGTATACGTTTTAGCAACAATGACGTCAATTTTCCGCGAAACGGCGTAGTCGTACAAATTCTGGCACGTGCTGTGGCTGGTTTCTCTGGCTTCACGCGCTCATGACTAAAACAGATGAGAATTGGGACCCCAAAAAAACGATACACTAGTGTATTATCAAAAATAAGTCATAGGTTTAGTTTAAACATATTTTATTCAACAGTATAAGATACAGGTTAACAGAATACACCACAATCATATGACAAATATACTGAGGAAAAGGATAAGAACGGAAGCTTAAGCTTATAAAGTTCTTCTCCAAATTTCGGGTAACGGTTACTAGTATTACATGAATGTATCATTACTAATCGCAAAAAAGTAAATTGATTTAGAAAAAAGATAGGAAAAAAAAACAAAAAAAACAGAAGAGTGTGGAGTGTTATTGATAAAGATTTCATTGGAAGACACTTGTATAATGGCTATAGAAACTCCAGCTTGACCATCACAATTTAACAAATTGTAACTGTTTAACTATTTAAAGGTGAGCAATTAGGCATTACTTGTAAATCTTTTACTATCACGGATGTATGTGTGCACGGCAGCAAATAATCTTTGGTTATCAAGCGGATTAAGGTTTTCATCTCCAAATAGAATGATTTGGAGTGTAAGTCTTGTTATACTGTTAATACTTAGGCTTAGAATAATTCATTGGTTATTATAAAACGGACATTCTAAAAAAAACGTTGGGTTGATTCCACTGTACCGCATCTACAAAGTGGTGATTGCACCAAATTTTTCAAGTACAAATGTTCATTGAGATAGTTACATTTGTTTCTTAATCTAGCATGTATGATCTGAATTTTTCTATCGCCAAAAAAGTAAATCCTCCGTGGACAGGGTTTATCTACGTTCAAACGGTATTTAAAAGATGACAATGATTCAGAGTTTTTAATTTCATCTGGCAGGGAATTCCAATCATTAGTCACAGCTGGCAAAAATGAAGTACTGTACAAGCTAGTCCTACAAGCAATGTTTCTTAAATTGTTAGGCCTTCGAAGGTTATAAGAGCAAGAATTGCCAACCGTAGGTGGAACATGAGTATTAAGATAATTTGGAGAAAGCCCATTAACCATTTTATAGAAAAGAATGAGCTTGTGCTTGCGCCGTCGTTGGCTTAAAGTTTCCCACCCAGACTCCTGATATAGATCAACGATAGAAACAAGCTTAGTACAACCGGTAACAATCCGAGCAGCTTCATTTTGCACTTTATCCAGTCGATCTTTCAACCCTTGAGACAGATTGTCCCATATAACATCACCATATTCAAGAATAGGTCTGATAAAAGAGAAATACATGATTTGGAGTGAAAGGCGATTAAGACGGGTTTTCAACAGTCGCATAATTCCGATTCTTTTCCATGCCTTTTCGATAGATTTACCTATGTGGATGTCCCACGACCCATCTTTAGAAAGAAATATGCCTAAGTGTTTATGACTAGTAACAGAAGGAATTTCAATATTTGACATAAAAAGATCTGGATGACTAGTCTTAATACGTTTGCGAGATATAACTAAAGATTCAGACTTTGATGGATTAAACTTGACCGACCATTTCTGCGCCCAATGAGTAATTTTATCGATATCTGTTTGTAACATAGTTCCAACGGCAACCGGGTCCGTTACAACCATTGATAAACTGGTATCATCTGCAAAAAGGTTAATATTTGCATGAATGCCATCAACAATATCATTAATATAAATTAAGAATAAAAGAGGTCCCAATATGGATCCCTGAGGCACACCGGCTTGAATATGACATAAGTTTGAGACACCACCAGGTACAATAACTCGTTGAAAACGATTAGAAAGATAATCAGAAAACCAGGACAATAAATTACCACTAATACCCGCTCTTCGCAACTTTAACATCAAGCCTTTATGCCAGACTGTGTCAAATATAATTCGTTCGAAGACTTTTTCAATATTATTTAATAATGAAACGGGTCTGTAATTAGCAGGAAGAGAAGGGTCACCCGACTTAAATATGGGACACACATTAGATATTTTCCAAAGGAACAGATCTGGTATTTAGTGAGTGATTAAATAGATCGCACAAATGCGGTGCCAGCTGACCAGCTGCTTCGATAAAAATCCTATTATTTATGCCGTCAGGGCCAGAGGCTTTGCCCGTTTTAAATGTTCTTAGAACATCCAGCGCTTCAGACGGCGAGACATGAATTGAGTCCAAAGTTTTATGCATGACGTGGAAACGTTCATCAGGAAGGGTACTGAATGATTCATCTATACATGACTGGTTAGCAAAATAATTATTCAATACATTTGCTTTCTCATCTTCGTCGATAATCAGCGAATCACTAAAAATATCAAAGAGAGGAGGAATAGATGTTGATGATTGTGAAGATATCATTGACTTGAGGGTTTTCCACTAGTCACGCGGAGACAGGGAACCAGATTTTAGCTTCAATGACAATCATTCATAATAGGTTAATTTACTCTGTCGAATCAAAGAGATTACACTGTTTCTAACAGATTTGAATTTCGACCAGTGATTAACACTCTTTGAAAGTTTCGCTTTCCTATATAATCTTTTACGACGATTTTCCTTTTTGATTGCACAATTCATCCAGGGTGGTTCTTGTGGATTAACAATAACTTCCTTACTAGGGATGAACCTATTTGCGTTATCAGTAATGACATCCGAAATTCTTTCAGCATAAGTATTAATGTTACAATCATGTAAAGAGTTCCAATCAAAATTTGTCAGGGTAGTTCTGAGCTCATCATAATTTCCTTGTTCATATTTCCAAACTGTTCGTTTGATATTTTTAAACTTTTAAAGTCATAGGTTTAATACACTGTCGGAGGAGGTTTTATGTGATAAATAAATTTCCGTTTTTCGTGCTCTGAGAGTCAAAAGTGTTCATAGAGCTATGCCTGTCACAGCGGAAATGAGAGAAAATGTTGTTTATGTTTTCGAATTTTGTTTTTAAAATGTTTTGTGGCTTTCTTTGCTGGATTGTGACGCCATTTCAACCCTTTACCATACAATCCAGAGTTTTAACGACAATTGAGAACGAAAGCTTTTGAAAACATTGTGAGAAAAGGAGAAAATGCTGGTAACCAGCATTTTCTCCTTTTCTTGCACTGTTTTTTATCCTATGAAAGAGATATTCTATTATTTCAGCCAAATTTATATATTATCTGCAAGCGCTTTTAATATGGACACGTCTAGGATTTTGTCATGTAGTAAAGGGTTACTGTAATTCAGTGACGTCATGAGGGCCGTATTCTTACACCAACAGATGCATTCAGCTTCTTTTGTTCAAAGTTTTATGCAACTTTCTCTCAAGTCACTGGCTGCTTTGCGTTCTTAAACTGTCAAAACAATACACAGTGGAGAGAAATGAAACATGCCATATTTAATTTCATCAGAAATTATTCAAACGACCTTTTAACCTTTTCCACACAATACCGAATTTCCAAGCCACTGAAGAGGGAGGCTTTTGAAAACATTCCGAAAAAAAAAAATACCCGATCGAGGTCCATATTTTAGGTAATACACTTCTTCTCATCTGCAAATGCTCTCAATTTCGACGTGCTTATAATTCTGCTGTATGGTAATAGGTTCTGAAAAAATATGTATTATGTATCAAGTATTATATATAAATCTCTTTTTAACCTTTTCCACGCAATACCGAATTTTTAAGCCACTGAAGAGGGAGGCTTTTGAAAACATTCTGAAAAAAAAAAAAAAAAAAGATGCTACCCCTCCCGATAAAAGTTCAATTTTTGGGTAATATACTTATTGTCATCTGCAAATGCTCCCAATCTTGACGTGCTTAATTCTGTTGTTTGGTAATAGGTTTTGAAAAAATTATGTATTATGTATAATATTATGTATAAATCTCTTTTTAATCTTTTCCACACAATACTGAATTTTCAAGACTCCGAAGAGGGAGGCTTTTGAAAACATTTTGGAAAAAAAAAAAAGCCAACCTTCCCGATCCAGGTCCAATTTTTGGGAAATGTACTTTTGTCATCTGCAAATGTTCTCAATTTCGACGTGCTTATAATTCAGTTGTTTGGTAATAGGTTCTGAAAAATCCATTGGAATTATCAAATATCTGTAAATGAGATGTCCCGAGCCGTGAAATTTGTGAAATGGACGATCTCGGATCTTACGACCTAGACTCAAGTTGTTACATGGTTTTGTTGTAAATTTACGTAAAGTTTAGAACTATCCGTCAACAGGCACCCGGATCGGTCTTCGTTTTGTTGCAGTCTGATCCGAGTCCATGTTGGACGGATAAATGTTTAACATTGTTTAAGTTCTCTTTGAACATAAAAGCTGCGCCTCATCCCTTTTAAATGATTTTTCCCACAGGGTACTTGACTGTATTGTTTTCAGGGATAGATATATGTAATATTGTTGTTTGCATTATGGGCCGGTGGCCTTTTGCATAAATAAATACTTGAGACTTGAGACTTGAATAGCGACCAAAGGTTAACAATGGGGGTGTAAAAATACATTTGAATTTAAATCTTACATTTTTAAAAGTATTGAAATTATTGTAATTGTGAAGATGACAGTGCCTGCGTGGCTGACCCAAGTCGATACTTTTTGCAAATGTATTAAACCCCTTTTTCACAGAGTATGGCCCATGTGTATGTGTCAAACAATTTGAGCCATGCTCTGTGAAAAAGGGGGGGGGGGTTAATGCATTTGCAAAAAGTATCGACCCATGTCAGCCTGCGCATTCCTCGTAGGCTGACATGGGCTGATACTTTTCGCTATTGGTCAATTTTCTGCATGTCAAAGGATCAATCTACCTCATGATTCAGTCGGCTGTTAGACAAAATAGACTTTATGGATCCATGATTATGTGATGTCTTGCTTGGAGATGCATTAAGCCCCCTTTTGCATGGCTCATTTATTTGTTAATTAGAAAATGTGTATAGATATAATGAAAGCACTGCAAGACGTACATCAAAGTGTTTCTCGAAGTTGCAATGGGCATTACGTGGGATCACCGGCCAGTTTACAATGAGTGTAACCATCATTGCGGGGAGGGGGGTGGGGGTAGGCGGGCCGGCCCATTCTTCCTTTTCTAATGTACAGTCATTCCAACATTAGAAGCTTCGAGCATTTGGAATCACCCTGCTGTAATAATACCCCCTTTTTTTTAACGTTTTAGCATGTCAGTACTGTGTTTGCACTATATGTCATTCGATTTCTTAAAGATATTTTATGTAGTGTTTCCAGTGTCCAATTGTTTAACCTTTCATCAAACAAGTCCGTCTTCTCTTCAAGTGTATTTAATTTATTCACTTTCATTTTTGTAAGTTCGAGAGAATATAGAGAGTCGCATACAGGGCAATAAATTAAGGATTAGGAGATTTGAGATAATGGCCACAGTTTTAGCCCGAGGAAGAAGTCTTTTGAAAACATTGTGGGAAAAGGAGAAAATGCTGGAAACCAGCATTTTCTCCTTTCCCCATAATGTTTTCTTCCCTATCAAAGAGAAATTCTATCATTTGACTACGTTTAAATTGTCATTGTCGTCTGCAAATGCTTTCAATTTGGACAAGTCTATTTTCTTGTCGTGTCTTAAAGAGTTAAAGTGTGTAAGAATATGAAAGCTAAACCACCCATAGAAAAGGTCACATCGATTTATTTGTTTAACGACCTTGAATAAAGCATTCTGAAAACAATGTAGGTGAAAGGAGGAAATGCAGTATTTTCTCCTTTTCCCCACAATGTTTTCTATTCTATCAGAGAGCTTCCATTCATTTGTATTGCTTTCAAATTTGTCATCCACAGATGCTTCCAAATTTGAAGAGAATACAATTTGTCGTTGGGAATTGGTTTAGTTCACTGTCACAAAAAAGGTCAAATATTGATTGGTAAGGAATTAAAAACAGCCATTTTATTCGAAAAAAAAAAATACGATGGCCCTGTTTACAGAAGTAATTCTAATCCGCTTTTGTCATCAGAATAAACTAATTAATTACTCGAAGATAGTTTCAGCTTTCAGCCATAACGTCACATACACACAAAAAAGACAGAAGGTTTCCAAATTGATAAAATACAATGCTTAACAAAGCGTCATCTAGCGGCGAGATCGATCCGCGCGAAACGATTATTTGTAGAGTGACAGGGATAACAATGAAACTGACAGGCCATTACTTTTCTTGTTCCGTGCCCAGAGTGCAGGTAAATAGGTTACACAGGATTTCTCATTTCTGTTGAAGACCCTATTACAATTTAGGGAAAAAAAAAAAACAATTGCGACGAAATACACCTCATGCAATAAAACTTTTCATAAATGAGTCAGACTAAGAAGAAGAAACCGATGGAAAACAAATGAGCCATGCTCTGTGAAAAGGGGGCTTAATGCATCTGCCAAAAGTATCGACCCCGCTCAGTCTGTGCAGTCCGCGCAGGCTGAACTGAACCGAAACTTTTCGCTATTGGTCAATTTTCTGTATGTCCAAGGATCAGTCTACCTCGTAATTAAGTCGTTGTTTAAGAAAATGGCTATTATGGATCCATAATCATGTGATGGCTTTATTAGTATCATGTATCATGGAGATGCATTAAGCCCCCTTTTATCAGAGCATGACTCGAATAAGTTAGCTACCAATGTTGCATTTTCATGCGAGTGTTGCACAAACAACTGACAATAGTATGGCGTCAATATGACGATAAATCGATGATGAACGTTATGTATTCAAGTCGGGATCATGACAAAACTTTCTTTTCTGTTCTGTTCATAAACTTGTGCGACCGATCACGTGGCCTTTCGATATAACGTAAACGGTTGCAATCATTTGTCGGAGATTTAAATGGAATCGTTTGCCCGATCATGAAAACGTTGCCTTTAGAAAACATTGTGGGAAAAGGAGAAAATGCTTGTAACCAGCATTTTCTTCCTTTCCCACAATGAGTTCTGTCCTATCAAACAAAAATTTGAGCCACATTGAAATTGTCATCTGCAAATGCTTTCAAATTGGACAAGGCTAAAATTTTGTCGTCTGGTAAAGAGTTAAGGGTTAAATGAAATACCCGTAACATGCAGTCTCGATATCATGTAAACCCATGTTGCAATTGAGCCATGTTCTGGCAAAAGGGTGTTAAATGCATCTCCGTGATACATATACCAAGCATGACATCACATAATTCTTTATCAACAAAATCCATTTGTCTTACAACCAGTTGAATTATGAGATAAAATGTCCTTGGACGTGTAAAAAATTTACCCCAGAGCAAACAGTTTTGACCCAGGTGGGCCTGCGTGGACTGCTTAGGCTGACATGAGTCGATACTTTTTTCAGAGCCCCTTTTCCCAGAGCATGGCTCAATTGTTTTACGTGTCGGAAGCAAGGTGGTGACGAGATGATCATGTGACTGAATTGACCGGCCACATTTTGGATTAGCTTTTGTCTTGTCATGTTGATTTTTTTCTAAATAAAGAATAGCATTTATTTCATGCTTTTCGGTAGTTTATCGAGAAATAATGGGGGATTATATAGAGGATATTTTTCTTTTCGGTGGAAGATCGAAATTTATTTCATCTCGTGAACATCATCAGTAATGTTTTCACGAGTGGCGTAGCCACGAGTGAAAATATTACTGATGATGTTCACGAGATGAAATGAAATTCGATCTTTCACCTACAAAAAAAAAAAATGTTCTATTTATTTCATGCTTCTAAATCCTATTTTGTTGGAACTTTTATCAAAATCCAATACAGTTGTTTTCGGTAATTCCCCGTGGCGTACCCCCCACATAACAACGCATTACAATATTACTTAAAGCGCGAGAAATATAGCGTATATTACGTCATATTTCCCTCCATTTGAACGGCACGTGCTGATTTCCCAGGTAACTGGTGCGCGGGAACTACTGTTTCTGCCTTCAATTGAAGAGTTAGACAATATAAAATCGGTATTTTCACTTGTCGTAACTTTGAAATATCAAACTATAATCTACCATTATTTCTCGATAAACTACCAAAAACATGAAATAAGGTGTGATATTTCATGGTTATGACCAGTGAAAAATACCGATTTCATATTTTTTAACTCTTCAATTGAAGGCGGAAACAGTTCCCGCGCACTAGTTACCTAGGTAAACAGCGCGAGCCAGGCAACAACAGGGAAGTATGATGTAATTTACGCACATTTATCCTATATTTCTCGCGCTTTACGTAATAGTGTAATTCGTTGTCATATAGGGGCGGTACGCAACGGGGAATTACCGAAAACAAATGTATTTGATTTTAATGTAAGTCCCTAGAAAAAGGGGTAAAAGCATGAAATAAATAGAATATTTTTATTTTGTGAAAGATCGAAATTTATTTCATCTCGTGAACATCATCGGTAATATTATCACTCGTGGCTGCGCCACTCGTAAAAATATTGCCGATGATGTTCACTCGATGAAATAAATTTCGATCTTTCACCGGAAAAAAAATCCTCTATTTCTAAGGTTTTATTTGTTTACTGTAACGCATCATAGATCAACATGGTTTGCATTCTAGTTTTCATTTTTTTTTCAACTGCAAAGTAAGACAATTTCTGATTGGCTAAACAAAATTATTTATCCAATCAGTAATTCTGTTACTTTCTTAGTTTTAGAGTAAGACTAAGAACGCTATTCTGCATGGATGATGACGCAGGCCCCGATTTATATCCTAAAATGACCCAGGAAAAAAACAAAAACAAACAAAATCAAAGTACTGAAAGTATTGACAGACTAGCGAATTTGATTGTTTGTATGGTGTTTAACCCTGTTTTCAACATAATTTCTGTTATGTAGCGGTGGCCAGTGCACATATCCATGCTTTCCTGGATTTTCTTTTACCAGTACTCCAATATTTCCAAGCCACTGGTTGCTTTCCCACATAATCATCGTCGAAACGTGAGAGAGAAAAGAATCCTGTAGCAATGACGATCATCAATCCTCGGAAAGAAATTGGCCGAGTCGGGGATCGAACCAGCAACCTCCTGTTCTCATGTCCTATTGGTTAACTATAATCCAGTTTAAGTTTAACCCTTAACCTGCTAAAAATGTTAGATTTAACTTTCAAACCGATGGTAAACATCTGAATATTGCTATTTCAAAGTTACATTTTGGAGAAAATATATCCTCTTATTGGACAGTGTAGATTCAAGATCAGAGTGCACGCTCTGTGCAGTGAAAGCCAAGAAATGAGGTTGGCTTTTCCCATGTGCCAATTTCAGCTTCCGGCACAAGATTGAAGGGTGAAATATGTTGTTATCATTGAATACTGTACACAATGATCTAAATAATAAAATGATTGAAGGAATGACAAGGATTCCCTGTCCAGTGAGGGTTAATATAGCTGGGATTTGCTACAAGTTACCTAGGTGTATCTAATAATAGATTCATTCAAATATGAAGGAATAAGTGATAGGTCACTCAATTTACATAAGAGCAAAGATCTTGTACCTTGTAAATGACATCTTGCTCAGTTTATTACTTTGTAAGACGACATGTTCAAATTAGAGTGGTAGAGACTTAGTGTTTTTTGTCAGAATCGTAATATATAACAGAATTAAGATTACTAACAGAAAGAAGTATTTTCTGTGAGGCAGTATTTGGCAACTGTGGGTTTTTTTGTTTACTTTGACTCTAGGTCAGTCTTGATGTCTATAGAGAGGGGGGATGACTATTAATGCTTTAAGTACTTTGATCTTTTCCAGATTGTATCCACGACCTCCTTTGGGCAATCATAATAAAATAAAGTATTCTAATCTTGAAGTATAATCAGAGGAAGAAAAAAATTAAGATATTATGTTTACACGACATTAAGAACTAAGTGGAAGTATGGATTACGTTACATGGAAAATTGCGACAGCAGAATGGATTTTGCTTGCACATGGTTTATCCCGGGGGTATATGGTGAATAAACAGACAATATTGAATCCCGTTGTCTTACGTCAGCACGTCTTCATGCGTCTGCCGCAGAATCTTTAAAAAAAAGAAAAGACTGTGACACTAGTATATGGATACTTGATCTACATTATTTACATGAAAAGTTAACGCTTACTCTACTGAGCGCGACTTACTGAGGGCAGTGTAGATCAAGATCAGACTGCAAAGAACGTGCAGTCTGATCTTGGATCTACACTGTCCGAGAAGAAGATGTCTTTTCTCAAAAAAAAAAAACAAAAAAACTTTGAAATAGGAAAATTTGGGTTGATACAATCGGTTTGAGAGATTCATTTCTTTTATCTAGCAGGATAAGGGCTAACTTGTTCTTAACGCTCTAACGGGTTAACAGCATTACAGTAAATATTTCTATGAAAAACCCCCTTTCTTAAGCCTTTACCACAACAATCCCGAGTTTTAACGACCCTGAGAAAGAGGCCTTTTGAAAACATTGTGGGAAAAGGAGAAAATGCTGGTAACCAGCATTTTCTCCTTTTCCCACAATGTTTTCTATCCTTTCCAAAACAAATCTCAATTTTTGAGTCACATTTAGTTTGTCGTCTGCAAATGCTTTGAATAAAGTGTAAAATTTTGTCATTTGTTAAAGAGTTAATGATTCTATCTCCGTGTAGGAATAATCGTTGTAAATAATATTTTCTACTCCTCCCTTCTTTATATTTCATTACGTCTATGTACATGGGCTGTTAAAACTTTTGTATTTTTGTATTTTTTTTTTTGATACATTACTGACGTCGAGCAATTCAGAATTTGCCGCAACGTTTACTTGATCTAATCTGTGTCCAACTTTATTTTTTTGGAAGTTCGATTCTTTTTCATGTGGGTGGGCGGGTGTTAGGCTTTTGAAACAGAAGAATCAAAGATGTACATGGAGGAATAAGTTGGAATAAAGTATTTTGATCCCTCGCCAGTCGTTTCAAAAAGATTATTTGAGAAATTAAATTTTCGTGCGATGACACATGCCTTTCAGTTTTAAGCATTGTCTCCTTTTTCCACAATGTTTTCGAAAGCCATTTTCAAATGGGTAGTTTAACACCGGAACTGTGTGGTAAAGAGTAAGATAAAATCCGTCCATGACCATATCTATTCATGGTAAATCAAATACGCTTTGATTCTTGCGGCCCGGAGTTCAAAAGAATCGTAAATACTAGACGTACATATTGGACTATTTATCATCTAGCCGACTTATTGATTTGTATTCTTACGCAGAATGATGGCTCTAGAAAAACGAGTTTTCAAGATGCGGCTTGTCAAGTGATGTTTTTTCTCTATCGTGTCCTATTTTCTATCTATCGATTCTTAATTGGTTGTAGATCGTGTTTTTTTTTTGCAGCACGGCGTTCATTATTCCTGTTGTGGATTATCTGTTTAATCCTTTACAACGTAATCCCGAGTTTTAACGACCCTGAAGAATAAAGCTTCTGAAAACATAGCGGGAAAAGGATAAAATGCTGGTAACCAGGATTTTCTCCTTTTCCCACAATGTTTTTCTACCCTTCGAAAGGCAAATCAAATTATTCGAACAGCAACACATTTGTGATTGTACAATGTTTGATGCCGTTTTCGGACTTCGCACAATGTTCGCCAAGCCCCCGTAGCTCAGTTGGTAGCGTACAGGACTTGAGAACAGGAGGTCGCTGGTTCGATCCCCGGCTTGGCCAATTTCTTTCCGAAGATTGATGATAGTCATCGCGACAGGATTCATTCCTCTCTCACCGCTGACCATTGTTTCGACGATGGTTATGTGGGAAAGCAGCCAGTGGCTTGGAAATAATATTGTGCGGAGCACTGGTAAAAGAAACCTCAGGAAAGCATGGATAGGTGCACTGGCCGCCGTGATATAGCTGAAATAATGTTGAAAACGGCGTTAAACACCATACAATCAATCAACAATCGCACAATGTTCTTCCAAAGCCACTGGCTGCTTTCCCACATAACCATCGTCGAAACAATTATCAGTGGTGATAGAGGACTTGTTCTACGTGGTCATTTTCCTCAAAATTTTTCCCTTTTAATGCATCTATTGGGTAAAGCCTTTAAGACAATTGTGACAAATGTAGAGATTGGCTCAGACAGGCAATTTCTAAACTTTTCACAAGGTTTTCCCTGATCGTTTCTTCATCGGAGTTTTTATTGACTTTAAAAGTCCAATCTTCTTTTCCAGTTTATTTATTTACTATCATTTTTGTTAAGTTCGAGAGAATAGAAAGTCGCATACAGGGTAATAAATCAAAGATTAGGAAATTTTAGATAATGGCCACGGTTTTAACCCGGGGAAGAAGTCTTTTAAAAACATTGTGGGAAAAGGAGAAAATGCTGGTTTCCAGCATTTTCTCCTTTCCCCATTATGTTTTCTACCCTGTCAAAGAGGAATTCTATCATTTGACCACGTTTAAATTGTCGTCTGCAAATGCTTTCAATTTGGACAAGTCTAATTTTTTTTGTCGTGTGGTAAAGAGTTAAAGTGTGTAGGAAAATGAAATCTAAACCACCCCTAGACAAGGTCACATCGATTTATTTGTTTGTATTCGAGTTTAACGCCGTTCCAACAGCTTAAGTTATATCACGGCGATCAGTGCACCTACGCATGTGTTTCCCGGCTTCAGTTTTGACTCCAGTTTTGACACAACTTTCTTTTTCAAGCCAGCGACTACTTTTCTCACGTGCATCAGAGGTGAGAGGCGAAAAATTGCTGGAAAGAAAGTTTGCCTTAACCGGGTATTGAACCCGCAACCACCAGGTCACGCGAGTCAGATACCCTAACCACGGAGCTATCCGGCCAGGCTAGGTTCACAATGAAATCAACTACAACCCGGATTTGCTAGAGTTCATAACGGTGCATCTCCCCCAGTCTATAGATTATCTGCAGTGTCTTCAATTACGAATCATGCTGATCGATCTCCATTCCTGTAATTGACTGTATTTCTGACATGCCAGCCACTCCCGTAATGAGACAATCATGAACCATGCTCTTTGGAAAGGGGGTTAATGCATCTGCGAAAAGTATCGACCTAGGTCAGCCTGCGCGGACTGTGACCTGGGCCGAAACTTTTCGCTACCGGTCAATTTTCTCTATGTTAAAGGAACGTTCTACCTCATGGTTCAGTCTGATGTTAAAAAGGTGGCTATTATGGATCAACATTAAGCCCCCTTTTGCCAGAGCATGGCTCATGTTTTTTTTTTTACCTTCACATACCAGGAGAGATATATTGATTGACTGTATAGTATTTAACACAGTTCTCAATATTGTTTCATTAATATCACGGCGGCCAGTGCACCTATCCATGCTTTCCTGGGTATTCACCAACCTTTCTTAGGAATATTCTTAGTTCTTTTCTCCAAGATTTTCTACACTTTAAAGTAACACAACTCCTGAATGCCTAAACCATTTGGTTTTGCAAATCAGTAGTTGTGCTACTTTCAAATGTAGGAAATTCTGGAGAACAAGACAAAGAATGTTCTTAAGAATAGTTGGTGAATACGGACCCTGGAGTTTCTTTTACAAGTACTTCGCAATATATTCTTCCCAAGCCACTGGCTACTTTCCCACATAACCATAGTCGAAACAATGACAAGCGGTGAGAGAAGAGTAAGTCCTGTCGGAATGATTATCATCAGTCCTCAGAAAGAAATTGGCCGAGCTGTAGATTTGAACCAGCGACCCCTTGTTCCCAAGACCTGTACACTACCAACTGCGCTGCCGGGGCTCAGTCAAACATTCTAAATAGCATTCTTAGTCTTATTCTAAATTTAGAAAGCAACGTAATTTCTGACTGGCTACACGTTTTGGTTTAGCCAATCAGAAATTGTGTTTCTTTAAAATTTAGAAAATACTTGGGAATAATACAAAGATTGTCATAAGGACTGGTTGGTGAAAAGCCTATGGGCCGAGATTCATCATCTTGTATTTTAGTCATGCTCTGTGAAAAGGGGGCTTATTGCATCTTCAAAAAGTATCGACCCATGTCAACCTGTGCAATCCGCACAGGCTGACATGGGTCGAATCTTTTTGCTATTTTATTAATTTGCTGCATGTCCAAGGACTATTGTGCCGTCAGATTCAGTCAGTCGTTAGACTTATTTGATTTTATGCATCCCTAATTATGTAATGACTTGTTTGTATAATGCATCACGGAAATGCATTGAATTCCCTTTTGCTGGAGAAAAGCTCATTTTTTTTTTTGTGTGTTGATGGCGGCCATGAACTAAAATTAGCGTCATTTTTAAAGCCAGTCTGGATTATGCATGTATAGATGGCTGATGATTGAGAAATCAATGAGTTGATAAAAAAAAAATCTTTATTACCCAGATAAGGTCGTTCTACGTGGATTTTTCTTCCATAAATGTTCTTTTTTCTTTTATCTCGTATTCCAAATAAAACATGAAATACCGTTAAAAAAGATAGACGGCGTAAATTTGTTACCAAATAGGCAGGGGCCCTTACAATAGACATGTCTACATTTCTGACCAATCACAAATTTCTATTCATTCATATGTTATCGGTACCAAAATGTACGTCAAAAGCAAGTGCATGCAGCTACACCGAAAAAAAGATGATTAAATCTAGTTCGAATTAGAACCTTTCTAACGGCAACATAAATAATAAATTTTGTGTAGGCCAATTGTAAAAACCAAGCATTGTGATCTCAAAGCTCTTTTTGAGTGAAAAAAAGAATCCCCGTATCAGTCGGTGTTGATCGAAGATCAGACTGTACGTCTTTTGCGGTCCGATCTTGATCTACACTATCCACGAAAGTGCAGTGAGTTTAGCGTGGAAGCCAAGTGTTGAAATTCTTTAGAACTTGACTGTCTCTATCATTTTATCCAC
Source organism: Tridacna gigas (assembly GCA_945859785.2). Classification (NCBI taxonomy): domain Eukaryota; kingdom Metazoa; phylum Mollusca; class Bivalvia; order Cardiida; family Cardiidae; genus Tridacna; species Tridacna gigas. Next base: position 10,185,815 of record OX244030.2, on the reverse strand, counting down.
CACTTCTTGAACTGCGGTTAGTTCGACCATAAAAAGGTACTAAAAGACAGACATAGGTCTATTTATTCATTGCCCGACATATTGATTTGTATTCTTACGCGGGAGAAAAAAAGCACGGTATGTTTATCCATATGATACAAATACGACATTTTACATCCTTGTTGTCCTTTGACCACATCATGGAAACGGAAATGACTCCCTTTTGTGCAATGCCTCTATATTCGTACGACTGAAAAAATTCTCCTGACTTTTGAATTAATCACATTTGCTTCAAATACTTTTACTCATTCGTGGTGCTTCTGAAAATGGCAAAAAGTAGTGGGTTATGTCCCTTTATTATCTGATAGGGACAGCACCCTACCTGGTCCAGCATCTTCAGCTTTGTGCATTTGCTTCTATATGTTTATACATATCGTTATAATATCCATTTTTATCAAATAACTACATTTTTTTTTCAATACCAATTTTCTTATCTTACACACACGTTTGAGACAAGCAAATAGTGCCGCATTTGGTCAGAGCTCTGTACTCATTCGCCCCATTTCTAACACATTGCTGACCCAGATTTCTTTGCAAAATTAACCGTGAAAAATGGTGATCGTGACAAAGCTGCGAATTTTATCGGCTTTGGGTTCAAAACTAAATCATTATATGCAAGTTTGTTTGGAACTATTTTTCGTCAATGATATGCCCGTCAAAGAATCGAGTAGGCTTCACGTTAATTTGATTACACATGCACATTTAGGCCTATGTTTAAATCTATCATGAACTATAATTCTTGATAAACAGTTATGTGATAAAAATAATCTGACATTCGTTGGTCTGTTGAGGTAAAATTTTATTAAACTCGTCTACACACACACACACACAGACACAGCTATTATGCTCGTCAAAGGCTCGCTTCATAACATTTTTTTCTGAACTCTTTAATAAAACTTAATCTCAAATGCCAAGTCAGATCGGCTAGAGCTCCAGATAAGGAACTGATTTTGATTTCAAAATTGAAAATATTAATCACTCTCCACTAGACCCTATGTTATGGGTACTCATTAGAATCATCTCATCGAGACGCTTCTAATGAGTATCCACAACATGGGGTTTGGAAGAGAAATAATGGATTTAGAATATTATCACTCCCTCTTATCTGGAGGTCCATAACATGAGCTCAAAAAACTCGCTTATGAAAATATCAGAAAAACCGAATTGCGTTTGAAGAATGCGAAGCTACCGAAAACTACCGGACGGCAGGAAAAACTGCTAGATTTTTGTTCAGTTTATGACTTTACTTCGTAGTCTAATTAATTCGACTAACAGATCTCTCACTCTTGAAAGCAGCAAGTGGTCGAGGAAATTGCTAGAACAAAGTGCCTGCCTTGCATAATTGATGATTCTAGTCGCGAAAGAAAACATGCAGACAAATAGACCTTAAACACGAACTCTGAACGTTCTCAGAAATAATCTGATAATAAATTGAAATCGCAATGGAAATTATGTGGGGGGATATTTGCTTCAAATTTCTGTACTGATATTTTCGGTCTCTTTTCTTTCTTTGTTTTTTTTTTAGGCATTTGTAGAAGACAATGCCACTATGAGTTCAATACCGTATTTTGAAAATCATGTATCGTAGTTTGTGCAAAGCGGAAGAAAGTAAACCCAGTTAAACTCAATTTTCTAAGACAAATAAGTGTTTCGATAGCACTCAGATATGTAATAAATAGCGGCATATTAAAATTAAATAGAATAGGCCATCGATCATGGGAATACTTCTTTTTTTTTTTATTGAAAATATCTATACCCGCTATGGCCTTCTATTGGCGCAATGATACACACAACTTTTGTCTCCTTACCGTCTTCGTCCCAAAACCAGTTCGTCCTTGGGCTTGTTCGTCCCATGGCTTGTTCATCCTGGCTTGTTCGTCCCACATTTCTTGTTTATTTTTTTCAAATTATCAATTCCAAACAATGGCTTCTTGACAAATGTCACACCAGTGCTTTCAACGCTTTGATTCTTGGTTGTGTCCGTGGTTGTGAGATAAGCGTTGGCATCAAAACCATAGATTTTGTGAAATAAATCAAAAAAAAAAAAAAAAAAATATGGTGTTCGATAACTGATAAACCGCACCTTAATTAAACCTTTTTCCACACAGAAAAAAATCTAAACTCTCTTAAATTAAACGTATTTGCAGACAAAATTTTGAGCATGCTGCAAGTTTTGGGATTTATCAAAAAAAAAAAAAAAAAAAGATAGAAAACTAAGTTGGAAAAGGAGAAAATGCTGGTAACCAATGTTAGGGATTTTGTGGTAAACGTTAACCAGACGACAGAATCAGACTTATCAACATTCCAAATGTTTGCAGACTACAAATTCAAGATGTCTCAAATGATGAAATGTGGCATTCAAAGGGTAGAATAATTTGTCGGGAAAGGAGAACATGCTAGTTACCAGTTTTTTCTCCTTTTTTTCACAGTGTTTTCAAACGCCTTTTTCATCAGGATCATAAAATCAAGGGTTTGTTTGGAAAACGGTAAAAGCATCGCAACAGAGCTAGTCATATGTATCGCTGTTTATAAAACGGAAAAAAAAAAAGAAAAGACTGGTCCAAATTGAAAGTCTTTGCTGACGACCAATTTAATGTGATGTAACACGTCTTTAAAGGGATAGAAAACGTTGTGGGAAAAGGAGAAAATGCTGGTTCTCCTTTTCCTACAATGTTTACAAAAGTCCTTTTCCTTGGGATCGTTAGAACTCGGGGTTCTGAGAGCAAAGAGTTAAACAAAATCATCTCAAGATCAAACTGCGCGTTCTTTGCAGCCTGATCTTGTATCTCCACAATTCTTAAAGGTACCCAATGGCCATTTAAGGGTCGATATCCTTGCAAGATTAAAGAGCAGCGTAACCCTTTACCAAACAATAACGAACCTGGGGAAGATGGGATTTGAAAACATAGGGGGAAAGGGAGAAAATGTTTGTAACCAGCACGTTCTCCTTTTCCTACAATGTTTTCTGCTCAATTAAAGAGAAAGTTTTGATTTAAGCCACATTTGATAAGTAGTCTGAATATCGTTTCAATATGGACAAATCTACACTTCTTTCATCTGGTAAGGGGTTAAAATTCAGCACTATGTATTTAAACATGACCGCTAACAACGGCTGAAAATACAATCCATCAAAACTTAGATTTTTATCGATGGACTTATAAAAAAAAGCGGACGGTATAGATCCGAGATCAGACTGCACGTTCTGTGCAGTCTGATTTTGATCTATACCGTGCTTTAAGCTTTAACCCCTTTTCAATTGACAAAATTCTATACTAGTCCAAAATGAAAGCATTTGCAGACGACAAAATAAATGCCACTGAAAAATCTTAATTTGTTTTGGGAAGGGTAGAAAACAATGTGGGAAAAGGAGAAAATGCTGGTTACCAGCATTTTCTCCTTATCGTACAATGTTTTCAGAAGCCTTTTTTTTTCACAAAGATCGTTAAAACTTGTGATTGTGTCGTAGAGAGTTAAAGCCCCTGTTTTTGCATCTGGAGCTGAAATGGGTTAATATCGATTTATTCTTTTTTTTTCAAGCCAGCCAGAGACAGGAAGTTCCATTTGGAAGAATATGTCAATTTAAATGAATACCAAATGACGACATGCCGGTACGAAAGAGAAACTATTTGTCTTTTATGACCATTCTTTTTCCCGTTTGTTAGGATGTCAGATGCCTGTATTGTCTCTTTGCACCTCGCTATTTCATTTTACCCCCGGAAACAAACTTGCAGCAGACGTCTCTTAACCTTTTAACCAAACGACACAATTTTACACTCGTCGAAATTCAAAGCTGTTGCAGATGACAAATTAAAAGTGGATAAATTGATGAAACCTGACTCTAAAAAAGTAGAAAACACTATGGGAAAAGGTGAAAATGCTGGTTACCAGCATTTTTACCTTTTCCCACGATATTTTCAAAAGGCTTCTTCCCAAAGGTTATTTAAAATTCGGGATTGCGTGGTAAAGTTTAAACCGACATAAAACTTGATTTTAAATTCTTACGTCATATTTTCTGCGTTTTCGTTATGTTCGTCTTCATAAAATATACTCTGTATATTGGCGACTTTTTATGCTTTACTCCGTGCATGATCATATTGTGCGGAGTACTGGTAAAAGAAACTCCAGGATAGATAGATGCACTGGCCGCCGCGATATAAAAATATGAAATAATGTTGAAAACGGCATCAATCAATCAATCAATCAATCAGTCAGTCAGTCAGACAGTCAATCAATCAATACCTTATCGTTGCGGCCGACTCCCAATGGCAATGGCCTACTTTGAATGAGTTAATTCGTGCATGACCGTTATGGCCGACTTCTCACGATATACTCTGTACATGAATATCATTGCCGACTTCCAACCAGCCGATATAGCTCAGTAGGTAGAGCGTAGGACTTGTGAACACAATGTCCTACAGATTGTGGGTTCGTATCCCCGGCTGGCCAACTAAAAAATTACTAATAGTCTTTCGGATGAGACATTAAACCGAGGTCCCGTGTGACGGTGCTATACGCCAAGCACGTTAAAGAACCAGGCGAAGCTCTCAGTAGTTTCGACCTGTATCCTTGCACTATCCCCCGTAACAACTAACCGTCTTCTGGGGGCGTCGCTCAGATGGGCAACCGGTAGCGACGATAAATAAACGGAAATAACCAACCATTGCCGACTTTTTATGATTTACTTCGTGTGTGATCGTTTTTGTCGACTTTTTATGGTAAACTCTGTACATTATCGCCTGCCAGGGTGGCTAAGTGGTTAGCGTATCCGACTTGTGACCTGGTGGTCGTGGGTTCGATACCGATCCCCGGTCGAGGAAAACTTTCTTTCCAGCGATTTTTCGCCTTTCACCTCTGATGCATGTGAGAAAAGTAGTTAGTGACTTGGAAAGAAAAATGAATCAGTGTGAGAGGAAGCACGTGCGAAGGTGCACTGACCGCCGTGATATGACCTAAGCTGTTAAAACGGAGTTAAACTCGAGTATAATCAAACAAACAAACAAACACACAAACAAACATTATCGTTATTGCCGACTTCGTATGCTTTACTCCCTGCAAAGATCGTTATGGTCGATTGATTGATTGATTGTATGGTGTTTAACGCCGTTTTCAACATTATTTCAGTTACATCACGGATGCCAGTGCACTTATCCATGCTTTCCTGGAGTTTCATTTACCGCACAACATTCTTTCCAAGCCACTGGCTGCTTTCCCACATAACCATCGTCGAAACAATGGTCAGCGGTGAGAGAGGATTGAATCCTGTCGCGATGACTATCATCAGTCCTCGGAAAGAAATTGGCCAAGCCGGGGATCGAACCAGCGACCTCCTGTTCTCAAGTCCTGTACTCGTTATGGTCGACTTTTCATGGTATACTCTTTACATGATCGTCATTGCCGACTCTTTATGCTTTACGTTGTGTAAGATCTTGTGGTAGACCCAAAACATGATCTTTATTGCTGATTTCTCGTGGTATACTCTGTACAATCGTTTTGACGGACCTCTTATGGTATACTCTGTACATAATCAATATAGTAGACCACTCATGGTATATTCTGTCATGATCATTATGACCGTCGTTATCACCGAATCCTCAGAGTATACTCCTTACATGAAAGTAATGGCTGACCTTTCCATAATATACTCCATACATGATTGATATGGCCAGCTTTCATAGTTTACTCTGTACATGATGAATATGGCTGACCTCTCATGGTATACTTCTTACATGATAGTTATGGCTGACCTCTTATGGTATATACTGTACAAGATGGTTATGGCTGACCTCTCATGGTATACAACATACTTGATTGTTACGTTTGACCTCTAATGGTACACATCAAAAATGATCAATATGGCCAACTTTCATGTCAAATTCTGGATAAGATAGTTATGGCTGACCTCCCATAGTATACTTTTACATGACAGTTATAGCTGCATGATAGTTATGGCTGACCTTCATTGGTATACTTTTACATGACAGATATAGCTGACCCCTCATTTTATACTCTGTACATGATGGTTATGGCTGACCTTCCATGTAATACTTTTTACTTGATAGTTATGGCTGACCTTCCATGGTATACTTTTTATATGATAATTATGGCTGACCTTCAATGGTATACTTTTACATGATAGTTATGGCTGACCTCTCATGGTATACTCTACACATGATACTTATGGCTAACCTCTCATGGTATAGTCTATACACGATAGTTATGGCTGACCTTTCATGGTATACTTCTGACATATTAGTTATGGCTGACCTCTTATGGTATAGCCTGCACAGGATAGTTATTACTGACCTCTCATGGTATACAGCATAATTGATCGTTACGTTTGGTATACTTAAAAAATAATCGATATGGCCAAATTTCATGTCAAACTCTGGATAAGATAGTCATGGCTGACCTCCCATAGTATACTCCGTGCATGATAGTCATGGCTGACCTTCTATGGTATATTTTTTACATGATAGTTATGGCTGACCTTCCATGGTATACTCTGTACATGATAGTTATGGCTGACCTCTCACGGTATACTCTGTACATTAAAGCTATGGCTGACCATCCATGGTATACTTTTTATATGATAGTTATGTCTGACCTCTTATGGTATACTCTGTATATGACCGATATGATTGACCTTTCATAGTATGCTTCACACATGAAAAGTTATGGCTGACTTTCCATAATATACTCTGTAAATGATCGATATGGTCAACTCCAATGGTTATACTCTGTAAAAGACAGCTATGGTTGACCTCTCATTGTATACCCTGGACCAGATAATTATGGCTTACCTCTCATGGTACACTCTGTACATGATAGTTATTACTGGTCTCTCATGGTATACTTTGTACACGATAGTCTTTGCTGACCTCTCATGGTAAACTCTGTGCATGATAGTTATGGCTGACCTCCCATGGTTAATACTGTACAAAATAGTTATGGCTGACCTCTCATGGTATACTCTGTACACGATAGTCTTTGCTGACCTTTCACGGTATACTCTGTACATGATAATTATGGCTGACCTCCCATGGTTAATACTGTACATGACAGTTATGGCTGACCTCTCATGGTATACTCTGTACAAGATAGTTATGGCTGACTTCCATGGTAAACTCTGTACATGACAGTTATGGCTGACTTTCATGGTATACTCTGTGCATGATAATTATGGCTGACCTATCATTGTATGCTCTGTCCAAGATCGTTATGGATGACCTCTCGTGGTAAATTTTGTACATGATAGTTATGGCTGACCTCTTACGGTAAACTCTGTACATGATAGTTAGGGCTGACTTTCATGGTATGCTCTGTGCAAGATAGTAATGGCTGACCTCTCATCGTATGCTCTCTACAAGATAGTTATGGCTGACCTCTCATGGTAAATTTTATACATGAAAGTTATGTTCCTATGGTATACTCCGTGCATGATAGTTATGGCTGACCTCTCATGGTATACTCTGCACACAATAGTTATGGTTAACCTCTTATGACATGCTGCGTACATTATCGTTATGGCTGACCTTTCATAGCAAAAACCGCACATGATCGTTATGGCTGACCTCTCATAGTATACTCTGTACATGATAGTTATGGCTGACCTGCCATAGTACATCCCGTTCACGATGGTTATGGCTGACCCTCATGGTTTACAGTGTACATGATGGTTATGGCCGACCTCTCATGGTATACTCTGTTCAAGATTGTACACCCCGCACATTATCGATATGGCTAACTTTCATAGATAGTTATGGCTTACCTCTCATGATATACCCTCGTTGCAGCGACAATCGTGAGCCTCGGTGTTTGGTTACTGAAACTGCAAGGGGTAAAAATAAATTTCACTTACCTGTTTGTGTTAGTAGATTAATGTCCTTCAAGTATACAAGACATATTCATTTTTGACTAGCGAAGCTAGCCTATAGGCATCAAGACTGACCTAGATTCAAAGTAAGCACAAAACCCCACAGTTGCCAAATACTGCCTCAGAGAAAATACCTCTTTCTGTTAGAAATCTTAATTCTGTTATATATGACAATTTTGACAAAAACAACTAAATCTCTACCACTCAAAGTTGAACATGTCGTCTTACAAAGTAATTAAGTGAACAAGATGTCATATATAAGGTACAAGATCTTTGCTTATATGTAAATTAAGTGACCTATGCAAAGCAGAGAATCACTTATTCCTACACCACTGTAACATTATGAATGAATCTATTAATGGATACACCTAGGTATTAACTTGTAGCAAATGCCAGGCTATATCAACCCTCACTGGACAGAGCCTGCTGTCTGATCTTGGATCTACACTGTCCGATAAGAGGATACTTTTTTCCAAAATGTAACTTGGAAATAGCAATATTCAGGTGTTTACCATCGGTTTGAAAGTTTCATTTAACATATTTACCGTTACTGGATTATAGTTAGACAATAGCACACATTGCCCCGGCAGCTCAGTCGGTAGCGTACAGGACTTGAGAACAGGAGGCCGCTGGTTCGATCCCCGACTCTGCAAATTTCTTTCTGAGGATTGATGATAGTCATTGCGACAGGATTCATTTCTCTCCACATTTCGACGATGGTTATGTTGCAAGCAGCCAGTGGCTTGGAAAGAATATTGTGCGGAGTATTGGTAGAAGAAACTCAAGGAAAGCATGGATACATGCACTGTCCACCTCTACATAACTGAAATAATGTTGAAAACAGGGTCAAACACCATACAAACAATCAATCAATCAAATTCGCTAGTCTGTCAGTACTTTCAGTACTATGATTTCAAATATCCATAACCCATTTCAGTGATTGATTGATTGATTGATTGCATGGTGTTTAACGCTGTTTGTAACATTAGTTCAGTTATATCGCGGCGGCCAGTGCACCTATCCATGCTTTCCTGGAGTTTCTTTTACCGGTACGCCGCACAATTTTCTTTCCAAGCCACTGACTGATCTTTCACATCCTTTCAGTGAGCATGACACATCCGACACAGAGCTGCGATTTTGTCATGCAAGTACATTCGCGGAGAGAGAGATTAAACCAACATTTTAAAAACTGACCTTAAACCTCCCTCGCTGAAACGGCCATGTGATAGCCATTAACAGCAATTCTTTTGGAAGTGATTTTTTTTTTAAACGCGACTTTGTCTCGAAATAATAAGTAGTTATCATGGAGAGTGGTTTTTACGTTAGCGCAATCACGTGTTCTGAATATGAATTTTTAAAGTTCACCGATTTCCTGTTCATTTTTCTCTAATTCTTGCCGACAATAATAATATCGATAAAAGGTTTACATCATCAGTCTCGATTTCGATAAATTATCACGTGACTTATTAGAAAAACAAAATGGCCGCGAACTTCGATATATCGTGATTTTAGATGATTCGACGATACAAGCACGTCGTACATGATAGTTACGGCTGACCTCTTATGGTACACCCCTTTCATGATCGTTATATGGCTGACCTCATATGATATACTCCGCACGCGATCGACGTGACCAACTTTCACGCTTTACTCCGTACATGATCGTTTTTCCTGGAATGTCCTTAATATACTACTTCCACTACAACAACAACAGCAACAACAACAACAACGACAATACTTTTTTTCGGCCCCTCAATCCTTTGTCTGTTCTGCACATGTACTGATATTGATGAACATGCATGAAATAAGCCTGTAGGGTCATGGGTTAACCTGTCTCTATGTTATCTGGAGGAAGAGTGAGGAAGGAAGGATTATCTACAATGAAATTATCTCCTATCAGTTATCCGCGGTTGTATTAAATGCTGAGGCTATCTCGTCAGCGGAAATTAGTTCTTTCCGTTAATATGAAATCCAATTCACCCTTATTGCTCGCAGAACTTGCCCTTACTCTGCTAAGTTTACTCCCAGCCGTGCACGGTAGCGCAGTCGGTAGAGTACAGGACTTGGGGCTAGGGGAGGATCGCTGGTTCGAATCCAAAGCTCGACCAATTTCTTTCCGAGGACTGATGATAGTCATTGCGACAGGATTCATTCGTCTCTCACCGCTGACTATTGATTCGACAAGGGTTACGTGGGAAAGCAGCTTGTAGCTTGGGGAGAATATTGCGCGGAACATTGATAGGCGCACTGACCAACCGTGATATAACTGAAATAATGTTAAAAGACTTCGATAAGCAACCTTCAAACAAAAGTATGAACGAACGAACGAACAAACGGACGGACGGACGGACGAACGACCGCAGTTTACAACTATATAACCACGACTTGGTTTCCAGTTGCGCACTTCACGTTTAAGGAGATACACCTTTCATGGTTTTCTTTGACGTAACAACAATATTCTAACTTTTTTATAGCGCCATAGGGGAAAACAGGGTCTTCCGTGGACAATATAGATCTCCAGATCAGACTGCACAGCAGCACGTGCAGTCTGATCTTTGATCTATACTGTCCACTTGCTTAGTCAGAATTAGAAGGCACAAATCTTTCTGACTTTCAGAGGATTGTATTGTTCAGCGGTCGAAAGAGCTCGAGTAGATATACTTAGCGTGGAAAGAGTTTACTCTTTACCAAACGATAAAAAATTAGACTTGTCCAAATTGAAAGCATTTGCAGACGGCAAATTAAATGTAGCTGAAATGATGGTAATTGTCTGAGAAAGTGTAGCATTGTGATAATAAGAAAAAAAAAAATGCTCATTTCCGACCTTTTCCCCCTCTGCTACTTGCTTCAAGAAGGAAAAATGCATGCTGTGGGAGGTAACAAGTAAATTGAAGATTTCTACTGCCCGACTTATGACTGTGTCTGGGTGTTTCACGTGTTGGATGTGTACCAGACAGTCTAGGAAACGATTTTCCGACTAAACAGGAGTCGGATTGCTTGCCAAACTGTAAGCAAGGTCAGGCACTGGCCAGAATCTAAAGGAGTGGAACTTTCAATATTTCTCTTCTAATTTGACTGGAGGGGCATGCAAGCCGACCATTAGCTAGAGTCTAGGAGGGCGCAACACTAAAGAAACCTAAAAGATGTAACATTTAAATTCAAGGTCCGTTCTGGTTTCATGGGACGAGGACATAAGCTGGGCTCTGGCCAGAATCCTAGAGGGTGCAACACTTAAGATCATGAGCCTTTCTGTTTTAATGGGACTGGAATATAAACTGGCCGCTAGAACCCTAGAGGGTGCAGTTCATGACCCCTTCTGGTTTAACAGAACCGGATGTAAACTGGCCACCAGCTAGAATCCTAGAGGGTGAAAAATCTTTAGTTTCAAACACCCGTTCTGTTTGAAAAGGCGTTAATGCAAGCCAGCCACTGGTTAGAATCTTGGAGAGTGCAACACTAAAGCTCAAGACTCCCCTTCTGGTAACAGGTTTCGTGGGACGGCAATGCAAGCAGGGATGCACTGCCAGAATCTAAGAGGGTGCATCACTAAGTATTTAGAATCCCCTTCTAGTTTTTGTATTGTGAATGAATGCAAGTGCCTAGGCAGAACCTAAGAGTGTGCAACACATAGGTTATAGACTCCCCTTCCTGGTTTAACGTATTGGGAATGCATGTAGGTGCATAGGTAGAACCTAAGAGTGTGCAAAACACAAAGGTTTTAGACTCCTCTTCTAGTTTAAAATATTGGGAATGCAAGCACGTGCACAGGCAGAACCTAAGAGGATGCAACAACACGGTTTTAGACTCCCTTTGTAGTTTCGTGGGACGGTAATGCAAGCACTTGTGCCAGCTAGAATTCTTGAGAGTGCAACACTCATGTTTTAGACTCCCCGTGTAGTTTCGCGGGACGGCAATGCAAGCAGGTTCACTGGATAGAACCTAGTAGGGTGCAACTCTTTGTTAGGTAAGAAGTGGGCGAAATTGCAAGCTGGGACACTCTCTAAATCTAGAAGGGATGCAGCAATAACGTTCAACAGCCTTCGTCAGGTTTTCCTAAATGACTGCCCCTGATCTTTATTCAATGAAAAGGAAAGAAAGTAAACCAGCCGATGAAATCACGGGATGAGAAGAGCATTGGCCCTGGTGGGACACCCCAGAAATTTTGTTTAGGCTGTACACTGTAGTGCTACTCAAATTTCGGCTAGGGGAAAACAATGGATCTTGAAGCAGCTTGTAAGACGTTGTGTGCTGGATTTGGTCTGAAACATGTTTGAAAGCTTACAACTATAAGAGTGTCGGACAAAATTGGTTTTTTAAGTCTAGTGTATATGAAAAACAAGTTGTACTGAACGATCTACGTTGTAAATCGTTTTATCATTTAATTTTTCAGAATTGTAAATGTACATGTGTTTATACTGCAAGCATTTAACGACGACATCGTAAATGTGGCCTATATGATGGAAATGGGCCTTTAAGACGTAAAAAGTACCCCCCCCCACCAAAAAAAAAAACAAAAAAAAAAAAAAAAACCTGAAGCCCCTTTGCAATGATTTTGGAGCATGCCTGACAGTGCAGACTGATCTTGATTTACTCTGGCCGAAAAAGCAAAGGCAGTCGTGAAAGGCTTTTTCATGGGTTAAGGTATTGACTTAAACACTACGCAATACCTGGGACAAAAGAGATCTAATTATGAACGGTGAATAATGGAACTAGAAACCCATTACGACATATTTATTTTTCGTGGGAGTGTCCTTGGGCAAGACACATCAGAGCCCTAGCCTAAAACGATGGAACCCGGGAAATACATGAGTATGTGAGCTATCGCCGTGCTATGATTGAAATAATGTTGAAAGCGGCGTAAAACACCATTCAGTCAATTATTCAACGACCCATTTACTTTTTTTAAAATAGTATTCACTTTTTTTTTTATCTCCCTTCATTTGTCAAACTTTCGAAACCATTGCTGTACAATTACCGCTTTCAAAAGCCCTTGACTCTTTACCATACAATCCCGAGTTTTAACGAACTTGGTGAAAAGGCCCTTTTGAAAACATTCTGGGAAAAGGAGAAAATGCTGGTAACCAGCATTTTCTACAATGTTTTTTATCTATCAGAGACAAGTTCCATTATTTGAGGGCCATTCAAAGTGTCGTCTGCAAATGCTTTCAGTTTGGACAAGTCTACATTTTTTTGTGTTTGGTTAAGGGTTAAGAAGACACACTCTCAACAGATTCGGCGAGGAGTAAAATTACTGGCAATAAGCATTTCAGTCGTGCTCTGGCAAAAGGAGGCTTAATGCATCTCAATGATGCAGTTTACGAAGTAAGTCGGCGCCTAAATATGAATGAAAGAAATCCATTTGTGTAACAACCGACTGAATCATGAGATAGAATAGTCCTTTGTCGCGCAGAAAATTTATTTGAAAGGAGTAAAAAATTCGACCCGTATTAGCCTGTGCGGACTGTGCAGGCTGGCATGGTAGGTACTTTTTGCAGATGCATCAAGCCCCCTTTTCACAGAGCATGGCTTATTTGCTTTTGCCAAATAATTCAAGAATGGATTTTCAAATGCGTCTCCTTAATATTTCACGTGTAGGCTAACTGCTTTTTGTTCGTGCTAGAATATTGCCTGAACAATGTCGGGGTAAATATCAGCCAATCAATGGAAGGCACAGGACTGTAATGAAGTCCATTGAATTATTGGATTCTAAAGGTCGTGGAAATCTTTTCCAGACCGGTCATATTTCCGTCATAAGATATTCTTGATGCACTTGTGTAAAAAAGATGAAGTCCCAGGAGATCACGTGTTCTGTCGCATCATCGCGATTGGTCCCCTGAAATAATCTCGGTACGTTAGGCAATTATTGAAGCATATTCTGCGGCGTATAGCAACTGCAAAATGATGACAAGAGTTATTCTGCCTCAGCGGAAATAACACGTTACACTCATAAGAAATTAACTTTAGAGGCATGTCAAAGGCGTCCATGTATCGGATTCATCTTTTAAGTATTCAAAACCTATTCATGCTGGAATATTCATTTATTCAGCTTTATTCTCGGATTTAAAGAAGTTCAATCGATACTTCCCATAATGTCTACTTCAGTATACTTGAAAACAACAGGCTTGCTTTCAGCATGTCATTATTAGACAGACTCTCCATAACATAAACATTAACCACACAAATACGACGGTCATGCCAAGGGCTATCCGTTGTAAGGTTGTAAAATGTCGGTAGGTTATCCGATGTAAAGTTGTAAAATGTCGGTAAGTTATCCATTACAACGTTGTAAAATGTCAGTAGCTTATCCGTTGTAAGGTTGTAAAATGTCGGTAGGTTATCTGTTGTACGGTTGTAAAATGTCGGTAGGTTATCTGTTGTAAGGTTATAAAATGTCGGTAGGTTATCCGATGTAAAGTTGTAAAATGTCGGTAGGTTATCCATTACATCGTGGTAAAATGTCAGTAGGTTATCCATTACAACGTGGTAAAATGTCAGTAGGTTATCCGATGTAAAGTTGTAAAATGTTGGTAGGTTATCCGTTGTCAAGTTGTAAAATGTCGGTAGGTTATCCGTTGTAAGGTTGTAAAATGTCGGTAGGTTATCCATTGTAAGGTTATAAAATGTCGGTAGGTTATCTGTTGTAAGGTTATAAAATGTCGGTAGGTTATCCGATGTAAAGTTGTAAAATGTCGGTAGGTTATCCATTACAACGTGGTAAAATGTCAGTAGGTTATCCATTACAACGTGGTAAAATGTCAGTAGGTTATCCGATGTAAAGTTGTAAAATGTCGGTAGGTTATCCGTTGTCAAGTTGTAAAATGTCGGTAGGTTATCTGTTGTGAAGTTGTAAAATGTCGGTAGGTTATCCATTGTAAGGTTGTAAAATGTCAGTAGGTTATCTGTTGTAAGGTTATAAAATGTCGGTAGGTTATCCGTTGTACGGTTGTAAAATGTCGGTAGGTTATCCGATGTCAAGTTGTAAAATGTCAGTAGGTTATCCATTACAACGTTGTAAAATGTCGGTAGGTTATCCGATGTAAAGTTGTAAAATGTCGGTAGGTTATCCGTTGTCAAGTTGTAAAATGTCGGTAGGTTATCTGTTGTGAAGTTGTAAAATGTCGGTAGGTTATCCATTGTAAGGTTATAAAATGTTGGTAGGTTATCTGTTGTAAGGTTATAAAATGTCGGTAGGTTATCCGTTGTCAAGTTGTAAAATGTCGGTAGGTTATCCATTGTAAGGTTATAAAATGTCGGTAGGTTATCCATTGTGAAGTTGTAAAATGTCGGTAGGTTATCTGTTGTAAGGTTATAAAATGTCGGTAGGTTATCCGTTGTCAAGTTGTAAAATGTCGTATGTTATCCATTGTAATGTTGTAAAATGTCGGTAGGTTATCTGTTGTAAGGTTAAAAATGTCGGTAGATTATCTGTTGTAGAGTTGTAAAATGTCGATGGGTTATCTGTTGTTAGGCTGTAAAACGTCGGTGGGTTATCCATTGTAAGGTTATAAAACGTTGGTAGGTTATCCATTGTAAAGTTGTAAAATGTCGATAGGTTATCCGTTGTCAAGTTGTCAAATGTCAGTAGATTATCCGTTGTAATGTTGTAAAAAGTCGTTAGGTTACCCGTTGTAAAGTTTTAAAATGTCGGCAGGTTACCCATTGTAAGGTTGTAAAATGTAGGTAGGTTATCCGTTGTAAGGTTGTAAAATGTCGGCAGGTTACCCATTGTAAAGTTGTAAAATGTCGGCAGGTTACCCATTGTAAAATGTGTTGTCAAGTTGTCATGTGTCGGTAGATTATCCGTTGTAAGGTTGTAAAATGTCGGTAGCCTATCCGTTGTAAGGTTGTACAATTTCGTTAGGTTTTCCATCGTAAGGCTGTAAAATCTCGGTAGGTAATCTGTTATAAAGCTGTAAAATGTCGATAATGTTTTTGTATTTTTTTACAGGAAAAAAAAAAATAGAATTTTCAAGCTGATGGTAAAAACCCGAATAATGTTTTTCAAACTTTTTCGGGGCAAAATATCTCCTAATCGGACAGTGTAGACCCAAAATAAGACAGCATGTTCTGTGCAGTCCGATCTTAATCTAAACTTTCCGCAAAAGGTCCTTGAGTCGGGCATAGCAGCTTAAGGTTTACAATTATATGTCTATATTGTGGTAGTCATATACCACAAAGACTTTACAAACATGCATGAGTAAACAGGCAGATCAGGTATTTCTGAAATTACCCATGCAGGAATCTAGGTCAATCATACAGCATGAAATGTTTCAGTTAGTCATTCTTGACGATTGACCGTCTAAAAATGAACAATACGTTTGTGATTTAGATTAAAAATTCTTTAGTTTTACGACACATACAATGCTTTACATGCCCTCACTGTGGACGAGTCAGTAACTTACCAAACAACCTATAAAGAAGAACCCTTTTGAAAACATTTTGGAAAAAAGGGAGAAAATGCTGGCAACCACCATTTCCTTTTTTCCCACAATGTTTTCTACACTTCAATAATCAAAATTCAGTTTTTGAGTCACATTTATTTTGTCGTCTGCATATGCTTTCAGTTTTAAGAAGTTTTAAATATTGTCGCTTGACAAAAGGTTAAAGTACGAGTAATGTCTCAGTGTTTGTAGTATATCTATATTAATACAGCTCTGCTGCAAAATTAAGAGACTATTTGGTCATAATCTAGAACAAAGTAGTGAACAGTGTAGCTCAGAGATCAGACTGCACATTCTGTGCAGTCTGATCTTAATCTACACTTTCAACAAAGGCTTCTTGTGTCTTTTATAATAAAGAAAGACTTAAATATATTTCGACTACCAACATCAATTTATTTTAAGAACTTTTCTTCTGCAACCGACATGCCCCTTTTTTATGTGACGCAAACATTCTAAGATCTCTGAAATGGCTCGTCTCGTATTTAACCTTTTGTTAGCTATAAACATTAACAAAATCCGTTTAATGTCTCGAGAAATAACAACAACCTGATGGTATAAGAATTAAGCGGTCTCGAATTTACTGTGTGGGCTAGACTAAACCCGGGGACTATTCTATGTTGCTCCCTAGTCTCCATAATGAGACGTTTACGATGCTTCTTTTTATATTTGGACATTTATTGTGCACCGTTCCGTCTCAAGTCCATCGTGAATTTTCCGGTGAAAAAAATTCCGACTTTCTGTTTCGTCATTTTTATTCTGTATTGCAGCTATTTGCAACATGTGACACATATGAGCAAGGGCAAATTATCAAATGTTACATTACCTAAAGCAATTTATATCTTGTAACTCGTGTTTGGCAGCCATTTTGTGTCTGTTTTAGGAAACGAAACATCTCGAGTAACAGATGAACTAAACTGTTTTTTTTTTTGCGTAGCTAAATGTGCTGGCTTTTGACCTTCCTTTTGGTTCTGATAACAAATGAATAAAAAGAAATTTGTGATTGGTAAAAAATGTAGACAAGTTTATTAAAAGGGCCCTGCCTATTTGCTGGCAAATTTACGCTCTCTACCTTTTTTTCAAAGATATTTCGATATTGCTTATTTCTGTTTTTCATCCTTGAAATTGAGAGTATTTGAAACGAAGGATTATTAAATACGCAAGCAAAATGTATGTTCAAGTTCCAGTTTTGTCGTCAATTTTTGACAATACTGAGAGTTTAAAAGTGCGCACAAAAATTAATCTGGGCGGAGATTTCACCCATTTTTGGCAATCGTCACTGTACTCGGATGCGACCCATCAAAAACTGAAATCACATCAAGGACAGTTATCTCTACCAGATTCGCAAATAGCTATGTTAAGCTTTCAAAGGTACTAGTATTTTAGCTACTTTTGCTGACAATGTAAATCAAAGATCAAACTGCACCCTCTGTGCAGTCTGATCCTGGATCTAGACTGTCAAATATGTTGCGAAATATTCTGACCCAAGAAAACATGGAACTCAAAATAGCTTGCTTATTTTTTGCTGACTGAGCAATTAACCATTTTTTTGACTTAGTCTAGAGGGAGATCAGCGTTCGGTAAGCCTCGGCTGTTTAACGACGGATGATATGCACGGTACGTCTTTTGGCCGGAAATACACCGCTATACCGTTCATAAAAATCGTATGGGGTCACTTGAAAAAAAGAAAACATGGGTCACAAATTTCTATGGTAATCTCTCTCAAGACATTTCCGTTGGCAAACAGTTTGTAAATTCTTTTTTTATTGCGGATTATTAATTCCATTGGCAGTTTTCACTTCACTGTGGTTGTTGTTGTTGATAATCGATTTTCATGGGGGCAACCATGTTTGAGATCATGTGACTGACTGTAATATAAAATGAAAAACATCTTTGGCGTATTCCTTTCGCTACTCAGAACACTCCGAACATGTTCTAGATCAATGGAATATTTCGGAACACGGTGCTGTGTTCTTCAGAACATGTTCTGGCTGTTTCAATAAACCAAGGTGTAGCGCACTTGCTGAACGCGTACTCATGTGTTACAAGATGGCTGAAAGGCGAACGATTTTTCAGCGCGAAAACAATATGGATCCTGAACAGACCTCAAAGATGTGCAGGGTGCTCTAGATCCATGCTGAACGCAAAGTCATTTGGTTGGTTTCAATTGTCTTCTCATTTCCTCATGTCTTGGTACAAATGTACTTGGTAAAAACTCAGAATACTCCAGTCCAGAGTATAATGGCCAGAGTATAAATCAAAGTGATGTCACCACTGTAATCAATCGACACTGAATTAGTTGCATCGCGCAAAGAAACTAATGGGATTTTGTCAACATCGGAATACAGGTGAAAAAGAATACTTTTGAAAACATTATGTGAAAAAATGAGAAAATACCGGCTACCAGCAATTTCTGCATTACTCCCATTGTTTTCTACCCATCTCAGAACAAATTTTAATTTGAGTCTACAAATGCTTTAACTCTTTACCACACAATCCCGACTTTTAACGACCCTGTGAAAGAAGTCCTTTGAAAACCTTGTGGGAAAAGGAGAAAATGCTGGTAACCAGCATTTTCTCCTTTTCCCACAATGTTTTCTATCCTACCCAAAACAATTTCAATTCTTCAATTACATTTATTTTGTCGTCTGCAAATGCTTTCAATTTGGACCAGTCTAAATTTTTGTCGTTTTGTAAAGAGTTAATTGGGGATTTTTTTTGGGGGGGGGGGGGGGGAGGGGCTGGTACAGAGCTATGTGATTGTATTAACTAATCCTCAGCAAGTTGTCTTGAGGTGATTTAAAACGCCAATACCACTTTCCTATTTACAAGAAAAGTTTGCAAGAGATTTGAAGTTTAATTATGACATGGCTTAAAATAGCATTCTAATCGCCAACAATAGATTGTAAAGGGGATGTGACACATATTCCCAATATAGACCAGCAATGTTGGAACAAGTGAACACTAAACAAAACAAAATGATACTGATAAGAACGATGTTCCCAAAATGCTCCATTCAGAACATCATTCCAGAACAGTGCACATGTGCTGAAATATTCCGTTTGCCCGTTTTAGAACAGCATTCCGGGACACAGTACATCGTGAATGGAATACGCCCCTTGATACGGACGAGGATAGATGTAGTTACGGAATCGGCCGAATTGTAACGAGTGCGGGTTAAGGCCACTACATCTCCATACTTACTTAATTGATTGATTGCATGCTGTTTTATCCGATTTCCAACATTGTTTCATTCATACTGTTCACGGCAACGGCTCAATTATTTGAGCCATGCTCTGTGAAAAGGGGCTAGAGGCATCTGCAAAACGTATCGACCTATGTCAGTCCGCGCAGGCTGACACAGTTCGAAAATTTTTGCTTTCGGTAAACTTTTGTAAACTTTCTTCAGGTCAAAGGACCAGTCTACCTTATGATTAACTCTGTTGCTAGACAAAATGGATTTTATGGATCCATTATTAGGTGATGACTTGCTTGGTATAATGTATCACAGAGACGCATTAAAACCCCTTTTGTTAGAGCATTGCTCATTTATGTGTGTCTAGAGTCCAACAAGTCTTCGGAACATTCTTAGTCTTATCCTTTAGAATTTTCTAAATTTGTAAGTAACGCAACTTTTGATAGGCTGAACCAAATTGTTTAGACAATCAGAAGTTGTGTAACTTTGAATACGGATCCTGGTTAGACTTAACTAATCAGTCTGCGGACTAAAACCCTCATCCTTGAAATGTTTGGATTGTTTATGTCGGCGAGAGCAGACCACGATGAGCCTACACTGACGTGCAGTTTGATCCTTGTCTTCTCTCTTCAATACTCGTTTAATCCTCACACAGCCAGACAATTTAAATGAAAAAAAAAAAAAAAAAATGCCGATAGTAAAACCCAAAATAATGCGATTTCAAAGTTCTGGGTCCGTATTCACCAACCATTCTTAATAATATTTTTAGTCTTATTCTCCAAGGTTTATCTACATTTGAAAGTAATAAAACTCCTGATTGGCTAAACCATTTGGTTTAGCCAATCAGGAGTTGTGTTACTTTCAAATGTAGAAAATTCTGGAGAACAAGACAACGAATGTTCTTTAAGAATGGTTGGTGAATACGGACCCTGATCACAGAAATTAACCCTTTCCCAAACGACAAATTTTGGACTAGTCCAAATTCAAAGAGTTTGCAGACGACAATTTTAAATTTGATGAAAATGGGAGAAAGGTCTCAAAACGGGTAGAAAACACTGTGGGAAAAGGAGAAATTGCTCGTTACGAGCAATTTCTCCTTTTCCCACAGTGTTTTCAAAAGACTTGTACTGCAGACAAGTGAAAACCAGGGCTTGTTTGGGAAAGGGTTAAAAGATTCCCATATCAGACACTGTAGATTCAAGATCGGACAGCTTGTTCTATGCAGTCTGATCTTGATCTACATTGCCCTCAAAAGTGCTTTTGGCAGGATTAATTCCTAAAGCGGTAATGAACTAATATTAGTTAATAAGTACATTCTAAAGAATTGTTTGTTTGATTGCTAATATTGACTTTAAAGGCCCAATAGCGGCCCAAAATAAACACTGCGGGTGTTAACATGAATTTAAATTTAACTCTTTACCAGACGACAAAATTTTAGACTATTCCAAATTGAAAGCATTTGCAGACGACAAAATAAATATGATTGAAAAACTGAAATTTGTTTTAGGAAAGGTAAAAAAAATGTGGGAAAAGGAGAAAATGCTGGTTACCAGCATTTTCTCCTTTTCCTACAATGATTTCAAAAGCCTTCTTCCTTAGGGTCGTTAAAAGTCGGGATTGTGTGGTAAAGAATTACATTTCAAACGTATGGAGATTATTAACAAAATGACATCCTGTTATTGTACGGTCGGTCCAAATGTTAGTCGTTGAGAGAAAAATTATTTTTAGAACTAGATCTAGGTAAAAAGCTGCCAGGTCACTGTATCCTTTGTTAACTTTTTACGTAGCTTTAAAATTCATTTTTCTGCCGTAGACTAACACTTAAACAGACCGTACAATAAAAGTTTGTCATTTTCACAATAATTTCCACATTTCTAAATGGTATGATATGAGTTTATATGCATTTTAACCCTTCGGCTGCTAAGTGCGACTCAATGACCTTTTGCTGACAGTGTAGAATGTGCAGTCTGATCTCGGACCTACACTGTCCGATAAGCAGATTTTTCCCCCAAAATATTTTTGAAATAAAAAATATGGGTTTCTTCCTATTGGCTTTAAAGTTTCATTTTCACTTATTTTGCAGGTCAAGGCTTAATACCATCATTGTTTATTTTCGGCCGCTACGGGGCCTTTAACAAGATAAACGTCAAAATACACTCAAAACGAGTGCCTGAGGAAGTTTATGTAGAAATAGTTCCTGTTTTTTTTAGCCTTGCGGAGTCATAGGCGAAATAGAGAATAGATGGTTGGTGTCTTGGATGGGTTAAGTTTATCGGGCAAGGCGGAGGAATTTATCTGGTGAGCCGAAGGCGAACCGGATAAATTCCGGAGCCGAGACCGATAAACTTAAACCATCCAAGACACCAACCATCTATTCTATTTATCCTGTCACGCACTGTAAATGAACAAAACAAAAAAAAAAAACAGACATGATACAAAGACTGTACCTTTTATTCAATATCTTATGGTACTGATACCATAAAATTCCCGGGCCGAGCCTGACAAAATTTCCTGGTATCAAAGACACTACTGTCTATTCTTCAAATTTTCCAATCCACGACACTATTCTGTTTATCATGTTTCACATTTACAAACATAAATCCGACTAGATAGAATATTTCGCTCGAAATTAAGGCACGTATTGACATCTTTAGCACTATGAAAAAAAAACACACACTTGTAAGGCGAACTGTGCAAAGCGCTTTTGGTATGTAGCTTTAATAATGACGTCATGAATAATATTGACTACGTCATAAACGTGACGTAAACCCTCGGAAGAATGTTGTGGCGAAGAATTCTAATTTATCTTAAATAATAAGAAAAATCAACATGTGCATCGAATTTTAAGCGATAATTTTACTTTGAAATATTGATTTCGTGTACCGGCACCTAAAAAAGGAGTTCCGGCTGGTCACATGACGAACTAGCCTAATAAACCTTGATCACGTGACCAACTGACATAATAAACCTAGTCACGTGGTCAAGTGACCGTATATCACCAAGTTTATATGACCCCCTGTTATACGACGGAATTTATAGGAGGTGACAGGATAAAACAGGATCTTTTATCGACGGCTTAGATCAAGATCAGACTGCACAGAACGTGCAGTCTGATCTTGGATATACGCCGTCTGGTTATTAAGTCAGTGCTAACAGATAAAATTCTGTTCTAGGTATTCACAGATTGTATCGTAAGCCGTCGAAAGAGGTCAAGGTTATACATGTGAGCCATGCTCGGTGAAAAAGGGGGCTTAATGCATCTGCAAAAACTATCCATTCAGGTCAGCTTGCGCAGTTCGTGCAGGTTGACCTTGGCCGAAACATTTTGCTTTCGTCCACTTTCTGCATCTTAACCCTTTCCCAAACAAGCCCTGGTTTTCACGTGTCTGCAGTACAAGTCTTTTGAAAACACTGTGGGAAAAGGAGAAATTGCTCGTTACGAGCAATTTCTCCTTTTCCCACAGTGTTTTCTACCCTTTTGGAGAACTTTCTGTCATTTTCATCAAATTTGAAATTGTCGTCTGCAAACTCTTTCAATTTGGACCAGTCTAAAATTCATGGTTTGGGAAAGGGTTAAAGGACCATTCTGTCTCAAGATTAAGTCGGTTGTTAGAGAAAATGGATTTTATGGATCCAGAATTATATGATGACTTGCTTGGTGTAATGGATCACGGAGATGCATTAAGTCCCCTTTTGTCAGGGCATGGCTCACGTATATTTGACGCTGATAGAGTTTAGTCTTCACCAAACGACAAAATTTTGGACTGGACTCAGTTGTAAACATAATGCAGACGACAACTGAATGTAGCCCAAATTATGATTTCTGTCTTTGATAGGGGAGAAAACACTGTTGGAAAAGGAGAATATGCTGGTTACAAGTATTTTCTCCTTTTCCAACAATGTTTTCAGAAACCTTTCTTTCACTGGATCGTTAAAACTAGGGATTGTGTGGTAAAGCGTTAATTAAAGAAACGCGACGGCACTTTTATTTTCGACGTCGTTTCTACCGCTTATGGCCAGTTTTAAACAAACAGCTGTAGACATAGTCACAAAGGACTCTGGCTTTAACCTTTAGGCTGCAAAGCGCGAGTCAAAGACCTTTTGCGGACAATGTAGATCAAGATCAGACTGCACAGAAAGTGCAGTCTTATCTTGGATCTATACTGTCCAACAGAGCCATATTGCCCCAGCCCCCATAACTTTGAAGTAGCAATATATGGGTTTTTATTATCGACTTGAAAATCTCTCTGCAAGTTTTTTTTAGTAGGTTAAGGAATGATACAACACGAGCATATTTCTGGTTTACGTTGGCTAATCCCATTCCACTCCAATAGCTGCACTCTTATTTTTTACCAGACGACAAAATGTCAGACCCGTCCATATTGATAGCACTGGCAGACGACTCTATAAAGGGGGGGGGGGGGTCTCATTTGCGCCCACGCATGGATTTTCTTGATACTTTGCAAGCGAATTGCCTTTGGCCTATGAACTGCAAAAATGTATTTATCTACTTCAAATAAGACATGTAGGTCTCAGGAGGGCACCTTGGGGTACTCCTAGTTTTGGCTGGTACCTGCCTTGAAAAAACTAAGTCCAAAGTTATCGAAATTCATTATTTTCCTAAAACTTTAACATGAATAGTAAAGGTACACCTTATAGAGATATTAGATACAAATTGTGCTATTATAGGTATTGACTTGACTGTTTTTTAAAAACTTGAATGTAAAAAGTATGGATAAAATTGACACTGAAATTTTCCAAACACAAAGTTCAACAAAACATTTATGGTAGTTCTAGTCTTTGTCAACCTATGAAATTGCTAGGAAAGTAGGCCCTGTATGTCTACATAATACACACAAAATTTTATAAAATTTGAAAACCGGTAACAATCTCATATTATGCATGATATGAGCAAAGGTGGTGTTTTGGACAAAAATCTAATGTCCATCTAAAATGTGTTATGGTTACCAAAACACTTTCTAATGCAATAATATCGATATTTTTGCATAACTAACTATGATAAATGAAAGATTCACATACAGAAACAGACTTCTGTAAAGGTATAGCAGTAATTATACAGATATTTTCCTAAGAAAGTAGCATGTATGAAAATAAACCCCAAAAAACACCAATTCACAAATTATTTTTATTTAATAAATATTCCTTTCATCCCAAAATATATTCTACACTTCTAATTTTCAATAGGACAATCATCTGAAGAAAGTGGCTTATCATTAAAAGAGTATTAGACAGGGTGCTCCACTTTTACCATAGATATATGCATGTCTTAACAAAGACATTCAGATGACAACCAGTAAATCAATTATTATACTAATAGCAATATTGTTAACACCATCTAGATGCAACTCGTGCATACGTTAATGGTCTGGCAGTACCTGGCAATTAGTAAGGTTACCTATATCAACAACTTTGAAGTTTGAATTAAAAAACTGTCAGCAAAACATACTTGTGTCTGAAAACATATTTTATATTTTTTTATATATTTGAACATCCTTAATGATGATTTTCTTTATACATATGAATGGTTTTAACAAGAGTCATCGTGATATCAACAAATTGTTTTTCCTTGAGGTTGATACTGGCTACAAAGACTAAAAGTGATTATCAATTACATTCACTTTCCACTAAACAGAAAAGAACAAGAAAACACTTCTACATCATTATACAATACTCCTATATTTGTTAACCGTTTTCTGCAGTCATACACAATTCATTTCTTTGAACAAAGTCTGACTGTATAGCTTTTCAAAAAGTACATGTACTCATACTGGTATTTCATTGAAACTGCTTTCTTCTGTAACTCCAAAAGTCACATTTTAAACGCTAGTGTAACACTCATGCCTAAACTACTTTCTAATTGAAACATTTCATTCTGCCTTGTTGCACTTCATCAGCTAAGAGAGTAGTTTACTTATTACATGTATTTTAGTCTATGTTTTGTCATATTTGATACTAGCTTTTGTAGTTGCCAATAATTGAAAAAACATAGCTACATTAATACAGACTTAATTCTATTAAAAGTTGTTTATACATTTTTGACTTCAGCAATTTGCAGTCAAGGCTGAAGTTCACAAAAGGGTGACAGAAAAGATTAAGCATTATTTAGCTGTATTCCACTCTCTTTGGTTCTCTGAGCTTTGGTTATTCTCCTCTTGTCTATATCAGTGTTTCTTTTTCATATCAATTTACACTTTGTATTATTTATACATCAATTGGGTAATTCCATTGTGGTTTTCACACATTTTACTATTTGTAAAACTTAGGACAAGAAGTCTAATTATTTACACCTTAGTAGGTTGTTCATAGGACAGGCAGTTCTTTGATATCTCATTGTAGTTATTCATTTTCTAGAGAAGTATTAATGAACTTTTTATAACCATTGTACATATTATACACCATTTTTTATATCTTTATTGTTTATACATCTTCATACATTTTACTTTGATACAATTATTTGGACAAGAAGTCCTCAGCAGATTGTAGCTTAAAACATAAGCTTTGACATCAGTTTCCATAATGGGAGATAGGTGCATTGGACCAGGTTGTTCAGTAAGGTTCAGGGATAAAACTAAGTCTGCTGCAAAGTCTGCAAGGAATATCCTTTTGCCACAGTATGGGTGGTTACTCAATTCCTTACAATCAGATGGGGTTGATGTAGCTTCTAATCTAAATGAAGCAAAACTCTGCTACAAATGCTTTAAAAAATATGAAAGGAAGACTGAAGATAATACCACTAATCCACATGACAATGAAGAATCTAACAACGTTATAAATGAGCAAGATGTTGAAATGGACGTTGCTAGTAACGGAAATATGGAAAATGTTGATGATGATTCTGATAACGATGATGCAGAGGAATGTAATGATGTCATTGATAATGATCAGAAAACGACTCCTTTATCTGTACCGGCTTCAAATCAGTTACCTCTTTTGAAACTTGATCAATTGTTTTATGGTTCTGCGTCACACAGAAAATGCACCATTTGCTTGCAATACATAGATTCTGGTTTGGTATCTTTACCTGAATTAGCAAAGCAACAGCTTATGTTTTTCCACAAACTTTGGTGCCCTGAAGATACAAGAATCTGCCCAGAACATTTGATAGGAGATGACCTGCATCCAGATGTTATTGTTGAATTGTCCAATCGTTCCCCACTGTCTGAACGTCTTTCAGACAGAGCAGATCAGATCATCAATGATCTACTTTTAATATCACATTCTGCATCAGAACATGGTCCACTTCCCAGACTTGACTTTGCACGTCTCACAGATAAAGACTGCAAAGCTTGGACTGGGTGGAACCTTGCCGAACTGAAACAAATACATGATATTTGTGTCACTAACTTGCCAGCATTGTCATGTATGTCAACACATAATGCTATTGTTTTGTTCTGGGCAAAAGTTAAAACCAACATATCTTGGCCACAACTTAGTACCCTATGTGGTGTACCAAAGCCAACAGTATCTCGAGTATTTCATGCAGTTCTTGAGGCTCTGAGCAAAACTGTTGTCCCAAAGTATCTTGGTGCAGGGCACATGACTCGTGCTGAAGCTATAAATCATAACACTACTTTCACCAAGTGTTTCTATGGGGACAAGGTTACCCTCATCTTAGATGGGACATATATTTACATCCCTAAAAGCTCAGACCATAAGCTGCAGAGGTCCTCATATTCAGGACAAAAGAAACGGAACTTGGTTAAGTTCATGAGTATTGTGTTGCCTAATGGCTATGTACTGGACACCATTGGTCCTTTCTTTGGCAATGAAAATGATGCCAAAATTACAGAGGCAATCCTGAACAAAGTTGATGAGTTGAAAACATGGCTTCAGGAAACTGACAATTTTATTGTCGATCGGGGATTCAGAGATGTTCTCGATCTGCTGAAATCCTCTGGCTATGAGCCACGAATGCCATCTTACCTAAAGGCAGGTCAATCCCAACATGAAAGTCCTGAAGCCAACACTGATCGCCAGTGTACAAAGACCCGTTGGGTAGTCGAGAGCTACCATGGGCGCCTTAAACAGTGGCACATGTTTAAGGATCAACTAAACTCTAATCATTTCATTCCTATAATTGGTGACCTGGTAAGGACTGTGTCTGCTTGTCTGAATGGCGTGAGGGGGCCAATTTATATGCCCAATCCACAGCGAGATGCAAGGGACCAGAAACTTGCATTCCGCATGGAGTCCAGATTGACTCATGAAAGTCTCTTGGCTAAAAGAGTTAAGGGTGAGCCATCTCTAAGCAAAAGATGTAAGGCAGAGTGGAAGAAGCTTGACGCCTCTGATATTCAATTTCCACAGCTTGAAATGGAATATCTTGAAACAGTGGCATGTGGTACATATCAACTTAAACAAGCCCCAGGTTATATTGAAGAGCACACAACTGATGACGGGGACTATCAGATCTGGGTGTATCAACATTCAGATGATCTGATACGGGGACAGATACAATCCAGACATAAATCTCAAACCAAGTACAATGTCTGGATTCAGTATGAGAAGACTGATACGACTGACCCAGTTAAGGACTATTATTGTATCTGTCCTTCTGGCAAGAGGACAATAGGAATGTGCGCACATGTTGCCAGTATTCTTTACTACCTCGGTTGCATGGCTTATGAACCATCGTTAGAGGCACTACCACATGCAAAAAGATTCAAGGCCTCTGTGGTATCATATGGAAAAGATGTATAGAATTGGCTTAATGAGAGTGAAACAAAATAAAAATCATTAATAAGTAGTGTTAAATTATCTGTTTGCACTGAGTAATAGTAAACTCCTCAGAAGTCCGCATAGGAGCAGTTTTAATAGATAACATCTGATCTATTTTCATTATCAGACTTTCAATTGAGTTTTAATATTGCTATTTTTGATTTTCTTTATGGTGTTCAACAAGGTGCTATTATTTCTGCAAAAACTCTTTTTGGTAAATAAAGCATTATCTTTTGATTGTATGCGAAGTTTCTTATACCAGAACATCGCACAAATCATAAACATGCGTAAATAAACAATAATAAAAACCCTAAAACAAAACTAAAAAAAAATGTGAATTTTACATTTTGAGAAAATTTGACCATTAAGACTAAAATTAAAAAAAGACTATGTTACCGGTTTTATTTTTTCTTGATATTTTAGGATAAGAACAAGCATATTTGTGGTCAAATTCAATATCAATTTCATAGGTTGACAAGAACTGTAACATGGTGAAAATAACAATTCAATTTGTTCAAAATATTTTACAAATGTGAAATTTGGGGGTCACTTCAATCAAAAATTGATATGGTCAATTTTGTTCAATATAACAATATAAACTAAAGGTTCATACATGATTGGAGATTAATAAGCATTATTTTAGGAACAAATTTGGTCAGCAAATCAAAAATCAGAAGGACTGTGGGCTCCTTTAATTGAGGCACACCCATTTTTTATCAAAAATTCTAAAAAATTCAAAAAATCAAAAACTGTGGTAGACGGAAGAAATTTCTTTTTAGTAATATAATCCTCATGTAATACACTACCTTCACATAAATTTTCATAAAATTCTGGGCGTGGGCAGGTCCCTATGTAAATTTCATATAGGGTGAGACCCCCCCTTTGGCTCCAATGATGGGATCTTACTTTTAAAGGATTGAACTCATTTCGCAAAAAAAAAAAAAAAAAAAAGTGGGAAAATGCAGGTAATCAGCACAATGTTTTCAAACGCCATTGTGTCTAAAACGTCGAAAGCACCGGTGTAAAAAGTTGTGTTTGCTGGTGAAGATATACTACATACATTGAGTGGAGGGGTGTAAACCATGTAATGGGTTGCAAAGTTGGAGACTTCTTAAATCACTAGCATATTATCAATTCTCACTCGGTAAGTCGCCTAGAATGCTAACAGAAACGTTTCATGCCCTTTATCCTGCTAAATAAATTAAAATGAAACTTTAAAGCTGATAGGAAAAACCAACATATTGTTATTTTAAAAGAATATTTTGGGGGAAAATATCCCCCGTCGGACAGTCTAAATCCAAGATCAGACTGCACATTCTGTGCTGTCTGATCTTGATCTACACTGTCCGCAAAAGGTCTGCGAGTCGCGCTTAGCAGCTTCAGGGGTAAGAAAACTTAGAAACTCTTGAATGAGAACGGGTTTGGGCAAGTTTTATCAACTTTGAATTTAAAAAGGAGCTTTTCATATTTTTATAACCTTACCAAACTTCAAGAATAATCTATCACTGAATTAATCTATGCGATAGTTGGCAAATCATCAGTGAAGTAAAAAGCCAAAAACTTGTAACAAAATTGTTTTGCGATTGTATTTCCATAGTTGGCTACTTAGCCTCTAGAGGTATTTTTGGATTTCGTGCCAGAATTTCGGAAACACTTGTGGGATTCATTCGGTAAACCTCGGGTGATCCGTTGATCAAGTCCCTCGCTTGTGTCACGTAGCTTGATATTAACTTACACGGTACAACATGTCTTCGCCGAAAATGCACCGCTTTACCGTTCTGAAATTATAATACTCCACTTTGAAAAAGAAAACCTAGTCACAATTTTCTATCAGAATGTTTCTAAACACATAACAATGGTACTTATCTTATGAAGGGTTAAAAATTGTGGGTAAAGGCGAAAACGCTGTTCACCAACAGGACCGTTAAAACAAGGGATTTTGTGGTAAAGGGTTTTTGCTTTACTTAGATCTTACTCTCTGACGTCATTGCCTTATCTACGGAACCAGAGGTCTCACTGGTTGTATAACGTGCAAGAGCCTCAGAGCTCCCTTCTTTGCTTCTTTCGTTGGTCTTTGTGCTCAATGTACTGTTCGTCAAATAGAAATTACTGAGCAATCCTTCTTGCGCCATGTATGATTTTCGTGAAAATTTTATTATCATCTCTCACTTTTGTCCCCACATTTTCACATATTATGCACAATAGGAACAATGTCAAATATTTACCAGACTGTACTGCAAACAAATAGCGTTGTTAATTATCTCCCAATCTCAGGCTACTTGCAAACAAATGAAAACGTATGGTGGCATATTTCTGCCGCAAGATACGAGATAGCTATCGCGATAATTTTAGAAAAATTTCACGATAATTCGAAGTTTCCTGAAAATTTTATTTAGATAGTGAAAGTTTTCTGAAAAAATATCACGATAAACTTTGTTATCCAGAAAATTTTATGTTTATTATTTCTCATTCGTATGGTGGCATATTTCTGCCGCGAGATATGAGATAGCTATCGTAATAATTTGAGAAAACTTTCACGATAATTCGAAGTTTCCCGGAAATTTTATCTAGATAGTGAAAAGTTTTCTGAAAAAAAAAAAAACTATCACGATAAACTTTGCTATCTAGAAGATCTTATGTTATTTCTCATTCGTGCACGAAGCTGACATCGAGGTAAAATTATCGTGATAGTTCTACCCGTCTCTCGATATCTATAAATAGAAAAATTAACATTTGGATGAACTCGGCAGTTTTTGACTGTACAGGAGACAAAGATGATCCGAAGCAGTATCTAATTATAGATACCGTGAATGTCAGTTGTGGGCATGAGCGTAAGAAAAAACGTGATAACAGTTAGAAATATCGCGATATTTTTATCGTGAAACTTTTTGTTATCTAGATAATATTTCCAGGAAAGTTTGTTTTTTCGCGATAGTTCTCTAAAACTATCATGATAGCTATCTCGTATCTCGTGGCAGAAATATGCCACCATAAAAACGCATGTTGACTTTACTAGACCTGGCTTGAAGCTGACAAACGGCTTATGACGATGCACGCAACAAACCGTCGGCCTGTCTATCGACAGTTTTCTAAGTCGGGATTAAGTCTGCAATTTATGCGTTGTTTGAAACTTACATGCTATATTTATTACCAAAGGTTTGCAATGATCAACTGAAATTGAAGAATATCTGAACATCTGTTTAGGGAAAGGAAGCCAATGAAATGGTAATATACACAGATAAAAAAGTTAAGCACCCCTATAATGAAAAAGCTATAATTACATACTGGTAGACAACCATGAACATGGCATTAAGTAACTTCTTTCAACATGGTTTTGTCAATATGTGACAAGTATTTTAATGAAAATCGAGCATCAGAATACAACAAACTATGGTCGTGAGACAGAAGACCCATATTTCATTTCCAAAATGCAGTACTAGTATGTTCATGCACGACTATTTCATTATTTAATAGGCTGTACCTCTACGGTATATCATTACCATGAACAAGCGCATACTAGTAGATAGCAAATTATTGGTCTTCATGCAGCATGAATGTCCTTCAAGGCAATCGGAAGACAAACAGGGTACCATAACACTGTCATTAGCAAGACTAATCAGAAAACATGCTCACACCCATCAAGTGAAGGTTTCCTCCTGTGACGTCACAACTCGCAAACAGGGCACTTATACCGATGGCTTGCCCTTCGCATTCAGTACAGTCCTGAAATGGCTCTGGCTGCCAAATTGCCGAATAAGCACTAATGACTGCAAAGAATCGTCTGAAAGCTGCTAGACTGACCTCACGCAGGGTGATCACGCGTCCATCGGTGACAGATGACCATAAAAGACAGCGACTGATATGGTTTCAAGCGATAATGAACTGGAATCTGAGGTCTTGGAGAAGAATCCGGTGGTCCGATGAACGTCGGTTCATGCTGGATCCTAAAGACAGTCGAATACGGGCGTAGAAATACAGTCTACACTAATAAGGGCGTAGAAATACAGTCTACACTCAACAAAACTTCTCACCGGCAACTTTTGTTTCTCTTGTAAAATTGACCAAGTAATAGACAGGTAAATGAAGAAAATGTAACGTATATCTGGACGTTAGCCATGCTATTGCAATGAAAAGATTCTTGATTTTAGCAACAGAAAGCATTTCTTTTTCAAAAATGGAAAACACATAGTTTGCACATATGTGGTGTCTATAAGCCAAAACAGGTTAAAAAGAGAATCATAAATTACTAAACTTTTGTCAGCAATAAGAAAAAACATGAAAATTATTTTTCTGCAAAAAAATATAAACAGAGGGAAAGAGCATAAAGTTTTCAAAAAAAAAAGATTGTTTTTTTCAATTTTCAATTTTCAGTGAATGAAAGATAAATGAATTATTTTTAAGAGTACAAGTCAAAAAATCTTTTCAGATGTAGGCTGAGGTGTGCTTTTACACTGGTCAATTATTCTCCAAAAAATCAAACTAAATGAACTGTCTCTGGACAGCGGATGCCAAAAAGTCTACGGGGTATTCCGGTTTAAAAGTGGTCGTTTAGAAGTTTTGTTTAGTGTATATTCCCTCAGAACATCCTTCCCAATGTTCCTTTTGGGAGAGGCTCTGTGATGGTTTGGGGCTGCTTTTCACATGATTGCAAGTTGGACCTGTTGACTATACGGTGCAATCTGACGGGTGCATCCAGGAAGTGCTGCAGCCGATTGTCGTTCCTCATTTTGACAATCGCGCTCTTGTCTACAGGCTTGTGTTCATGGATGACAACGCCAGGCCCCATCGTTCCATCGTAGTGAACAGCTTTGTCCACCAGAATGCTGTAGAGAGGTGTGACTGGCCCGCTATGAGTCCTGGGTCTGTATTCACTATGTTCACTAACCAGTTTTGATAAAGTTCATAGTCCTATTCTTCAGGATTTTCTAAGTTTGAAGGTAACAAAACTTCTGATCGGCTAAACCATTTGATATAGCCAGTCAGAAGTTATTTTGCTTTCAAATTTAGAAAATCCTGGAAAGCAAGACTTAGAATGTTTCTAAGAATGGTTAGTAAAAAAAATTCTGTCAACATCTTGATGAAGGCGTAAGCCGAAACGTCGATAAACAAATTTTAAAGAAAATTAAACGTGTTTTCACAGATTTGAGCCATGCTCTGTGATAAGGGTACTTAATGAATCTGCGAAAAGTATCGACTCAGGTTAGCCTGCGCAGCTGGTGCAGGCTAACCTGGGCCGAAACTTTTCGCTATACATTGATCCGTGGAAATCGATATTTGACCAATCTGGTCATCGCATTTATTTGGCCCGATATGCAGCCTTGCTGTCTGCTATTTTGGCTCACAAACAAGCGACTGTTTATGTTGGAGAAGTGCGATATTATTGTGTTTACAACTCTTGAATTTTAGGAAAAAGTTTAAAAGATGTGGTTTGCGATCGTGTACTGTTTACGTGAGATATACGAAGAGATTATAAGTTTGGATTATGATTATGATTGACAATGGGACATCAGCAAAGAGTTTCGATCAACGCTATATTACGCAATGGATTAATTAATGTTAGTTTTTTTCCCTCTTTGAAACTCTCCGGAAAAAACTTAAACTATTTTACAGTGGAAAAACGAAGGTAAAATATATGAAATACTAATAAAAGGAAAGTACGTTCGCTCAAATAGCTAATCTAGTTTAATAACTTCTGCACATCCAAAAAGGGGCACCTGCCATCAATGTTTCAGTTTGACGTTAACATTAACCCTTGGTGCATGAAGAATGCGTGAAGAATGCTGAATGTGAAGATACAGATCAGAGTGCAAAAAATGCAGTTTATTTTTGGATTCAAACCATCTGCTACTTAAATTAAGTACATTTACGTATATTCTTTACTGAAGGTATATGTAGATTTCAATTATGAAACAGACTAAGTTCTGTTTTGTACAGTTTTGGAAGATCTACTCAAAAGGCAACTTATGTTAATTAAATCAGCTTTTGACTTAGCCATATTTAGGTGGATTAGCACATCTGCCATTTCAAAGGGTATGTCGGTAAACTGTTAACTGATAAGATGTGTGTTTGATTGCCGCTGTAATCCACTCGACCACCCGTTGTCTTCAGTATATCATAAGATAAAACAAACTACCGCCAATGATATTAACAAGTTTGTTAATTGACAGCACACTTTACACTTTTCAAAATCATCAGGCAACCATTTTCCCTTAACTTTAAATTTAAACATTTTTCAGACTTCCACCTCTGTGTTCAATGAGACAATCTATAAATATTTCAAAATGCTTGTTATTTAGTGTAATTTATTATCGAATACGATGTTGAGACAACCTAACAAGCCTTACAAAAATATTAATCATCTTTCATTCTATTATTTTTAGGAAAATCAGAGGATTATGTGGTGTTTCATTCTCTCTCGTAGAAGTTCAAAACTTTGCTGGCACATGTATTACATTGTCCGTAGCCCCTGAAATTCACACTTTTTGTACAAATCCTTGTGTAAATAAGTTCAAGTATCCATATATTTCTTGCCGAGAATCCATCATCGGCAGAAACATATGAAAAGGAATATTTTTCTAGAATTTAATCAAAAGAAGCAGTCATGACAGCATGATTTAAGTAGCCTTTCTGCTATACTGTATATGTATTTACTGCGTTTGTTTGTGAGCCCTTAACGACGGTAACCAAGGAAGTCGGTTTATCTCATCGCCACGGATCCATGTATTGGTCAATTTTCTGGGTGTCAAAGGACCAGTCTACCTCATGAGTCAGTCCGTTTTTAGGCAAAATGGACTTTATGGATCCATGATCATGTGATGACTTGCTTGGTATCATGCATCACCGAGATGCATTAAGCCCCCTTTTGCCAGAGCATGGCTCATTTTTTTTCCCCATTCATAAGATTGGTTGTTGAATACAGACCCAGATCTCAATGGTACTGAACATATCTGGGACACCATCGGACACCATCGGTCGTCGTGTGCAAGTGCGAGACCGTTCGGTACAGAACTTAGGTGAGCGGGAGGCAAAACTGCACGAGGAATGTCAAAGAATACCAATGATTCAATTTCAGCGTCTTGTTGGGGGTATGCAAGGAAGGACTGGCGCAGTCGTCCGGGCATATGGAGGGGTTACCTGAACTGATTGTCTTAGACACTTTTTGTGAGATCCTTGACAAATGTTATCAACTGATGTTCACCCATAGACTTACCAGTTCAGTAGTTTCATACCGTTTTGTTTTCATTTTCATGCAAATTACCCCTTTACATACCAGGGTGTAAAGCAATAAATGTCACTGTAAATTAGACACTTTTGGTGCTCTTGTATTCCCAAAAATTGGTTCTTCGATAAACTTAATTGTTCAAGTCTACTAGACCATATTCTGTCAATTGGTATGTGTGCTCGCCTCGACGACCAAAAACACTGGGGGTGTTTAACTTTTTTCTCTGTGTATATTTTCTTACGTATGAACATGGTGTGACGTCATACTCGTACTATTAAGTTCACATTTCACAAACAATTGGTGTGAAATTTGAACAGAGCGTTTGTATTATCAAAGAATATTGAAGCCTATCAAAAATGAAGAATATACCAACAATCAGCTTTGGAAAAGCAGCTATAAATGATTTTGAGTATCTCTTACAAAGAACATAGAGCCATTGAGTCCCCATTTTTTAAACATACTCAGACCATTGGCATGATGTAACGAAGTTCAACCTTTTGTAATTAAAGGAATTCCTGTCGTTCATTGAAAAACTGTAAATTTTTTTTTATTGTTCTTGGCTATTTGAACATGCCAGGTGCTCGTTTGCTTCAATGACTTCTGTACGAAACAACAAAATTCTATACTTGTTTATATAGAAAACATTTGCAGACGTAAAATTAGATAAGGCTAATACACTGTGATATTTTTTTCTTTGAAATGATAGAAAGCATTGTGGGACATTAGGAAAACCAGCATTTTGTCCTTTGCACATGGTACTTTCAAAAGCCGTCTCTCTCTTAGTCTGGTACCCTGCCGTGCTTCAAAAGTACGTCAGGCAAAGCGCAATAATGGCGGCCCCCTTTTGGTTATATGCAGAATTTACGGATTTTGGTTATTTAACTTGATCAAATCCGACTATAGACTAAATTGAAAACAGATTGGTTGCAAAAAAGTAATGGCAGTTTTGGTTTTTTAATTGTCGTTCTTATTTAGCGAGAAAAAAAAAACAAAAAAAAAAACTACATATCAGAATGATATGCTATAAGTATCCGAAATGTCAATGGACCGATATGACGTCCGAAAATAGGGATACAGTACTTTTAAAATGATTCAGTCAAATTTATTTTTAAACCATACCCCAACAGCACGTATTAGACTCGTTAATGTATATTTTGTACAAAATTTGTCTCATTTTATTTCCTGAGTGGTAGGGGCAGGTAATCCAGACTTTCTCTCTCCTACACGGGATTGTTTGGGAAAGGATTTGATACCTACATAGTGTCTACCGGCATTAACTGTTTCCTAACCGTTTCAGAGACTTTCATTGATTTTACAATATTCAAAAAAATTATATAGGACTCCCAAAGCGCAATAGAATTCGAATTTAATTCCGTATAAAGGACAAAAACATCCCCTGTTTTCTCCAAATGTCTCGACGGTTAGAAAAAAAAAAAAATTGGATAAATTCTTATGGTTAAGTCAAAGGCACGTAAGAAAATGTCTTCTAAAGGAATTTTACCTGTCACCACCACCTTAACCCTTAACTCTTTACCAAACGACAAAATTTTTAACTTGTCGAAATTGAGAGCATTTGCAGACGACAAAATAGATGTGACTCAAAAATTGAAATTTATTTTTAAAAGGTTAGAAAACATTGCGGAAAAAGAAGGAAATGTTGGTTACCAGCATTTTCTTCTTTTTCCACAATGTTTTCAAAAGCCTTCTTTCTCAGGGTCGTTAAAAGTCAGTATCATGTAGTAAAGGGTTAACTTGATAACAAAATGGTTGACGTGACCGATTTTAAAGTTTCTGTAAACGACAGACTAATTTTTGTCCAAATGATAGGGGTCATCTGTGGAAGGGCAGAAAAGATCTTGGGAAAAGGAGAAAATACTGGTTACCAGCACTTTCTCCTTTTCCGAAAATGCTTTCAAAAGGTTTCTTCCCCATGGTCATTAAAACATAGGATTTTGACACAAAGGGTTAAGTATTTGAAAATTATGGGAAAAGGGCAAGTCGCAAGACCAACAATATTACCGCATTTTGTGCCAGGCTGGTTGCGCAGTCGGTAGTGTACAGAACTTGGTACCAGAGGGTCGCTACTTCGAATCCCCGGCTCGGCCAATTTCTTACCTAGGATTAATGATAATCACTGCGAGAGGATTTGACCTTGTAATAGAAAGGTAAATAAAAACAAAATTGTAACATATATCTGGACTTTAGCCATGGTATTGTACTGGAAAGATTCTCTATTTTGCCAACTGAAGGCATCTCTTTTTCAAAAAAGGAAAAATACATGGTTTGCGCATGCTTGGTGTCTATCAGCCAAATCAGGGTAAAAAGAGAATAATAAATTAATCAAAGCAATAAGAAAAAACATGAAAATCATTTTCTGAACAAAAATATAAACTTAGAGAAGGAGCAGGGAGTTTTCAAAAAAAGTGATTTTTCAGTTTTCAGTGCATGAATGAAAGTTCATGTCGAAAGTACGTGTCAAAAAATTCTTTTCAGACTTAGGCTAAAGTATGCTTTTACACTGGCCAATTATTCTCAAGAAAATTAAACCGAATGAGCTCTCTATTTTCTGGACAACGAATACCAAAAATGGTCTACGGGTATTTGCAGTTTAAAAGTGGTCGACTAGAAGTTTTGTTTAGTGTATTTTGTTAAGAACACATAAAAAACCTCGATGGCAACAAGTTTACAAATAAAAACATCCGTGTTTCTTGACAAACTTGGTTTACTGACCTCTTTTTTCAATATACAAGGTAATCTATTGTCTCCACTTTTGATGAAATCTTTATTACGTCGGTTCGCTTTTTTGTCGAAGCGTTGAAATCTCGAAATCTCGCAATAAATTCTCGTTTATCACGAGAGTTCTGATGTAGCCCTGAGTAGTTTCTGTGTTTATTTGAAAAGACGGTGATAACTTCTAAGTAGTTCTTGAAGACTTTGTCATGTAACGCTACAGTGTCCATATTATCTCATGGCTATTTTATGACATAAGCCTTGCTTAGTGAAAAGGAGGCTTAATGCATCTGGAAAAAAAGTATCCATCCAGGTCAGCCTGTTTGTGATAGGGTAGAACAAATTGTGGAAAATGGATAAGTGCCAGATTTTTTTTTTCATTTCCCCCCATTCATTTCAAAAACCGTCTTTCACAGGGTCGTTAAAGAACGGGATTGTTTGGTAAAGGGATTATTAGGACACGGGGGGGGGGGGGGGGGGGGAAGGGAAAAGTGGGGTGCGAAATTATCTGATTTTCGCTCCTCTTTGAACAAAATTCTCGTCACATGTCGCTTGTGGAAAAGTGAGAAAATATCAGATTTATTTCAAAAAGCGTCTTTCACAGGGTCGTTAAAGAACGGGATTGTTTGTAAGGGGATTATTGGGACAATGGGGGGGGGGGGGGGGGGGGGGGAAGAGCGCGAAATTGATTTCGCCCCTCTTTTGACGAAATTCTCGTCAGATGTCGCTTAAAACTTTGTACATGTAGATATTAAACCACTGCCGTTAAAAATACAGATGAATCGACTTTTCCATCGACCAAAATAGCACAAGAACATGAGCCATGCTCTGTGAAAAGGGGGCTTAACGTTTTTGCGAAACTATCGATTCAGGTCAGCCTTCGCAGTCTGCGCAGGCTGATCTAGGACGAAACTTTTCGCTATTGGTCAATTTTCGTTATTTCCAAGGACCAGTCTGCCTCATTATTAAATCCGTCATTGAAAAAAGAGGCTATAACATATCCATAATTATGTGATGGCTTGGTTGATATCATGCATCACGGAGATGCATTTAGCCCCCTTTTGCCAGAGCATGGCTCTTACGGATAGATCACAGAAGATAGTGAGAAAAAGCTAGCGATACAGTGTAGAGATAATTCTATATCTTGGACAAGCATACCATGTACCGTGCTTGGCGACACTCAACCCAGGGCCTGGGCCCGTCCCCCGTATAGCCCCCGTCCTGAACCTCTTTAACAAATAAAAAAAGACTAGACTCGTCCAAATTAAATCATTTGCAGACGACACATTCAATGTGGTCTGTTTTTCTTTGAAAGGGTAGAAAGCATTGTAGGGGGGGAAAAGGCTGGTTACCAGCATTTCATCCTTTTCCCACAGTGTTTGAAGCCTTCTTTCTCAGAGTCTTTAAAACTCAGGATTGTTTGGTAAAGGGCTATCACATAATACCCACAGATCCAGCAGCGCACTCGAAGATTGGACATGCTGGCGTCTGAGCTCTGACGGTACCCATGCTGTGGGTCGCATACATGTGAGCCATGCTCTGGCAAAAGGGGGCTTAATGCATCTCCGTAATGCATGATAGCAAACAAGTCATAACATAATTAGGGATCCATAAAATCCAGTATGTCTAACAACCGACTGTATCATAAGGTAGTCTGATCCTTTGACATACAGAAAATTGACCAGTAGCGAAAAGTTTCGGCCCAGGTCAGCCTGCGCGGACTGCGCAGGCTGAGCTGGGTCGATACTTTTCGCAGATGCATTAAGCCCCCTTTTCACAAAGCATGACTTGATATTATATGAGTGGCAGAACCGTTCTGCCAATAGGGATTTCATGCATCCCCATGCTGCTGTACCAAGTAAGCCATCACATAATTATGGATCCATAAAAACCGTGTTGTCTAAGAACCGACTAGATAATGACTAGGCCTTTGACCATTGTAATAAAAGTTTCGTCGCAGGTCAGCCTGCGCGGACTGCGCAGGCTGATCTGGATCTATGCTTTTTTTGCAAATGCATTGGATTCCTCTGCACAGAGCGTGGCTCATATATTTGTTGCATCGTGCAATACATGATGCAATATGAAGCTGGGAACTCTCTTAATGCTAGGTAAATAAAAATGCACGGTTTTGCAGACATCATGGGTGACATCAATACTAGTTTGGCGAGATTGTTTCCCAAGAAAGATTAGATCCTAGAGCAACTTGGCGTTCTTCACAATCTGATCTAGCTCTCCACCGTCCGCAAATGCACATAATATTGTCTATGCTTGCAAGATTTAATTAATATTGTGAAATAAAGGTCATACAAAGGTCATGTTTTATTTGGTTATGACATTTTTGTCTTTCGCCCAATACAGTAAGCATCGATTTATGTGTCCCAAGATGGCGAAAATCACCCATACGAGGTTCATTTCATTTGTTCCCATTGTCAGATTTTGTTTATTGAGTCTGTGGGAACGAGCAGGAACAATAATGTAGAATAGGTCAGTGGACGCTTTCCAACATAATCTCATTTATAGGACCAATTTATATCAAAGTACTGAAAGTTCTTGAAGAAGGTGATGGTAGAAATTTGGTAGCAAAATACATGTAGGTTTTAACAGTGGACCTTTTCATTAGAAATTAATTCACTTGACTGTTGACAACATAATTTTTCTAAGATTGATAGCACTATTTCATGACTGTTTTGCATAAAATCGTGTATCTAGGCGTTTTGCATGCTGTATTAGGCTTTAGGAAAGTGGTTTGGAGTGTAATGACCGGTTTGGGGTGTAATGACCGGTTTGGGGTGTTGGGGGTGTTTCTCTTACTTATTCATCGGCGTGGTTGATGAACTAGGCCATGTCAAAGCTGCGAAACGAGGCCACTTTCAAATCTAGAGCTAATTATATGACATTTAACTCTGAAGGTTATTGTTTGTGTAATTTGCTTGCAAAGGTTTTCAGTCACTATGTTATTTGCACATATCAAATAACACAAACGCGTCTGTTTGTAAATCTATGAGGACCTATTTTTCTTATATATATCAGTCCTTGTAAATTTGTTCCATAAATGCAACCGCAAAAATATATGCCTGCAAAGAGGCCCGTAGAATACACATATCCCCACTTTTAGCCAGTCGCAAATTGCTATTTATTCGTTCGAGACTAATACAAAGGACTAGGTCAAAAGACTAGTACAATGCACTAGGTCAAAAGCCAGCATCTACATCTACGCCAGAAAAAAGGATACAATGAATGGGTTATCCCCTACAATATCCATTTGCTTAGATATGAAAAAGCGCCATGGGATATTGATTAACGGTAGTAATCCTTGTAAATCTGTACCATAAATGCACCCGCAAAAGTATATGCCTGCAAAGAGGCCCGTAGAGTAAACATGTCCCCAATTTTAACCTATCGCAAATTGCTATTTATTCATTCGCGACTAATACCAAGGACTAGGTCAAAAGCCAGCTTCTACAGCTACGCCGGAAAAAAAACGTGAATACAGATCTACCAATCCGTAGATACTCCTTCACAGTGGCAGATAGACATGTGTCGAGAATAAAACAAACACTCTAACACTCGGATGACGTAAGTGCTACCAGACCCATAAATGTCAATATTTTACGTCAATATCCCTCAAATGTGTACAAGTAAACACGTTACGACACAGACACTACTTTCATAGACCGATAGACAGCTTTTGAAAATATTGCGGGAAAAGGAGCAATTGCTTGTGACAAGCAATTGCTCCTTTTCTCACAATGATTTTCTTATTATAAAAAATAATCCTTGCCTTCGTATGTCTAACCTTTGTATTAGTCCAGTTGTACAATTAAGTCGTATGTCTGAAATAGTCTTCACGGCTGGTCATGTGTGAAATATGATTATTTAAAAGATCCTGTTATTCCCAAATCGGGATTGTTTTTTTGGATAAAATACTAGTAGTGCGCAGCCAGGGACCGTAGGCTGATAAACACCTCCTTTGACTTTGGAATATCATAATTTGAATCTATACTTGAACAAGCTACGAAAAAGACAAAGGTTTTTTTGTTTGGTTTAGTGTCTTTTGTCGTTTTACATCATGGTTTTAGTTTTCTCGCGGTGGCCAGTGCACCTATCTATGTTTTTCCGGAGTTTCTTGTACAATTACTTCGCACAAAGTTCTTTCAAAGCCACCAGCTGCTATTTCACATAAACATCACTGAAACAATGTTCAGCGGTGAGAGAAGAATAAACCCTGTCGCAATGACTATCATCAAATCTTGGAAAAAAAATTG
This sequence comes from Tridacna gigas, assembly GCA_945859785.2. Classification (NCBI taxonomy): domain Eukaryota; kingdom Metazoa; phylum Mollusca; class Bivalvia; order Cardiida; family Cardiidae; genus Tridacna; species Tridacna gigas. The sequence continues at coordinate 10,143,313 of OX244030.2, read as the reverse complement.
GCCGAGTTTGGGATCGAACCAACGACTCCCCGGGATTCAAGCCCTGTGCATTACCGACTAAGCTACCGGACTCAACAAATAAGTCATGTTCTGTGAAAAGGGGGCTTAATGCATTTGCAAAAAAAAGTATCAACCCAGGTCAGCCTGTGCATTTCTGATCTGGGCCGAAACATTTTGTTTTCGGTCAATTTTCTGCATGTCAAAGGACCAGTTTACGTCATGATTCAGTCAGTTGTTATAGAATACAAACGGACTTTAGGGATGTATAATACTCTGTTGACTTGCTTGGTATCATGCATTACGGAGATGCATTAAGTCCCTTTTGTCATGGCTTTTTTCTGTTTTGTTTTCATGGAAATAATGCAGCACTAGTTCTGATACATCGAATGAGCAAGGGGAAGTGCTGTTAACTCACCAAAATTATCCATATATCCCTTTAGCAAACGATAATGTTTTAGACAACACCATTTTGAAAGCGTTTTTAGACATTTTAAATGTGGCTTGCATGATGGAATTTGTCTTTGAAATGTTAAGAACACAGTGGTTGAAGGAGAAAATGTCGGTTACCAAAAGATTCTCCTTTTCCCCACAATGTCTCTAATAGGTATCCTATTCAGGGTAGTGAAAACACTGGGTAGGTAGTCTGTCAAAGTGATACCCGAATGCACGCATGCTCGAAAACTTTCAGAGATTTTCTAGCATATTGCTTGAGTACACGGTATGCTTTCTAAACAGACTTTTGACATAAATTGACGTGCAAAAAGCTTTGGCACTTACTATACGCTTCCTACAAACGTCTAAAACTTCATTTTAACACTTCTTCGAATGGTGGCATTTAAATGTTCTTACTTGCTTTCCTTTGATGTGGGTAGTAAAATGTATTTGTGCAATTTTAGCCGTAGCGTAGAGATTATATCTCTATGAGCAATGCTTTGGCAAAAGGGGTCTTAATGCATCGCCGTGATGCATGATTCTAATCATTCCATGATATAATTATGAATCCAAAAATAACCACTTTTTTATACAACCGACTGAATCATGAGGTAGAATGGTCCTTGGACATATAGAAAATTGACCATTAGCGAAAAGTTTCGGCCCAGGTCAGCCTGCGCGGACTGCGCAGACTGACCTGGGTCGATACTTTTCGCAGATGCATTAAGACCCTTTTCACAGAGCATGGCTCATATATAGGGTCGGTATACACCAGCCATTCTCAAAGTTGTTAGTCTTATTCTCAAGAATTTTCTAAATTTAAAAGTAACACAACTTCTTATTGACTAAACCATTTGCTATAGCCAATCAGAAGTTGCGTTACTTTAAAATTTAGTGAATCTTGAAAAGTAAGACTAAGAATATTCCTAGAACAGTTGGTGAATACAGGCTCAGGACTTAGCATGTTATTGCTATGCTATCCAAACGGAAGTTCCGGGCGTATTACCGCCACTATGTATTGCTAAGTTTAAAAGTACATGTAGATCTTTTACGACATTCCTGGAACTATTTTCTTTTTAATTGGTCGTCTGCAATTGCATAATCTTTGTCGTGTGGTAAAGAGTTAAATGACGTTTATCGTAATCAAAGCATGGTAGGTAAATGAGGACAGGCTGAGGCTTTTGTTCACATGCTGTATTTCATTTATCACTGCATTTTGTGTAGTCCAGCAGAAACAGCGCGATTTGCAGACTGCCTATAGATCTACATTGTTCGATACTTTAGGAAATGGGAGAACTAACCCTTTACCATACAATCCGGATTTTTTACGACCCTGTCAGAGAGGATTTTTTTTAAAAAAACATTGTAGGAAAAAGAGAAAATGCTGGTTACCAGCTTTTCTCTCTCTCCCACGATGCCTTTTATTATTTTTTTTAAAGTCAAATCCATCGAGTGGACCATATTTAATTTATCGTCTGCAAAGGTTTTCAAGTTGGACAAGTCAGAGTTACTGTCGTTTTGCAAAGAGTTAAAATAAACTCGAAATTCTAACACCATAGTCCATGTTTTCTGGCTAACCAAAAGTGTCTACTTCATTCAAGTAACATCCTCGGCTGAAAAGAAAACAGTTCTACTTGATTCGTCTTACTTTCTTTTATTTTTATAATTCCAGGTCTAGCGATGAACATTTCACAGAGGAAAGCTCGTTCGAGGGTTCCTTAAACATAGTTGTTCGACAAAGAAGTTTCTCGTGCTGCACTATCTTTACCAAGAAGAATCAGAATGAGGCCGGGAGTTTATGCAAGTGTAATGCGCAACCGGAAGACGAATGTCCGGCGCGTACAGAGTTCCCGTCATGTATACTCATGGCGGCGTTTTTTCGTGTTATTGTTTGCTGGTGCTGTACTATTAATTCCTGGACTAATTGTCACTATCATTGGTTTAGAGATGGAGGATGTGAAGGACCTTCCAGAGGATAGCGTGTAAGAGTTTGCTTTTCGTACCTGTTTTGTTTCGTACATTTACTGTACCTGCTGTTTTTTGTACTGTCTTTTTTATCGCAGTCTTTGAAACCTTTGCCGAATAACCTTGTGTTTTAACTGAGGAACAGGGTTTTCGAAAACCTTGTTGGGAAAGAGAAGGAGAAAATGGTGATAACCAGCATTTTCTCCTTTCCTCCGTCCTTAAGTAAGACACTTCGAAGTCCAGGGTCCGTATTCACCAACCATTCTTAAGAACGTTCTTAGTCTTATTCTCCAAAATTTTCAAGTAACACAACTTCTGATTGGCTAAACCATTCAGTTGTGTTACTTTAAAATGTAGAAAATCTTGGAGAACAAGACTAAGAATATTCTATAGAATGGTTTGTGAATACGGACCCTGGCCTAGTATTTGTGAAACCCAGGACATTAATGAAGAAGCGAATTCTCGCTGTGATATAACCTAAATAATATTGAAACTAGCGTTAAAAACCATTTAGTTATTCAACTCCTTTTCCCCCACAATGCTTCCTCTCTCTCGAACACAGTTCCTAGTATTCAAGCCACAATGGATTTGTCGTCTTGCAAAAACTTTCAATTTAGACAAGTCCAAAATGTTGGCTGGTAATGTATTTAATTAAATATTCCTACCTTGCAATATTTTATAGTTAAAAGCCAGCAAAATTTGAACAATTATGTTACGGTCACGTGAGGACACAAAACGCTGGTTCGGATTATTACATGCAAACCTGTGCTAGCCACCTGGGTCCATATCTACCAACCATTCTTCATTTCATTTTAAGTCTTAGGCAAGATTTAAAAAGTAACACAACTTCTGATTGGCTAAGCCATTTGGTTTACAAACCCTGTATTACGGAGACACCTTTGATCGTTTCCAAATTCAAGCTGTCACAATTAAAAAAAAAAACCATTCGTGTTAACCAACTACTTATTTAAAGAAGTAAGTGAATGGGTGGTTGTTTAAGGCAGGCTTGACTGTATACACGGACCATTAAGAGATACTGGAGGTTTTCCAGAGGTGCCTCCGTTAGTACAGATAATTGCATAATTTTATTGTTTATCGTTTATGTTGTCAATGATTTTTGTTTACGCATAATAAAAAAAGTCTAAACCCGCCTTTCACTTGGAGAGTTCCATTACTCTTTCACTGCCAATGTCGCCTTGGACGGTCTGATCTTGGATCTACACCGTCCGCTATCCTATGCTAAATCTACGACCAAAAACGAGTTCAATTGAAACAAGAAAGACACTTAAAGACCTCGAGAAAAGTCGGCTCCATTTAGTTGGCAGCGAAAGAGTTAATGGAAATAAATAGAGGATATTTGTTGTTTTTTTTTTCCGGTGCAAGATCAAAATTTATTTCACCGAGTGAACATCATCGGTAATATTTTCACCGGTCGAAAAGAAAAAAAAATCTATTTATTCCATGCTTCTAGTCCCTATTTTGTTGGAACTTTCGTCAAAATCCAGTACAGTTGTTTTCGGTGATTCCCCGTGGCGCACCCCCTCACATAACAACGCATTACATTATTACGTAAAGCGCAAGAAATATAGCTTAAATTCCATCATATTTCCCTCCTTCGAATGGCACGCGCTGATTACCTAGGTAACAAGTGCGCGGGAGCTACTGTTTACGCCTTCAGATGAAGAGTAAGAAAATATGAAATCGGCATTTTCACTGGTCGTAACCATGAAATATCAAACCATAATCCACCATTATTTCTCGATAAACTACCGAAAAGCATGAAGTAAAGAGTATTATGAATGAGTTTGTCAGTTATGAATTGTAGCAACTGTATTTAGTGCTTGCCTTTCAAAAACATTTGAGGCGTGCTCTGGCAAAATGGGGCTTAATGTATCTCCGTGATGCATTGTACCAATCAAGCCATCGCATAATCTTGGATCCATAATAGCTACTTTTTTTTCAAAGCAACCGACTTAATCATGAGGTAGACTAGACATACAGAAAATTGACCAATAGAGAAAAATTTCGACCCAGGTCAGCCTGCGCGCACTGCGCAGGCTGACCTGGGTCGATACTTTGCGCAGATGCATTAAGCCCCCTTTTCACTGAGCATGGCTCATTGTCTTTCAAGCGAATGCTTTACCATGTTGGCGACATGGTGTAGGGGAAGGGGGTCGACCTCTCACATCAAAGATTCCGGATTGGAATCACGTGATGAACGCCGTCAACCGTAGCAACTGTATTCATTTTTGCGCCGGTATTGGAAGCAATTATCTTGAGTGATAAATATACGTTTTGATACCTTGGGTCACAATCGATGTAAAATAAATGAGTCATGCTCTGTGAGAAAGGGACTTCATGCATCTGCAGAAAGTATCCGTCCACGCAGGCTGACACTGGTCTAAACTTGTGCCATTTGTATGTTTTATGCTTGTCCAATGACTATTCTACCTCCAAATACAGTCAATTTCCAAACTAAATGGATTTGATGAATCCCTAATTATTTAATATCTTGCTCAGTGAATTGCATCACGGAGATGCATTAAACCCCCTTTTGTAAGAGCCCCACTCAAATAGGTTAAAGCAAAGCAAGTGTTTCAAATTGGTCAACACATTCCAAAAAGACGAGATTCTATTGGATATTGTCTTTTCTATATGTGATAAGACTGCATATGCATTTGTACAATATGAATGTACAATCATTTCTTTTTTCCCTGTCACATGCAGTAAGTTCGACCCGATATCACGGAGTCGTATATTTTTCATCTTGTCCGTCAGTTGGTCATGTGACTATAGATGTGCGCACTTGCCGTCTGGGACTTTTAAAAAAAAATCTCAATAAGTGAATGAAAGTATCGTCAGCGAAAATTGTACTGAATCTTAAATATATGTAAATAGTTTCAATATGTGAGAATTTTTTGTTTCAGTTTTCTGTCTTCTTAAATCACTATTTAATAAAAGAGAAATAGTTTTCATCTTCGCCATGTGCATCGTTTTGCCGCAGGTAACCGTCCCGTTGACTACGTAATGAATTGTCATTCATGACGTCATCATTGCAGCTGCATATCAGGAAAAGAACGCTTTGCAAATTTCTTCAATTTAACTCATCTTGAAAAAAAGAGGACGATATGTGAATAGTTTAATTTAGTCGGACATGGATTATAATGAAAAACAGGATAGATCTAAATAGAACAGGCTGTTAGTGTCTTGGATTGGGTAGGTTTATCGGCCTCAGGTCTGGATCTTTTTTTTTTTTCGATTTGCCTTCGGCTCAGCGGATAAAATTCCTGTGCCTTGCCCGATAAACTTTCCTAAATCCAAGACACTAATTATCTATTCGCTATATATTTCATGATATCTGGGTTTTAGAGGTTTAATTTTATCAATTTTCATAGTTTCGTCGCACGACTTTACTGTTTCTATTTTACACAAAAAAATTCTGTTGTTTGAAGATGAAAAGCCTTTTCTTTCCGGGTCTTCTTTTCAGAGGTGATACCAACTATGACCACATAGATACTGACTATGATCAAATTTATCATCAGCGGTTTGTATTTTTTGAAAAACCCATTTACCCCAACATAACAAACTGAACTTATTGTGACCAATTTGGCGTTATTATACATCTGTCTACACTGTTATTGTGAGAGATGATGGAGATAAGAATAATTAAACTTACTGTTCATAAATGTAAATCTAAAATAACAATAACGATGTAGTTCTAGGTTTTGTATTTTCATTGTTTAAAATGATCAAAACCAAGGAAATTCTAGAATTCGTAAATCAAAAGTTATTCAACTGAAACAAAAGGAACTGTGCATTCTTTGCCTTTGACTTTGTAAAAAAAGAATCATGGAAGGTCGTCATGTTTTAGCTTATCGATCCCTTACCGATAGCAACTAAGGAGAAAAAGGTACGACCTCCGCTCATTAGTCGACCCGTCCTTTTGTCCATCCAACCCAAAAATTTGGAATCTGTAACTACTAAAGCTAAAATGGCCTCCTTGATGGAACTTCTTCTCGAGGTAGCTGATAATATGTAGGGGATTCAAGTTCCGTCATTTTCATTCAAAAGGTCAAGGTCGCTGATACTGAAAATCGAAAGTGAAAACACCCAGTACTCGTCCTAGCTCTATGAAATTCCAGCAGATAAATTGCTGTGGAAAGTTAATGCCTTTCCTCTAACTTTTAGACTACTGCCAGTGTGATGGAAACTGAGACTACGAATAATGTCACGGAAACGGAACATTACTTAAACCAGCAAACAGAAATTTGCAATAATAACTTAAGAAACATATGAACTAACTTTATGGAAAGCGTGCATGGTGATAGGTTTATTATGAACATTACTTTTTTAAAATGTAATTTTCTAACTTAACAGGCTTATATTCAAGGCAAATTCACTGATGCCAAACAAGATGATTATGTGCAAGCGGTCCACATATTTAATTTCTATGCCCAGAGTCAAGGTCCTATAGCTGTCTGAACACCTCTGCCCTAGTCCAAACTTTAAAGATACGTGCTTCGTCACCCTCGCGTTAATATACCGTCGTTGAATCCTGTTTTTAACTGTAATTTGTCAGTAAATACGAATCTGCTTTGGTCAGTGGAGCCAAACATTGATAGCTCTGTCCCCGAACGCAACCGTTGTAAGAAAATGTAGTCAAATTGTAATGTGGTCACTTGTACTGTTAAATGTATTCCGTACAATTCGTAAAAACGGGTAACTTGCAAATATTTCGTTTAGACCGTAACGTTTACAATAAACAAGCAAATATAAAAAGAATTGACTTTAACCTGAACATATTTTAGAAAACACATCTAGAAGTGCACATGATTATTATATACATGTATGTGTTGGAATTTTGGATGAATAAATATGATAAGATAATCATAGTTTTTTTGTTTTGTTAATAAACTGTTTTTAATTAAAAAGCAAAAACAAGCCTTAGGCAGCATGTTGCATATTTACACTGGATCCCGACCCCCTAAGTCTTCCAGTGGCTTTTACAGCAATGCACTCAATGCGGACTGTGATTGTTTTCCTGTTAGCGTTTTTCCAAACACTTTTCGCACCCTTCCTGTGTCCTGTCTTACTTGCATATAATTGTATCCGTTCCCCACTTCACCCCATACCCGTCCGTCCTGCATGTTTAAAGTAAAAGGGCCATGAAATTCCTTTGTTTTGTTTCTTTGTGTTGTCATACAGATAAAGTCCAATTAGTCGGCAGAGCTTGATTCTTCAAATCTGACCTGTGAGTGATATGTTCATTGAAACAACACTTTTGTTTTAAAACCTTTGGGGACTATCTATACGGAAGAACAGGAAGCCTCTAAAAGTATTACGTGTTGGAACGGTTTCGAAAACATTGGTAGAAAATGAACAATTAGTTAGAAGTTACTTTAATTACTTTAATTTAATATTTTTTCTAAACTGTCCACTATAGGAATGTAATTTTATGGCCGAAAATCTTATTTTTCAAAAAAGGGATTTCAACATAAAGCAGACAAAATTATCGACACAATATATACTTCTCAAACTTTGATATGGATAATTTAGATACTTCAATACGGGTATATGCAAAAACGATACAGTTTTGCATTAAAGGAATTCATTTCCACAGGTGGTTTATTTCATCAGCGTGGCAATGTTACATATCGAAAACCCATTGATGCCTGATACATGCCACACATATATATCGGTTGAATTTAATGTGGTGATTCCTAGCAAATTTTGAGTAGTATATAGATTTCAGATACCATATGTTTTGTTTTTTAGCTCACCTTAGTACCACGTGATCGCGCTGTGTCCGGCGTCCGTCGCCCGATGTGCGTCGTCCGTCGTGCGTCCATCGTGCGTCGTGCGGTCGTCAACATTTACCTTGTGTGCAATCTAGAGGCCACATTTTCATCCAGATCCTCATGAAACTTAGTCAGAATGTTTGTCTGGATAAAATCTCGGACAGTTTCGAAATTGGGACACGTGGAGTCAGAAAGTAGGTCACAGGGCCAGATATTAGAAAAACCTTCTGTACACTCTAGAGGCTACATATTCAGCCTAATACCCATGAAACTTGGTCAGAATATTCGTCTTGATATTGGGTCACATGGGGTCAAAAAGTAGGTCATGGGGCCTAATCTTAGAAAAACCTTGTGTACACTTTAGAGGCCACATTTTCAGCCTGAAACGCATGAAACTTGGTCAGAATATTTGTCTGAATAGAAACTCGGACAACTTCAAAATTGGGTCATGTCGGGTCAAAAAGTAAATCATTGGGCCAAATCTTAGAGAAATCTTGTGTGCACGCTAGAGGCCACATTTTCAGGCTTATACCCATGAAACTTGGTCAAAATGTTTGTCTTGATAATATGTCGGACAAGTTTGAAATTGGGTCACCAGGGGGTTAAAAAGTATGTCACGGGGCCAAATCTTAGAAAGAGCTTGTGTACACTCTAGAGGCCACATTTTCATCCTGATACGCACGAAACTTAGTCAGAATGTTTGCCTGGATAAAATCTCGGATAACTTAAGAATTTGGTCATGTCTGGTCAAAAAGTAGGTCACGGGACCAAATCTTAGAAAAAGCTTGTGTGCACTCGAGAGGACACATTTTCAGCCTGATACTCATGAAACTTGGTCATAATGTTTGTCTGGATAAAGTCTTGGACAAGTTTGAAATTGGGTCACATCAGGTAAAAAAGTAGGTCAAGGGGCCAAATCTTAGAAAAACGTTTTGCACACTTTAAGGGCCACATTTTCAGCCTTATCCTCATGAAACTTGGTCAGAATGTTTGCCTGGATGAAATCTCGGCACAGAATGATATCAATTCACATCAGGTCAAAAAGTAGGTCACAAGGCCAAATCTTAGAAAAACCTTGTGTGACTCTAGAGGCCACATTTTGAGCCAGATTAGAAATTAAAAAACAAGCTAAACAGTCAAAAACACCCGTGCATTTTACATCATCACGACCAGGATCTTTTCAGCTTTATCAATCCTAGATGACCTTTCTCAGGTGAGCGCTTTAGGGCCAATGGCCCTCTTGTTTCAGTAAAAGATCGAACTTTATTTCAGAGAGTTAACATCATCGATAAAAGTTTCACGAATGGCACAGCCACGAGTGAAAATATTACCGTATATGTTCACTCGATGAAATAAATCTTGATCTTTCACAGAAAAAAAAAATTCACGCTTCTAACTCCTTTTTTGTTAGGACTTGCTAAATACAGGAGAGCTTTTTTCCGTACCAATGAGTTTATCAATCGGTAAATTCACTAGTAGAAACGGTAAAATTATCAAACCATAATCCACCATTATTTCCCGATAAATTACCGAAAAGCATGAAATAAACCAGGATAAATAATACAGTTATTTAAGAAACATTACTGCAAGTTTAAAGCGACCATTTTTCATTATTACATTTATCTTTTGTGATAATGTTTCAAAATTTAAAACGTTATTCAAGTTACTTATCAGTTTATTCATTTATCTAATTCCCCCCTTTCCTTTTCGTATCTTCATTGTTAGCGATAGCGATAATTGTTATAGCGAGAGAAATGATTAAAAAAAAAAAATCCTTTTGATGCTCTTTTAGACTCTGTTATGGAGTAAGACATTAAGTTTAGTAAAATATTGTTGGAAAGGGAAACTTGGGGATTACCATAACGATTTCTCCCCACAAAATTTGATACAATGTTCTTGATGCTGATAGAATTACAAGAAGACCAGCGCATTTACCGAAGTATTTCTTCATACGTGAATCAATTTAAATGAAGGCGATAGAAATAATTACTGTAGCCAGACATGTCTTCGTCAATTCCGCTTCCTTCAAGAAAATTAGTCCAATTTCGAAACGACACGGACACGCGAGGTGCAACACTTTCCTTCATTACATTAAATTGCCGCTCAATAAACTTGGATGGATGGATGTAACAAAATACCCATCAGTATTTTAGTATTTGTTTACACGATCCCAATATTTCATAGATGAGTCAAGTTCTGTGAAAAAGCGGTCTAGTGAAAACTGCGAAAGGTATCAACCCATTTCTCACGGCCGCTTATCTCTTGAATCACAACAAAGTGTAGTGAATGGAAATATGGGGACATCCGGTTGAACTTCAGGGGACAATAACTCGGACGAGGCCGAGTATTACGGTTGAACCGGGTTTTTTTTTTTTGTTCCAGGTTCAAAGATAGAAAATCAGAGAATGTCATACAACCATTTATTCATGTTTTCCTGCAAATATGACGCTCATTCGAAGCCAGATTACGAATGATGCAACAGAAGTCCATTTTTCTGGAGCAAGGGTGATCGGAAGTTTGTCATTTGGTAGCATGCGAACAATTTGGATTTACGTTCTTGAAGTCGCCGAGCGCATATGGTTCAATCCATCAGATCTCTCAGTTTATTGTAATTAGCGACGAAAAATACATTCCGTTACTGTCCTTCTTCCAAGAAAATTAGTTTTTAATGAAATGTGTGATTGAGGGGATCTGTGGTGATTAAAGGGATTAAAGGGATAGGCTGCGATTTAGGGGACAAAGTCGCACAGTACCAGTAATCACTTATCAAGACACTGTCGTTCAAGATCTAATCTAGGAATGTCGGAAAATGAATAAAGGGTTGCATGAGGTTCTCTGATTTTTGACATCTAAACCTTAACAGAAAAAAATCCCGGTTCAATCGTAACACACAGCCTGGTATCGCCCGATTTATAGTCCCCTGAAGCTCAACCGGAAGACCCCTCAACATTTTTCCATTCACAACACACTGTTGTTATTCAGGAGATAAACGTCTGAGATTTCAGCTTGCGCAAATCGAGCAGGGTCGAAACTTTTTTCTGTAGGTATACTTTTGTGTATATGTAGGGTAATTCTACGTCATGATTCAGTCGTTTTTTAGGCAAAACGACGGACCCATTTTGAGTGAAGACATGCTTAGTGTTATTCATGAGCCGTCACATATATATGAGCCATGATACTAGTAAGTCATGAAACGATTTTCTTTCGCTTATAAGACATTTTAGCCGAGGACAAACCAACACCAAGAAACACCACAGAGAGCCATTATCAGATACAGTTACTTGTTGACTTTTCCTTAAATCATTATACCATTACTCCACACAAAGTTTTAGTCTTTTACTATTGCAGATTTTTCTCTATTTTTCGTTAACCATGACCTTGACATACACTGTGGGGGTAAAATGAATGTATACATATAATTCTAGCTCATAGATTAATGAGCCATACTCTTGCAAAAGGGGGCTTGTTGCATCTCCGTGATGTATGATACCAGGCAAGTCATTACATAATTATGGGTTCATAAAATCCAGTTTGTCTTACAATCGACTGAATCTGGAGGTAGACCGATCCTTGGCTATGCAGAAAATTTACAACTAGCAAAATGTTTGGATTCATGTCAGCCTGCGCGGCGTGTGCAGACTGACATGGGTAGATACTATTTGCAGATGCATTAAGCCCCTTTTGATTGACCAATACTGAATTTATCAAAATGATACTGATTCCATTTTTTGTCTATTTTTTGTACAAGTTGCCTTGACCTTGGAATATATCCATAAATCACATCAATGCCAGGGTCAAATGTCAATACTTTAAGTATTTATAATAGACTGAGTCAAGACGATACACTATTTAAGTTTTTTCTCGAAATAACTCGGCGCAAAACAATGACTCACGGGGTCAGCCCATCTTTGATCCCATGAAATATACTTTGTATAAGATTGTTAATGGACCACAAAATGATGCTATATACAGAATATCAATATTCTAATTCATTTGGTTTTCAACGGAAAAAGATTCTAAAAAAATAATGGAACTCTTGTTTTAAAAATTGTATCCCTCAGACAGAGTCGTCTTTGAACCCAGTGGCATAATTTGAACATCTTTTATATTGGAGCATTAGATGATGCTAAAACCCGAATACCAGCATCATACGTTTTCGTGTTCTAGACAATATCTTTTTCTTTTAAAAACTCTTTATATGGCTTTTTGTTAAAGTTATTATCCACAGAACAGGAACAGCTTTGACCATAGGAACAAAACTGAAACAAATCTTTATAAAGATCACTCTCTTATTCTACATATCAAATATGAAAGCCGTAATTTTCACAAAATTTTGCTAATCTTATGTAACAATAACTTTTCCGGGGCTTGTATATGCTTAGAACTGCGTTGGAAAATTGATATCTTGCTAGAACGAAGATCGAGAGAGATGCTTGCATACGTTTCTTACGCAGGGAGAGGCAAATACAAGCCACAGGATAGCTCCTACAACAAATTATACAAATTATACACTTTATTAGCGAAACTGTGTGACACATCCACTTGCTGTGATTCGTCTGACCGGAACCAAATTCTATCATACATACCTGCACTCTGCTCATTCTGCTTTCAGTTTTAGCTAGTACACCCTTACCTCATTTTTTACCACCACTACCACCACGTGTACTCAGTCCTAACACCCGAAGAAAACCGCATCGGATTAATGTATAAAGTTACTACTCCTTAAATATGTAATAAAATAACAGTTACTGCGCAGCCCGCTTGGTAGAACCAATTCCACTTTCCTTGGCCTTGCTAACTCCACTAAGGGATTATATAGACATGTATAAGATCCACATATGATGGAAATTTTATATTTTATTACGCTATATTGTAGCTTAATACTGTTCCACAAATCTGCATTTTCCTGACTTTGAGTCCTTTGGTTACATTATTTAAACGAAAACTCAAACAAGAAAATATTGTTAATATGGACAAATTTAATAGAAAGTGGTAAGATATTACAAACATATAATGGCTGAATATTATGCCGTTGTAGTTTGACCATTCAAATCAGAGGATAAATATCGGTGTGTGTCAGGCATTAATTTGTCTTTACGCATCAGTTATAATGGACACCGAGATCTCAATTAGGCCTTGTATACTGCGGGCAATAAATCAGAGCGCAGTATTTATAAAGGAACATTATGATATACTAAGACAGAGTACTTATTTAATCTTTAGCCAGTTCAATTCAGAAAATGGACACTTTCAGTCGATAAAATGGAAAACAAAGATGTCACAAGGTCAAGGCCGTTTAGCCAGAACATTTCAGAAAGACTGCGTAGATGCAGTTTCAGAATGCTGTATAGTCTGATCTGAATTTATAATTTGCAAGTTTGACAAAACTTATGTCTGCATCAACATCCGAATGGCAAACTCTTCGATTTGGTGCGCCACATTCTATAAAGACACATAAGCGGCCAAAAGCAAACAAAATGCTAGTCAAAATGCAGACAAATTCAATCCATACCATATAAAATTATGGATATATTATTATGAGTCAGATGATGTGTTACAGTGGAATCTGTCAAAGTTCTAGTGGCAGGCAGACAAAAAAGAGCTATGCTCAGGCAAAAGGGGGTTTAATGAAATTCCGTGATGTATTTTACCAAGCAAGTCATCACATTATTATGGTATTTCAAATAGTCAAATGTTTTGACCCATGTCAGCCTTCGCGGTTTGCCCAGACTTACACGAGTCAATACTTTCTGCAGATGCCTTTTCACGGAGCATGCCCCAAATGTATTGTAAAACTGAAACAAAAGTTGGCAGTTGTGTTGGATGGTATATCAAATAAGAAGGTATGGCGGCATCATGATTAAACTTTGTTATCAGGAAAATTTTATATTGATCAGTGAATATTTTAATGCAAAATTTCTCATTCACAAAGCTGACATTCGAGAATCATCGGGATAGTTCTACCCGTTTCTCGCTATCTATAGATAGAAAATTCACCATTTGGATGAACTCGGTAATTTTTCATTGTATAAGATGGCAAAGGTGTTCCGAAACCCTGTCTATTTATAGATACCGTGAATGTCAGCCGAAAAAACTGCGATAAAAGTGAGAATTATCGCGATATTTCATCGTGAAACTTTTTATCATCGAGAAAATATTTCCAGGAGTGTTTTCTAAAATTATCGCAATAGTTATCTCGTAGCTAGTGGCAGAAATATGCCACCATAGGAAGGTGGACGTCATATCTGGTCTCAAAAAAACAGACAGAGTTCCCTATCGCAAAACGACCATCCCCGTAATTTAAACGCCAAAATTCCACTCTTTATTGTTGAAAGTAATCGCCTGGTTGCTAATGCATGCATAAAAACAACCCCAAGATCTATATCAAGATGTAGTGCATACACATATCAGGTGATGTTGGTTATGGATTTGTTACATTGCTATTAGTGTCTAGTTGTGACGGTCTATATTCGTCAAAGTAACTGTTGAGGTTTTAGAAACAGAAATAACACTCTCTCTTTTATTTTCGAATAGTTTCTTTCTCGTATCACGTTCCGGGAAAATCCCATGTGCCCAATCGAGGCAAAAAGTAATATAATAACAAATGACTTAAAGCGACCCTTGACTCAAGCCATTATGGCCAACTGGTCATCTGGGAATGTAGAACGTGGTTGGCCATTCAACTATTTCTTGAGTACATAATTATCTTGCAAGATAAGAAAGAAATTAGATTTTGCACTAACTGTTATTGTTTCTGTTACTTTTGGGAACAATGTGTAGCCTCGTTGTATTGCTGACCTCAATCATCTAATGACACAGAATACAAAGCTAGGCTTGCAGTTATTTTGTTATCGTTGTGTTTTCTTTTTCATTTGCATGTCTGTCTGTCTGTTTATCTGTCTGTCTGTCTGTCTTCCGTCTGTCTGTCTGTCTGTCTGTCTGACCATCCGTCCGTCCGTCCGTCTGTCTGCCTGCGGTTGCATTGAACGTATTCACCTCTTTTAAGCATCGTTTGGAAGACGAGATACAGGTTTATGTGTCCTGGACCATTAATAGGCAGTGCTCAATAAATATTGCAGTCTTAAGTCTTTCACCAGTTTCCTGTGTAATGTTAATTCCTATATCCTTTGCAAAGACAGTGAGCCAAGAGCAGCCTGCACATCTTAGCATTCTGATTTCCGCCAGCTCTCTGTGATTCCCAATAAATTGTAAATGTTTAACTTTTCCGTTCCAGCTCTTTACCAGACGACAGAGCTCCCGTCTCGTCAGAATTGAGAGCATTTGCAGACAACAAAATAAAAAGAGGTTAAATGATAAGATTTGTATTATCCGAAAAAAGATAAAATAATGGCTACTGGCATTTTTTCTTTTTGCCTCAATGATTTCAAAAGCCATATACCTCATATAAGGTCTTTCAAACTCGGTTTTGTGTGGTAAATGGTTCAAATGATTATAATATCCTAAATAGTGGTTGAAGCAGAAAAAAATTATGACATGCTACAGTATGAGATATAGAAAGTAGTAATATTTGTTGTTCTAGAAATCATTCCATTGAGTCCAATTCCGGTACACCTCTCCTCAGATATGATCTTCATCCAACAAAAAAAAAAAAATCTTCAGTAACTTCAACAAATTACATGCTTTGCATATGATGTGCAGGTTATGGGCATAGATCTACCTTCATTTACTTCCACTTAAAGGTTAAAGTCACAGTTACTAAATACAGAAAGTAAAACCTTAAACAGACTTAAACAGATCGCAGACTGCATTTCTGCGCTTAAATGTTCAGCCTTTGTTAAATTTTGGAGCGCTTTGGAAAACTCTGGGTGCTTTCTAGAACTTGCACTCTGATATAGGACCTTCACTTTCCGGTATTTTGTGAAATATTCCAGCAAAATTAGGCAGATAATTGCAATGATTTGATTTTGCCTATCGTTTGGTAATGTTCATTTCGTTATTTCATTTAGGTGGGCAATGGTTACACGTATTGTGAAAACAAATAATGGCAATATTGCTTTTATTTCAGGTTGTATAAAGTGATAGGTCCAGCTGCTCTTGCATTCGGAATAGCTTTGGTATGTTCAGCAGGTTTATATTATTGTTGTTGGGGATTCCAAAGTCCAGTCAGACGTCGTCACATTCACGTGAGTTACTTTTATATCATTGAATAAATGATGATGACGCTGAAGATATTGTCTTTATTTCGTGCAATCTACATGGGCATGAACTCATATGGTACATTGTTACAGACTATAAACGCTAGGTACATATACACAATGAGTTCTTTACCACCAGTCCATAGAAGGTTTTTTTTTTTTTGGTGAAAGATCCAAATTTATTTCATCGAGTGAGCATCATCGGTAATATTTTCATGAGTGGCTGCTATTCATCGAGTGAACACTATCGCTAATTTTTTCACGAGTGATGCAGCGATCTTTCACCGAAAAAGAAAATAGAAACAAATATTCTATTTATTTCATGCTTCTAACCCTCTTTTGTTTGGACTTTCACCACAGTTGTTTTCGGTAATTCCCCGTGGCGTACCCCCCTAACATAACAACGCACTACAGTATTGCGTAAAACGCGAGAGATATAGGGTAAATGCACGTAAATTAGGTCATATTTCCCTCTGGTTGAATGACACGCGCTGTTCACTTGGGTAACTAGTGAGCGGGGAACTACTGTTTCCGCTTTCAATTGAAGAGTCAGAAAATATGAAATCGGTATTTTTCACTGATCATAACCATGAAATATCAACCTATAATCCATCATTATTTCTCGACAAACTACCGAAAGGCATGAACTAATGTTATATCATATTATGTCATATTTTGTTATTACATTATATTATATTTTGTTATACCGTTTTCAAACGCATATGACTGAACAACAACTGTCGAAAAACCTTTGTAATTTTCCGCTTGTGGTATAACATCTCATGGATATTGGAAGCAAAATGTCCTGTTTGCGGACATGTTTGTTATTGAAATGGAAACCTCTTTTCTGTGAAAAAAGAAGAAATTTTTGAAAAAGTCGTTTTCAAATTTTTCCTATTTCCATATAGTATAGAAATGTCGATATAAATATTATTGCGGGCTAGATATGCAAATCAGTCGGAAATGGTTTCAATAGAATATCACATTTGTGTTTATTTTAGATTTCATTGTTTTTATTTAACTTTTCATTCAAAGGCTATCAAAAAACAATCGACATGATTCTGTCGTATCGTTTTTAGAATGATTTATTAGTTAAAACAGTAAAAAAAATGACCAGTCGCGTAGTATCTTGTATTTATTCCATTTGCCAAGCCGTTCGGAAATAGAAACCAAAACGGATTGGAATACCAGTGGAGAATTTATTACGCGTGGTATCATCTTTATATCTACTTAATTTCTACCGCAGCAGTACGAGAATCAAATCATGTAAATGTTGTAATAAATGCTTGTAGAATTGGATATACATTTATCCATTTATTTAGGGTTTTTTTTTTTATTTCTCATACAGATAAATGAAATGCATAAATTCTTTGCAAATAAATATAGTAAGTTCACGGTTTTTAACTCTTGAATTTCAGACATATCCAAATTGAAAGCATTTGAAGATGACAATTAAAATGTGGCTGAAATTTTGAGACATGACCGTGAATAAGTAGAAAATATTTTTCCCATAATGTTTTCAAGAGCCTTTTAAAAGTCGAAATTGTTTGGTAAAGGGTCGATGTAATAGTATTATTATACGGTCTAAGCATCAATTCTACCCCTAGTTTGATGTGATAAAGCACTGTAGTTACTCATTGACGAAAGAAGAAGAGCACGACATACGTATTATGGCAATATGACAAGCAGGTTTACCTTTTATCAGACCGTGAATCCAGTGTTACAATGGCATTGTGAAAAAGGTTGTTGAAAACGTTGTTTTCTACCGTTCTGTGCTGCGAAGGGAAATTTTGACATTTCACAGGACAGAAGGTCTCTTTAAGTGTTGAAATTTTCCCTCTCAGCTGGAAGCAAATGCTAGCACCGGGAAAGTTACTGCAATTTATGCAGATGGTAAAGAAAGGGGTACTAAAGCATATCATCAAAATGTTTACTTGGAACCATTAAAATTTTACCGTATATGCAAGGAACTTCCAAACTACCATTGTTTCAATGACATGGAAAACATTTAAGGATACGGGGCAATTATTTGTTGTTAGTTAGTGCTCCTTTTCCCAGATGTTTTCAAAAGCTGCTGACTCTTCAAGGCTCGTGTTTGTGCCTACATGGGAAAATAATCTTTGATACGGCTTGAGCGTGTTAGGTTCGCATCGGAGCTGTTTTCAAGTTTTGAGATGGGTATATGTCGACAACTTGATGGCGCGAAACAGGATTCAGTACATCCTTTTATTTCCATGCACCTTATGCCGTACTCGGTAGCCCAGTCGGTGACGTACAGGACTTGAGACCAGGGGGTCGCTGGTTTGAACCCCAGCTATTCACATTTATTTCCGAGGATTGATGGTGGTCATTTCGATAGGATCCATCTTATTCTTTTTGCTGATCATTGTTTTGACAATGATTATGTCGGAAAGCAGCCAGTGGCTTGGGAAGAATATTGTGCGGAGTACAGGTTAAAGAATCTTTAGGAAAGCATGTATAGGTGCACTGCACAGTCGTCGTTCGTTTCGTGGCTTGGAGAGAATACTGTGCGGACTACAGGTTAAAGAATCTTTAGGAAAGCATGGATAGGTGTACTGCACAGGCGTCGTTCGTTTCGTGACGAACCTCGCCGTCTATACAATGTTCGTATAATATACATGTACTTTGTTGTATAGACGGCAAAGTTCGTCACAAAACGACGCCTGTGGTGCACTGACCGCCGCGATAAAACTGAAATAATGTGGAAAACATCGTTAAACACCATACATACAAACAAACCATGCACGTAGAATAATAAGACTATATTAATATGTCCCGACAAGCAACGAAAGCTGTAACATATCACTGCTGTCGGAAATCATAACCCCTATTTAGAGCGCCTCCCACAATCACAATTACAATCACAATCACTGTTGTCATATCTGCCGATATATATCAAGATCATACTGTATCGAATGTCAGATCTTTGATCTACACTGTCCGCTTTGCCAAGATACTTAAGAGAGGGGGAGAGAGTAAAACAAATAGAATTTGGATCTTATTTCTGGTCTCTAAGCGACTGTTTTGTTTATTCAGCGCTCTTATGACTGAGTTGACTTCCCGGATGAAAGCCGAGCGCCATCAGTATACCGCAGACAGGAGATTATGTATAATAGATTTGTCTCCCTTTTTTCAGAAACACAAGAAAAGTGCAGAACATAAAGAACAACAGGATCCTTTACAGGTAATATGCACCGCTGTCTGTGGCAGACAATTTCTTTTTGTTTGTAGACTATTGTAAGTTTGATGTGACTGGATGAATCAAGCCAATTTCAATAATCTCTCTAAACAGAGAGAGAGAGAGAGAGAGGGGGGGGAGGGAAGGAGGGGAGAAGCTCTTCAGAAGTTCCTGTAAATAAGTTTTTTATTTAATAATTTTGCCATAATTTTTCACTATACTTGGGTTTGAGGTACCATCTGCATCTGGTAACTTTTAGAATGCAAAAAGTAAAATTTAGATCGAGAGATTCATATAGCTTCTTTCCCCATGCGTATGTTAACTGTCTGCGGTATGTCATCAGCTACTTCTGTGGTATGTAGAACAAGATCAGACTTCACATAGAACAAAGTGTGGTCTAAGAATTATATAACATCGTAACTAATGATATTTTGTCCGGACTTCCGTTTCGCTTCCTCTTTGAAAAGAGGAATTTGAATTGCACCCGTGGTGTTTTGTTTTTCCACCGATCTAAAATTCAAATTCTAAGAGCATTCTAAAGGTTATTTTGTGTATTTATACGAAATATAACAATGTAGTAACTTTTCTGGTGCTGGTATTCAACTCGAGCAGCGTGAGAAAATTTGATATCGCGCGAAACCGAACCTCGAGCGGAAGGTAATTTTCTTACGCAGCGAGAAGTAAATACAAGCACCAGGAAAGTTACTACAACATAATATTCCTTTTATTATATACCTACCACTTTCAAGGACAAAAATTTGCAGTAACTGACTTTTTATTTGATAACGGTAAAACGTAATAACACAAATAATGGAAAAGTGGCCGGTAACTGTTTTTTTTTCTTTTTTTACGAATGGCGGATGAATATTATAGAGTAGAGAAACTTTTGAACCAATCAAATCGCAAATAAATACACACGTTACAGCGCGTGAGGTTACGTCATGCCATATTTTGAACCGTTATCTGCGCATGTCATATTATTCGAAGATTTGACCTGTCTGTTATGACGCATCACTATCCTGTACAGGATTGATATTAATACGCGTTGCGTAAATTGCCGCTTAAAAAGTGCAGGCGAAAAATGGCAATAAATAATACGTCTGTAGGATAATCAAGCCTGTTTTTCGCTACAAATTTTTCAAAAAAACAAAAGGATTTCAAACGAGGATTTTTTTTTAAATACCAATTGTTTACCACAAATCCCTGTAGTCAGTTTCTAAATATAGACACGGGGAAAACCGAGATTTGTGCAAGAGACCATAGGCCGCTGAAACTCCATTGGTCTAACATGGGATAACGAAATTTTCCTTATCGGACACCGTTACTATAGATAGCACATTGGAGACTGCCTCTATATCGTATATAGAGGAACAAGGTGTGCAACTAAATTGAAGAAAAAATTTACCCCTGTCCTCTTTCAGAGATAATATTTAACCGAAAGCGGAAAAATAAACCTAGTTACCGTTGCAGATGGGTTCACAAATGATTTTTCTTGTTTACCCTGACCTTCGAAAACTCCAAACAGCTCCTGCAATCAAACAATAGCTCTGATCTAAAAAAATAAAAATTAAATAAGAATTAAAAAGCTTCAACGTTTTCGGGATCGCCATGCGCTGACGCCACACAGATTATTACCCCACAGCAAATCATAACTGAAATATTTTTTTCAAACAAAGATCAAAGTTTTTTTTGTTGGTATATTGATGAAATTATAAATTTAATATTTCGTCTGTTATGATGTATCTCTTCATCTAATCCAGTATCACGATTTTAATCTTCCATTTCGCAAATTTTCAAATGCGTATTTACCGTTTATCGGTCAAAACTTTGGCACGCCTTTTGATAGTGAATTCACGTGCTTTATTATTTGCTGCGTCTTCATGAATTTTTTGACGTCAGCACATGGCGATACGGAAAATGTAGAAGCTTTTTAATTGTTTTTAGATCAGAGCTATTGCTTGATCGCAAGAGCCGTTTGGAACTTTTGAAGGTCAGGGTACACAAGAAAAATTATCTGTGAACCCAGTAACTAGGTTTAATTTTCCGTTTTTGGTTAAACATTATCACTGAAAGGGGACTGGCGTCAAGTTTTCGTCGATTTCGTTGCGAACCTTGTTTTATTACATACAAGATAGAGGCAGTCACCAATGCGTTATTTATAGTTATGGTGTAAATGAAAATTTGAGTATTCAGTGATAACAGCCGATGCACCAATAAGCAAAAGTATTCGATGATCCACCATGGAAATTTGTGTTCCGTGATAGACCAATGGAGCTTCAAAGGCCTGTGAAGAGACTGACAACAAAAATTACGTACCCTCCTTGCTGGGCTTCCACCGGGGCTATTTCCCTAGCTGTTAGGGGCTATGTTTATAAATGACTGGTGCATATGTTATATACAAGCTAACTGTGGCTGGATGAATCGTACAAGGTAGGTTTTAGTGAGTAAACGTATTTTTTATTTTGAAATGCGTTGCTTGATTGCCGCCATGAAAAGTAGTCCGGTTCAGTTCCCAGAATACCCAAATCAGACAGGTTATGTATTTGGAAATGTCACCTAGCGGAAGATAATGCATTTTGAACTGTATTTCACAGAGCGTAGAAACGGATTTTTTGTTCTGTCGTGTGTGTTATTTTATCCGCGTGCGACGCATGTATTTGAGCCGGAATATTTTCAGGTATATAATAAATCCAGATATTTACTTTACATGTTCTCTTCTTTAGCATGCACATTCTAATTTTGTGCATAAAATGCTCGTTTTTTTTTCTTTGAATACTTTCGTTGTTTTTCCTCAACTCTCTAACTCTTTACCAATCGACAAAATTTCAGATTCCTCCATACTTAAATCATTTGCAGACGACGAATCAAATTTCTTTCTTCATAGATAATATTTGACTTGTAAAAAGTTAAAAAAAAATGTGGGGAAAGAAGAAAATGCTGGTTACCAGCATTTTCTTCTTTTCCCACAAAGTTTCAAAAGCCCTCTTCCTCAGAGTTGTCATATCACGGAATTGTTTGGTAGGAAGTTAAACAGCCTAAAAGTCATAATCTGATCAAAATGCAGTCTCTGTTTTAATGAGCGTGTATAAGTTTTTGTCGAGAAGAGAAGTTTCTAAGTCAGTTTGACTCGAACTTCTCGGATCGTTTGACTCATTTTAGTTGCCAATTAGTCATAAAGTTAAGTTAGAAGTTCCATAATTCGTGGTACAGAACTACCTTTCACTCTGCGACAATAATTGTTTTCTCTGAAATGAGGAAAAAATACTTCTCACTTTAAAGCATGTTCCACTACTGTCTTGCATCGTGTTTAAATTGTATGAATATTTCATTCTGTTATCCTTTTGTTTTTTTTTTCCACATTGTTTTTCCAGCCTTATATATATCGGACGTGCACCTGCAAAAAGGTAAAAAATAACTTCTTTTTTTCAATTGTGCTTTTTTTAGTTATTTTTTTTTTTCAAGTAGGCCTGAATAAAGTTAGAGAACAATATGCAAAACTGGTGCTGCTTGGCACTAGCCATTGTTGCCAACAATTTCCACATTTTGCATATTTTGCCAGTTCGAACATTCTGATTACACCTGGGTTACCGAGCTTATTGCAGATGGAGAATCACCCTCAATAGCAGACGGGTCCCGCATTTCTTCCACGACTTTCAAGGTGAATAATGTTTAAATAATGTTTAATGTAATGTATGCCATCTCAGTTACTGAGCTTGTTGCAGATAGAAAATCGCCCTCGGTAACCCAGATGTATATGTCGCTTCGTTTGCCTGATTCACGATGAATGCAGTTTAACGTATTGTATCAGACCTCGACTACAGAGATGGTACGCCGGATGTATCACGTTTGATTACTACATTCATCATTAACCTCTGTTACTTAGTGTTGTTGAAGAAAGGGGATAACCCCGAGTAATCAAGGCACTCCTCATTTCCTTGTCTACTATTATGTGCAATGAAGTTTTTCATAAATTATTACACTTTGATTACAGAGCTTCAGGTAGAGAAGCATCCTCGGTAATCAAGGTGCACCTCCTTTCGTTTACGACATTCCTGATAAATGATATTTGTACACCTCGGTTACAGAGCGTGTTGCAGGTAGAGAATAACCATCGATAATGTAGGTTCACTGCTTCTATGTTCTGTATTTATGACAATTGACGTTCACATAACACACCTTGGTTACCGAGGCTGTTGCAAACATAGAATAACTCAAAGGATAATTCAGCTACACTCCTGGGTCCGTATTCACCAACCATTCTTACGAACGTTCTCATTCTTATTCTCCAGAATTTTCAAAATTTGAAAGTAACACAACCTCTGATTGGCTAAACCAAAATGGTTTAGCCTATCAGATGTTGTGTTACTTTCAAATTTTGAAAATCTTGGAGAGTAAGACAAAGAATGTTCTTAAGAATGGTTGGTGAATACGGATCCTGATGTATGAAGTTTAACGTGACTAATCACAAATAGGTTACCGAACTTGTTGCAGATAGAAATTCTCATTTAAAGTTTACCACACTCATGATGCATGACGTTTACATAACATTTTGTTTCCGAATTTGTTGCAGAAAGAGAATCAGTCACGATGACCCAGGTACATTGCTTTTGTGTACTGTAGTTAAGACGAATGATATTCACAACTGGTTATCGAGGTTGTTGCAAATAGAGAATAATTCTCGACAATTCAGCTACACCGCTCTTCGTTTTCTGTATTAATGATGAAATATAGTTAACATAACACACCTTGGTTAACGGGCATGTTGCAGATAAAGAATAGCAGTCGATAACCCGGGTACACCGCTTTCGTTTATTGTTTTCATGGTTAATAAGGCTCAAGTAACGAACCTTGGTTACTAAGCTTGTTACAGATATAGAATCTCTCTCGGTAACCTAGGTACGCCGTTTACGTTTTCTGTATTCATGATCAGTGAAGCTCACGTAACACATCTCGGTTACCGAGCTTGTTGCAAATAGAGAGTCGCTTTCGATAACTCAGGTATACCGCGTTCGTTCACTGCATTCACGATAAATTAAGTTCACTTACCACGCCTTTGTTAGCGAGCTTGTTGCAAATAGAGAATCACTCTCGATAACCCAGGTTCACCAGTTTCGTTTATTGCAATCATGAATGACGAATGAAGTTCACGTAAAGCACCTTGGATACCGCGCTTATTGCAAATAGAGAATCGCTCTTGATAACCCAGGTACACCAGTTTCGTTTACTGCAATCATGAATGACGAATGAAGTTCACGTAAAACACCTTGGATACCGCGCTTATTGCAAATAGAGAATCGCTCTTGATAACCCAGGTACACCACTTCTGACGGATTTTATGAATGAACATTTGTGAATTGACTTAAGAAAAGATGGTCTACGTGTTTGTTATTTTGATGATTTGAAACTTTGGAAATTAAGTGAATTTTGATGGTAAAACGGATTTTCCCTTTGTTTGAGTGAGTAGTTTTCACGGACGGTAGCTGACATGTAAGTCAACTTTAACCTTTGTGTACATTGTGAGATGTATGAAAATGGACAACCCTGACCCAAACTGTAGCTATACTCAATTAACCCCTGCACAACGTCAGTATTCAATAGTCGACAGTGAGTTTTCAGACTCGCAAACATGTGTACAACAGCTTTATGTTTCCCAGCATGAACGTATTGCAGTAACGCCTGAAAACCACGATGAACTCTTCCGGAGTATATGTGGGAGTCAATCTCCCCCGACGAGTACAAATTGGCCATTAGTTGATAGAATGCAAAACTTGTTTCATTCCCTGTCTAAAAATGCCTTCCTTTCTCGCATTATTTCTGACACGGGATCTCAAGAAGATCAGTTAGAAGACATTAGACAAACAGTATTTGAGGCATGCGCCAAACTTGGAGAATTTCCGTATCCTCAAGATTCCGAATTAAAAAGGCGTAAAAATACCAGAAATGGAAAAGGTGTTGCTTCAAAGCTAGCATTAGACATATACGTTCTGGTATCTGTGCTTGAAAACAAGTCGTATGATGAAATGAAAGACATGATCAATATTCCAAAAACCAGTCAGAGATTGGACCAAAATACTCGTAACGGTACACTTGAACAGCGTCTGAATACGTGTATGAATGATATGACACAGTTACAGGACAGTCTTATTAAATGTCAGTCTGATATAATCTCTCTTAAGCAAGAGAAACATGCGCTGAAACAATGTTTTGATGATGGGGTAAAATCTCTAAAAGATGACATAATATCCTTTAAACGGGAAATGAGTAATCAAGTTCAAAATATGATGTTAGACATACAGAGAATTGAAGATGAGAAATTGAATGGAATAGCAGGTTTACGGAACAGTTTAAAATTGAGTAATGCTGATGTACAACAGATCAAAGAATGTACTGAGAGTGAAATTAAGACACTTTGGGAGAAAGTTGCTAGCATTACAAAGCTCATCGATAGGCAAAACAGCAAAATAGAATCCAAGATTTCGGAAATCAATAATTTGGCCCAACCCTTTCGAGAGAGAAATAGTGCTGATATAGGTTCGAGTGATTATTCGAAGCTTAAAGATGACAGTACGAGTAGTACATGCACTTCAAATCATGATCAGGTTTCATACCGTGACGCATTATTGAACAACTCTACCGTTATAGGGTCATTACCAGGTCAAACAGGTCAGCACGGGGATTTTACAGCTCGTTCTAATCTTGTTTTGACTGGATGCTCAACAGATCAGACAAATCCTACATCGAGATTATCAAACAACAGCACGCACGAGACACAGAATGGCCGCAAGCAATTGACACCTATCGACCGACGCCTTGCTAATGATGCGTCTGGACGCAAATCTACGGTTGGCGAATCTTCGTCTACAGAGTCTAATATTCATCAAATCCCTGTGTGTATTTCACGCAGTAGAGTGCAAAGATCTGTTGAATTTGATCTACAACCGAAAGATCATTTTACAACAAATCAGGAATCGGTCATTGATGACGCAGTTTCGATTTCTGCTTACAGTGATGAAGACGGTTTTTCTGAACATGTTATCAAGAAAACTAAACGTTTCTATGTAGGTGGATTTAAATCTTCCATAACGATTCCAAAACTGACAACTTATGTTACCAACAGAGGGCTAAAAGTAACCATGATTCGGATATTTAGACAAAGATTTAGTCGTTCGGTCGTGATCCGCTTAAATGTTGAGGTTCCACATTCTCAAAATTTAACTGAACCAGGTTTCTGGCCTGACGGCGTCATATGTAGACCTTGGATGACAAGGAATTCGTACAACAGGAAGTTTCGTCAAAATAGAACTTTTGAGGATACAGATATGGATACAGATCCGACAGATTTGAGCAGTGACGTTCATTTTAGACAAAGTGACAGGCGTTTTGATAATCAAGCGAAACCCTACAACACCTACAACCAGCAGAATGGTCGTTACAGTTATTCTAAGCGGTCACGTGACACGCGTGATTTCTGTTCCTCAAATCAAGGTCGTTCTGACGATAATGATTATTATCATTCATACCGACAAGGATATGAGGATAACTATAACCAATACGGTTAACTTAACAATATAGCAGGAATATATATGTACAGTCGTCACCTATTGTATTGTTTTACTAGTGTATTTATAGTTCTAATAATCATTTGTACACTTAACGTTGGCACATGGAATGCTACTGGATTAATGTCCAGTGCATACTACTTAAGTAACCTCCTAGATAAAGAATCCATCGATATATTCGGTATATCTGAACACTGGCTTTTTCCCAGTGATATTCATTTTTTGAATTGCATACATCCCGATTATACTGCTTTCGGTATAAGTGATACAGGCTTAAGTTTCAACACAGACAGATATGTAGGTAAAGGCGGCGTGGCCTTTTTATGGAAGAAAACACTCCAGTACAAGATATCTCCTCTTTCTGTAGAGAGTGATAGAATTATAGGGCTACAATTTCAAAAAAGCCAGAATGAATATATTTATATTTTTCAAATTTATTTACCCAGTTCAAATCATCGTATTTCCGTATACCGCGAGTATATAGATACATTGTATAATATAGCGAGTATGTACTCACAAATGGGCACAGTTATTTTAATGGGCGATTTTAACGCACATTTAAACAGTCCGTCCTTCATTAAACTAATTGATTCGAGAGGTGCCGCACTATGCGACCTAATCAATTTGTTTAATTTATCAGTGATCACTACTTTGCCCTTCTGCACTGGTGCAGATGTGACTTATGTGTCATATGATGGTCATTGCAAGTCATTTATTGATCATGTTATTGTCTCCAGTGAGTTTGTTAATTCAGTATCAGCTTGTTGTATTCTTGATGACAATTGTCTAAATGTCTCAAATCATCGTTCAGTAATCTTTAACATACAGTGTATAGATTTTTTTCCTAGTCTTGCAAACTTGCATAATATTAAGTCTATTAAATGGCATAGAATTACGAATGACCATATAGCGTCGTTTAAGCATTGTATGAACAGTTGTCTACAGAGCGGTGTAGGTCGGCCATACGCGGCCGACGTATATCGATCTATAGATAACTTATATCAATCAATTGTTTCTAGTATAGAATATGCATCGGAGAGTTGTCTCCCTCATTCTTCATATCGTTCCTATTTAAAACCCTATTGGTCTGCAGAACTCCGTCGATATCACGCTGTTATGAGAGCTAAGCGTCGTGTTTGGATAGAGTCCGGCAGACCACGAGGTGCTAATTATACATCGTATTCAGAGTACAAAGAGGCAAAACGTCAATTCCGTAAATTGCATAGACATTGTTCATTTAGTTATATGCAGGAAATCAACAGAAAAATTGATGAGACAGCTGAAATTGATAGTCCTTGCTTCTGGAGATTATTTAATTCAAAACGGAAAACTGGTCCGAAAAGCGTTTCTAACGAAATTAAGTTTGATGGTGTTATTTTTCGAGATCCAGAGCAAATATGTCAAGGGTGGGGAAAGCATTTTGCAAATTTGTACTCTGATACTGAATGTGTTAGTTATGACTCTGACCACTATGATAAAATCTTGAATGTGGTGCAAGGAATCAAGGAAAAACCATTGGTAGCTGATGATGATCATATCAGTGCGGAAGAAGTAGTAAAATCACTGTCTTCTCTTAAAACTGGCAAGATGTGTGGCATCGATAATGTTTGTAATGAGCATCTGATAAATGGTGGAGATGTATTAGTAATATTTCTTACTATCTTATTCGACTACATGTATTGTTTTGCGTATGTTCCAAATGCTCTAAAGCGAGGAATCATTTTAACTCTGTACAAAGGTGGTCATAAACCCAAAAACCAATGTACCAGTTATCGGGCTATAACCCTTTCTTCTTCAGTTCTTAAGTTGTATGAAAAGGTGCTACTCAACCGCTTACAAAATTCTATAGATTGGCCGATTAACCCCTTGCAAGGTGGGTTCCAACCCAGTATGAGTAGTGCAATGACTTCTTTTATCTTGCATGAAAGTATCAATTTTTGCAGGGAACAAAATAGTAAACTTTATGTCTGTTTTTTAGACGCACGTCAAGCTTTTGATAGAGTCTGGCACGATGGATTAGTTTACAAACTAAGCGAACTGGGTATTTCCCACAAGCTTTTAAAAACCGTTATTGCCATGCACTCGAATATGAGCAGTCGTGTTTTATATAACGGATTCTATTCAGACTGGTTCCCTATTTTGCAGGGCACCAGACAAGGTGGTATTTGGTCCCCATTTTTGTACTTAGTATATATTAATGATTTAATCGACCAGTTAGTCAAAAGTAAACTGGGTTTTCAGATTGGAGGCGTCAGTTTTTGTGCCCCGTCCTTCGCAGACGATATGACCCTCCAGGCTTTATCATGTAGTGCATTACAATCCATGATTTCTATTTGTTACCGTTACTCGTGTTTATGGCGTTACCAATACAACCCTTTAAAATGTGCCGTTGTTACTTTCAATGAGTCAAAACATTACTATAAACGTTGTAAAAGGTCATGGTTCATTGGTCATGAACAGATAACTGAATATGAAGATTTCATTCATTTGGGCATAAAGCGGGACAAATCAAATGGTTCTTCTTACATAGTTAAGGAGTTGGACAGGAAATTAAGGGCAACATTTTATGGTCTAATTAAAGATGGACTTCATAAGAATGGTTTAAATCCGCTAACAGGTGTTAAGATATATAAATCTATTGTATTACCAAAAGCACTTTTTGGCGCCGAGTTTTTGCAGTCCCTTTCTAGTCGAGAAAGGATGACCTTGGAAAGATCACACAGGCTATGCTTAAAACAAATGCAGGGATTGCGGAGTAGCTCAAGAACTGATATAGTTCTTGGACTGCTCGGTATTCTTCCGATCGAAGCTGAAATCGAAAAAAGAAAGTTGTCTTTCTTCGGTCAACTTTGTCGATTGGAAAGGGATTGTGCAGCGAAACAGTTATTTCTGATGCGTTTATCTTCATTTATTTTAGATAAATCCAAGTTTGGCCTTGTCAGTGATATTGGTATTGTTTTACGCAAGTTCAATCTTTATGACATTATGCACAAATATGTTGAAGATGGTTCTTTTCCTAGTAGATTTTTGTGGAAAAAACCCATTACTTCAAGTATAAGTAGATATTATATAAATGAATGGGAGGCTCGAACTTCAACCAATCAGTTTGTCATATATAGACAGATACAACAAGAATATAATTCTGCTCCACTATGGATTTATGCAAAATATCGCCCTAAATTGCTAGGGGCCTGTTTTTCTGTTGCTCAGTTGATTGTGTATCTCTCCCACTATGAAATGGCTTGCTCACGATGTGGAGAAAACTATGTTCATGTAAGCATCACTGAGCACTTATTAACTAGTTGTACTTTGATACAGCCTCTTGTTACTTCCTTTATGGAAAAAGTTAAAATATTATATGGCCATAATACCTTTATTTGTTTGCGATCTATGTCAAACAAAGATTTTGTTTATGCAATTTTTGGTATTAATCCAAATTTCTGCTCTTTTATTAATGGAATGAGTGAGAGTTTTTATGTAAATGTAGTCTATTTACTACATAGTATTTGGATCTCATATAGGCAAGCACATCACAATATGTGATGTGATGTGCTTACCTCGAGCATAGTTGTTTCTATATTTTCTGTACTTGATGCTTAAAATCTGACTTAATTTTTCGTTTCGGTTAAGTCATTTACCTATGGCACCAAGTGAAATTTATCATTTGCTGTTCTCTCTCTCTCTTTCTCTCTCTCTCCCTCTAACTCTCTCCCTCTCTCCCGATATTTCTATCATTCGTATAACTGTTTATTTTGTTGATTTATTTTCATGAACGTTTTGTAGTTGTAAATCTTCTGTATGGAGGAAATAAAGACATAATAACACAATCCAGTAAGCTTCAACCAATTAGCAGATACAGATACATCAGCCAGTTTTTAAATCATCCTTGTAATACACGTAAATCGATGTTGTATATGAAGTTCGGTCAAGTACATAAAATAAGTTTTGAAAAATTGTGACCAAAGGAGAAATTACTCGTCACGAGAAATTTCTCTTTTAGGCACAATCTTTTCAAAAGTAGCCAGCTGTGGGATGAAAATGGTCTACAGGTAGCAAAGATTTTGAGATAACCTATTTGTTTTGATTAATCTAAAAATCCAGAATTGTTCTTAAATTAGGAGGTAAGTCTACACATTTTAGGAAGAGGCCTTCCTTTTACTTAACTCTTTACCACACAGCCCCGAGTTTTAACTACCCCAAGGAAGAAGGCTTTTGAAAACATTGTAGGAAAAGGAGAAATGCTGGTAATCAGCATTTTCTCCATTTTCCACAATGTTTTCTACACTTCCGAAGAGAAAATTCGGTATTTGAGTCACATCTTCTTTGTCGTCTGCAAATACTTGAATTTGGACAAGTCTACATTTTCGTCGTGTGGTAAAGAGTTAACTCTTAACAAAACAACGACATTTTGTTCTCGACCTAATTCAAGCAATTACGGACGACAAATTAAATGTGTCTCAAATGGTGATTTCTGTTTTAGATGTGTAGAAAACACTGAGGGAAAGGGAGAAATGCTGGTTTTAATCATTTTCTCCTTTTCCTACCATGTTTTCAAAAGGCTTCTGCCTCAGGGTCGTTAAACTCTTGACTGTGTGGTCAGGGGTTAAAGAGCCAACCGTTCTCACTTTTTTACGAACGGTTCGCATGAAAAAGATAAAGAATCGATATGTTGAATGTTTATTTCAGCATCCCAACTCAGTTCCGTCTATTTCGAGCCAAAGTCACGTGACAGCTAATGCCAGTAGACGTTCCAAAGAGAGCCCATCTTGTACCACAAAGTTTAGCGAGGAGTTGGACCGCATTAACAGCAGTCCTACGTCACCGGATATCAGGTCTTGTCGTCACGGGCAACACTATCCCAATCATCACGTGCACCCGACCTCTCCGAAGCCGCACCATGGCGACGGGGTGTCTCACAGATGCAGTTCGAGGCATCGGAGTTGTTCACAGTCACCCCATACTCGTCACAAGCACTCTCACCATTCATATAATCACCATTCCCAATCTGACATTGACAATCAAGTGCCCTTTGTAAATACTAATGCACCTTTGGCGCAAGGGGAATCCGGGTAAGCTCAAACACCTTTTTATTCAACTTGGAAGATCACCACCTTTTTGTAAATCTTTACCAGAAAATGAAAATTTTAACTTGTCCTTATTGAAAAGATTTGCAGACGACAACTTAAATGTGGCTCAAACGATGGGAGATGTCTTTGACAGGGTCGAAAGCACCGCAGGAGAAGGAGTAAATGCAGGTTTCCAGTATTTTCTGCTTTTCTCACGTTTTTAAATATCTTCTTCCTTAGGCGCGTCAATACACGAGTTGTTTTGGTAGAAGGCTAATTTCTGATTTAGTTCGAACAATTCATTCAATCTTTCAGCGCGAAATGTCGGTCTCTTTCGAGGGCTTGGAATACTATCCATTTAAAGTCACTAAGATCCTAGTGCGCTGAAAGGCTTTTAGGACATTATATTGCCTTATTGAACAACCCTTTTGAATTACGGTAACACTTTCTTTTAGCCATCAGATTGGGTGAAATATTCTGCTTAGCCAAGCAGATGGCTGGTCCTAAACCTTAGCTTAAGATCTGCTTCATAAACACGGTCTCTGAAAGATGATATGCTAATAGCAGCCGGCTGCTTTCCCACATACCATCGTCCAAGCAATGATCAGCAAAAAGCTATTGATATTGGTTCAAAGGTTGCTGAAAGACGTGGTTCTCCGTTAAATTGTGACTAACCCTTCACCAAATAAGTATTTAAAAACATTTAACGACCTTGAGAATGATGGCTTTTGAAAACATTCGTTGGAAAAGGAAAAAAAAAAAAAAAATGCTGGTAATCAGCAACTCTTTTACAGTCAGATCTCATTTTTTGAATCAACTCTAATTTGTCGTATGCAGTTTTTGTCAATTTGAAAAAATCCTAAATGTGTCGCCCGGTAAAGCGTTAGAGCGTGGTATTTTTTTATGCACCGCTTGTGAAATGGATACAGAAAGTGCCACTCGAGATTTATAATTAGGTCACACATTGCCTGTGGTATATAGTTACATCCATGTCTTTGATCTTGGCAGCACACTCATTTTTAAGGACTGCTTGCGTGCTACTCTGCTGCTGATGCGAAGGTCGTCCACTAAAGCTTTGGCTGAGTCATAAAAAATACTTGAATGGAAAAAACACTTCTCCACAAAATACGATGCATATTTACACACCCCCTTACCACTCAACTTTCGATAAAATTCAAAACTAGCTGTCTAATTGACTAAGACATTCTGTCAAAGCCATTCAGAATGCTAGCTTTTTGACAGTAGTGATTGACTAAACGACAGCTTCAAATAAAAAAGTCGATGAACGAATCAGCGATCAACGTTTTTGTTTTTGTTGAAAGCGGAAATGGTCTCGCTGTTATTTACCTTGGACATTGAGAAGAATTAGCAGTTTCGAAAAATATAGATTTATGAAATATAGCCAAAAAGAAAACTTATCTATAACCTCAGAAATGATATCCATAATTAATCCTTGTATCATCATTTCAAGGTGTGGATCTGAGAGTGACACCAATTCAAAATATTGTTGAAGACAACATTTTTAGATTAAGAGAGAAAAAAATATATAAATGATTAATGATGGATAGCCGTTTGCTTACATAAAGAAAAATATAATGTATACAATACTTCAGACTTATTGTTCCTCAATTTCGTTGACAAGCTACATCGACTACTGATAAATGAACCTTTTCGTATGCTTTTTTCCCTCAAATAATGCTTAAATGAAATATGAATCGACAACATTCTTGTCAAATTAATTGCCTTTCGAAATGTTATTTGTTAACTTTGTGTGAAAACAAAACAACCCTTCAAACTTTTTCCTCTTTTTCAAAAAAAAAAAAAAAAAAAGTGCAGGTATACATATGACTTGTGCTTAAATTCAACAAAATGTTTAGCATCCTTCAATCCTACATTAGCAGAGTTTTACAAACGTTGTAAATTGGTCTTTTTTTTTTTTAACAATATCTTCATGCAAACAAGCTTGAAGTCACTTAACGATATGCCACCCTGAGTATAATCGCCCATACTTTCATACTTTTTTCAGTCTTAAATAATGATTTACATAGAAAATCACTGAGAAACCAATTAAATTGTCTAAGACTATGATTTAGAAATATTGTATCATAGCATTTATAAATGACACAATGAAGAACTATCTAGAGGAAAGGAATAATAATAATAATAATTATTATGGTTATTTTATCTATATTGTTATGATGAAACATTGTCAGAAAGGAATCTGTCGCCTGTAACAAGCAATAGTTCCTATGGTTGATTGTTTTACGCCGCTTTCGACATAACTTCAGTCGCATCACGGCGACAGCTCACATCCACATTTATAAATGTCTTGCCTGGGTTTCAGCAGTATTAGGCTAGGGCTCTGAAGTGTCTTGCCAAAGAAAACGCCCACTCGTTCTTATTGCCCACAATGTTTCCAATAGCTGACTTGACAGCAGTAGCATAAAAAATACTGTATTTTGGGCAGTAAAAGATCATTGAGCTTCTCTCATCTACATGTATGTATTTTGCAGAGAGTGTAAAGTAAGATCAATCTGCACATGTATACATGCAGTCTGATTTTGTTCTACACGCTCAACAGCTCTATCACTAGTTTCGGCTATATAAACCCTGCCCAACTCCAATGAACTTAACGAAATCTATTTTTCTAATCGGCAACAGTTTAGTTCGGCATGATAAGAGTTAACCCTTTCCCAAACGACAAATTTTGGACTGTTCCAGATTGAAAGAGTTTGCAGACGACAATTTTAAATTTGATGAAAATGGCAGAAAGTTCTCAAATAGGGTAGAAAACACTGTGGGAAAAGGAGAAATTGCTCGTTACGAGCAATTTCTCCTTTTCCCACAGTGTTTTCAAAAGACTTGTACTGCAGACACGTGAAAACCAGGGCTTGTTTGGGAAAGGGTTAAGTGTTAAATCTCCTTTTTTTACAGCTCCATGGATATCTCAATTGACCTGAGTACAGAAGTTCCAAGCAAAGGATTGAAATACTGAGCAATAGACGATAATCAACACTACGGATAGAATAAATGAATGAAATGAAATATTTTGCTCAAGTGAAATCTGGGGGATAGTCGGAGTAACTAACAATCGAATAGATTATTCACGTTACGTGGAATATGATATTATCATGTGCATAATAAACTGTTAACCGTGAAATTTGAGCGAAGTGTGATAATATAATTTGGCGCGATTTATCAGCCCCTTTTGCATACACGTCATATATTTAGACCGACCACTAATTTGTAATCGGAAGTAAAGGAGAAACATTTTTTCATCAATCGAACGAATGAGTCTATTTTGGTCTATAAGTAAAATATAGAAAAAGTTGGGAAAAAAAAAAACTGCTTGTAACATGCAGTTGCTCATTTGTCCACAGTACTTTCAAAAGCACCCAACCATAGTGAATTAAACGTGTATGTTTTTATAGGGATAACCAATGCGTTAGATAATATGACAGTGTTTTGTAGAACCAACACGTTATTTGAACGGAGGCACTCATGGTTTCTACCGCGAATTTAGATGAACTATGACAAGTAATGATGTGAAAAGAACAGTGCCTACGGTGGTGACAAAATCATTCACACGGCATCGTTGCTGCATCAGTGCCTGGTGATGTAGATATAAATTATTCCCAAGGACTTGTGAAGACCCCAGTGCCTCGTGATGGTGGACGTGACGACTTTTATTTCCAAAACATTACATGACCACAAAGTCGCGTGCTTGTGTCGAAACTATACGCAGTGCATCGATACGGCGTCATGGCCTCGTGATAGTGGACGTGATGAAGGTTATTTCAAAGATCACGTGATCATTTAGTCTGGTGCATGTGACAAAATTATACGAAAGGGACTGTTACGGCCTTGGTGACTCATAATGATGACATAAATTGTACGCACTACATAGCTGAGGTAACTCCGGGGCACGATGTGCCCAAGATGTTAGCAGGTGACTGCGTTATCTAGTGCATGTCTGAATTGTTCAGAATATGTATGTGCACACCTCTATTCTTGTTAAATGGTTGGTAAATACTATATTGACAATCAGTTCTTATGTATAATTCTAGGTAAGCTATTTTAGTTTGTCTGCAATAGCCTACCGTCCAGGTCAGGTAATATGTGTTGAAAGAATTTACAGACAAGAAATTAAATGTGGCTCAAATAGTGGGGTTTGGCTTTAAATATAAGGGAAAAATACTATGGGGAAAAAGAAGGATTTTTCTCATTTTTCCACAATGTTTCCCAAAGCCCTCTTCCTTGGGGTCAAAGAGCAAGCGATCGTTCAGTAAAGGTTAAAAATGTTATCACCTGTACCGTTTTTTTTTTTTTAACGGCGAATCCAGTGTTTAATCCTGAGTGTTACCTATATGGTGTGGTGGATATTCTGTGATTTTTTACAAAAGCTTATGTCATTTGCCAGGTTATTGTAGCTAGAATGTTCCCTCGGTATTCAGTGATATGTATATCTCTTTGTACTAAGGGACTGGGAACACGTCAATTCGAGAAAACAGACGTGTGCAAAATGGGAAATTTGTCTGACCTCATCTCCAACCTTGAAAGTAAAAGTAGTGTGCTTCGAAAGTAGCGTGCACTTATCTTTTAATTGGACAGAAAATGTAACGAACTGAAGCCGGAATTTTCTTATCTAAAACGTGGTACTCCAATAACTGTTCTGAAATTAGCAGACATACCTGGATCCAAATCACCTCAAGACAACTTTGATCACAGGTACCCAGTCCACATGTAAGCCAAAAATAGGCCCGACATCTAAACTCGTGTCAGCTTATGATGGGTCGGAAAGACATGGCATGATTTATTGTTAATTTGGTAATTTTTAGAGATAATACAGGAAAAGTAGCCTGGTTTTGGAACTTTTAAGGGGCCGATATTCAGCCCCTTTGGGATAAGAAAATCCCTAAATACTACACTTGGTACCTAGATTAACTTACAGTCACTCCTTACTAATTGAAGGTTATGTTTGCAGACTTTGTGTAGTCTGATCTTGATCTACGCTGTGGAGAGACGCTTCAAAACATTCTCAGTCATTTAATAGGTTTATCGTAATTTGTAATGTGCAATGTAAATTTTGTGATGAATTGATTTTTAAAAAGAAAAGTTGTTTTAAGATCTTTGTGTATGAATTATTTTACCCTTTCACTGTCAAATACTGTCGGACCTATATTTGATACCACCAGAGAGCTTAAAACCTCTTTACCAGCCAACAAAATTTTAGACCAATCCAAATTCAAAGCATTTGCAAGCGACAAATTACATGCGGGTAAAATAATGCGATTTACTTCTGAAAGAGTAAAAAGCACATTGTGGATACTAGGTTGTTTCTCATTTTCTCACAATGTTTTCCAAAGCACGGGATTGTTTGGTAAATGGTGTAAAGGCCAGCACGAATACATTGTATTTCAGTTCTACTTCCTTTTTTAACTAAACTACGTCGAAGTTGTTCTACTAGACCACTTGTTAAATCTCTTTGCCAAACAATCCCGAATTGTAACGGCCCTGAAGAAAAACTGCGTCTGAAAACATTGTGGGAAAAGGATTACAAACATTTTCTCCTTTTCTCAAGATGTTTTCCATCTTTCGAAAGATAAACATCTGCTTTTATCACTTGCAAATGCTTTCAAACTGGACAATTTTAAATTATGTCGTCCCGCAAAGAATTGAAAGCCCACTTGCGGCCAAAAGTGCAGTCTTTAGCAGAAAAATAAGTCTTAAAACAAGAATAAAAGTTGGCAACTTGCATTCTACTGATACACTTTTTTCTTCTTTCAGTGAGAGGAACCTTGAAAGACCGTACTGTAACACATTATCAGACTAATAATTGAATATCCATACTTTTAGATGGTATGAATTAAAATTGCATACATTTTGACTCCCGAATTTTTTATTCTCGGCCGCTAGTGGGCCTTTAGGAGACTACTTCTCTTATTTCTCGAAGGTAGGCTCTCAAATCTGGTTGAGTATAAATAAATCCCACTTTTTCGAGGTCTACAATAACACTTCAGCTGCAAAATGAACAGACAGTTTGTCTACAGTTAAAATACTCAGCGGATTATGTAGAGCGAGCTCAGTCTGCATGTTCTGTGCAGTCTGCTCTCGATCTACGCTGTCTTGCAACGCTACTCGTGTTTTTCATGTTCTTAAGCAAAGCTATTAACTACTGAAAAACTACGAATTTTTATGTCCCTGCATCGAACAGCTGTTGAAATCATCGTGGGAAAAAGAAATAATTGAACCATGCTCTGTGAAACGGGGGCCAAATGCATCTGCGAAAAGCATCGACCCAGGTCAGCCTGTGCATTCCGCGCAGGCTGACCTGGGCCGAAACTTTTCGCTTTTGGTCAATTTTCTGTATTTCTAAGGACCAGTCTACCTCATTATTAAGTAGGTTGTAAAAGAAATGGCTATTACGGAATTATGATTATTATAATTGCCTGGTATCATGTATCACGGAGATGCATTAAGCCCCCTTTTGCCAGAGAATGGTTCAATTGTTTCTAACGAGCAATTTTAGATACCCTATCGACTTATTTCATTATTTTCAAATAAGACATCATATGTTCCCATGAAAGCTTCGGCTTTGGGTAAGAGTGAGTGTTTAGTACCAGAAATAATCTTTATTACGAGTAAGTGCATACACATTTTCCAGTTCAAATACATGCATCGCTCGCGGGTAAATTTGGACACAATGAAGGGGAAGGAAACCGTTCCTGGGCTGCCTTTCACAAAACTATATAGATTTATGCGATTTTTTGGCGATTTCATATACACGCATACCACTCTTGCTTGAGCCAAAAGTATGAGCTGACGTAAAGTAATGCAAATATTTACTCAAATCCTAAAGTTATGCAGTTTAGTAAAGGTTGTTTTCAGACTTGATGCCTGCTTACCTCAGCTGATTGCACAATTTTCGTACGCAGTTTAGTGAAAAAACTGCACCTGATCGTGTCAAATATTGTACAATATCGTGTCGAATACAGCACGATATGGTATGATGACGTAACCTGGGTACATTCTACTTTCGGCTTGGTTTCCTATTTGATTGGTCAAAAAGTTATACTACAATATTCATCCTAAATTCATTAAAGCCAGTTATTACCCACGGACCCAGCTTTGCTTTAATTTCTTACTGTGTTCGAATAGCATCATCAATGATTACAGTATTTTTACTGAATATAAAAAGTTATATAATGAAGTTTTGCTCGTAGGAACATTTTGACATCTTGCTCGCGAGAAATCAAAGTTTCTTACGCATCTATAAGCAACGAGAAAGTTACTAAAACATAATATTCCGTGTGTATTTTAACATGTTAAAGGAAGAACTCGAGATTTGAACATTCCATCGTTGAAAAATTCTAATTTGTTTCTTATTTGTTTAACATGTATTAAGCCAACAAATAAAAAAAAGTATCGTTTGCCAACTTCTTTTGAAGTTATCGAATGCTTTCAGAGGACTGCACACAGAACCTACTGAAAGGGCTGCGTATCCCATATTTTTATAATTTCCTGTAAAAGTCAACACATTAAAATGTCTGTAACCACATACTGATTTCAACAAATGTTTAACTATTTAACTGTGGTTTAATCCAATGAGAAGCTACCTAAACTTTTGTGTGTGTGTGTGTGTGTGTGTGTGTGTATATATATATATATATATATATATATATATATATATATAGAAAAGGTGGTTTAATGCATCTTCGTAATGTAATACACCAAGAAAGTCATCACATAATTTTGGATCCAAAATATCCATTTTGTCTAACATCCGACTGTATCATGAGGTATAGGGGTCCTTGGACATGCAGGAAATTTACCAATAGCAAACAGTTTCGAACCAGGTGTGGATGCGCGGACTGCGCAGGACGGATACGTTTTGCAGACGCATAAACCCCCTTTTCACAGAACATGGCTCATATATTTCGACAACAAACTCGGTGTGCTCCTTTAGTTTTATTGATATCAATTAGGGTTGTTATTGATGTTGTTTTATAATAAAATGCATTTGGTTAAGATACGTAGATTAGATTAGTATCATACTAATAATCAACGCCATCGAAGTTATCAAATAAATAATCCTTTTCAAACAATTCCGACTTATAACGACCCTAAGCTACAAAGCCTTTTAAGACATTACTGGAAAAGAAGAAAATAATGGTAACCACCATTTTCTCCTTTTTTTTCCGCATTGTTTTCTATCATTTCAACGACAAATCTCATCAACTGAATCACAATTAATTCTTCTTCTACAAGCTCTTTCAATTTGGACAAGGTAGAGTTGCGGCTACAAATGTGGCACATTATACGCCCTGAAAAACAATCCGTGTGTGCACTTTGATTTAAATTTAGAGATTGTGTTGTCTATAAAAAACGGTCCAGAATTTTTTTTTCTATCAACCCACGACCGAGCCAAACTAGAAAGACATTAGGTGAAGCCTTCTTTACCAGCCGTCGTACTGCAGATATTTCTGTAACATCCATTTTCTATAAAAAAACAAATCACTGAATCAAGAGGTACACTGCTCCTTTGGCATGCAAAAAACTGATAAATAGCAAAAGGTTCGACCCAGGTCAGTCTACGCGGACTTCGCTACTTTTTGCAGATGCATTAAGCACCCCTTTTTACACAGCATGGCTCTATTATGATTGTAGTGCTGGCTGAAGAAATCAGCCT
Organism: Tridacna gigas; assembly: GCA_945859785.2. NCBI lineage: Eukaryota > Metazoa > Mollusca > Bivalvia > Cardiida > Cardiidae > Tridacna > Tridacna gigas. The sequence continues at coordinate 10,102,449 of OX244030.2, read as the reverse complement.
TAAATACTACAAGTCTTTTGCGTTAAAAAAATGTACATTTACAACTTAAAGGTCCCGTTCCGCACTGCTGTTTGTTCTTAACACTCATATTTGGACTGCATAAATCCTTGTTATCATCCGAGCTGCTTCCATGTGAACTTATGGCCTGGAAGCTGCCGGAGCATATTATCCAATCAGATCGGGAGAAGTTCCTTTGCAGTATAATAAGAAGTTATGCCTACAGAAGGACCAGCTCATCAAAAGTTAATAGTCACCAGAAATGTAATTTATTGTATAAAATGTTGCGAAAGTTTTCCGAGTATGCATCCATTGCTCTTGAAAGCGGAAAAGCAAACAAGGAGGCTACTCTTTGCCAACTTTTTATATAAGTAGGATCACTAGCTGGAGTTATCCATTTCTGCTCGCCTTGCTCTTGTTAAATCTTTAGCAGACGAAAAAAAAAAAATGAGACGGGTGTAAATTGAAAACATTTGCAGATAATCGATTCAGCGTGGGTCACAAAATTAAAAAGTTTTTGAAAGATAGAAAACGTAGGAAACGGAGAAAATGCTGGTTACCATTGTATACGTCTCCAAAACTGGTTCGTCCAAAATTAAAGTAACAATAGCTGCCAAAAGTAAATAAAGCAGGTGTTAAAAATATTTAAATTTAAATCATATCATTTAAAAGTATGGAACCATTGTGAAGATGTCAATCTGCTATTGTACGGTCGTTCCAAGTGTTAGTTGCTGGCAAATTAATTTCAAAACTAGATTCAAGGTTGCCAGGTCACCCTATCTTTTGTTGAATTTTTGCCTGATTTTAAAATTCATTTTTCTGCCACTTGGACAGACCGTTCGATAACAGATTGTCATCTTCAGAATATTTTCCATACTTTTGAAGAGTATGATTTGAATTTAAATGCATTTAACACATTTTTTGTATTTTGCAGCTATTGGGCCTTTAATTATAAACTTTACGAGTGTTTCATTATCTTTGTAGCCAGTTCATTGCCTGAAGTTTTTATCTGTATAATACATAACAAACGTAACTAAGTCTATAAACAATCATCCCGCCTATACTTAAACGTCGATATTGTGTCACTTGTATATACATATAGGATCTGTCATGAGTTGACTGTTGAGATAAAATTTTATTAAACGAGTCTTGAAAAATGTTATTAAGCGAGCCTTTGGCGAGCTTAATAACATATTTCTGGACGAGTTTAATAAAATTTTATCACAACAGTCAACGAATGTCAGATTCTTTTTATCACATAACCGAATCCAAGCAAATTAAATAAAAAAAAAAAGGGTCAAAAACATACTCATCTGGCTTGACATTTCCATGAATGAAGGGAATGTGAGTCCGTGATAAAAAATAGTTCCAACGAGGCATATATTAAACTTACTAGACTCTACAAGACTGCAACAATTGTTTATTCAAATCTAACAATTTAAACATATAACTCTTACGGATTATTTTGTCACCAGAAGAACATAAATCAACCTGTTACAAACGAATAAATGTTCAAGACATAGGCCCTATGCATTATGCATACCTACAATGTAAACAGAGCAATACACATGTATGCAACAAACACGTGTGTGTAGATCTGCAAGTTGTGTTTGGTACGAGTAAGACTACTCGGAGTCACTGTCAACCATGATACGCCTTCGTTTCTTAACAGATTCGGGATCATTTTGTGGATTATTATCGTTTGAAGATGACATAATGTTTATGTTGAACGTGCCACCGAAAATATTTCCAGCAAACATATTATTCAGACCGCCGTGAAATGTGTATTCTGAGGAATTTGTGCCGCGGTTACTGTTACACTGCATTTGCTGGATTGTGCAAGGATTTTGCTGTTTTTTTGACGATGTAAGGATTTCAGAAATGTTTTTGTGTTGAAATTCACTGATGTGACTATATTGACAGATTGGATATTCTTATGACCGGTGAATTGCATAATTTGATTTGCCGGAATATTATTCTCTGACAACTTTTGTACCAAGTGCTTTCCGGCGCTGTGGTTTGTCAATCTTTTTGTCTCGGATAATCCAGCAGCTAGTGCCATCCTTTTCATGATAGAGGTAAGTTTTTTTTGTCCAAAATAAACTTGACCCGACCCGACCGCAAAATGTAGGTCAGCCATGTTTTGGAATTTTAGCGTAGGAATACATATGTAAAGTGCTTCGACCTATGACGTCATGAAATCTTATCTCACACGTGTGTGAGACAAGAAAATTCGTAATGGCTATATTACATTGGAAACAAGGGTTGTTGTGAGATAAATAAAAATTCCAAATCAAAGACGCAGTTCTGGTACTATGATGTTCGGAATTAGTGTACATGTAGATTTAGGAGTGGAATGTATCGGTTAAAAGGTTTGTTTAAGTTTTATTTTATATAGTTCTACTGCAAAGTCATTTTGTTTAACCTTTACCGAGTGACATACTACGGCCGTAATACTGTATACATAAATACATTTAACGATCCATCTGCGTTATGTCTCCTGTTGTTTTTGTTCTAGTCTTGGAGCCGCCTATCTTTACTTTCTTGCCTTGTGGAGAAGTGCCACAAACAACTGCCAAATCGGAAGGATACGTGCCATGAAAATAGTCCATCGACCTAATATCTTATAAGTCACGCTTAAATGGAAAGGGAACGCGGGTTTGCTTCTACGAATTTGATTGTTGCAATTTTGCAAGCAAAATAGTGATTCATAGTTTAGCAATTTAATCCTTTCGCTGCACTCTCGATATAAAACTCCGACATCCTCGAGTAAATTGCTGTTGGGTGTTAGTGACATGCCGTAGCTTGTTGCGACAGTACACCTGTGTACAGTATCTCTACCCCACTTTCCAGCCGCATGAATATGCATGGCGAAGATCGTACTCAGTCACGTGTCAAGCATCATGCGATATCCTCGATTAAACGAGTGGATAGCCGCCAAGTAAAAAATTGCATTTTCTGTCCATCGTAATCTATGTAATCTCGCAAGCGCCAGGTGAAATACTTGTCATTAGGCCACAAGAATGACTACATTTTGATAAAATATCGATGAAATGGGTTATATTTAGCTTAATTAAAATGAGTAGTTAGGGAACTTTAACTCGCTATCAGGCAAAAAGGTGACTGTCAGAATGGAAAGTATTTGCAGATGGCAGATAAGATGTAGCTGAAATGACCCGATGTGCCTTTGAATTGATTGTATGATTGATTGTATGGTGTTTAACGCCGTTTTCAACATCATTTCAGTTATATCGCGGCGGCAAGTGCACCTATCCATGCTTTCCTGGAGTTTCCTTTTACCAGTACTCTGCACAATATTCTTTGCAAACCATTGGCTCCTTTCCCACATAACCATCGTCGAAACAATGGTCAGCGGTGAGAGAGGAATGAATCCTGTCGCAATGACTATCATCAATCCTCGGAACGAAATTGGCCAAGCCGGGGATCGAACTAGCGACCTCCTGTTCTCAAGTCCTGTACGCTACCGACTGAGCTACGAGCCTTTGAAAGGGTAGCAAATAGTGTTGGAAAAAAAAAAAAATGCTGCTAACAACCCCTTTCAGCTTTTCTAACACTGTTTTCAAAAGTTTTCGTCTTCAGGGTCGTTGAGTCACGCGGTACTTTTGTAAAGGGTTAAATTGGTTGATTGTATGGTGTCTAACACCGTTTTCAGCAGGATTTCGTTTTAATCGAGGCGGCAAGTGCACCTATCATTTCTTTTAATATTAGTATTTTACACAATATATTTCCCAAGCCACTGGCTGCTTTCGGGATAACCATCGTTGAAACAATGATCTCAGGTGAGAGAGGAACAAATCCTGTCCAAATATCTGTCATCATTCCATGGAAAGAAAATGACCTAGCTATAGATTCGAACCAGCCCTGTACGTTATCGACTGTGCTGCCGGGCTCGCCAAGGTTGTATTTGAAATCTGCGTAAATCTATCACGAGTGAGGCCAAGTAATTCGAATGAATAACCCGTGTCTCTACAGATCAACGGAAAATACTAGAACCTCGTACATTTACATCCAAGTGCGTTTATCCTGGGTACGAATTCACCAACTATTCTTAAGAATATTCTCAGTCTTATATTCTCCAAAATTTTCTACATTTGAAAGTAACACAACTCCCGATTGGCTAAACCAAATGGTTTAGCCAATCAGGAGTTGTGTTACTTTCAAATGTAGAAAATTCTGGAGAACAAGACAAAAAACGTTCTTAAGTATGGTTGGTGAATACGGACCCTGCACTTAAAGTGATCGAGTAAAGGAGCCTCGGGTATAAGGATATTGAAGACAATGTGAATAAAGGAGAAAATGCTGGTTAACAACATTTTCAACTTTCCTAAACCCGTTTTTTTCCCTCTGAAACAAAAAATCTGACCATCAGTTGAGGCACGTCTTATCTTAAGTCTGCAAATGTTTTCAATTTAGATAAGTCTTAGATAATATTTGACATCTGACAGAAAGATAAACACTTTCAAACATTTATTACGTATTTGGCTAGATGGATGACTTTTTTTTATGAGAAAATTATGTAGAGCTCTAAATGCTTATGAGCATTGCTAAATTATGAAACTGAAGTACTGCTACAGAATTTTCTATAATCCTGTCTGTCTAACTCTTCATCAGACGACAAAATTGTAGGCCAACCGAAATTGAAAACATTTGCAGACGATATTTTAAGGTTAGCTCAAATGATAGAACTTGTCTTTAGAAGGGTAGAAAACATTGTAGGAAAAATAGAAAATGCTAGTTACCAGCATTTTCTCCTTTTCCCACAATGTTTTTAGAAACCTTCCTTTTAAGGATCGTTAACAATCAGGTTTTAACGTCCCCTGGGAAGAAGGTGCTTCTCTCCTTTTCTCACAATGTTTTCTAGAAGCCCCTGTCCTGAGGATCGTTAAAGCAGGCGATTATTTGGTAAAAAGGTTAACAAATAATTCAAATAAGCATGTATCAATATGTTCCTATTATAGCAATATGTTATTCAATATGTATTATTCAATATTCAATATGTTATTCATATCATTTAATACGTCCCTATTATTGCGTTTTGGAACGATCAAGACAAACTGTATTGACCACAGTTACGAATATGTTGCACGTTTATACTTATCAAATGTTCCAGTGACAAAAATTCAGAAAGACTAGGCTACTAGTAACTTGTCACGGACAGAGGGGAGGGTGAACAGAAACATAGACGGACAATAACTGAAATTTCTACTCATACCGCAAGATAACATTTTGTTAAAATGTTTAGCAGCCCAACATATGCACAGCTCTGAAAGCGGAAGTTGCATATCAATTTCCCACGAAATGTTATTCTGCGGCTGTCAAATAAAATAGGTTCCCACGATTCTAAGGATGCCCTTTTAATAAATCAAAAACACATGTGGCAAATACAGGAGGCTGCAGAATCATTCGTAATCAGTCTGTCTAGGTTGTTACACGTCAAAATAAACAGGAACATCAAATATTATCTACATTGCGCTCTTAGTTTAATTGTTCATCATGCAAGTTATGCCGAACTTTTTGACCGGACTTTTGTCATTCATGGTCTTTTTTGAAAATGTGAAAGCGCTGCCAGCTGAGCCGGTATGTTCGAAATTCGATTATGAAATGAAAACACTGGAAGCGATGCTTCGAATGGAAAATCGTGTGGAGAAAATGATGGAGGAAATTACCTCTGTTAAAGATAGGGTGACAAAAGAGCTTGATGAATTCAAGAGTAGCCAAGATGAAGCTGAAAGACAACTAAAAGCAATGGAGAGCAAGATCACAGCTCTGAAGTCTGAGGTAGAAGTAAAAAGAAGGCCAGGTAAAATATAGCTGTATTACTAATCTTTAGGTCTCTTGTCAAGTCTTTACCAATCGACAAAATTTCAGCCTTGTCCAAATTGAAAGCATCTGCAGAAGCCAAATTCAGTGTGGCCGTGGCTCAAATGATGGGATTTGTCTTTGAAGGGGTAAAAAACACTGGCGGAAAAGAGAAAATGCTAGTTACCAACATTGTTTTCCTTTTTCCACAATGTTTCCAGAAGCCTTCCTTTTCAGAGTCGTTAGCTTTAGGTCTTAACGTCCCCCGGGTAGAAGGTTTTTCATTACAAGCATTTTATCTTTTTCTCACACTGCTTAAAATCGACCTTTTTTAGGATAAATGTCGTCATTTTAACCAAATTTTATTTAGTTTCCACTCTTCAGAAACGTCCTGAATGGACAAGTTTTGACTGCTAAATAAATGAAATGAAGCACATAATAAAAAACCCAAAGGTACCTATTTCAAAGGTACATTATGGGAAAAAAGTATCTTCGTATCGGGCAGTGTAGATCCAAGATCAGACTGCACATTCTGTGCAGTCTGATCTTGATCTGCACTGTCCGTAAAAGGTTAGCGAGTCAGGCTTGGCAGCCTATGGGGTAATATTTTCGTCTTGTAAAGAGTTTAAAACGTGAGCAGAATTTGCAGACCTAGCTTTATTATAATAAACAGTATTATATCAGTTATTCAAACATGCAATATATGAAATATTTAGTTTAACTCCTTAATTACATTAAGATAAAATCATAGACAGAGAAAACCGTGCTGGCAATCAGAACTTCTGCTTTATTGTTTTCGGGGAAGAACATTCATTCACATTTAGCCCTTACACTGCTTAATACATCAATAATGCGATTCCAGAGTTCTTTTAGCTGAATTGATTGATTGATTGATTGATTGATCGGTTGATTGGTTGATTGATTGATTGTCGTTTTACGCCGCTTTCAACATTATTTCAGTCATATCACGGCTACAGCTCACATACGTATTCATGTATTTCCTGGGTTTCACCAGTCATAGGCTACGGCTCTGACGTGTCTTTTGGCCGGAAGAATCTCACCTGACGGTGAAGATTCAAGATCAGGCTACATGTTCAATGACTGCATTGTACAGTCTAGTCTTGATCTACAGTGATTGTGCCGCGGCAAAGGCGCATTGAGTCATGCTGAGCAGCCTTTGGGTCAAAAGAACAAAACCTAAATATTCTGGTAATTACTCGTACAAGTCTAAATAGTCTAAATACAGACTTTTCGCTCGGCTGTGCAACAATCCAAATACAAGTGATAATTCGAACTTATACGTACAATTTTAAGGGGTCATTATCATTTACATGTAATTTGAACTTCTAATTTCAACATTGTGTAGGATTCAAAGAAACAACAGTTGGTGTTAATTGATCAATTCTGCATAAGCGAATGTACATTTTGATCTGTGCATTGTTTGACACACCCTGAAATATAGAGGAAAAGAGCAAATAACTACTAAACTTTTAATCGAGACTTTATACTAAGATGAATTATAGTATCCCATTCCAATTTTTTTCTCTATACTATGTACATTCCATAAATATTTGAAGACGACAAATTGAATGCGGCTAAAATGCTGAGATTTGTCACAAAGGAATAGAAAACATTGTAGGAAAAGGAAAAAAAATGCTGGCTACCAATGGTGGGATTTGTCTCTTAGAGGATAGTATTACGAGGGACACTTTTTAAGTTCGTAGAGTAGGGCGGTCTTTTTAAAACCGCTTGAAATATCAAAATTTTATTTATCTAAGACCTTCGAAATATGCCCCGTCTGCCTCCACACACATTTTACACCGATCTACCCATTTCCGGAACGCCGCCCGGTAGTCCTCTTTAGGTATATGTTGCAGACACTGGTAGACCGCACTGCCTATACCACAACGGGATTCAAAACGGTGCCCTGCCAGCATTTCCTTTAGTCTTGGGAACAACCAAAAGTCACAGGGGGACAGGTCAGGGCTTTATGGGGGATGATCTAAGACATCGAGCCCAGATTCTTTCAGATATTCCTGTACCGTAGCGGATTTATGGGCCGGTGCGTTATCATGGAGTAATTTGATGCCGCGGACACCGGTGCGCGGTCTGCGTTTCTGATAGAAATCAACAAGTTGAGTAAGAACACTTTCTCTGTAAAACTTTCCAGTGACAGAACTACCTTTCGGGACTGGAATTTGAAGGACTGGACCTTTCGAATCAAAGAATATCGCATACAACATGCGATTTGATGTTTTGCAACGGCGCGCAATGACAGGTCTGTCGCCCTCAGATGAAACCCAAACCTTATTTTTAGCCTTAGAATCGAGTTGAAAATGATAGATCCAGGTTTCATCACCTGTAACTATCTCTTCCAAACTACGTGGGTCACATTTATCATATTTTTCTATAACTTGCGATGCAAGTCTAACCCGACTTTGTTTCTGCTCGTCAGTGAGCAAATGGGGCACCCAGCGCGCGCAGATCTTACGTAGCCCAAGTCGTTCACGTAAGATCTTCAAAACACTTGACGAATGAATGCCACTTAATTCTTCTATCTCTTGCACGGTATAACGTGCGTCTCCCTCAATTAACGTTTTCACAGTAGCAACGTTCTTTTACGTCAAAAAGGAAACCGGCCTACCCACCCGAGGGTCATTTTCAATTGACTCCCGACCATCATTAAAACGACGTACCCACTTGCAAACTGTAGCATATTTTAAAGCACCATTCCCATAAACTTTTTGCAAATCAGCATGAATTTCTATTGGCGGAAACCCGAGCTGTGCTCGAATCTTACAATATACCCTCTGTTCAGAGATTTTTCCATCCATATTGAACGTTATATTTTACTATAGTGTATAAAACTACGTGTTGAAAATACCCAGCGCAGCGCGCACGTGGACCTCGTTCGCCGCATACCGTGACACCGTTCGAGAGAGGAATGATTACGCAAGTTCTGTGTAAAAAATCGTGCAACTTCATAATCGCGTTAAAAAGTTATAGGCTTACTCTACGAACTTAAAAAGTGTCCCTCGTAGATTAGAATTGGATTAGTGTTAGAGGGAAAGTGTGTGTGTGTGTGTGTGTGTAAAGCATGAATGTATGGGTACGTGCACTAGTCATCGTAACAGTGATATTACTCAGATTATATTACAAACAACGTTTCTACAACAAAAACTTTTTGTTTTCTACAGATGAGGTTATCGCATTTTCAGTGAGACGCCCAACTAAAAATTTAGTCAACGGAGTGCCGACTTTCTCTGAAGTGATCACAAATACAGGGAACGGATATGATGTCGATACCGGTATATTTACATGTCCTGTTAGTGGCCTGTACATGTTTGTCTTTACTGTGGGGTCACAGGGACAGCATGATGTGTACTGCTGGATTAGCCGTAATGGTTCCAACAAAGTGTTTGGCAGATCATACATTGATAACTCCTACACAACTGCCTCAGCTTCAGTAAACCTATTGTTGCAGACAGGTGATTTGGTTACGTTAGGAGGTTGTAGTGGCTGGAGCAATGTGTATTTCACGGACTTCGCTACAACATTCAATGGTGCTTTGCTGCAAAAGACGGAAAGAGAAAACTAACCATGTATTTTTCCCGATAGAAAGTTTTGTAGTTATTTTTGTGTACTTTGGTAACTGTACATTTAACAAGTTCATCTCCCCCCCTCTCTCTCTCAGAGAGAGAGAGAGAGAGTGAGAGAGAGAGAGAGACTTGTCTATCGACCTTTCATCAGACATTGGTACATGCATGATCACAACGACAACTTTAAAGAAGAAAATGTTGGTAACCAGCATTTTCTTCTTTTCCCACAATGTTTTTCCCCTTTTTAGGACAAATCTCATTTTTTGAGCATAATTGTCGCTTGCAAATGCTTTCAATTTCGACAAGTCTAACATCATTTCGTCTTATAAAGAATTAACCCAAGGAGCAAAGCTCAAGTAAAGGCTTACATCTAACTAATAACTAACTAACGCCTTGTTACAATCCCGAATTTAAACGGCCCTGACAAAGACGACTTTTGAAAACATTGTGGGAAAAAGGAGAAAATGCTAGTAACCAGCATTTTCTCCTTTTCCCAAAATGTTTTCTGTCATATGAAATACAAGTTTAATAATTTGTGCCATATTTAATTTGATTTCTGTAATTTCTTTGAATTTTGACATGTCTAAAATTGTGTTGTGTAGTAAAGGGTGAAAATCTGAACCTGGCGCTAATTAGGACAGCCACAGCAGGTATAATCTTGCTGATTGATTGTTGAATTAGAATTTAGTTGTGTTGTACACCGCTTTCAACATTATTTCAGACATATCACGGCAACCACAAATTCATTTATGCGTGTACGGGATTTCAACAGGCCGGGTCTCTTAGGTGCCATGCTCAAGGACACTCCCATGAAAAGCAAGCGCCTCAGGGGATGACCGAGTCCAGTACTGTTGGATTGCAAACCCAACATTTTCCCCACTGGGCCATGCAGGACCCGTCAACATATGTAGACGGTATAGCTCAACAACATACTGTAGAGGTTAACGTTCTGCCAAACAATCCCCATGTTTTAACGACGCTGAGAGAAGAGGAATTTGAAAACAAAATGGGAAATGGTAAAATGCTCGTAACTAGTATATTCTCCTTTTCCCACAATATTTTTACATTTTCAACGCAAAGTCAATTTGAGGCACATTAAGTCTGTTACCTGCGAATGCTGTCAATTTTGAGATTTCTAAACTTTTGAATTTGGACATTGTCCCCCTGTATCTTTGTATATCTTTATTCTAAAATTAATCTTGCTAAGACTGATTGTCGTATTGGTTTTTTCCATGCTCATACATTTGAATATAATTGCATTTAGTATATACTTACAAATTCCCGCGGTTCAAACACATACATCGCACGCCGATAAAATCGTAAACAACGAAGAAAAAAATCCGTATCTACACAGTGTCAAATACGGTGCCAAATATGGTATGGTGACGTAAGTCTTGTGCACTTTATTTATGCTTGGATTCTGATTTGATTGGTCAATATTCTACCTGAAATGCTCATCCGCCGTTCCTAAAAATACCTCATTTACCCACTAAACCAGTATTTGTCTAAATTCCTTACTATTTTCCTATAAAATTGTCAATAATTGATCAAATTACTACGTGAAATGCTCATCCGCCATTCCTAAAAATACCTCATTTACCCATTAAACCAGTATTTGTCTAAATTCCTTACTATTTTCCAATAAAATTGTCAATAATTGTTCAATACACTACGTGAAATGCTCATCCGCCATTCCTAAAAATACGTCATTTACCCATTAAAATTCCTTACTATTTTCCAATAAAATTGTCAATAATTGTTCAATACCCTACGTGAAATGCTCATCCGCCATAAAATAATGTGATAATGTTTTATTACCCACTGAACCAGTATTTGTCTTAATTCATAAGCATTTTCCTATAAAATTGTCAATAATGGCAATGAGTGTTCAATTCGTAATCTTAAATAAAGTTTCTGCCTCTAAAGAGCTTTCAAATTCTTACTTGAATATTGACACTTGTAGGACAGCGCGTTTTTTTTTTTTTTTTTTTCCTTCCTTTTTTAACCCAATATCACAGGAGTTCTAACGACCCTGACAAAAACAGCTTTTGAAACATTGTGCAAAAAGAAGAAAATGCTGGTTACCAGCGCTTTTCCTTTTCCCAAGATGTTTTCTACGCTATCAAAAACGAATTTCGTCATTTAATCAACTTTACAATGTCGTCTGCAAATGTTTTCAAATTGGACAAGTCTTGTCGTTTGGTAAAGAGGTAATGTAGAAATAACGTCGTTGATTTAAAGCTGTTATCTTATCCTATGGTTTGACAAGCAATTCATATTATAATGATGATAACGACGACCAAGGGGATGGAGATGATGATGATGATCATGATGATGATGACGAGTAGGAGGAGAAGGCCGACAATGATAATGACGACGACGACGACGATGATGATGATGATGACTGTTTCGATGATGATGACGACGATGGACGCGTCATAAGCAGCTTTTCTTTCTTTCTAGAGTTTATATTTACCTTTGCTTTGTACAGTAGTCTTTCCAAGCTACATGATGCTTTCCTACATTGTCCGAACATTGTCGAAAAAATGTTCAGCGACGTGAAGATGATGATGATATCTGAAATAAAAGGAGAAAATGCTGGTAATCAGTGTTAATTACCCTGTCAAAGACAAACGCTGTTTCAGCCTTATCTTTTATCTCGCTTGCAAGTGCTTTCAATTTGGAAAAGTTCAAAATTTTGTCGTCTGGCAAAGTATGACATACGAGATACCCTTGGCTTGTTAATTTTTGGATCCCGACCCAGCCCCACCCCACTCCAGGATTTTAAAAGGCTATTTCCTCAGGTTCGTTGAAACTCGAGACAGTGTGGTAAAGTGTTAAATGATATTTAAAGACAAGAAACATCTTACTGGCTGATACGTTCTGTGGCAGCCAATCAGATGACTAGTCTTGGGATTTAGATTTACATGTATATTTGATTCCTGCATAGATAATTTTGATTTCTATATAACGATTTGCGAGTGGCATGCTTAGTAACTCTTGCAGTTTGACATTACGTCAAGGCTAAATATCATGAGTTCTCTTTCCTGCAATAAGTTGTTGATTAATTGTCTTTGGTGTTGAACGCCGTTTTTAAAAAGCATTGTTTAAGGTATATCGCAGCAGCCAGTGGGCGTTTCGTGCAGTTTGTTCTTGATCTATTCCGTCGGAAAAAGCCCCTGTTTTCGGGTTGTTAGCTGAGAAGGATAATCTTAAGGTCGCAGTATTGAAGAACCATTCTAAAAGAATTTAGTTCTTAAATTCAAAGACTCAATATGTAATTGGCTGAAATGTAATTGGCTAAAATTTTGTGCCGTAGCGAATCAGATGGCTGCTAATTCCTGGATACGACCCCTAAAAGATGATTTGCTAATAGCATGTTTAGCAAGTCTATCACTTTTCACATTACGTCAAGGCAAGATTTCGTAAGAGTTATCTAGCTTGTGATAATTATTGAAGAGTGGTCGATTTATTTATTGTTTTTTCGTTAATATTTAAAACACCTTTTTCAGAGTTGTTTAAATCCTATCGCTGCGGCCAGTGTATCTATCCATAGTTTTCCGGAGTTTCTTTTACCAGTGCATTGCACAATATTCTCCCAAAGCCACTGACTGCTTTCCCACAAAACCATAGTGAAAACACTGAATCACAAATAGCCATTGATATTGGATCAAAGACTTCCAAAAGTCGGGGTTTACTGTTAAATAGTGATTATCCCTTTACAAAGCAATCCAGTATTTAACGACATTGAGAATGGTGGCTTTTAGAAACATTGTGGAAAAAGAAAAATGCCGGTAACCAGTTACTCTTTAATAGACAAATCTCATTATAGAATCAAATCTAATTTGTCATGTTTCTACTCTGTCAACATGGACAAGCTAAAGTTGTGTCGTCTGGTAAAGGCGTTAGAGCTACGTAATATTTTTTTACGCACCGCTAGTGCTCTGGAAACTAAAAGTGCAACTCGAGATTTATATCAAGGTCACACATAACCCGTCGTATACATGTACATGCGTTGTATCAAAAGGTCTTGGATGTTCATTGTTACCGACTGAAGGTATTGCACACTGCTAATGGTGAGAAGATCGTGGGATGAAGCCTTGGCCGTGTCATAAAAGACTGGGGTAGATGAAAGAATGTAGACACATCTTAATCATAATACGATGCATGTTATACGCACAATGACCTCTTAAACTTTTGGTGAAATTCATAAAAAAAGATTGAACAGCTACTTCCTTTTCCCTCAGTGTGTGAGCTTCATCCCATGAATCAGTTCTGGTTTTCCTTAGTCAAAATTAAGACTTATGACACTTATTGATTCCTTACCTCTTTACCAAACGACAGAACTTCAGACTAGTTCAAATTGAAAGCATTTGTAGACGTCTATTGAAAAGTGGCTCAAATGAGGGGCTTTGTCTTCTAAAGAGTAGAATGAGGGGCTTTGTCTTCTAAAGAGTAGAAAACATTATGGAAAAAGAAAAAAATGCTGGTCACTAATATATATATATAAAAGAACTGTACTTTAGGGTCGTTAAAACATGGGACTGTGTAGTAAAGGTTATAACTCAATCAACTGCTGACACTAGTGGGCCTATAAGAGACTACGTAGCATAGCTTGCGGATAAAATGTGTCACAATGGGGGTGGAAAGAGAAACCGTATCTGATTTCGTCAAATACAGTCCCAACTACGGTATGATCTACCCTCGGCTTAGTTTACGATTTGATTGGTCGAAATGTCACGCTATGCTATTCATCCAGTATTCATGTAAAGAGGTCATTACCAGCTAAATAAGTTTTCATTTTATGTCTTACGGTTTTCGAACAACATCGTCAATGATTGCAATATTTTTTTTTTCTAAAATGTGTTGGAATAAAAAAAAAAAAAAAAAAAAAAAAAAAAAAAAAAAATACGTTGTTGCTGCGTAGGAATATTTTGCCATCTCTCTCATGGGAAATCAAATTTTCTGACGCATCTGTCAGCAATTACAAGCAAGAGGAAGTTACCACAACCAAATATTCGTGTACGTATCTTAACACATTACACAAAAAAATCGAGGTTTTGGCATTCAGTCTTTGGAAATATTTCTTTTGTTTCTAATTTCTTTAACAGGTATTAAACAAACAAATAAAAAATATCGTTCACCTCCTTCTCTTGATGTTATAAAATACTTTCAGACTTCCCATGGAATGAATGCAGAATGCAGAACCTACTGAATGGGCTGCCTTAGAATAATTTCCTGTAAAAGCCAACACATAAAAGATGTAACTACATACTGATTTCCATAAATGTTTTCCTATTTTATCATGGCTTATTGAGATGAGAAGCTACATAAACACTGTAAAAAAAATATATGAGCGGCGTTCTGGCAGAAGGGACTTTTATGCATCTCCGTGTTCCATTACACCTGGGAAGTCATCATATAATTACGGATACAAAAAATTCTTTTTATCTAACAACCGACTTATCAAGAGGGATAATGGTCCTAGAACATGCAGAAAATTTACTAGTAGCAAACCGCTTCAACTCAGGTCAGCCTGCGGAGCTGAACCGAGTCGAAAATTTTTGCAGTAGCATTAAACGCTCTTTTCACGGGACGTGCCTCATATATTTCGATCAAAGTAATCTAGGCATCTTCCTTTGATTTCTTGGAAAGTTCTGATATAAATTGGTCGTTGTTGTTTGATATTAAAATGATTTTGGTTAAGATAATCAGATTTTTTATTTTAGTAATCAACGGATCGTAAGTTGTTAAACAAAAGGTCCCGTTTCACATTGCCCGTTTTCCCATTTAGTCTGCCTCTAATATTTTCTGTCAGTGGTGTCATGCGGAATTTTGAAGCCGTTAACAACAGAGAAAACAGCATGAGTCACATCTGACTGCGTTATCTTTGGTTTGGCCCTTTACCAAACGATCCCGTGTGTTAAAGACCCTAAAAGGAAAAGTTTTCGAAAATACCGTGGAAAATGAGAAAATGCCGGTTACTCTTACCCAGATGTAAAATTATGATTTTCTATCTTCTACCCAGGTTCGATGGTTGCTCAGAACCACGTAGGATGTTTTGTGGGTTTGGACCAACTCTATAAAATATCTCATCGAACAATGGCATCAGCATGATGTTTTATTCTTCTGATATGGATCTGCTCACTCACACATCAGCCATTACTTAGTCGTAAAAACCAAACAAAGACCGCTTCTCATGACTAAGACTTAGACGTAACGTCAACCTGCGCCTCAGCCCTCCGTCCCCGTGACCTTTATCACCCAGATGTAAAACTATGACTTTCTTTCTTAAATCAAGGCTCGACGCAAGCTGCTGCTTTGTCATTTTTTAACCAACTAGAAAAAAGACCTCGTTGAATGGTGGATTCTGCATGAAGCTGCATCAAAAGAATCTACCACTAACCCTCAACTGGTCTCAAAAACTACGACTGGCTCTCAGGGTCACGCTGAAACAAAAATCTCCGCCCCTGTCCCTCCGTCCCCGTTGCTGTCTGTTCTTACTACTCATCTTTGGACTGCATAAATCCTCGTTATCATCCGAGCAGCTTGGAAGTAAAGTTATTCCTGCAGGAGGACCAGCTCATCAAAAGTAATAGTCACCAGAAATGTCATTTATTGTATAAAGTGTTGGCAAAGATTTGCGAGTGCGCATCCATTGCTCTTGGAAGCGGAAAAGCAAACGAGACGGCTATTCACTGCAAACTATTTATATAAGTTGGATCACTAGCTGGAGTAATCCATGTCCACTCGCCTTGCTCTTGTTAAGTCTTTAGCAGACAATAAAAAAAGGGGAAAAAATTGAGACTAGTCCATTTTGAAAGCATTTGCAGATAACCGATTCAGTGTGAGTCATATTATGAAATACTTCTTGGATAGAAACGTAGGGAAAGGAGAAAATGCTGGTTACCACTGTATACGTCTCCAAAACTTGATCGTTCGAAACCTATTAAAATAACAATGGCTGCCAAAAGTTAATAAAGCAGGTGTTAAATACATTTAAATTTAAATCGTATCATCGTATGGAAATTACTGTGAAGATGACAATCTTTTATTGTATGGTCGTTCCAAGTTAGTTTAAACATATTTTATTTCATAAGTTGAAATAGGGTTGGACCACAAGTTCTATCAACTCAGAATCGGTCCTTCCCCTACAATACAATTTCAAAAAATCTTTTCAACAATGGCAAATACAATGATTTAATATTTTAAGTATACACAAAACACGGTGAAAGAGATGAGGAAGAGTACTGGTAAAATAGGGAAAGAGAAGTGAAAGAAAATGTGATGGTGCTCTCTGTTGGGCGCTTGGGCGCCCTGTAAATTCAGCACTGTTACGATAGTCGATTTACTGAAAACGCTTTGACTCTTTGATATACTTGTGAACTGCTTCAAAAAGTGAACAATTTTGATCTAAATTTAAGTCGGCTCTGCCAAATAATAATTTATGAATATTTAAAGGATGAAATTCACGTGTTGCCCGAAATAGTGAGATTCGCATATCTGAATAACGATGGCATTTAAAGAAATAATGTTCAGCATTTCCAACACCATTGTTGGAGTCACACATGGGATCCAGTCTTAAGTAATTCATGTAAAGGTCTTCGTTTAAGTGACTACAATTGTTTCTTAATCGTGCATGAAGAACTGACATATATCTGTCTCCAACAGAATAAATTCTTGAAATTTTGAGAGGCCTAGTCTCATTCAGTTTGGATCTAAAAGAGTCGTATGTTGCACTACTTCTTATTTCATGTTCAAGATTGTTCCAAAGAGAAATTGAAGAGGGGATACATGACTTTTGTAAAATACGTGTTCTTGCATATATATTTTCATAATTTTGGCTGTCTCTCAGCTGATATTGCGATCTATTGCTAACTAATGGAGGCATCAATTCTTCTATATATTGTGGGACAAGATTATTAGACACGTTAAACATAAAACATAACTTAGAAGTTTTTCTTCTTGATGAAAGTGTTTCCCAACCACATTCTAGGTAAAGATTTTCAAGAGATACTGATCTTGTAAGACCTGTTACTTTTCTTGCAGCTTCATTTTGTAATTTTTCAATAGAGTCTGAACATGAGACTGAGCAGCCATCCCATACTGTTGATGAATACTCAAGGATAGGTCTTACATAAGACAGATAAATTTGATTTAAGGCTTCACGAGTTAGAGTAAATTGAAGTCTCCGCATAATATGTATTATTTTGGATGCAGCCTCTAAGTTATTATTAATATGGTCATTCCATTGGCCTGAACTACTAAGGGTTATACCAAGATGTTTATGTTGATCAACAATTTTAATTTTAGTATTTTCAAAAAAAAGAAGAGGTTCATCATAATCTTTTTTTGAGGAAAATATAACAGCTTCAGTTTTGTTCGGGTTGAAATCAACCAACCATTGTTTCGCCCATATTGAAATATTTCTTAAATCATTATTTATTATACCCCCTATATCTTGTAGTGACGTAGCAGAATAATAAAGAGAACTGTCGTCGGCATACAATCTAGTAAGACTTAATAGTGATTCTGTAATATCATTTACATAAATAAGAAATAAAAGAGGCCCAAGGACGGAGCCCTGAGGTACTCCCGCTTTTAAGGGTAGAAGATTAGACTCTGAACCTTGTATTACAACTTTTTGCTTTCTGTTTTTTAGATAACTCGTTAACCAAGTGAGAAGACTATCACCTATGCCATTTTCTTTAAGTTTAAACAAAAGACCTTTGTGCCACACCCTGTCAAATGCTTTTGAGATATCACAGAAAACAATACAAGAGCGCTGGCCGTGATCAATGGCTTGACATATATGGTGATATATGTCTACAAGTTGATACGTTGTGGAGTGTTCTGGCAAAAAACCTGATTGATATTTGTATAAAAGATCATTTGTCAGAAAAAAATTGTATATATGCTTAAAAATAATTATTTCTAGAATTTTTCCATAACTACATAACAAAGAGACAGGTCTGTAGTTGGACGGCAACGACTTATCACCTTTTTTAAACAAAGGTGCAACAATTGCTTTCTTCCAGGAATCGGGGAAAATCCCTTCTGATATAGAACGATTCGATAATATGCAAAGTGGTTTGCAAATAGAATTAATACAACCTTTGAGCATTCTGTGGCTTATATTATCTGGACCACTTTACAAGTTTATTTAGGGTTTTGAACTGACATTCGGGAAGTACGACGTTATTGTCATTTACTGTTGATATTGATGAAAAGTAACTATTTAAACAATATGCTTTTTCTTGAGGCGAAGTATACCAGATTTTATCCCCATAAGGAAGCGTATCACTCAAAGGTGGAAAACAGGACATAGAATCGTGCATCTTAATGAAATGCTTGATAATTTTCCAAAATCCTTTTTTATCATTACAATTCAACTCTATCAAGTTTGTTTCTAAATTTTTATAAAAATTCTCCTTTGCATGTTTTTTTTCATATTATTAACAGTATTTCTTGTGTTCTTATATTTTGACCAATCACTGGATTTTCCCGATGCTTTCCAATACATTTCAATCTATCTCTTTTACGGGAAAGTCTTCTAATTGCACTGTCATAACATGGCTGGTCATCAGGTCGAATACAGACTTTTTTACATGGGATACACTGTTTAACAAATTCAATAAAAGTCTTAGTAAATACATCACATGATTCATCAACAGAGTAATCGTGCAAAATATTCCAATCATAAATTTGATCTTTTTTGATCATAATTAGCTCTATTGTATAACCAGATAGTTCTCTCGTAACTAGCTTGGATCTGGTAAGAGAAGGGTATAGATACATAGATAGCTGAATGATCACTTATTTCTTGCGGCACTTTAATAGTACCAGACTCAGAAATTTCCATATCAACTGGAATGAGGATAAGAATTGCATTTTGCCTGGTTGGGGTATTAATTACATTATTCACTGAATTAAGTACCAGAGTGTCCTTTAAATTATGATAATTATTGTTAAGTAAATCCTCGTTTAAATCACCCAGTATGATCACATTTTTTGTTATGTTAAAGGCTGCTTCAATGTTAAGATTTAAGTTTCGAAAAAAATCATTGTCTGCTGTTTTGGGACTAATGTACCAATCAGAAATATCTCAGAATTAACAACGATTTTAACCCAGATCAATTCGTTACAATAACCCTCAAGATCAGTAACTCTCGAATGTACAAGGTCCTAGTTTAAATATACAAGAATCCCACCTCCATGATTAGTTCTGTCTGTTCTATACAGTCCGTCAAAACAGTCAGAAAGGCGTAAGAAATCATCTGTAATTATGTGATTAAGATGTGTTTCTGTGAAACAAATGACGTTAAAATCTAAAAATTCATCTTTTTACTATCGGCCTGAAAGTTTCATTTAAGTAAATTAGCAGGCCAAGGGTTTATTTACGTAGCAGCAAAAGAGCCAATAAAATCGACTAACAATAAAGTATTAAAAAATATACTATCTTAACGTATCTCAACAATTCAACAAATGTGAAATAACAGTCAGTCATGATTAGGAGGATCGAGACCGGTCCACCAAAAGTGCAGTTCGAATCGGATCTTCACTATTGCCCTAGTACTGTCAGTGAATGATTGTCTTAGTTATGAATCCATATTCTGTCACAACAAATTTAAGAAATAAAATAGTACGTGATATGGAAGATTGTAACTTCTTCCTAGACCTAAATCTAAAAAATTGCCTTAATAAACATTGATGAAAATACGTGCAAGCGGGGTCTCCCCTTTCCTCAATCTGCTTACACGCAATGTCTCAGATGCTCGAAAAATTCACGGTTCTCGATGACGCATGAAAAAACATGCAGGTTTGAAGGGAAGAGGTCTCTGAAATAACATTAGATACTAGTTAATGACCATTGTAGTCCATTGATCCAAGTGTTAGTCGGTGGGGTAAGAAATTAATTTCAAAACTAGGTTCAAGGTTGCGAGGTCACCCTATCTTTTTGTTGACTTTTTTCCTGATTTTAAAATTCATTTCTTGCAAGCAAGTAACACTTGGAAAGACCGTGCAGATTGTCATCTTAACAATATTTTTGCGTAAATTTGACTGGTATGAACTGAATTTAAATGCATTTCAACATGGTTTGTATTTTGCCGCTACTGGGCCTTTAATTATGCACTTAACGTGCTGTACGTACACGTGTGTTTCATTATCTTTATAGCCAGTTAAATGCATGAAGTTTTTATCTGTATAATACATAACATACGTAACTAAGTCTGTGAACAGTCATCCCACCTATACTTAAACGTCGATATTGTGTCAGTTCTACATACATAAAAATTCCAAATCAAAGACGCAGTTCTCGTACTATGAAGATCGGAATTAATGTATAGATAGAGTTGGAAATGAAATATATCGGTTATAAGGTTTGTTTAAGTTTTATTTTATATAGTTCTTCTGTAAAGTCATTTTGTTTAACCTGTACCGATTGACATACTAGGGCCGTAATACTGTTTACATAAAAACGTTTAACGATCCATCTGCGTTATATCTCCTGTTGTTTTTGTTCTAGTCTTGGAGCCACCTATCTTTACTTTCTTGCCTTGTGGAGGAGTGCCACAAACAACTGCCAAATCGAAAGGATACGCGTCATGAAAAAACGTCCATCGGCCCAATATCTTATAAGTCATACCTAAATAGAAAAGTAAACAAGGGTTTGCTTCTAAGAATTTGATTGTTGCAATCTTTAAATCAAAATTAGTGATTCATAGTTTAGCAGTTTAACCCTTTCAGCGCCGAATATCTAAGCTCGACCTCTTTCTTCATTTAAAACTACAATCCGTTGATACTCGTAGAGATTTTTCTTTTTAAAAGCTTGACTAAACAAGAGGACGGTATAGATTCAAGATCAGAGTGCACGATCTGTGTAGTTTGATCTTGATCTGTGCCGTAGGCAAAAGCCCCCTGTTTTTGACAGTGAAGCTGAAAGGGTTAAAACGGCAGACTTTGATATTTAATATACATTGGACTAAGACAAAAGCATATATAGTTCCTGCTCCCTCAAAGCTATGTGCTAGACTGGTTATTTTTCGACTTTACAATTAAATTCGATAATTCTAAACAAGGGGGCAGAATGAAAGGCCGAATTACCAGTAGTTTTAATGACTATATACTCGCATTTAGTCTACAGATTGTCAAAAAATGCCCGTCATTTAAAATTTGTCTTCACTCTATACCATACAAGAAAGTGACTTATCCAAATTGAAAGCATTTGCAGGTGACAAATTAGATATAGCTCACATGACCCGATCTGCCTTTGAAAGGGTAGAAAACATTGTTGGAAAAGAAGAAAATGCTGCCAACCAGCGCTTTCACCTTTTCCAACAATGTTTTCAAAAGTTTACGTCTTCAGGATCGTTAAAACACGGGATACTTTTGTAAAATGTTAAATTGGTTGATTTGCCGTTTTCCGCATTATTTCACTTTTATCACGGCAGCCAGTGCACCTATCAATGCTTTCCTGACTTTCTTTTTATTAATACTTTGCACAATATTCTTCCCCAGCAACTAGCTGCTTTCTTAAAAAATCATCGTTTAAGCAGCGATCAGCGGTAAGAGAGGAATAAATTCTGTCGAAAGATCTATTATTTATCCTTGGAAAGAAAATGACCAAGCCGGGGACTCGAACCAGCCACCTTTGGTTTTCAGACGACATTTTAAGCTTAGCACAAATGATACAGTTTGTCTTTAGAAGGACATAAAAAATTGTGGGAAAAAGACAAAATGCTGGTTACCAGCATTTTCTCCTTTTCTCACAATGTTTTCTAGATGCCCCTATCCTGGGGTCGTTAGAGCAGGGGATTATTTGATAAGAAATTGAATAATTCAAATAAATATGTTCCCGTTATTGCATTTTGCAACGATCAAGATAAAACTGTATTGACCATAGTTACGAATAATTTGCACGTTTATACATATCTGTTCCAGTGAAAAAAAAATCAGAAAGACTCACTTAGCTTGACTCGCGCAGAGGGGCGGTTGAACAGAAACAGAGACAGACAATAACTGAAATTTCTACTCAAACCGCATGATAACATTTTGTTAAAATGTTTAGCAGCCCAACGTATGCGCAGCTGGTGATTATTCTACGGCTGTCAAATAAAATAACATTTTAACCAACTTCTATAAACAGACCTTAGGTTCCCATGTTCCTAAGGACGCCTTTTAATAAATCAAAAACACCTGTTGCAAAAGGAAACAGCAGAATCATTCGTAATCAGTCTGTCTAGGTTGTTACACGTCAAAATAAACAGGAACATCAAATATTATCTACATTGCGCTCTTAGTTTAATTGTTCATCATGCAAGTTATGCCGTACTTTCTGACTGGACTTTTGTCAGGCATCGTCTTGTTTGAAAATGTGAAAGCGCTGCCAGCTGAGCCGGTATGTTCGAAATTCGATTATGAAATGAAAACACTAGAAGCGATGCTTCGAATGGAAAACCGTGTGGAGAAAATGATGGAGGAAATTACCTCTGTTAAAGATAGGGTGACAAAAGAGCTTGATGAATTCAAGAGTAGACAAGATGAAGCTGAAAGACAACTTAAAGCAATGGAGAGCAAGATCACAGCTCTGAAGTCTGAAGTAGAAGTTAAAGCAAGGCCAGGTAAAACATAGCTGTATTACTAATCTTTAGGTCTCTTGTCAAGTCTACCAATCGACAAAATTTCAGCCTTGTCCGAATTGAAAGCATCTGCAGAAGCCAAATTCAGTGTGGCTGTGGCTCAAATGATGGGATTTGTCTTTGAAGGGGTAAAAAACATTGTCGGAAAAGAGAAAATGCTAGTTACCAACTTTGTTTTCCTTTTTCCACAATGTTTTCAGAAGCCTTCCTTTTCAGAGTCGTTAGCTTTAGGTTTTAACGTCCCCCGGGTAGAAGTTTTTTCATCACAAGCATTTTATCTTTTTCTCACACTGCTTAAAATCGACTTTTTTAAGGATAAATGTCGTCATTTCAACCAAATTTTATTTAGTTTCCACTCTTCAGAAACGTCCTGAATGGACAAGTTTTGACTGCTAAATAAATGAAATGAAGCACATAATAAAAAACCCAAAGGTACCTATTTCAAAGGTACATTATGGGAAAAAGTATCTTCGTATCGGGCAGTGTAGATCCAAGATCAGACTGCACGTTCTGTGCAGTCTGATCTTGATCTGCACTGTCCGTAAAAGGTTAGCGAGTCACGCTTAGCGGCCTATGGGTTAATATTTTCGTCTTGTAAAGAGTTTAAAACGTGAGCAGAATTTGCAGACCTAGCTCTATTATTATAAACAGTATTATATCAGTTATTCAAACATGCAATATATGAAATATTTCGTTTAACTCCTTAATTACATTAAGATAAAATCATAGACAGGGAGAACCGTGCTGGCAATCAGAACTGCTGCTTTATTGTTTTCGGGGAAGAACATTCATTCACATTTAGCCCTTACACTGCTTAATACATCAATAATGCGATTCCAGAGTTCTTTTAGCTGAATTGATTGATTGATTGATTGATTGATCGGTTGATTGGTTGATTGATTGATTGATTGTCGTTTTACGCCGCTTTCAACATTATTTCAGTCATATCACGGCTACAGCTCACATACGTATTCATGTATTTCCTGGGTTTCACCAGTCATAGGCTACGGCTCTGACGTGTCTTTTGGCCGGAAGAATCTCACCTGACGGTGAAGATTCAAGATCAGGCTACATGTTCAATGACTGCATTATACAGTCTAGTCTTGATCTACAGTGATTGTACCGCGGCAAAGGCGCATTGAGTCATGCTGAGCAGCCTTTGGGTCAAAAGAACAAAACCTAAATGATCTGGTAATTACTCGTACAAGTCTAAATAGTCTAAATACAGACCTTTCGATCGGCTATGCAACAATCCAAATACAAGTGATAATTCGAACTTACACGTACAATTTTAAGGGGTCATTATCATTAACATTGTGTAGGATTCAAAGAAACAACAGTTGGTGTTAATTGATCAAGTAATTCTACATAAGCGAACGTACATTTTGATCTGTACATTGTTTGACACACCCTGAAATATAGAGGAAAAGAGCAAATAACTACTAAACTTTTAATCGAGACTTTATACTAAGATGAATTATGGTATCACATTCCAAATTTTTTCTCTATACTATGTACATTCCATAAATATTTGAAGACGACAAATTGAATGCGGCTAAAATGCTGAGATTTGTCACAAAGGAATAGAAAACATTGTAGGAAAAGGAAAAAAATGCTGGCTACCAATGGTTGGGATTGTCTCTTAGAGGATAGTATTAGATTAGAATTGGATTAGTGTTAGAGGGAAAGTGTGTGTGTGTGTGTGTGTGTGAAGCATGAATGTATGGGTACGTGCACTAGTCATCGTAACAGTGATATTACTCAAATTATATTACAAACAACGTTTCTACAACAAAAACTTTTTGTTTTGTACAGATGAGGTTATCGCATTTTCAGTGAGACGCCCAACTAAAAATTTAGTCAACGGAGTGCCGACTTTCTCTGAAGTGATCACAAATATAGGGAACGGATATGATGTCGATACCGGTATGTTCACATGTCCTGTTAGTGGCCTGTACATGTTTGTCTTTACTGTGGGGTCACATGGACAGCATGATGTGTACTGCTGGATTAGCCATAATGGTTCCAACACAGTGTTTGGTAGATCATACACTGATAACTCCTACACAACTGCCTCAGCTTCAGTAAACCTATTGTTGCAGACAGGTGATTTGGTTACGTTAGGAGTTTGTCGTGGCTGGAGCAATGTGTATTCCACGGACTTCGCTACAACATTTAATGGTGCTTTGCTGCAAAAGATGGAAAGAGAAAACTAACCATGTATTTTTCCCGATAGAACGTTTTGTAGTTATTTTTGTGTACTTTGGTAACTGTACATTTAACAAGTTCATCTCCCCCCCCCCTCTCTCTCTCAGAGAGAGAGAGAGAGTGAGAGAGAGAGAGAGAGAGAGAGAAACTTGTCTATCGACCTTTCATCAGACATTGGTACATGCATGATCACAACGACAGTTTTAAAGAAGAAAATGTTGGTAACCAGTATTTTCTTCTTTTCCAACAATGTTTTTCCCCTTTTTAGGACAAATCTCATTTTTCGAGCATATTTGTCGCTTGCAAATGCTTTCAATTTGGACAAGTCTAACATTATTTCGTCTTATAAAGAGTTAACCCAAGGAGCAAAGCTCAAGTAAAGACTTACATCTAACTAATAACTAACTAACGCCTTGTATACAATCCCGAGTTTAGACCCTGACAAAGACGGCTTTTGAAAACATTATGGGAAAAGGAGAAAATGCTGGTAACCAGCATTTTCTCCTTTTCCCAAAATGCTTTCTGTCATATGAAATACAAGTTTAATAATTTGTGCCGTATTTAATTTGATTTCTGTAATTTCTTTGAATTTTGACATGTCTAAAATTGTGTTGTGTAGTAAAGGGTGAAAATCTGAACCTGGCGCTAATTAGGACAGCCACAGGAGGTATAATCTTGCTGATTGATTGTTGAATTAGAGTTTAATTGTGTTGTACACCGCTTTCAACATTATTTCAGACATATCACGGCAACCACCAATTCATTTATGCGTGTACGGGGTTTCAACAGGCCGGGTCTCTTAGGTGCCATGCACAAGGACACTCCCATGAAAAGCAAGCGCCTCAGGGGATGACCGAGTCCAGTACTGTCGGATTGCAAACCCTACATTTTCCCCACTGGGCCATGCAGGACCCGTCAACAAATGTAGACGGTATAGCTCAACAACACACTTTAGAGGTTAACGTTCTGCCAAACAATCCCCATGTTTTAACGACGCTTAGAGAAGAGGAATTTGAAAACATAATGGGAAATGCTAAAATGCTGGTAACTAGTATATTCTCCTTTTCCCACAATTTTTTTACATTTTCAAAGCAATGTCAATTTGGGGCTAGTTAAGTCTGTTACCTGCGGATGCTGTCAATTTTGAGATTTCTAAACTTTTGATTTTGGACATTGTCCCCCTGTATCGTTGTATATCTTTATTCTCAAATTAATCTTGCTAAGATTGTTTGTCGTATTGGTTTTTTCCATGCTCATACATTTGAATATAATTGCATTTAGTATATACTTACAAATTCCCGCGGTTCAAACACAAACATAGCACGCCGATAAAATCGTAAACAACGAGAAAAAAAAAAATCCGTATCTACACAGTGTCAAATACGGTGCCAAATATGATATGGTGACGTAACTCTCGTGCACTTTATTTATGCTTTGTTTCTGATTTGATTGGTCAATATTCTACGTGAAATGCTCATCCGCCATTCCTAAAAATACTTCATTTACCCACTTAACCAGTATTTGTCTAAATTCCTTACTATTTTCCTATTAAATTGTCAATAATTGATCAAATTACTACGTGAAATGCTCATCCGCCATTCCTAAAAATACGTCATTTACCCACTAAACCAGTATTTGTCTAAATTCCTTACTATTTTCCTATAAAATTGTCAATAATTGTTCAATACACTACGTGAAATGCTCATCCGCCATAAAATAATGTGATAATGTTTTATTACCCACTAAACCAGTATTTGTCTTAATTCATAAGCATTTTCCTATAAAATTGTCAATAATGGCAACGAGTGTTCAATTCGTAATCTTAAATAAAGTTTCTGCCTCTAAAGAGCTGTCAAATTCTTACTTGAATATTGACACTTGTAGGACAGCGCCGTTTTTTTCCCTTCCTTTTTTAACCCAATATCACAGGAGTTCTAACGACCCTGACAAAAACAGCTTTTGAAACATTGTGCAAAAAGAAGAAAATGCTGGTTACCAGCATTTTTCCTTTTCCCAAGATGTTTTCTACGCTATCAAAAACGAATTTCGTCATTTAATCAACTTTACAATGTCGTCTGCAAATGTTTTCAAATTGGACAAGTCTAAAATGTTGTCGTTTGGTAAAGAGGTAATGTAGAAATAACGTCGTTGATTTAAAGCTGTTATCTTTTCCTACGGTTTGACAAGCAATTCATATTATAATGATGATAACGACGACCAAGGGGATGGAGATGATGATGATGATCATGATGATGATGAGTAGGAGGAGAAGGACGACAATGATAATGACGACGACGACGATGATGATGATAATGACTGTTTTGATGATGATGACGATGATGGACGCGTCATAAGCAGCTTTTCTTTCTTTCTAGAGTTTATATTTACCTTTGCTTTGCACAGTAGTCTTTCAAAGCCACATGCTGCTTTCCTACATTGTCGAAAAAATGTTCAGCGACGTGAAGATGATGATGATGTCTGAAATAAAAGGAGAAAATGCTGGTAATTAGTGTTAATTACCCTGTCAAAGACAAACGTTGTTTCAGCCTTATCTTTTATCTCGCTTGCAAGTGCTTTCAATTTGGAAAAGTTAAAAATTTGTCGTCCGGCAAAGTATGACATACGAGATACCCTTGGCCTGTTAATTTTTGGATCCCGACCCAGACCCACCCCAGTCCATCCCCAAGCCACCTGACCCCATCTAGTTTGCATTTTAATATTCTAACCCTTTAAAGAATAATCCAGTGTTTTAACGACCCTAAGAAAGAAGTATTTCTAAAACATTGTGGAAAAATGAGAAGCCAGCATTTTCGTCTGATAAAAAAGTTTTAAAGGCAAACTGTTTATTACGCTCGTTTATAGTAAAATAACAATTCCCAATTCTGTGGTAACGTACCGCAAAACCGTGAAACTCTTTTTACTGCAATGGGTGACGAGGAGAGCTTTCACTAGATGTCTAATCTTGACCAAAAGGTCAGTTCATTTATAGCTTTTAGATTGAGAGTTATTGAATAAATCACGCCATTCTTTACTTTGGATCCATGAAGCTGTGAAATCGAAATCTGTTACTGTTTTCAAGGTTCGCAAGACTTTTTTTTCATGATATGGGCCGATACCACCACATAGCTCATCGAGTCACGTGGAGTCTTGAAACCAGAGGGGATGGTCGCTGGTTCGAATAGCTAGATCGGCTCATTTCTTTCCGAGAAGTGATGGAAGCTGTTGCGACAGCATTCTTTCCTCTTACACGGTTGATCATTGTTTCGACCATGAGTATGCTGGAGAGCAGCCGGTTGCTTCGGAAGTATGTTGTGTGAAGCGCTGGTAACAGAAACTTTATGACAGCAGTGGTAGATGCACTAACCACGGCAATATATCTGAAATAATGTTACAGAACATACAAACAAAAAATCATAATATGAACAGAGGTGATAGTAAAATGTAAATAAAGTGGACTCTGATATAGTGTTTGCTTGTGTTGTGACCTAGAATACCTCGGAGATTTTAAAGCGTCTTGGGTAAGCGAAAAGACAGGCCTTACTATACCGGAGAAATCCTGAAACATCTCCCTAATGCGTAATACCAAGCAAGTCCTTACATAATTATGGATTAATATGATCAATTTTGTCCATTACCCGGCTTTATCCTGAGTTAGAATGGTCCTTGCGCAGGCTGACATGGGTCGATATTTTTTGCAAATGCATTAAAACCCCTTTGCACAGAATATGGCTCGCATAAACTCGACTTTTTGGAGGACTCAAAATACTATCCACTAAAAACCAGAACCATTTCCATTGTAAGGCCTGACTAATCAAACCTACGGTATAGATCCAAGATCAGGCTGCACTTTATATGCAGTCTGATCTTGATGTATTCCGTCTGCAAAAGCCTCTGTCTTTGCTTATCACGCTGACAGTAACAAAACATTTTAAATCTTTAAAAAAATGATAAAACTTTAGACTTGTCAAAACTGAAAGCATTTGCAGACGACAAATGTAATTGAAATGTTGGTAATTGTTTCTGAAGTGTAGAAAACCCTGTGTGAAAAGGAGAAAATGCTTGTTAACAGCATTTTCTCCTTTTCCCACAAGGATTTCAAAAGGCTATTTCCTCAGTGTCGTTGAAACTCGAGACAGTGTGGTAAAGCGTTAAATGTTTTTGAAAGACAAGAACATCTTACTGGCTGATACGTTCTGTGGCAGCCAATCAGATGACTAGTCTTGGGATTAAGATTTACATGTATATTTGATTCCTGCGTAGATAATTTTGATTTCTATATAACGATTTGCGAGTGGCATGCTTAGTAACTCTTGCAGTTTAACATTACGTCAAGGCTAAATATCATAAGAGTTCTCTTTCCTGCAATAAGTTGTTGATTAATTGTCTTTGGTGTTGAACGCCGTTTTAAAAAGCATTGTTTCAGGTATATCGCAGCAGCCAGTGGGCGTTTCGTGCAGTTTGTTCTTGATCTATTCCGTCGGAAAAAGCCCGTTTTCGGGTGGTTAGCTGAGAGGGATAATCTTAAAGGTTGCAGTATTGAAGAACCATTCTAAATGAATTTAGTTCTTAAATTCAAAGACTCAATATGTAATTGGCTGAAATGTAATTGGCTGAAATTTTGTGCCGTAGCGAATCAGATGGCTGCTAATTCCTGAATACGACCCTTAAAGGATGATTTGCTAATAGCATGTTTAGTAACTCTATCACTTTTCACATTACGTCGAGGCACGATATCGTAAGAGTTATCTACCTTGTGATAATTATTGAAGAGTGGTCGATTTATTTATTGTTTTTTCTTTAATATTTAAAACACCTTTTTCAGAGTTGTTTAAATCCTATCGCTGCGGCCAGTGTATCTATCAATAGTTTTCCGGAGTTTCTTTTACCAGTGCTTTGCACAATATTCTCCCAAAGCCACTGACTGCTTTCTCACATAACCATTGTCAAAACACTGATCCACAAATAGCCATTGATATTGGATCAAAGACTTCCAAAAGTCGGGGTTCACTGTTAAATAGTGATTATCCCTTTACAAAGAAATCCAGTATTTAACGACATTGAGAATGATGGCTTTTAGAAACATTGTGGAAAAAGAAAAATGCTGGAAACCAGCTACTCTTTTATAGACAAATCTCATCATAGAATAGATCTAATTTGTCATGTTCCTACTCTGTCAACATGGACAAGCTGAAGTTGTGTCGTCTGGTAAAGGCGTTAGAGCTGCGTAATACTTTTTTAAGCAACGCTAGTGCTCTGGAAAGAAAAAGTGCCACTCGATATTTATATCAAGGTCACACATAACCCGTCGTATACAAGTACATGCGTTGTATCAAAAGGTCTTGGATGTTCATTGCTACCGACTGAAGGTATTGCACACTGCTAATGGTGAGAAGATCGTGGGCTGAAGCCTTGGTCGAGTCATAAAAGACTGGGGTAGATGAAAGTATGTAGACACATCTTAATCATAATACGATGCATGTTATACATACAATGACCTCTTAAACTTTTGGTGAAATCCTTAAAAAAGATGGAACAGCTAGTTCCTTTTCCCTCAGTGTGAGCTTCATCCCATGAATCAGTTCTGGTTTTCCTTAGTCAAAATTAAGACTTATGACACTTATTAATTCCTTACCTCTTTACCAAACGACAGAACTTCAGACTTGTTCAGATTGAAAGCATTTGTAGACGACTATTGAAAAGTGGCTCAAATGAGGGGCTTTGTCTTCTAAAGAGTAGAATGAGGGGCTTTGTCTTCTAAAGAGTAGAAAACATTATGGGAAAAGAAAAAAAAAATGCTGGTCACTAGTATATATATATATATATATATATATAAAGAACTGTACCTTAGGGTCGTTAAAACATGGGACTGTGTAGTCAAGGTTATAACTCAATCAACTGCTGACGCTAGTGGGCCTATAAGAGACTACGTAGCATAGCTTGCGGATAAAATGTGTCACGATGGGGGTGGAAAGAGAAACCGTATCTGATCTTGTCAAATACAGTCCCAACTACGGTATGATCTACCCTCGGCTTAGTTTACGATTTGATTGGTCAAAATGTCACGCTATGCTATTCATCCAACATTCATGTAAAGAGGTCACCAGCTAAACAGGTTTTCTTTTTATGTCTTACGGTTTTCGAACAACATCGTCAATGATTGCAATATTTTTTTTTTTTCTAAAATGTGTAGGAATATAATAAAAAAGAATACGTTGTTGCTGCGTAGGAATATTTTGCCATCTCTCTCATGAGAAATCAAATTTTCTGACGCATCTGTCAGCAATTACAAGCAAGAGGAAGTTACCACAACCAAATATTCGTGTACGTATCTTAACACGTTACAGAAAAAAATTAAGGTTTTGGCATTCAATCTTTTGAATAATGTGTTTTGTTTCTAATTTCTTTAACAGGTACTAAGCCAACAAATAAAAAATATCGTTCTCCACCTTCTCTTGAAGTTATAAAATACTTTCAGACTTCCCATGGAATGTATGCAGAATGCAGAACCTACTGAATGGGCTGCCTTAGAATAATTTCCTGTAAAAGCCAACACATAAAAGATGTAACTACATACTGATTTCCATAAATGTTTCCCTATTTTATCATGGCTTATTGAGATGAGAAGCTACATAAACACTGTAAAAAAATATATGAGCGGCGTTCTGGCAGAAGGGATTTTTATGCATCTCTGTGATGCATTACACCAGGAAAGTCATTATATAATTACGGATCCAAAAAATCCTTTTTATCTAACAACCGACTTATCAAGAGGGATAATGGTCCTAGAACATGCAGAAAATTTATCTTACAACCGACTTATCAAGAGAGATAATGGTCCTAGAACATGCAGAAAATTTATCTAACAACCGACTTATCAAGAGGGATAATGGTCCTAGAACATGCAGAAAATTTATCTAACAACCGACTTATCAAGAGGGATAATGGTCCTAGAACATGCAGAAAATTTATCTTACAACCGACTTATCAAGAGGGATAATGGTCCTATAACATGCAGAAAATTTATCTTACAACCCACTTATCAAGAGAGATAATGGTCCTAGAACATGCAGAAAATATATCTTACAACCGACTTATGAAGAGGGATAATGGTCCTAGAACATGCAGAAAATTTACCAGTAGCAAACCGCTTTGACTCAGGTAAGTGAGTTGTCAAACAAAAGGTCCCGTTTCACACTGGCCGTTTTCCCATTTAGTCTGCCCCTAATTTTTTCTGTCAGGTGGTGTCATGCGGAATTTTGAAGCCGTTAACAACAGAGAAAACAGCATGAGTCACGTCTGACTGTGTTATCTTTGGTTTGACCCTTTGCCAAACGATCCCGTGTGTTAACGACCCTAAAAGGAAAAGTTTTCGAAAATACCGTGGAAAATGAGAAAATGCCGATTACTATTACCCAGATGTAAAATTATGACTTTCTATCTTCAACCCAGGTTCGATGGTTGCTCAGAACCACGTATGATGCTTTGTGGGTTCGGACCAACTCTATAAAATATCTCATCGAACAATGGCATCCGCATGATTTTTTATTCTCACTCACACATCAGCCATTACTTAATCGTAAAAACCAAACAACGACCTCTTGTCATGGCTAAGACTCAGACGTAACGTCAACCTGCGCCTCAGCCCTCCGTCCCCGTGACCTTCATCACCCAGATGTAAAACTATGACTTTCTTTCTTAAATCAAGGCTCGACGCAAGCCGCTGCTTTGTCATTTTTTTAACTAACTAGAAAAAAAAGACCTCGTTGAATGGTGGAATCTGCATGAAGCTGCATAAAAAGAAACTACTATCAACCCTCAACTGGTCTCACAAACTACGACTGGCTCTCAGGGTCACGCTGAAACAAAAATCTCTGCCCCTGTCCCTCCGTCCCCGTTGCTGTCTGTTCTTACTACTCGTCTTTGGACTGCATAAATCCTCGTTATCATCCGGGCAGCTAGGAAGTAAAGTTACTCCTGCAGAAGGACCAGCTCATCAAAAGTAATAGTCACCAGAAATGTCATTTAATGTATAAAGTGTTGGGAAAGTTTTGCGAGTGCGCATCCATTGCTCTTGGAGGCGAAAAAGCAAACGAGAAGGCTATTCATGGCAAACTACTTATATAAGTTATATGAATACAAACCTTGATCGTTCGAAACCTATTCAAATAACAATGGCTGCCAAAAGTAAATAAAGCAGGTGTTAAAAACATTTAAATTTAAATCGTATCATCTAAAAGTATTGAAATTACTGTGAAGATGACAATCTTTTATTGTATGGTCGTTCCAAGTGTTAGTCGGTGGGGAAAGAAATTAATTTCAAAACTAGGTTCAAGGTTGCGAGGTCACCCTATCTTTTTGTTGACTTTTTTCCTGATTTTAAAATTCATTTTTTGCAAGCAAGTAACACTTGGAAAGACCGTGCAAATTGTAATCTTCACAATATTTTTGCATACTTTTGACTGGTATGATTTAAATTTAAATGCCCTTTAACAGGGTTTGTATTTTGCCGTTATTGGGCCTTTAATTATGCAATTTACGTGCTCTGCGTTCCCATGTGTTTCATTATCTTTGCAGCCAGTTCGTTGCCTGTATAATACATAACATACGTAACTTAAGTCTGTAAACAGTCATTCCGCCTATACTCAAACGTCCATATTGTGTCACTTCTGCATACATAATCAAAGTACTGAAAGTACTGACAGACTAGCGAATTTGATTGTTTGACTGATTGATTGATTGATTGTATGGTGTTTATTAATCCTGTTTTCAACATTATTTCAGTTATGTAGCGGTGGCCAGTGCACATATCCATGCTTTCCTGGAGTTTCTTTTACCAATACTCCGCACAATATTCTTTCGAAGCCACTGGCTCCTTTTTCCACATAACCATCGTCGAAACGTGAGCGAGAAATGAATTCTGTCGCAATGACTATCGTCAATACTAGGAAAGAAATTTGTTGAGGATCAAACCAGCGACCTCCTGTTCTCAAGTCCTGTATGCTACCGACTGAATTGCCAGGGCTATATGTGCTATTGGTTAACTATAATCCAGTTTAAGTTTAACCCTTAACCGGCTAAAAACTGTTAAATGAAACTTTCAAGCTGATAGTAAACACCTGAATATTGCCTCTGCTATTTCACAGTTACACTTTAGAGAAAATTTATCCTCTTATCGGACAATGTAGATCCAAGATCAGACTGCACACACGGTCTGCAAAACGTCATTGAGTCGCGGTAGTGCTGGTGAAAGAAACTCGAGGAAAGTATGGACAGGTGCTCTGGCCGCCGCAATATCACTGAAATGATGTTGAAAACGGCGTTAAACACCATGAAGTCAATTAGTCAATATCTAATAGCACAAGATGTAGTTAACTATTTAACTCTCCTTACAAAATGAAAAATTTTACATCCGTCCAAATTCAAAGCTATTGCAGACCATGAATTAAATGTGGCTGAAGTAATGAAACGTGATTCCAGAAGGGCAGAAAACAATGTGGGAAAATGAGAAAATGATAGTTACCAGCATTTTCTCCTTTTCCCACAATGTTTACAAAGGGATCCTTCCCTAGTATTGTTAAAACTTGGGATTGTTTGGTAAAAGGTTAATAGAATAACAGTTTAACATACAGAGTAGATTCTTCATGTTTATAATATATACACGTAGCAGTTATTGCCCTTGGTTTATTATCGGTTGTTCATGTTTATCATTGCTATTGTATATGACGAGATACATGTAATTGTATAAGTCAATAAAATCTACCATATCTACCATAATAGTTCAACTGTACACAATGATCTAAATAATGATTGACTGAAGGAATGAAAAGGGTTCCCTGTCCAGTCGGGGTTGATATAGCTGGGATTTGCTACAAGTTAACCTTTGTGTATCTATTAATAGATTCATTCATAATGTTACAGTTGTGTAGGAATAAGTGATTCTCTGCTTTGCATAGGTCACTCAATTTACATATAAGCAAAGATCTTGTATCTTATAAATGACATCTTGTTCAGTTTATTACTTTGTAAGACGACATGTTCAAATCGGAGAGGTAGAGATTTCGTGGTTTATGTCTAAATTGTCATGTATAACAGAATTAAGATTTCTAACAGAAAGAAGTATTTTCTGTGTGGCAGGATTTGGCAACTGTGGGGTTTTGAATCTAGGTCAATCTTGATGCCTATACACTGCCTTCCCTAGTCAAAAATTCCAAATCAAAGACGTAGTTCTGGTACTATGAAGTTCGCCATTAGTGTATATGTAGAGTTAGGAATGAAATATATCGGTTATAAGGTTTGTTTAAGTTTTATTTTATATATTTCTACTGTAAAGTCATTTTATTTAACCTTTACCGATTGACATACTACGGCCGTAATACTGTATACATAAATACGTTTAAGGATCCATCTGCGTTATGTCTCCTGTTGTTTTTCTTCTAGTCTTGGAGCCGCCTATCTGTACATTCTTGCCTTGTGGAGGAGTGCCACAAACAACTGCCAAATCGGAAGGATACGCGTCATGAAAAAAAGTCCATCGGCCCAATATCTTATAAGTCATACTTAAATAGAAAAGTAAACACGGGTTTGCTTCTAAGAATTTGATTGTTGCAATCTTTAAATCAAAATGAGTGATTCATAGTTTAGCAATTTAACCCTTTCAGCGCCGAATATCTAAGCTCGACCTCTTTCTTCATTTAAAACTTCATGTAACGTTATGAGTGAAAACTCAGTTATCAACAACTCTATGGCTCTCCAGATAGGCGTGTGTTTTGAGAGTCTAGTTTGCTTAGAATTTTGGCTACTGATGCCTTATGAATATTGATATTGACAGTGGGAGAGTTTTGACTTCCTATAAATGTGGTGTGAGATGCGCGATCGGGGAGAGAGATGTAAAGACAGAGAGACTGGTACCATCAGGTTGCGTGACAAGATCTAGTGGAGAGAGAGATGTGAAGACAGAGAGATTGGTACCATCAGGTTGCGTGATAAGATCTGGAAAGAAGGACTTAGGAAAGTACAAGAAAATGTTTTAAAATAAATGTTGTTTGTGAAAAACTTTGACTTGGTTGTTTAAAGGAAAAATCCACTATACGATCTAGACAGAAGCATAACGTTACATACAATCCGTTGATACTCGGAGAGATTTTTGTTCTTAAAGGCTTGACTAAACAAGAGAACGGTATAGATCCAAGATCAGAGTGCACGATCTGTGCAGGTTGATCTTGATCTATGCCGTAGGCAAAAGCCCCTGTTTCTGACATTGAACCTGAAAGGGTTAAAACGGCCAACTTTGATATACATTGGACTAAGACAAAAGCATAAATAGTTCCTGCTCCCTCAAAGCTATGTGCTAGACTGATTACTTTTCGACTTTACAATGAAATTCGATAATTTTAAATAAGGGGGCAGAATGAAAGGCCGAATTACCAGTACTTTTAATGGCTATATACTCGTATTTAGTCTAAAGATTATCCAAAAAAAAAAAAAAAATGCCCGTCACTTAAAATTTGTCTTCACTCTATACCAGGCAAAAAAGTGACTTATCCAAATTTAAAGCATTTGCAGGTGACAAATTAGATATAGCTCACATGACCCGATCTGCCTTTGAAAGGGTAGAAAACATTGTTGGAAAAGAAGAAAATGCTGCCAACCAGCGCTTTCACCTTTTCCAACAATGTTTTCAAAAGTTTACGTCTTCAGGCTCGTTAAAATACGGAGTACTTTTGTAAAGTGTTAAATTGGTTGATGATATGGCGTTTAACGCCGTTTTCCGCATTATTTCACTTTTATCACGGCAGCCAGTGCACCTATCAATGCTTTCCCGAGTTTCTTTTTATTAATACTTTGCACAATATTCCTCCCAAGCATCTAGCTGCTTTCTTAAAAAATCATCGTTGAAGCAGCGATCAGCGGTAAGAGAGGAATAAATTCTGTCGAAAGATCTATTATTAATCCCTGGAAAGAAAATGATCAAGCCGGGGACTCGAACCAGCCACCTTTGGTTTTCAGACGACATTTTAAGCTTAGCACAAATGATACAATTTGTCTTTAGAAGGACAGAAAACATTGTGGGGAAAAAGACAAAATGCTGGTTACCAGCATTTTCTCCTTTTCTCACAATGTTTTCTAGATGCCCCTATCCTGGGGTCGTTACAGCAAGGGATTATTTGATAAAAAATTGAATAATTCAAATAAATATGTTCCCGTTATTGCATTTTGCAACGAACAAGATAAAACTGTATTGACCATAGTTACGAATTATTTGCACGTTTATACATATCTGTTCCAGTGAAAAAAATTCAGTAAAGACTAACTTAACTTGACTCGCGCAGAGGGGCAGATGAACAGAAACATAGACAGACAATAACTGAAATCTCTACTCAAACCGCATGATAACATTTTGTTAAAATGTTTAGCAGCCCAACGTATGCGCAGCTGGTGAAGCGGAATTTGCATGTCAGTTTCCCATGAAATGTTATTCTACGGCTGTCAAATAAAAAAAAAAAACTTCTATAAACAGACCTTAGGTTTCCATGTTCCTAAGGACGCCTTTTGATAAATCAAAAACACCTGTGGCAAAAGGAAACAGCAGAATCATTCGTAATCAGTCTGTCTAGGTTGTTACATGTCAAAATAAACAGGAAAATCAAATATTATCTACATTGCGCTCTTAGTTTAATTGTTCATCATGCAAGTTATGCCGTACTTTTTGACCGGACTTTTGTCATTCATGGTCTTTTTAGAAAATGTGAAAGCGCTGCCAGCTGAGCCGGTATGTTCGAAATTCGATTATGAAATGAAAACACTGGAAGCGATGCTTCGAATAGAAAACCGTGTGGAGAAAATGATGAAGGAAATTACCTCTCTTAAAGATAGGGTGACAAAAGAGCTTGATGAATTCAAGAGTAGACAAGATGAAGCTGAAAGACAACTAAAAGCAATGGAGAGCAAGATCACACCTCTGAAGTCTGAGGTAGAAGTAAAAACAAGGCCAGGTAAAAGATGACTATATTACTAATCTTTAGGTCTCTTGTCAAGTCTTTACCAATCGACAAAATTTCAGCCTTGACCAAATTGAAAGCATCTGCAGAAGCCAAATTTAGTGTGGCCGTGGCTCAAATTATGGGATTTGTCTTTGAAGGGGTAAAAAACATTGTTGGAAAAGAGAAAATGCTAGTTACCAGCATTGTTTTCCTTTTCCCGCAATGTTTTCAGCAGCCTTCCTTTTCAGAGTCGTTAGCTTTAGGTTTTAACGTCTCCCGGGTAGAAGGTTTTTCATTACAAGCATTTGCTCTTTTTCTCTTTTTCTCACAATGCTTAAAATCAACCCTTTTTAAGACAAGTGTCGTCATTATAGCCAAATTTTATTGAGTTTCCACTCTTCAAGAACGTTTTATATGGCCAAGTTTTGACCCCCAAGCCGATAATAAAACACCAAAGGTACCTATTTCAAAGGTACATTATGGGAAAAAGTATCTCCGTATCGGGCAGTGTAGATCCAAGATCAGACTGCACGTTCTGTGCAGTCTGATCTTGATCTGACTGTCCGTAAAAAGGTTATCTAGTTGCGCTTAGCAGCCTATGGGTTAATATTTTAGTCTGGTAAAAAGGTTAAAACGTGAGCAGAGCACACCTAGCTTTATCATTATAAACGGTATTATATCAGTTATTCAAACATGCAATATATGAAATATTTCGTTTAACTCCTTAATTACATGAAGATAAAATCATAGACAGGGAGAACCGTGCTGGCAATCAGAACTGCTACTTTATTGTTTTCGGGGAAGAACATTCATTCACATTTAGCTCTTACACTGCTTAATACATCAATAATGCGATTCCAGAGTTCTTTTATTTGAATTGATTGGTTGGTTGATTGACTGATTGATTGATTGATTGATCGGTTGATTGATTGATTGATTGATTGATTGATTGTCGTTTTACGCCGCTTTCTACATTATTTCAGTCATATCACGGCGACAGCTCACATACGTATTCATGTATTTCCTGGGTTTCACCAGTCATAGGTTACGGCTCTGACATGTCTTTTGGCCGGAAGAATCTCACCTGACGGTGAATATTCAAGATCAGGCTACATGTTCAATGACTGCATTGTACAGTCTAGTCTTGGTCTACAGTTGTACCGCGGCAAAGGCGCACTAAGTCATGCTGAGCAGCTTTTGGGTCAAAAGAACAAAAGCTAGATGATCTGGTAACTGCACGTACAAGTCTAAATACAGACCTTTCGATCGGCTATACATAGTATACAACAATCCAAACACAAGCGGTAAATCGAACTTATACGTGTAATTTTAAGGGGTCATTATCATTTATATGTAATTTGAACTTCTAATTTCAACATTGTGTAGGATTCAAAGAAACAACAGTTGGTGTTAATAGATCAAGTAATTCTACATTAGCGAACGTACATGTAGCGTAATTCATTTTGATCTGTGCATTGTCTGACACACCCTGAAATAGAGGGAAAAAGAGCAAATAGCTATTTAACTATCGAGACTTTATACTGAGATAAATTATAGTATCCCATTCCAATTTTTTTTCTCTATACTATATACATTCCATGAACATTTGCAGATGACAAATTGAATGCGGCTAAAATGCTGAGATTTGTCAAAAAGGGATAGAAAACATCGTAGGAAAAGGAGAAAATGCTGGCTACCAATGGTGGGATTTGTCTCTTAGAGGATAGAAAACACCGTGGGAAAAGGAGAAAATGCCGGCTACCAGCATTTTCTCCTTTTCCCACGATGTTTTCAAACGTCCTTTTCTTTAGGATCGCAAAAATACGGGATTGTTTGATTTATCATATACTCTAACAAATGCCTTGTTTATGATTCAGCCAGAAATGTTCATTATCCATCTATTAGCAGATAACTCCAGTACGGTCGGTAACTGACAGCGATGAGTAAGTCAGGGGTTGATAGTTCGAGTTTCCGGTTGGTAGAATAGTTTTTGGATGATTGACTATAGTGTTTACGGTTGGATTAGTGTTAGAGGGAAAGTGGGTGTGGGTGTGTGTGTGTGTGTAAAGCATGAATGAATAGGTACGTGCTCTAGTCATCGTAACAGTGATATTACTCAAATTATATTACAAACAACGTTTCTACAACAAAAACTTTTGTTTTCTACAGATGAGGTTATCGCATTTTCAGTGAGACGCCCAACTAAATCAAAGCGCTGACGCACAGAAGGCAGCGGGTTTGTGCCAGCTACAGATCTTATTACTTTCTTTGCACAGGTTTCCTTTATACTTGACTTGAAGTAAAAAGGTGCCTTAATCGATCTGCAAACAGTATAGACTTAGGTCAGCCTGTGCAGGCAGTCAGTCTGTGCAGTCTTCACAGGCTGACCTGGGCTGAAACTTTTCGCCATTGGTCCATTTCCTGTACATCGAAGGGTCGGTCTATGGATCAATAATTATTTATGTCTTGCTTGGTATAATCCATCACGAGGATGCAAGAAGCCCCCTTTTGCCAAAGCACAGCTCATTTGTTTGTGGCTAAAATAAAGATAAAATCTAGTACATGAGCACAGGCAGAAAACAAGACTTGAATAAATGATATTAATCCTTTCCAAAACAATCCCAAGTTTTTATGACCCTGTGGAAGAGGCCTTTAAAGACATTTGTGGAAATGGAGAAAGTGCTTCTAACCAATGTTTTCTATTATATCAATCCGTAACATTTATGAAATTCTTGAAAGGTATCTTAAAGTACTGAAAACCAGTCTTAGTATAATTTTGAGGTTTTACACCTCAAAATCCTTGTAGGCCAAATAATGTGCTTTATAAAAGTTTTGCTGATCCCTTTTAAGGAGTTTGTAGCTCAAAGACTTGAAGTTGGTACCGCTGGTTTAAATTTCCAGCATGGTCTTCTTTCTGATCCACTTATCATTTATGCCATGTTGTTATTCAGTGCATGACCTTAAGGAAATAGCCAAGAAACGCATGCATAGGTACACTGGCAGCTGTTATGACCCAAGCTGTTTAAATTTCATTAACTGCTAATAAATTATACTGAAAGAAGCCATTTGCAGACAAAAATTGAAACATGGCTCAAAAACAGTGTACATCTTTGATAGGGTAGAAAACATTGTTGGAAAAGGAGAAAATGCTGCTTACCAGCATTTTCTCCCATTCCTACAATGTTTGTAAAAAGTTATGTTCTAAGGGTCGTTAAAACTTGAGATTGTGTTGTACAAGTAAATGCATAATATAATTTGCAGTTATAACTACTTTTAACTCTTTACCACTCAATGCCGACTTCTAACAACCTTGAGAAAAAAGCCTTGTGAAAACAGTCTGGGAAAGGAGAAAATGCTGGGAACCAGCATTTTCTCTATTATCCACAATGTTTTCTATCCTATAAAATAAAACTTGTACCATTTGAGCCACAATGAAATTGTCGTCTGCAAATGCTTTCAGTTTGAACACAGCTGAAATTTTGCCGTCTGCCAAAGGCTTAATGGGTGACTTTTCGTGTAACATCGCCTGTCATAGCCGAATCCGCACGACTTTGGCGATAAAAGGCGATGTTACACGAATCCCATTACGATGCCCTATGCTCAAAATTCATCATGCAAACAAACACCGACAAAAAAAAGTCGATGCAAAGAATCAAAGTCGCCGCAAATTTTTTTATTTAATGCTTCAAGAAAGCCAGGGCAAATAAGTAAATGTCAGTTTTCATCAGCAGATTTTTTAACACATTATGAAATTGATGTGACTGTGAATCTATATCAAAAGTTGTCTTCTGTTACAGTATCTAATACCCTCGCATAGCGCTCTCTGAACTCTTTTCCAAACGAAAAATATCAGAGACTTCCAAATTCAAAGAGTTGACAGACGACAATTTAAAAAGCTGCAAAAATGGTAGAAAATTCGCTAGTAGTGTGGGGAAAAGTATTTGTTAAAGGAGAAATTGCTTATAACGAGTAATTTCTCCTTATCCAACATGTTTTTTCCAAAAGAATTTGACAGCGCGCGTGATAACCCGCGTTTGTTTGGGAAAGTGTTGAAAACAGGGCCAAGTTACTAAAATGTTGCTGTCCTAGGATAGTATGATTCAAGAGAACGTAAGTTTGCAGGGCATGCTTTCAATTTAAACAAGTCTAAAACTATACTGTTTGGTGAACGCTGTTAATAAAGAATATTGGTTTTGCATTGCGATTTATGAACAACACAGCGAAAAACTGGTCTCTCTCCAGATTTTTTCCAACAAAGTACATGTAAATTTATCTAGAACTTGGTGAGAAATAAACAAAAGGGTTCTAAACAATCTTTGTTTTAAAAAC
Source organism: Tridacna gigas (assembly GCA_945859785.2). Taxonomy (NCBI): domain Eukaryota; kingdom Metazoa; phylum Mollusca; class Bivalvia; order Cardiida; family Cardiidae; genus Tridacna; species Tridacna gigas. The sequence goes on along the minus strand of OX244030.2, from coordinate 10,059,876 downwards.
TAAACTTAGAAAGAAGTAACCAATAATGGTTAGATACAATCATAACCATCATACTCGTTCTTCGGCGGAATTTAACACAATTTCAGCAATGTACAATTTTAGCGGTGGTCATTCAACAAAAAACACAAATAGTAGGAAAAACTAGGTACTAAATAATCAAAATGATAATTAAACCTGTGTACGAAATGACGAAAGTGGATACGAAATGACCAACTGGATACGAAATGACCAAAATAGAAAGTATAGGTAGATACGAAATGACCAAAATCGTATCTACGAAATGACCTAGGTACGAAATTAACTAGGTACGAAATGACTGGAAACCTGTACAGCCTTGACCAATGGAAACAAGGCATTTATTTGGATGAGTCCATTTCTCGCGAATAGCGAAAATAAAAGTAATACTTGGGCGGATTTTTTGATGTTGTAAGTATTAACAGAGCAAAAATAGTATCGTATTGTATATACTTCGTAGTTTAAGAATGAATTAAAAAGCCAGTTTTAAGGCGAAGTAGAAAGATTCCTTGTTAACCTTAACACCCCTATAAAAAAGAAATTCCCATTGTCCATGTCCTAACTCGAAAAACTATTAAAAATATAGTCGCGCGCTTCTGCGCGGCGACTTATAAAAATTTTTGCTCTGAAAATATTTTCTTTTGCACTTTTTCGGTCTATGTAGATACCGACGCCCTCTTTCCATTTCTATTCTACAGTAACATTACGGATGAACTCGTAAGGTGTAAGGCAGTTTTGAAAGGGTGTCGTCTGCGCGAGTAGCGCGTATTTATACATGATCGTTTGTGTATTCATGGAGGAACTATTTAGTCAAGTGTAGGAATCAAGTTTTGTTTACCTCGCGTATCCAGGAAAAAGCTGCCGGATGCAAGAATTCTCGACCTAGATAAATATCGTAAGCGTTGAAAATCAGTAACTCATACCTGGGGACTATGACAGCGGGTTTCACCCGCTGCCAAAAATTAGTCAACGGAGTGCCGACTTTCTCTGAAGTGATCACAAATATAGGGAACGGATATGATGTCGATACCGGTATATTTACATGTCATGTTAGTGGCCTGTACATGTTTGTCTTTACTGTGGGGTCACAGGGACAGCATGGTGTGTACTGCTGGATTAGCCGTAATGTTTCCAACACAGTGTTTGGCAGATCATACATTGATAACTCCTACACAACTGCCTCAGCTTCAGTAAACCTATTGTTGCAGACAGGTGATTTGGTTACGTTAGGAGATTGTCGTGGCTGGAGCAATGTGTATTCCTCGGACTTCGCTACAACATTTAATGGTGCTTTGCTGCAAAAGACGGAAAGAGAAAACTAACCCTGTATTTTTCCCTATAGAAAGTTTTGTAGTTATTTTTGTGTACTTTGGTAACTGTACATTTAACAAGTTCATCTCCCCCTCTCTCTCTCAGAGAGAGAGAGAGAGAGAGAGAGAGAGAGAGATTTGTCTATCGACCTTTCATCAGACATTGGTACATGCATGAGCGCAACGACAGATTAAAGAAGAAAATGTTGGTAACCAGCATTTTCTCCTTTTCCAACAATGCTTTTCCCCTTGTTAGGACAACTCTCATTTTTTTATGCACATTTGTCGCCTGCAAATGTTTTCAATTTTGGACAAGTCTAAAATTATTTCGTCTGATAAAGAGTTAACCAAAGGAGCAATGCTTAATTAAAGACTTACATATAAATAATAACTAACTAACGCCTAGTATACAATCCGGAATTTAAACAACCCTGACAAAGACATCTTTTGAAAACGTTGTGGGAAAATGAGAAAGTGCTGGTCAGCAGCATTTTCTACTTTTCCCACAACGTTTTATGTTCTATCAAAGACAAGTTTAATCATTTGTACCATTTTAAATTTGTTTTCTGCAATTGTTTTCAATTTAAAGAAATCTAAATTTTTTTGTCTGATAAAGATTAAAGCCAAGAAGCAAAGCCTAAGTAAAGACTTACATCTAACTAATACCTAACTAACAGTTTCTTTTTTTTAACCTTTTAGTTCACAGCTCGGAGTTTAAACGACCCTGACAAAGACAGCGTTTGAAAACATTGTGGAAAAATGAGAAAATGCTGGTAACCAGCATTTTCTCTTTTTCCCACAATGTTTTCTGTCCTATCAAAGACAAGTTCCATCATTTCTGCTAAAAATATATTTTCTGCAATTGCTTTCAATGTGGACATGTCTAACAGTGTGTCATGTAGCAAAGGGTTAAGCTCTGAACTTGGCGCTGATTAGGACAACAACAGTGGTGCTGATTGGGGGGAGCAATTAGAAATTAATGGTGTTGTACGCCGCTTTCAACATTATTCCAGATGTATCACGGCGACAGCTCATTCATTTATAGAAACACGGGGTTTCTTTAGGTCGGATCTCTGAGATGTCATGCTCAAGGACACTCCCTCGAAAAATCAGGGACCTTAGGAGAGGGTCGAGGCATGTTCTGTTGGATAGTGAACCCTTCAAAATTCTACTTGAAATACTCATCCGCCATTCATGAAAATACGTTATTACCCACAAAACCACCAGATGTTCAAATTTCTTACCATTTTCTTATTAAATTGTCAATAATTGGAATATTTTGATCCAAACATTGTCGGAACAAAGTAAAGCGACAAGTTGATGATGATGATGATGATGACGATGATGATGCTGATTGTGGTTGTGGTGATTTCGACGACAACAATGATGATGATAAGATGAAGATCATAACGATTATGATGGTGGCAGTGAGGTTGTGGTGATAGTGGCAGTTGCGACAACGATGATGGTGATGATGATGATGGTGATCATTATCTCATAGGAGAGAATGATGGTAACCAGTGTAATCTACCCAATCGAACACAAAACGCTGTTTCAGTCTTAAGTAAGATGTCGTCTGCAAGTGGTTTCAATTTCGAAAATTTTGTCGTCTGGCAAAGTATCACATCACACACATCCTTGGCCCCACCCCTTATCGTTTAGTCTATCTAGTTTGCCGATTGTTAACCCTTTATAAAAGAGTCAAATGTTTAAATAACGACCATGAGAAAGAAACCTTTTGAAAACAGTGTGGGAAAATGAAAAAAACTGCTGTTAACAGGAATTTTCTTATTTTTTCATAATGTTTTCTTTTTTTCCAAAGCCAAATCTAGTCATTTAATTTGCCGTCTGAAAATGCCTTTATTGTGGAAGCTGTCGGGTAAGAAAGAGATAAACTATTCTTTTGTCCCTGTACGTTCATACATTGCTCTAGATACTACATGACAACGGATTACAATATTACGTAAAGCGCGATAAATACTGGATAAATTACGTCATAATTTCCCTCTTGTTGAATGGCACGCGCTGTTTACCAAGGTGCGCGAGAACTACTGTTTCCACCTTCTATTGAAGAGTGACAATATGAAATCGGTATTTTCACTGGTCATGACCATGAAATATCAAACCATAATCCACCATTATTTCTCGACAAGTTAGCTTACTGAACAAAAAAAGACGCCAGGAGAGGTCTGCATCACTGCTTTCAAACTGTTTATTGACTTTAAATTTCAATATATTTTACAACATGTAAACAAACAAATAAAGCATTATATGATTGCCGCTGCATAGAAGCCTCTTATGCGTTACATGACAGACACGTGACCTTTCTGCGTTTTAGAGTCACGTGATCTTTTCCCCCTGTGTTCTTTCTCTTTTCTAACGAAAAAAAAAAAAGTTTTTTCCTGATAGGATTTACATGTATTTGTTTAATGAAAAATTACAAGTATTTGAGAGGTCATTTTGTTCTGAAGATAATGACTGTAATTGAAACTATCCTTTGGATAGATAAAATGAATAGTTGAAACTATCCTTTGAGGTTAAGCAAGAATTAGCTTCCGTTCTAGTTTCTGGTTTTTTTGAACAGATAAATGATGGAAGGGAATATAAAAGAAGAAAATATCGAAAAAAAATCTTGGTTCTTGTATTGACCATCGAAACACGTTTGTATCAAATCAATACAAAATTCTTTTTTTGAAATCCGTCACATAGAAACAAAACGCGTCTATGTCCTGTTTCAGATTTTTTGATTTCGGTTTATTTATAAAACCATGACGAAACATACTGTGTATCAGAACAATTTCACAAAAACAAAAAGGATTAAGACTGCAATTTCTGAGGCAGTCTGCCTTCTAAACTCACCAATGTTGGGGAGGTCTGATGACCTCTCCAATAAACTACCAAAAAGCATGAAAGAAAGACCAGTATACTACATTACAATGTGTGATATACGTCTTCGCCGGAAAAAAAACATTTTACTGTTCTAAGAATCATAAAACATCACTTTAAAAGAAAAATACAGCTGTCAGTTGAAATCGTTACAAAAACATTATTTAATTTTTTTTTTCATCAATTTCGATTGATAAGAGGAAATTACTTCACTGTAGTTGTTGTTGTCATTGAAAAGGACTATCAAGAGATCCCCAATGTTTAAGATTAGATAACTGAAAGTATTTCAAAGGAAACTTCTTTGATACGGACGAGTTACGGAAACGTATGAGTTGTGACGAGTGATAGATATGTGTGACTAAAGATTCTATTTCCATGTTTTGAACACCAGGAGATACGATTTTTTTAATGATCGTTCAATTTTCGCGATGGTTTCCTTGTCTATTACCTGTAAATTCCACAATTATATATTTCTTCTCTCAAACAGCGTAAGTTAGTCCCCGTGCGTCCATAAAAGCTGATCTTGCTCGACCGACGCTCTTCCTAAAGGTCATCCGAGGTAAGGATATTCGTTCAAAAGCTCAAGGCAGTCAGTTAGTCCATAATTTCCTAATCTTCAACCGATGGACTCGAACATTTCGGATAATAAACCCAAATCCCAAATCAGTCTTACACCATGTAAAGTCTAATCTTGATCTGGGTACTCATCAGATGAGTGACGCTTTGTGAAGAGGGGGATCAATGAATCTGCAAAACATATCGACCCATGTCAGCTTGCGCAGTCTGCACTACACTATGTAAAGTCTGATCTTGATCTGGGTACTCACCAAATGAGTGACACTTTGTGAAGAGGGGGATTAATGAATCTGCAAAAAACATCGACCCATGTCACCTTGCGCAGTCTGCGTAGGCTGACATGGGTCGAAAATTTTTGCTATTTGTAAATTTTATGTGTGTCCAAGGACCATTCTACCTCCAAGTTCAGTTAATTATTAGACTAAGAGGATTCTCTGCATCCATAATTATGTGATGACTTGCTTGGTATATTGCATCACGGAGATGCATTAAACCTCATTTTGCCAGTGCACGGCTCATATATAATATGAGGCACTCAGCCGCTCACACCAGAAGGGTCATAGCCCTTTACCAGATGTTACTATTCTAGACTCGTCCTCATTAAAAGCGATTGCAGACGACAAATTAAACGTGACTCAAGTTGTGGGAACTGTCTGAAGAGAGGATACCCTCTGAACTGACTGAGAGGATAGAAAAGGAGGTAATGCTAGTTACTAGCATTATCTTCTTTTCCTACAATGTTTTTAAAAACCGTCTTCCATAGGTGGTTCGTGAAAACTTGGAAATTCTTTACTAAAGGATTTACCGTTTCCGACATACAGAATTCTCAGCGTCTTGCATGTTTATCGTTTTGAAATAACTCATTAACTCTTGAAACAAATGCTTAGCAGACGCCGCTTAGCCCTTTATTGGACGACATAATTTTAGAATGGTCCAAATTCAAGGCACTTGCAGAAGACAAATTTAATGGGGGTCGAATTATGGAATTTGTCTTTGAAAGGGTAGAAAACAACATGGGGAAAGGAGACATTGCTGGTTACCAAATTTGCTCCATTTTTTCAGAAAACCCTTCTTTCTCATGGTTGTTTAAACTCGGGTGAGTGTTTTAAAGGGTTAGACATCCTTGGGAAACAGAAATAATGATCTTGAAATACATGTATAGTTTAAATAAGTACGCATGTCAAACTGTCGTGATGGCTACAAGATAATTATTCATTATACAATATACACAATAATCTAACGGGAAGGCAAAAGGGTCTGCCTACATGTTCTCTCAACTAGATTCGGTCATTTATAGTCTAGGCCCAGGCGGCAGTAATCCCTGAATTACTCCCTATCGCAGTCTCCTTTCACGGTCTATACAGATCTGTGGCAAAACTGTTATCACCTACTCCCTCCCATCTCTATGAAGCTAGCTTTCTGGCTGACAACCTTCTGGTACAAATGCAGCAGCCAGCTTTGAAGTCATCCTTTTAATATATGTAAATGGATACTTAGTAGACCTTTGTCACCGTCGCGTACTACGGACTACGGACTGCAGACTGCGGACTTTTCAAAGGGGATGTCTCAAACGAAATAATGCAATAATGAGCAGAATTAAAGGAGAACTATAACGAATAATAAATTGGTAAGCTTAACTTGCTATTTCAATGGTTCAACCCAATTTCTATACGTCGACAGACAAGACCTCCACAAATCTTGGCCGTTCTGTCTAAAAGTTGCCTAGATTATCTCCAAACTGCGCCAGTTGCCTTGTATGACCTTAGACTAGCTAATGTTTGTTCAACTGTCACATTGTATGCTTTTAAGTGTCGATTAAACGTTCGACATTTCCGCAGTCTCCTTTCTTGTGTTTTCTTTTGGTCGGGCTGCAGTGAAAGCTGTAAGTATAGGATATCAGTTAGGATTACATTTCATCCGCAAGTAAATGCAGTCAGCAGGGAAGTCAAGTACTTCTCAAGGGCTAGTTGTTGCCAACAAGGCGAGCTGTTATGCGTTTGGGCGAAATCTGCTTTCAATATACAGTTATTTCCGTTACTGTCTGTCATTATCTTTGAATGCATAACATGGCAGCTTTGATGATCTGAATAATACTGTTTCTGTGGTTCTATCGCAGACATTTTTATTCGTTGCGACGTCCAAGCAACTGGCCCCGACTGCTGAGGGGGTTTTGTGTAATTTACCCAATAGATCTAGCCACTGATTTCTAGAGAGCCAGCTTACAAAAAAAGCAATATAAAAGTTGAAACATGGAGTAAATATTCCTTTAACTGAGGAAGCACTAACGTTAAGTATACTGGAAAGGAAAGACAAACTAGGATATTGTCGCAACCGCACTAAAATTAAAAGAACCCTGAACATTAAGAACTAAGAGTTTATATGCATGTCTGTTGTTTTGAATATCACGACCGTCAAGAATGTTGATTAACTGAATGAATGTCTCAGTTGTCTCCCCTATTTGATAATAGAATTATCGACGATCCTCAAGAAACAAGGAAAATACGTATTTTACACGTTGTTGTTCTTGTCGTCAACACATAGTCTTACGAAGTATATATTAGGGGTTGTGAAAGCAGATGAAAAAAAATATGCAATTGAAAAGAAAAATCATACATGCTTAGTTGTGCTTGATATAGCACCGGCATTATGGATAGCAAAGGTCTTTTTCTTGTTGGATGCATATTCTGTGGAATAAACAACGAATACATGTATTAATAAAGTTCAAATATTCTCTTCAGGATTAAAATCTAACAAATCATACAAATCATGAAACTATCTTTAAAACATAGCGAAACGATTTTTGACTAGCGAAGCTAGTCTATAGGCATCAAGATTGACCTAGATTCAAAACCCCACAGTTGCCAAATACTGACACACAGAAAATACTTCTTTCTGTTAGAAATCTTAATTCTGTTATACATGACAATTTAGACATAAACCACGAAATCTCTACCTCTCCGATTTGAACATGTCGTCTTACAAAGTAATAAACTGAACAAGATGTCATTTATTAGGTACAAGATCTTTCCTTATACGTAAATTGGGTGACCTATGCAAAGCAGAGAATCACTTATTCCTAAACAACTGTAACATTATGAATGAATCTATTGACAGATACATCTAGGTTAACTTGTAGCGAATCCCAGCTATATCAACCCCAACTGGAAAGGGAACCCTTGTCATTCCTTCAGTCATTCATTATTTAGATCATTGTGTGCAGTTGAACTATTATGTTAAACTGTAATTCTATTAACCTTTTACCAAACAATCCCAAGTTTTAACGATACTGGGAAAGGGTCCCATTGTAAACATTGTGGGAAAAGGAGAAAATGCTGGTAACTATCATTTTCTCCTTTTCCCACATTGTTTTCTGCCCTTCTGGAATCATGTTTCATCAGTTCAGCCACATTTAATTCATGGTCTGCAGCAGCTTTGAATTTCGACGGATGTACAATTTTTCGTTTTGTAAGGAGAGTTAAATAGTTAACTACATCTTGTGCTATTAGATATTGATTAATTGACTGCATGGTGTTTAACGCCATTTCCAACATTATTTCAGTGATATTGCGGCGGCCAGAGCACCTGTCCATGCTTTCCTCGAGTTTCTTTTACCAGCACTACTGCGACTCAATGACCTTTTGCAGACAGTGTGTGCAGTTTGATCTTGGATCTACATTGTCCGATAAGAGGGTAGATTTTCTCCAAAGTGTAACTGTGAAATAGCAGTAGCAATATTCAGGTGTTTACCATCAGCTTGAAAGTTTCATTTAACATTTTTAGCAGGTTAAGGGTTAAACTTAAACTGGATTATAGTTAACCAGTAGCACATATAGCCCCGACAGTTCAGTCGGTAGCATACAGGACTTGAGAACAGGAGGTCGCTGGTTTGATCCTCAATAAATTTCTTTCCGAGGTTTGATGATAGTCATTGCGACAGGATTCATTTCTTTCTCGCTCACGTTTCGACGATGGTTATGTAAGTAGCCAGTGGCTTGGAAAGAATATTGTGCGGAGTACGGGTAAAAGAAACTCCAGGAAAGCATGAATATGTGCACTGGCCACCGCTACATAACTGAAATAATGTTGAAAACAGGGTTAATAAACACCATACAATCAATCATACAATCAAATTCGCTAGTCTGTCAGTACTTTCAGTACTTTGATGGCATTGTTGTAATTAGAGTTATATGCACTTTTCAACAACTTGTCAGTTATATACGGCCACAATTTACCTATTCGCGTGTTTTCTTGGACTTTTTCAACAGAATTTCCCCAGTCCATTATCATGACACGGAAAAGCCAGACCTAGTGCTGTCTCCGTAATCCTGACGGCCGAGGCCAAGGCCGGGGGTGAGGAGGGGGGGAGTCATTACTTCTATTTACTTCTATTTGCAAACTATGTTTTCGGCGGTATGACTAGGCAGGATTCTAACACACATCGCTCCTCTGACGAGGCCGGTTCTCTAACCGCTTGGTCAGTGCTGCAGTTGTTTTTGTTGTCGTTGTGTGTGTGTGGGGGGGGAGTTATGAGTTTGAGGGTGTTGGTGTGCCGGGTGATACGGACACGGAAATGGCGGTTTGAAGAAAATTGAGTTATTACTCAAAACAAGTAACTTCTTCATTTTTCACAGTGTTAAAAAGTAAATAGATTTAATCACAAAATCACCTTTATTTAAATATAGTTCCCCTTTAACGAAAGACGAGAATTAAGACCGATAATTTCGTGCAAGTTAGGTACAATACTACATGCACGGTACTCTTCTCACGATATATTGATATCCAGTTTGTGATCTCTGGCGGACATTATCAGATCCAACCAGGAATTCGTGAAAAGAAAGGTCCAAAAATTTTACATGAACTCGGAATAAGCTCAGACTATGCGAAAGAAAATGCATAATTTGTTACATGAAAATAAATAATGTATGAGAGACGTTATTTCCCTCCGTTTTTCATTTTACTACTTTGAGACAACCGCTCCTAAAAGTCCGCGGTCAGGTGTCCGCGGTCGGTAGTCAGCGTAGGTGACATAGTCACTATGAAGTGAGGTTAAATACATGAAATAAGAGTAGAACCATTGTCACTAAAGGAGACATCGCTTGTCACGAGAAATTTCTCCTTTTGGCACACTACTATCAAAAGTAAACAGCTGCGGGACGGAAAATGGTTTGCAGGTAGTAAAGTTTTTTGGATAAATATTTGAGCCATGCTTTGTGAAAAAGGGGCTTAATGCTTCGGCAAAAAGTAACAACCTATTTCAGCCTGCGCAGTTCGCGCAGGCTGATATGAGTAGAAGCTTTTCGGTATTTGTAAATTTTCTGCATGTCAAATGTCCATTCTACCGCCAGACTCCATCAATTGTTAAACTACACTGATTTTAAGGATCAAAAATTACGTCATGATATGCTTGGTATAAATGCATCACATGCATCACAGAGATGCATTAAGCCCCCTTTTGCCAGGGCATGGGTCACTTTTGGAACAATTTAAGAATTCCGCATTGATCAAAAATGGGTAGGTAAAGAGGAAGCGTCTTCTTTTAGTCAACTTTGACCAAGTGACAAAATTTTAGACTTGACAAAAAAGAAAGCAATTGCAGACGACAAATTACATGTAGCTCAAATGATGATTATTGTATTCTGGTGGGGACAGAGGGGAAGGGGGAATTGATGGTTATCACCATTTTCTCCTTTTCCCACAATGTTTTCAACATGCTTCTGCTTCAAGGTCGTTAAACTCTTGATTATGTGGTAAAGGGCTTAACAGCTTACCGTTCTCTCTTTTTTTTTCAAACAATTCGTATGAAAAAATACAAGAACCAATCTGTTGAAAGTTTATGTAAGATTCCGTCAATTTCGAGCCAAAGTCATGTGACAGCTAACGCCAGCAGACGTTCCAAAGAGAGCCCATCCTGTACTACAAAAGTTTAGCGATGAGTTGGACCGCATTTACAGCAGTCCTACTGACATTCGAGACCATAAGATTGTATCATGACTTTTGACGCCATGAGGTTGAAAGGTGACCTATGACACCATGAGGTTGAACGCTGACATTCGAGGCTACAAGGTTGAATGCTTACTTTCGAGGTTATCATGTTGAAGGCTGACTTTCGAGGCTATGAGTTTGAATGCTGACTTTCGAGACAATGAGGTAGTATACTGACTTTTGAGGCTAGGGGGTTGAATGCTGACTTTGGAGGCCATGAGGCTAAACGCTGAAATTCGAGGGTATGAGGTCGAGTTCTGGGTCTTGAGGCCATGAGATAGATATTGACTTTTGAGGCCATGAGGTTGAATGCTGATTTTAGAGACCGTGAGGTTAAACACTGATATTCGAGGCTATAAAGTTGAATTCTAACTTTCGAGGCCATGAGATAGAATGCTTGCTCCAACAGCCATGGTGTAGTGCCCTGAAATTGGAAGCTGGTGATCTTTGATTAGAAATACAGCTAGGTCACACTAGGTCCGGCGGAAATATTGAAACAAAAGAAACAAACAAAATATTAGAAAAATACCCAAAATCATTTATGCTCAGTTTCTTTCATTGACTGCTTATAAGAAATATGTTAGACAGACGTGAAAGGATCATTCATCTTTAGACTGTTACATAAGTAAAATTGGCATTCAAAGTAAGTAAGAAGGACAAACATATTACACAAATTCGGATGGTGTGACTGAAATATCCTCCAAAATACTTGAAAATGTAAACTTTAAATGAGAGTACAAATCTTGATGTACACTTTGTGTTTAAGTAACTAATTGTTGCCCATAATACTACGAGTTCAACAGAGAAAAAATAACAGATGTAGATGTAGGTACTTGAGACACAATGGTTATTCTCGAGGTCATATTCCAAGAAGCTGTAATGGACATAAGTGTCTTTATTTATTTTGACTAAATTTCCCCTTTACATCGCTATAGCCAATACTTAGAACAGCGCAAATCCAAGATCACACGGAATGTTTTTTGCGGTCTGTCCTTGATTGATACTTAAGCAAAAATACTGACATGGATTACAGCGTTATTTGCCGATCTATCACTGCCAAATATTAATTTTTGTTGTTGAGGAATGACTATCACCTTTCACTCTATATTTATTAAGAACACTCATGTCAAGTATGACTTCTCTTGTGATAAGTTAGACCTTTGTACTAAGCCATTGTTTATTGTGAATGGCATACTTCCTGTGGCCTCAATTAATAATTATCCTTAAAAACCCAGATTTTCGGTCGGAGACAGCAGATAAAAAAATAAAAATATTGATTTTCTAAAGGCTCAGTGGTGCCAAAAGTAAACAATGCGGGTGTTGAATGCGTTTAAATTTAGGATCTATTATTGCAAGGGTGAACCACGTGTTAATCGCTGGCAGAAAAAATAATTTTGAAACGAGGTAGCCATTGTTGACCAGGGTTGGATAGAACGCAAAAATAGCTGCACAGTTATCGTTGCTTTATTGCAGTTGTGCAATTACAAATGCGAAAATAAACCTGCCAAATAGATTATGAACTACCTTTAGACAATGACAAAGGGCAGACAAAGGGACCGAACTGATACTCGGACCCTTAGTGTAATAACAGACTCACAATGGTTTCCAAACGTTTTGATCGTTTGATTTAAATTTAAATGCGATTTAGCGTCCGCATTGTTTACTTTTGGCCGCCAATTGTCGGCTTTCTTACTAGTCTCATGTTTCAGTACGGGGAGTCATAGGAAGTACACAATGGTAGTATACTTTAAGGGAGCTTTTCAGCCAAGAAAATTTGAACAACTTCAGGATGTCGTGTCGGCTTTCTCAGTCATGTCCAAGTTATCTTGACCATTCTCATGTTTCAATATTAGGAATTCATTAGAAGAACACAATGGCAGCGTACTTATGGAGCGTTTCAGCCAAGAAAATTTGAACAATTTCAGGATGTCTTGTCGGCTTTCTCACCAAAAGTTTCAATATTGGAACTCGTTTGAAGAACACAATAGCAGTGTACTTAGGGAGCTCTCCAGATTTTTAATATCAAACAAAACTTCTTACTTGTTGAGTAATTGCTTGTATGTGTTTGACGCCGTTTTCAACCTTGTTTCAGCTACCAGTGCTCCAAGTGCAGCTATCAATGCTTTCTTGGCGTTTGTTTTACCAGAACTTCGTGCAATAGTCTTCCCAAGCCACTGGCTGCTTTCCCTCGTCACCATCGTTGATACAACGATCATAGTTGAAATGAATTCTGTCGCAATAACTATCATCAATCTTCGGAGAGAAATCAGCCGAATTCATACCAGTGACCCCCCTGGTCATAAGTTCTGTGCACCACAGACGGCGCCACCGGGCTCAGCAAAACCCCTTTCATGTACTACCAATGAAAGATAATACCTAACAAACTAAAAATGGATAGAATGTAACGTAAAAGAAAACAAAATATTTTCAATGTTTTCTTGATTGTCTACGCAGCATCTATGTAGGTATTTTCAGATTTCGCGCCAGTTTTTCCGCAAAGAATTGTGGGAATGTTATCTGACTATCTTGTTATTAGAACTGCACGTTTTTTAGAATGTAAACGTCCAGTTCTTTTCACGCTTGCACAGAAATAAATATGTTTAAGTATTAATCAGATTTATACAAGAATTTTCGACTAACAGCAAAGAAATCTTGATATGGCCCTTTAACTCTTTACTAAACGAGAAAGACAAATTAAGTGTGCTTCAAATGACGGAATTTGTACCAGAAAGGACAGAAAACATTGTGTGAAATGAAGAAAATGCTGGTTACCAGCATTTTCTTCTTTTCCGACAAATTTTTAAGAGCCTCATTTCTCAGGGTCGTTAAAACTTGGGAATGTGTAGTAAAGAGTTAAAAATCTGACCTTCAAATGAGTTTTTAAAGAAGACCACGATAATGACAATGTTATTCCCTTTTTTTCTGTAGAGGGGCTCGGAGTATCTTTTAGTGTCAGAGGGTTTAGATAAATATCAGCTAAAAGCTACCATCAGTTTCAACTTTGAATTAGCAACTAAACTATCTTTGGTGTGAAAAGAGTGATAACTGCTTTTGGCATTTTCAGTCAGTGAATCCCATGCCTGTTTTTATTAAAAAATATCATAGAACATGGACTTGACTGTTTAAAACAACACCAGGCATGTTTTGTTGAATCTTGAGGTACACTGAAACAGAAAAACAACTTAGGGTGTCCTAGGTCCTCTAAGGGCCAAAGCTGACGTAGCGCAATAATCGAAGAATAAAATGTTTCCGAGCCGTTTTTCTGCGGAAAAACAGTGTCGCGAAATTCACGACAAAAACACGTCGATTTCAGACTAGATCTAGTTTTGAAATTGTAGCACAAGAGGAACGGGGCCTTTTACTGCTTTCCTCTTTATAGATATACTTTTCCTGGTTGTAGGTATACAACTAAGCTTGTTAGCATAAGGAATTATGTTTGTCTACAAACCTTTTCTTTATTTACTATCTCGTGATGAAGAAAAAATTGCAATATTTTACTATTTTTGTTTCTGCGTTGGCTGACATTGTTAATAAACGGTTCGTTTAATTTGAATGGATCAGTAAGTTAAACTATAAATGTAACAACCACCACTAACTTAGATCAAGCTCAGATGGGAACATGACAATTCCCAAACAAGACAAGTATTTGAGAGAGCTACGCGGCAGGTTTTAAAACAATTACTATCCCGACTTATACATAGCAAACTTTGTGTAATCAGCGGCATATTTCAGGTTTCGTCACAGGAATAAAACTGCTTTGAATTATATACACAAAGTTTTCACCGTGGGCTTATGTTTTTGCTAATCCTGTCCGTAAAAAAAGGTATGGGTGTTTATTCATTTCTTATTTTGACTTTTATACATGCACTTTGAAAATATGTCGTTGGAATGTCTTTACCAAGAAGCTGAACAAATAATGAATGAACGTACTACACAATTTTCTACAGCCCTGTCCATGTAATTCTATACCAATCGACAAAATTGGAGACTGACCGAAATTGAAAGCATTTTCAGACAACAGAAAATTGTACTTGGGACGGTAGAAAACGTCGGTAAATGGTTACCAGCATTTTCTCATTTTCCCACAATGTTTTCAAAAGCTCTCTACCTCTGGGTCGTTAAAACAGGGGATTATTTGGTACAGAGTTAAGCGATTAATTCGAATCAACATGTATCGACATGTTCCTATCACAGCATTTTGGAACGATCAAGATAAAACTGTATTGACCACAGTTATCTTGCACGTTCATATTTATCAAATGTTTCTTGTGAAAAATTTCCGAAAGACCAAGCTAACTTGACACGCACAGAGGGGCGCGTGAAAAGACAGATATAAAGACATTGGCTGAAATTCCTACTCAAACCGTAAGAGAACATTTTGTTCAAATATTAAGCAGCCTTAAAATGCACGGCTGGTGAAGCAGAAGTTGCCTGTCTGTTTCACAAGAGATACTGTATTTATTCTACAGAGCCCTGTCAAACTACCATTGAAGTGCCGAAAAACACCAAATTACATTTCAGTCAAGATGTAAGACCCAAATAATTGCTATTTCATAGTTGCTGTTGTCCAGGATATCTAAGCAAAGCAGAAAGTATAGATCAAAGGTCAGACTGCAGGTTTTGTGCGGTCTGATCTTGATGTACACTGTCCACAAAGGCAACTGTAGTTGTTAAAGGGCGCGTTAATGCTTAAACTAACACTTCAACCAATTATGGTAAACAAACGTAAAGTTTCCGGTTTTCCAAGGACAAAACGCCCAAGCGTGTCTTTCTTTGAACAAACACTTGAAGCCCGGCACAAAAATACTTGAGGTAAAGACGTGCAAACTAGTACAGTAAACCGTAGAATCATTCGTCATCAGGTTATAGCATATGAAATTAAACAGAAACATTAAATATTATCTATATTGTGCTTATATTTTAATTGTTCATCACGCAAGTTATGCAGTTCTTTCTGACTGAACTTTTGTCAGTCATTGTCTTGTTTGAAAATGTGAAAGCGCTGCCAGCTGAGCCGGTATGTTCGAAATTCGATTATGAAATGAAAACGCTCGAAGCGATGCTTCGAATCGAAAACCGCGCGGAAAAGATGATGGAGGAGATGAAGGCAGTGCAAAATTATGTGACGGAAGAGCTTGATGAAATCAAGAACTTGAAAGATAAAGTGGAAAGACAACTAACGGCAATGGCAAGATCACAACTCTGAAGTCTGAAGTAGATGAAGTGTCAGGTAAAGTACACTTGTCATGCTGAACTTTTTGTCAATTGTTAACCGTTTACTGAACGATCCCGTTTTAACATCTCCTGAGAAAAAGGTTTTTCATTATAAGGAATATTTCCTTTTCGCACAATACTTGAAATCTACCTTTTTTAAGACAAATTTCTTCATTTCAGGTAAAGTGAATTCCGTTCAAGATTCCTTGACGAAAGAGCTTGGTGGACTCAAGAATACGACAGGTGAAGTTGAAAGGCAACTAACGGCTATGGAAAGTAAGATCGCAACTCTGAGATCTGAAGTGGAAGTAAAACTAGTGTCAGGTAGAGTAGAATTATCGAATTGATCTTATTGTCACTCGTCACTCTTGTCACTTTTTACGAAACAACGACATTTTTTTGCCTTGTCCAGATTGAAAGCACTTGCAAAAGATAAAATCAGTGTGGCTCAAATGATAGGTTCTATCTTTGAAGGGGTAGGAAGCATTGTGAGAAAAGGAGAAAATGCTGGTCTCCTCTTCCTTCACAAGCACGCTCTCCTTTTCTCACAAGGCTTAAAATTGACAAATTGCATCATTCTAGCCAATTTCATCTAGTTTCACTCTTCAAATACTTTCAATATGGACGGGTCGTCAACGAGCAGGGTTTAACGTCCCCTAGGAAGAAGGTTTTTCGTCACAAGACGTTCTCCTTTTCTCACAACGCTTGAACTTGGCCCTTTTTGAGACAAATTGCATCATTCTAGCCAAATCTTATTTCGTTTCACTCTTCAGATGCTTTCAATATGGACGGGTCAAAATATTTTCCTCTGGTAAAGAATTCAAAACTCGGTAAATGTTTGCAATTTGCCATATTGTTGTTAACAGCAGAAGCTCCTGTTTCAAACATGAAATAATTGAAATATTTTGTTTTACTCCTTAATTAAAAGAAGACAACATCACAGAAACGGAAAACCCTGAGGGCAGTCAGAACTGATGCTTTATTGTTTTCGGTGAAGAACATTGATTCACATTTAACCCTACACTGCTAAATATATTCAATAATAATTGTTATTCCAAAGTTCTTTTGGTTGGAAGTTACTCACCCTATCGAACCGTGAATATCTAAGAACAGACTGCACGTTCCTTGCTTGCAGTCTAGGCTTGACCAACGCTAATTATACCGCAGCAAAAGCACATTATTACCTGCTCACAAGCATAAGAGTTAAAAAAAAAAACCTAAATGATCAGGTAAATAGATATACAAGTTTACACGCACCTTGCGACTGGCTTTTCAACGATCAAATTGCGAGTCATAGTTCGAACTTATACGTGTATCTTGTATATCATTTAACTTGAACCTCTAATTTTAACATGTTTTAGATGCCAATAAACAACAATAGATCTATATGTATTGATGACGTACAGTAATTCTACGTTTCTGAACGTAGCGCAACTTTTAATGATTTCATGGATATAATTCAAGGATTCCAATTTAAAACAAAAAATGAATCAAAGTACAAAATTATGCAAACCATCCCGAAATTATGGCTTTGGTTTTTTTTTTGGTTTTTTTTTTCGGTAGAAATGTATGAGTTATGCTCTTTGAAAAGAGGGTTTAATGCATCTAGAAAACGTATCGGCCAGTGTCAGCCTGCCGTGTCCGCGCAGGTGGACATAGGTTGAAACTTTTCGCTGTTCGTAAATCTTCTGTATGTCCTTGGACCATTCTAGTCATTAATTCAGGTGGTTGTTGGAAAAAATGGATTTTACGTAGTGGCTTGCTGGGTATGATGCTTCATCCGGAGGTGCATTAACCCACCATTTGCCGGAGCGCCGCTAGTATATCTAGTATTTTTTAGTATATCAGTTAGTTAAGATCATTTTCTGTCCAACATCTGTTTTTTGCTCAGTTATATATCATACATTTGTCATTTGAGCCATTATCTGGAGGTAAAAAGAGGATTTGTTTAATTTTTGGTGTTTAATGCCGTTTTCAACATTATTTCGTTTATGTCGCCGCGGCCAGTGCATCTATCATTGTTTTCTTTTACCAGTACTTCGCACACTATTCTTCCAGAGCGACTAGCTGCTTTCCCATCTAACTATCCCCGAACAGTGATCGGCGGGGAGAGAGGAATGAATCCTGTTTCAATCCTCGGAAAGAAATTTACCTAGGTGGGGATTCTCAAGTCCTGTGGGCTACCGGGCTCGGAAAAAGGAAAATTAAGTACGTTGTGAATTGTTACGCTAATTTTCATATCGATAATATCTATAACCCTACGTTTGTCTACGGATGTCCATGTTATTCGAAGATTAAATCCGTCTGCTATGATGCGTTACTATCCTGTACAGGATAAATATCAATACGCGGGGCGTAAATTGGCGCTAAAATAGCAAGCGGAAAATGGTTATGATTTAATACATTTGTGGAAAAATCAATCCAGTTTTCCGCTACAAATTTCGTAAAAATGTCATGATTTCAAACGGAGAAAATGATTTTATAAAATACAATTGCTTACTGCAAATCTCAGTAGACAGTTTCTAAATTTAAACATGGGCAACACCGGGATTTGTGCAACAGACCGACAACATGAATGACGTCCCCACTTTGCTGGGCTTATACAGGGGCTTTTCTCAAGCTGATAGGGTCTATGTTTATAAATAGCTGGTGCATAGGTTATATGCTAGTGAACCATTGCTGGATGAATAGTACAAGGTAGGTTTTAGTGAGTAAACGTATGTTTTATTTTGATATTGGCTGCATTGATTTCAACATCTACATTCAGAAGTGACAATAAAATGAAATATATCGTCAGAACGAGTAATGTTATCATAAGATCGAGTTAAACATGCGGTATTGTTGGAATGTATCAGATTTCGTCTACTAGTGTGAAGTTTAATTCACGGTACCTTAAGCCACAGTACATGTACAACATATGAATAGAGGACCGACCAGTTTTCGACGGACTTATTCACGATTTAGTTTTACGCGTAATCAAAGGAAACGCTGATAACAAACTTATCTTATAAGTAAAAAACAATTTTTACATACCTCTTAAACCATTAATTCTGCTTGAATCATGCATATCAAAAAGAAACGATATAGTTCACCCTTAAATTTTCACCGAAAACTGTAAATGATTCCATGAAACACCGACATATATTCGAGGCGTTCAATATTTATAATAAAGTTCAAAAACAAAGGACTTTAAAAAATCATTTACAGCAAATCTCAAGTTAAAACCTCATTTCCACAAGAGGAAACTGTCTTGAACAATATCAATGAGCAGTTCTAATTAAATAGTTTTCATTATTTGGAGAGCAGTTAAAAGGACGGACGAGTATCATGGCGTCTTCTGACACTATCGTAACCGCAAAATTTTAGACATTTTTATCCTTTTTACAAAATTGTACGTATCATTGAGGACCGATTAGGAATTGTACAAACCTTTTTTTTTTAATGTTATACATCTCAAAATATCTATACTTGTTTTCAAGCAGTTTTTAACCCGAGGGTCATGACGTCTTCATACATTCTCGTTACAGCAAAGTTTTAGATATGTTTTTTTCTGTTTTACAAACTGGTACGTATCAATGAGGACCGATTAGGAATAGTATAAACATTTTTTTTAATATAATACATCTCACAATATTATAGATACATCTATACTCGTTTTCAACCAGCTTTTAAACCGTTTCATCTTAATTTCATGAAACTATAATCATAATTGTATCTTCTTGCCAAATGTTGGCCCTGAAATCTGCAAGGCTGCACACATCACGACGGATAGAAAATGCATTTCATTTTTTGGAGGCCTTCAAAGTAATCACTCTTGCCGTTTCTGGTTTTAAATGTGGACAAATCCCTTGAGTTTCTCTATCCCTTACAACATATGTATTGGTAATTTATCTATGTTTACACAGCTGACTAAATTCTGGGCCATTCTATACACTTTCAAGTTTTAACAGCGTTTTTTTTTTTCCTCTGGCAGTAAGGATGTGTCTTTAAATGTCTAAACGAACAAGGATTTTTTCAGCGCAAGTTTCAAAGAAATCTTCAGTCTTTATTGAGTGAACGAGATCAGTGAAAAAATTCTTTAACCTAATTAAAAGTGAGATTCTTGTCACATTATGCCAGTATTGTCTCATGGCTTTATGGCATCAAAACTGACTATTCTTAATTGTCGGAATCTTTTCGGGATCGAAATGAAATGTATGAAAAGCATTTTAAACCTTTACCAAACAATCCTAAATTTTAATGACCCTAAGGAAGAAACTTCTTGAAAACATAGCAGCAAACGAAGAAAATGATGGTAACAAGCATTTTCTCTTTTTTTTTTTTTTTTTTCCCACAATGTTTTCTACCCTTTCACGAACTCCATCGTTTCAGTCATATTCAATTTGTTGTTTGCAAATGCTTTCAATCTGGACAAGTAGAATTTTTTGTCGTTTGGTAAAGAATCAAGGATCGCATTAACCGGGTTGGAAAAAGATAATGAAAAATTTTTGTAAAACTATCTTTCCTGAAAAAAAATGCGTACTTTTTTTTGTCGAATTTTGTAAACTAGGAGCAATGAGACTGTTCTATCGTTCGGATAATCAGATAACTAAAAACGGTGACGTCATTCACAGCCTGGTTTGCAAGAAAACTCGGATATCTTTTGAGTTTGGAAAATAGTACTCCTCAAAATTGGGTCGGTCGATGATAGAAATACTTTTTTTCGGCAGAAGCAGGGACCGTCTTTTCGAAAATAAAGATACTTTCCGGAGGCGCAGTATGTTGTGTCTATATTAGGCTGAGTGTGATTCATATTTTCAGCGTCAAATTGCAAAATTTCAACTTTTTTTTTTCATTATTTTTATTTTTCCTAAAAATCTTTCTATCAAATAATTGAAGTGCAGCTGATGATTTCGAACCTTTTATCCTTGAATTCATTATCATTTGTTAAGAAGCTAGAAAAAAGTATTTCTTTTATGTAACATCACGTGATACATCTCAGTTATTAACACCAAAGTTCAACAGTCCCACTTGGCGTGGCCTCTCCGCTTGCAAAAATATTTTTGGCGTTTTCCTGCTGAAATCATATCTCGATCTTTATAACTACGCATATTTTTAGACTCGTCCATACACATTTGCATAGCACAAATTAAGGACGTTTTCTAAAAGTTTAATTCTTCCACAGAATTTCTTTGTTTTCACATACATTATGTAAAATTTTATGCTGAATACAAAAATCAAAAGAAAATTATATGTTGTCTAATTCGTTTTCTTGTTTAATGCCTGTTTCCATGGTGACAGTATATCCTCAAATTAAAAAGAATTGTGGCTTTTGATTGAAAATGATTATAACATTGTCAGACAAGCTTCATTTTATAGTTTATACGAAATCAGATCTAAATATTTGTATATTCTTATCTAACAGTCAGAAAATTTGAATTCCATTCATATTTTTTTCAGAAAGGGTCATTTTTTAACAATTTTGTAGTCACAAAAATGCCAAAAAAAAAAAAAAAAAAAAAAAAAAATTAAGAGTTCTGCAGGTAAAACTGGGTTATAAAAAATATCCTTCCAAAGATTTTGTCCATTTTTCTGTATAGAATCCTAGAAGTATCTTCTTTTTAAATTTAACAAACAAACAAACAAACAAAAAAAAGAATAGGTTGTCGAGCTCAGATTTTCAAAAATTACATTTTCCATGGCAACCATAAAACAGTCATATACAAAAATTCCCAGTTTTACTGAAAACTAAGCACTTTTTTTTTGAAAACATACAAGCATAGTTATGTATTAGAAAAAACAATAAAACATTTGACATGTCAAATTTAACTGACAGATCACCTTTTACCAAAAACCACCCAGAAGAGAAGATTGGTTCGGGTAAACGTGGTAAATTTTCAAATTAAAATCTTTGAAGAATGTAAGCTGGTTATAATATGCATTACTTAACATCTGGTTAGTACGAGTATAACCCTGAATAAAAAAAACTAGGGGCCCTTGAGGGCCTGAATCTCTCCGCTGGCATGATTGTGCTGTTTTTTATAGCATACGCTATGAATTCATGATGCAAAAAGGAAAAAAAGCAAACACACAAAAAATTGGGGAAAGGGTTGCAACTTGGCTTGAACCCACTAAGACAGCACAAGTAGGCATGGTGAACTGAACAAAATTAATAGTGGGGAAAAAAAAACCTGAAGTACAATTTCTCAAAACCAATTATTTGGATTCCAGTCAAATTTGATAAGGTTTCAGTACTCACTGTTTTAAACAATCCCTGCAAGTTTCAAAGAAATGTGACCAATGATGTGGACTTTGTTGAGTAAACAGTACTAAGTCATCAAATACATGTAGCTGCTTTTCCTAAACTGATTGCTAGATTTTCTTAATTCTTAATAGAGTTCAAGCCCTTGATGATATAAATAATCTTTTCAAGTTTCAAAAGATTTAATAAAAAATGTGACTTAATTGCATAAACGAGAAATGTAAATTTTCAACTTTGAATGGCTCCTTTTCCCGTACTGATTTTCAATTTTTCTTTTTTAATCCATAAAGTTCAAGCTATTGATAATATAAAGCAACTATGCAAGTTTCATAAAAATTCAACCACAAATGCCGACATTATCGCGTAAACTAGAATTGTAAATTTTCAAATTTAAATGGCTACTTTTCCCATACTAATTGTCATTTTTTTTTTCAAAATCTATAGGGTTCAAGCTGTTGATGATACAAAGCAACTGTGCAAGTTTCATGAAAATCCGACCACAAGTACAGACTTTATTGCGTAAACATGAAAAGGAAATTTTGATCTTTAAATAGCTACTTTTCCCACACTGTTTTTCAGATTTTTTTCGAAATTAATAGGATTCAAGCTATTGATGAGATAAAGAATTTGTGCAAGTTTCACAAAAACCTGACTACAAATGCAGACTTTATTGCGTAAACAAGAAACTGAAATTTCGATATTTAAATGGCAACTTTTCCCACACTGATCGTCAGATTTTTTTCAAAATAGGGTTCAAGTTATCAATAAGATGAACAAATTGTGCAAGTTTCAAGAAAATCCGACCACAAACAAGAAATTGAAATTATGAACTTTAAATGGATACTTTTCCCACACTGATTGTCAGATTTTTTTTTTTTTTTTTTTTCAAAATCAATAGGGTTCAAGCTATTGATGAGATAAACAAAGTGTGCAAGTTTCACGAAAATCCAACGATAAACGAAGACTTTATCTCGTTAACAAGAAAAACGGACGGACGGATGGACGGACAGATGGACGGACGACGGAAACCACGCCATGACATAAGCTCTGCTGGCTTACAGCCAGTACAGCTAAAAACCACTGTACCCTTTCTGCGCCATAGGCAAAAACAGGGGCTTTGTTGGATGGCATAGATTAAGATTAGACCGCATGGAATGTGCAGTCAGATTTTGGATCTATATCAACCGATTGTTTAGTCAAGTCTGTAGGCTAATAATTTAACGTAGGCTACTAAGTCAACGACCACTTTTCCATGGCTGGTTCGACGATTATAATATATCATCGCGAGAACACGTTTCTGCGCACTTTGCGTTAGAAGAAGTGGGGAACTGACAGTGACCTTCGTTTCTTCTGCCTCGCTTGTTTAATACAGCCTGCATTTCTTGTATCATTTATTGGATTGCAGACTGAACCCTTGAATGCGGTCTAACTGTCCTCGCAAAATGTCTTTTTAACCCTTTACCATATGAAAAAAAAAATGTCAAAATTGAAAGCATTTGCAGATGACAATGTCAATGTCGCTCAAATAACATTTTTCTTTGATAGGCGGGAAAACATTGTGGGAAAAGGAGAACATACTAGTAACCAGCATTTTCTCCTTTTCCCACAATGTTATAAAAAGGCTTCATCCTCTGGGTCGTTAAAACTCGGGGTCGTGTGGTAAAAGGTCGTTAAAGTGAAACATGTTTAGGCTATTTATGATTTCGCGCCGTACAGTGAAACTATCTGAGTACTGCTAACTATTTCCTTCGTGAAGAGTCCAATATCGTCCTTTATACTAATATGCCTTCTTAGTGCTCCAAATTTGACATTAAAAGAAATGAGATCATTTATAAGAACGAACACGCTTGGACGAACGAGCCCGGACGAACAAGCTCGGGCAAACAAGCCCGGGGACGAAACAGCTCGTTTCCATGCGCACTAGGTTGCGCAAAAAACCCTCCCGAAAATCTCCTTAAATGCAGCTCAAATGCTGGGATTTTTTCTCTAGGGGGAGAGAAAACATTATAGGGAAAGGAGAAAATGCTGGCTACCAATGATGGATTTTGTCTCGAAGAGAATAGGAAACATTGTAGAAAAAAAAGAAAGTGCTTGCTACTAATGATAGAATTTGTCTCTATAATGATAAAAAACATCGTGGGAAAAGGAGAAAGTGCTGGTGTGTAAGAGGGCAATCAGCCACTGTATTGCGCCGTACTGATCATATGGCATTAATGCATGAATAGGTGTACAAGCCGCCGTAATACTAGTATAACTCAAACTATATTGTAAGCGTATTATTAAGATAACACTTTTTTCTATGAGAATAGGAAACATTGTAGAAAAAGGGTAAAGTGCTGTCTACCAATGATGAGGGAATAGAAAACAATGAAGAATTAGGAGAAAAAAAAAAAAAACTGATTACCTTTTCTGAGGTTTTCTCTACACTATATACAATCTATAAATGCTGGAATTAGTCACTAAGGGGATCAAAAACGTTGTAGAAAAGGGATAAAATACTGGCTACCTAAAATGGGATTTTTCTCTATACTATACAATCCATAAATATTTGCAGACGACAAATTGAATGCGACTCAAATACTGGGATTTGTCATAAAGGGAGAGAAAACATTGTAGGAAAAGGAGAAAATGCTTACTACCAATAATGGGATATGTCTCTAGGAGAATAGGAAACACTGTAAAAAAAGGAGAAAATGCTGGCTACCTATGAAGGGATTTTTCTCTATACTGTAATTATGCATTCTATAAACATTTGCAGACGACAAATGGAATGCGGCTCAAATACTGGGATTTGTCATAAAGGGAAAGAAAACATTGTAGGAAAAGGAGAAAATGCTGACTACCAATAATGGGATATGTCTCTATGAGAATAGGAAACACTCTAAAAAAAGAAGAAAATGCTGGCTGCCTATGAAGGGATTTTTCATACTGTGATTATGCATTCTATAAACATTTGCAGACGACAAATAGAATGCGGCTCAAATGCTGGGATTTGTCACAAAGGGATAGAAAGATAGAAAACATTGTAGGAAAAGGAGAAAATGCTGGCTACCAACGATGATATTTGTCTCTAACAGGATAGAAAACATTGCGGGAAAAGGAGAAAATGCTGGCTACCAGCATTTTCTACTCTTCCCACGATGTTTTCAAGTGTATTTTTCTTTAGGGTCGAAAAAATACGGTATTGTTTGACATATCACCTACTCTAAGAAATACCCTATGTATGATTCAGCCCAAAATTTTTATTATCCATCTAACAGCAGACGGTTCCAGTTAGTACAGTCAGTAACTGACAGGGATTAGTAAGTCAGGGGTGGAGAGTTCGAGTTCCATTTTGGTAATTTTGGTAGAACTCTTTTCGATGATTGATATTTACTACAGTCGGTAACTGACACGGTTTAATAAGCAAGGGGATTGAGAGTTCGAGTCTCAGGTTGGTAGAACTCTTTTTGATGATTGATCACAGTGTTTATGACAGGATTCGATTCCTTAAGAGGGAAAGCAGCTACTGTTTTGAATCGTACAGATATATAAAGTAACACGCGGCATGAATGCATGGATAGGTGCACTGGCCGTCGTAATATTACTCATATTATATTATAAACGTCGTTAACTACAACGGAACTTTTTTTTCTACAGATGAGGTTATCGCATTTTCAGTGAAAAGCCCAACTAAAAACTTAGTCAACAGAGTGCCCACTTTCTCTGAAGTGATCACAAATATAGGTAACGGATATGACGTCGATACCGGTATATTCACATGTCCTGTTGGTGGCCTGTACATGTTTGTTTTCACTGTGGCGTCACATACACAGCATGATGTGTACTGCTATATTATACGTAATGGTGCCCTCAAAGTGTGGGGCAGATCATACAGTGATAACGCTTACACAAGTGCCACAGCTTCAGTGAACTTATTGTTGCAGAAAGGCGATTTGGTTACGTTAGGAAATTGTGCTGGCTGGAGCAATGTGTATAGCAGCAGCCTTACAACATTCAGCGGTGCTTTGCTGCAAAAGAGGGAAAGGAAAAACTAACCATGTATTTTTCCCGATTACCAAGTTTTGTAATTATTTTTTATGTCCTTTGGTAACTGTACATGTTAACAGAAGTTCACTTCTCGAGAAAGAGACAGACAGACAGACAGACAGACAGACAGACAGAGAGAGGGTAGTGGAGGAGGAGACCTTTTGATCAGACATTGGTACATGTATGGGCACACAACGAGAGCTTCACCAAAAAATAAAAGAACCCGTAATCTAATGACTTTGCGAAAGATGGCTGTTGAAAACACTATAGGAAAAAAAAGAAAATACCGGTAACCAGCATTTTTCCTTTTCCAACAATGTTTTTCACTTTTTACGACAGTTCCCGCTACTTGAGCACATTGGATTTGTCGTCCGCAAATGCTCTCGATTTGAACAGGTCTAAAATTTTTACGTCTGATAAAGAGTTAACCCAAGGAGCAAAGCTTAAGTAAAGACTTGCATCTAACTAATAACTGACTAACGGCTTTTGAAAACCTTGTGGAAAATGAGAAAAAGCTGGAAATGTTTCCCTTTTCCAACAATGTTTTTCGCTTTTCAGGATAATGCCCACGATTTGAGCACATTTGATATGTCGTCTGTAAATGCTTTCAATTTGGACAAGTCTTATGTCTGATAGAGAGTTAACTCTATGAGCAAAGCCTAAGTAAAGACTTACATGTAACTAAAAACTAAGTAACACATAGTTTCTTTCTTTTAATCCTTTAGTACACAATCCCGATTTTAAACGACCCTGACAAAGACGGCTTTTGAAAACATTGTGGGAAAAGGAGAAAATGCTGGTAACCAGCATTTTCTTCCTTTCCCAAAATGTTTCCTGTCCTATGAAATACAAGTTTAATCGTTTGTGCCATATTTAATTTGATTTCTGCAATTTCTTTGAATTTGGACATGTCTAAAATTGTGTTGTGTAGTAAAGGATGAAGATCTGAACCTGGCGCTAATTAGGACAGCCACAGGAGGTATAATCTTGCTGATTGATTGTTGAATTAGAATTTAATTGTGTTGTACACCGCTTTCAACATTATTTCAGACTTATCACGGCAACCACCAATTCATTTATGCGTGTACGGGGTTTCAACAGGCCGGGTCTCTTAGGTACCATGCTCAAGGACACTCCCATGAAAGGCAAGCGCCTCAGGGGATGACCGAGTCCAGTACTGTCGGATTGCAAACCCTACATTTACCCCACTGGACCATGCATGACCCGTCAACATATGTAGAGGGTATAGCTCACCATCATACTGTAGAG
Organism: Tridacna gigas; assembly: GCA_945859785.2. NCBI lineage: Eukaryota > Metazoa > Mollusca > Bivalvia > Cardiida > Cardiidae > Tridacna > Tridacna gigas. The sequence goes on along the minus strand of OX244030.2, from coordinate 10,032,354 downwards.
GTTAACGTTCTGCCAAACAATCCCCGTGTTTTAACGACGCTTAGAGAAGAGGAATTTCAAAACATAATGGGAAATGGTAAAATGCTGGTAACTAGTATATTCTCCTTTTCCCACAATATTTTTACATTTTCAAAGCAAAGTCAATTTGAGTCACATTAAGTCTGTTACCTGCCAATGATGTCAATTTTGAGATTTCTAAACTTTTGATTTTGGACATTGTCCCCCTGTATCTTTGTATATCTTTATTCTAAAATTAATCTTGCTAAGACTGATTGTCGTATTGGTTTTTTCCATGCTCATACATTTGAATGTAATTGCATTTAGTATATACTTACAAATTCCCGCGATTCAAACACATACATCGCACGCCGATAAAATCGTAAACAACGAAAAAAAAAAAAAAAAAATCCGTATCCACACAGTGTCAAATACGGTGCCAAATATGGTATGGTGTCGTAACTCTCGTGCACTTTATTTATGCTTTGTTTCTGATTTGATTGGTCAATATTCTACGTGAAATGCTCATCCGCCATTGCTAAAAATACTTCATTTACCCACTAAACCAGTATTTGTCTAAATTCCTTACTATTTTCCTATTAAATTGTCAATAATTGATCAAATTACTACGTGAAATGCTCATCCACCATTCCTAGAAATACGTCATTTACCCACTAAACCAGTATTTGTCTAAATTCCTTACTATTTTCCTATAAAATTGTCAATAATTGTTCAATACACTACGTGAAATGCTCATCCGCCATAAAATAATGTGATAATGTTTTATTACCCACTAAACCAGTATTTGTCTTAATTCCTAAGCATTTCCCTATAAAATTGTCAATAATGGCGACGAGTGTTCAATTCGTAATCTTAAATAAAGTTTCTGCCTCTAAAGAGCTTTCAAGTTCTTACTTGAATATTGACACTTGTAGGACAGCGCGTTTTTTTTTTTTTTTTTTCCTTCCTTTTTTAACCCAATATCACAGGAGTTCTAACGACCCTGACAAAAACAGCTTTTGAAACATTGTGCAAAAAGAAGAAAATGCTGGTGACCAGCATTTTTCCTTTTCCCAAGATGTTTTCTACGCTATCAAAAACGAATTTCGTCATTTAATCAACTTTACAATGTCGTCTGCAAATTGGACAAGTCTTGTCGTTTGGTAAAGAGGTAATGTGGAAATAACGTCGTTGATTTAAAGCTGTTATCTTATCCTATGGTTTGACAAGCAATTCATATTATAATGATGATAACGACGACCAAGGGGATGGAGATGATGATGATGATGATGATGACGAGTAGGAGGAGAAGGACGACAATGATAATGACGATGACGACGATGATGATGATGATGATGACTGTTTTGATGATGATGACGACGATGGACGCGTCATAAGCAGCTTTTCTTTCATTCTAGAGTTTATATTTACCTTTGCTTTGCACAGTAGTCTTTCAAAGCCACATGCTGCTTTCCTACATTGTCCGAACATTGTCGAAAAAATGTTCAGCGACGTGAAGATGATGATGAATTCTGCAATAAAAGGACAAAATGCTGGTAATCAGTGTTAATTACCCTGTCAAAGACAAACGTTGTTTCAGCCTTATCTTTTATCTCGCTTGCAAGTGCTTTCAATTTGGAAAAGTTCAAAATTTTGTCGTCTGGCAAAGTATGACATACGAGATACCCTTGGCCTGTTAATTTTTGGATCCCGACCCAGTCCCACCCCACTCCATCCCCAAGCCACCTGACCCAATCTAGTTTACATTTTAATATTCTAACCCTTTAAAAAATAATCCAGTGTTTTAACGACCCTAAGAAAGAAGTATTTCTAAAACATTGTGGAAAAATGAGAAGCCAGCATTTTCGTCTGGTAAAAAAGTTTTAAAGGCAAACTGTTTATTACGCTAGCACGTTCATAGTAAAATAACAATTCCAAATTCTGTGGTAACGTGCCGCAAAACCTTGAAACTCTTTTTAGTGCAATGGGTGACGAGGAGAGCTTTCACTAGATGTCTAATCTTGACCAAAAGGTCAGTTCATTTATAGCTTTTAGATTGAGAGTTATTGAATAAATCACGCCATTCTTTACTTTGGATCCATGAAGCTGTGAAATCGAAATCTGTTACTGTTTTCAAGGTTCGCAGGACTTTTTTTCATGATAGGGGCCGATACCGCCAGATAGCTCATCCAGTCACGTGGAGTCTTGAAACCAGAGGGGATGGTCGCTGGTTCAAATAGCTAGCTCGGCTCATTTCTTTCCGAGAAGTGATGGAAGCTGTTGCGACAGCATTCTTTCCTCTTACACGGTTGATCATTGTTTCGACCATGAGTATGCTGGAGAGCAGCCGGTTACTTCGGAAGTATGTTGTGTGAAGCGCTGGTAACAGAAACTTTATGACAGCAGTGGTAGATGCACTAGCCACGGCAATATATCTGAAATAATGTTACAGAACATACTCACAAAAAAATCATAATATGAACAGAGGTGATAGTAAAATATGATTAAAGTGGTCTCTGATATAGTGTTTGCTTGTGTTGTGACCTAGAATACCTCGCAGATTTTAAAGCGACTTGGGTAAGCGAAAGGACAGGCCTTACTATACCGGAGAAATCCTGAAACATCTCCCTAATGCGTAATACCAAGCAAGTCCTTACATAATTATGGATTAATATGATCAATTTTGTCTATTACCCGGCTTTATCCTGAGTTAGAATGGTCCTTGCGCAGGCTGACATGGGTCGATATTTTTTGCAAATGCATTAAAAACCCTTTGCACAGAATATGGCTCGCATAAACTCGACTTATTTGAGGACTCAAAATACTATCCACTAAAAACCAGAACCAGTTCCTTTTTTAGGCCTGACTTATCAAACCTACGGTATGGATCCACTTTATATGCAGTCTGATCTTGATGTATTCCATCTGCAAAAGCCTCTGTCTTTGCCTATCACGCTGACAGTTTTCTTACTAACAAAACATTTCAAGTCTTTAAAAAAAATGATAAAACTTTAGACTTGTCAAAACTGAAAGCATTTGCAGACGACAAATGAAATGTAATTGAAATGTTGGTAATTGTTTCTGAAAGTGTAGAAAACCCTGTGTGAAAAGGAGAAAATGCTTGTTAACAGCATTTTCTCCTTTTCCCACAAGGATTTCAAAAGGCTATTTCCTCAGAGTCGTTGAAACTCGAGACAGTGTGCTAAAGCGTTAAATGATATTTAAAGACAAGAACATCTTACTGGCTGATACTTTCTGTGGCAGCCAATCAGACGACTAGTCTTGGGATTTAGATTTACATGTATATTTGATTCCTGCGTAGATAATTTTGATTTCTATATAACGATTTGCGAGTGGCATGTTTAGTAACTCTTGCAGTTTAACATTACGTCAAGGCTAAATATCATAAGAGTTCTCTTTCCTGCAATAAGTTGTTGATTAATTGTCTTTGGTGTTGAACGCCGTTTTTAAAAAGCATTGTTTCAGGTATATCGCAGCAGCCAGTGGACGTTTCGTGCAGTTTGTTCTTGATCTATTCCGTCGGAAAAAGCCCCTGTTTTCGGGTGGTTAGCTTAGAAGGACAATCTTAAGGTTGCAGCATCGAAGAACCATTCTAAATGAATTTAGTTCTTAAATTCAAAGACTCAATATGTAATTGGCTGAAATGTAATTGGCTGAAATTTTGTGCCGTAGCGAATCAGATGGCTGCTAATTCCTGAATTCTACCCCTAAAAGATGATTTGCTTATAGCATGTTTAGTAACTCTATCACTTTTCACATTACGTCAAGGCAAGCTATCGTAAGAGTTATCTACCTTGTGATAATTATTGAAGAGTGATCGATTTATTTATTGTTTTTTCTTTAATATTTAAAACACCTTTTTCAGAGTTGTTTAAATCCTATCGCTGCGGCCAGTGCATCTATCCATAGTTTTCCGGAGTTTCTTTTACCAGTGCTTTGCACAATATTCTCCCAAAGCCACTGACTGCTTTCCCACATAACCATTGTGAAAACACTGATCCACAAACAGCCATTGATATTGGATCAAAGACTTCTAAAAGTCGGGGTTTACTGTTAAATAGTGATTATCCCTTTACAAAACAATCCAGTATTTAACGACATTGAGAATGATGGATTTTAGACACATTGTGGAAAAAGAAAAATGCCGATAAGCAGCTATTGTTTTATAGACAAATCTCATCATACAATCAAGTCTAATTTGTCATGTTCATACTCTGTCAACATGGACAAGCTGAAGTTGTGTCGTCTGGTAAAGGCGTTAGAGCTACGTAATATTTTTTTTACGTACCCCTAATGCTCTGGAAACAAAAAGTGCCACTCGAGATTTATATCAAGGTCACACATAACCCGTCGTATACAAGTACATGCGTTGTATCAAAAGGTCTTGGATGTTCATTGTTACCGACTGAAGGTATTGCACACTGCTACTGGTGCGAAGATCGTGGGCTGAAGCCTTGGCCGAGTCATAAAAGACTAGGGTAGATGAAAGTATGTAGACACATCTTAATCATAATACGATGCATGTTATACGCCCAATGACCTCTTAAACTTTTGGTGAAATCCATAAAAGAGATTGAACAGCTAGTTCCTTTTCCCTCAGTGTGAGCTTCATTCCATGAATCACTTCCGGTTTTCGTTAGTCAAAATTAAGACTTATGACACTTACTGATTCCTTAGCTCTTTACCAAACGACAGAACTTCAGACTTGTCCAAATTGAAAGCATTTGTAGACGACAATTGAAAAGTGGCTCAAATGAGGGGCTTTCTCTTCTAAAGAGTGGAAAACATTATGGGAAAAGAAAAAAATGCTGGTCACTGATATATATATGGAAACAGAAAAGTCGGCAAATGCTGCTCCGACACAAGGTTTAGTAGGTGAACTGTATTCTTAAAGCGTCACACGCCTTTCACTATTTTAAATTTAAGAAACTGTATAAAAAACCAAACATATATCTATAAGAACTCTACCTTAGGTTCGTTAAAACATGGGTCTGTGCAGTAAAGGGTTATAATTCAATCAACTGCTGACACTAGCGGGCCTATAAGAGACTACGTAGCATAGCTTGCGGATAAAATGTGTCACGATGGGGGTGGAAAGAGAAACCGTATCTGATCTCGTCAAATACAGTCCCAACTACGGTATGATCTACCCTCGGCTTAGTTTACGATTTGATTGGTCAAAATGTCACGCTATGCTATTCATCCAACATTCATGTAAAGAGGTCATTCATTACCAGCTAAACAAGTTTTCTTTTTATGTCTTACGGTTTTCGAATAACATCGTCAATGACTGCAATATATTTTTTTTTTTCTAAAATGTGTAGGAATATAATTAAAAAAAAGAATACGTTGTTGCTGCGTAGGAATATTTTGCCATCTCTCTCGTGAGAAATCAAATTTTCTGACGCATCTGTCAGCAATTACAAGCAAGAGGAAGTTACCGCAACCAAATATTCGTTTACGTATCTTAACACGTTACAGAAAAAAATCAAGGCTTTGGCATTCAATCTTTGGAATAATTTCTTTTGTTTCTAATTTCTTTAACAGGTATTAAGCCAACAAATAAAAAATATCGTTCACCTCCTTCTCTTGAAGTTATAAAATACTTTCAGACTTCCCATGGAATGAATGTAGAATGCAGAACCTACTGAATAGGCTGCCTTAGAATAATTTCCCATAAAAGCCAACACATAAAAGATGTAACTACATACTGATTTCCATAAATGTTTCCCTATTTTATTATGGCTTATTGAGATGAGAAGCTACATAAACACTGTAAAAAAATATATGAGCGGCGTTCTGGCAGAAGGGATTTTTATGCATCTCTGTGATCCATTACACCAGGAAAGTCATCATGTAATTACGGATACAAAAATTCTTTTTATCTAACAACCGACTTATCAAGAGGGATAATGGTCCTAGAACATGCAGAAAATTTACTAGTAGCAAACCGCTTTGACTCAGGTCAGTAAGTTGTCAAACAAAAGGTCCCGTTTCACACTGCCCGTTTTCCCATTTAGTCTGCCCCTATTTTTTTCTGTCAGGTGGTGTCATGCGGAATTTTGAAGCCGTTAACAACAGAGAAAACAGCATGAGTCACGTCTGACTGCGTTATCTTTGGTTTGACCCTTTACCAAACGATCATGTGTGTTAACGACCCTAAAAGGAAAATACCGTGGAAAATGAGAAAATGCCGGTTACTATTACCCAGATGTAAAATCATGACTTTCTATCTTCAACCCAGGTTCGATGGTTGCTCAGAACCACGTATGATGCTTTGTGGGTTCGGACCAACTCTATAAAATATCTCATCGAACAATGGCATCCGCATGATTTTTTATTCTTACGATATGGATCTGCTCACTCACACATCAGCCATTACTTAATCGTAAAAACCAAACAACGACCTCTTGTCATGGCTAAGACTCAGACGTAACGTCAACCTGCGCCTCAGCCCTCCGTCCCCGTGACTTTCATCACCCAGATGTAAAACTATGACTTTCTTTCTGAAATCAAGGCTCGACGCAAGCTGCTGCTTTGTCATTTTTTTTAACTAACCGTAGAAAAAAGACCTCGTTGAATGGTGGAATCTGCATGAAGCTGCATAAAAAGAAACTACTACTAACCCTCAACTGGTCTCAAAAACTACGACTGGCTCTCAGGGTCACGCTGAAACAAAAATCTCTGCCCCTGTCCCTCCGTCCCCGTTGATGTCTGTTCTTACTACTCGTCTTTGGACAGCATAAATCCTCGTTATCATCCGGGCAGCTTGGAAGTAAAGTTTTTCCTGCAGAAGGATCAGCTCATCAAAATTAATAGTCACCAGAAATGTCATTTATTGTATAAGGTATTGGGAAAGTTTTGCGAGTGCGCATCCATTGCTCTTGGAGGCGAAAAAGCAAAGGAGAAGGCTATTCATGGCCAACTACTTATATAAGTTATATGAATACAAAGTTGATGGTTCGAAATCTATTAAAATAACAATGGCTGCCAAAAGTAAATAAAGCAGGTGTTACAAACATTTAAATTTAAATCGTATCATCTAAAAGTATGGATATTACTGTGAAGATGACAATCTTTTATTGTATGGTCATTCCAAGTGTTAGTCGGTGGGGAAAGAAATTAATTTCAAAACTAGGTTCAAGGTTGCGAGGTCACCCTATCTTTTTGTTGACTTTTTCCTGATTTTAAAATTCATTTTTTGCAAGCAAGTAACACGTGGAAAGACCGTGCAGATTGTCATCTACACAATATTTTTGCATACTTTGGACTGGTATGATTTAAATTTAAATGCACTTTAACATGGTTTGCATTTTGCCGCTATTGGGCCTTTAATTATGCAATTTACGTGCTCTGCGTTTCCCTGTGTTTCATTATCTTTGCAGCCAGTTCATTGCCTGTATAATACATAACATATGTAACTAAAGTCTGTAAACAGTCATTCAGCCTATACTCAAACGTCCATATTGTGTCACTTCTGCATACATAATCAAAGTACTAAAAGTACTGACAGACTAGCGAATTTGATTGTTTGACTGATTGATTGATTGATTGTATGGTGTTTATTAATCCTGTTTTCAACATTATTTCAGTTATGTAGCAGTGGCCAGTGCACATATCCATGCTTTCCTGGAGTTTCTTTTACCAGTACTCCGCACAATATTCTTTCGAAGCCACTGGCTCCTTTTTCCACATAACCGTCGTCGAAACGTGAGCGAGAAATGAATTCTGTCGCAATGACTATCATCAAAAGAAAGAAATTTGTTGAGGATCAAACCAGCGACCTCCTGTTCTGAAGTCCTGTGTGCTACCGACTGAACTGCCAGGGCTATATGTGCTATTGGTTAACTATAATCCAGTTTAAGTTTAACCCTTAACCAGCTAAAAGCTGTTAAATGAAACTTTCAAGCTGAGAGTATACACCTGAATATTGCTACTGCTATTTCACAGTTACACTTTGGAGAAAATTTATCCTCTTATCGGACAATGTAGATCCAAGATCAGACTGCACACACGGTCTGAAAAACGTCATTGAGTCGCGGTAGTGCTGGTGAAAGAAACTCGAGGAAAGTATGGACAGGTGCTCTGGCCGCCGCAATATCACTGAAATGATGTTGAAAACGGCGTTAAACACCATGCAGTCAATTAGTCAATATCTAATAGCACAAGATGTAGTTAACTATTTAACTCTCCTTACAAAATGAAAAATTTTACATCCGTCCAAATTCAAAGCTGTTGCAGACCATGAATTAAATGTGGCTGAACTAATGAAACATGATTCCAGAAGGGCAGAAAACAATGTGGGAAAAGGAGAAAATGATGGTTACCCGCATTTTCTCCTTTTCCCACAATGTTTACAAAGGGATCCTTCCCCAGTATTGTTAAAACTTGGGATTGTTTGGTAAAAGGTTAATAGAATAACAGTTTAACATACAGAGTAGATTCTTCATGTTTATAATATATACATGTGGCAGTTATTGCCCTTGGTTTATTATCGGTTGTTCATGTTTATCATTGCTATTGTATATGACGAGATACATGTACTTGTATAAGTCAATAAAATCTACCATATCAACCATAATAGTTCAACTGTACACAATGATCTAAATAATAAATGACTGAAGGAATGAAAAGGATTCCCTGTCCAGTCGGGGTTGATATAGCTGGGATTTGCTACAAGTTAACCTTTGTGTATCTATTAATAGCTTCATTCATAATGTTACAGTTGTGTAGGAATAAGTGATTCTCTGCTTTGCATAGGTCACTCAGTTTACATATAAGCAAAGATCTTGTACCTTATAAATGACATCTTGTTCAGTTTATTACTTTGTAAGACGACATGTTCAAATCGGAGAGGTAGAGATTAAGTGGTTTATGTCTAAATTGTCATGTATAACAGAATTAAGATTTCTAACAGAAAGAAGTATTTTCTGTGAGGCAGGATTTGGCAACTGTGGGGTTTTGAATCTAGGTCAATCTTGATGCCTATACACTGGCTTCGCTAGTCAAAAATTCCAAATCAAAGACGCAGTTCTGGTACTATGAAGTTCGCAATTAGTGTATATGTAGAGTTAGGAATGAAATATATCGGTTATAAGGTTTGTTTAAGTCTTATTTTATATAGTTCTACTGTAAAGTCATTTTATTTAACCTTTACCGATTGACATACTACGGCCGTAATACTGTATACATAAATACGTTTTAGGATCCATCTGCGTTATGTCTCCTGTTGTTTTTGTTCTAGTCTTGGAGCCGCCTATCTTTACATTCTTGCCTTGTGGAGGAGTGCCACAAACAACTGCCAAATCGGAAGGATACGCGTCATGAAAAAACGTCCATCGGCCCAATATTTTATAAGTCATACCTAAATCGAAAAGTAAACACGGGTTTGCTTCTAAGAATTTGATTGTTGCAATCTTTAAATCAAAATTAGTGATTCATAGTTAGCAATTTAACCCTTTCAGCGCCGAATATCTAAGCTCGATCTCTTTCTTTATTTAAAACTACAATCCGTTGATACTCGCAGAGATTTTTCTTTTTAAAAGCTTGACTAAACAAGAGGACGGTATAGATTCAAGATCAGAGTGCACGATCTGTGCAGTTTGATCTTGATCTATGCCGTAGGCAAAAGCCCCTGTTTTTGACAGTGAAGCTGAAAGGGTTAAAACGACAGACTTTGATAACCAGGTTTTAACGGTGACAAATTAGATATAGCTCACATGACCCGATCTGCCTTTGAAAGGGTAGAAAACATTGTTCGAAAGAAGAAAATGCTGCCAACCAGCGCTTTCACCTTTTCCAACAATGTTTTCAAAAGTTTACGTCTTCAGGGTCGTTAAAACACGTGATACTTTTGGAAAATGTTAAATTGGTTGATAATATGGCGTTTAACGCCGTTTTCCGCATTATTCCACTTTTATCGCGGCGACCAGTGCATCTATCAATGCTTTCCTGACTTTCTTTTTATTAATACTTTGCACAATATTCTTCCCAAGCAATTGGCTGCTTTCTTAAAAATTCATTGTAGACGCAACGATCAGCGGTAAGAGAGGAATAAATTCTGTCGAAAGATCTATCATTAATCCTTGGAAAGAAAATGAACAAGCCGGGGATTCGAACCAGCCCCCTCTGGTCTCAAGCTCGCCAGGGTTGTACTTGAAAATCTACGTAAAGCTCTTATGAGCAGGGTCAAGTAATTCTTGGTTGTTTGTTGGTATTGGAGTTTGGCGCCGTTTTAACAGCTTATCACGGCGGTCAGTGCATCTACGCATACATTTCCTGGCTCTCTCATACCAGTACTGACACAATTTTCTTTCCAAGTCGCAGACTATTTTTCTCACAGTCGTAAGAGGTGAGAGGCGAAAAATTGCTGGAAAGAAAGTTTGCCTCAACCGAGTATCAAACTAGCAACCACCAGGTCACGAGTCAGATACGCTAACGACTGAGCTACACGGGCGGGCGCTAAGTAATTCGAATGAGTAATCTGTACAGATCAACGGAAAATACCAGTACCATTTACATCAAAGTGTGTCAACCCCGAAATTACCCCGAAATTAAAGTTTCCGAGTGTATGATCTTGGGGCTTAAGGATTTTGAAAATGATGTGAAAAAAAAGGGAAAAAATATGGTTAACAGCATTTTCCTCTTTCCTAAAAAGTTTTGTAGTCTCTGAAAAAAATCTCACTAACAGTTGAGGCACATTTCGTCTTTAGTCTGCAAATGTTTTCAATTTAGATCAGTCTTAGATAATTTTTTACATTTGACAGAAAGATAAACAAGCACTTTCAAACACTCATTACGTAATTGGCTAAATAAATGACTTCTTCTTCAGAAAAATATGTAGAGCTCTAAATGCTTATGAGCATTGCTAAATTATGAAACAGAAGTACTTCTACAGAATTTTCTACAATCCTGTCTATTTAACTCTTCAGCAGACGACAAAATTGTAGACCAACCGAAATTGAAAGCATTTGCAGACGATATTTTAAGCTTAGCTCAAATGATAGGACTTGTCTTTAGAAGGGTAGAAAACATTGTGGGAAAAAGAGGAAATGCTGCTTACCAGCATTCTCTACTTTTCCCACAATGTTTTTAGAAGCATTCCTTTTCAGGGTCGTTAACAACCAGGTTTTAACGTCCCCTAGGAAGAAGTTGTTTTTTTTTTTTCCTCTCTCTCCTTTTCTCACAATGTTTTCTGAAAGTCCCTATCCTGAAGGTCGATACAATATGGGATTATTTGGTAAAAAGTTAAACAAATGATTCAAATAAACGCGTATCAATATGTCCCTATTATTGCAACATGTTATTCAATATGTAGTATTCAATATGTAATTCATATTATTCAATATGTTCCCATTATTGCATTTGGGAACGATCAAGATAAAACAGTACTGACCACAGTTAGAATAGCACGTTTATACTCTTATCAAATGTTCCAGTGAAAAATCAGAAAGACTAACTTAATTTGACTCGGGCAGAGGGGCGGGTGAACAGAAACACAGACAGACAATAACTGAAATTTCTACTCAAACCGCAAGGTAACATTTTGTTAAAATGTTTAGCAGCCCAACAAATGCGCAGCTGGTGAAGCGAAATTTGCAGGTCAGTTTCCCACGTGATGTTATTCTACAGCTGTCAAATAATATAATATTTTAACCCACGTTTATAAACAAACCCTATGTTCCCACCTTCCTAAGGACGCCCTTTTAATGAATCAAAAACATATGTGGCAAATAGAGGAAACAGCAGAATCATTCGTAATCAGTCTCTCTAGGTTGTTACACTTCAAAATAAACAGGAAAATCAAATATTATCTACATTGCGCTCTTAGTTTAATTGTTCATCATGCAAGTTATGCCGTACTTTTTGACTGGACTATTGTCATTCATGGTCTTTTTTGAAAATGTGAAAGCGCTGCCAGCTGAGCCGGTATGTTCGAAATTCGATTATGAAATGAAAACGCTCGAAGCGATGCTTCGAATCGAAAACCGCGCGGAAAAGATGATGGAGGAGATGAAGGCAGTACAAAATTATATGACGAAAGAGCTTGATGAAATCAAGAATTTGAAAGATAAAGTTGAAAGACAACTAACGGCAATGGAGAGCAAGATCACAACTCTGAAGTCTGAAGAAGATAAAGTGTCAGGTAAAGTAAGTTGTCATACTGAACTTTTTGTCAATTGTTAACCGTTTACTGAGCGATCCCGTTTTAACATCTCCTGAGAAGAAGGTTTTTCATTATAAGGAATATTTCCTTTTCGCACAATACTTGAAATCCACCCTTTTAAAGACAAATTTCATCATTTCAGGTAAAGTGAATTCCGTTCAAGATTCCTTGACGAAAGAGCTTGGTGGACTCAAGAATACGACAGGTGAAGTTGAAAGGCAACTAAGGGCTATGGAGAGTAAAATCACAACTCTGAGATCTGAAGTGGAAGTAAAACTAGAGCCAGGTAAAGTAGAATTATCGTATTGATCTTATTGTCACTCGTCACTCTTGTCACTTTTTACGAAACGACAACATTTTTTAGCCTTGTCCAGATTGAAAGCATTAGCAAAAGATAAAATCAGTGTGGCTCAAATGATAGGTTCTATCTTTGAAGGGGTAGGAAGCATTGTGAGAAAAGGAGAAAATGCTGGTTTCCCACAATGTTTTCAGAATCCTTCCTTCACAAGCACGCTCTCCTTTTCTCACAAGGCTTAAAATTGACAAATTGCATCATTCTAGCCAATTTCATCTAGTTTCACTCTTCAAATACTTTCAATATGGACGGACGGGTCGTCAACGATCAGGGTTTAACGTCCCCTAGGAAGAAGGTTTTTCGTCACAAGCACGTTCTCCTTTTCTCACAACGCTTGAACTTGGCCCTTTTTAAGACAAATTGCATCATTCTAGCCAAATTTTATTTCGTTTCACTCTTCAAATGCTTTCAATATGGACGGGTCAAAATATTTTCGTCTGGTAAAGAGTTCAAAACCCGGTAAATGTTTGCAATCTGCCATATTGTTGTTAACCATAGAAGCTCCTGTTTCAAACATGAAATAATTGAAATATTTTGTTTTACTCCTTAATTAAAAGAAGACAACATCACAGAAACGGAAAACCCTGAGGGCATCAGAACCGATGCTTTGTTTTCGGCGAAGAACATTGATTCACATTTAACTCTTACACAGTTAAAGATATTCTATAAAAATTGCGATTCCAAAGTTCTTCCGGTTCGAAGTTACTCGAACGTTGAATATCAAGATCAGACTGCATGTCTATTTCTTGCAGTCTGGGCTTGACCAACGCTAATTATACCGCAGCAAAAGCACATTATTTCCTGTTCAGCAGCATAAGAGTTAAAATCAAAGGACTGACAGTCCTGAGAGTCGGTTAGAAGTTTTCACCCTTTTTTGTTCAAATCTATCAAAAGCATTCAAGATACAAAATAACTTAACCATAGAACAGCATTATATGCAAGCATATTTCTAAGTATTTCAAAATACATAGTGAGAATTAAAATTTAGGCACCAGGAACAGGTTTAAAAAGTTCAAAGTCTCTTACCTCGGGTGACTTCATTCAAAAAATGGTTTTCAAAATGTACAATCGGTACAAAACAAGTCCTTTCATCGAAATGATATCCACCGCCGAAAAAAAAAAACAACTTTTTTTGACAGAAACATAATTATAAGAGGTATTGTGTTTTGCATGTTAATGGCCTTTTTTGTTATTGGTTAAAATATACATTAAGCCACCTTTTTTCACGACACGGTATTTCATTAAATAAACACAAATACTAATTGTCTGTGGCTTATGATAAACACTATAAATATGAACTTCATAAAATTTTGTCCAGTAGTTAAAGAGATATTGGTCCATAGTGGAAATATACGTCAAACCCCCTTTTTCCATGACACCGCATTAAAAACAAAATCAAAATAAAACAAAACAAGCAGACCGGGGGACATCAAACCTCCTTTTTCCATGACAAGGCATTACATTTAAACAAAGTATATCGGCGGACTATCATGAGGAACACATGTATGAAGTTTCATTAACTTTCGTCAACGATTTCAGAATATATCTATCTGGATGGACAGAAGATCGGATGGACGAACGGACAGAAACAGACAACATGAAAACTATATCTCCCCCCACCCCTAAATTTGGCGGGGCATAATAACTGTCGAAGTTCCATCAATATTTACAGTTCCTCCCTAGCTTAATAATGCCTGTAAAGAATGTGGATACAAATTAGGCTTCTAGGTTGATAAAAATGTTTTTCTAGCGCAGAAACTGGGTGACTTAACTTACATGTATATCTTAATTCTTACACATATTGCTAAAACAAATATTCTAAATAATTTCAGTAGAATAGGACATACAGTTTCTCTCCAGATTTAGGACAAGTTGTTTTTGTATGAAACAAATTTTCTAAAATTGGACCATGTGGTTATACATATATCGGTTAATTTGAATAATTGTTCTTCCAAATACAGGATGCTAGATATGAAATTTGGGTATAATTGCTTATACAGTTTCAGAGGCCGTGATTTTGAAATGTTACTACTCAGTTCTGAAGCTTCTGTGAAGTTTATAGAAACAGAGCAGAACCACTTGAACAATTTTACAAGAGGACCATTTAGGCAACATTAGAATGGAACTCAATTGAACTTTGTCTTTTGGTATAGGATCTAGTGACATAAATGCCCTTTAGCAGCTCACCCATATCTAATTTAAGCAGTCTGACAAAGTTCCGTGAGTATTGGACTGAACATAGATTCTACGACACTAGATCTATTACGATTTCGTCTGATTCGACCTAGTGACAACCTTTTTCTTTTAACCCCGGTGACCTACATTCAGTTTTGTCAAAAATATTATTGAGACGAACAGCGGGGCAATTTCATGATCATTGGACTGAAATGCAGCCTCTGGAGCACACACAAATATTCGACTCAGTAATCTACCTGTCCTTTGGAAATAATTCGTTTTTGTTGTTGTCCGGGTTCAAGTTTTATCCACAGTGGACTCTAGGAATGTGGCTGCTACAGCTCAAGAAAAACGATAAAACCCAATAGCATGATCATCAGCCTTTTAACTTTGTCTACGTTTTATAACGTCCCAGGAATTAGTACTGCTTCCACACCAATTGAAAACTGTAGAGGTCTACATGTATATTGCTTTGGTGTAAACTATATCTTTGCGATTTGCTCTATTACCCATTACAACATCCCTTTACAAGATTACAAACACACCAATAAAGAACTTGTTCGAATGGGTTAACATTGATCTGTTCTATTATATTTGAAATATAGTGGAGTAAAAGTCAAGTTCTTAGATTGCTTGTTGTTAGAACTGCGTAGTTTCAAGTCTAATTCCCGTGCGAATTCAGATTTTGGCAGTTACGAAAGCACCTTGCGTTCTGACACCAGCACTAATACTGTGTATTGTTGTATCATAAATACTATATCTAGGTTAATTCCACATTGAAAAAAAGAGCAGACTTTGACAAATTCACCTCTCTAGAAACGAAAAACAATTAATCAAACACAGTAAACTTTGAAACACTCTCTCTGCATGGATTGGTGAAGCGCTAGGTAAATGTACGCTGAAAATAAAGGCCAGTTCAGCGACTGATTCATTCATAAATATGTAAATTTATAGAGAATTCCGTGGTGCAAATGAGTTATACGTCACGTGATTATAAGATCTATATTTGTCGCACAGCTACATTCCAGAAAGCACTTGCTAAGCGATGACTTGGTGCAGTCTAGAACCGCGCGCATTACATACGCTATGTACGATCTCTGCATGTGCACCTAGTATTTAAAGTCTATAATAAAAAGCTCGGAAGAAGCAATGTGTAAGAATGTTTAAGAAGGCAACGCAACCATTCCAAGTCGTTATAAATTTGTTTAAAAAAATAGCCTACTGTTGGGAAAAATCTCCATTGAAAGCTTCCATTGTGAAGTCGGTATCGCCTTCCTCTTTCTGATCATAGGTTGAGTGTTGAATTAAAATCAGACTTACAATTAAGGACAGATTGTAAGATTTAGAATGTGCTTCTAATGGATAATTATCAAACCATTTTCACTGAGAACTATCCACAAATAGAAGCGTGCCGTAGTAAAGACGCTTGTTGTCGAAGAGTATTATGCAGTGTGCCCGCAAACTTGCACAGATCACGACGGCTATTTGTAGATACATACGTAATGCGCTATATTTAGAGATGATGTCTGTGTAAGCGATAGGCTATTGTGTACCCGTGTGGACGAAATGATTGTTGCAAACGTATTAACCGTTAAAGAGCTCAGTCTTTATAGACATATTCATTATCACAAAGGCATATTTGTAAGTTATTTACAACAGAAAAAACTAGGTTGTTTATTAAATAATTAGTAAACTATGTTTTATCTTGTGAACCGGAATTTAGGACAGGAAGCAGTGCAAGGCCGGAGGTATGCTTACGTCACCCCATAGATCAGGATGATAACAATGACAGCCTGGTTGCCACGCAACCAGGCGACTCAAAAATGAGACCTAAATGATCTGGTAAATGGATATACAAGTCTATACGCACCTTGCGACTGGCTTTTCAACGATCAAATTACAAGTCATAATTCGAACTTATGCGTGTATTTTGTGTATTACAAGGGTCATTATCATTTAAATTAAACCTCTAATTTCAACATGTTTTAGATGTAAATAAACAACAATAGATCTATATATACTGATGACGTAATTCTACATTTCGGAACGTAGCGTAATTCATTTTGATCTGTGCATTGTATAACAAACCCTGAAATAGACAGGAAGAAAACAAATAACCATAGTACTAACTTTTAATGATTTCATGGATATAATTCAAGGACTCCAATTTAAAAAAAAAATCGAATCAAAGTACAAAATTATGCAAACCATCCCGAAATTATGTTATTTTTTTTTAATTAGAAACGTATGAGCTATGCTCTTTGAAAAGAGGGTTTAATGCATCTGGAAAAAGTATCGGCCAGTGTCAGCCTGCCCAGTCCGCGCAGGTGGACATGGGTTGAAACTTTTCGCTGTTCGTATATCTTTGGACCATTCTAGTCATTAATTCAGGTGGTTGTTGGAAAAAATGGATTTTACGTAGCGGCTTGCTGGGTATGATGCGTCATCCGGAGATGCATTAACCCACCATTTGCCGGAGCGCCGCTAGTAAATCCAGTATTTTTTAGTATATCAGTTAGTTACGATCATTTTCTGTCCAACATCTGTTTTTTGCTCAGTTATATATCATACATTTGTCATTTGAGCCATTATCTGGAGGTAAAAAGAGGATTTGTTTGAGTGTTTAATGCCGTTTTCAACATTATTTCGTTTATGTCGCCGCTGCCAGTGCATCTATCATTGCTTTCTTTTACCAGTACTTCGCACACTATTCTTCCAGAGCGACTAGCTGCTTTCCCATCTAACTATCCCCGAACAGTGATCGGCGGGGAGAGAGGAATGAATCCTGTTTCAATCCTCGGAAAGAAATTTACCTAGGTGGGGATTCTCAAGTCCTGTGGGCTACCGGGCTGGGAAAAAGGAAAATTTAGTACGTTGTGAATTGTTACGCTAATTTTCATATCGATAATATCTATAACCCTACGTTTGTCTGCGGATGTCCATGTTATTTGAAGATTAAATCTGTCTGCTATGATGCGTTCCTATCCCGTACAGGATAAATATCAATACGCGGGGCGTAAATTGGCGCTAAAATAGCAAGCGGAAAATGGTTATGATTTAATAAGTCTGTGGAAAAATCTATCCAGTTTTCCGCTACAAATTTTGTAAAAATGCCATGATTTCAAATGGAGAAAATGATTTTATAAAATACAATTGCTTACTGCAAATCTCAGTAGACAGTTTCTGAATTTAAACATGGGCAACACCGGGATTTGTGCAACAGACCGACAACAAGAATGACGTCCCCACCTTGCTGGGCTTATACCGGGGCTTTTCTTAAGCTGATAGGGGCTATGTTTATAAATAGCTGGTGCATAGGTTATATGCTAGCTAACCATGGCTGGATGAATCGTACAAAGTAGGTTTTAGTGAGTAAACGTATGTTTTATTTTGATATTGGCTGCATTGATTTCGATATCTACATTCAGAAGTGACAATAAAATGAAATATATCGTCAAAACGAGTAATGTTATCATAAGATCGAGTTAAACATGCGGTATTGTTGGAATGTATCAGATTCCGTCTACTAGTGTGAAGTTTAATTCACGGTACCTTAAGCCACAGTACCTGTACAAAATATGAATAGAGGACCGATCAGGTTTCGACGGACTTATTCACGATTTAGTTTTACGCGTAATCAAAGGAAACGCTGATAACAAACTTATGTTATGAGTAAAAAACAATTTTTACATACCTCTTAAACCATTAATTCTGCTTGAATCATGCATATCAAAAAGAAACGATGTATTTCACCCTTAAATTTTCGCCGAAAACCCTAAATGATTCCATGAAACACCGACCTATACTCGAGGCGCTGAATATTTATAATAAAGTTAAAAAAAAACAAAGGACTTTAAAAAATCATTCACAGCAAATCTCAAGTTAATAGCTCATTTCCACAAGAGGGAACTGTCTAGAACAGTATAAATGAGCAGTTCTAATTAAATAGTTTTCATTATTTGGAGAGCATTTAAAAGAACGGACGAGTATCATGGCGTCCTCTGATATTCTCGTAACAGCAAAGTTTTGGACATTTTTGTCCTTTTTACAAAATTGCACGTATCATTGAGGACCGATTAGGAATTGTACAAACATTTTTTTAATGTTATACATCTCAAAATATCTATACTTGTTTTAACCAGTTTTTAACCCGAGGGCCATGACGTCTTCATACATTCTCGTAACTGCAAAGTTTTAGATATGTTTTGTCCGTTTTACAAACTGGTACGTATCAATGAGGACCGATTAGGAATAGTATAAACATTTTTTTAAATATAATACATCTCAAAATATTATAGATACATCTATACTCGTTTTCAACCAGCTTTTAAACCGTTTCATCTTAATTTCATGAAACTATAATCATAATTGTATCTTCATGCCAAATGTTGGCCCTGAAGTCTGCAAGGCTGCACACATTACGACGGATAGAAAATGCATTTCATTTTTTGGAGGCCTTCAAAGTAATCACTTTTGACGTTTCCGGTTTTAAATGTGGACAAATCCCTTGAGCTTCTCTATCCCTTACACCATATGTATTGGTAATTTATCTATGTTTAGACAGCTGACTAAATTCTGGGCCATTCTATACGCTTTCAAGTTTTAACAGCGTTTTTTATTTTTTTTCCTTCTGGCAGTAAGGATGTCTTTAAATGTCTAAACGAACAAGGATTTTTTCAGCGCAAGTTTCAAAGAAATCTTCAGTCTTTATTGACTGAACGAGATCAGTGAAAAAATTCTTTGACCTAATTAAAAGTGAGATTCTTGTCACATTATGTCAGTATTGTCACATGGCTTTATGGCATCTAAGCTGACTATTCTTAAATGTCGGAATCTTTTCGGGATCGAAATGAAATGTATGAAAAGCAATTTAAACCTTTACCAAATAATCCTGAATTTTAACGACCCTAAGGAAGAAACCTCTTGAAAACATAGCAGCAAACGAAGAAAATGATGGTAACAAGCATTTTCTCTTTTTTGTTCACAATGTTTTCTACCCTTTCACGAACTCCGTCGTTTCAGTCATATTCAATTTGTTGTTTGCAAATGCTTTCAGTTTGGACAAGTAGAATTTTTTGTCGTTTGGTAAAGAGTCAAGGATCTCATGTACCGGGGTGGAAAAAGATAGTGATTTTTTTTTGTAAAACTATCTTTCCTGAAGAAACATGCGTACTTTTTTTGTCGAGTTTTGTAAACTAGGAGCAATGAGACTGTTCTATCGTTCGGATAATCAGATAACAAAAAACGGTGACGTCATTCACTGCCTAGTTCGCAAGAAAACTCGGATATCTTTTCAGTTTGGCAAGTAGTGCTCTTCCAAATTGGGTCGGTCGATGATAGATTTTTTTTTTTGGGGGGGCAGAAGCAGGGACCGTCTTTTCGAAAATTAAGATACGTAACGGAGGTGCAGTATGTTGTGTCTATATCAGGCTGAGTGTAATTCATATTTTCAGCGTCAAATTGCAAAATTTCAACTTTTTTTTCATTATAATTATTTTTAGTTAAATACTTTCGATCAAATAATTGAAGTGCAGCTGATGATTTCGAACCTCTTATCCTTGAATTTATTATCATTTGTTAAGAAACAAGAAAAAAAAGTATTTCGTTTATGTAACATCACGTGATACATCTCAGTCATTGACACCAAAGTTAAACAGTCCCACTCGGCGTGGCCTCGCCGCTTGTAAAAATATTTTTGGCGTTTTCCTGCTGAAATCATATCTCGATCTTTATAACTACGCATATTTCTAGACTCGTCCATACACATTTGCATAGCACAAATTAAGGACGTTTCCTAGAGTTTTAATTCTTCCATAGAATTTCTTTGTTTTCACATATATAATGTAAAATTTTATGCTCAATACAAAAATGAAAAGAAAATTATATGTTGTCTAATTCGTTTTCTTGTTTAATGCCTGTTTCCATGATAACAGTATACCCTCAAATTCTAAAATAAATTGTGACTTTTGATTGAAAATGGTTATAACATTGTCAATTTTATAGTTTATAGTTTAATTTTATAGTTTATACGAAATCAGATTTAATATTAGTATATTCTTATCTAACATTCAGAAAATTTGAATTCCATTCATATTTTTTCAGAAAGGGTCATTTTTTAGCAATTTTGTATTCACAAAAAATGCCGAAAAAATTAAGAGTTCTGCAGGTAAAACTGGCTTATAAAAATACCCTTCCAAAGATTTTGTCCATATTCTCTGTATAGAATCCTTGAAGTATCTTCTTTTTAAATTTAACAAAAAAAGAATAGGTTGTCGGGTTCAGATTTTCAAAAAATACAGTTTCCATGGCAACCATAAAACAGTCTTATACAATTAAAATTCCCAGTTTAACTGAAAACTAAGCACTTTTTTTTGAAAACATACAAGCATAGTCATGTATTAGTAAAAACAATAAAACATTTGACATGTCATATTTAACTGACAGATCACCTGTTATCAAAGACCACCCGGAAGTGAAGACTGGTTCGTGTAAACATGGTAAATTTTCAAATTTATTTTGAATTGGGCTCCTAAAATCTTTGAAGAATGTAAGCTGGTTATAATATGCATTACTTAACATCAGATTAGTACGAGTATAACCCTGGATAAAAAAAAACTAGAGGCCCTTGAGGGCCTGAATCGCTCCATTGGCATGATTGTGCTGTTTTTTATAGCATACGCTATGAATTCATGATGCAAAAAGGGAAAAAAAAAAGCAAACACACAAAAAAATTGGGGAAAGGGTTGCAACTGGGCTTGAACCCACTAAGATAGCACAAGTAGGCAAAGAACAAAATTATAATGGAAAAAAAACTGAAGTACAATTTCTCAAACCCAATTGTTTGGAATCCAGTCAAATTTGCTAAGGTTTCAGTATTCACTGTTTTAAACAATCCCTGCAAGTTTCAAAGAAATGTGACCAGTAATGTGGACTTTGTTGAGTAAACAATACTAAGTCATCAAATGGCTGCTTTTCCTAAACTGATTGCTAGATTTTCTTCATTCTTAATAGAGTTCAATCCCTTGATGATACAAATAATCTTTGCAAGTTTCAAAAGATTGAATAAAAAATGTGATTTAATTGCATAAACAAGAAATCTAAATTTTCAACTTTAAATGGCTCCTTTCCCCATACTGATTTTTAATTTTTGTTTTAAATCCATTAGGTTCAAGGTATTGATAATATAAAGCAACTATGCAAGTTTCATGATAATTCAACCACAAATGCCGACATTATCGCCTAAACTAGAATTGTAAATTTTCAAATTTAAATGGCTCCTTTCCCCATACTAATTGCCTTTTTTTTTTTTTTTCAAAATCTATAGGGTTCAAGCTGTTAATGATACAAAGCAACTGTGCAAGTTTCATGAAAATCCGACCACAAGTACAGACTTTATTGCGTAAACAAGGAAAGGAAATTTTGATCTTTAGATAGCTACTTTTGCCAAACTGTTTTTTCATATTTTTTTTCAAAATTAATAGGATTCAAGCTATTGATGAGATACACAAACTGTGCAAGTTTCACAAAAACCTGACTACAAATGTAGACTTTATTGCGTAAACAAGAAACTGAAATTTCGAAATTTAAATGGCTACTATTTCCACACTAATTGTCAGATTTTTTCAAAATCAATAGGGTTCAAGCTATCAATGAGATAAACAAACCGTGCAAGTTTCACGAAAATCCGACCACAAATGCAGACTTTATCGCGTAAACAATAAATTGAAATTTCGAACTTTAAATGGCTACTTTTCCCACACTGACTGTCAGATTTTTTTTCAAAATCAATAGGGTTCAAGCTATCAATAAGATAAACAAACTGTGCGAGTTTCACGGAAATCCGACCATAAATGCAGACTTTATCGCCGTAAACAATAATTTGAAATTTCGAACTTTAAATGGCTACTTTTCCCACACTGATTGTCAGATTTTTTTTCAAAATCAATAGGGTTCAAGCTATAATGAGATAAACAAACTGTGCAAGTTTCACGAAAATCCGACCATATATGAAGACTTTATCGCGTAAACATGAAACACGGACGGACGGACGGACAGACGGACTTACGACGGAAACCACACCATGGCATAAGCTCTGCTGGCTTACAGCCAGTAGAGCTAAAAACCACTTTAACTTTCTGCGCCATAGGCAAACACAGTTACTTTTTCGGATGGCATAGATTAAGATCAGACTGCATAGAATGTGCAGTCAGATTTTGGATCTATATCAACCGCTTGTTTAGTCAAGTCTGTAGGCTAATAATTTAACGTAGGCTACTGAGTCAACGACCACTTTTCCATGGCTGGTTCGACGATTATGATATCTTATCGCGAGAACACGTTTCTGCACACTTTGCGTTAGAAGAGGGTGGGGAAGTGACAGTGACCTTCGTTTCTTCTGCCTCGCTCGTTGAATACAGTCTGCATTTCTTGTATCATTTATTGGATTGCAGACTGAACCCTTGAAATGCGGTCTAACAATCCTCGCAAAATGTCTTTTTAACCTTTTATCACATGAAAAAAAGAAAAAATGTAAGACTCGTCCAAATTGAAAGTATTTGCAGACGGCGATGTCAATGTTTGATTGATTTATTGTATGGTGTTTAACGCCGTTTTCAGTTATATCACGGCGGCCAGTGCGCCTATCCATGCTTTCATGGAGTTTCGTTTACCAGTACTCCGCACACTATTCTTTCCAAGCCACTGGCTGCTTTTCCACATAACCATCGTCGAAACAATGGTCAGCGGCGAGAGAGAAATGAATCCTGTCGCGATGACTATCATCAATCCTCGGAAAGAAATTGGCCAAGCCGGGAATCGAACCAGCGACGTCCTGTTCTCAAGTCCTGTACGCTACCGACTGAGCTACGGGGGCTTGGCCAATGTCAATGTAGCTTATATAATATATTTCTTTGATAGGGTAGAAAACATTGTCGGAAAAGGAGAAAATAGTGGTAACCAGCATTTTCTCCTTTACCCACAATGTTTTCAAAAGGCTTCATCCTCAGGGTCGTTAAAACTCGGGGTCGTGTGGTAAAAGGTCGTTAAAGCGAAACATGTTTAGGCTGCTTATGATTTCGCGCCGTACAGTGAAACTATCTGAGTACTGCTAACTATTTCCTTCGTGAAGAGTTCAATATCGTCCTTTATACTAATATGCCTTCTTAGTGCTCAAAATTTGATTTTAAAAGAAATGAGATCATTTAAAAGGACGAACACGCCTGGATGAACGAGCCCGGACGAACAAGCTCGGGCAAACAAGCCCGGGGACGAAACAGTTGGTTTCCATGCGCACTAGGTTGCGCAAAAAACCCCTCCCGAAAATCTCCTTAAATGCAGCTCAAATGCTGGGATTTGTCTCTATGGGGAGAGAAAACATAGGGAAAGGAGAACATGCTGGCTACCAGTGATGGATTTTGTCTCTAGGAGAATAGGAAACATTGTGGAAAAAGAAGAAAGTTCTTGCTACCAATGATAGGATTTGTCTCTATAAGGATAGAAAACATCATGGGAAAAGGAGAAAGTGCTTTGTGTAAGAGGCCAATCAGTCACTATATTGCGCCGAACTGATCATATGGCATTAATGCATGAATAGGTGTACAAGCCGCCGTAATACTACTATAATTCAAACTATATTGTAAACGTATTATCACGATAAAACTTTTTTTCTTTGAGAATAGGAAACATTGTAGAAAAAGGGTAAAGTGCTGTCTACAAATGATGAGAGAAAAGAAAACAATGAAGACTTAGGAGAAAAAAAAGAGAACTGATTACCTTTCATGAGGTTTTCTCTACACTATATACAATCTTATAAATGCTGGAATTAGTCACTTAGGGGATCAAAAACGTTGTAGAAAAAGGAGAAAATGCTGGCTACTTAAAATGGGATTTTTCTCTATACTATACAATCCATAAGCATTTGTAGACGGCAAATGGAATGCGGCTCAAATACTGGGATTTGTAATAAAGGGGAAAGAAAACATTGTAGAAAAAGGAAAAAATGCTTTCTACCAATGATGGGATACGTCTCTATGAGAATAGGAAACACTGTAAAAAGAGGAGAAAATGCTGGCTACCTATGAAGGGATTTTTCTCTATACTATAATTATGCATTCTATAAACATTTGCAGACGACAGATGGAATGCGGCTCAAATGCTGGGATTTGTCACAAAGGGATTGAAAACATTGTAGGAAAAGGAGAAAATGCTGGCTATCAACGATGATATTTGTCTTTAACAGGATAGAAAACATTGCGGAAAAGGAGAAAATGCTGGCTACCAGCATTTTCTACTCTTCCCACGATGTTTTCAAATGTCTTTTTCTGTAGGGTCGCAAAAATACGGTATTGTTTGATATATTACCTATTCTAACAAATACCCTGTGTATGATTCAGCCCAAAATTTTTATTATCCATCTAACAGCAGATGGTTCCAGTAAGTACAGTCAGTAACTGACAGGGATTAGTAAGTCGGGGGTTGAGAGTTCGAGTTTCATTTTGGTAGAACTCTTTCCGATGATTGATTACAGTGTTTATGACAGGATACGATTCCTTTAAGAGGGAAAGCAGCTACTGTTTTGAATAGTACAGATATATGAAGTAACACGCGGCATGAATGCGTGGATAGGTGCACTGGCCGTCGTAATATTACTCATATTATATTATAAACGTCGTTAACTACAACGGAACTTTTTTTTCTACAGATGAGGTTATCGCATTTTCAGTGAGACTCCCAACTACAAAATTAGTCAACGGAGTGCCGCCTTTCTCTGACGTGATCACAAATATAGGGAACGGATATGACATCGATACCGGTATATTCACATGTCCTGTTGGTGGCCTGTACATGTTTCTCTTCACTGTGGCGTCACAGGGACAGCATGATGTGTACTGCTATATTATACATAATGGCACCAACAAAGTATTGGGCAGATCATACAGTGATAACGCTTACACAACTGCCACAGCTTCAGTGAACTTATTGTTGCAGAAAGGTGATTTGGTTACCTTAGGAGGTTGTAGTGGCTGGAGCAATGTTTATGGCTTCTACGGCATGACAACATTCAACGGTGCTTTGCTACAAAAGACGTAAAAGATACACTAACCACGTATTTTTTCCGATTAGCAAGTTTTGTAATTATTTTTGTGTTCTTTGGTAACTGTACATATTAACAAAAGTTCACTTCTCGAGAAAGACAGAGAGAGTAGTGGAGAGAGAGGGGGTAGTGGAGGGGGAGGGAGAGAGAGAGAGAGAGAGAGAGTTGTCTATCGACCTTTTGATCAGACATTGGTACGTGTATGGGCACGCAACGACAGCTTTACCGAAAAAAAACCGTAATCTAATGACCTTGTGAAAGATGGCTGTTGAAAACACTATAGGAAAAAAAAAATACCGGTAACCAGCATTTTTTCCTTTTCCAAC
Source organism: Tridacna gigas (assembly GCA_945859785.2). NCBI lineage: Eukaryota > Metazoa > Mollusca > Bivalvia > Cardiida > Cardiidae > Tridacna > Tridacna gigas. Next base: position 10,006,222 of record OX244030.2, on the reverse strand, counting down.
AATGTGTTTCACTTTTTAGGACAGTTCCTGCTATTTGAACACATTAGATTTGTCGTCTGTAAATGCTCCCAAGTTGGACAGGTCTAAAACTATTACGTGTGATTGTTCCGCATCTAGTGCCTTACGGACAGATAACAAACAGCTTTCATCATTAGGCTTTACTGTAAAGACTGAAAATACAAAAATCACAAACTAAATACCTGTACTCAAAAGGCTAAAGGTTCAAGGGCAACAACTGTTACATTATAATTCAAAAATCTGTCCTAATTATCTCCCTTGAACCAACGTTTTGGTAATAAATGATTTGCTGACCCCAAAGATGTTTTGAAAATTGCAAGTCACTAAGTTAGCCCCTTATTAATCAACACTGCATAAAAAGGCAGTCTAAATGAACAATCCTGACCCTTGAACCCTTTAAACATGCTAAGTTTCAAAACCTTTCATGAATCCAAAGCCTTGTTTGAAAAAAGACAAAAAGACAGTGTCAACTCAGATCAGCTTGCATCTATATGCATGATGAGCAATGGCTACACTGTCCCCGTATTGTATTATATTGCGTCATTAACAAATTAACAGATTAACAAACTATCAAACAATGCCGGATCCCGACATACCAAATATATATAGCCATGGAAAACATCTTGAGAAAAGGATAAATTGCTTGTAACAAGCAATTCCTTCTTTTCTCACAATGTCCTCTACCCTATATGGCACTTATTTTTTCATTCTCTATGCACCTTCAAATGTCGTCCGCAAATCTGTCTCAACCTGGACCAGTGAAAATTTTGCCGCCGTCCGGCAATGGGTTAAAGGGTAAAATGGTTGACAAAAAGAAACCAAGACGACTGACCATTTTAAAACTCACTTCACGAATTGGATATTTAAAATCTATAGATTATACATCATACTCTTGATGATTAAAATGAAAGGAAGTAATGCTGAGCGTTTATTATTGCAAACTTACATCTTGTGCTCTCCATTGCCTCGGAGAAGAAAATGTGCTTCGTTGCATTTACGTTTCTCATCCCATGTGAAGTTTGGACAGGATATGAAGACCGTTTCCCAACCTTTTAAGGCTAAAGATCAATACAGAAGTAAAGTCGGTAACCAACAAATAAATAAAATCAAAGTATAGTAAGTACCCCGATAGTCAACGAGCCGTGACACTCCCCGTCTGATATCTTTAACCCCAATTAACAGTGCATTGTTAATTACTTATTGACCCCATGAAATATGTCTAATATTGACTAGTACATTAAGGTGTTAAAGATATCACTATCAAACTATTTAACTGACATCAAATGCTTATGATAAATTCAAATTAAACATACCTAGGAATTCCTTACTCTTACATGTTAAGTTCAAAAGACCCCTTGAACTTAATTTTACATCAAGTATTACTTGACTAATGAAAGTTGCATTTATAATGGCAATAGATAATTACCCGGAAACTTTATAAGACCTGATTTGCTGTTACTTAGCCTTAAACACAGCACTGACTTAAACCTTAATTACTACTTTAGAGTATTAAGTGTAACAATTGTCTTTAATTTTCACTAAGAAGAACAACCATTTCGGTTATAGGTCGTGTGTATGTCACACTTTGTCCATTTTTGCATACGCGTACCTCCGCTTTGCGAACTTTACCATCAGAACTGGGTATTGCGTTTAATACTAAACCTGCATGCCATTCGTTTCTTGGCAAGTCCTTATCCTTTAGAAGAATCACATCTCCATTTGTCACATTAGGTTCTACCGATAACCATTTTCTTCTCTGCTGAAGACTGTGTAAATATCTGTCGCGCCATCTTTTCCAGAACATATCAGAGAGAATTTGAACTTGTTTCCAATGTACTTTATAAAGATCCTTAGGATCTAGATTACCACAATGAATAGACTCATAGTTTATTTTCTGAGTTAACAAGGATGTTGGACTTAATATCATGGGTTCTGTTGGATCCATTGATATAGGTCCAATAGGCCTGGAATTAATAATAGCACTAACTTCAGCAAAGAATGTAACTAAAACCTCATCGGTTAAATTCTTCATATTGCTCTCAAGGAGGATTCCATCTATTATTTTGCGTGTCAAACCGATCATACGCTCCCAGACTCCTCCCATATGCGACGAATGGGGCGAATTGAATTTCCATGTAATTCCTGTATTATAGAGAAACCTTGACACTTGCTCATCTTCAACATTGATTGCATGCAATGGAAGACTGTTTGCCGCACCGACAAAATTTGAATCTCGATCTGAGCGAATGAGTTTTACTTGTCCTCTTATTGCAATGAATCGTCTTAAAGCGTTAATGAATGACGATGTGCTCATTTCCTCTATTACCTCTATGTGGACTGACCTAGTGGTAAGGCAGGTAAACATTAAAGCCCACCGTTTAGAGCATGCTGCACCACCTCTAGTCTTCCTTGTGCAAACGGACCATGGACCAAAAGTGTCAATCCCTACAGATGTGAATGGAGGTCCCCGCGTTAATCGATCCTCAGGTAGGTCTGCCATCAACTGATGTGACAACACTCCGCGTAATTTCTTGCACTTTACGCACCTGCTTATAACACTGGAAATAAGCCTCTTTGCGCCAACAATCCAATAACCACAGTTTCTTAGGGCGGCTTCTGTAAATATTCTCCCCTGATGTTTTACTTGACTATGGCAAAAGCGAGTAATCAATAATGACACATGACCTTTCCTAGGAAGAATGATTGGATTTGTCTCTTCTATGGGTAAACAACCTTAATTCAAGCGACCACCTACTCTCAAAATGCCATGCCTGTCTAAATAGGGATTCAATGCTTTAATAGAACTGTTCTTTAGTAACAATCTCTTTTCCTTGAGACAACTTAGTTCCTCTATATAACTTTGTTGTTGTTGTTGCTTAATAATGAACCTCTCTGCTTCAACTTTATGCTCTATCTTTGATTTCTGCTCAAGATCGGTCTTTCTTGACTTGAAGTTAAAAACTGATTCCTGTAACAAGGTTATAGCACTTAGAAGTCTGTTCCATTCCGAGAAACGTTCAAATTTGTCGATGAGACAAAATGTCAAATTTGATTTTAGAGTCTCTACTCGTACTTCTTTATCCTCGTGTGGCATAACAAGCGGATGGCTTTCTGTAACATCAGTGACAATATCTTTTGTAATCCATGATGGAGGTGACAACCATTTGTCCCGAAGAAGACTTAATGAGTCACAACCTCTCGTACCACAATCAGCTGGATTATTGTTTGTTGGTGCATAGAACCACTGGTCTGGTTTAGAGCAGTGTAGGATCTGTTGTACTCTATTACTCACGTAATTATAGAAACGTCTGGTTTTGTTGTTAATGTATCCCAAGACTACTTTACTGTCTGTATAGTACTTCACACATTTAATAGGAAGATTCAAGTTTTCTAACACTATTTGTCCTACTTGGGTAGATAATAAAGCGGCACATAGTTCCAGTCGCGGAATTGTGTGTCCGTGAGAAGGTGCCACTTTGCATTTGCCAAAAACAAAACCTGTATCAATTCTACCATGCTTATCTTGATTTCTAATATAGGCTACAGAACTGATAACTTTTTCTGAGGCGTCAGAAAAGATATGTAATTCATGCTGTGTTCCTTCGTCTAAAGACTGGTTTGTGTACATTCTTGAAATTGACATTGTCTGTAATGACTGGAGAGAACTTAACCAGGATTCCCATTGGTCAATCTGCTTTGAATCTAATTCTTCATCCCAATCCTTATTCTGTGCAATTTCTCTTAATAGTAGTTTACCCTTCAAAGTCATGGGAGCTATGAGCCCCAAAGGATCAAATATACTATTTAAGGTTGACAATAGGCCTCTACGTGTGTTGTTTCCACGTTGTAGCAGAAAATCAAATCGAAAACCATCACATTCAAGGTCCCACCACATCCCTAAACTTCACAAAGAGGGTAATGGGTCTTCTTCTGAAAATGACGCAAGTACTTGAGGGCTATTGGACACAATCTTGTGAAGTCGGAGTTGGCCCTTGTTCATCAGTATGTCTTGTGTTCTCTTAACCAGACTAACTGCTTCTCTCACAGATGAGCTATACTTGAGCCCATCGTCTACATAAAAATCTCTTCTCACAAAATCTTGCACATCTCGATCCCCTGGATGTACACTTTCAACACACTTCCTCAGACAGTATGTGGCTACAGCAGGTGAAGGACTGTTTCCAAAAACGTGTGCAGTCATTCGATACTCAACTAATTCTAAATCCGGGTTGTTCTGTTTATACCAGAAAAATCTGAGATAGTCTCTATGGCTTTCCTTGACTAAGAACGAATAGAACATCTGCTCTATATCGGCTGCTATTGCGTATTTGTTCTTGCGGAATCTAATCAAAATGCCTAAAAGCGAGTTTGTAAGGTTCGGTCCTGTCAACAATGTGCCGTTCAATGAATGGCCTTTATAGCAAGCTGAAGAGTCAAAAACTCCTCGTATTTGGTTCGGCTTATGAGGATGATATATACCAAATATTGGCAAATACCATACTTCTCTGTTGTCTGTTATTGATTTCGCTTCTTCTGCAGCTCCACTATTCAAAACTTTTGACATGAATGTGACGAAATGGTCTCTTTTTAATGAATTTCTCTTTCAATCCCTATCAAGTGTAACAGCTCTTTTGAGCGCCATCTGTCTATTATTCGGTAATAATGGTTTTAGATCCTTAAAGGGTAAAGGTGTCACCCAGTGGCCATTATCACTTTTGCACACTTCCCTATTCATAATATTGAGAAACATATGATCTTCAATAGAAAGTCCCAATTTGTCATCATCCTTTGTTCTTTGAAATAAAGAGTCACTATCAAATGAGTCACTAACAATATGCTCTTTCAGAGTTAAATTATTTTCACAAGGCTCAAATATTGTTGCCCTATTATCCCTTGTTACATGAGTTTTCAAGGCATTTATGCAAAAAGTACCTCCTTTTGGTTTGTGCACTTTACCTAAGCAAACATCCCCTATTATCACCCAACCCAATCCAAGCTTTTGAGCAAATGGTGATCCCCTAGGTCCTATAATCTGATCTTGTACCTGATGTACCTCAATGACATCCCTTCCTATCAATAAACCTATCTTTGTGTCTTTAACCAAAGGAGGAAGGAAATCTGCAATTCTTTCTAGATGTGTGAATTGCATAGCAATTGAAGGGGTTGCTATTTCCGAATGATTTTGCGGAATATTATTACACTCAAAAACTGTTGGTAATGAGACTTGAAAGGCTTTGTCACACGAGCGTACTCTAAGAGAGTGTATTTTTCTACCACTGGACTGATAAGACCCTGAACAAGATGCTAACTCGTAATTTATCTGTTTCCCATTAACCCCGAGAGTGTCAAGTAACTCAGGAGTGGCTAAGGTGCTATTGCTTTGGTCATCTATAATTGCATAGATGGAAATGGACTTATGTGGCTGGCCCTCAGGGTAGACCTCAACTAACAAAGTCTTTGCACACGAACGCCCATTAAACCCCTCCCCACATATTTCAGTACAATTTACATTGGTTTTCGTGCCAGGCTCCCCGCCATGCTTCGGTAGATTTTCAGCCGACATGTGTAATGCAGTAGCATGTTTTGTACTATTACACTTTCTACATTTAACATTGAACTTGCAATCTTTTGCTAAGTGGGAATCAGTTCTACAACACTTGAAACACATTTTCTTGTCTCTCAAGAATTGTTTCTTTTCTTCTAAGGACTTTCTTAAGAATTCTCTACATTCATCAAGAGTATGACGGGAACCTATATGAATTGGACAATCCAGCGTAGTGTCACTATCTACTGAAGTATTGGTGCACTGAAAATTACTGGTGCCTTGTACACCTGTTTTCTTAGTGCTTACTTGACCCTTATGATTAGTACTGACCTTGATTGTACTATTACTATCAAAGGAGAAGCTTGGGTCGTTAGATATTCTGCACATTTCTCCAATGAAAGAAAGAAAATATGTAAATGGAGGAAACATTACATTATTTTCTATCTTGTACCTTGAAGCTCTATCAACCCATTTTCTTTGCAAATGCTGAGGTAACTTGGTGACTATGGGATTGACACCTGCTGATGTGTTAAAATATGACAAAAGTGAACAATACATTGGATTATCCATAATTGAACCAATTTCTAATAAAATGTCATATAAGTCATACAGCCTTTTGCAATCCTTAGCATTCAATGTAGGAAAACTACTTAATTTTCTCTTCAATGTATTTTTAATCAATTCAGGTGAACCGTATCGCTCCTCCAATCTTGCCCAAAGCATTTGGAGGCTTCGACTAGGATCACATGAGCTGATTGCTCTCAGACTACAGGCAAACTTTGACGACTCAGGGCCTATATAATTTGCTAAAAATCTAATTCTTCTTGTGAACTAAGTTTCAACTCGTCTGCAATCCTTTTAAAGGATGATTTCCAGCTGACAAAATTTGCAGGGTCATCGTTAAACTGCAAAGCGTGAAACAATCAAATCTTTTTTCATAAGATAATTTGCTACGTCGTTTAACTGTAACTTGTCTGACACACCATATGCACTTCTGTTCTGTTCTGTACTATCAGCCCATGAGATTTCTCTTTTCACTTTCTGTTGGTCTTCCTGTTTGACGTTGGTTTTTGGTCGATCTTCTCTTAAGAAGTTAGTTTGTGGTTGATCTTCCGTCTTGATGTATGTGCAGGGTTCTTGTTTGATGTTTAGTGTCCTTGGTGTTGATGTATCGGGTTCTGTATTCTCACTTGTAATAGGTTGATGTTCTCCTTTAATTTCAGTTTTCTCTTGGCGTCTGACGTTTGGTGTTCTTGGTGTTGATGATTCTAATTCTACGGGAGAGTGTTGATGCCATGAACTTATCTCTGACACATATTTTTCAGTTCGCACCCTCTTATCTTCTTCTAAGATTGATGATGCTTCCCATTTATCGATAGTTTGAAAACGTTCTTCATAGGCGTTTGCTTCAGCTTCAGCGCCAGCACAGGCTTTTCTTTCTTGAAGCACTTCTAGATCAATTTTCAAGAGGGCTTGTTGTTTCTTTAATCTTGCTTCCTCTTCGATGTATCTGATTCTGGCCTTTGCTGCCTCTGCCTTTGCTCTCATAGAGATAACAGATACCTGTGACACAGAGCTGTGCGATATTTGATCGTGATCAATCCTTCTCTTCAAATGTTCTATAGTTCTTTGTATTGATGTGTCCCACTGACAATCGTCATCTTTGGTTGCAGGTGTTCTACTACCTTGTTCAGTCCAAGGATTATCATGTTGTGGTTCGTTTGTTGCCATGATGTTTCACAAGATTCTTTACGGTTCCGCATCTAGTGCCTTACGGACAGATAACAAACAGCTTTCATCATTAGGCTTTATTGTAAAGACTGAAAATACAAAAATCACAAACTAAATACCTGTACTCAAAAGGCTAAAGGTTCAAGGGCAACAACTGTTACATTATAATGCAAAAATCTGTCCTAATTATCTCCCTTGAACAAACGTTTTGGTAATAAATGATTTGCTGACCCCCAAAGATGTTTTGAAAATTGCAAGTTACTAAGTAAGCCCCTTATTAATCAACACTGCATAAAAAGGCAGTCTAAATGAACAATCCTGACCCTTGAACCCTTTAAACATGCTAAGTTTCAAAACCTTTCATGAATCCAAAGCCTTGTTTGAAAAAAGACAAAAAGACAATGTCAACCCAGATCAGCTTGCATCTATATGCATGATGAGCAATGGCTACACTGTCCCCGTATTGCATTATATTGCGTCATTAACAAATTAACAGATTAACAAACTACCAAACAATGCCGCATCCCGACACACCAAATAGATATAGCCATGGAAAACATATTGAGAAAAGGATAAATTGCTTGTAACAAGCAATTCCTTCTTTTCTCACAATGTCCTCTATCCTATATGGCACTTATTTTTTCATTCTCTATGCACCTTCAAATGTCGTCCGCAAATCTGTCTCAACCTGGACCAGTGAAAATTTTGCCGTCCGGCAATGGGTTAAAGTGTAAAATGGTTGACAAAAAGAAACCAAGACAACTGACCATTTCAAAACTCTCTTCACGAATTGGATATTTAAAATCTATAGATTATACATCATACTCTTGATGATTAAAATGAAAGGAAGTAATGCTGAGCGTTTATTATTGCAAACTTACATCTTGTGCTCTCCATTGCCTCGGAGAAGAAAATGAGCTTCGTTTGCATTTACGTTTCTCATCCCACGTGAAGTTTGGACAGGATATGAAGACCGTTTCCCAACCTTTTAAGGTTAAAGATCAATACAGAAGTAAAGTCGGTAACCAACCAAAAAATAAAATCAAAGTATAGTAAGTACCCCGATAGTCAACGAGCCGTGACACCGATAAAGAGTTAACCCAAGGACCAAAGCTCAAGTAAAGACTTACATCTAACTAATAATTAACTAACGCATAGTACACAATCCCGAGTTTAGACCCTGACAAAGACGGCTTTTGAAAACATTGTGGGAATAGGAGAAAATGCTGATAACCAGCATTTTCTCCTTTTCCCAAAATGTTTTCTGTCCTATGAAATACAAGTTTAATCGTTTGTGCCATATTTAATTTGATTTCTGCAACTTCTTTGAATTTGGACATGTCTAAAATTGTGTCGTGTAGTAAAGGGTGAAGATCTTAACCTGGCGCTAATTAGGACAGCCACAGGAGGTATAATTTTGCTGACTGGTTATTGAATTAGAATTTAATTGTGTTGTACACCGCTTTCAACATTATTTCAGACTTATCACGGCAACGACCAATTTATTTATGCGTGTACGGGGTTTCAACAGGCCGGGTCTCTTAGGTGCCATGCTCAGGGACACTCCCATGAAAAGCAAGCGGCTCAGGGGATGACCGAGTCCAGTACTGTCGGATGGCAAACCCTACATTTACCCCACTGGGCCATGCAGAACCCGTCAACATATGTAGACGGTATAGCTCAACAACATACTGTAGAGGTTAACGTTCTGCCAAAGAATCCCCATGTTTTAACGACGCTTAGAGAAGAGGAATTTGAAAACATAATGGGAAATGGTAAAATGCTGGTAACTAGTATATTCTCCTTTTCCCACAATATTTTTACATTTTCAAAGCAAAGTCAATTTGAGGCACATTAAGTCTGTTACCTGCCAATGATGTCAATTTTGAGATTTCTACACTTTTGATTTTGGACATTGTCCCGCTGTATCTTTGTATATCTTTGTTCTAAAATTAATCTTGGTATAACTGAATGTCGTATTGTTTGTTTTTTCCATGATCATACATTTGAACATAATTGCATTTACTATATACCTACAAATTCCCGCGGTTCAAACACATACATCGTATGCCGATAAAATTGTAAACAACGAAAAGAAAATCCGTATCTACACAGTGTAAAATACGGTGCCAAATATGGTATGGTGACGTAACTCTCGTGCACCTTATTTATGCTTGGTTTCTGATTTGATTGGTCAATATACTACGTGAAATGCTCATCCGCCATTCCTAAAAATACGTCATTTACCAACTAAACCAGTATTTATCTAAATTCCTTACTATTTTCCTATAAAATTGTCAATAATTGATCAATATACTACGTGAAATGCTCATCCGCCATTCCTAAAAATACGTCATTTACCCACCAAACCAGTATTTGTCTTGATTCCTAAGCATTTTCCTATAAAATTGTCAATAGTTGCAATGAGTGTTCAATTCGTAATCTTGAATAAAGTTTCTGCTTCTAAAGAGCTTTCAAATTCTTACTTGAATATTGACACTTGTAGGACAGCGCATTTATTTTCCTTCCTTTTTTAACCCAATATCACAGGAGTTCTAACGACCCTGACAAAAACAGCTTTTGAAACATTGTGCAAAAAGAAGAAAATGCTGGTTACCAGTATTTTTCCTTTTCCCAAGATGTTTTCTACGCTATCAAAAACGAATTTCGTCATTTAATCAACTTTACAATGTCGTCTGCAAATGTTTTCAAATTGGACAAGTCTTGTCGTTTGGTAAAGAGGTAATGTGGAAATAACGTCGTTGATTTAGAGCTGTTATCTTATCCTATGGTTTGACAAGCAATTCATATTATAATGATGATAACGACGACCAAGGGGATGGAGATGATGATGATGATCATGATGATGATGAGTAGGAGGAGAAGGACGACAATGATAATGACGACGATGATGATGATGACGACGATGATGATGACTGTTGTGATGATGATGACGACGATGGACGCGTCATAAGCAGCTTTTCTTTCTTTCTAGAGTTTGTTTTACCTTTGCTTTGCACAGTAGTCTTTCAAAGCCACATGCTGCTTTCCTACATTGTCCGAACATTGTCGAAAAAATGTTCAGCGAAGTGAAGATGATGATGAATTCTGAAATAAAAGGAGAAAATGCCGGTAATCAGCGTTAATTACCCTGTCAAATACAAACGTTGTTTCAGCCTTATCTTTTATCTCGCTTGCAAGTGCTTTCAATTTGGAAAAGTTCAAAATTTTGTCGTCTGGCAAAGTATGACATACGAGATACCCTTGGCCTGTTAATTTTTTGGATCCCGACCCAGCCCCACCCCACTCCATCCCCAAGCCACCTGACCCCATCTAGTTTGCATTTTAATATTCTAACCCTTTAAAGAATAATCCAGTGTTTTAACGACCCTAAGAAAGAAGTATTTCTAAAACATTGTGGAAAAATGAGAAGCCAGCATTTTCGTCTGGTAAAAAAGTTTTAAAGGCAAACTGTTTATTACGCTAGCACGTTCACAGTAAAATAACAATTCCAAATTCTGTGGTAACGTGCCGCAAAACCGTGAAACTCTTTTTACCGCAATGGGTAACGAGGAGAGCTTTCACTAGATGTCTAATCTTGACCAAAAGGTCAGTTCATTTATAGCTTTTAGATTGAGAGTTATTGAATAAATCACGCCATTCTTTACTTTGGATCCATGAAGCTGTGAAATCGAAATCTGTTACTGTTTTCAAGGTTCGCAGGACTTTTTTTTTTTTTTTTTTTTCATGATATGGGCCAATACCGCCAGATAGCTTATCCAGTCACGTGGATTCTTGAAACCAGAGGGGATGGTCGCTGGTTCGAATAGCTAGCTCGGCTCATTCCTTTCCGAGAAGTGATGGAAGCTGTTGCGACAGCATTCTTTCCTCTTACACGGTTGATCATTGTTTCGACCATGAGTATGCTGGAGAGCAGCCGGTTGCTTCTGAAGTATGTTTTGTGAAGCGCTGGTAACAGAAACTTCATGACAGCAGTGGTAGATGGACCAGCCACGGCAATATATCTGAAATAATGTTACAGAGCATACAAACAAAAAATCATAATATGAGCAGAGGTGATAGTAAAATGTAAATAAAGTGGACTCTGATATAGTGTTTGCTTGTGTTGTGACCTAGAATACCTCGGAGATTTTAAAGCGATTGGGTAAGCGAAAGGACAGGCCTTACTATACCGAAGAAATCCTGAAACATCTCCCTAATGCGTAATACCAAGCAAGTCCTTACATAATTATGGATTAATATGGTCAATTTTGTCCATTACCCGGCTTTATCCTCAGTTAGAATGGTCCTTGCACAGGCTGACATGGATCGATATTTTTTGCAAATGCATTAAACCCCCTTTGCACAGAATATGGCTCGCATAAACTCGACTTTTTGGACTCAAAATACTATCCACTAAAAACCAGAACCATTTCCATTTTAAGGCCTGACTAATCAAACCTACGGTATAGATCCAAGATCAGGCTGCACTTTATATGCCGTCTGATCTTGATGTATTCCGTCTGCAAAAGCCTCTGTCTTTGCTTATCACGCTGACAGTAACAAAACATTTTAAATCTTTGAAAAAATGATAAAACTTTAGACTTGTCAAAACTGAAAGCATTTGCAGACGACAAATGTAATTGAAATGTTGGTAATTGTTTCTGAAGTGTAGAAAACCCTGTGTGAAAAGGAGAAAATGCTTGTTAACAGCATTTTCTCCTTTTCCCACAAGGATTTCAAAAGGCTATTTCCTCAGGGTCGTTGAAACTCGAGACAGTGTGGTAAAGCGTTAAATGATATTTAAAGACAAGAACATCTTACTGGCTGATACGTTCTGTGGCAGCCAATCAGATGACTAGTCTTGGAATTAAGATTTACATGTATATTTGATTCCTGCGTAGATAATTTTGATTTCTATATAACGATTTGCGAGTGGCATGCTTAGTAACTCTTGCAGTTTAACATTACGTCAAGGCTAAATATCATAAGAGTTCTCTTTCCTGCAATAAGTTGTTGATTAATTGTCTTTGGTGTTGAACGCCGTTTTAAAAAGCATTGTTTCAGGTATATCGCAGCAGCCAGTGGACGTTTCGTGCAGTTTGTTCTTGATCTATTCCGTCGGAAAAAGCCCGTTTTCGGGTGGTTAGCTGAGAGGGATAATCTTAAGGTTGCAGTATTGAAGAACCATTCTAAATGAATTTAGTTCTTAAATTCAAAGACTCAATATGTAATTGGCTGAAATGTAATTGGCTGAAATTTTGTGCCGTAGCGAATCAGATGGCTGCTAATTCCTGAATACGACCCCTAAAAGATGATCTGCTAATAGCATGTTTAGTAACTCTATCACTTTTCACATTACGTCAAGGCAAGATATCGTAAGAGTTATCTACCTCAGTGTTTATTCTAGGCCGCGGGATTGCTGGAATCCCCCACTTTCGTAAAAAATCCCCCAAACTTTCTGACGCCGTGCGGGACAAATCCCCCACTTTAAATCACGTCGCTGTATTATTCAAAATAGTCTAATTTTTCATACTCTCGGAAGTTTTGGGTCTCCAAATAAAAACAAAACACATACTGGAAAGAGAACTTTCTAGTGTTCTGCTTTTTAATAATGTTTGAGAACCAGTCAAATTATATGTTTAAATTGCGGTCCCCGAACAACCTTAAATCACGAAGCCAAAACTTTTGATGTCGGACCAAAAATCATTTAGAAGAAATACTTTTTTTGTTTGAAATAGATGGTTAATGTACAAACCATTATCATTTTAACTTTGGTATCAAAAATGTTTGTGGATTTACATAGTTCTGTTCGACAACGTGACTGATTTGTTAATGTCCCATCGAAGCCGTAAAATAAACACGCCTTTTTCTGTTGCTCTTAGTAACGGAATGACATCAACATTTCTGTCGTCTGAAATCTTGTTTTACTGGACTTGTCTTTATTTTATCAATGTCGAAATACAGTGAACACAATGTTCAAAGTCGTCTGCCTCATCAACGTCCCAGACAGCAGATGAAGAAGCTGAAAAAGGGTTATTAGTCAGAGACGATTCTGTCGGGTCAGGCGAGGCCATTTTCGGGCCTTCGTCAGTCAGTAAACAACACGTTTTCCAGCAATCGTGGCTGAAAGACTGGCCGTGGTTACAAAAAAAATGACAAAGGAGCTATGATATGCTCGTATTGTTTAAAGCATGGTATAAAGAATACTTTCACCACTGGCAACACCAATTTTCGTACGTCGACATTATCAAGGCACGCTGACAGTGAAGACCATAAGAGTGCCTTATGCTCAGTCATCGAGCAAAGCCTTCAAAAAGTCAGTTGAAAAAACAATTTTCAAAAAGGAAGAGGCCATTGTTAGTGCAATCGAAACTGTGTATTGGCTTGCCAAAGAAAACATCGCTACAGTAAAATATGCTTCTTTATTGGATTTCTTGGACAAGCAGGGATGTGAAGCAGTGAAATCATTTATTTATTTATTTATTTATTTATTTATTGCATCACCTTATAATCCCCCACATTTTTTGAAAATCCCCCACATTTTTTCAAAGCATGGGGGCAGATCCCCCACTTTTTTCAAATCCTAGAATAAACACTGCTACCTTGTGATAATTATTGAAGAGTGGTCGATTTATTTATTGTTTTTTCTTTAATATTTAAAACACCTTTTTCAGAGTTGTTTAAATCCTATCGCTGCGGCCAGTGCATCTATCCATAGTTTTCCGGAGTTTCTTTTACCAGTGCTTTGCACAATATTCTCCCAAAGCCACTGACTGCTTTCTCACATAACCATTGTCAAAACACTGATCCACAAATAGCCATTGATATTGGATCAAAGACTTCCAAAGGTCGGGGTTCACTGTTAAATAGTGATTATCCCTTTACAAAGAAATCCAGTATTTAACGACATTGAGAATGATGGCTTTTAGAAACATTGTGGAAAAAGAAAAATGCTGGAAACCAGCTACTCTTTTATAGACAAATCTCATCATACAATCAAGTCTAATTTGTCATGTTCCTACTCTGTTCCTACTCTTTCAACATGGACAAGCTGAAGTTGTGTCGTCGTTGTGGCGTTAGAGCTGCGTAATACTTTTTTACGCAACGCTAGTGCTCTGGAAAGAAAAAGTGCCACTCGAGATTTATATCAAGGTCACACATAACCCGTCGTATACAAGTACATGCGTTGTATCAAAAGGTCTTGGATGTTCATTGTTACCGACTGAAGGTATTGCACACTGCTAATGGTGAGAAGATCGTGGGCTGAAGCCTTGGTCGAGTCATAAAAGACTGCGGTAGATGAAAGTATGTAGACACATCTTAATCATAATACGATGCATGTTATACGCACAATGACCTCTTAAACTTTTGGTGAAATCCATAAAAAAGATGGAACAGCTACTTCCTTTTCCCTCAGTGTGAGCTTCATCCCATGAATCAGTTCTGGTTTTCCTTAGTCGAAATTAAGACTTATGACACTTATTAATTCCTTACCTCTTTACCAAACGACAGAACTTCAGATTTGTTCAGATTGAAAGCATTTGTAGACGACTATTGAAAAGTGGCTCAAATGAGGGGCTTTGTCTTCTAAAGAGTAGAATGAGGGGCTTTGTCTTCTAAAGAGTAGAAAACATTATGGGAAAAGAAAAAAATGCTGGTCACTAATATATATATATATATATATATATATAAAGAACTGTACCTTAGGGTCGTTAAAACATGGGACTGTGTAGTCAAGGTTATAACTCAATCAACTGCTGACACTAGCGGGCCTATAAGAGACTACGTAGCATCGCTTGCGGATAAAATGTGTCACGATGGGGGTGGAAAGAGAAACCATATCTGATCTTGTCAAATACAGTCCCAACTACGGTATGATCTACCCTCGGCTTAGTTAACGATTTGATTGGTCAAAATGTCACGCTATGCTATTCATCCAACATTCATGTAAAGAGGTCACCAGCTAAACAAGTTGTCTTTTTATGTCTTACGGTTTTCGAACAACATCGTCAATGATTGCAATATTTTTTTTTTTTTTTTTTTTCTAAAATGTGTAGGAATATAATAAAAAAAGAATACGTTGTTGCTGCGTAGGAATATTTTACCATCTCTCTCATGAGAAATCAAATTTTCTGACGCATCTGTCAGCAATTACAAGCAAGAGGAAGGTACCACAACCAAATATTCGTGTACGTATCTTAACACGTTACAGAAAAAAATTAAGGTTTTGGCATTCAATCTTTTGAATAATGTGTTTTGTTTCTAATTTCTTTAACAGGTACTAAGCCAACAAATAAAAAATATCGTTCTCCACCTTCTCTTGAAGTTATAAAATACTTTCAGACTTCCCATGGAATGTATGCAGAATGCAAAACCTACTGAATGGGCTGCCTTAGAATAATTTCCTGTAAAAGCCAACACATAAAAGATGTAACTACATAGTGATTTCCATAAATGTTTCCCTATTTTATCATGGCTTATTGAGATGAGAAGCTACATAAACACTGTAAAAAAAATATATGAGCGGCGTTCTGGCAGAAGGGATTTTTATGCATCTCTGTGATCCATTACACCAGGAAAGTCATTATATAATTACGGATCCAAAAAAACCTTTTTATCTTACAACCGACTTATCAAGAGAGATAATGGTCCTAGAACATGCAGAAAATTTATCTTACAACCGACTTATCAAGAGAGATAATGGTCCTAGAACATGCAGAAAATTTATCTTACAACCGACTTATCAAGAGAGATAATGGTCCTAGAACATGCAGAAAATTTACTAGTAGCAAACCGCTTTGACTCAGGTCAGTAAGTTGTCAAACAAAAGGTCCCGTTTCACACTGGCCGTTTTCCCATTTAGTCTGCCCCTAATTTTTTCTGTCAGGTGGTGTCATGCGGAATTTTGAAGATGTTACCAACAGAGAAAACAGCATGAGTCACGTCTGACTGTGTTATCTTTGGTTTGACCCTTTGCCAAACGATCCCGTGTGTTAACGACCCTAAAAAGAAAAGTTTTCGAAAATACCGTGGAAAATAAGAAAATGCCGGTTACTATTACCCAGATGTAAAATTATGACTTTCTATCTTCAACTAGGTTCGATGGTTGCTCAGAACCACGTATGATGCTTTGTGGGTTCGGACCAACTCTATAAAATATCTCATCGAACAATGGCATCCGCATGATTTTTTATTCTTACGATATGGATCTGCTCACTCACACATCAGCCATTACTTAATCGTAAAAACCAAACAACGACCTCTTGTCATGGCTAAGACTCAGACGTAACGTCAACCTGCTCCTCAGCCCTCCGTCCCCGTGACCTTCATCACCCAGATGTAAAACTATGACTTTCTTTCTTAAATCAAGGCTCGACGCAAGCCGCTGCTTTGTCATTTTTTTAACTAACTAGAAAAAAAGACCTCGTTGAATGGTGGAATCTGCATGAAGCTGCATAAAAAGAAACTACTATTAACCCTCAACTGGTCTCACAAACTACGACTGGCTCTCAGGGTCACGCTGAAACAAAAATCTCTGCCCCTGTCCCTCCGTCCCCGTTGCTGTCTGTTCTTACTACTCGTCTTTGGACTGCATAAATCCTCGTTATCATCCGGGCAGCTAGGAAGTAAAGTTATTCCTGCAGAAGGACCAGCTCATCAAAAGTAATAGTCACCAGAAATGTCATTTAATGTATAAAGTGTTGGGAAAGTTTTGCGAGTGCGCATCCATTGCTCTTGGTAGCGAAAAAGCAAACGAGAAGGCTATTCATGGCAAACTACTTATATAAGTTATATGAATACAAACCTTGATCGTTCGAAACCTATTAAAATAACAGTGGCTGCCAAAAGTAAATAAAGCAGGTGTTAAAAACATTTAAATTTAAATCGTATCATCTAAAAGTATTGAAATTACTGTGAAGATGACAATCTTTTATTGTATGGTCGTTCCAAGTGTTAGTCGGTGGGGAAAGAAATTAATTTCAAAACTAGGTTCAAGGGTGCGAGGTCACCCTATCTTTTTGTTGACTTTTTTCCTGATTTTAAAATTCATTTTTTGCAAGCAAGTAACACTTGGAAAGACCGTGCAAATTGTAATCTTCACAATATTTTTGTATACTTTTGACTGGTATGATTTAAATTTAAATGCCCTTTAACAGGGTTTGTATTTTGCCGTTATTGGGCCTTTAATTATGCAATTTACGTGCTCTGCGTTCCCCTGTGTTTCATTATCTTTGCAGCCAGTTCGTTGCCTGTATAATACATAACATACGTAACTTAAGTCTGTAAACAGTCATTCCGCCTATACTCAAACGTCCATATTGTGTCACTTCTGCATACATAATCAAAGTACTGAAAGTACTGACAGACTAGCGAATTTGATTGTTTGACTGATTGATTGATTGATTGTATGGTGTTTATCAATCCTGTTTTCAACATTATTTCAGTTATGTAGCGGTTGCCAGTGCACATATCCATGCTTTCCTGCAGTTTCTTTTACCAGTACTCCGCACAATATTCTTTCGAAGCCACTGGCTCCTTTTTCCACATAACCATCGTCGAAACGTGAGCGAGAAATGAATTCTGTCGCAATGACTATCATCAATACTCGGAAAGAAATTTGTTGAGGATCAAACCAGCGACCTCCTGTTCTCAAGTCCTGTATGCTACCGACTGAATTGCCAGGGCTATATGTGCTATTGGTTAACTATAATCCAGTTTAAGTTTAACCCTTAACCAGCTAAAAACTGTTAAATGAAACTTTCAAGCTGATAGTAAACACCTGAATATTGCCTCTGCTATTTCACAGTTACACTTTAGAGAAAATTTATCCTCTTATCGGACAATGTAGATCCAAGATCAGACTGCACACACGGTCTGCAAAACGTCATTGAGTCGCGGTAGTGCTGGTGAAAGAAACTCGAGGAAAGTATGGACAGGTGCTCTGGCCGCCGCAATATCACTGAAATGATGTTGAAAACGGCGTTAAACACCATGAAGTCAATTAGTCAATATCTAATAGCACAAGATGTAGTTAACTATTTAACTCTCCTTACAAAATGAAAAATTTTACATCCGTCCGAATTCAAAGCTATTGCAGACCATGAATTAAATGTGGCTGAAGTAATGAAACGTGATTCCAGAAGGGCAGAAAACAATGTGGGAAAATGAGAAAATGATAGTTACCAGCATTTTCTCCTTTTCCCACAATGTTTACAAAGGGATCCTTCCCTAGTATTGTTAAAGCTTGGGATTGTTTGGTAAAAGGTTAATAGAATAACAGTTTAACATACAGAGTAGATTCTTCATGTTTATAATATATACACGTAGCAGTTATTGCTCTCGGTTTATCATCGGTTGTTCATGTTTATCATTGCTATTGTATATGACGAGATACATGTACTTGTATAAGTCAATAAAATCTACCATATCTACCATAATAGTTCAACTGTACACAATGATCTAAATAATATAAATTATTTTAAACTTAAAATAATTTCTTTTATTTCCATTGAGAATTTGTTGTCTGCCAGGAGAAGTTTTTCCAATCGTAATTATCAATGTAAAACACTCGAGTAAGTTACACTTGATTGCTTCGGCTTCCCGCCAAGACGGGAGTATATAAGTCCGGGTTTCCACGTGCATCGCCCTCTTCACTAAACTTTCGGCGACCAAGTTACCAGTTTGTAACGAAAATTGAATTCATTATGCCACGTTCGGGAAGACGATTGCGGGGACGCCAAGTTCAAGCCACCAGGCAACCCACTGGCGATAGTGTAACCGAACCACGAACGAGGAGAGACGAGCAGCCGAGTCTGTAGAGAACACGGTAGAGGACTTGGTACAGTCGTCGCAAGCGGGTGGGTCTTTACATGTAATTGACTTTGAGAATATCACGCGGTCGTCAGACAACCGGCTATCTGAGCCCATATTGCCAGTTACGTCGGTGGCTGGGAATTTCTTAGGTTCTTGCAGTTCAAATAGTTCACTTCCGGTGATATCTGTTGTTTCGTCTGCTGAAATTACGTCCACTAGCAATCCGTCCATTACTTATTCGTCCCCCATAATTCCGTCTGCTACAATGTCGTCTGCTTCAATGTCATCTGCTGCGACTCTAGGTTTTATGTCTAGCACCATGGTGCCGGGTCTACAGGCGAATCCATGTTTACGCTTGGCTGACGATGACATTGCAGCGCACGTGCCCACGTCAATCAAGCAAAAGATTTGTAGGGGTGAATTCGTTAATTTAGCTATTTTATTGAAAGGAGCAGCCGAATTATCGGATTTCTGCAAAGGGTCATTGTTCAAGCTAAATAGTGATGGTCTAATTGAGGCAACCCCAAGGGAGTGTAAGGACCAAATCTTAAGTATCGAACATTGGACAGATGCTTTTATTATATATTCATCCATATATTTGTCTACTCATTCAGATAAGATATACGAAATGTTGCATTACATGTTCAATATCAGGGAATGTGCTAGGCGTCAGGGCGGTCTGGCATGGAGGAACTACGATGAGCAATTCCGCTTGAGACAGGCTATATACCCAGCTCCATGGTCAAAGATAAATAACGACTTGTGGTGGCGCTGCATGCAGGTTAGGTCTATCGCACAATCAAATCCATCCCCTTTAAGGTATACTTGTAATGAGTTCAACAAGGGTAATTGTACGTGGCCAAATTGCAAATTCGCTCATCGCTGTGCGACATGCTCGGGTTCGCATGCACAGATTAACTGTTTTAGTCAAACTCAGCTCAGTCCTTCAAACCAAAGTACGACACCAAATTCTTTTTTTTTTTTTTTTTTTCCGAGGCAGAGGCAGAGGGTTTCGAGGTCACAATTCATACAGAGGAAGTTCAATAATGATTTGACAAAGGGAGAGAAGGTAACGGATAAATGTTTTACACTTGCGAAATCCCCAATAAAAGTTGAAGCGCTTAGAAAGTACTTAAGTAATTATGACGGCACAGAAGCTGACTTTTTGCTTAGTGGCTTTCTACAGGGATTTCCTCTCCAATACTCTGGTCCGCGGGTAGCGCGAGATTCAAAGAATTTACGTTCAACAAATCTTAATCCAGAATTAATAGAAAAGCAAATTGAAAAAGAAATTGAAGCAGGGCGGGTAGCAGGGCCTTTCTCGGAACGCCCTCTTCCAAATTTAATAGTATCTCCGATAGGATTGGTTCCAAAGAAAACACCTGGAGAATTCAGAATGATCCATCATCTTTCGTACCCGCCTGGTCAATCAGTCAATGATTTCATTGACCCCTCAATCTGTTCGGTACAATACACCAGCTTTGACGAAGCAATCAAGTTAGTTCAACATCTAGGAAGAAATTGTAAATTGTTTAAGGCAGACATCAAAAGTGCGTACCGTCTTATTCCAATCAAACCTTCAGACTTCGAGTTGCTAGGTTTTTTGCTACAAAGATAAATTTTATTTTGATAAAGCGCTTCCTTTCGGGGCCTCAATTAGCTGTATAACTTTCGAAAGGTTTGCGAGATTTCTGCAGTTCTGTGTAGAATCAAATTTTGATACGGCTGCCTTGATTCACTATTTAGACGATTTTTTGGGGGGCGATAGAACGCAGGTTTCGTGTCTGTCTGCGCTAAGTATCTTTAAAAACACTATGTCCGAACTGGGCGTTCCGCTAGCAGACGAAAAGACGGAAGGCCCGACGGAAGTTTTGGTATATTTGGGGTTAGAACTAGATTCTAATGAGATGGTAGTACGCATCCCGAAACATAAAATAGAGGAAGTAATCCTAAAGATCAGAGAAATTCTGAGCAAAAGAAAAACTACACTTAAAAAGATACAGTCATTAATTGGGTCTCTACATTTCTGCTGCAGAGCGATTGTTATGGGTCGACCCTTCATTCGTCGGCTTATTAACTCGATTTGCGGGCTTTCCAAACCATTTCATCACGTGCGTTTAAAGCTAGATGTGCGCCGAGACTTAATTATGTGGCAAAATTTCTTGGTCAATTTCAATGGGGTGTCAGTTTTTCATGACAAATATTGGACTAAGAATTGCGAAGCACAGTTGTTCTCAGACAGCGCTGCCGGCAAAGGATTAGGTTTCGGCATATTTTTTCAAGGTCACTGGTCTCAGGCTAAATGGCCAGACACGTGGCGTCTTCGTGGCTATACTTCAAACATTACTATTTTAGAATTATTTCCAATTCTCGTGGCAATATTCTTATGGGGTTCGAAATTACGTAACAAAAAAATAGAATTTAATTGTGACAATATTGCCGTTGTCGAAATTATTAATAAATTGACGTCAAAGTCGGAATTAGTTATGAGCATGGTCAGATTACTAACTTTACAGTGCCTGAAATATAACATTCTTATAAAAGCCGTTCATATTCCAGGCTTTAAAAATGAAATTTCGGATGCACTATCTCGCTTTCAGGACTCGAAATTCAGACGGCTCGCTCCACAGGCAGACATCATGCCTCATCCGATCCCAGAATTTCTATGGAGTGTCTTCGACTTAGAGCTCGAAGCCTGTTACACAGAAGTTTAGCGCCAAATACTCGCCTGACCTATGTAGTGGCACAGAGGGCTTTTGCGAAATTTAGATCTAGTTATAGTTTAAGTAATACTTGGCCAATACCATGTGCGCACCTAGTTCTGTTTATTGCATACTGCTTTGAAAACGGTAAATCCCCGAGAACCATTTCTACTTACTTCGCAGGGCTAAACTATTTCCACAAGCTGTATGGCCATGACGACTTAACTGAAATATTTGTTTTAAGAAAGCTACTTGAGGGCTGTCGCAGAAGTCGTTTATTAGTAGATACACGGGTCCCCTTAAACAAATGTTCCCTAGAAACTATATGCTCCGTCCTGCCACAGGTGGCTTATGACGATTATGAGATGGCATTGTTTTCCTCCTTGTTTACGTTAGCGTATTTCGGGCCTTTTAGGGCAAGTGAGCTAGTCGTTCCCTCAAATCGGGAGCATCAGAGGGTAGTGGCAGCATCAGATGTGTCCATTATTCCCAATAATTACGTATTTATCCGTCTGCACTATTTCAAGACAAATCAGTACGGTAAACAATGCACTCTTAAATTACCAAAGGAAGATGGGTTGATCTGCCCAGTACGGGCACTGAATGAATTTTTAGCTCGACGGCCAGCTGTTAGTGGTCCGTTGTTTGTACATCGTGACGGATCCCCGGTCACTAGGTCTCAATTCTCTGCGGTCTTAGAAAAGTGTGTTATTGCCGCTAATCTACAAACTGTAGGAAGATATCGTACACATAGCTTTAGAATTGGAAGAGCAACCGATTTAGCAATACAGGGGGTATCATCGGAGGCTATTATGCTCCTTGGACGATGGGTTTCTGGTTGCTATAGGAACTACATTCGCATTTAACTGCTTATCTCTTACCTTAAGATCTTCAATTATGTACATGCAATTTTACATTCACTGATTTTATTTCATTTAAGCGGTTTGGATTCTTTGAGACTCGATTCCTTACTGGGCCGGTGTGTATGCCAGGGACAGAGGGACCGCAAATCTATGCTTAACTAACAAGTCGATTGAGTGGTTAGGGGTAAGAGGTCTCGGATGGACCCGTCTCAGGAGGAGTATTGAAGCAAAAGTGTTGTTTTCGAACAGTCCCGAATTAATCATAATTCATTTAGGTGGTAACGATTTGACAGGCTTAACTAACTTGGAAATAAAAGATGCTATTCGCTCGGAAGTGTCCTATCTTCGAGAGGCTTTTCCCCAGACGACCATAGTTTGGATGGATATTTTGCAGAGACAGGTCTGGGCGGGAGCTTCTGGGGGATACGATGCTATCGAGCGTAAGCGTAGGCGTGTAAACAGAATTGGCCGCATGTTAGTTTGCTCGTCGGGTAAGTCCGACATTATCAAGCCTGAAATAGACGCGAAAACAGCATTTTTCAGGCCCGATGGTATTCATCTCAATAGGATAGGTCTAGAATTTTATTTAGATTACCTAAATGACGCCATAAAAAAAGTATATCTCTCTCGACTAATTTTTCGGGGGATAAATTTTGTATAAATTTATTGTGGCGGCAAAAATCAGTCGCGTGTAGAGCAATAGCTAGCTCACTTCCTGGGTACCCGGTAGTGACTTAATTTTGCTTCTACAAATGGAAATTTACTAGCGTAATAGTTACTTGTTTTCGCTCTCTGGATGTCTTATTGTCGACGGAATCTTCACAATGCAAGGACATTACCTGGGTAACCCGGTATCGTCCTTCAGAGCGGCCAAATCATTCCACGCCTATATATTTACATCAGCTGTTTCTTCCTGACAGTATTTGCGTTAACGCTTATTAAACTGTTGTTATCACTCAATCTTGTTTATTTATTCGAGTATGAAATAATATAAATTATTTTAAACTTAAAATAATTTCTTTTATTTCCATTGAGAATTTGTTGTCTGCCAGGAGAAGTTTTTCCAATCGTAATTATCAATGTAAAACACTCGAGTAAGTTACATTTGATTGCTTCGGCTTCCCGCCAAGACGGGAGTATATAAGTGCGGGTTTCCACGTGCATCGCCCTCTTCACTAAACTTTCGGCGACCAAGTTACCAGTTTGTAACGAAAATCCCACCCGCCTCTCCCTTTATCTTTGGCAAAGTTGCAGAGCGTTATTAGGGAAAAGATCTCTTTTGTCCATGGTAATGGGGCTACAGTTAGGGTAGGATACAATTAGCGGGGCTTATTTTTGCAAAGGCTGTTACGTTATTGTCACACTGCTATCATAAAATTCTTTGAAATCTTTTATAACATCTAAAATAGCCCTGCTGGTTGTATTATGGTCTATCAGAGGCTTAGCTTACATAAATCTCTCAAGTTGTTATTCTTTACAGAAACAAGTAATCAGTCAGAAGAACAGAGGATATACACAATGGACGCAGGTTCAATGCTACAGGGCAGAAGTCCAGCAAAAGCATAGTAAACAGCTCAGTGGATTCAGCAAAGAAAGCCATTTAAGCCACAGTGATATTAGGACTGTCGCTCTTGTAGTCAGTGAGGTTCCGTCTATCATAGGGCAGTTTATGTAAATCTTATTTCCAAGTGCATGTAGCTTTATCTTTCATCCTGTTAAGGGATCTTTACTGATTGAGCAAGGAGTCGCTATCCGCTGTCGGGCACCCACTTCGGGAAGGACTTCTTGGTAGATCGCAACTGTAAAATTTCATGTATCAATCCGCCCCTTTATTGCCGTGTTACGTGTTTTGCTGTTACAAAGGTTTCGCCCTAGTACTTGGTGATGCCTTTCTTGCTATCGCATTGCTTTTACTTTCTGCTGTATGAAACATGTTCTAAGTATGTG
Organism: Tridacna gigas; assembly: GCA_945859785.2. NCBI lineage: Eukaryota > Metazoa > Mollusca > Bivalvia > Cardiida > Cardiidae > Tridacna > Tridacna gigas. The sequence goes on along the minus strand of OX244030.2, from coordinate 9,981,599 downwards.
TATGTTCTGCATTGTTACTGCTAGGTGGAATCATGTAAGTTCTGCCTATCACTATTGCTGTGGTGTTCTATGTAAATTGCATTTAAGTAGCTAATTAGCAGATTGCTCTAGCAGCATCACGTGTAAAGGAAAAGCCATATTCGCCGTGTAAAGGAGTGAAATTCGCATATCTAATTCGGATTGCAAAGGTTAGAATGTTATATAGTTGCCTGTTGGTATAAACTGTTAATAAAAAATGTATATATATAGCTTATTGCTGTTTAGCCTCGGGTCGCCGATTGCTGAGATTAGCTTGTAAGGGGCGGCAAAAATCAGTCGCGTGTAGAGCAATAGCTAGTTCACTTCCTGGGTACCCGGTAGTGACTTAATTTTGCTTCTACAAATGGAAATTTACTAGCGTAATAGTTACTTGTTTTCGCTCTCTGGATGTCTTATTGTCGACGGAATCTTCACAATGCAAGGACATTACCTGGGTAACCCGGTATCGTCCTTCAGAGCGGCCAAATCATTCCACGCCTATATATTTACATCAGCTGTTTCTTCCTGACAGTATTTGCGTTAACGCTAATTAAACTGTTGTTATCACTCAATCTTGTTTATTTATTCGAGTATGAAATAATGATTGACTGAAGGAATGAAAAGGGTTCCCTGTCCAGTCGGGGTTGATATAGCTGGGATTTGCTACAAGTTAACCTTTGTGTATCTATTAATAGATTCATTCATAATGTTACAGTTGTGTAGGAATAAGTGATTCTCTGCTTTGCATAGGTCACTCATTTTACATATAAGCAAAGATGTTGTACCTTATAAATGACATCTTGTTCAGTTTATTACTTTGTAAGACGACATGTTCAAATCGGAGAGGTAGAGATTTCGTGGTTTATGTCTAAATTGTCATGTATAACAGAATTAAGATTTCTAACAGAAAGAAGTATTTTCTGTGTGGCAGGATTTGGCAACTGTGGGGTTTTGAATCTAGGTCAATCTTGATGCCTATACACTGCCTTCCCTAGTCAAAAATTCCAAATCAAAGACGTAGTTCTGGTACTATGAAGTTCGCCATTAGTGTATATGTAGAGTTAGGAATGAAATATTTCGGTTATAAGGTTTGTTTAAGTTTTATTTTATATAGTTCTACTGTAAAGTCATTTTATTTAACCTTTACCGAGTGACATACTACGGCCGTAATACTGTATACATAAATACGTTTAAGGATCCATCTGCGTTATATCTCCTGTTGTTTTTGTTCTAGTCTTGGAGCCGCCTATCTGTACATTCTTGCCTTGTGGAGGAGTGCCACAAACAACTGCCAAATCGGAAGGATACGCGTCATGAAAAAAAGTCCATCGGCCCAATATCTTATAAGTCATACCTAAATAGAAAAGTAAACACGGGTTTGCTTCTAAGAATTTGATTGTTGCAGTCTTTAAATCAAAATGAGTGATTCATAGTTTAGCAATTTAACCCTTTCAGCGCCGAATATCTAAGCTCGACCTCTTTCTTCATTTAAAACTTCATGTAACGTTATGAGTGAAAACTCAGTTATCAATAACTCTATGGCTCTCCAGATAGGCGTGTGTTTGAGAGTCTAGTTTGCTTAGAATTTTGGCTACTGATGCCTTATGAATATTGATATTGACAGTGGGAGAGTTTTGACTTCCTATAAATGTGGTGTGAGATGCGCGATCGGGGAGAGAGATGTGAAGACAGAGAGACTGGTACCATCAGGTTGCGTGACAAGATCTAGTGGAGAGAGAGATGTGAAGACAGAGAGATTGGTACCATCAGGTTGCGTGATAAGATCTGGAAAGAAGGACTTAGGAAAGTACAAGAAAATGTTTTAAAATAAATGTTGTTTGTGAAAAACTTTGACTTGGTTGTTTCAAGGAAAAATCCACTATACGATCTAGACAGAAGCATAACGTTACATACAATCCGTTGATACTCGGAGAGATTTTTGTTCTTAAAGGCTTGACTAAACAAGAGAACGGTATAGATCCAAGATCAGAGTGCACGATCTGTGCAGGTTGATCTTGATCTATGCCGTAGGCAAAAGCCCCTGTTTTTGACATTGAAGCTGAAAGGGTTAAAACGGCCAACTTTGATATACATTGGACTAAGACAAAAGCATAAATAGTTCTTGCTCCCTCAAAGCTATGTGCTAGACTGATTACTTTTCGACTTTACAATGAAATTCGATAATTCTAAATAAAGGGGCAGAATGAAAGGCCGAATTACCAGTACTTTTAATGGCTATATACTCGTATTTAGTCTAAAGATTATCAAAAAAATGCCCGTCACTTAAAATTTGTCTTCACTCTATACCAGGCAGATAAGTGACTTATCCAAATTTAAAGCATTTGCAGGTGACAAATTAGATATAGCTCACATGACCCGATCTGCCTTTGAAAGGGTAGAAAACATTGTTGGAAAAGAAGAAAATGCTGCCAACCAGCGCTTTCACCTTTTCCAACAATGTTTTCAAAAGTTTACGTCTTCAGGCTCGTTAAAACACGGAGTACTTTTGTAAAGTGTTAAATTGGTTGATAATATGGCGTTTAACGCCGTTTTCCGCATTATTTCACTTTTATCACGGCGGCCAGTGCACCTATCAATGCTTTCCCGAGTTTCTTTTTATTAATACTTTGCACAATATTCCTCCCAAGCAACTAGCTGCTTTCTTAAAAAATCATCGTTGAAGCAGCTATCAGCGGTAGGAGAGGAATAAGTTCTGTCGAAAGATCTATTATTAATCCTTGGAAAGAAAATGACCAAGCCGGGGACTCGAACCAGCCACCTTTGGTTTTCAGACTACATTTTAAGCTTAGCACAAATGATACAATTTGTCTTTAGAAGGACAGAAAACATTGTGGGAAAAAGACAAAATGCTGGTTACCAGCATTTTCTCCTTTTCTCACAATGTTTTCTAGATGCCCCTATCCTGGGGTCGTTACAGCAGGGGATTATTTGATAAAAAATTGAATAATTCAAATAAATATGTTCCGGTTATTGCATTTTGCAACGAACAAGATAAAACTGTATTGACCATAGTTACGAATAATTTGCACGTTTATACATATCTGTTCCAGTGACAAAAATTCAGTAAAGACTAACTTAACTTGACTCGCGCAGAGGAGCGGGTGAACAGAAACATAGACAGACAATAACTGAAATTTCTACTCAAACCGCATGATAACATTTTGTTAAAATGTTTAGCAGCCCAACGTATGCGCAGCTGGTGAAGCGGAATTTGCATGTCAGTTTCCCACGAAATGTTATTCTACGGCTGTCAAATAAAAAAAAAAAACAACTTCTATAAACAGACCTTAGGTTCCCATGTTCCTAAGGACGCCTTTTGATAAATCAAAAACACCTGTGGCAAAAGGAAACAGCAGAATCATTCGTAATCAGTCTGTCTAGGTTGTTACATGTCAAAATAAACAGGAAAATCAAATATTATCTACATTGCGCTCTTAGTTTAATTGTTCATCATGCAAGTTATGCCGTACTTTTTGACCGGACTTTTGTCATTCATGGTCTTTTTTGAAAATGTGAAAGCGTTGTCAGCTGAGCCGGTATGTTCGAAATTCAATTATGAAATGAAAACACTGGAAGCGATGCTTCGAATGGAAAACCGTGTGGAGAAAATGATGGAGGAAATTACCTCTGTTAAAGATAGGGTGACAAAAGAGCTTGATGAATTCAAGAGTAGACAAGATGAAGCTGAAAGACAACTAAAAGCAATGGAGAGCAAGATCACAGCTCTGAAGTCTGAGGTAGAAGTAAAAACAAGGCCAGGTAAAAGATGGCTATATTACTAATCTTTAGGTCTCTTGTCAAGTCTTTACCAATCGACAAAATTTCAGCCTTGACCAAATTGAAAGCATCTGCAGAAGCCAAATTCAGTGTGGCCGTGGCTCAAATTATGGGATTTGTCTGTGAAGGGGTAAAAAAACATTGTTGGAAAAGAGAAAATGCTAGTTACCAGCATTGTTTTCCTTTTCCCGCAATGTTTTCAGAAGCCTTCCTTTTCAGAGTCGTTAGCTTTAGGTTTTAACGTCTCCCGGGTAGAAGGTTTTTCATTACAAGCATTTGCTCTTTTTCTCTTTTTCTCACAGTGCTTAAATTCAACCCTTTTTAAGACAAATGTCGTCATTATAGCCGAATTTTATTGAGTTTCCACTCTTCAAGAACGTTTTATATGGCCAAGTTTTGACCCCCAAGCCGATAATAAAACACCAAAGGTACCTATTTCAAAGGTACATTATGGGAAAAAGTATCTCCGTATCGGGCAGTGTAGATCCAAGATCAGACTGCACGTTCTGTGCAGTCTGATCTTGATCTGACTGTCCGTAAAAAGGTTATCTAGTTGCGCTTAGCAGCCTATGGGTTAATATTTTAGTCTGGTAAAAAGGTTAAAACGTGAGCAGAGTTTGCACACCTAGCTTTATCATTATAAACGGTATTATATCAGTTATTCAAACATGCAATATATGAAATATTTCGTTTAACTCCTTAATTACATGAAGATAAAATCATAGACAGTGAGAACCGTGCTGGCAATCAGAACTGCTACTTTATTGTTTTCGGGGAAGAACATTCATTCACATTTAGCCCTTACACTGCTTAATACATCAATAATGCGATTCCAGAGTTCTTTTAGTTGAATTGATTGGTTGGTTGATTGATTGATTGATTGATTGATTGTCGTTTTACGCTGCTTTCTACATTATTTCAGTCATATCACCGCGACAGCTCACATACGTATTCATGTATTTCCTGGGTTTCACCAGTCATAGGCTACGGCTCTGACGTGTCTTTTGGCCGGAAGAATCTCACCTGACGGTGAAGATTCAAGATCAGGCTACATGTTCAATGACTGCATTGTACAGTCTAGTCTTGATCTACAGTTGTACCGCGGCAAAGGCGCACTAAGTCATGCTGAACAGCCTTTGGGTCAAAAGAACAAAAGCTAGATGATCTGGTAACTGCACGTACAAGTCTAAATACAGACCTTTCGATCGGCTATACATAGTATACAACAATCCAAACACAAGCGATAAATCGAACTTATACGTGTAATTTTAAGGGGTCATTATCATTTATATGTAATTTGAACTTCTAATTTCAACATTGTGTAGGATTCAAAGAAACAACAGTTGGTGTTAATAGATCAAGTAATTCTACATTAGCGAACGTACATGTAGCGTAATTCATTTTGATCTGTGCATTGTCTGACACACCCTGAAATAGAGGGAAAAAGAGCAAATAGCTATTTAACTTTTAATCGAGACTTTATACTGAGATAAATTATAGTATCCCATTCCAATTTTTTTTTTCTATACTATATACATTCCATGAACATTTGCAGATGACAAATTGAATGCGGCTAAAATGCTGAGATTTGTCACAAAGGGATAGAAAACATCGTAGGAAAAGGAGAAAATGCTGGCTACCAATGGTGGGATTTGTCTCTTAGAGGATAGAAAACACCATGGGAAAAGGAGAAAATGCTGGCTACCAGCATTTTCTCCTTTTCCCACGATGTTTTCAAACGTCCTTTTCTTTAGGATCGCAAAAATACGGGATTGTTTGATTTATCACATACTCTAACAAATGCCTTGTTTATGATTCAGCCAGAAATGTTCATTATCCATCTATTAGCTGATAACTCCAGTACGGTCGGTAACTGACAGCGATGAGTAAGTCAGGGGTTGATAGTTCGAGTTTCCGGTTGGTAGAATTGTTTTTGGATGATTGACTATAGTGTTTACGGTTGGATTAGTGTTAGAGGGAAAGTGGGTGTGGGTGTGTGTGTGTGTGTGTGTAAAGCATGAATGAATAGGTACGTGCTCTAGTCATCGTAACAGTGATATTACTCAAATTATATTACAAACAACGTTTCTACAACAAAAACTTTTGTTTTCTACAGATGAGGTTATCGCATTTTCAGTGAGACGCCCAACTAAAAAATTAGTCAACGGAGTGCCGACTTTCTCTGAAGTGATCACAAATATAGGGAACGGATATGATGTCGATACCGGTATATTTACATGTCATGTTAGTGGCCTGTACATGTTTGTCTTTACTGTGGGGTCACAGGGACAGCATGATGTGTACTGCTGGATTAGCCGTAATGGTTCCAACACAGTGTTTGGCAGATCATACATTGATAACTCCTACACAACTGCCTCAGCTTCAGTAAACCTATTGTTGCAGACAGGTGATTTGGTTACGTTAGGAGATTGTCGTGGCTGGAGCAATGTGTATTCCTCGGACTTCGCTACAACATTTAATGGTGCTTTGCTGCAAAAGACGGAAAGAGAAAACCAACCATGTATTTTTCCCTATAGAAAGTTTTGTAGTTATTTTTGTGTACTTTGGTAACTGTACATTTAACAAGTTCATATCCCCCCTCTCTCTCTCACAGAGAGAGAGAGAGAGAGAGAGACTTGTCTATCGACCTTTCATAAGACATTGGTACATGCATGAGCACAACGACAGATTAAAGAAGAAAATGTTGGTAACCAGCATTTTCTCCTTTTCCAACAATGCTTTTCCCCTTGTTAGGACAACTCTCATTTTTTAAGCACATTTGTCGCCTGCAAATGTTTTCAATTTTGGACAAGTCTAAAATTATTTCGTCTGATAAAGAGTTAACCAAAGGAGCAAAGCTTAAGTAAAGACTTACATCTAACTAATAACTAACTAACGCCTAGTATACAATCCGGAATTTAAACAACCCTGACAAAGACATCTTTTGAAAACGTTGTGGGAAAATGAGAAAGTGCTGGTCAGCAGCATTTTCTACTTTTCCCACAACGTTTTATGTTCTATCAAAGACAAGTTTAATCATTTGTACCATTTTTGATTTGTTTTCTGCAATTGTTTTCAATTTAAAGAAGTCTAAATTTTTTTTGTCTGATAAAGAGTAAAGCCAAGAAGCAAAGCCTAAGTAAAGACTTACATCTAACTAATACCTAACTAACAGTTTCTTTTTTTTAACCTTTTAGTTCACAGCTCGGAGTTTAAACGACCCTGACAAAGACAGCGTTTGAAAACATTGTGGAAAAATGAGAAAATGCTGGTAACCAGCATTTTCTCTTTTTCCCACAATGTTTTCTGTCCTATCAAAGACAAGTTCCATCATTTCTGCTAAAAATATATTTTCTGCAATTGCTTTCAATGTGGACATGTCTAACATTGTGTCATGTAGCAAAGGGTTAAGCTCTGAACTTGGCGCTGATTAGGACAACAACAGTGGTGCTGATTGGGGGGAGCAATTAGAAATTAATGGTGTTGTACGCCGCTTTCAACATTATTCCAGATGTTACACGGCGCCAGGTCATTCATTTATAGAAGCATGGGGTTTCTTTAGGTCGGATCTCTGAGATGTCATGCTCAAGGACAATCCCTCGAAAAATCAGGTACCTTAGGAGAGGATCGAGGCATGTTCTGTTGGATAGTGAACCCTTCATGACCGGGCCATGCGGCATTTGTGGACGGTATATATCAAGATCATACTGTACAATGTAGCCTTTTGCCAAGCAATCCCGTGCCTTAACGACCATTAGGCAAGAGGCATCTGAAAATATTAGAGTGATAAATGTCGTTTCATATTAACGTAGATAAGAAAAGGAAAAAAGAAGGAATCAAATATTGACTATTAATTTAGTTACAGGTACTAAGTTTTTTCCCCGCTGTATCTTTGAATATTTTCATTCCAAAACTAATCTTTGCCAAGAATGCCGTATATATTTGAATATAATTGTATTTATTATATATCTACAAATTTTCCGGCTCAGATACATGCAACGCAGGCCGATAAAATCGCACACGATCTGCACCGTGTCAAATAGGTTCCAAATATGGATCATGTGATCTTTCTTTCTGCTTGGTTTCTGATTTGACTGGTCAAAATTCTACTTGAAATACCCATCCGCCATTCATGAAAATACGTTATTACCCACAAAACCACCAGATGTTCAAATTTCTTACCATTTTCTTATTAAATTGTCAATAATTGGAATATTTTGATCCAAACATTGTCGGAACAAAGTAAAGCGACAAGTTGATGATGATGATGATGATGATGATTGTGGTTGTGGTGATTTCGACGACAACAATGATGATGATAAGATGAAGATCATAACGATTATGATGGTGGCAGTGAGGTTGTGGTGATGGTGGCAGTTGCGACAACGATGATGGTGATGATGATGATGGTGATCATTATCTCATAGGAGAGAATGATGGTAACCAGTGTAATCTACCCAATCGAACACAAAACGCTGTTTCAGCCTTAAGTAAGATGTCGTCTGCAAGTGGTTTCAATTTCGAAATTTTTGTCGTCTGGCAAAGTATCACATCACAGACATCCTTGGCCCCACCCCTTATCGTTTAGTCTATCTAGTTTGCCTATTGTTAACCCTTTATAAAAGAGTCAAATGTTTAAATAACGACCATGAGAAAGAAACCTTTTGAAAACAGTGTGGGAAAATGAAAAAAAAATGCTGTTAATAGGCATTTTCTTATTTTTCCATAATGTTTTCTTTTTTTCCAAAGCCAAATCTAGTCATTTAATTTGCCGTCTGAAAATGCCTTTATTGTGGAAACTGTCGGGTAAGAAAAAGATAAACTGTTCTTTTGTCCCTGTACGTTCATACATTGCTCTAGATACTACATGACAACGGATTACAGTATTACGTAAAGCGCGATAAATACTGGATAAATTACGTCATAATTTCCCTCTTGTTGAATGGCACGCGCTGTTTACTAAGGTGCGCGAGAACTACTGTTTCCACCTTCTATTGAAGAGTGACAATATGAAATCGGTATTTTCACTGGTCATGACCATGAAATATCAAACCATAATCCACCATTATTTCTCGACAAGTAAGCTTACTGAACAAAAAAAGACGCCAGGAGAGGTCTGCATCACTGCTTTCAAACTGTTTATTGACTTTAAATTTCAATATATTTTACAACATGTAAACAAACAAATAAAGCATTATATGATTGCCGCTGCATAGAAGCCTCGTATGCATTACATGACAGACACGTGACCTTTCTGCGTTTTAGAGTCGCGTGATCTTTTCCCCCTGTGTTCTCTCTCTTTTCTAACGAAAAAAAAAAAGTTTTTTCCTGATAGGATTTACATGTATTTGTTTAATGAAAAATTACAAGTATTTGAGAGGTCATTTTGTTCTGAAGATAATGACTGTAATTGAAACTATCCTTTGAATAGATAAAATGAATAGTTGAAACTATCCTTTGAGGTTCAGCAAGAATTGGCTTCCGTTTTAGTTTCTGTTTTTTTTGAACAGATAAATGATGGAAGGGAATATTAAAGAAGAAAATATCGAAAAAAAATCTTGGTTTTTGTATTGACCATCGAAACACGTTTGAATCAAATCAATACAAAATTCTTTTTTTGAAATCCGTCACATAGAAACAAAACGCGTCTATGTCCTGTTTCAGATATTTTGATTTCGGTTTATTTATAAAACCATGACGAAACATACTGTGTATCAGAACAATTTCACAAAAACAAAAAGGATTAAGACTGCAATTTCCGGGGCAGTCTGCCTTCTAAACTCACCAATGTTGGGGAGGTCTGATGACCTCTCCAATAAACTACCAAAAAGCATGGAAGAAAGACCAGTATACTACATTACAATGTGTGATATACGTGATATACATTTTACTTTTCTAAGAATCATAAAACATCACTTTAAAAGAAAAATACAGCTGTCAGTTGAAATCGTTACAAAAACATTATTTAATTTTTTTTCATCAATTTCGATTGATAAGAGGAAATTACTTTACTGTAGTTGTTGTTGTCATTGAAAAGGACTATCAAGAGATCCCCAATGTTTAAGATTAGATGACTGAAAGTATTTCAAAGGAAACTTCTTTGATACGGACGAGTTACGGAAACGTATGAGTTGTGACGAGTGATAGATATGTGTGACTAAAGATTTTATTTCCATGTTTTGAACACCAGGAGATACGATTTATTTAATGATCGTTCAATTTTCGCGATGGTTTCCTTGTCTATTACCTGTAAATTCCACAATTATATATTTCTTCTCTCAAACAGCGTAAGTTAGTCCCCGTGCGTCCATAAAGGCTGATCTTGCTCGACCGACGCTCTTCCTAAAGGTAATCCGAGGTAACGATATTCGTTCAAAAGCTCAAGGCAGTCAGTTAGTCCATAATTTTCTAAATCTTCAACCAATGGACTCGAACATTTCGGATAATGAACGGTCCGTGTAAATCCCAAATCAGTCTTACACCATGTAAAGTCTAATCTTGATCTGGGTACTCATCTGATGAGTGACGCTTTGTGAAGAGGGGGATTAATGAATCTGCAAAAAATATCGACCCATGTCAGCTTGCGCAGTCTGCACTACACTATGTAAAGTCTGATCTTGATCTGGGTACTCACCAAATGAGTGACACTTTGTGAAGAGGGGGGATTAATGAATCTGCAAAAAATATCGACCCATGTCAGCCTGCGCAGTCTGCGTAGGCTGACATGGGTCGAAAATTTTTGCTATTTGTAAATTTTATGTGTGTCCAAGGACCATTCTACCTCCAAGTTCAGTTAATTATTAGACTAAGAGGATTCTCTGCATCCATAATTATGTGATGACTTGCTTGGTATATTGCATCACGGAGATGCATTAAACCTCATTTTGCCAGTGCACGGCTCATATATAATATGAGGCACTCAGCTGCTCACACTAGAAGAGTCATAGCCCTTTACCAGATGTTACTATTCTAGACTCGTCCTTATTAAAAGCGATTGCAGACGACAAATTAAACGTGACTCAAGTTGTGGGAACTTTCTGAAGAGAGGATACCCTCTGAACTGACTGAGAGGATAGAAAAGGAGGTAATGCTAGTTACTAGCATTATCTTCTTTTCCTACAATGTTTTTAAAAGCCGTCTTCCATAGGTGGTTCGTGAAAACTTGGAAATTCTTTACTAAAGGATTTACCATTTCCGACATACAGAATTCTCAGCGTCTTGCATGTTTATCGTTTTGAAATAACTCATTAACTCTTGAAACAAATGCTTAGCAGACGCCGCTTAGCCCTTTATTGGACGACATAATTCTAGAATGGTCCAAATTCAAGGCACTTGCAGAAGACAAATTTAATGGGGGTCGAATTATGGAATTTGTCTTTGAAAGGGTAGAAAACAACATGGGGAAAGGAGACATTGCTGGTTACCAAATTTGCTCCATTTTTTTCAGAAAACCCTTCTTTCTCATGGTTGTTTAAACTCGGGTTAGTGTTTTAAAGGGTTAGACATCCTTGGGAAACAGAAATAATGATCTTGAAATACATGTATAGTTTAAATAAGTACGCATGTCAAACTGTCATGATAGCTATAAGATAATTATTCATTATAGGATATACACAATAATCTAACGGGAAGGCAAAAGGGTCTGCCTACATGTTCTCTCAACTAGATTCGGTCATTTATAGTCTAGGCCCAGGCGGCAGTAATCCCTGAATTACTCCCTATTGCAGTCTCCTTTCACGGTCTATACAGATCTGTGGCAAAACTGTTATCACCTACTCCCTCCCATCTCTATGAAGCTAGCTTTCTGGCTGACAACCTTCTGGTACAAATGCAGCAGCCAGCATTGAAGTCATCCTTTTAATGTATGTAAATGGATACTTAGTAGACCTTTGTCACCGTCGCGTACTACGGACTACGGACTGCAGACTGCGGACTTTTCAAAGGGGATGTCTCAAACGAAATAATGCAATAATGAGCAGAATTAAAGGAGAACTATAACGAATAATAAATTGGTAAGCTTAACTTGCTATTTCAATGGTTCAACCAATTTCTATACGTCGACAGACAAGACCTCCACAGATCTTGGTCGTTCTGTCTAAAAGTTGCCTAGATTATCTCCAAACTGCACCAGTTGCCTTGTATGACCTTAGACTAGCTAATGTTTGTTCAACTGTCACATTGTATGCTTTTAAGTGTCGATTAAATGTTGGACATTTCCGCAGTCTCCTTTCTTGTGTTTTCTTTTGGTCGGGCTGCAGTGAAAGCTGTAAGTATAGGATATCAGTTAGGATTACATTTCATCCGCAAGTAAATGCAGTCAGCAGGGAAGTCAAGTACTTCTCAAGGGCTAGTTGTTGCCAACAAGGCGAGCTGTTGTGCGTTTGGGCGAAATCTGCTTTCAATATAGTTATTTCCGTTACTGTCTGTCATTATCTTTGAATGCATAACATGGCAGCTTTGATGATCTGAATAATACTGTTTCTGTGGTTCTATCGCAGACATTTTTATTCGTTGCGACGTCCAAGCAACTGGCCCCGACTGCTGAGGGGGTTTTGTGTAATTTACCCAATAGATCTAGCCACTGATTTCTAGAGAGCCAGCGTACAAAAAAAGCAATATAAAAGTTGAAACATGGAGTAAATGTTCCTTTAACTGAGGAAGCACTAACGTTAAGTATACTGGAAAGGAAAAACAAACTAGGATATTGTCGCAACCGCACTAAAAATAAAAGAACCCTGAACATTAAGAACTAAGAGTTTATATGCATGTCTGTTGTTTTGAATATCACGACCGTCAAGAATGTTGATTAACTGAATGAATGTCTCAGTTGTGTCCCCTATTTGATAATAGAATTATCGACGATCCTCAAGAAACAAGGAAAATACGTATTTTACACGTTGTTGTTCTTGTCGTCAACACGTAGTCTTACAAAGTATATATTAGGGGTTGCGAAAGCAGATGAAAAAAATATGCAATTGAAAAGAAAAATCATACATGCTTAGTTGTGCTTGATACAGTACTGGCATTATGGAAAGCAAAGGTCTTTTTCTTGTTGGATGGATATTCTGTGGAATAAACAACGAATATTACTAAAGTTCAAATATTCTCTTCAGGATTAAAATCTAACAAATCATACAAATCATGAAACTATCTTTAAAACATAGCGAAACGATTTTTGACTAGCGAAGCTAGTCTATAGGCATCAAGATTAACCTAGATTCAAAACCCCACAGTTGCCAAATACTGCCACTCAGAAAATACTTCTTTCTGTTAGAAATCTTAATTCTGTTATACATGACAATTTAGACATAAACCACAAAATCTCTACCTCACCGATTTGAACATGTCGTCTTACAAAGTAATAAACTGAACAAGATGTCATTTATTAGGTACAAGATCTTTCCTTATATGTAAATTGGGTGACCTATGCAAAGCAGAGAATCACTTATTCCTAAACAACTGTAACATTGTGAATGAATCTATTGATAGATACATCTAGGTTAACTTGTAGCGAATCCCAGCTATATCAACCCCAACTGGAAAGGGAACCCTTGTCATTCCTTCAGTCATTCATTATTTAGATCATTGTGTGCAGTTGAACTATTATGTTAAACTGTTATTCTATTAACCTTTTACCAAACAATCCCAAGTTTTAACGATACTGGGGAAGGGTCCCATTGTAAACATTGTGGGAAAAGGAGAAAATGCTGGTAACCATCATTTTCTCCTTTTCCCACATTGTTTTCTGCCCTTCTGGAATCATGTTTCATCAGTTCAGCCACATTTAATTCGTGGTCTGCAGCAGCTTTGAATTTCGACGGATGTACATTTTTTCGTTTTGTAAGGAGAGTTAAATAGTTAACTACATCTTGTGCTATTAGATATTGATTAATTGACTGCATGGTGTTTAACGCCATTTCCAGCATTATTTCAGTGATATTGCGGCGGCCAGAGCACCTGTCCATGCTTTCCTCGAGTTTCTTTACCAGCACTACTGCGACTCAACTCAATGACCTTTTGCAGACAGTGTGTGCAGTCTGATCTTGGATCTACATTGTCCGATAAGAGAGTAGATTTTCTCCAAAGTGTAACTGTGAAATAGCAGTAGCAATATTCAGGTGTTTACCATCAGCTTGAAAGTTTCATTTAACATTTTTAGCAGGTTAAGGGTTAAACTTTAACTGGATTATAGTTAACCAGTAGCACATATAGCCCCGACAGTTCAGTCGGTAGCATACAGGACTTGAGAACAGGAGGTCGCTGGTTTGATCCTCAATAAATTTCTTTCCGAGGTTTGATGATAGTCATTGCGACAGGATTCATTTCTTTCTCGCTCACGTTTCGACGATGGTTATGTAAGTAGCCAGTGGCTTGGAAAGAATATTGTGCGGAGTACGGGTAAAAGAAACTCCAGGAAAGCATGAATATGTGCACTGGCCACCGCTACATAACTGAAATAATGTTGAAAACAGGGTTAATAAACACCATACAATCAATCATACAATCAAATTCGCTAGTCTGTCAGTACTTTCAGTACTTTGATGGTATTGTGTAATTAGAGTTATACGCACTTTTCAACAACTTGTCAGTTATATACGGCCACAATTTACCTATTCGCGTGTTTTCTTGGACTTTTTCAACAGAATTTCCCCAGTCCATTATCATGACACGGAAAAGCCAGACCTAGTGCTGTCTCCGTAATCCTGACGGCCGAGGCCAAGGCCGGGGGTGAGGAGGGGGGAAGTCATTACTTCTATTTACTTCTATTTGCAAACTATGTTTTCGGCGGTATGACTAGGCAGGATTCTAACACACATCGCTCCTCTGACGAGGCCGGTTCTCTAACCGCTTGGTCAGTGCTGCAGTTGTTTTTGTTGTCGTTGTGTGTGGGGGGGAGGAGTTATGAGTTTGAGGGTGTTGGTGTGCCGGGTGATACGGACACGGAAATGGCGGTTTGAAGAAAATGGAGTTATTACTCAAAACAAATAACTTCTTCATTTTTCACAGTGTTAAAAAGTAAATAGATTTAATCACAAAATCACCTTTATTTAAATATAGTTCCCCTTGAACGAAAGACGAGAATTAAGACCGATAATTTCGTGCAAATTAGGTACAATACTACATGCACGGTACTCTTCTCACGATATACTGATATCCAGTTTGTGATCTCTGGCGGACATTATCAGATCCAACCAGGAATTCGTGAAAAGAAAGGTCCAAAAATTTTACATGAACTCGGAATAAGCTCAGACTATGCGAAAGAAAATGCATAATTTGTTACATGAAAATAAATAATTTTTGAGTGACGTTATTTCCCTCCGTTTTTCATTTTACTACTTTGAGACAACCGCTCCTAAAAGTCCGCGGTCGGTAGTCAGCGTAGGTGACATAGTCACTATGAAGTGAGGTTAAATACATGAAATAAGAGTAGAACCATTGTCACTAAAGGAGACATCGCTTGTCACGAGAAATTTCTCCTTTTGGCACACTACTATCAAAAGTAGACAGCTGCGGGACGAAAAATGGTTTGCAGGTAGTAAAGTTTTTGGGATAAATATTTGAGCCATGCTTTGTGAAAAAGGGGCTTAATGCTTCGGCAAAAAGTAACTATCTATTTCAGCCTGCGCAGTTCGCGCAGGCTGATATGAGTAGAAGCTTTTTGGTATTTGTAAATTTTCTGCATGTCAAATGTCCATTCTACCGCCAGACTCCATCAATTGTTAAACTACACTGATTTTAAGGATAAAAAATTACGTCATGACATGCTTGGTATAAATGCATCACATGCATCACAGAGATGCATTAAGCCCCCTTTTGCCAGGGCATGGCTCACTTTTGGAACAATTTAAGAATTCCGCATTGATCAAAAATGGGTAGGTAAAGAGGAAGCGTCTTCTTTTAGTCAACTTTGACCTAGTGACAAAATTTTAGACTTGACAAAAAAGAAAGCAATTGCAGACGACAAATTACATGTAGCTCAAATGATGATTATTGTATTCTGGTGGGGACAGAGGGGAAGGGGAATTGATGGTTATCACCATTTTCTCCTTTTCCCACAATGTTTTCAACATGCTTCTGCTTCAAGGTCGTTAAACTCTTGATTATGTGGTAAAGGGCTTAACAGCTTACCGTTCTCTCTTTTTTTCAAACAATTCGTATGAAAAAATACAAGAACCAATCTGTTGAAAGTTTATGTAAGATTCCGTCAATTTCGAGCCAAAGTCATGTGACAGCTAACGCCAGCAGACGTTCCAAAGAGAGCCCATCCTGTACTACAAAAGTTTAGCGAGGAGTTGGACCGCATTTACAGCAGTCCTACTGACATTCGAGACCATGAGATTGTATCATGACTTTTGACGCCATGAGGTTGAAAGCTGACCTATGACACCATGAGGTTGAACGCTGACATTCGAGGCTACAAGGTTGAATGCTTACTTTCGAGGTTATCGTGTTGAAGGCTGACTTTCGAGGCTATGACTTTGAATGCTGACTTTCGAGACAATGAGGTAGTATGCTGACTTTTGAGGCTAGGGGGTTGAATGCTGACTTTGGAGGCCATGAGGCTAAACGCTGAAATTCGAAGGTATGAGGTTGAGTTCTGGGTCTTGAGGCCATGAGATAGATACTGACTTTTGAGGCCATGAGGTTGAATGCTGATTTTAGAGACCGTGAGGTTAAACACTGACATTCGAGGCTAAAAAGTTGAATTCTAACTTTCGAGGCCATGAGATAGAATGCTTGCTCCAACGGCCATGGTGTAGTGCCCTGAAATTGGAAGCTGGTGATCTTTGATTAGAAATACAGCTAGGTCACACTAGGTCCGGCAGAAATATTGAAACAAAAGAAACAAACAAAACATTAGAAAAATACCCAAAATCATTTATGCTCAGTTTCTTTCATTGACTGCTTATAAGAAATATGTTAGACAGACGTGAAAGGATCATTCATCTTTAGACTGTTACATAAGTAAAATTGGCATTCAAAGTAAGTAAGAAGGACAAACATATTACACAAATTCGGATGGTGTGACTGAAATATCCCCCAAAATACTTGAAAATGTAAACTTTAAATGAGAGTACAAATCTTGATCTACACTTTGTGTTTAAGTAACTAATTGTTGCCCATAATACATGTACTACGAGTTCAACAGAGAAAAAATAACAGATGTAGATGTAGGTACTTGAGACACAATGGTTATTGTCGAGGTCATATTCCAAGAAGCTGTAATGGACATAAGTGTCTATTTATTTATTTTGACTAAATTTCCCCTTTACATCGCTATAGCCAATACTTAGAACAGCGCAAATCCAAGATCACACGGAATGTTTTTTGCGGTCTGTCCTTGATTGATACTTAAGCAAAAATACTGACATGGATTACAGCGTTATTTGCCGATCTATCACTGACAAATATTAATTTTTGTTGTTGAGGAATGACTATCACCTTTCACTCTATATTTATTAAGAACACTCATGTCAAGTATGACTTCTCTTGTGATAAGTTAGACCTTTGTACTAAGCCACTGTTTATTGTGAATGGCATACTTCCTGTGGCCTCAATTAATAATTATCCTTAAAAACCCAGATTTTCGGTCGGAGACAGCAGATAAAAAAATAAAAATATTGATTTTCTAAAGGCTCAGTGGTGCCAAAAGTAAATAATGCGGGTGTTGAATGCGTTTAAATTTAGGATCTATTATTGCAAGGGTGAACCACGTGTTAATCGCTGGCAGAAAAAATAATTTTGAAACGAGGTAGCCATTGTTGACCAGGGTTGGATAGAACGCAAAAATAGCTGCACAGTTATCATTGCTTTATTGCAGTTGTGCAATTACAAATGCGAAAATAAACCTGCCAAATAGATTATGCACTACCTTTAGACAATGACAAAGGGCAGACAAAGGGACCGAACTGATACTCGGACCCTTAGTGTAATAACAGCCTCACAGTGGTTTCCAAACGTTTTGATCGTTTGATTTAAATTTAAGTGCGATTTAGCGTCCGCACTGTTTACTTTTGGCCGCCAATTGTCGGCTTTCTTACCAGTCTCATGTTTCAGTACGGGGAGTCATAGGAAGTACACAATGGTAGTATACTTTAAGGGAGCTTTTCAGCCAAGAAAATTTGAACAACTACAGGATGTCGTGTCGGCTTTCTCAGTCATGTCCAAGTTATCTTGACCATTCTCGTGTTTCAATATTAGGAATTCATTAGAAGAACACAATGGCAGCGTACTTATGGAGCGTTTCAGCCAAGAAAATTTGAACAATTTCAGGATGTCTTGTCGGCTTTCTCACCAGAAGTTTCAATATTGGAACTCGTTTGAAGAACACAATAGCAGTGTACTTAGGGAGCTCTCCAGATTTCTAATATCAAACAAAACTTCTTACTTGCTTGAGTAATTGCTTGTATGTGTTTGACGCCGTTTTCAACCTTGTTTCAGCTACCAGTGCTCCAAGTGCAGCTATCAATGCTTTCTTGGCGTTTGTTTTACCAGAACTTCGTGCAATAGTCTTCCCAAGCCACTGGCTGCTTTCCCTCGTCACCATCGTTGATACAACGATCATAGTTGAAATGAATTCTGTCGCAATGACTATCATCAATCTTCGGAGAGAAATCGGCCGAATTCATACCAGTGACCCCCCTGGTCATAAGTTCTGTGCACCACAGACGGCGCCACCGGGCTCAGCAAAACCCCTTTCATGTACTACCAATGAAAGATAATAGCTAACAAAGTAAAAATGGATAACAATGTAACGTAAAAGAAAACAAAATATTTTCAATAGTGTTTTCTTGATTGTCTACGCAGCATCTATGTAGGTATTTTCAGATTTCGCGCCAGTTTTTCCGCAAAGAATTGTGGGAATGTTATCTGACTATCTTGTTATTAGAACTGCACATTTTTTAGAATGTAAACGTCCAGTTCTTTTCACGCTTGCAGAGAAATAAACATGTTTAAGTATTAATCAGATTTATACAAGAATTTTCGACTAACAGCAAAGAAATCTTGATATGGCCCTTTAACTCTTTACTAAACGAGAAAGACAAATTAAGTGTGCTTTAAATGACGGAATTTGTACCAGAAAGGACAGAAAACATTGTGTGAAATGAAGAAAATGCTGGTTACCAGCATTTTCTTCTTTTCCGACCAATTTTTAAGAGCCTCATTTCTCAGGGTCATTAAAACTTGGGAATGTGTAGTAAAGAGTTAAAAATCTGACCTTCAAATGAGTTTTTAAAGAAGACCACGATAATGATAATGTTATTCCCTTTTTTTCTGTAGAGGGGCTCGGAGTATCTTTTAGTGTCGGGGGGTTTAGATAAATATCAGCTAAAAGCTACCATCAGTTTCAACTTTGAATTAGCAACTAAACTAGCTTTGGTGTGAAAAGAGTGATAACTGCTTTTTGCATTTTCAGTCAGTGAATCTCATGCCTGTTTTTATTAAAAAATATCGTAGAACATGGACTTGACTGTTTAAAACAACACCAGGCATGTTTTGTTGAATCTTGAGGTACACTGAAACAGAAAAACAATTTAGGGTGTCCTAGGTCCTCTAAGGGCCAAAGCTGTTTCTGCGTTGGCTGACATTGTTAATAATCGGTTCGTTTAATTTGAATGGATCAATAAGTTAAACTATAAATGTAACAACCACCACTAACTTAGATCAAGCTCAGATGGGAACATGACAATTCCCAAACAAGACAAGTATTTGAGAGAGCTACGCGGCAGGTTTTAAAACAATTACTATCCCGACTTATACATAGCGAACTTTGTGTAATCAGCGGCATATTTCAGGTTTCGTCACAGGAATAAAACTGCTTTGAATTATATACACAAAGTTTTCACCGTGGGCTTATGTTTTTGCAAATTCTGTCCGTAAAAAAAAGTATGGGTGTTTATTCATTTCTTATTTTGACTTTTATACATGCACTTTGAAAATATGTCGTTGGAATGTCTTTACCAAGAAGCTGAACAAATAATGAATGAACGTACTACACAATTTTCTACAGCCCTGTCCATGTAATTCTATACCAATCGACAAAATTGGAGACTGATCGAAATTGAAAGCATTTTCAGACAACAGAAAATTGTACTTGGGACGGTAGAAAACGTCGGTAAATGGTTACCAGCATTTTCTCATTTTCCCACAATGTTTTCAAAAGCCCTCTACCTCTGGGTCGTTAAAACAGGGTATTATTTGGTACAGAGTTAAGCCATTAATTCGAATCAACATGTATCGACATGTTTCTATCACAGCATTTTGGAACGATCAAGATAAAACTGTATTGACCACAGTTTCGAATATCTTGCATGTTCATATTTATAAAATGTTTCTTGTGAAAGATTTCCGAAAGACCAAGCTAACTTGACACGCACAGAGGGGTGCGTGAAAAGACAGATATAAAGACATTGGCTGAAATTCCTACTCAAAACGTAAGAGAACATTTTGTTCAAATATTAAGCAGCCTTAAAATGCACGGCCGGTGAAGCAGAAGTTGCCTGTCTGTTTCACAAGAGATACTGTATTTATTCTACAGAGCCCTGTCAAACTACCATTGAAGTGCCGAAAAACACCAAATGACATTTCAGTCAAGAAGTAAGACCCAAATAATTGCTATTTCATAGTTGCTGTTGTCCAGGATATCTAAGCAAAGCAGAAAGTATAGATCAAAGGTCAGACTGCAGGTTTTGTGCGGTCTGATCTTGATGTACACTGTCCACAAAGGCAACTGTAGTTGTTAAAGGGCGCGTTAATGCTTAAACTAACACTTCAACCAATTATGGTAAACAAACGTAAAGTTTCCGGTTTCCCAAGGACAAAACGACCCAGCGTGTCTTTCTTTGAACAAACACTTGAAGCCCGGCACAAAAATACTTGAGGTAAAAACGTGGAAACTAGTACAGTAAACCGTAGAATCATTCGTCATCAGGTTATAGCATATGAAATTAAACAGGAACATTAAATATTATCTATATTGTGCTAATATTTTAATTGTTCATCATGCAAGTTATGCAGTTCTTTCCGACTGAACTTTTGTCAGTCATTGTCTTGTTTGAAAATGTGAAAGCGCTGCCAGCTGAGCCGGTATGTTCGAAATTCGATTATGAAATGAAAACGCTCGAAGCGATGCTTCGAATCGAAAACCGCGCGGAAAAGATGATGGAGGAGATGAAGGTAGTGCAAAATTATGTGACGGAAGAGCTTGATGAAATCAAGAACTTGAAAGATAAAGTGGAACGACAACTAACGGCAATGGAGAGCAAGATCACAACTCTGAAGTCTGAAGTAGATGAAGTGTCAGGTAAAGTACACTTGTCATACTGAACTTTTTGTCAATTGTTAACCGTTTACTGAACGATCCCGTTTTAACATCTCCTGAGAAAAAGGGTTTTCATTATAAGGAATATTTCCTTTTCGCACAATACTTGAAATCTACCTTTTTTAAGACAAATTTCTTCATTTCAGGTAAAGTGAATTCCGTTCAAGATTCCTTGACGAAAGAGCTTGGTGGACTCAAGAATACGACAGGTGACGTTGAAAGGCAACTAACGGCTATGGAAAGTAAGATCACAACTCTGAGATCTAAAGTGGAAGTAAAACTAGTGCCAGGTAGAGTAGAATTATCGAATTGATCTTATTGTCACTCGTCACTCTTGTCACTTTTTAGGAAACAACGACATTTTTTTGCCTTGTCCAGATTGAAAGCATTTGCAAAAGATAAAATCAGCGTGGCTCACATAATAGGTTCTATCTTTGAAGGGATAGGAAGCATTGTGAGAAAAGGAGAAAATGCTGGTCTCCTCTTCCTTCACAAGCACGCTCTCCTTTTCTCACAAGGCTTAAAATTGACAAATTGCATCATTCTAGCCAATTTCATCTAGTTTCACTCTTCAAATACTTTCAATATGGACGGGTCGTCAACGAGCAGGGTTTAACGTCCCCTAGGAAGAAGGTTTTTCGTCATAAGACGTTCTCCTTTTCTCACAACGCGTGAACTTGGCCCTTTTAAAGACAAATTGCGTCATTCTAGCCAAATCTTATTTCGTTTCACTCTTCAGATGCTTTCAATATGGACGGGTCAAAATATTTTCTTCTGGTAAAGAATTCAAAACTCGGTAAATGTTTGCAATTTGCCATATTGTTGTTAACAGTAGAAGCTCCTGTTTCAAACATGAAATAATTGAAATATTTTGTTTTACTCCTTAATTAAAAGAAGACAACATCACAGAAACGGAAAACCCTGAGGGCAGTCAGAACTGATGCTTTATTGTTTTCGGTGAAGAACATTGATTCACATTTAACCCTACACTGCTAAATATATTCAATAATAATTGTTATTCCAAAGTTCTTTTGGTTGGAAGTTACTCACCGTATCGAACCGTGAATATCTAAGAACAGACTGCACGTTCCTTGCTTGCAGTCTAGGCTTGACCAACGCTAATTATACCGCAGCAAAAGCACGTTATTTCCTGCTCAGCAGCATAAGAGTTAAAAAACAAGACCTAAATGATTTGGTAAATGGATATACAAGTCTATACGCACCTTGCGACTGGCTTTTCAACAATCAAATTACAAGTCATAATTCGAACTTATACGTGTATTTTGTGTATTGCAAGGGGTCATTATCATTTAACTTGAACCTCTAATTTCAACATGTATTAGAAGCAAATAAACAACAATAGATCTATATCTATTGATGACGTAATTTTACATTTCTGGACGTAGCGCAATTCATTTTGATCTGTGCATTGTATAACAAACCCTGAAATAGGAAGAAAACAAATAACCATAGTACTAACTTTTAATGATTTCATGGATATAATTCAAGGATTCCAATTTTAAAAAAATCGAATCAAAGTACAAAATTATGCAAATCATTCCGAAATTATGGTTTGGGTTTGTTTTTTTTTTTTTGTTTTGTTTTTTTTCTTGAAACGGAAATGTATGAGCTATGCTCTTTGAAAAGAGGGTTTAATGCATCTGGAAAAAGTATCGGCCAGTATCAGCCTGCCGTGTCCGCGCAGGCTGACATGGGTTAAAACTTTTCGATGTTCGTAAATCTTCTGTATGTCCTTGGACCATTCTAGTCATTAATTCAGGTGGTTGTTGGACAAAATGAATTTTATGTAGTGGTTTGTTGGGTATGATGCGTCATCCGGAGGTGCATTAACCCCCCATTTGCCGCAGCGCCGCTAGTTTATCTAGTATTTTTTAGTATATCAGTTAGTTACGATCATTATCTGTCCAATATCTGTTTTTTGCCAGGTTATATATCATACATTTGTCATTTGAACCATTATCTGGAGGTAAAAAGAGGATTTGTTTGATTGTTTCGTGTTTAATGCCGTTTTCAACATTATTTCGTTTATGTCGCCGCGGCCAGTGCATCTATCATTGCTTTCTTTTACCAGTACTTCGCACACTATTCTTCCAGAGCGACTAGCTGCTTTCCCATCTAACTATCCCCGAACAGTGATCGGCGGCGAGAGAGGAATGAATTCTGTTTCAATCCTCGGAAAGAAATTTACCTAGCTGGGGATTCTCAAGTCCTGTGGGATACCGGGCTCGGAAAAAAGGAAAATTAAGTACGTTGTGAATTGTTACGCTAATTTTCATACCGATAATATCTATAACCCTACGTTTGTCTGCGGATGTCCATGTTCTTCGAAGATTAAATGCTATGATGCGTTACTATCCTGTACAGGATAAATATCAATACGCGGGGCGTAAATTGACGCTAAAATAGCAAGCGGAAAATTGCCATAATTTAATACGTCTGTGGAAAAATCTATCCAGTTTTCCGCTACAAATTTCGTAAAAATGTCATGATTTCAAACGGAGAAAATGATTTTATAAAATACAATTGCTTACTGCAAATCTCAGTAGACAGTTTCTAAATTTAAACATGGGCAACACCGGGATTTGTGCAACAGACCGACAACAAGAATGACGTCCCCACCTTGCTGGGCTTATCTCAAGCTGATAGGGGCTATGTTTATAAATAGCTGGTGCATAGGTTATATGCTAGCGAACCATTGCTGGATGAATAGTACAAGGTAGGTTTTAGTGAGTAAACGTATGTTTTATTTTGATATTGGCTGCATTGATTTCAGTATCTACATTCAGAAGTGACAATAAAATGAAATATATCGTCAGAACGAGTAATGTTATCATAAGATCGAGTTAAATATGCGGTATTGTTGGAATGTATCAGATTTCGTCAACTAGTGTGAAGTTTAAATCACGGTACCTTAAGCCACAGTACATGTACAACATATGAATAGAGGACCGACCAGGTTTCGACGGACTTATTCACGATTTAGTTTTACGCGTAATCAAAGGAAACGCTGATAACAAACTTATCTTAAAAGTAAAAAACAATTTTTACATACCTCTTAAACCATTAATTCTGCCTGAATCATGCATATCAAAAAGAAACGATATAGTTCACCCTTAAATTTTCACCGAAAACTGTAAATGATTCCATGAAACACCGACCTATATTCGAGGCGTTCAATATTTATAATAAAGTTCAAAAACAAAGGACTTTAAAAAATCATTTACAGCAAATCTCAAGTTAAAAGCTCATTTCCACAAGAGGAAACTGTCTTGAACAATATAAATGAGCAGTTCTAATTAAAAAGTTTTCATTATTTGGAGAGCAGTTAAAAGGACGAACGATTATCATGGCGTCTTCTGACATTCTCGTAACCGCAAAATTTTAGACATTTTTGTCCTTTTTACAAAATTGTACGTATCATTGAGGACCGATTAGGAATTGTACAATTTTTTTTTTTTTTTTTTATGTTATACATCTCAAAATATCTATAATTGTTTTCAACCAGTTTTTTACCCGAGGGTCATGACGTCTTCATACATTCTCGTAACAGCAAAGATTTACATATGCTTTGTCCGTTTTACAAACTGGTACGTATCAATGAGGACCGATTAGGAATAGTATAAACTTTTTTTTTTAAATATAATACATCTCAAAATATTATAGATACATCTGTACTCGTTTTCAACCAGCTTTTAAACCACTTCATCTTAATTTCATGAAACTCTAATCATAATTGTATCTTCATGCCAAATGTTGGCCATGAAGTCTGCAAGGCTGCACACATTACGACGGATAGAAAATGCATTTCATTTTTTGGAGGCCTTCAAAGTAATCACTCTTGCCGTTTCTGGTTTTAAATGTGGAATAATCCCTTAAGTTTCTCTATCCCTTACACCATATGTATTGGTAATTTATCTATGTTTACACAGCTGACTAAATTCTGAGCCATTCTATACACTTTCAAGTTTTAACAGCTTTTTTTCCCCTCTGGCAGTAAGGATGTGTCTTTAAATGTCTAAACGAACAAGGATTTTTTCAGCGCAAATTTCAAAGAAATCTTAAGTCTTTACTGAGTGAAGGAGATCAGCGAAAAAATTCTTTAACCTAATTAAAAGTGAGATTCTTGTCACATTATGCCAGTATTGTCATATGGCTTCATGGCATCAAAACTGACTATTCTTAAATGTCGGAATCTTTTCGGGATCGAAATGAAATGTATGAAAAGCATTTTAAACCTTTGCCAAACAATCCTAAATTTTAATGATCCTAAGGAAGAAACCTCTTGAAAACATAACGGCAAGCGGAGAAAATGATGGTAACAAGCATTTTCTTTTTTTTTTTTTTTTTTTCACAATTTTTTCTACCCTTTCACGAACTCCGTCGTTTCAGTCATAT
The DNA here is from genome assembly GCA_945859785.2 of Tridacna gigas. Lineage (NCBI taxonomy): Eukaryota > Metazoa > Mollusca > Bivalvia > Cardiida > Cardiidae > Tridacna > Tridacna gigas. The sequence continues at coordinate 9,956,044 of OX244030.2, read as the reverse complement.
TCAATTTGTTGTTTGCAAGTGCTTTCAATCTGGACAAGTAGAATTTTTCGTCGTTTGGTAAAGAATCAAGGATCGCATTTACAGGGCTGGAAAAAGATAATGAAAAAATTTTGTAAAACTATCTTACCTGAAAAAAAAATGCGTACTTTTTGGTCGAATTTTGTAAACTAAGAGCAATGAGACTGTTCTATCGTTCGGATAATCAGATAACTAAAAACGGTGACGTCATTCACAGCCTGGTTTGCAAGAAAACTCGGATATCTTTTGAGTTTGGAAAATAGTACTCCTAAAAATTTAGTCGATCGATGATAGAAATACTTTTTTTCGGCAGAAGCAGGTACCGTCTTTTCGAAAATTAAGATACTTTACGGAGGCGCAGTATGTTGTGTCTATATCAGGCTGTGTGTAATTCATATTTTCAGCGTCAAATTGCAAAATTTCAATTTTGTTTTTCATTGTAGTTTTTTTAGTTAAATACTTTCAATCAAATAACTGAAGTGCAGCTGATGATTTCGAACCTCTTATCCTTGAATTTATTATCATTTGTTAAGAAACAAGAAAAAAAGTATTTCGTTTATGTAACATTATGTGATGCATCTCCGTTATTAACACCAGAGTTAAACAGTCCCACTCGGCGTGGCCTCGCCGCTTGTAAATATATTTTTGGCTTTTACCTGCTGAAATCATATCTCGATCTTTATAACTACGCATATTTTTAGACTCGTCCATACACATTTGCACAGCACAAATTAAGGACGTTTTCTAGAGTTTTTATAACCCATAGAATTTCTTTGTTTTCACATATATTATGTAAAATTTTATGCTGAATACAAAAATAAAAAGAAAATTATATGTTGTCGAATTTGTTTTCTTGTTTAATGCCTGTTTCCATGGTAACAGTACACCCTCAAATTAAAAAAATTGTGACTTTTGATTGAAGATGATTACAACATTGTCAGACAAGTTTAATTTTATAGTTTATATGAAATCAGATCTAAATATTTGTATATTCTTATCTAACATTCAGAAAATTTGAATTCCATTCATATTTTTTCAGAAAGGGTCATTTTTAGCATCTTTGTAGTCACAAAAATGCCGAAAAAAATCAAGACTTCTGCAGGTAAAACTGGGTTATAAAAAATACCCTTCCAAAGATTTCGTCCATTTTTTCTGTATAGAATCCTTGAAGTATCTTCTTTTTAAATTTAACAAAAAAAGAATAGGTTGTCGAGTTCAGATTTTCAAAAAAATACACTTTCCATGGCAACCATAAAACAGTTTCATAGTCTTATACAAAAATGCCCAGTTTTACTGAAAACTAAGCACTTTTTTTTTTTAAAACATACAAGCATAGTCATGTATTAGTAAAAACAATAAAACATTTGACATGTCAAATTTAACTGACATATCACCTGTTACCAAAGACCACCCAGAAGAGAAGATTGGTTCGGGTAAACGTGGTAAATTTTCAAATTTATTTTGAATCGGGCTCCTTAAATCTTTGAAGAATGTAAGCTGGTTTTAATATGCATTACTTAACATCTGGTTAGTACGAGTATAACTCTGGATAAAAAAAAAAAACCTAGACGGCCCTTGACGGCCTGAATCGATCCACTAGCATGATTGTGCTGTTTTGTTTTTTTTATAGCATACACTATGAATTCATGATGCAAAAAAGGAAAAAAAGCAAACATACAAAAAATTGGGGAAAGGGTTGCGACTGGGCTTGAATCCACTAAGATAGCACAAGTAGGCATGGTGAATTGAACAAAATTAATAGTGGAAAAAAAAAACCTGAAGTACAATTTCTCAAAACCAATTGTTTGGAATCCAGTCAAATTTAATAAGGTTTCAGTACTCACTGTTTTAAACAATCTCTGCAAGTTTCAAAGAATTTGACCAATAATGTGGACTTTTTTGAGTAAACAATACTAAGTCATCAAATGGCTGCTTTTCCTAAACTGATTGCTAGATTTTCTTAATTCTTAATAGAGTTCAATCCCTCGATGATACAAATAATCTTTGCAAGTTTACAAAGATTGAATAAAAAATGTGACTTAATTGCATAAACAAGAAATGTAAATTTTCAACTTTAAATGGCTCCTTTTCCTATACTGATTTTTTTTTTTTTTTTTTTTTTTTTTTTTTTTTTTTTTTTTTATCCATAGGGTTCAAGCTAGTGATATGAAGCAACTAGGCAAGTTTCACGAAAATTCAACCACATATGCCGACATTATCGCGTAAACTAGAATTGTAAATTTTCAAATTTAAATGGCTACTTTTCCCATACTAATTGTCTTTTTTTTTTTCAAAATCTATAGGGTTCAAGCTGTTGATGATACAAAGCAACAGTGCAAGTTTCATGAAAATCCAACCACAAATACAGACTTTATTGCGTGAACAATAAAAGGAAATTTTGATTTTTAAATAGCTACCTTCCCCACACTGTTTTTCAGATTTTTTTAAAAAATTAATAGGATTCAAGCTATTGATGAGATAAACAAACTGTGCAAGTTTCACAAAAACCTGACTACAAATGCAGACTTTATTGCGTAAACAAGAAACTGAAATTTCGAAATTTAAATGGCTACTTTTCCCACACTGATTGTCAGATTTTTTTCAAAATCAATAGGGTTCAAGCCATCAATGAGATAAACAAACTGTGCAAGTTTCCAGACAAGAGGGCCATGATGGCCCTGGATCGCTCACCTGAGTCAATAGGCGAAATTTCATCCCAGGGTCATAATGACCCAATTTAAAACTCATCTGAGATATTATTAAGACCAACATTCTGACCAATGGTCAGGTCAATTGAGCTGAAAATGTGGCCTCTTTGAGTGTCCAAAATGTATTTTTTTCAATTTGACCAAGTGACCTAGTTTATGACCCTATGTGACCATACTTCAAACTCATCCAAAATATCAAAACAAACTTGTTAACAAAGGTTCAGGTAAATTGGGCAAGAACTGCCGCCTTTAGAGTGCCCACAAGATATTTCTGTAATTTGACTTAGTAACCTAGATTATGACCCTATGTGACCCAATTTCAAAGCCATTCAAGATATTATCAAGTCAAACATGCCGACAAATTTTCAGGTTAGTTGAACAAAAATTGTGGCCTCTAGAATGCCCACAATACATTTCTTGAATTTGACCTAGTGACCTAGTTCAGGACCCTATGAGACCCAATTTCTGACTGGTCAGAGATATCATCAAGTAAAACAAGTAAACCAATTTTCAGGTCAGTTTAGCCAGAATTGTGGCCTCTAGAGTGCCCACAAGATATTTCTTCAATGTGACCCAGTGACCTTGTTTTTGACCCTATGTTACCCAATTTTGAACTCATCCGAGATATCACAAAGACAAACATGCTGACCAATTTTCTGGTCATTTGAGCAAGAATTGTGGCCACTAGAGCGCCCACAAGATATTTCTTTAAATTTGGCCTAGTGACCTAGTTTATGACCCTATGTGACTCAATTTTGAACTCATACAAGATTTTATCATGACAAACATGCTGATGAATTTCCAGGTCAATCAAGTAATAATTGTAGCCTCTAGAGCGCCCACAAGGAATTTTTATAAGTTGATCTAGTGAGACCTACATGTAGTTTATGACCCTAGATGACCCAAATTCAAACTCATCTGAAATTTCATCAAGACAAACATTCTGACCAACGTTCAGGTCAATTGAGTAAGAAATGTGGCCTCTAGAGTTTCCACAAGGTATTTCTTTAATTTGACCTAGTGACCTAGTTTATGACCCAAGGTATCCCAAATCTGAACTCATCAGAGATTTTACTAAGACAAAGATTCTGACCAATTTTCAAGTAAATTGAGCACAGAATGTGGCCTCTAGAGTGTCCACATGGTATTTCTTTAATTTGACTTAGTGACCTAGTTTATGACCTAGGTGATCCAAATTCAAACTCATCTGAGATTTCATCAAGACAAACATTCTGACCAATTTTAAGGTCAATTGAGTAAGAAATGTGGCCTCTAGTGTCCACAAGGTATTTCTTTAATTTGACCTAGTGACCTAGTTTATGACCTAGGTGATCCAAATTCAAACTCATCTGAGATTTCATCAAGACAAACATTCTGACCAATTTTAAGGTCAATTGAGTAAGAAATGTGGCCTCTAGTGTCCACAAGGTATTTCTTTGATTTGACCCAGTGACCTAGTTTATGATCCCAGGCAACCCAATTTCAAACTCATCCGAGATTTCATCATAACAAACATTCTGACCAATTTTCAGGTCAATTGAGTAAGAAATGTGGCCTCTAGATTGCCCTCAACATATTTCTTTAATTTGACCTAGTGACCTAGTTTATGACCCAAGGTGAACAAAATTCGAACTCATCCAAGATTTCATCAGGACAAACATTCTGACCAATTTTCAGGTCAATTGATTACGAAAGGTGGCCTCTAGAGTGTCCACAAGGTATTTCTTTGATTTGACCTAGTGACCTAGTTTCTGACCCCAGGTAACCCAAATTCGAACTCATCTAAGATTTAATTAAGACAAACATTCTGACCAATTTTCAAATCAATTGAGCAGAAAATGTGGCCTCTACAGTGCCCACAACGTATTTCTTTAATTAGACCTAGTGAACTAGTTTATGACCCTAGGTGACCCAAATTTCAAATAATCCAGGATATCATCAAGACAAACATTCTGACCCATTTTCAGGTCAATTGAGTAAGAAATGTGGCCTCTAGAGTGTCCACAAGGTATTTTTCTTAATTTTACCTAGTGACCTATTTAATGACCCCAGGTGACCCAATTTTAAACTCATTCAAGATTTAATTAAGACAAACATTCTGAATAATTTTCAAGTCAATTGAGCAAAAAAATGTGGTCTATAGAGTGCCCACAAGGTATGTCTTTAATTTTACCCAGTGACCTAGTTTATGACCCCAGGTGACCAAAATTCGAACTAATCCAAGATTTCATCAATACAAACATTCTGACCAATTTTCAGGTCAATTGAGTAAGAAATACGGCCTCTAGAGTGTCCACAAGGTATTTCTTTAATTTTACCTAGTGATCTAGTTTATGACCCCAGGTGACCCTAATTCGAACTCATCCGAGATTTCATCAAGACAAACATTCTGATTAATTTTCAGGTCAATTGAGCAAGAAATGTGGCCTCTAGGATGCCCAGAAGGTATTTCTTTAATTTAACCTAGTGACCTAGTTTATGACCCCCAGGTGACCCAAATTCAAACTTATCCGAGATTTCATAAAGACAAACATTCTGACCAATTTTCAGTTCAATTGGGTAAAAAATGTGGCCTCTAGAGTGCCCACAAGGTATTTCTTTATTTGACCTAGTGACCTAGTTTATGACCCCAGGTGATCCAAATCCAAACTCATGCGAGATTTCATCATAATAAAGTTAACATTCTTACCCATTTTAAGGTCAACTGAGTTAGAAATGTGGCCTCTAGAGTGTCCAAAATGTATTTCTTTAATTTGTTCTAGTGACCTAGTTTATGACCCAAGATGTCCCAAATTTGAACTCATCCGAGATTGCATCATAAAAAACATTCTGACCAATTTTCAGGTCAATTTAGCAAGAAATGTGGCCTCTAGAGTGTCCACAAGGTATTTCTTTAATTTGACCTAGTGACCTAGTTTATGACCCCACATGACCCAAATTCGAACTCATCCGAGATTTGATCAAGACAACGTTCTGACCAATTTTCAGGTCAATTGAGCAAGAAACGAGGCCTCTAGAGTGTCCACAAGGTATTTCTTTAATTTGACCCAGTGACCTAGTTTATGACCCCACGTGACCCAAATTCAAACTAATCCGAGATTTCATCAAGACAAACATTCTGACCAATTTTCAGGTCAATTGACGAATCACAATACCTCACCCAGCTCTTCGTGCTCAGGTGAGCTAACAAATAGGCCTAACCATTGTCTGTGGCTTGTGATAAACAAAATAAAGATGAAGTTTCATAACATTTTGTCCTGTAGTTAAAGAGATATTAATCCATAATGAAAATATATGTGAAGCCCTTTTTTTCCATGACATGACATTTAATCAAAGAAGCTAAAATAATGATATTGGCGGACTCTCATAAGGAACACATGTATGAAATTTCACAAATTTTTGTCCAGGATTTTGAGTTGAAGATACATGTATACTGATCCTAAACAGAAATATACATGAAGCCCCTTTTTTCTATGAGACCGTATTTGATATCAAAAAGGCAAAAAAAAAACCCAATAAATATCGGTGGACATCAGTAGGAACACCTGTATGAATTTCTATTAGTTTTTGTCAAGGATTTTAGAAGATATCTGTCCTGAAAGACAGTCTGATCTTAATCTAAACTAAGCACATGTATATTGATCCTTAACAATAATATACATGAAGCCCCTTTTTCCTATGAGACCATGTTTGATATCAAAATGGTAAAAAAAAAAATAAATATCGGCGGACATCATTAGGAACACCTGTATGAATTTCTATAGTTTTTGTCAAGAATTTTAGAAGATATCTCTCTTGAAAGACGGACAAACAGATGGTCATTGGTCCATGATGAAATTAAACATTTAGCCCCATTTTTTCATGACATGGCATTTCATGAAATAAAAACAAGTAACTATTGTCTGTGGCTTGTAATAAACAATATAAAGATGAAGTTTCATGACATTTTGTCCTGTAGTTAAAGAGATATTGGTCCACAATGAAAATATACGTCAAGCCCCCTCTTTCCATGACAGCAATTAAAAAAAAAAAAAGATATATAACTGTGTTGTTGCATGGTCAATCTAGGTGAAACTTGTTGTCCTGCATTTCCTAATGGTGGTTGATAGATGTTACAAGTTCGATGTAAAAACTCTGTATAGTTTTCAAGATACGAGTCAAAACAAAAGTTCACTCTATATACCTTTATGTCCTACTTGGTGACCCCAGGGACATCATTTAAACAAACTTGGTAGAGGTTCACCAGGAGATGATCCATATAAATTATTAAAACTCTAGGCCTTCTAGTTTCAGACAAGAAGATTTTCAAAGTTTGCTCTATATATGATTTTGCCCAAATTTGTGACCCCTGGGGCCCTGCCAATTTTGATCCCAGGGGCATCATTTGAACAAACTTGGTAGAGAACTACTAGAAGATACTACATACCAAATATCAAAGCTCTGGGCTTTCTGGTTTCAGACAAGAAGATTTTTAAAGATGTTGTAAATTTCCCCTTTTTTGTTGCCGTGGCAACCACAGTTAATGGGTTAATTCAATTCTTTTAACAACTTTGGTAGAGCTTCACCCAAGGAACATGCCTGCCAAGTTTCAAGATGATTGGCCCACCGGTTTAGGAGTAGAAGATGTTTAAAGGAATTGTGGACAGACGGACAGATGGACGCCGGACAATGACTGATCACAATACCTCACCTTAGCACTTCGTGCTCAGGTGAGCTAAAAATCCGACCACAAATGCAGACTTTATTGCGTAAACAAGAAATTGAAAGTATGAAATTTAAATGGCTACTTTTCCCACACTGATTGTCATTTTTTTCCCCAAAATCGATGGGGTTCAAGCTATTACTGAGATAAACAAACTGTGCAAGTTTCACGAAAATCCGACCATAAATGCAGACTTTATCGCGTATACAACAAATTGAAATTTAGAACTTTTAATGGCTACTTTTCCCACGCTGATTGTCAGATTTTTTTCAAAATCAATAGGGTTCAAGCTATCAATGAGATAAACAAACTGTATTAGTTTCACGAAAATCCGACCGTAAATGAAGACTTTATCGCGTAAACAAGAAAAACTGACGGACGGACGGATAGACAGACGGACGGACGATGGAAACCACGCCATCATCGGACATAAACTCTGCTGGCTTACAGCCAGTAGAGGTAAAAAACCACTTCGCCCTTTCTGCGCCATAGGCAAAAACAGTGACAGTGACCTTCGTTTCTTCTGCCTCGCTCGTTGAATACAGTCTGCATTTCTTTTATCATTTACTGGATTGCAGACTGAACCCTTGAAATACGGTCTAACTATCCTCGCAAAATGTCTTTTAACCCTTTACCACATGAAAAAAAAATGTTAGACTCGTCAAAATTGAAAGCATTTGTAGACGACAATGTCAATGTGGCTCAAATAATATATTTTTTGATAGGGTGGAAAACATTGTGGGAAAAGGAGAAAATACTAGTAACCAGCATTTTCTCCTATTCCCACAATGTTTTCAATAGGCTTCATCCTCAGGGTCGTTAAAACTCGGGGTCGTGTGGTAAAGGGTCGTTAAAGCGAAACACGTTTAGGCTGTTTATGACTTCGAGCCGCACAGTGAAACTATCCGAGTACTACTAACTATTTCCTTCGTGAAGAGTCCAATATCGTCCTTTATACTAATATGCCTTCTTAGTGCTCAAAATTTGATTTTAAAAGAAATGAGATCATTTAAAAGGACGAACACGCCTGGACGAACGAGCCCGGACGAACAAGCTCGGGCAAACAAGCCCGGGGACGAAACAGTTCGTTTCCATGCGCACTAGGTTGCGCAAAAAAACCCTCCCGAAAATCTCCTTAAATGCAGCTCAAATGCTGGGATTTGTCTCTAGGGGGAGAGAAAACATTATAGGGAAAGGAGAAAATGCTGGCTACCGATGATGGATTTTGTCTCTAAGAGAATAGGAAACATTGTAGAAAAAGAAGAAAGTTCTTGCAACCAATGATAGAATTTGTCTCTATAATGATAAAAAAAAACATCGTGGGAAAAGGAGAAAGTGCTGGTGTGTAAGAGGGCAATCAGCCGTACTGATCATATGGCATTAATGCATAAATAGGTGAACAAGCCGCCGTAATACTAGTATAACTCAAACTATATTGTAAGCGTATTATTACGATAACACTTTTTTCTATGAGAATAGGAAACATTGTAGAAAAGGGTAAAGTGCTGTCTACCAATGATGAGGGAATAGAAAACTATGAAGAATTAGGAGAAAAAAATCTGGTTACCTTTTATGAGGTTTTCGCTACACTATATACAAACTATAAATGCTGGAATTAGTCACTTAGGGGATCAAAAACGTTGTAGAAAAGGGAAAAAATGCTGACTACCTGAGATGGGATTTTTCTCTATACTATACAATCTACAAACATTTGCAGACGACAAATTGAAAGCGACTCAAATGCTGGAATTAGTCACTATGGGGATCAAAAACGTCGTAGAAAAGGGAGAAAATGCTGGCTACCTAAGATGGGATTTTTCTCTATACTATATAATCCATAAACATTTGCAGACGACAAATGGAATGCGGCTCAAATACTGGGATTTGTCATAAAGGGGAAAGAAAAAATTGTAGGAAAAGGAGAAAATGCTGACTACCAGTGATGGGATATGTCTCTATGAGAATAGGAAACACTGTAAAAAAAGGAGAAAATGTTGGCTACCTATGAAGGGATTTTTCTTTATACTATAAATTATACAATCTATAAACATTTGCAGACGACAAATGGAATGCGGCTCAAATGCTGGGATTTGTCACAAAGGGATAGAAAGATAGAAAACATTGTGGGAAAAGGAGAAAATGCTGGCTACCAACGATGATATTTGTCTCTAACAGGGTAGAAAACATTGCGGGAAAAGGAGAAAATGCTGGCTACCAGCATTTTCTCCTTTTCCCACGATGTTTTCAAACGTCCTTTTCTTTAGGGTCGCAAAAATACGGTATTGCTTGATATATCACCTACTCTAACAAACGCCCTGTTTATGATTCAGCCAAAAATCTTCATTATCCATCTAACAGCAGATAACCCCAGTACGGTCGGTAACTGACATGCATTAGTAAGTCAGGGGTTGAAAGTTCGAGTTTCATTTTGGTAGAACTCTTTTTGATGATTGATGTTTACTAAAGTCGGTAACTGACAGGGTTTAATAAGCTAGGGAGGATGTGAGTTCGAGTCTCAGGTTGGTAGAACTCTTTTTTTTGGTGATTGATTACAGTGTTTATGACAGGATTCGATTCCTTTAAGGGGGAAAACAGCTACTGTTTTGAATCGTACAGATATATAAAGTAACACGCGGCATGAATGCATGGATAGATGCACTGGCCGTCGTATTATTACTCATATTATATTATAAACGTCGTTAACTACAACGGAACTTTTTTTCTACAGATGAGGTTATCGCATTTTCAGTGAAAAGCCCAACTACAAAATTAGTCAACGGAGTGCCCACTTTCGGGACAGTGATCACAAATAAAGGTAACGGATATGACGTCGATACCGGTATATTCACATGTCCTGTTGGTGGCCTGTACATGTTTGTTTTCACTGTGGGGTCACCGGGACGGCATAGTGTGTACTGCTGGATTAGCCATAATGGCATCTACAAAGTGCGGGGCAGATCATACAATGATAAATCTTACACAACTGCAACAGCTTCAGTGAACCTATTGTTGCAGACAGGTGATTTGGTTATGTTAGGAGATTGTAGTGGCTGGAACTATGTGTATTTCGGGGACTCCGCTACAACATTTAATGGTGCTTTGCTGCAAAAGACGGAAAGAGAAAACTAACCGTGTATTTTTCCCGATAGAAAGTTTTGTAGTTATTTTGTGTCCTTTTGTAACTGTCCATTAACAAGTTCATCTCTCTCTCACTCGTCACAACTCGGCCGATTCCGTACCTACATCTAACCTCGTCCGTATAAAGGAGGCTTCCATTTTGAACTACCAATCACATGATCTTAAACATGGCGGCGCCCCTGTAGATCGCATAGCAACGACATGAACAACCACTGTGAAGTTATTCACTTCTATCGATCTGTTGATGAAAGCTCCTAACGGAATTGATAAACCACGCTAAAAATTGAATGTACAAACTGTTTGCCGACTGAAATACTCTTAGAAAGATAACGATAGAAAATTTACTCGTGTTCTTTCTAAAGAGGAGCCTTACAATTTCAATAACGGTAAAGCGGTGTGCTTCCGGAGATGTGCGAAATGTACCGTGTAGGTGCATATCAAGCTACGTGATACAGTCGAGGGATTTGATCACCGGATCATCCGAGGTATGCCGAATGTCTCTCTCTCTCTCTCTCTCTCTCTCTCAGAGAGAGAGAGAGCTTTTCATCAGACATTGGTACATGCATGAGCACAACGACAGATTAAAGACGAAATTTTCTCCTTTTCCAACAATGCTTTTCCCCTTTTTAGGACAACTCTCATTTTTGAGCACACTTGTCGTCTGCAAATGCTTTCAATTTGGACAGGTCTAAAATTATTTCGTTTGATAAAGAGTTAACCCAAGGAACAAAGCTTAAGTAAAGACTTACATCTAACTAATAACTAACTAACGCTTAGTACACAATCCCGAGTTCAAACGAGCCTGACAAAGACGGCTTTTGAAAACGTTGTGGGAAAATGAGGAAATGCTGATAACCAGCATTTTCTCTTTTTCCCACAATGTTTTCTGGCCTATCAAAGACAAGTTCCATCATTTCTGCTGATCATTCTGCTGATAATATATTTGTTGCAATTTCTTTCAATGTGGACATGTCTAAAATTGTGTCATGTAGCAAAGGGTTAAGCTGAAGTTGACGCTGATTAGGACACCAACAGGCGGTATTTTTGCTCTGATTGGGGGAGTAATTAGAATTTAATGGTGTTGTACGCCGCTTTCAATATTATTCCAGATGTATCACGGCGACAGCTCATTCATTTATAGAAGCACGGGGTTTCTTTAGGTCGGATCTCTGAAATGCCTTGCTCAAGGACACTCCCTCGAAAAATCAGGTACCTTAGGAGAGGATCGAGCCCTGTTCTGTCGGATAGTGAACCCTTCATGACCGGGCCATGCGGCATTTGAGGACGGTATATATCAAGATTATACTGTACAATGTAGCCTTTTGCCAAGCAGTCCCGTGCCTTAACGACCATTAGGCAAGAGGCATCTGAAAATATTAGAGTGATAAATGTCGTTTCATATTAACGCTAATGAGAAAAGGAAAAAAGAACGAATCAAATATTGACTATTAATTTAGTTACAGGTACTAAGTTTTTCCCCGCTGTATCTTTGTATATTTTCATTCTAGAATTAATCCTTGCTAAGAATGCCGTATATATTTGAATATAATTGTGTTTGTTTTATAACTACAAAATTTCCGGCTCAGATACATGCAACGCAGGCCGATAAAATCGCACACGATCTGCACCGTGTCAAATAGGTTCCAAATATGAATCATGTGATCTTTCTTTCTGCTTGGTTTCTGATTTGATTGGTCGAAATTCTACTTTTCAGTAAAGGGTATGGCCCATGTCTTTGGAAATTTGTAGTTCGGGAGGCATCTCGACGTTTTACCAGCAAAAATGATTTGTGGGGGTAGAAAGTCACCTGTGAAGGAAAGGACAACATTGTGAGAAAGGAAACATTGGGGAAAACGGCGATTATGGCTGAAATGGGATAGTCTCGAAATAATATTAGGGGGGAAGGGTTTAAATGGTTCGGCGTGTGAAATTAACAATAGTATAACCTTTGTTTTCTACGCTTAGGCGATGTCATAACGGCATGCAAATATCGTAAAGCGCGAATAATAGGTCGCACCTACGAAACTGTAAATTAACTGTACAGTTAACATTAAAACTTATTTTAAAATGTATGCAGGAGAGCTCTAGTATTTTGAAAACATTGTGGGAAGGGAGAAAATTTATTCAGCAGTATTTCTTTTGAAAACATTTAAGAAAATGGTTAACGTTTGGGAGAAGGAGTAAACCTACCAGTCAAAGTACCGGCGAATACTGCAGTAAATTGACGCTTATCTCCTAGGCCAGAAATCTCGACCCGCTTAGACCCTTCTACCTCCATTGTCCATTCTGACACAGGTACCAAGTTCAAAGCTGAATGGTCCCAATTTATAATCATGCTTGCGTGTATTTCATGCTCAGACACCGCTTCCTTTATTCTATCTAGAAATTCAGTCTTAAGTTCCTCAAAATTCTCAACTTTGTCAGCCTTACATGCAGTGCTACCCTTACGCTTCACCAAGTTCATTCTCTTCAACAAGGATTTAGCCTAAGATTTTGAAATGTTCATAGTTCCACCGTTTTCAACAAGAAGAGAACGATCAGTGGCGGAAACAATCCCCTTTGCTAAAGATTTAGCGATTGAAGTATTGACTACCGAGCCATGTTTCCTGATAACTTTAATGTAAGTCTGCACCTTATTGTTTAAGTCTACACCTTACATAAATGGTCAACCACTTTTTGCAGGCACAAGTTCCGTAACTTCATCAAAGTCTAGTTTACGTTTTCTATTGCACGTTTCCTTCTTTACCTTTTCGCGCATATATCTGCATGAATTCTCATTCAAGTTCGGGAAAACTGACGAAAATTTTTGCACAGTCTTTGCGGGTCCATTTTCCAGACAATATTTCCCGATGTCCGCTCTGTCCTTCGGAGAATACACATTATACCGACGTTTAGTCAGAGATGAAGGCCCAGTGGAGCATCCTGGTTCAGGAGAATCTATAACTCTCCTAAATTCCACGTTAGCTTCTTTCAAGACATTCGGCCCAAGCAACTCTTTCAACCCTTCATCATTATCGGAAGGCACTTTATCAATTTTACGAAAATAATTCAATATGCTCATGGTTAAAACTATAAATCCGTTCTGACTGGACTGTTAACCGAATCGTTCTCAACTAACTTAAAGAATGAATAATAAAGGAGACGAAAAATAGTGAACGATAATCATATTGTGTTAATACAGTACAGGTAGTGAAAGCTATTAGGTATAGAGAGTAGGTAACGGTAAGAAGACGATAATAATATGCCGAGTTTGATAATACACATGTAATTTACACATGACCCCCAAAACAACAACAACAACAAGTAAAAGAACAACAACAACGACGACTACAGAAAAATTCTTTTTATTTGGACTGAATTTTCGCGTCTTGCATGTCCCCGCAGATAAAGCAGAAATAAAGTCACCGCAGAAAAAAGTGCTTATACGGTACTCATCCGCCATTCATGAAAATACGTTATTACCCACAAAACCAGCAGATGTTCAAATTTCTTACCATTTTCTTATTAAATTGTCAATAATTGGAATATTTTGGTCCAAACATCGTCGGAACAAAGTAAAGCGACAAGTTGATGATGATGATGATGATTCTGACTGTGGTGGTTGTGATTTCGACGACAGTAATGATGATGATAAGATGAAGATCATAACGATTATGATGGTGGCAGTGAGGTTGTGGTGATGGTCGCGACAACGATGATGATGATGATGATGATGATGATTCTGATGATGGTGATCATTATCTCATAGGAGAGAATGATGGTAACCAGTGTAATCTACCCAATCGAACACAAAACGCTGTTTCAGTCTTAAGTAAGATGTCGTCTGCAAGTGGTTTCAATTTCGAAAATTTTGTCGTCTGGCAAAGTATCACATCACAGACCTCCTTGGCCCCATCCGACACCGTTTCGTCTATCTAGTTTGCCTATTGTTAACCCTTTATAAAAGAGTCAAATGTTTAAATAACGACCATGAGAAAGAAACCTTTTAAAAACAGTGTGAGAAAATGAAAAAAAAAAAAAAAATGCTGTTAACAGGCATTTTCTTATTTTTCCATATTGTTTTCTTTTTTCCCAAAGCCAAATCTAGTCATTTAAGCCACACTTAATTTGCCGTCTGAAAATGCCTTTATTGTGGAAACTGTCGGGTAAGAAAGAGATAAACTGTTCTTTTGTCCCTGTACGTTCATACAATGCTCTAGATACTACATGACAACGGATTACAATATTACGTAAAGCGCGATAAATACTGGATAAATGACGTCATAACTTCCCTCTTGTTGAATGGCACGCGCTGTTTACCAAGGTGCGCGAGAACTACTGTTTCCACCTTCTATTGAAGAGTGACAATATGAAATCGGTATTTTCACTGGTCATGACCATGAAATACATGTATCAAACCATAATCACCATTGTTTCTCGACAAGTTTGCTTATTTAAAAAACGACGCCAGGAGAGGTCTTCATCAATGCTTTCAAACAGTTTATTGACTTTAAATTTCAATATATTTTACAACATGTAAACAAACAAATAAAGCATTATATGATTGCCGCTGCATAGAAACCTCTTATGCGTTACATGACAGACACGTGAGTTTTCTGCGTTTTCGACTCGCGTGATCTTTTCCCCCTTTCTCTTTCCTAACGAAATAAAAAAGTTTTTTCCTGATAAGATTTACATGTATTTGTTTAATGAAAATTTACTAGTATTTGAGAGGTCATTTTGTTCTGAAGATAATGACTGTAATTGAAACTATCCTTTGAATAGATATAATGAATAGTTGAAACTATCCTTTGAGGTTAAGCAAGAATTAGCTTCCTTAGTTTTAGTTTCTGGTTTTTTTGAAAAGAAGAATGATGGAAGGGAAAATAAATGAAGAAAATATCGAAAAAAATCTTGGTTTTTGTATTGACCGTCGAAACACGTTTGCAATCAAATCAATACAAAGTTCTTTTTTTGAAATCGGTCACATAGAAACAAAACACGTCTATATCCTGTTTCAGATTTTTGATTTTGGTTTATTTATAAAACCATGACGAAACAGACTGTGTATCAGAACAATTTCACAAAAACAAAAAGGATTAAGACTGCAATTTCTGGGGCAGTCTGCCTTCTAAACTCACCACTGTTGGGGAGGTCTGATGACCTCTCCAATAAACTACCAAAAAGCATGAAAGAAAGACCAGTATACTACATTACAATGTGTGATATACGTCTTCGCCGGAAAAAAACCATTTTACTTTTCTAAGAATCATAAAACATCACTTTAAAAGAAAAATACAGCTGTCAGTTAGAAATCGTTACAAAAACATTATTCAAATTTTTTCATCAATTTCGATTGATAAGAGGAAATTACTTTATTGTAGTTGTTGTTGTCATTGAAAAGGAATATCAAGAGATCCCCAATGTTTAAGATTAGATGACCGAAAGTATTTCAAAAGAAACTTCTTTGATAAGGACGAGTTACGGAAACGTATGAGTTGTGACGAGTGATAGATATGTGAGACTAAAGATTTTATTTCCATGTTTTGAACACCAGGAGATACGATTTTTTTAATGATCGTTCAATTTTCGTGATGGTTTCCTTGTCTATTACCTGCACATTCCACAATTATATATTTCTTCTCTCAAACAGCGTAAGTTAGTTCTTGTGCGTCCATAAAGGCTGAGCTTGCTCGACCGACGCTCTTCCTAAAGGTCATCCGAGGTAACGATATTCGTTCAAAAGCTCAAGGCAGTCACTTAGTACACAATTTTCTAAATCTTCAACCGATGGGCTCGAACATTTCGGATAATGAACTGTCCGTGTAAATCCCAAATCAGTCTTACACCATGTAAAGTCTAATCGTGATCTGGGTACTAATCAGATGAGTGACGCTTTGTGAAGAGGGGGTATTAATGAATCTGCAAAAAATATCGACTCATGTCAGCTTGCGCAGTCTGCACTACACTATGTAAAGTCTAATCTTGATCTGGGTACTCATTAAATGAGTGACGCTTAGTGACGAGGGGGGATTAATGAATCTGCAAAAAATATCGACCATGTCAGCCTGCGCAGTCTGCGTAGGCTGACATGGGTCGAAAATTTTTGCTATTTGTAAATTTTATGTGTGTCCAAGGACCATTCTACCTCCAAGTTCAGTTAATTATTAGACTAAGAGGATTCTCTGCATCCATAATTATGTGATGACTTGCTTGGTATATTGCATCACGGAGATGCATTAAACCCCACTTTGCCAGAGCACGGCTCAAATATAAGATTTGAAAGGGTAGAAAACAACATGGGGAACGGAAACATTGCTGGTTACCAAATTTTCTCCTTTTTTTTCAGAAAACCCTTCTCTCTCATGGTTGTTTAAACTCGGGTTAGTGTTGTAAAGGGTTAGACATCCTTGGTAAACAGAAATAATGATCTTGAAATACATGTATAGTTTAAATAAGTACGCATGTCAAACTGTCGTGATGGCTATAAGATAATTATTCATTATACGATATACACAATAATCTAACGGGAAGGCAAAAGGGTCTGCCTACATGTTCTCTCAACTAGATTCGGTCATTTATAGTCTAGGCCCAGGCGGCAATAATCCCTGAATTACTCCCTATCGCAGTCTCCTTTCACGGTCTATACAGATCTGTGGCAAAACTGTTATCACCTAATCCCTCCCATCTCTATGAAGTTAGCGTTTTGGCTGACAACCTTCTGGTACAAATGCAGCAGCCAGCTTTGAAGTCATCCTTTTAATTCATGTAAATGGATACTTATAGACCTTTGTCACCGTCGCGTACTACGGACTACGGACCGCAGACTGCGGACTTTTCAAAGGGGATGTCTCAAACGAAATAATGCAATAATGAGCAGAATTAAAGGAGAACTATAACGAATAATAAATTAGTAAGCTTAACTTGCTATTTCAATGGTTCAACCCAATTTCTATACGTCGACAGACAAGACCTCCACAAATCTTGGCTGTTCTGTCTAGAAGTTGCCTAGATTGTCTCCAAACTGCGCCAGTTGCCTTGTATGACCTTAGACTAGCTAATGTTTGTTCGACTGTCACATTGTATGCTTTTAAGTGTCGATTAAACGTTCGACATTTCCGCAGTGCCCTTTCTTGTGTTTTCTTTTAGTCGGGCTACAGTGAAAGCTGTAAGTATAGGATATCAGTTAGGATTACATTTCATCCGCAAGTAAATGCAGTCAGCAGGGAAGTCAAGTACTTCTCAGGGGCTAGTTGTTGCCAAGAAGGCGAGCTGTTGTGCGTTTGGGCGAAATCTGCTTTCAATATACAGTTATTTCCGTTGCTGTCTGTCACTATCTTTGAATGCATAACATGGCAGCTTTGATGATCTGAATAATACTGTTTCTGTGGTTCTATCGCAAACATTTTTATTCGTTGCGACGTCAAAGCAACTGGTCCCGACTGCTGAGGGGGTTTTGTGTAATTTACCCAATAGATCTAGCCACTGATTTCTAGAGAGCCAGCGTACAAAAAAAGCAATATAAAAGTTGAAACATGGAGTAAATGTTCCATTAACTGAGGAAGCACTAACGTTAAGTATGCTGGAAAGGAAAGACAAACTAGGATATTGTCGCAGCTGCACTAAAAATAAAAGAACCCTGAACATTAAGAACTAAGAGTTTATATGCATGTCTGTTGTTTTGAATATCACGACCGTCAAGAATATTGATTAACTGAATGAATGTCTCAGTTGTCTCCCCTATTTGATAATAGAATTATCGACGATCCTCTGGAAACAAGGAAAATACGTATTTTACACGTTGTTGTTCTTGTCGTCAATACATAGTCTTACGAAGTATATATGAGGGGTTGTGAAAGCAGATGAATAAAAATATGCAATTGAAAAGAAAAATCATACATGCTTAGTTGTGCTTGATATAGCACCGGCATTATGGAAAGCAAAGGTCTTTTTCTTGTTGGATGCATATTCTGTGGAATAAACAATGAATATTACTAAAGTTCAAATATTCTCTTCAGGATTAAAATCTAACAAATCATACAAATCATGAAACTATCTTTAAAACATAGCGAAACGATTTTTGACTAGCGAAGCTAGTCTATAGGCATCAAGATTAACCTAGATTCAAAACCCCACAGTTGCCAAATACTGACACACAGAAAATACTTCTTTCTGTTAGAAATCTTAATTCTGTTATACATGACAATTTAGACATAAACCACTAAATCTCTACCTCTCCGATTTGAACATGTCGTCTTACAAAGTAATAAACTGAACAAGATGTCATTTATAAGGTACAAGATCTTTCCTTATATGTGAATTGGGTGACCTATGCAAAGCAGAGAATCACTTATGCCTAAACAACTGTAACATTATGAATGAATCTATTAATAGATACATCTAGGTTAACTTGTAGCGAATCCCAGCTATATCAACCCCCACTTGGCAGGGAACCCTTGTCATTCCTTCAGTCATTCATTATTTAGATCATTGTGTACAGTTGAACTATTATGTTAAACTGTTATTCTATTAACCTTTTACCAAACAATCCCAAGTTTTAACGATACTGGGGAAGGGTCCCATTGTAAACATTGTGGGAAAAGGAGAAAATGCTGGTAACCATCATTTTCTCCTTTTCCCACATTGTTTTCTGTCCTTCTGGAATCATGTTTCATCAGTTCAGCCACATTTAATTCATGGTCTGCAACAGCTTTGAATTTCGACGGATGTATAATTTTTCGTTTTGTAAGGAGAGTTAAATAGTTAACTACATCTTGTGCTATTAGATATTGATTAATTGACTGCATGGTGTTTAACGCCATTTCCAACATTATTTCAGTGATATTGCGGCGGCCATAGCACCTGTCCATGCTTTCCTCGAGTTTCTTTTACCAGCACTACTGCGACTCAATGACCTTTTGCAGACAGTGTGTGCAGTCTGATCTTGGATCTACATTGTCCGATAAGAGGGTAGATTTTCTCCAAAGTGTAACTGTGAAATAGCAGTAGCAATATTCAGGTGTTTACCATCAGCTTGAAAGTTTCATTTAACATTTTTAGCAGGTTAAGGGTTAAACTTTAACTGGATTATAGTTAACCAATAGCACATATAGCCCCGACAGTTCAGTCGGTAGCATACAGGACTTGAGAACAGGAGGTCGCTGGTTTGATCCTCAACAAATTTCTTTCCGAGGTTTGATGATAGTCATTGCGACAGGATTCATTTCTCGCTCACGTTTCGACGATGGTTATGTAAGTAGCCAGTGGCTTGGAAAGAATATTGTGCGGAGTACGAGTAAAAGAAACTCCAGGAAAGCATGAATATGTGCACTGGCCACCGCTACATAACTGAAATAATGTTGAAAACAGGGTTAATAAACACCATACAATCAATCAATCAATCAATCATACAATCAAATTCGCTAGTCTGTCAGTACTTTCAGTACTTTGATGGTATTGTTGTAATTAGAGTTATACGCACTTTTCAACAACTTGTCAGTTATATACGGCCACAATTTACCTATTCGCGTGTTTTCTTGGACTTTTACAACAGAATTTCCCCAGTCCATTATCATGACACTGAAAAGCCAGACCTAGTGCCGTCTCCGTAATCCTGACGGCCGAGGTCAAGGCCGGGGGTGAGGAGGGGGCGGGGAGTTATTACTTCTATTTACTTCTATTTGCAAACTATGTTTTCGGCGGTATGACCAGGCAGGATTCGAACACACGTCGCTCCTCTCACGAGGCCGGTTCTCTAACCGCTTGGTCAGTGCTGCAGTTGTTTTTGTTGTCGTTGTGTGTGGGGGGGACGAGTTATGAGTTTGAGGGTGTTGGTATGCCGGGTGATACGGACACGGAAATGGCGGTTTGAAGAAAATGGAGTAATTACTCAAAACAAATATCTTCTTCATTTTTCACAGTGTTAAAAAGTAAATAGATTTAATCACAAAATCGCCTTTATTTAAATATAGTTCCCCTTTAACGAAAGACGAGAATTAAGACCGATAATTTCGTGCAAATTAGGTACAATACTACATGCACGGTACTCTTCTCACGATATACTGATATCCAATTTGTGATCTCTGGCGGACATTATCAGATCCAACCAGGAATTCGTGAAAAGAAAGGTCCAAAAATTTACATGAACTCGGAATAAGCTGAGACTATGCGAAAGAAAATGCATAGTTTGTTACATGAAAATAAATAATGTTTGAGAAACGTTATTTCCCTCCGTTTTTCATTTTACTACTTTGAGACAACCGCTCCTAAAAGTCCACGGTCAGGTGTCCGCGGTCGGTAGTCAGCGTAGGTGACATAGTCACTATGAAGTGAGGTTAAATACATGAAATAAGAGTAGAACTATCGTCACTAAAGGAGACATCGCTTGTCACGAGAAATTTCTCCTTTTGGCACACTACTATCAAAAGTAGACAGCTGCGGGACGAAAAAATGGTTTGCAGGTAGTAAAGTTTTTGGGATAATTATTTGAGCCATGCTTTGTGAAAAGGGGGCTTAATGCTTCGGCAAAAAGTAACTATCTATTTCAGCCTGCGCAGTTCGCGCAGGCTGATATGAGTAGCTTTTCGGTATTTGTAAATTTTCTGCATGTCAAATGTCCATTCTACCGCCAGACTCCATCAATTGTTAAACTACACTGATTTTAAGGATCAAAAATTACGTCATGACATGCTTGTATAAATGCATCACATGCATCACAGAGATGCATTAAGCCCCCTTTTGCCAGGGCATGGCTCACTTTTGGAACAATTTAAGAATTCCGCATTGATCAAAAATGGGTAGGTAAAGAGGAAGCGTCTTCTTTTAGTCAACTTTGACCAAGTGACAAAATTTTAGACTTGACAAAAAAGAAAGCAATTGCAGAAGACAAATTACATGTAGCTCAAATGATGATTATTGTATTCTGGTGGGGACAGAGGGGAAAGGGGGAATTGATGGTTATCACCATTTTCTCCTTTTCCCACAATGTTTTCAACATGTTTCTGCTTCAAGGTCGTTAAACTCTTGATTATGTGGTAAAGGGCTTAACAGCTTACCGTTCTCTCTTTTTTTCAAACAATTCGTATGAAAAAATACAAGAACCAATCTGTTGAAAGTTTATGTAAGATTCCGTCAATTTCGGGTCAAAGTCACGTGACAGCTAACGCCAGCAGACGTTCCAAAGAGAGCCCATCCTGTACTACAAAAGTTTAGCGAGGAGTTGGACCGCATTTACAGCAGTCCTACTGACATTCGAGACCATGAGATTGTATCATGACTTTTGACGCCATGAGGTTGAAAGCTGACCTATGAGACCATGAGGTTGAACGCTGACATTCGAGGCTACAAGGTTGAATGTTTACTTTCGAAGTTATCATGTTGAAGGCTGACTTTCGGGGCTATGAGGTTGAATGCTGACTTTCGAGACAATGAGATAGTATGCTGACTTTTGAGGCAGGGGTTGAATGCTGACTTTGGAGGCCATGAGGCTAAACGCTGAAATTCGAGGGTATGAGGTTGAATTCTGGGTCTTGAGGCCATGAGATAGATACTGACTTTTGAGGCCGTGAGGTTGAATGCTGATTTTAGAGACCGTGAGGTTAAACACTGACATTCGAGGCTATAAAGTTGAATTCTAACTTTCGAGGCCATGAGATAGAATGCTTGCTCCAACGGCCATGGTGTAGTGCCCTGAAATTGGAAGCTGGTGATCTTTGATTAGAAATACAGCTAGGTCACACTAGGTCCGGCAGAAATATTGAAACAAAAGAAACAAACAAAACATTAGAAAAATACCCAAAATCATTTATGCTCAGTTTCTTTCATTGACTGCTTATCAGAAATATCGGTAGACAGACGTGAAAGGATCATTCGTCTTTAGACTTTACATAAGTAAAATGGGCATTCAAAGTAAGTAAGAAGTACAAACATATTACAAAAATTCGGATGGTGTGACTGAAATATCCCCCAAAATACTTGAAAATGTAAACTTTAGATGAGAGTACAAATCTTGATGTACACTTTGTGTTTAAGTAACTAATTGTTGCCCATATAATACTACGAGTTCAACAGGGAAAAAATAACAAGATGTAGAAATTAGGTACTTAAGACACAATGGTTATTGTCGAGGTCATATTCCAAGAAGCTGTATTGGACATAAGTGTCTATTTATTTATTTTGACTAAATTTCCCCTTTACATCGCTATAGCCAATATTTGGAACAGCGCAAATCCAAGATCACACGGAATGTTTTTTTGTGGTCTGTCCTTGATTGATACTTAAGCAAAAATACTGACATGGATTACAGCGTTATTTGCCGATTTATCACTGACAAATATTAATTTTTGTTGTTGAGGAATGACTATCACTTTTCACTCCATATTTATTAAGAACACTCATGTCAAGTATGACTTCTCTTGTGGTAAGTTAGACCTTTGTACTAAGCCATTGTTTATTGTGAACAGCACACTTCCTGTGGCCTCAATTAATAATTATCCTTAAAAAAACCCAGAGTTTCGGTCGGAGACAGCAGAAAAAAAACCTAAAAATATTGATTTTCTTAAAGGCTCAGTTGAAAAGTAAACAATGCGGGTGTTGAATGCGTTTAAATTTAGAATCTGTTATTGTAAGGTTGAGCCACGTGTTAATCGCTGGCAGAAAAATTAACTTTGAAACGAGGTAGCCATTGTTGACCGGGGTTGGATAGAACGCAAAAATAGTTGCACAGTTATCGTTGCTTTATTGCAGTTGTGCAATTACAAATGCGAAAATAAACCTGCCAGATAGATTATGAACTACCTTTAGACAATGACAAAGGGCAGACAAAGGGACCGAACTGATACTCGGACCCTTAGTGTAATAACAGACTCACAATGGTTTCCAAACGTTTTGATCGTTTGATTTAAATTTAAATGCAATTTAGCGTCCGCCTTGTTTACTTTTGGCCGCCAATTGTCGGCTTTCTTACTAGTCTCATGTTTCAGTACGGGGAGTCATTGGAAGTACACAGTGGTAGTATACTTTAAGGGAGCTTTTCAGCCAAGAAAATTTGAACAACTTCAGGATGTCGTGTCGGCTTTCTCAGTCATGTCCAAGTTATCTTGACCATTCTCATGTTTCAATATTAGGAATTCATTGGAAGAACACAATGGCAGCGTACTTAGGGAGCGTTTCAGCCAAGAAAATTTGAACAATTTCAGGATGTCTTGTCGGCTTTCTCACCAGAAGTTTCAATATTGGAACTCGTTTGAAGAACACAATAGCAGTGTACTTAGGGAGCTCTCCAGATTTTCAATATCAAACAAAACTTCTTACTTGCTTGAGTAATTGCTTGTATGTGTTTAACGCCGTTTTCAACCTTGTTTCAGCTACCAGTGCTCCAAGTGCACCTATCAATGCTTTCTTGGTGTTTGTTTTATCAGAACTTCGTGCAATAGTCTTCCCAAGCCACTGGCTGCTTTCCCTCATCACCATCGTTGATACAATGATCATAGTTGAAATTAATTCTGTCGCAATGGCTATCATCAATCTTCGGAGAGAAATCGGCCGAATTCAAACCAGTGATCCCCTGGTCATAAGTTCTGTGCACCACAGACGGCGCCACCGGGCTCAGCAAAACCCCGTTCATGTACTATCAATGAAAGATAATAGCTAAAAAACTAAAAATGGATAAGAATGTAACGTAAAAGAAAACAAAATATTTTCAATAGTGTTTTCTTCATTCTCTACGTAGCATCTACGTAGGTATTTTCAGATTTCGCGCCAGTTTTTCCGCAAAGAATTGTGGGAATGCAATCTGATCAATAGCATGCGTCGATTATCAGACCTCTCCAACAGTGGTGAGTTTAAAAGACAGACTGCCACAGAAATCGCTGTCTAAATCCATTTGTTTTTGCGAAATTGTTCTGATACACAGTCTATTTCGTCATGGTTTTATAAACAAAGCGAAATAAAAAAACTGAAATAGAAAATGAACGGGATTTTTTTATATGACGGATTTCCAAAAAGATTTATTATACTATATTGATTGTAAATGATCTCTCCAATAATTGCAATTTTTCATTAAACAAATAAATCTAAGCAAAGAGAAAAAGAAATTCGTTGAAAAAGAGAAAGAACACTGCGGAAAAAGAACACGTGACTTGATACTATCTTTCGTACCTTTGAGCATGGCTCATTTATCTACTTCCTTAAATTTTTAACGTTTAGACAAACAACCTCTTCATTTTACAATTCTGCAGCAGATAACTTTTCAAAATACTGTGGGAAGAGGACAAGCTGCTAGTCACTGCAGTTTCTCCTTTTGTCACAATGGTTCCCATCACATCAAAGCACCATCTTCCACACTAATTATCAAAGTTTGAATTGTCGTCTGCATGCTCTTTCTGTTTGGGACAGTTTAAAAATTGCTGTTTGTTAAAAGATTAAAAATGTTACATTTATTCTTAACATGTCTGGTACTAGTATTATGTATAGGCCACCTTTATTTATTGTCATCAGGTAAGATTCTTGCCTATTCAGTGGAATTAGCATATTGTATCAAATTTTAATTGAACGATTTCTCCTTTCCAAAAATATTTTGGCTTATCTGAGCACACATTACAAACATTCATTACAGGTTTGTTCCTTTTGAAAATGAGCCAAATTGGATCATCATCGTCAGTTTTGTGTCCTTGAATTTTGAAATAATATGCATTTCTGAGCATGTTAATAGCATATGGCCTACAATTCCTAGAATATTATAACATGTACTGTTTTGTGTCTTTACACAAGCAAAACTGAAAAAAAAAAGTTTTTTTTTTTCTCATTCATTTAATGCCTAACTTTTTTTGTTTACATCTACCAAAATATTTTGAAATCAAAAGCCAATAAACTATTTGAAAACATTGATGCCGACCTCTCCTGGCTTCTTTTTTAAAGAAGCCAACTTGTGTAAGAGTGTATTCAAATAAACGCGATGACCTCATATCTAATCTCATAAAGATAGACGAAGGCATCACGGCTGGCCACCTAAAATTACACACTGTCTCTCGGATGAGTCTTTAAACCGAGGCCCCGTCTGACGGTGGTATACATACACCGAGCACGTTTAAAAAATACAGGCGTTATTTAGGATGGGTTTGGTCCTGTATCTTCCACTATCCCCCGTGACAAAAACTAACAGCCTTCAGGGGGCGTCGCCCATATGGCCAACCGATGGCGACGATTAATAAACAGAAAAGTAACCAAACCGATTGCATCACGACTATCTTGTTATTAGAACTGCACCTTTTTACGAATGTAACCATCCAGTTCTTGTCACGCTTGCAGAAAAATAAATATGTTTAAGTATTCATCAGATTTATACAAGAATTTTCGACTAACAGCAAAGAAATCTTGATATGGCCCTTTAACTCTTTACTAAACGAGAAAATTTAAGACCAGTCCAATTCGTAGCACTTGCAGACAAATTAAGCGTGCTTTAAATGACGGAATTTGTATCAGAAAGGACAGAAAACAATGTGTGAAATGAAGAAAATGCTGGTTACCAGCATTTTCTTCTTTTCCCACAAAGTTTTAAGAGACTCCTTCCTCAGGGTCGTTAAAACTTGGGAATGTGTAGTAAAGAATTAAAATCTGACCTTCAAATGAATTTTTAAAGAAGACCACGATAATGACAATGTTATTCCCTTTTTTTCTGTAGAGGGGCTCGGAGTATCTTTTAGTGTTTGAGGGTTTAGATAAATATTAGCTAAAAGCTACCATCAGTTTCAACTTTGAATTAGCAACTAAACTATCTTTGGTGTGAAAAAAGTGATAACTGCTTTTGGCATTTTCAATCTGTGAATCCCATGCCTGTTTTAATTAAAAAATATCATAGAACCTGGACTTGGCTGTTTTTAAAACAACACCAGGAATGTATTGTGGAATCTTGAGGTACACTGACACAGAAAAACAACTTAGGGTGCCCTAGGTTCTCTGAGGGCCAAAGCTGACATAGCGCAATAATCGAGGAATAAAATTTATTTCCGAGCCGTTTTTCTGCGGTAAAACAGTGTCGCGAAATTCACGACAAAAACACGTCGATTTCAGACTAGATCTAGTTTTGAAACTGTAGCACAAGAGGAACGGGGCCTTTTACTGCTTTCCTCTTTATAGATATACTTTTCCTGGTTGTAGGTATATAGCTAAGCTTGTTAGCATAAGGAATAATGTTCGTTTACAAACCTTTTCTTTATTTACTATCTCGTGATGAAGAAAAAATTGCAATATTTTACTATTTTTGTTTCTGCGTTGGTTGACATTGTTAATAATCGGTTCGTTTAATTTGAATGGATCAATAAGTTAAACTATAAATGTAACAACCACCACTAACTTAGATCAAGCTCAGATGGGAACATGACAATTCCCAAGCAAGACAAGTATTTGAGAGAGTTATGCGGCAGGTTTTAAAACAATTACTATCCCGACTTATACATAGCGAACTTTGTGTATCAGCAGCATATTTCAGGTTTCGTCACAGGACTAAAACTGCTTTGAATTATATACACAAAGTTTTTCACCGTGGGCGTATGTTTTTGCTAATCCTGTCCGTAAAAAAAAGTATGAGTGTTTATTCATTTCTTATTTTGACTTTTATACATGCACTTTGAAAATATGTCGTTGGAATGTCTTTACCAAGAAGCTGAACAAATAATGAATGAACGTACTACACAATTTTCTACAGCCCTGTCAATGTAATTCTATACCAAACGAAAAAATTGGAGACTGACCGAAACTGAAAACATTTTCAGACAACAGAAAGTTGTACTTGGGACGGTAGAAAACGTCGGTAAATGGCTACCAGCGTTTTCTCATTTTCCCACAATGTTTTCGAAAGCCCTCTACCTCTGGGTCGTTAAAACAGGGGATTATTTGGTACAGAGTTAAGCGATTAATTCGAATCAACATGTATCGACATGTTTCTATCACAGCATTTTGGAACGATCAAGATAAAACTGTATTGACCACAGTTATCTTGCATGTTCATATTTATAAAATGTTTCTTGTGAAAGATTTCCGAAAGACCAAGCTAACTTGACACAGACAGAGGGGCGCGTGAAAAGACAGATATAAAGACATTGGCTGAAATTCCTACTCAAAACGTAAGAGAACATTTTGCTCAAATATTAAGCAGCCTTGAAATGCACGGCTGGTGAAGCAGAAGTTGCCTGTCTGTTTCACAAGAGATACTGTATTTATTCTACAGAGCCCTGTCAAACTACCAATGAAGTGCCGAAAAATACCAAATGACATTTCAGTCAAGAAGCAAGACCCAAGTAATTGCTATTTCATAGTTGCTGTTGTCCAGGATATCTATGCAAAGCAGAAAGTACAGATCAAAGGTCAGACTGCAGGTTTTGTACCGTGTTATCTTGATATACAGTGTCCACAAAGGCAACTGTAGTTGTTAAAGGCACTTTAATGTTTAAACTACCAATTCAACCAATTATGATAAAGAAACTTAAAATTTCCGGTTTCCTAAGGACAAAAAGCCCCAGCGTGCACTTGAAGCCCGGCACAAAAATACTTGAGGTAAAAACGTGCAAGCTAGTACAGCAAACCGTAGAATAATTCGTCGTCAGGTTATAGCATATGAAATTAAACAGGAACATTAAATATTATCTATATTGTGCTAATATTTTAATTGTTCATCATGCAAGTTATGCAGTTCCTTCTGACTGGACTTTTGTCAGTCATTGTCTTGTTTGAAAATGTGAAAGCGCTGCCAGCTGAGACGGTATGTTCGAAATTCGATTATGACATGAAAACGCTCGAAGCGATGCTTCGAATCGAAAACCGCGCGGAAAAGATGATGGAGGAGATGAAGGCAGTGCAAAATTATATGACGAAAGAGCTTGATGAAATCAAGAATTTGAAAGATAAAGTGGAACGACAACTAACGGCAATGGAGAGCAAGATCACAACTCTGAAGTCTGAAGTTGATAAAGTGTCAGGTAAAGTACAGTTATCATGCTGAACTTTTTCTCAATTGTTACCGTATACTGAGCGATCCCGTTTTAACATCTCCTGAGAAAAAGGTTTTTCATTATAAGGAATATTTTCTTTTCGCACAATACTTGAAATCTACCCTTTTTAAGACAAATTTCATCATTTCAGGTAAAGTGAATTCCTTGACGAAACAGCTTGTTGGACTCAAGAATAGAGGTGAAGTTGAAAGGCAACTAACGGCTATGGAAAGTAAGATCACAACTCTGAGATCTGAAGTGGAAGTAAAAATAGTGCCAGGTAAAGTAGAATATCGAATTGATCTTATTGTCACTCGTCACTCTTGTCACTTTTTACGAAACGACAACATTTTTTAGCCTTGTCCAGATTGAAAGCATTAGCAAAAGATAAAATCAGTGTGGCTCAAATGATAGGTTCTATCTTTGAAGGGGTAGGAAGCATTGTCAGAAAAGGAGAAAATGCTGGTTTCCCACAATGTTTTCAGAATCCTTCCTTCACAAGCACGCTCTCCTTTTCTCACAAGGCTTAAAATTGACAAATTGCATCATTCTAGCCAATTTCATCTAGTTTCACTCTTCAAATAATTTCAATATGGACGGACGGGTCGTCAACGATCAGGGTTTAACGTCCCCTAGGAAAAAGGTTTTTCGTCACAAGACGTTCTACTTTTCTCACAACGCTTGAACTTGGCCCTTTTTAAGACAAATTGCATCATTCTAGCCAAATTTTATTTCGTTTCACTCTTCAGATGCTTTCAATATGGACGAGTCAAAATATTTTCGTCTGGTAAAGAGTTCAAAACTCGGTAAATGTTTGCAACCTGCCATATTGTTGTTAACCGTAGAAGCTCCTGTTTCAAACATGAAATAATTGAAATAGTTTGTTTTACTATTTAATTTAAAGAACACAACATCACAGAAACGAAAAACCCTGAGGGCAGTCAGAACTGATGCTTTTTTGTTTTCGGCGAAGAACATTGATATTCTATAAAAATTGCGATTCCAAAGTTCTTCTGGTTCGAAGTTACTCGAACAGTGAATATCCAAGATCAGACTGCATATCCATTGTTTGCAGTCTAGGCTTGACCAACGCTAATTATACCACAGCAAAAGCACGTTATTTCCTGCTCAGCAGCATAAGAGTTAAAAAAAAAAAACGAGACCTAAATGATCTGGTAAATAGATATACAAGTCTATACGCACCTTGCGACTGGCTTTTCAACGATCAAATTACAAGTCATAGTTCGACTTATACGTGTATTTTGTGTTTTGCAAGGGGTCATTATCATTTAACTTGAACTTCTAATTTCAACATGTATTAGATGCAAATAAACAACAATAGATCTATATATATTGATGACGTAATTCTACATTTCGGAACGTAGCGTAATTCATTTTGATCTGTGCGTTGTATAACAATCCCTGAAATAGACGGGAACAGAACAAATGACTATATGTAGGGAATACTAACTTTTAATGATTTCATGGATATAATTCAAGGATTCCGATTAAAAAATTCGGGTCAAAGTACAAAATTATGCAAACCATCCTGTAATTCATGTTTTTTTTTTTTTTTTTTTTAAATACAAACGTATGAGCTTTGCTCTTTTAACAGATGGTTTGATGTATCTGGAAAAAGTATCGACCCGTGTCAGCCTGCGCACTCCGCGCAGGCTGACATGGGTCGAAACGTTTTGCTATTTGAAAATTTTCTGCATGTCCTTTGACCATTCTACTCACTAAATCAGGTGTTTGTTTTTTGGACAAACTTTGATGGATTTTATGGATCCATAATCATGTAATGGCTTGCTCGATATAATGTATCATCTGGAGGTGCATTGAAACCCCATTTGCCAGAGCACCGCTGATATGTGTAGCATTTTCTATTATATCAGTTATAATTATTTTCTGTCCAACATGTTTTTTTGCTCAGTTATACATCATACATTTGTCATTTGAACTATTATCTGGAGGTATAAAGAAAATATATTTGATTGATCGATTGATTGATTTTGTGTGTGTGTGTGTGTGTGTGTGTGTGTGTGTGTGTGTGTAACGCTGTTTTCAACATTATTTCAGTTACATCTCCATGGGCAGGGCACCTATCCATGATTTCCTGAGATTTATTTTACCATTACTTCACACAATATCCTTCACATTCCACTAGATGCTTTTCCCCACAACTAACGCCAAAATAATGATCAGCAGTGAAATAAGAATCAAAGCTGTCACAATGACTATCATCGTTGATCCTCAGAAAGAAATTGGCCGGGCTGGGGATTCGAACCAGGGGCCCATGGTCTCAAGTCCTGTACGCTACCGACTCGTCACTGAGTTATCGGGCTTGGAAAAGGAGGAATAAAATCCACTGTGAATTACGTTACACTCTTAGCAAACAAATTTATGTTTAGTTTCATATCGATAACTTCTGTAATCCTGCTATGCAAATACGTGTATAGCAATTTTCGGTGTAGAAACGAAAGACACTGATGATCTGAGTATATCTAGTTTAACTCTTTACCACACGATCCCGACTTTTAACGACCCTGAGAAAAAAAAGCTTTGGAAAACATTGTGGAAAAAGGAGAAAATGCTACTAACCAGCATTTTCTCCTTTTCCCACAATGTTTTACCCTTCCCAAAACAAATTTCAGTTTTGAGTCACATTTATTTTGTCGTCTGCAAATGCTTTCAATTTTGACTAGCCTAAAATTTTGTCATTTGGTAAAGAGTTAAAGCTTTAGTACGAACGAAAGAACGAAGTATTTAAATGACAAAAATTTATAAATTTAATAGTCCGTTAATATACATAAACATACAGAATGCAATGTCACCGTACTACAGCGGAAGAGAAAAACTCTTTACTAAACAACAGCATTTCAGAATTATCCAAATTCGAGGCATTTGCAGACGACAAACTAAACGGGATTCAAAAACTGCAAATTTGTTTTGGGAAGAGTAGAAAGCATTGGGTAGAAAGCATTGTGGGAGAAGGAGAAAATGCTGCTCACCAGCCTTTTGCCCTTTTTCCACAATGTTCTCAAAAGCCTCCAGCTTTCAGGGTAAAGGGTTAAGAGTTAGCTAAAAGGTTACCAGTTATGCGGAAAAAAAAAGAGAAAAAAATTATAACTTGAAAAATTGAAAATTCAGCAAAATAAGTTAATAAGTTGAAAGTTTAAGAGTTGCTGGAGGATCAGCCAAAAATACCCAACCAGCTGTTTGCAGCCCTGGAGAACGTTAGCGGGAAGAGCAGCCGCTCATAGCAAACATTTTAGTAACATACCTATTGACTTTCCCTATTTACATGAGCACATTCAGTTGGGAAATATGCGCTATGACACTTAGAAGTTACGATAAAATCTCCTTCGTCATAGCGAGAGATATTACCAATTGATGGAGTTTAGAATGCGGTATTGTCGAAATGAATCTGATTTCGTAGAAATGTGTCCGTATTCAGCAGTACCTCCTGCTGAAAATTAACCAAGAAACTCCAGTACAGTTTACGTATTGTGGACCGACCAGCTTTCGATGGACTAAATAGTTTTCATTATTTGGAGAGCAGTTAAAAGGGCGGACGAGTGTCATGAAGTCTTCTGGCATTCTTGTAATCAATTCCAGATTTTAACGACCGTAGGGAAAAAGTCTCTTGAAAATATGGAGGCAAAAGAAGAAAATGCTGGTAACCAGTATTTTTCTCCTTTTCTCACAGTATTTTCTACTCTTTTAAAGTCAAACTCCGTCTTTTCAGTCACATTCTATTTGTCGTTTGTAAATGCTTTCAATTTGGACATGTAGAATTTTTTGTCGTTTGGTAAAGAGTCAAGGACTGCATGTATCGGGTCGGAAAAAGGGGTTTAAATATTTGTCAGTAAAAACTATCTTTCCTGAAAAAACATGCAATCTTTGTTGTTTTTGTCGAATTTCGTAAATTAGGAGCAATGAGAATGTTTTATCCTTCGGATAATCAGATCACTAAAAACGGTGACGTCACTCGCTGCCTGGTTCGCTAGAAAACTCGGATATCTATTCAGTTTGGAAAATAGTACTCCTCAAAATTGGGTCGGTCGATGATAGAAATATTTTTATTTCGGCAGAAGCAGGGAAAATTAAGATACCTAACGAAGGTGCAGTATGTTGTGTCTATATCAGGATGTGTGTAATTCATATTTTCAGCGTCAAATTGCAATATTTCAACTTTTCTTTTTCATTATATATATTTTTTTTTTTTTTTTTTAATTTTTATTTTTATTTTTTTTTTTAGTTAAATACTTTCAATCAAATAATTGAAGTGCAGCTGATGATTTCGAACCTCTTATCCTTGAATTTATTATCATTTGTTAAGAAACAAGAAAAAAAGTATTTCGTTTATGTAACATTACGTGATGCATCTCATTTATATTAACACCAAAGTTAAACAGTCCCACTCGGCGCGGCCTCGCCGCTTGTAAAAATATTTTGGGCGTTTTCCTGGTGAAATCATATCTCGATCTTTATAACCATGCATATTTTTAGACTCGTCCATACACATTTGCATAGCACAAATTAAGGACGTTTTCTAAAATTTTAATTCTTCCATAGAATTTCTTTGTTTTCACATACATTATGTAAAATTTTATGCTGAATACAAAAATAAAAAGATAATCATATGTTGTCTAATTCGTTTTCTTGTTTAATGCCTGTTTCCATGGTAACAGTATATCCTCAAATTAAAAAAAATGTGGCTTTTGACAGAAAATTATTAGAACATTGTCAGACAAGCTTCATTTTATAGTTTATACGAAATCAGATCTAAATATTTGTATATTCTTATCTAACATTCAGAAATTTTGAATTCCATTCATATTTTTTCAGAAAGGGTCATTTTTTAACAATTTTGTAGTCACAAAAATGCCAAAAAAAATTTAGAGTTCTGCAGGTAAAACTGGATGATAAAAAATACTCTTCCAAAGATTTTGTCCATTTTTCTGTATAGAATCCTTGAAGTATCTTCTTTTTAAACTTAACATAAAAAAAGAATAGGTTGTCGAGTTCAGATTTTCAAAAATTACATTTTCCATGGCAACCATAAAACAGTCTTGTACAAAAATTCCCTTTTACTGAAAACTAAGCACTTTTTATTGAAAACACACAAGCATAGTCATGTATTAGTAAAAACAATAAAACATTTGACATGTCAAATTTAACTGACAGATCACCTATTACCAAAGACCACCCAGAAGAGAAGATTGGTTCGGGTAAACGTGGTGAATTTTCAAATTTATTTTGAATTGGGCACCTAAAATCTTTGAAGAATGTAAGCTGGTTATAATATGCATTACTTAACATCTGGTTAGTACGAGTATAACCCTGAATAAAAAAACTAGGGGCCATTGAGGGCCTGAATCTATCCGCTGGCATGATTGTGCTGTTTTTCATAGCATACGCTATGAATTCATGATGCAAAAAGGAAAAAAAAGCAAACACACAAAAAATTGGGGAAAGGGTTGCAACTTGGCTTGAACCCACTAAGACAGCACAAGTAGGCATGGCGAACTGAACAAAATTAATAGTGGAAAAAAAAACCTGAAGTACAATTTCTCAAAACCAATTATTTGGAATCCAGTCAAATTTGATATGGTTTCAGTACTCACTGTTTTAAACAATCCCTGCAAGTTTCAAAGAAATGTGACCGATGATGTGGACTTTGTTAAGTAAACAGTACTAAGTCATCAAATGGCTGCTTTTCCTAAACTGATTGCTAGATTTTCTTAATTCTTAA
This sequence comes from Tridacna gigas, assembly GCA_945859785.2. NCBI lineage: Eukaryota > Metazoa > Mollusca > Bivalvia > Cardiida > Cardiidae > Tridacna > Tridacna gigas. The sequence continues at coordinate 9,921,757 of OX244030.2, read as the reverse complement.
TAGAGTTCAAGCCCTTGATGATATAAATAATCTTTGCACGTTTCAAAAGATTTAATAAAAAAATGTGACTTAATTGCATAAACGAGAAATGTAAATTTTCAACTTTGAATGTACTGATTTTCAATTTTTTTTTTTTAAATCCATAAGGTTCAAGGTATTGATAATATAAAGCAACTATGAAAGTTTCATGAAAATTCAACCACAAATGCCGACATTATCGCGTAAACTAGAATTGTAAATTTTCAAATTTAAATGGCTACTTTTCCCATACTAAGTGTCAATTTTTTTCAAAATTTATAGGGTTCAAGCTGTTGATGATACAAAGCAACTGTGCAAGTTTCATGAAAATCTGACCACAAATACAGACTTTATTGCGTAAACATGAAAAGGAAATTTTGATCTTTAAATAGCTACTTTTCCCTCACTGTTTTTCAGATTTTTTTTCAAAATTAATAGGATTCAAGCTATTGATGAGATAAACAATTTGTGCAAGTTTCACAAAAACCTGACTACAAATGCAGACTTTATTGCGTAAACAAGAAACTGAAATTTCGAAATTTAAATGGCAACTTTTCCCACACTGATCGTCAGTGTTCAAGTTATCAATAAGATGAACAAATTGTGCAAGTTTCATGAAAATCCGACCACAAATGCAGACTTTATTTCGTAAACATGAAAAGGAAATTTTGAACTTGAAATGGATACTTTTCCCACACTGATTGTCAGATTTTTTTTTTTTTTTTTTTTTTTTCAAAATCAATAGGGTTCAAGCTATTGATGAGATAAACAAAGTGTGCAAGTTTCACGAAAATCCGACCATAAATGCAGACTTTATCGTGTAAACAAGAAATTGAAATTTCGAACTTTAAATGGCTACTTTTCCCACGCTGACTGTCAGATTTCTTTCAAAATCAATAGGGAAAAGCTATCAAAGAGATAAACAAACTGTGCAAGTTTCACGAAAATCCGACAATAAACGAAGACTTTATCTCGTAAACAAGAAAAACGGACGGACGGAGGGATGGACAGATGGACTTACGACGGAAACCGCGCCATGACAGAAGCTCTGCTGGCTTACAGCCAGTACAGTTAAAAACCACTTTACCCTTTCTGCGCCATAGGCAAAAACAGGGGCTTTGTTGGATGGCATAGATTAAGATTAGACTGCATGGAATGTGCAGTCAGATTCTGGATCTATATCAACCGCTTGTTTAGTCAAGTCTGTAGGCTAATAATTTAACGTAGGCTACTAAGTCAACGACCACTTTTCCATGGCTGGTTCGACGATTATGATATATCATCGCGAGAATACGTTTCTGCACAATTTGCGTTAGAAGAAGTGGGTGGGGAACTGACAGTGACCTTCGTTTCTTCTGCCTCGCTTGTTTAACACAGTCTGCATTTCTTGTATCATTTATTGGATTGCAGACTGAACGCTTGAAATGCGGTCTAACTGTCCTCGCAAAATGTCTTTTTAACCCTTTACCACATGAAAAAAAAATGTTAGACTCGTCAAAATTGAAAGCATTTGCAGACGACAATGTCAATGTGGCTCAAATAACATTTTTCTTTGATAGGCGGGAAAACATTGTGGGAAAAGGAGAAAATACTAGTAACCAGCATTTTCTCCTTTTCCCACAATGTTTTCAAAAGGCTTCATCCTCAGGGTCGTTAAAACTCGGGGTCGTGTAGTAAAAGGTCGTTAAAGCGAAACATGTTTACGCTGTTTATGATTTCGAGCCGCAGAGTGAAACTATCTGAGTACTGCTATTTCCTTCGTGAAGAGTCAAATATCGTCCTTTATACTAATATGCCTTCTTAGTGCTCCAAATTTGATTTTAAAAGAAATGAGATCATTTATAAGAACGAACACGCTTGGACGAACGAGCCCGGACGAACAAGCTCGGGCAAACAAGCCCGGGGACGAAACAGCTGGTTTCCATGCGCACTAGGTTGCGCAAAAAACCCTCCCGAAAATCTCCTTAAATTCAGCTCAAATGCTCGGATTTGTCTCTAGGGGGAGAGAAAACATTATAGGGAAAGGAGAAAATGCTGGCTACCAATGATAGATTTTGTCTCGAAGAGAATAGGAAACATTGTAGAAAAAAAAGAAAGTGCTTGCTACCAATGATAGAATTTGTCTCTATAATGATAAAAAACATCGTGGGAAAAGGAGAAAGTGCTGGTGTGTAAGAGGGCAATCAGCCACTGTATTGCGCCGTACTGATCATATGGCATTAATGCATGAATAGGTGCACAAGCCGCCGTAATACTAGTATAACTCAAACTATATTGTAAGCGTATTATTACGATAACACTTTTTTCTATGAGAATAGGAAACATTGTAGAAAAAGGGTAAAGTGCTGCCTACCAATGATGAGGGAATAGAAAACAATGAAGAATTAGGAGGAAAAAAAAAACTGATTACCTTTTCTGAGGTTTTCTCTACACTAATACAATCTATAAATGCTGGAATTAGTCACTAAGGGGATCAAAAACGTTGTAGAAAAGGGATAAAATACTGGCTACCTAAAATGGGATTTTTCTCTATAATGTACAATCCATAAATATTTGCAGACGACAAATTGAATGCCACTCAAATACTGGGATTTGTCATAAAGGGAAAGAAAACATTGTAGGAAAAGGAGAAAATGCTGACTACCAATAATGGGATATGTCTCTATGAGAATAGGAAACACTGTAAAAAAAAAGGAGAAAATGCTGGCTACCTATGAAGGGATTTTTCTCTATACTGTAATTATGCATTCTATAGACATTTGCAGACGACAAATGGAATGCGGCTCAAATAATGGGATTTGTCATAGAGGGAAAGAAAACATTGTAGGAAAAGGAGAAAATGCTGACTACCAATAATGGAATATGTCTCTATGAGAATAGGAAACACTGTAAAAAAAGGAGAAAATGCTGGCTGCCTATGAAGGGATTTTTCTCTATACTGTAATTATGCATTCTATAGACATTTGCAGACGACAAATGGAATGCGGCTCAAATGCTGGGATTTGTCACAAAGGGATAGAAAGATAGAAAACATTGTAGGAAAAGGAGGAAATGCTGGCTACCAACGATGATATTTGTCTCTAACAGGATAGAAAACATTGCGGGAAAAGGAGAAAATGCTGGCTACCAGCATTTTCTACTTTTCCCACGATGTTTTAAAGTGTATTTTTCTTTAGGGTCGCAAAAATACGGTATTGCTTGATATATCACCTACTCTAAGAAATACCCTGTGTATGATTCAGCCCAAAATTTTTATTATCCATCTAACAGCAGACGGTTCCAGTTAGTACAGTCAGTAACTGACAGGGATTAGTAAGTCAGGGGTGGAGAGTTCGAGTTCCATTTTGGTAATTTTGATAGAACTCTTTTCGATGATTGATATTTACTACAGTCGGTAACTGACACGGTTTAATATTATTAAGCAAGGGGATTGAGAGTTCGAGTCTCAGGTTGGTAGAACTCTTTTTTTCTGATTGATCACAGTGTTTATGACAGGATTCGATTTCTTAAGAGGGAAAGCAGCCGCTGTTTTGAATCGTACAGATATATAAAGTAACACGCGGCATGAATGCATGGATAGGTGCACTGGCCGTCGTATTATTACTCATATTATAAACGTCGTTAACTACAACAGAACTTTTTTTCTACAGATGAGGTTATCGCATTTTCAGTGAGAAATCCAACTAAAAACTTAGTCAACGGAGTGCCCACTTTCGGGACCGTGATCACAAATATAGGGAACGGATATGACGTCGATACCGGTATATTCACATGTCTTGTTGGTGGTCTGTACATGTTTCTCTTCACTGTGGCGTCACATGGACAGCATAATGTGTACTGCTATATTATACGTAATGGTGTCCTCAATGTGTGGGGCAGATCAGCCAGTGATAACTCTTACACAAGTGCCACCGCTTCGGTGAACCTATTGTTGCAGAAAGGCGATTGGGTTACGTTAGGAAATTGTGCTGGCTGGAGCAATGTGTATAGCGGCAGCCTTACAACATTCAGCGGTGCTTTGCTGCAAAAGAGGGAAAGGAAAAACTAACCATGTATTTTTCCCGATTACCAAGTTTTGTAATTATTTTTTATGTTCTTTGGTAACTGTACATGTTAACAGAAGTTCACTTCTCGAGACTGAAGAGACAGACAGACAGACAGAGAGAGGGTAGTGGAGGAAGAGACCTTTTGATCAGACATTGGTACATGTATGGGCACACAACGAGAGCTTTACCAAAAAAAAAACCCGTAATCTAATGACTTTGTGAAAGATGGCTGTTGAAAACACTATAGAAAATACCGGTAACCAGCATTTTTCCTTTTCCAACAATGTTTTTCACTTTTTACGACAGTTCCCGCTACTTGAGCACATTGGATTTGTCGTCCGCAAATGCTCTCGATTTGAACAGGTCTAAAATTATTACGTCTGATAAAGAGTTAACCCAAGGAGCAAAGCTTAAGTAAAGACTTGCATCTAACTAATAACTGACTAACGGCTTTTGAAAACCTTATGGAAAATGAGAAAATGCTGGAAATGTTTCCCTTTTCCAACAATGTTTTTCACTTTTCAGGATAATGCCCACTATTTGAGCACATTTGATATGTCGTCTGCAAATGCTTTCAATTTGGACAAGTCTTATGTCTGATAGAGAGTTAATCCTATGAGCAAAGCCTAAGTAAAGACTTACATGTCACTAAAAACTAAGTAACACATAGTTTCTTTCTTTTAATCCTTTAGTACACAATCCCGAGTTTAAACGACCCTGACAAAGACGGCTTGTGAAAACATTGTGGGAAAAGGAGAAAATGCTGGTAACCAGCATTTTCTTCCTTTCCTAAAATGTTTCCTGTCCTATGAAATACAAGTTTAATCGTTTGTGCCATATTTAATTTGATTTCTGCAATTTCTTTGAATTTGGACATGTCTAAAATTGTGTGGTGTAGTGAAGGATGAAGATCTGAACCTGGCGCTAATTAGGACAGCCACAGGAGGTATAACTTTGCTGATTGATTGTTGAATTAGTATTTAATTATGTTGTTCACCGCTTTCAACATTATTTCAGACTTATCACGGCAACGGCCAATTTATTTATGCGTGTACAAGGTTTCAACAGGCCGGGTCTCTTAGGTGCCATGCTCAAGGACACTCGCATGAAAAGCAAGCGCCTCAGGGGATGACCGAGTCCAGTACTGTCGGATTGCAAACCCTACATTTTCCCCACTGAACCATGCATGACCCGTCAACATATGTAGACGGTATCGCTCAACAACACACTGTAGAGGTTAATGTTCTGCCAAACAATCCCCATGTTTTAACGACTCTTAGAGAAGAGGAATTTGAAAACATAATGGGAAATGGTAAAATGCTCGTAACTAGTATATTCTCTTTTTCCCACAATATTTTTACATTTTCAAAGAAAAGTCAATTTGAGGCACATTAAGTCTGTTACCTGCGAATGCTGTCAATTTTGAGATTTCTAAACTTTTGATTTTGGACATTGTCCCCATGTATCTTTGTATATTTTTATTCTAAAATCAATCTTGTCAAGACTGATTGTCGTATTGGTTTTTTCCATGCTCATGCATTTGAATATAATTGCATTTACTATATACTTACAAATTCCCGCGGTTCAAACACATACATCGCACGCCGATAAAATTGTAAAAAAAACGAAAAAAAAAAAAATCCGTATCTACACAGTGTCAAATACGGTGCCAAATATGGTATGGTGACGTAACTCTCGTGCACTTTATTTATGCTTGGTTTCTGATTTGATTGGTCAATATACTACGTGAAATGCTCATCCGCCATTCCTAAAAATACTTCATTTACCTTACTTGTCTAAATTCCTTACTAGTTTCCTATAAAATTGTCAATAATTGATCAAATTACTACGTGAAATGCTCATCCGCCATTCCTAAAAATACGTCATTTACCCACTAACCCAGTATTTCTCTAAATTCCTTACTATTTTCCTATAAAATTGTCAATAATTGTTCAATACACTACGTGAAATGCTCATCCGCCATAAAATAATGTGATAATGTTTTATTACCCACTAAGTCAGCATTTGTCTTAATTCCTAAGCATTTTTCTATAAAATTGTCAATAATGGCAATGAGTGTTCAATTCGTAATCTTAAATAAAGTTTCTGCCTCTAAAGAGCTTTCAAATTCTTACTTGAATATTGACACTTGTAGGACAGCGCGGTTTTTTTCCTTCCTTTTTTAACCCAATATCACAGGAGTTCTAACGACCATGACAAAAACAGCTTTTGAAACATTGTGCAAAAAGAAGAAAATGCTGGTTACCAGCATTTTTCCTTTTCCAAAGATGTTTTCTACGCTATCAAAAGCCAATTTCGTCATTCAATCAACTTTACAATGTCGTCTGCAAATGTTTTCAAATTGGACAAGTCTTGTCGTTTGGTAAAGAGGTAATGTAGAAATAACGTCGTTGATTTAAAGCTGTTATCTTATCCTATGGTTTGACAAGCAATTCATATTATATTGATGATAACGACGACCAAGGGGATGGAGATGATGATGATCATGATGATGATGATGAGTAGGAGGAGAAGGATGACAATGATAATGACGACGACGACGATGGTGATGATGATGACTGTTTTGATGATGATGACGACGATGGACGCGTCATAAGCAGCTTTTCTTTCTTTCTAGAGTTTGTTTTACCTTTGCTTTGCACAGTAGTCTTTCAAAGCCACATGCTGCTTTCCTACATTGTCCGAACATTGTCGAAAAAATATTCAGCGACGTGAAGATGATGATGAATTCTGAAATAAAAGGAGAAAATGCTGGTAATCAGTGTTAATTACCCTGTCAAAGACAAACGTTGTTTCAGCCTTATCTTTTATCTCGCTTGCAAGTGCTTTCAATTTGGAAAAGTTCAAAATTTTGTCGTCTGGCAAAGTATGACATACGAGATACCCTTGGCCTGTTAATTTTTGGATCCCCACCCAGACCCACCCCACTCCATCCCCAAGCCACCTGACCCAATCTAGTTTGCATTTTAATATTCTAACCCTTTAAAGAATAATCCAGTGTTTTAACGACCCTAAGAAAGAAGTATTTCTAAAACACTGTGGAAAAATGAGAAGCCAGCATTTTCTTCTGGTTAAAATGTTTTAAAGGCAAACTGTTTATTACGCTGGCATGTTCATAGTAAAATAACAATTCCAAATTCTGTGGTAACGTGCCGCAAAACCTTGAAACTCTTTTTACTGCAATGGGTGACGAGGAGAGCTGTCACTAGATGTCTAATCTTGACCAAAGGGTCAGTTCATTTATAGCTTTTAGATTGAGGGTTATTGAATAAATCACGCCATTCTTTACTTTGGATCCATGAAGCTGTGAAATCGAAATCTGTTACTGTTTTCAAGGTTCGCAGGACTTTTTTTTCATGATATGGGCCGATACCGCCAGATAGCTCATCCAGTCACGTGGGGTCTTGAAACCAGAGGGGGTGGTCGCTGGTTCGAATAGCTAGCTCGGCTCATTTCTTTCCGAGAAGTGATGGAAGCTGTTGCGACAGCATTCTTTCCTCTTACACGGTTGATCATTGTTTCGACCATGAGTATGCTGGAGAGCAGCCGGTTGCTTCGGAAGTATGTTGTGTGAAGCGCTGGTAACAGAAACTTTATGACAGCAGTGGTAGATGCACTAGCCACGGCAATATATCTGAAATAATGTTACAGAACATACAAACAAAAAATCATAATATGAACAGAGGTGATAGTAAAATGTAAATAAAGTGGACTCTGATATAGTGTTTGCTTGTGTTGTTACCTAGAATACCTCGGAGGTTTTAAAGCGACTTGGGTAAGCGAAAGGACAGGCCTTACTATACCGGAGAAATCCTGAAACATCTCCCTAATGCGTAATACCAAGCAAGTCCTTACATAATTATGGATTAATATGATCAATTTTGTCCATTACCCGGCTTTATCCCGAGTTAGAATGATCCTTGCGCAGGCTGACATGGGTCGATATTTTTTGCAAATGCATTAAAACCCATTTGCACAGAATATGGCTCGCATAAACTCGACTTTTTGGAGGACTCAAGATACTATCCACTAAAAACCAGAACCAGTTCCTTTTTTAGGCTTGACTAATCAAACCTACGGTATAGATCTAAGATCAGGCTGCACTTTATATGCAGTCTGATCTTGATGTATTCCGTCTGCAAATGCCTCTGTCTTTGCTTATCACGCTGACAGTTTTCTTACTAACAAATCATTTTAAATCTTTAAAAAAAATGATAAAACTTTAGACTTGTCAAAACTGAAAGCAATTGCAGACGACAACTTAAATGTAATTGAAATGTTGGTAATTGTTTCTGAAAGTGTAGAAAACCCTGTGTGAAAAGGAGAAATGGTGGGGAGGGGGAAACATTTTGGGGGAAAGGACATGATTGATTTATATTCCACAATAATTGCTAGGTTTTAAGTTTTCATCAGACAATAATACTTCAGACTAGCCCAAATTTAACTCTTTACCGCATGACAAAATCTTAGACTAGTCCAATTTGAAAGCATTTGCAGATGACATAATGTACTAGAAAAGGCAGAAAAATTATGGGAAAAGGAGAAAACCTAACGCTGGTTAACAGCATTTTCTCCTTTTCCCACAAGGATTTCTAAAGGCTATTTCCTCAGGGTCGTTGAAACTCGAGACAGTGTGGTAAAGTGTTAAATGATATTTAAAGACAAGAACATCTTACTGGCTGATACGTTCTGTGGCAGCCAATCAGATGACTAGTCTTGGGATTTAGATTTACATGTATATTTGATTCCTGCATAGATAATTTTGATTTCTCTATAACGATTTGCGAGTGGCATGTTTAGTAACTCTTGCAGTTTAACATTACGTCAAGGCTAAATATCATAAGAGTTCTCTTTCCTGCAATAAGTTGTTGATTAATTGTCTTTGGTGTTGAACGCCGTTTTTAAAAAGCATTGTTTCAGGTATATCGCAGCAGCCAGTGGACGTTTCGTGCAGTTTGTTCTTGATCTATACGGAAAAAGCCCCTGTTTTCGGGTGGTTAGCTGAGAAGGATAATCTCAAGGTTGCAGCATTGAAGAACCATTCTAAATGAATTTAGTTCTTAAATTTAAAGACTCAATATGTAATTGGCTGAAATGTAATTGGCTGAAATTTTGTGCCGTAGCGAATCAGATGGCTGCTAATTCCTGAATACGACCCCTAAAAGATGATTTGCTGATAGCATGTTTAGCAACTCTATCACTTTTCACATTACGTCAAGGCAAGATATCGTAAGAGTTATCTAGCTTGTGATAATTATTGAAGAGTGGTCGATTTATTTATTGTTTTTTCGTTAATATTTAAAACACCTTTTTCAGAGTTGTTTAAATCCTGTCGCTGCGGCCAGTGCATCTATCCATGGTTTTCCGGAGTTTCTTTTACCAGTGCTTTGCTCAATATTCTCCCAAAGCCACTGACTGCTTTCCCACATAACCATTGTCAAAACACTGATCCACAAATAACCATTGATATTGGATCAAAGACTTCCAAAAGTCGGGGTTTACTGTTAAATAGTGATTATCCGTTTACAAAGCAATCCAGTATTTAACGACATTGAGAATGATGGCTTTTAGAAACATTGTGGAAAAAGGAAAATGCCGGTAACCAGCTACTCTTTTATAGACAAATCTCATCATAGAATCAAGTCTAATTTGTCATGTTCCTACTCTGTCAACATGGACAAGCTGAAGTTGTGTCGTCTGGTAAAGGCGTTTGAGATACGTAATTTTTTTTTTTTTTTTTTCGCACCGCTAGTGCTCTGGACTCAAAAAGTGCCACTCGAGATTTATATCAAGGTCACACATAACCCGTCGTATACAAGTACATGCGTTGTATCAAAAGGTCTTGGATGTTCATTGTTATCGGCTGAAGGTATTGCACACTGCTAATGGTGCGAAGATCGTGGGCCGAAGCCTTGTCCGAGTCATAAAAAAAACTGGGGTAGATGAAAGTATGTAGACACATCTTAATCATAATACGATGCATGTTATACGCCCAATGACCTCTTAGAGACTACGTAGCATAGCTTGCGGATAAAAGGTGTCACGATGGGGGTGGAAAGAGAAACCGTATCTGATCTCGTCAAATACAGTCCCAACTACGGTATGATCTACCCTCGGCTTAGTTTACGATTTGATTGGTCAAAATGTCACGCTATGCTATTCATCCAACATTCATGTGAAGAGGTCATTCATTACCAGCTAAACAAGTTTTCTTTTTTATGTCTTACGGTTTTCGAATAACATCGTCAATGACTGCAATATCTTTTTTTTCTAAAATGTGTTGGAATATAATAAAAAAAAGAATACGTTGTTGCTGCGTAGGAATATTTTGCCATCTCTCTTGTGAGAAACCAAATTTTCTGACGCATCTGTCAGCAATTACAAGCAAGAGGAACTTACCACAACCAGAGACATACAATACACTCTAATCTATGTCTCTGCCACAACCAAATATTCGTGTACGTATCTTAACACATTACAGAAAAAAATCGAGGTTTTGGCACTCAATCTTTGGAAATGTTTCTTTTGTTTCTAATTTCTTTAACAGGTATTAAGCAAACAAATAAAAAATATCGTTCACCTCCTTCTCTTGAAGTTATAAAATACTTTCAGACTTCCCATGGAATGAATGTAGAATGCAGAACCTACTGAATGGGCTGCCTTAGAATAATTTCCTGTAAAAGCCAACACATTAAAGATGTAACACATACTGATTTCCATAAATGTTTCCCTATTTTATCATGGCTTATTGAGATGAGAAGCTACATAAATACTGTAAAAAAAAAATATATGAGCGGCGTTCTGGCAGAAGGGATTTTTATGCATCTCTGTGATCCATTACACCAGGAAAGTCATCATATAATTACGGATCCCATAAATCCTTTTTATCTAACAACCGACTTATCAAGAGGTATAATGGTCCTAGAACATGCAGAAAATTTACCAGTAGCAAACCGCTTTGACTCAGGTCAGTAAGTTGTCAAACAAAAGGTCCCGTTTCACACTGCCCGTTTTCCCATTTAGTCTGCCCCTAATTTTTTCTGTCAGTGGTGTCATGCGGAATTTTGAAGCCGTTAAAAACAGAGAAAACAGCATGAGTCACGTCTGACTGCGTTATCTTTGGTTTGACCCTTTACCAAACGATCATGTGTGTTAACGACCCTAAAAGGAAAATTTTCGAAAATACCGTGGAAAATGAGAAAATGCCGGTTACTATTACCCAGATGTAAAATCATGACTTTCTATCTTCAACCCAGGTTCGATGGTTGCTCAGAACCACGTATGATGCTTTGTGGGTTCGGACCAACTCTATAAAATATCTCATCGAACAATGGCATCCGCATGATTTTTTATTCTTACGATATGGATCTGCTCACTCACACATCAGCCATTACTTAATCGTAAAAACCAAACAACGACCTCTTGTCATGGCTAAGACTCAGACGTAACGTCAACCTGCGCCTCAGCCCTCCGTCCCCGTGACCTTCATCACCCAGATGTAAAACTATGACTTTCTTTCTTTCTTAAATCAAGGCTCGACGCAAGCTGCTGCTTTGTCATTTTTTTTAACTAACCGTAGAAAAAAGACCTCGTTGAATGGTGGAATCTGCATGAAGCTGCATAAAAAGAAACTACTACTAACCCTCAACTGGTCTCAAAAACTACGACTGGCTCTCAGGGTCACGCTGAAACAAAAATCTCTGCCCCTGTCCCTCCGTCCCCGTTGCTGTCTGTTCTTACTACTCGTCTTTGGACAGCATAAATCCTCGTTATCATCCGGGCAGCTTGGAAGTAAAGTTATTCCTGCAGAAGGATCAGCTCATCAAAATTAATAGTCTCCAGAAATGTCATTTATTGTATAAGGTATTGGGAAAGTTTTGCGAGTGCGCATCCATTGCTCTTGGAGGCGAAAAAGCAAAGGAGAAGGCTATTCATGGCCAACTACCTATATAAGTTATATGAATACAGACTTGATCGTTCGAAACCTATTAAAATAACAATGGCTGCCAAAAGTAAATAAAGCAGGTGTTAAAAACATTTAAATTTAAATGGTATCATCTAAAAGTATGGATATTACTGTGAAGATGACAATCTTTTATTGTATGGTCATTCCAAGTGTTAGTCGGTGGGGAAAGAAATTAATTTCAAAACTAGGTTCAAGGTTGCGAGGTCACCCTATCTTTTTGTTGACTTTTTCCTGATTTTAAAATTCATTTTTTGCAAGCAAGTAACACGTGGAAAGACCGTGCAGATTGTCATCTACACAATATTTTTGCATACTTTGGACTGGTATGATTTAAATTTAAATGCACTTTAACATGGTTTGCATTTTGCCGCTATTGGGCCTTTAATTATGCAATTTACGTGCTCTGCGTTTCCCTGTGTTTCATTATCTTTGCAGCCAGTTCGTTGCCTGTATAATACATAACATATGTAACTAAAGTTGTAAACAGTCATTCCGCCTATACTCAAACGTCCATATTGTGTCACTTCTACATACATAATCAAAGTACTGAAAGTACTGACAGACTAGCGAATTTGATTGTTTGACTGATTGATTGATTGATTGTATGGTGTTTATTAATCCTTTTTTCAACATTATTTCAGTTATGTAGTGGTGGCCAGTGCACATATCCATGCTTTCCTGGAGTTTCTTTTACCAGTACTCCGCACAATATTCTTTCGAAGCCACTGGCTCCTTTTCCACATAACCATCGTCGAAACGTGAGCGAGAAATGAATTCTGTCGCAATGACTATCATCAAAAGAAAGAAATTTGTTGAGGATCAAACCAGCGACCTCCTGTTCTGAAGTCCTGTGTGCTACCGACTGAACTGCCAGGGCTATATGTGCTATTGGTTAACTATAATCCAGTTTAAGTTTAACCCTTAACCAGCTAAAAACTGTTAAATGAAACTTTCAAGCTGATAGTATACACCTGAATATTGCTACTGCTATTTCACAGTTACACTTTGGAGAAAATTTATCCTCTTATCGGACAATGTAGATCCAAGATCAGACTGCACACACGGTCTGCAAAACGTCATTGAGTCGCGGTAGTGCTGGTGAAAGAAACTCGAGGAAAGTATGGACAGGTGCTCTGGCCGCCGCAATATCACTGAAATGATGTTGAAAACGGCGTTAAACACCATGCAGTGAATTAGTCAATATCTAATAGCACAAAATGTAGTTAACTATTTAACTCTCCTTACAAAATGAAAAATTTTACATCCGTCCAAATTCAAAGCTGTTGCAGACCATGAATTAAATGTGGCTGAACTAATGAAACATGATTCCAGAAGGGCAGAAAACAATGTGGGAAAAGGAGAAAATGATGGTTACCTGCATTTTCTCCTTTTCCCACAATGTTTACAAAGGGACCCTTCCCCACTATTGTTAAAACTTGGAATTGTTTGGTAAAAGGTTGATAGAATAACAGTTTAACATACAGAGTAGATTCTTCATGTTTATAATATATACATGTAGCAGTTATTGCCCTTGGTTTATTATCGGTCGTTCATGTTTATCATTGCTATTGTATATGACGAGATACATGTACTTGTATAAGTCAATAAAATCTACCATATCTACCATAATAGTTCAACTGTACACAAAGATCTAAATAATAAATGACTGAAGGAATGAAAAGGATTCCCTGTCCAGTCGGGGTTGATATAGCTGGGATTTGCTACAAGTTAACCTTTGTGTATCTATTAATAGCTTCATTCATAATGTTACAGTTGTGTAGGAATAAGTGATTCTCTGCTTTGCATAGGTCACTCAATTTACATATAAGGAAAGATCTTGTACCTTATAAATGACATCTTGTTCAGTTTATTACTTTGTAAGACGACATGTTTAAATCGGAGAGGTAGAGATTAAGTGGTTTATGTCTAAATTGTCATGTATAACAGAATTAAGATTTCTAACAGAAAGAAGTATTTTCTGTGAGACAGGATTTGGAAACTGTGGGGTTTTGAATCTAGGTCAATCTTGATGCCTATACACTGGCTTCGCTAGTCAAAAATTCCAAATCAAAGACGCAGTTCTGGTACTATGAAGTTCGCAATTAGTGTATATGTAGAGTTAGGAATGAAATATATCGGTTATAAGGTTTGTTTAAGTCTTATTTTATATAGTTCTGCTGTAAAGTCATTTTGTTTAACCTGTACCGATTGACATACTACGGCCGTAATACTGTTTACATAAAAACGTTTAACGATCCATCTGCGTTATATCTCCTGTTGTTTTTGTTCTAGTCTTGGAGCTGCCTATCTTTACTTTCTTGCCTTGTGGAGAAGTGCCACAAACAACTGCCAAATCGGAAGGATACGCGTCATGAAAAAACGTCCATCGGCCCAATATCTTATAAGTCATACCTAAATAGAAAAGTAAACACGGGTTTGCTTCTAAGAATTTGATTGTTGCAATCTTTAAATCAAAATTAGTGATTCATAGTTTAGCAATTTAACCCTTTCAGCGCCGAATATCTATGCTCGACCTCTTTCTTCATTTAAAACTACAGTCCGTTGATACTCGTAGAGATTTTTCTTTTTAAAAGCTTGACTAAACAAGAGGACGGTATAGATTCAAGATCAGAGTGCACGATCTGTGCAGTTTGATCTTGATCTATGCCGTAGGCAAAAGCCCCTGTTTTTGACAGTGAAGCTGAAAGGGTTAAAACGGCAGACTTTGATATTTAATATACATTGGACTAAGACAAAAGCATAAATAGTTCCTGCTCCCTAAAAGCTATGTGCTAGACTGGTTATTTTTCGACTTTACAATGAAATTCGATAATTCTAAACAAGGGGGCAGAATGAAAGGCCAAAATTACCAGTAGTTTTAATGGCTATATACTCGAATTTAGTCTAAAGATTGTCAAAAATTGCCCGTCACTTAAAATTTGTCTTCACTCTATGCCATACAAAAAAGTGACTTATCCAAATTGAAAGCATTTGCAGGTGACAAATTAGATATAGCTCACATGACCCGATCTGCCTTTGAAAGGGTAGAAAACATTTTTGGAAAAGAAGAAAATGCTGCCAACCAGCGCTTTCACCTTTTCCAACAATGTTTTCAAAAGTTTACGTCTTCAGGGTCGTTAAAACACGGGATACATTTGGAAAGTGTTAAATTGGTTGATAATATGGCGTTTAACGCCGTTTTCCGCTTTATTTCACTTTTATCACGGCGGCCAGTGCACCTGTCAATGCTTACCTGACTTTCTTTTTATTAATACTTTGCACAATATTCTTCCCAAGCAACTAGCTGCTTTCCTAAAAAATCATCGTTGAAGCAGCGATCAGCGGTAAGAGAGGAATAAATTCTGTCGAAAGATCTATCATTAATCCTTGGAAAGAAAATTAACAAGCCGGGGATTCGAACCAGCCCCCTCTGGTCTCAAGCTCGCCAGGGTTGTACTTCTACGTAAAGCTCTGATGAGCAGGGCCAAGTAATTCTTGTTTGTTTGTTGGTATTGGAGTTTGGCGCCGTTTTAACAGCTTATCACGGCGGTCAGTGCATCTACGCATACATTTCCTGGCTTTCTCATACCAGTACTGACACAATTTTCTTTCCAAGTCGCAGACTATTTTTCTCACAATCGTAAGAGGTGAGAGGCGAAAAATTGCTGGAAAGAAAGTTTGCCTCAACCGAGTATCAAACTAGCAACCACCAGGTCCCGAGTCAGATACGCTAACGACTGAGCTACACGGGCGGGCGCCAAGTAATTCGAATGAGTAATCTACAGATCAACGGAAAATACCAGCACCATTTACATCAAAGTGTGTTAACCCCGAAATTACCCCGAAATTAAAGTTTCCGAGTGTATGATCTTGGGGCTTAAGGATTTTGAAAATGATGTGAAAAAAAAAAGGAAAAAATATGGTTAACAGCATTTTCCTCTTTCCTAAAAAGTTTTGTAGTCTCTGAAAAAAATCTCACTAACAGTTGAGGCACATTTCGTCTTTAGTCTGCAAATGTTTTCAATTTAGATCAGTCTTAGATAATTTTTTACATCTGACAGAAAGATAAACAAGCACTTTCAAACACTCATTACGTAATTGGCTAAATAAATGACTTCTTCATCAGAAAATTATGTAGAGCTCTAAATGCTTATGAGCATTGCTAAATTATGAAACAGAAGTACTTCTACAGAATTTTCTACAATCCTGTCTATTTAACTCTTCAGCAGACGACAAAATTGTAGACCAACCGAAATTGAAAGCATTTGCAGACGATATTTTAAGCTTAGCTCAAATGATAGGACTTGTCTTTAGAAGGGTAGAAAACATTGTGGGAAAAAGAGAAAATGCTGCTTACCAGCATTCTCTACTTTTCCCACAATGTTTTTAGAAGCATTCCTTTTCAGGGTCGTTAACAACCAGGTTTTAACGTCCCCTAGGAAGAAGTTTTTTTTTTTTTTTTTCTTCTTCTTCTCTCCTTTTCTCACAATGTTTTCTGAAAGTTCCTATCCTGAAGGTCGATAAAATATGGGATTATTTGGTAAAAAGTTAAACAAATGATTCAAATAAACGTGTATCAATATGTCCCTATTATTGCAATATGTTATTCAATATGTATTATTCAATATGTAATTCATATTATTCAATATGTTCCCATTATTGCATTTGGGAACGATCAAGATAAAACAGTACTGACCACAGTTAGAATAGCACGTTTATACTCTTATCAAATGTTCCAGTGAAAAATCAGAAAGACTAACTTAATTTGACTCGGGCAGAGGGGCGGGTGAACAGAAACACACACAGACAATAACTGAAATTTCTACTCAAACCGCAAGGTAACATTTTGTTAAAATGTTTAGCAGCCCAACATATGCGCAGCTGGTGAAGCGAAATTTGCATGTCAGTTTCCCACGTGATGTTATTCAATATCAATATCAATATATCTTTATTCAAGTATTTAGGCCTCTGGCCCATATACACTTACATAATATACAACAATTTTGTACAATGAGTGACATATTTAAAACAATTTATAAGCTCCTGCAGTTAACAACTCTTGAGAAAATTATAATATACGTTGTAATACATCTTCAGCTTATAATTGAAAAAAAGAAAGAGAAAATATAATACCTACTGACAATGTTCTTAAACCAATTAACATGTGAGCAAAAAAACTGATAGCTGAAGACCTTAAAGAAAAAATTGAGACAGAAGATCCTAATACAACTAAACGTTAACATTTAAAAAATAAATTCTCGATGTCTTCCCACAAGTTTGCTAGTTATCTTAATGTTTCAGATAGTTGACAATTTTGAAAATATTGTGACAGAAGTGTGTTATTCATTGAAAAGATTAAAAAAAAAAGAAAAGCACTATCAAAACTATGTTGTCTTCAACCTTTTGGAAGCATTATGACAAAAGATACATTCTTAACCCTTTTTCTGCCAAATTACTCAAATAAAACTTTCAAGCCGATAGTAAAACCCAACCAGTAATATTTCAAGGTTATGCTATTGAGAGAAATATCCTCCCTGTGGGACAGTGTAGATCCAAGATCAGACCATACGTTTTGTGCAGTCTGATCCTGATCCAAACAGCCCATCAGCTGTCATCGAGTAGCGCTTAGCAGCCTAGGGGTTAAACGATTGGCAAAGAATCAAAGTACATGTGACAATGCTGCTAGAATATAACAGTGTTTATTCTGCAGTTTGTAGATTAGGAGAAAAGTGATTAACATCATGTCTAAATCGACACAAAACTCTATACAAACCTCATTTATATACACAACATTACAACTGATATTTAAAACAAGTATATGAAAAAAAAACAACTGAAGAGACAAAAATTAGTGACAAAAAAAAATCACTTTATATAAACGTTGGCATAAAAAATATTACAGCGATCCTTTATGCTCTTTTAGAGCAAAGCTTTTAAAAACATTGTGATTTTTCATGTCCATTTACAGGAAATCTTTTGAAAACATTGTGTCAGATGGTCACCTACTAAGGTTGGTATTTTAATGTTCTGGTAGAGGTAAGCTCTCAAAAAATTGCGACTTGTCATATTGTCTTGGAGGAAGACCACTAATAAATTTCGACTTTTCATGTACCTCTGAATGATTTCCCTTGAAAACTTTGCGATAAAAGGTGATGTGACAACTACATGTTTATGCTCATTTAGAGCAAACCTGATGTTAATGCTGCGAATTTTCGTTTTTTTAGAGTGAAACTTATGAAAACATTGTGGCAAAAGGTTGCATTACATACAAAGATTGATATGAGATACACTCATAATATCAACATATTTTAAAGGGAAAAAAACGATATTTACAATACTTTCGAGCACACCCTTATTTTATTTAACTCATTACCAAACAACAATATCCTATATCCGCCCAAATGCATGAATGCATTTGCAGACGACAGAATGAAAGTGACTGAAAATTTAAAATTCAACCTGTGATGGATAGAAGACATTGTTGGAAAAGGAGAAAACGCCGGTTACTGGCATTTTCTCCCCCTCACACAATGCCCACTAGAGGTTTCCCTCTCAGGGTCGTCAAAAGTAGGAATTGTGTGGTAATGCATTAATACTGCATTTATACTCCTTAAATTAAGCAAATCTTTCAAATAGAGAGAGAAAACAAACAACAATTAACAAAATACATAGATGGTTGGTTATATAATGATTATATTCAATTTCAATTCAAAATACTTTATTTGGCTCAAATCTTCAGATTAAAAGATATATGAGCAATTAACAATTTATAATATTTCATTGTAACAGCGAGAAGTTTCTTTTCGACAGTATATAAACACAAAATTACTGATTCTCTAGAAGGGCTTTTCTCAAGTTGAAAGCATCAACAAGAAACTTCGATACTTTTAAAACTGTACCCCTGTCTTTAAGTTCTAAAATTCTGTGAAACGTATTTATATTTTTATTGCGAAGCCAGTTTTTATCGAAATAAAGTAGTCTTAGATTTTCGTATTCCATACATTCGAAAAAGAAATGAAATTCATCCTCAATTATGTTTAGATTTTTTTGTTTACATAAAGGACATATTCGTAATTGTCTGTCTATCCCTAAATGTCTCCCCTTTTCGATCAGCAGATCATGATTTGAACATCTAAAACTAGAAAGCATTTTCTTATACACATATGATATATCTAGACTTAAGTAGTATTCGGGTGCTAAATTTGATTTAAAGTATTTATAGTGATGAGCTTTTGGTGTACTGTCGATATCAGAAAACCATTTCTGGGTAAAAATATCCTTTACTCTCTGACAAAATAGTCTTAGAAATATGTTTTCGTTACCAACTTCTTGGGCAACCCATGCGTAGCCAAAACCATAACGAAATAAAAGATCTTTAATATTTGTTGCCCAAGTATGTCTACCTGTTGTATCAAGCCGTCTTAACATCTCATAGCACTGTTTTGGGTATCTGTTAGTATCCATACGCAATAATTTCAACCAATATTTCATACAAAGTTTCATGTAAGTTAGGCTAATTGGCAGTCTTCCACATTCACCTAATGCCATTGCGTCACATGTTTTATGAGCTAGGTTGCCGACAATTTTACAATACTTAATGTGAACCCTTTCAATTTTATCTATGTACTTGTAACCCCAAATTTGACTTCCATAACAAAGAATAGGTTTGACTGCAGAATCAAATATTTTGAACATGTCCACAGGTTCGAGAAAGCCAAAATTCCTACGTATTCGGCACATAATACCAATGGCTTTAAATGCCTGTCGTGAAAGCATATCAATAGTTGTATTCCATGATAAATTGGAAGTGAGATAAAGTCCTAGATATTTGTATACAGGTACTATTTCAATTTCTTTGTTGTTACAAAACCATTTTTCAGATTGTTTGATGATGCCTCCATTTCTAAAGACCACAACTTTTGTTTTTTCTGCATTAATATTCAGACCAACTGAACGGGAAAATTTAGAGATATAATCAATCTGTCTCTGCAACTGTATAATTGTGTCCGAAAAACTAGATACGTCGTCTGCAAACAGGAGGCAGTTTAATTCTCTAATTGCATTACTTACAAAAATACCCCTCCCACTACTTTGGTTAACATAATCTATTAAATCATTGATGAAAATGGAAAATATTTGAGGACTTGCAACACAACCCTGACGTGTTCCGACCGTGCATCTAAAGTATTCCGTTAAAGTATCGTCTACTTTCACGCAAGATTTTAACTGCCCATACAACGATTGAAATGTAGAGAGAAACTTTCCACTGACACCCTTTCTGCGTAGCGCGTCCCATAATTTGTCATGTCTAATGCTGTCAAATGCTTTTTCAAAATCGATAAATATACAATAAAATCTGCCTCTCCTTTTCGAAAGATATTTCTGTGTCAGTGACATTAACACAAAAATATTATCTATAGTTGAAAAATCTTTTCGGAATCCACTTTGTGCTTGATCAATAATACAATTTTCATTACACCAGTTCGTCAATCTTTTAGTAAGGATACTCATGAATACTTTAGAGATAGAGTTTAATAGTGAGATTCCACGATAGTTATTTGGATCTTCGACACTCCCCTTTTTATGAATCGGCGTAATTATACTTTTACACCATTCCTCTGGTATATTTGAAGGATCAAAAATTTCATTGAATAGTTTATTCAAGAAAGGAAGAATTTCGTGTAAAACATATTTATACAATTCTGCACAAATACCGTCTGGTCCGGGAGATTTATTATCCTTTAGAGATCGGATATTTCGAATTATCTCATCGTTTGTAATACTTTTATTCAGGTCGTCACAACTATGTGCTGGAATAAAATTAAGATTTAACGAGATAACATCTATCGCTGCGTGACTATTTTCTTTGTTGAGAAGGTCTTTAAAATGTTTATACCAAGTTTCATGTTCAATATAGTTTTTATTCTGGTTTTTTTCCACTGATGAATTTAAGAGTGACCAAAACATTTCAGGATCCGTTCTACTATTGATAAGTTTAAGGCGTTTTTGTTTCTTTTCTTTAGACTTCTTTTGTTTGCATATTGTCTTAAACTTATTTCTATGAATTTTATACAACGATAGATCTAACATGCTATTGGTACATCTAAATTTCCGTAAATATCCTCTTTTCTTTTTTTGTAGCTTCGAACACTCGTTATCCCACCAATTCTGATTGAAAGTTTTATGACTTTTCGGTTTATATAGCATTTTACCAGCTGCTTCCTGAATAATCTGATTAAAGTCTTTTAGAAGCGGTATAGTTTGTTGACTTGAATTTTCGGACAACTTTTCGTTAAAAGTCGCCATAGAAGCTGTAAATTTGTGGTAAAAATCGTCTTTGACTCTATCATTCCATTTAAACCTTACATATTTTGTGCTATTCTACGGCTGTCAAATAAAATAATATTTTAACCCACGTTTATGAACAAACCCTATGTTCCCACCTTCCTAAGGACGCCCTTTTAATGAATCAAAAACATATGTGGCAAATAGAGGAAACAGCAGAAATCATTCGTAATCAGTCTCTCTAGGTTGTTACACGTCAAAATAAACAGGAAAATCAAATATTATCTACATTGCGCTTTTAGTTTAATTGTTCATCATGCAAGTTATACGGTTCTTTCTTACTGGACTATTGTCAGTCATCGTCTTGTTTGAATATGTGAAAGCGCTGCCAGCTGAGCCGGTATGTTCGAAATTCGATTATGAAATGAAAACGCTCGAAGCGATGCTTCGAATCGAAAACCGCGCGGAAAAGATGATGGAGGAGATGAAGGCAGTGCAAAATTATATGACGAAAGAGCTTGATGAAATCAAGAATTTGAAAGATAAAGTTGAAAGACAACTAACGGCAATGGAGAGCAAGATCACAACTCTGAAGTCTGAAGTAGATAAAGTGTCAGGTAAAGTACAGTTGTCATACTGAACTTTTTGTCAATTGTTAACCGTTTACTTAGCGATCCCGTTTTAACATCTCCTGAGAAGAAGGTTTTTCATTATAAGGAATATTTCCTTTTCGCACAATACTTGAAATCCACCCTCTTAAAGACAAATTTCATCATTTCAGGTAAAGTGAATTCCGTTCAAGATTCCTTGACGAAAGAGCTTGGTGGACTCAAGAATACGACAGGTGAAGTTGAAAGGCAACTAACGGCTATGGAGAGTAAAATCACAACTCTGAGATCTGAAGTGGAAGTAAAACTAGAGCCAGGTAAAGTAGAATTATCGTATTGATCTTATTGTCACTCGTCACTCTTGTCACTTTTTACGAAACGACAACATTTTTTAGCCTTGTCCAGATTGAAAGCATTAGCAAAAGATAAAATCAGTGTGGCTCAAATGATAGGTTCTATCTTTGAAGGGGTAGGAAGCATTGTCAGAAAAGGAGAAAATGCTGGTTTCCCACAATATTTTCAGAATCCTTCCTTCACAAGCACGCTCTCCTTTTCTCACAAGGCTTAAAATTGACAAATTGCATCATTCTAGCCAATTTCATCTAGTTTCACTCTTCAAATACTTTCAATATGGACGGGTCGTCAACGATCAGGGTTTAACGTCCCCTAGGAAGAAGGTTTTTCGTCACAAGACGTTCTCCTTTTCTCACAACGCTTGAACTTGGCCCTTTTTAAGACAAATTGCATCATTCTAGCCAAATTTTATTTCGTTTCACTCTTCAGATGCTTTCAATATGGACGGGTCAAAATATTTTCGTCTGGTAAAGAGTTCAAAACCCGGTAAATGTTTGCAATCTGCCATATTGTTGTTAACCATAGAAGCTCCTGTTTCAAACATGAAATAATTGAAATATTTTGTTTTACTCCTTAATTAAAAGAAGACAACATCACAGAAACGGAAAACCCTGAGGGCATCAGAACCGATGCTTTATTGTTTTCGGCGAAGAACATTGATTCACATTTAACTCTTACACAGTTAAAGATATTCTATAAAAATTGCGATTCCAAAGTTCTTCTGGTTCGAAGTTACTCGAACAGTGAATATCCAAGATCAGACTGCATATCCATTGTTTGCAGTCTAGGCTTGACCAACGCTAATTATACCACAGCAAAAGTACGTTATTTCCTGCTCAGCAGCATAAGTGTTTAAAAAAAAAAACGAGACCTAAATGATCTGGTAAATAGATGTACAAGTCTATACGCACCTTGCGACTGGCTTTTCAACGATCAAATTACAAGTCATAGTTCGACTTATACGTGTATTTTGTGTATTGCACGGGGTCATTATCTTTTAACTTGAACTTCTAATTTCAACATGTATTAGATGCAAATAAACAACAATAGATCTATATCTATTGATGACGTAATTCTACATTTCGGAACGTAGCGTAATTCATTTTGATCTGTGCGTTGTATAACAATCCCTGAAATAGACGGGAACAGAACAAATAACTATATGTAGGGAATACTAACTTTTAATGATTTCATGGATATAATTCAAGGATTCCGATTAAAAAATTCGGGTCAAAGTACAAAATTATGCAAACCATCCTGTAATTCATGTTTTTTTTTTTTTTTTTTTTCTTTAAATACAAACGTATGAGCTTTGCTCTTTTAACAGATGGTTTGATGTATCTGGAAAAAGTATCGACCCGTGTCAGCCTGCGCACTCCGCGCAGGCTGACATGGGTCGAAACGTTTTGCTATTTGAAAATTTTCTGCGTGTCCTTTGACCATTCTACTCACTAAATCAGGTGTTTTTTGGACAAACTTTGATGGATTTTATGGATCCATAATCATGTAATGGCTTGCTCGATATAATGTATGATCTGGAGGTGCATTGAAACCCCATTTGCCGGAGCACCGCTGATATATGTAGCATTTTCTATTATATCAGTTATAATTATTTTCTGTCCAACATGTTTTTTTTGCTCAGTTATACATCATACATTTGTCATTTGAACTATTATCTGGAGGTATAAAGAAAATGTATTTGATTGATCGATTGATTGAGTGTGTGTGTGTGTGTGTGTGTGTGTGTGTATAACGCTGTTTTCAACATTATTTCAGTTACATCTCCATGGGCAGGGCACCTATCCATGATTTCCTGAGATTTATTTTACCATTACTTCACACAATATCCTTCACATTCCACTAGATGCTTTTCCCCACAACTAACGCCAAAATAATGATCAGCAGTGAAATAAGAATCAAAGCTGTCACAATGACTATCATCGTTGATCCTCAGAAAGAAATTGGCCGGGCTGGGGATTCGAACCAGGGGCCCATGGTCTCAAGTCCTGTACGCTACCGACTCGTCACTGAGTTATCGGGCTTGGAAAAGGAGGAATAAAGTCCACTGTGAATTACGTTACACTCTTAGCAAACAAATTTATGTTTAGTTTCATATCGATAACTTCTGTAATCCTGCTATGCAAATACGTGTATAGCAATTTTCGGTGTAGAAACGAAAGACACTGATGATCTGAGTATATCTAGTTTAACTCTTTACCACACGATCCCGACTTTTAACGACCCTGAGAAAAAAAAGCTTTGGAAAACATTGTGGGAAAAGGAGAAAATGCTACTAACCAGCATTTTCTCCTTTTCCCACAATGTTTTACCCTTCCCAAAACAAATTTCAGTTTTGAGTCACATTTATTTTGTCGTCTGCAAATGCTTTCAATTTTGACTAGCCTAAAATTTTGTCGTTTGGTAAAGAGTTAAAGCTTTAGTACGAACGAAAGAATGCAGTATTTAAATGACAAACATTTATAAATTTAATAGTCCGTTAATATACATAAACATACAGAATGCAATGTCACCGTACTACAGCGGAAGAGAAAAACTCTTTACTAAACAACAGTATTTCAGAATTATCCAAATTCGAGGCATTTGCAGACGACAAACTAAACGGGATTCAAAAACTGCAAATTTGTTTTGGGAAGAGTAGAAAGCATTGGGTAGAAAGCATTGTGGGAGAAGGAGAAAATGCTGCTCACCAGCCTTTTGCCCTTTTTCCACAATGTTCTCAAAAGCCTCCAGCTTTCAGGGTAAAGGGTTAAGAGTTAGCTAAAAGGTTACCAGTTATGCGGGAAAAAAAAGAGAAAAAAATTATAACTTGAAAAATTGAAAATTCAGCAAAATAAATTAATAAGTTGAAAGTTTAAGAGTTGCTGGAGGATCAGCCAAAAATACCCAACCAGCTGTTTGCAGCCCTGGAGAACGTTAGCGGGAAGAGCAGCCGCTCACAGCAAACATTTTAGTAACATACCTATTGACTTTCCCTATTTACATGAGCACATTCAGTTGGGAAATATGCGCTATGACACTTAGAAGTTACGATAAAATCTCCGTCGTCATAGCGAGAGATGTTACCAATTGATGGAGTTTAGAATGCGGTATTGTCGAAATGAATCTGATTTCGTAGGAATGTGTCCGTATTCAGCAGTACCTCCTGCTGAAAATTAACCAAGAAACTCCAGTACAGTTTACGTATTGTGGACCGACCAGTTTTCGATGGACTAAATAGTTTTCATTATTTGGAGAGCAGTTAAAAGGGCGGACGAGTGTCATGAAGTCTTCTGGCATTCTTGTAATCAATTCCAGATTTTAACGACCGTAGGGAAAAAGTCTCTTGAAAATATGGAGGCAAAAGAAGAAAATGCTGGTAACCAGTATTTTTCTCCTTTTCTCACAGTATTTTCTACTCTTTTAAAGTCAAACTCCGTCTTTTCAGTCACATTCTATTTGTCGTTTGTAAATGCTTTCAATTTGGACATGTAGAATTTTTTGTCGTTTGGTAAAGAGTCAAGGACTGCATTTATCGGGTCGGAAAAAGGGGTTTAAATATTTGTCAGTAAAAACTATC
This sequence comes from Tridacna gigas, assembly GCA_945859785.2. Taxonomy (NCBI): domain Eukaryota; kingdom Metazoa; phylum Mollusca; class Bivalvia; order Cardiida; family Cardiidae; genus Tridacna; species Tridacna gigas. Next base: position 9,895,882 of record OX244030.2, on the reverse strand, counting down.
TTTCCTGAAAAAACATGCAATCTTTGTTGTTTTTGTCGAATTTCGTAAATTAGGAGCAATGAGAATGTTTTATCCTTCGGATAATCAGATCACTAAAAACGGTGACGTCACTCGCTGCCTGGTTCGCTAGAAAACTCGGATATCTATTCAGTTTGGAAAATAGTACTCCTCAAAATTGGGTCGGTCGATGATAGAAATATTTTTATTTCGGCAGAAGCAGGGAAAATTAAGATACCTAACGAAGGTGCAGTATGTTGTGTCTATATCAGGATGTGTGTAATTCATATTTTCAGCGTCAAATTGCAATATTTCAACTTTTTTTTTTTTTCATTATTTTTTTAGTTAAATACTTTCAATCAAATAATTGAAGTGCAGCTGATGATTTCGAACCTCTTATCCTTGAATTTATTATCATTTGTTAAGAAACAAGAAAAAAAGTATTTCGTTTATGTAACATTACGTGATGCATCTCATTTATATTAACACCAAAGTTAAACAGTCCCACTCGGCGTGGCCTCGCCGCTTGTAAAAATATTTTGGGCTTTTTCCTGGTGAAATCATATCTCGATCTTTATAACCATGCATATTTTTAGACTCGTCCATACACATTTGCATAGCACAAATTAAGGACGTTTTCTAAAATTTTAATTCTTCCATAGAATTTCTTTGTTTTCACATACATTATGTAAAATTTTATGCTGAATACAAAAATAAAAAGATAATCATATGTTGTCTAATTCGTTTTCTTGTTTAATGCCTGTTTCCATGGTAACAGTATATCCTCAAATTCAAAAAATTGTGGCTTTTGATTGAAAATGACTATAACATTGTCAGACAAGCTTCATTTTATAGTTTATACGAAATCAGATCTAAATATTTGTATATTCTTATCTAACATTCAGAAAATTTGAATTCCATTCATATTTTTTCAGAAAGGGTCATTTTTTAACAATTTTGTAGTCACAAAAATGCCAAAAAAAATTTAGAGTTCTGCAGGTAAAACTGGATGATAAAAAATACTCTTCCAAAGATTTTGCCCATTTTTCTGTATAGAATCCTTGAAGTATCTTCTTTTTAAACTTAACATAAAAAAAGAATAGGTTGTCGAGTTCAGATTTTCAAAAATTACATTTTCCATGGCAACCATAAAACAGTTTTATACAAAAATTCCCTTTTACTGAAAACTAAGCACTTTTTATTGAAAACATACAAGCATAGTCATGTATTAGTAAAAACAATAAAACATTTGACATGTCAAATTTAACTGACAGATCACCTATTACCAAAGACCACCCAGAAGAGAAGATTGGTTCGGGTAAACGTGGTAAATTTTCAAATTATTTTGAATTGGGCTCCTAAAATCTTTGAAGAATGTAAGCTGGTTATAATATGCATTACTTAACATCTGGTTAGTACGAGTATAACCCTGAATAAAAAAACTAGGGGCCCTTGAGGGCCTGAATCGCTCTGCTGGCATGATTGTGCTGTTTTTTTTTTTTTTTTTTGTTTTTTATAGCATACGCTATGAATTCATGATGCAAAAAGGAAAAAAAGCAAACACACAAAAAATTAGGCAAAGAATTGCAACTTGGCTTGAACCCACTAAGATAGCACAAGTAGGCATGGCGAACTGAACAAAATTAATAGTGGAAAAAAACCTGAAGTACAGTTTCTCAAAACCAATTGTTTGGAATCCAGTCAAATTTGATGGGCTTTCAGTACTCACTGTTTTAAACAATCCCTGCAAGTTTCAAAGAAATGTGACCAATAATGTGGACTTTGTTGAGTAAACAATACTAAGTCATCAAATGGCTGCTTTTCCCAAACTGATTGCTAGATTTTCTTAATTCTTAATAGAGTTCAAGCCTTTGATGATATAAATAATCTTTGCAAGTTTCAACAGATTGAATAAAAAAAAAATGTGACTTAATTGCATAAACGAGAAATGTAAATTTTCAACTTTGAATGGCTCCTTTTCCCATACTGATTTTCAATTTTTTCTTTTTTTTTTTTTTTTTTTTTTTTAAATCCATAAGGTTCAAGCTATTGATAATATAAAGCAACTATGCAAGTTTCATGAAAATTCAACCACAAATGCCGACATTATCGCGTAAACTAGAATTGTAAATTTTCAAATTTAAATGGCTATTTTTTCCATACTAATTGTCAATTTTTTTTTTTTTTTTTTTTTTTTCGAAATCTATAGGGTTCAAGCTGTTGATGATACAAAGCAAAAGTGCAAGTTTCATGAAAATCCGACCACAAAATACAGACTTTATTGCGTAAACATGAAAAGGGAATTTTGATCTTTAAATAGGTACTTTTCCCACACTGTTTTTCAGATTTTTTTCAAAATTGATAGGATTCAAGCTATTGATGAGATAAACAATTTGTGCAAGTTTCACAAAAACCTGACTACAAATGCAGACTTTATTGCGTAAACAAGAAACTGAAATTTCGAAATTTAAATGGCTACTTTTCCCACACTGATCGTCAGATTCTTTTTCAAAATAGGGTTCAAGTTATCAATAAGATGAACAAATTGTGCGAGTTTCAAGAAAATCCGACCACAAATGCAGACTTTATTTTGTAAAAAAGAAATTGAAATTATGAACTTTAAATGGATACTTTTCCCACACTGATTATCAGATTTTTTTTTTTTTTTTTTTTTCTCAAAGTCAATAGGGTTCAAGCTATTGATGAGATAAATAAAATGTGCAAGTTTCACGAAAATCCGACCATAAATGCAGACTTAATCGCGTAAACAAGAAATTGAAATTTCGAACTTTAAATGGCTACTTTTCCCACGCTGACTGTCAGATTTTTTTCAAAATCAATAGGGTTCAAGCTATCAATAAGATAAACAAACTGTGCAATTTTCACGAAAATCCGCCCATAAATGAAGACTTTATCTCGTAAACAAGAAAAACGGACGGACGGACGGATGGACAGACGGACGGACGACGGAAACCACGCCATGACATAAGCTCTGCTGGCTTAAAGCCAGTACAGCTAAAAACCACTTTACCCTTTCTGCACCATAGGCAAAAACAGGGGCTTTATTGGATGGCATAGATTAAGATCAGACTGCATAGAATGTGCAGTCAGATTTTGGATCTATATCAGCCGCTTGTTTAGTCAAGTCTGTAGGCTAATAATTTAACGTAGGCTACTGAGTCAACGACCACTTTTCCATGGCTGGTTCGACGATTATGATATCTTATCGCGAGAACACGTTTCTGCACACTTTGCGTTAGAAGAGGGTGGGGAAGTGACAGTGACCTTCGTTTCTTCTGCCTCGCTCGTTGAATACAGTCTGCATTTCTTGTATCATTTATTGGATTGCAGACTGAGTCCTTGAAATACGGTCTAACTATCCTCGCAAAATGTCTTTTTAACCTTTTATCACATGAAAAAAAAAAGTTAGACTCGTCAATGATTGAAAGCATTTGCAGACGACAATGTCAATGTGGCTCAAATAACATATTTCTTTGATAGGGTGGAAACATTGTGGGAAAAGGAGAAAATACTAGTAACCAGCATTTTCTCCTTTTCCCACAATGTTTTCAAAAGGCTTCATCCTCAGGGTCGTGAAAACTCGGGGTCGTGTGGTAAAAGGTCGTTAATGCGAAACATGTTTAGGCTGTTTATGATTTCGCGCCGTACAGTGAAACTATCTGAGTACTGCTAACTATTTCCTTCGAGAAGAGTCCAATATCGTCCTTTATACTAATATGCCTTCTTAGTGCCCCAAATTTGATTTTAAAAGAAATGGGATCATTTAAAAGAACGAACACGCTTGGACGAACGAGGCCGGACGAACAAGCTCGGGCAAACAAGCTCGGGGACGAAACAGCTCGTTTCCATGCGCACTAGGTTGCGCAAAAAACCCTCCCGAAAATCTCCTTAAATGCAGCTCAAATGCTGGGATTTGTCTCTAGGGGGAGAGAAAACATTATAGGGAAAGGAGAAAATGCTGGCTACCAATGATGGATTTTGTCTCTAAGAGAATAGGAAACATTGTAGAAAAAGAAGAAAGTTCTTGCTACCAATGATAGAATTTGTCTCTATAAATGATAAAAAACATCGGGGGAAAAGGAGAAAGTGCTGGTGTGTAAGAGGGCAATCAGCCACTGTATTGCGCCATACGGATCATGTGGCATTAGTGCATGAATAGGTGCACAAGCCGCCGTAATACTAGTATAACTCAAACTATATTGTAAGCGTATTATCACGATAACACCTTTTTTCTACGAGAATAGGAAACATTGTAGAAAAAGGGTAAAGTGCTGTCTACAAATGATGAGAGAATAGAAAACAATGAAGAATTAGGAGAAAAAAAAACTGGTTACCTTTTATGAGGTTTTCGCTACACTATATACAATCTATAAATGCTGGAATTAGTCACTAAGGGGATCAAAAAAGTTGTAGAAAAGGGAGAAAATGCTGGCTACCTAAGATGGGATTTTTCTCTATACTATACAATCTATAAACATTTGCAGACGACAAATTGAATGCGACTCAAATGCTGGAATTAGTCACCAAGGGGATCAAAAACGTCGTAGAAAAGGGAGAAAATGCTAGCTGCCTAAGATGAGATTTTTCTCTATACTTTACAATCTATAAACATTTGCAGACGACAAATTGAATGCGACTCAAGTGCTGGAATTAGTCACTAAGGGGATCAAAAACGTTGTAGAAAAGGGATAAAATACTGGCTACCTAAGATGGGATTTTTCTCTATACTATATAATCTATAAACATTTGCAGACGACAAATGGAATGCGGCTCAAATACTGGGATTTGTCATAAAGGGGAAAGAAAATATTGTAGGAAAAGGAGAAAATGCCGACTACCAGTGATGGGATATGTCTCTATGAGAATAGGAAACACTGTAGAAAAAGGAGAAAATGTTGGCTACCTATGAAGGGATTTTTCTTTATCCTATAATTATACAATCTATAAACATTTGCAGACGACAAATGGAATGCGGCCCAAATGCTGGGATTTGTCACAAAGGGATAGAAAGATAGAAAACACTGTGGGAAAAGGAGAAAATGCTGGCTACCAACGATGATATTTGTCTCTAACAGGATAGAAAACACTGGCTATCAGCATTTTCTCCATTTCCCACGATGTTTTCAAACGTCCTTTTCTTTAGGGTCGCAAAAATACGGTATTGTTTGATATATCACCTAGTCTGTTATGATTCAGCCAAAAATCTTCATTATCCATCTAACAGCAGATAACTCCAGTACGGTCGGTAACTGACAGCGATGAGTAAGTCAGGGGTTGACAGTTCGAGGTTCATGTTAGTAGAACTCTTTTTGATGATTGATGTTTACTAAAGTCGGTAACTGACAGGGTTTAATAAGCTAGGGGGATGTGAGTTCGAGTCTCAGGTTGGTAAAACTCTTTTTTGGTGATTGATTACAGTGTTTATGACAGGATTCGATTCCATTAAGAGGGAAAGCAGCCACTGTTATGAATCGTACAGATATATAAAGTAACACGCGGCATGGATGCATCGATAGGTGCACTGGCCGCCGTAATATTACTAATATTATATTATAAACGTCGTTAACTACAACGGAACTTTTTTTTCTACAGATGAAGTTATCGCATTTTCAATGAGAAGCCCAACTAAAAAAGCAGTCAACGGAGTGCCCACTTTCGGGACCGTGATCACAAATAAAGGTAACGGATATGACGTCGATACCGGTATATTCACATGTCCTGTTGATGGCTTGTACATGTTTGTCGTCACTGTGGCGTCAAATGGGCAGCATGATGTGTACTGCTATATTAGACATAATGGTACCGACAAAGTGTTGGGCAGATCATACATTGATAACTCCTACACAACTGCCACAGCTTCAGTGAACCTATTGTTGCAGAAAGGTGATTTTGTTACGTTAGGAAATTGTGGTGGCTTGAGTAATTTGTATGGCGGCAGCCATACAACATTCAGCGGTGCTTTGCTGCAAAAGACGGAAAGGAAAAACTAACTTTGTATTTTTTCCTATTAACAAGTTTTGTACTTATTTTTGTGTTCTTTGGTAAATGTACATTTAACAGAAGTTCACTTCTTCCCCCCTCTCTCTCTCCCTCTCGAGAGAGAGGGAGAGAGAGAGGGGGATAGTAGTAGTAGGATAAATGTTTGTTTGAGGGCTAACACTATATTGTTCTCCTCCTACCTTATAAGCATTACCATGCTTATATCGCTTACATCACTCTCTCTCACTTAACACACATGACCATCATTAACAATTTTATGAAACATTAACATGCTCATAAAATTAAAAAACAAAATGGGTTAAACATATCAATCTAATTAAGATCAGCAAACAAAATAGCCAACCTTTTTATAAATATTTTTTACTTAAGCCATTTTATTAAAAAAAAATTTAAAAAAAAAAAAAAAAAAAATTAAAAAAAAAATTTAAATTATCACTCTCTCACTCTCTCTCACTTAACTAACCAACAAACCCTTACATCAGTTTATTGCTTAACCTTTTACCTCCCCCATCAACCAACACATGTCGCATCATGCAACGGCTAGCCAGTTTATGAGTTAGTGATTAACTTAATACTTTGATGCATTAACTAACCAACAAACCCTTACATCAACCAACGCATCAGGCTATGGCTAACCGGCTTATGAGTAAGTGGGTGGGTTAAGATGTTGATAAAAAAATTTTAAAAATAAAAAAAAAATTTGAATTTAAGTATAAAAATCCTGCAAATAAATAGTATATGAAAAAGATGAGTGAAACATATACAGAAGAAAAAATTTATGAACTTAAAAATAAAGATTATAAACTTAAATTTTATGGCGACACTGACGATTATGCTAACGATTATGATCCTGATGATGACGAATCATTACAAAAGTTAATAGAAGATGAAAATAATCAAGAAGTGGCATATGAGCGTTTGGGAGAAGAGATTGATGGAATAATATATGAAGTAGAAAAAATAAAAGAAGAAAATTTAAAATTGTTTGATGAAAAAACAAAAAATGCAGGCTTCTCTCCTTTTAAACTGGATGATATAGTGAATGAACTAGTGGATAAAATAAGAAAGGAATTGAACTTATAAATTATATGAAGTTTAAAAAATTTTATATAATTCTTATAACATAATGATTATAGGAACTGAAGAAAAAAATTTTTTATTAATATGTGAAAGGATGTTTAAAAAGGGTTATACCTTTAAAGTTGAGTATGTTTTTTTAATAGATAGAAAACAAACACTTTACTACCAAAAAAATTCTGTATCTTCCATACAAGAATTACTACAACTAAGGGAAAAAATTAAAAAATTAAAAAAAAAATTTTCATTTTTCCCCTTTCAACTACTTAACTAGCATACATTCTACTTAAGTTTTAAAAAAAAATTTATTTTCTTATCAATGTTTAAAAATTTGAATTTACTTTAATAAATTGCCCAAACCTTATATAAAAATAATAAGATGGAATACAGAACGTATTAAAAAACAAATTAGATAGTGAACCTTATACTCGTGGTTATGTTAGATTTTTTGGCACCCAATCCTTTGATGAAATTATTCACAATAAATCAACATACCCAGAAATTTATTACCAATACAGCAAGTATAAATATGAAAATCCAAATGAATCTTTTTGGATAGGTTTTTGCATAAAGTACAATGCTAGACAAGGAGATTCTATTGATTACTTAGAGTTAGCAAGAATTCAGTTTAATCATCAAGAAACAATAAATTTTAATGAACTAATTCATAACAAAGTAGATATTTTTCATGAAAATGTTGATTATGTAATAATAATCTTACTACTGATAGAAAAAACTGGTTTCTTATTTATTTTTCTAAAGAACCTATCCCATTTTGCCCTTTAATAACTAATTATTACTTTTATATACCAACTGAACCAGAAAGACGGGCAAGAGAAGAATATTATGAGCAGTTGAGAGAAGAAAATGAAACTACTGATGAAGAATATGAAACTGCTGAAGAATATGAAACTGCTGAAGAGGAAAACACAACTCCAACAAATATTTTTGTGTTTGAAAAATATAAGGGTCTTGCATCAACAACATCAGAAGATGTATGTAATTTTTTCACTTTTAATACTAAAATTTTTGCTGATGGAAAATATGATGTTAAATATAGCATGTTTGGTATCAGTGAAATTAAAGAAGCGACGGTCATTATCCACAAATCGTAAATGATGGTAAAATTTTAAAAGCTGGTTCTTGTGTTGCTTGTTTAGATAAAGAACCAACAGTTTTATTTTGCAATTGTGGGCATCTACCAGTATGTTCAGATTGTTTTAGTAAATGCGTAAATAAAAAGTGCCCAGTATGTAGGTTATAAAATACACTAATTAGAAAAATGGAGTAAATATTTAACCTTTTTACCAGGTTAAATATTTTTACAAGTCCAACTCTATCAATATTGATATATATGCATTTTTTGCATCTGGATTATTTGACCTTGTTATAAAGTTTATAACATCACATTGGTCTACTTCTAAAGGTTGAGGAAAAACTGCACAACTGCATTTTTCTTTAGCACTTTTTATTATGGAGTAATCAACCTGTTCAACCCCATTTACCACTAAATTAACTTTTGCCTCTTCATGCAAAAACCTATTACCTTTAACAACCATTAAAGACCCTCTTATAATTCTACCAGGAGCAGACATACAATAACCTCCTATCCCATGACTCCTTCCCTGTGTTTCCATTACCAAAGGAAAACTCATAATTACCATCACCTAAAGGGCCTTGTTCCTCTGCACACACGCTTATAATAGGTTTAGGACCTATAAGAGAAGGAAGTGATACTTTTCCATCCACATAGGATTTTGTTGCTAAATCTCTTTCTTCTACAGGTGCCCCAGCATTTTTTATAGTAAAACCTTGGAAATCTACATCAGATATTGCTGTAAAACTTCCATCAGGATTTTTTACAATGGCACCACCATTATCAACGTAATTTTTATTAGCAGCAGCATCACGATCTGTAGGATTTGGTAATCCAGTAAGTGGGTGAGTATTCATATCTATTTTACCAGTTGCTAAAAAAGTTCCATATCGGTTTTTTGTTAAAGCATTATTACCTGCAGTTATTGTATTAACAGCGGTATCTACATAAAACTTATTTGCAACTTGTTGGCTTTCTATAGGTGAACCAACATTGTTAATCCTAAATCCATTCATAGAAATATCACCACCTGCTGTATAACCATCTGCTCCATAAACAAAAGCACTATTAGCAGCATCTACATATTTTTTATTAGCAGCTTCACTCGGTTCCTCAGGGTCGGCTATATTTTTTATTTTATTAAAACCCATATTTAAATATCCTGCCATATGGTATCCTCCATTTTCATCTAACAGCCCTGTGTTGGCATCAACATAACTCTTAGTTGCAACATCTTGTGGATTTACTGGATTACTAACCCTCGTTTGCGTGTTTCCATTCATATTTATAGAACCAGCAACGGGGGTTGTTCCATCTTTACGTAAAAAATTATTACTTATGTAAGTGAGTGATACACCATCACCACTTGTTTTTACATCATCCATTCTTCCAAATTTATCAACAGGCATTTTTTAATATTACTAAAAAAGTTTATTTAAAATATTTTGAAATTTATTACCTAAACCCAACTCTTTAAGAATATACAAACATAAATGGCCACAAAATACTTCCCCTACTTGTTGTAATTGGTCTGTATTGTAGTGTAATGGACTTTTTAAATAATCTATAATTTCAAGAGGAGGTTGTATACCATAATTATCAGAATAAATTTTAGTTTTATCATCTTTAAACCATGCAAACCAATGAGTGCCAGGTCCACCAGCGTCATCAAGATTTAATATGCCACATTCTTTATTTTTTACTTTTTTAGGTAGGGTATCTCTTAAAAATATTCCTCTAAAATTTTTTATTTTAATTTTTTTGCGGCATCCCCAAGTTCAAAATTACTTAAAGGTTTATTTGGTAAAGTTATATCATCAATTAAAATATTTTTCGTTTTTATATATTTAAATATTTACAATAGCACTATTATCAACCCATGAATTAAAATCATCAGAATAACCTTTCCACTTTACAAGAGATTTCTTTTTTCCCTTTTTAATAACCTTTTCTATCCTATACACCTCTTGTCTTGTTTTTTGTAGTTCAGGTTCATAAAAGGAACCTTTTATTTCTTCACCATTTAAATCTTCAATTTTATATGTTATAGGCAACGTTTGTTTTACTTCTGAAACTATAAAAACCTCTTCAGTCCATCTTGTTGTATAACCTTTGTCAAAAGTCTTTTTCTTTTTACTTATTCTTACTTTATCTCCAACAGAAAACTTTGGTTTGATATCCTCCCTTACTTGATTATAATCAGGATACAAACTTTATTTTCATTCTTCTTCTTACTTGCTTCAGTTGGAGTCATCTTAATAGAAGAATGCCTTGTGTTGTTATATTCTTTAACAAGGTCTTGTAATACATCAATATAAACATTTGTTGAGTGAGCAGAGAAATACTTCCACATTTTTTCTTTCATTGTTCTATTCCATCTTTCAACAACGCTTGATTTTTCCTCGTTTTCAGTGGAATATAATTCAATCAAGTCTTTAACATCTTTGTTATAAAACTCTTTACCTTTATCTACCCACATTTTTTCAGGTTTTCTTTCCTTAAAAATACTCTTCAATGCAACAGAAACAGATTTTCCAGTTTTATCTTTTAATGGTATCAACCACCCATATTTTGAAAAGATGTCAATGACAGCAAGAAGATATTTTACACCACGATTAAATTTAGAAAATGCTTGCATATCTACTAAATCTGCAGCCCATATATTATCAATACCATTTACTCTAACTCTCCTTTTCTTAAACTTTCTTTTTACAGGTTTATGTAATTCTTCTGCTAGCGTTATATTTTCTGAATTTTTTTTTTAATTCCCATTCCAAATCTTTTCTTGGTTCCTATTAATGAGGAAACCAATCCTCTTTCCATTCTTTCCTTAATAGTAGGATTATAAATACCTTTTAACTCTTTAAGCATATTTGCATCACAAACAGAATTTCTTGTTGATGTATCATTATGCTTAAGATAACATATATCATGATGATATGCTGCTTTGTCAACACGATTTACAGGCTTTGACCATTCTTTAGGTGTTAAATCAGGATTTAATCTTTTCTTTAACTTAGTACCAGGGCCAGTAAAGTTATGCCCAGGTAAATGCATTTCAACAGGTAAGTTATTGATTGCTCTGTTTAACAACGAACCACCTTCTTTTTGTTTAATAAATTGTGTTTTAACTGTGCCACAATTAACACATTTTCCCCGCATCATATTTTTACCATTTTTACTTACCACACATTCTATATCAGTAGTATCAGTTTTCTTTTTACATTTAACGCAATACATTTTTTTATATTAAAAAAAAAATTTAAATATAAAATGGACATTGTTAATTTATCTTGGAATGAAGCGTTAGCAAAAAGATTTAACCACCCCCTTTTACCTAGGAGTATCAGAGGTTTAATAGTAGGTAAATCAGGATGTGGTAAAACTACCCTTTTACTTAACCTTTTGCTACGCCCTGATTGGTTAGATTATGACAACTTATGCGTTTTTGGTAAAAGTTTATTTCAACCAGAATATCGTATACTTAAAAAAGCGTTTGAAGAAAAAATACCAAAAGAATACATATTAAGGTTGTTTGAACTTAAAAATGAAGTTCAAAACCGTGATATTTCACCTATAGCATTAGTTGAAGAATGGAGTAAAACAATTAAAGAAAAATCTGATATCAATTGTGAATTTTTTGAACATGCTAGTGATGTTCCTGACCCAAGAGATTTAAATGGCCAAAACAAAAATTTAATGATTTTTGACGATTTACTTTTAGAAAGACAAAACAAATGTGAAAGCTATTATGTAAGAGGTAGACATAGTAATGCTGATTGTTTTTATCTATCCCAAAATTATTTTAGATTACCTCGTCAAACTATTAGAGAAAATGCTAATTTTATTTGCTTGTTTAGACAAGACTTAAAAAATCTTAATCATATTTTTAGTGATCATGTTGGTGATGATATGACAAAAACTGAGTTTGTTAATTTTTGTAAAAAGTGTTGGGAAAGACCTCATGGTTTTGTCATAATTGATTTACCAACAACAAATACAACGGTAAGTATAGAAATGGATTTGATAACTTTTATATACCACAAAACTACAACAATTATTATTAAAAAATATATCTTAAGCAAAAAGATATATTTTACACATTTAAATATCCTTTTTAATAATATAAACATGGAAGAATTACTTGAAAAGATAGTAAAAAATACTGACCATAAAACATCATTTCAAATTATAGTAAGCAACAACAAAACAGAGTTTAAAACAAGATTTACTCCACCACTTCAATTAGAAAAGGATAAAGAATATGAAATAGCGTTGGTTAATCTTGAAACTTATTATTCATTTCCTAATATTGATGCAAGCAATAACATTTTTGTTTATTCACCAGACAATAGTACAACATGGGTAAAAATAAAAATACCTGAAGGAAGTTATGATTTAGTTGATATTAATGATTTTCTTCAACAAGAAATGAGAAAAAAAGGTCATTATGATGCAGTTAATGAAGAATATTATATTAACATCTCAGCAAACTCTAATACTTTAAAGTCTGTTCTTTTTTTAGAAAATGGTTATCAGGTAGATTTTAACCAACAAAATTCTATTGCAAAAGTATTAGGATTCACTCATGCTAAATATACACAAGGATTTCATGAATCTGAAAATGTAGTAAATATTCTTAGTATTAATAGCTTACTAGTTAACATTGATTTAATTTCAGGTAGTTATGTTAATGGTTCACAAAGAAATACAATTTATAGTTTTTTTCCTAATGTATCACCAGGGTATAAAATAATAGAAAATCCAGTTAATCTAGTTTACCTTCCATTAACATTAAATGAAATACATAATTTAAATGTGTCAAGTACAGACCAAGATGGAACATTACTAAATCTTAGAGGGGAAAATTTAACAATTAGATTTCATATAAGAGAAGCAAGATAAATATAAAAAATGACAAACTATATTAACGCTAAAATAAATATATCAGAAGGGCAAAAGGAAAAAATTTTACATTCTTTTAAAAACAAAAGTCCAGCAAGTATTCGTTTAAAACATGAAGATTTACATGGAAAAGATGTAATAGCATTAACCAAATCACAAGTAAATAAACTTACAAAAGCTTATAAAGCTGGTAAGGGTACAACGTTTAGAATGTCAACTAAACAACTTAAACATAACATGAAAGTAGAAGGCGGTTTTCTTGGAATGTTAGCAGGATTAGCATCAGCAGCATTACCAGCATTAGCAAGGACTGTTTTACCTGCTTTAGGAGTTGGTGCATTATCTGGTTTAGCATCTTCTGGTGTTCAAAAAGCAATGGGCAACGGATTGTATCTTAAGAAAGGTGGTTGTATCTGTCAAGTTGAAACAGATGGTGAAGGTTTATATCTTAAACCATACAAAGGTAAAGGATTAGGTTCCGTTGGTGATGGATTATATTTAAAACAAGGTGGAAAAATTTATGATGGAAAAGGTCTTCTTTTAGGACCTAATAGTCCATTTGCTAATATTCCTATATTAGGTGCAATATTATAAATTAAAAAATATGAATGTGCATAAATTTGGAAATAACAAACTAAAAATGGTTCAACCAAAAACTATTTTTTGGAAACCTGTAGAAGCTAAGCATCCAGCTAAAAAAGTTAATCCTGCTACTTGGGATATTTATACTCAACAACCCCTAATATTAAAACCAAATGAAACTAAAACAATTGTTTTAAATTTTGGTTTTATGATGAGTAAGGGTGTCGTTTTAATTTCTCTATCTTATGCTCTAAAAATTAAGCAATTTAGTTTAACAAATGAAGTTATTCTTGAGGATAATGATAATGTGATTACCACAATTACAAACAACTCTGCTAACCTAGTAAAAATTGAGGAAAATACCTTTTTGTGTCGACTTTACTATACTATTTAAAAAAATAGTTATAATTAATAAAATGGAACTAAATGAAAAGATATATCCAAGCTTACCAGAAGTACGAAATACACCAAATGCACCAAGACTAGAAGCAGTAATTTTAAGTAATGATAATGGTCAATCCTTTAGGCTACAAAAAATATCAGAAATTCAAACATTTCTTGAAAATGAAGTTAAGACAAGAGAACAACTAACTAAAAAATACTTGAAGATTAGTAAATCAGTTGATAACGTTGAAACAGGACTAACCACCTTAGCACTAGGTGCCGGAGCAGGTGGAATAGCTCTATTGAGTACCGTAGTAGCAATTCCAGCAACGTTAGCCCTGGACGGTTGTGCTTTAGCTGTTGGTCTTGCTGCAATTGTTAGTAAATTAGCTGTTAGAAGAACTAGGACTAAATCAGAAAAACATCTTCAGATTAAAATGTTGGCAGATTCAAAGTTAAATACAATACATACACATATATCTAAGGCTATCGCTGACAACAAAATAGAACATTCAGAATTTACTTTAATTATGGATGAATTGGAAAAATACAAACAAATGAAGGAAGAAATACGTGTTAAGTCAAAGAAAAAAAGCAAGCTAGAGGAACAGGAGAGTTTAATAGAGAAGGGGAAACAGGAAGCACGGGAGGAATTCAGGAGACTAGTAGAAAGAAACAATGGAACCCATTAAGAATAAAACTAAAATCACCTAAGTTTAAATTTTCTTGTGCATGTGAGATAGATAATACTAATTAAAAAATTTTTTACTTAAAAAAATGTCATTTTTAAAGATAAAAGACCCTGTAAAAAGGGAACAAACAGTAAAAGAATATCTTGCAACAAAGAAAAGAATTCGTGATAACCAACTTGCAGAAAAAACGGGAGACATTGAATTACAAACAGACCTTTCAGAAACACAAAAAGCTGCAACAAAGGAGATTACAGAAGGGCTTAAACCTATTAAAGTGGGGATTGAACAATTACCACAGGCTATTACGTTTCCACAATTTCCTTCTATAAAAGCTTATGAGAAATCAGTTTCTGATCCAGAAGAAACGTATAGAATAATGGAAGAATTGGAAGAAATATTTGGAAAAGAAGAAGACCCATTATTGCTTATTGGTCCACTTGCAGCAAAGCAACTAAGAAGATTTACCAATAAAGATGAAGCTGATACAACGTATGGGTTATATGACAAAAAAGGTAAATTTTATATCGGCAACGAGCAAGTTGAAATTTTAGGAGATGATCTTTTAATTGAAAATAAAACCTACGAAGGTACGCCTGGTCTGTGGGAGTTAATTATAGCTAAAAAACCGGACAGAGATAAATATACTGACGAGGATTTTGATAATTACAAGGAGATAATGTTAAAATCCGGCACCCTTCATAAAAATAATAACAAAGATAGCCATTTACCAAAAAGCAGTAAAGCATACAAATGGAAAAAAATTCTTAAAGATTTTTGGCTTGATAGGCCCATCGGAGAAGGAATTACCATTATCCCATCTGACCCTAATGCACTATTAGAAAGATTAGACCTCTTAATGGCAAGTAAAAGAGCTGGTAATACAGGTGTAAGAAATGAGCTTGTAAGTATTTGTGATGAATTAAAAAGACAACGTGTATTAAATACAAAAACTTATAAAAAATTAATGTCTTTACTATAAAATGATTACATCACAACAGAGAGGATTTAAAAGAAATTATGCTTATGGTGGAGCTGGAATATTTGATACTTTAGCCAATTTTCTTACAAGACTATTTACAAGCAGTGCAGCTAAACAAATTGCATCTTCAGCAGTTGATGTTGGTAAAAGTGTGGCTAAGGAAGGGGCAAAGAAAGCGTTAGAGGTTGGAAAGAGTGCTGCGGTTGATGCAGGTAAAAAGTTAGTTCAAAAGGCTTTAACACCAAAATCTAAAAAGATTATAGAAAAATATACACAAAAGCCTACTACAACAACTCAACCTGTAATGCAAGATATTAGCAAGTTAATGGATGGTGGTGCCATTGCTATACAAGATTTAGTTAAGAAATTAAATAGTATTAAGGGTTCCGGAGTTAAAATATTATGAAAAACAAATTTAAGTTAAGCAAATTATTACATTAAATAAAAAAGAATGTCAAAGCTAAAATCTAAAGTATCAAATTATGAAAAATACAATACAAAAAGGGTTAGTATCCTTTTTGCAAATTTTAAACTTGATGAAGACTGTGAAGTTTTAGAGTCTAACAATACAAATTATGATTATAAAAAGGTTGTTTTAAAATTGTCGCCTGAAAAAGCTGATATTATTAAGGAATTTGAAGAAGAAGTAAATCATTATTTAGAAGAAAATGATATACCTAAGGTAGAAATTCTTTACGGAAATAGAATTTATCCTAAAATGAGAAAAAATTTTTCTGCTGAAAAACTTAAAAATATTAAACTTAAGGGTGTGTATGTAAATGATGAAAACAAATCATTCCCCCAACTATGGTTAGAATATTAAAACAATTATAATTTTGACTTAAAAATTATTATTGTATATAATAAAATGGATATTTTAAATATTAAAACGCCGATTTTAAAAGATGATAGTATTGATGAATATGAATATTATGAATATCTACCTATTACAGGAACCAATCTAAACAACCCTGGAGGAAATATTAGGATTGATATCGAAACTCAAGATATTTTTTATCATCCTTCAGAGTCTTATTTACAAATTATAGGTGAATTAGTAAAAAATGATGGTACAGTTTATAATGCAGCTGATGAGATTACCATAACAAATAATGGTTTGATGTATCTGTTTAAAAATGTAAGATATCAACTTAGTGGGCAAGAGATAGAAAGTATTAATTACCCTGGACAG
Source organism: Tridacna gigas (assembly GCA_945859785.2). Taxonomy (NCBI): domain Eukaryota; kingdom Metazoa; phylum Mollusca; class Bivalvia; order Cardiida; family Cardiidae; genus Tridacna; species Tridacna gigas. Next base: position 9,878,957 of record OX244030.2, on the reverse strand, counting down.
ACTACAACAATGCTAGGTCTATTAAAATACCCTGATGACTTTTCTAAATCACAGGGGCAAAACCAACTGTGGTATAAAGATAACAATCTCACCGCAAATAGTGCTAATAATTCTGGTTTTTCAGTCAGAAGACAGTATATTTTTAGTTCAAATCCAGTTGGAACCTTTAGTTTTATGATACCCTTAAAACATATATTTGGTTTTTGTGAAGATTATAATAAAATTTTATATGGTATGAAACAAACACTAACCTTAACAAGAAACAATGATAATGATGCAATTTTTAAAAGTGATGCTAGAGATGGTGGAGGTAATCCTGTTGTTGTTCACGGACAAATTAATTTACTGAAGGTATCTTGGTTTATGCCTTATATAACACCGGAAGATGGAAACAAGTTGGAACTTTTTAAATTTATCGAGAAGAAAGAAAAATTCCCAGTTGGGTATAGAATGATACAAAGCGACAGTATTGCGATTCCGCAAGCAACAGGTTTTACTTGGAGGTTATCATCTAAATCATCTCCTGAGGTGCCACGTTTTTTAATTGTTGGTTTTCAAACAGGTAAAAGTAATAACCAAGAACAAAACGTAGCTATATTTGACAGCATAAATATTAAAAATATTTATGTAATGTTAGGTTCAAAAAAATATCCACTATATGATCATGATATAAATTTTCCCGCTAATCAAATTAGTAGAATATATAGTGAAGCTGCTTCATTTAGAAAAAAGTTTTTTAGCATGGATGAATTAGTATCAAACCCTAGTTTTAATCCTTATGAATTTAAATTTCTTTTTCCTTTGTTTGTGTTTGATTTATCAAAACAAAGTGAAAGGCTTAAGTATTCTATTACTGATATCCACGTTAAAGCAACATTCAATCTAGCTGTTCCAGCAAATACTGAAGCATATGCAGTTTTACTTAGTGATAGGTTAATTAACTTCCAGAGTGATGGAAATAAAATGAGTGTAGTATATTAAGTAAATTTTTACTTAAATAAAAATGCAAAATATTGTTGATTTTAAAAAGATATTAACAGATAACAATATTAAGTTTTATTCCTATTGGAACAAGAAAAAGTATATTGATGTTTTAAAAGAGCATGGTTTATATCCAGAAGAAGCAATACCATTTAAGAAAACACCTAATTATGATAGATTAAAAGATATAGGTAAAAATCCTAAAACGGTAATATTAAAGGATGTTGAAACTGATGAAGAAACAACATTTCCATCAATTTACAAGGCAAGTAAGTTTATTGACCGTTGCCCACAAACAATTGAAAATTGGAATGGAAGAGTATGGAATGGTAAATATAAGATTGACATTCAATAATTTTATTATTTTTTTAAAAATAATAAAATTTAAAAATTTGACTTAAGAAAATTTTATTTATTTTAAAAATATAACGATGAATTCTTTTTCAAGAAGATTTATCAATAGATTAACAGATGCTAGTCAAATGATTGCATCTAATTTATATAGTGGTGCTCGAAGGGTTGCCTCAGCGGTAATTCCTCAGAGTGGGAGAAGAAGAGTATCTAATTTTACTAATTGGTTAACTGGTAATGTTCCTGAAGAACAAATTCCACAAGTTTTAAATGAAGTTATTAGAAATGTAGAAGAAGACATGCCAAGAAGAGCAATGCCAAACTTTGAATTAAGACAAGAAATGTCAGCATTAAGAGAATTTGCAACGCAGCATGTTATAGATGGAGTAAGAGGATGGGGGCCGGATGATTTTTTAGAAGCATGTAGAGAAAGCATAACAAGTTTTTTAAGAAGCCATAGAAATACAAAGGTAAAGCTAGTACTTTTATGTGAATTTGAAAAGGAAACAGCTAATGGTACTATAAAAGCAGAAGCTCCACTTTCTTCATATCATGAAATTATTACAAGAGAAAGTGATGTAAATGAACAATATGATAGAATAGTAGAACGAATTATGGAAAATTTTGTGTCTTTTGTACAATCAGGAAGTGGATGGGTATTTAAAAGGGTTATAAACTTAACATTGTATGTTGTTGAAAATAGACCGTTATGGGAGGGGCTTGCTGGTTCATGGATGCCTTTACCAACAGGATTAAAAAGAGCAAATAACAGAAATGGGCTTGTTAATATTCAAAATAAGGAGGACCATAACTGTTTTTTATATTGTAATATGAGGGTAGCTTATCCAAAAAAAGAACATCCAGAAAGAGTTGACAAAAAATTAAAAGAACAAATAAAAGAATTAAATATGCAAGGAATAGAATGTCCTGTTAAATTGTGTGATATTAATAAATTTGAAAATCAAAATCCCTCGTTTTCTGTTGTTGTTATAGGTTATGATGAGAAAGATGGATTATATCCCCTTAGAAGGCAAAGAAAAGAAACTTTTGGTAGAAAACACTTGGTGGTTCTTTTGTTAATAAAAAATGAGGAGGGAAATAGTCATTATGTTTGGGTAAAAGATCCAAGTGCACTATTAAGAGCAAAAATATCAAAAAATACAAATAAAATATTTTTTTGTTGGAACTGTTTAAATCATTTTACAAGTGAAAGCGTTTTGGAAAATCATAGAGTGTATTGCTATAAAGAAGATGCTGTAAGAATTAAAATGCCTTCAAAAAAAGAAAGTATAGTAATGTTTAAAAACTGGGTTAAAACACAATGGCATCCTGTTGTTGTTTATGGTGATTTTGAAACGGCTCTTGTACCAATACAACATGCAAAGCCAGACCCAAGTAAAAGTTCAACAACAAAAATTCATATGCATGTCCCAACAGGTTATTCTTTCTATTTAAAAAGTTTTGATGAAAATGTTTTTAAGTCTAGATTGCTACTATATCGAGGGGGAAAAGTAGAGGAAACGTTTGTGGAAGAAATAGAAAACCTAACCAGAGAGATTTTTAAATTACCAAAAAAAGATATGGTACTTACTGCAAAGGATGCAAAAGATTTTAACAAAGCGGATACTTGTTATCTTTGTAATAAGAAGTTTGGAGGGGAAGAGGAAAGTGATGAAGAAGATGAAAGCGATGAAGAAGATGGAGTGGAAGAAGAGGAAGAAAAAGAAAAGAAAAAGGAAAAAGATGAAGATAGATGGAAAAAAGTAAGAGATCGTAAACCAAACTTTCTCCCTGTTTTCTTTCATAATTTGTCTGGATATGATTGTCATCTTTTTGTTAAAAGTCTTGGTGTTAGTGAGGGGGAAATTAATGTAATCCCAACTAATGAGGAAAAATATATAAGCTTTACAAAGAAAAGTTATATTGAACAGTTGAAAGTTAAAAATAAAACAAAAGATATTTATAAGGATACAAGGTTTTTAGATAGTTTTAAATTTATGGGTACAAGTTTAGCAAAACTAGTAGAAAATTTAGATAATGATCAATTCAAAAACCTAAAAAAGTATTTCCCAAGAAAAGAAGAGTTTAAACTTCTTCGTAGAAAGGGGGTTTATCCATATGAATATATTGATTCTTTAGAAAGATTAAATGAAACACAATTGCCACTTATAGAAGCATTTTATTCAAAACTTAATAATAGTCATATAGAACCTGAAGATTATGAACATGCAAAAAAGGTATGGAAAACATTTAAAATTAAAACTCTTGGTGAATATCATGATTTATATTTAAAAACGGATGTTCTTCTTTTAGCTGATGTGTTTGAAAGCTTTAGAAAAGTTTGTTTTAAAGTTTATAAATTAGATCCTGCATGATATTTTACTGCACCTGGTTTAGCTTGGGATGCAGCATTAAAGTTAACTGGTGTTAAGTTAAAACTGATTAGAGATAAAAATAAAATCCAATTTATCGAAAGGGGAATTAGGGGAGGGATTTCAATGATTATTAAAAGACTTATAAAAGCAAATAACAAATATAAAAAGTATAATTCAAAGAAACTTTCAGTATTTTGTAAATATTTAGATTGTAATAACTTGTATGGTTGGGCAATGAGTCAGAAGCTTCCAATTGGCGGATTTAAATGGATGACAGAAAAAGAATTAAATAACTGGAAACGACATCCCTGTTTTTTAGAAGTAGATTTGGATATTCCTGAAGAAAAGCATGATTACTTTAATGAGCTTCCTCTTGCGGCAGAGAAAATTAAAGTTAACTAATACCGAATTTAAACGACAAAAAAACTATGTTATACATTGTGAAAGTTTAAAACAGTGTTTATCTCTTGGCTTAAAGCTTAAAAAGATACATAGAGGAATTAACTTTAAAGAGAGTGATTGGCTAAAACAATACATAGATTTAAACACACAACTAAGAGCTAAAGCAAAAAATGATTTTGAAAAGGATTTTTATAAGTTAATGAATAATTCAGTATTTGGTAAAACTATGGAAAATATAAGAAAAAGGGTAAATGTTAGGCTTGTTAGAAGTAAACAATCAGCTAGGAAATTCGTAAACAAACCAAACTTTAAGCATTTAGAAATATTTAATGAAAATTTGGTAAGCATTCATATGGGAAAAACGCAGGTAAAATTTAACAAGCCAATATATTTAGGGTTTTCCATTCTTGAGTTAAGTAAAACTTTGATGTATGATTTTCACTATAACTATATTAAACCAAAATATGGAGATAGGGCAACTTTAGGAATTACTGACACAGATAGTTTATTGTATGAAATTAAAACAGATGATTTTTATAAAGATATTTCAGATGATGTTAAAGAAAAGTTTGATACAAGTGATTACCCTAAGGAGGGGCATCCTTCAGGTATACCGGTTGGTATAAATAAAAAGGTGATTGGCATGTTTAAGGATGAAACAAGTGGGAAGGAAATAGAAGAGTATGTTGGTTTAAAAGCTAAAATGTACAGTATTAAAATGGATGATGGAGAAGAAAGTAAAAAATGTAAGGGGATTAAGAAAAATATAATTAAAAAAAATATAACACATCAGGATTATCTGAATTGTTTAGAAAAAAATGATATTCATCATAGAATTATGACAAATATAAGAAGTTACAAGCACCAACCTTATACAGAAGAAATTAATAAAATAGCATTAAGTGCAAATGATGATAAAAGGTATATTTTACCTGATGGAATTCATACTTTAGCTTGGGGGCATTATAGGATTAAGGAATACAAAGAATAAATTTTTATTTGTGTTAAGAACAAATAAAAATTATAAATTTTTGTTTACTGTTGTCTTTTTAATTTTACCACACGTTGCACATTCTAGAATAATGTTTTTATAATTTGAGCCTGTTAGATAATTTTTTATTCTATAAAATAAACTTTCTTCTTCATATGAAAATTTAAACATACCATAACAATCATTTTCAAGGTGAATAAGATGGAAACTATGCTTAAAAATACCATATTTTTTACCATCAAAAATTATATAATCTTTCCAATTTGTTAATTTATCCATTTCTTTAACTACTTTATCCCTTTTTTCATTGTATTCTTCAACTAAATTATTTACTTTGTTTACTTCATTGTTAATTTCTTCTATCACTTGTAAATCTTCTTTACTGAATTCTTTTTCTCTTGTATTAAGTAAAAGTATACAATTTTTTAAATCTTGTAAAACATTTATATAAGTTTCTTTTCCATATTGTATTTTTTTTCCAGTTTTATAGTTTATTCCGTTTTTTAATTTTTCATATTTTTCTTTTAAAGTTATAGAATCATCAACAGTAATTTTTTCTATATATCTTAATGAAAATGGTATATAATTTCTTGGATAAATTGAAACTGGATATTTTATTTGAGGTGGAAACCTTTTAATTTTATCTTCCATTATTATTTTTTATTTTCTTTAAATTTTTTACTTAAATCATTTTTTTTAATTTTTAAAAAAAAAATTTAATTTTCAATAAGGGAGAAAATTATGTGTCTGACCCTCATCAGAAAACAAATAAAATAAAATTTTATAAATGTTTGTTATCATCTCTACCATCTTTTGATCAGAAATATTTAAATTTTCTCTATCCTGTTTTATCTTTTCTACTTCTGTGATAACTTGTTGAACAAACAAGTCAAGTTTATTACACATTTCTTCATAATTATCTATGTCAGCCATATCTGAACACAATACTTTAGCCGGATTATTTACTTTAAATTCAAAAATTTTTTACACATCAATGCTTAAGAAATTGAAATGAAGGAATGATGATCATAGCTTGCTATGATTTTATAAGTTGGTAGATAGGCTTATGAAATCAGTTGCTTAGTTAATTGGTTAGTCATAGCCTGATGCAACACTAACTGATGAGCTGGTTAGTCATACTATAATGCGTTGGTTGATGGGGGAGGTAAGGGTTTGTTGGTTAGTTAATGCATCAAAGTATTAAGTTAATCACTAACTCATAAACTGGCTAGCCGTTGCATGATGCGACATGTGTTGGTTGATGGGGGAGGTAAAAGGTTAAGCAATAAACTGATGTAAGGGTTTGTTGGTTAGTTAAGTGAGAGAGAGTGAGAGAGTGATTTTTTTTTTTTTTTTTTTTTTTTTTTTTTTTTAATAAAATGGCTTAAGTAAAAAATATTTATAAAAAGGTTGGCTATTTTGTTTGCTGATCTTAATTAGATTGATATGTTTAACCCATTTTGTTTTTTAATTTTATGAGCATGTTAATGTTTCATAAAATTGTTAATGATGGTCATGTGTGTTAAGTGAGAGAGAGTGATGTAAGGGATATAAGCATGGTAATGCTTTTAAGGTAGGAGGAGAACAATATAGTGTTAGCCCTCAAACAAACATTTATCCTACTACTGATAGTGGAGAGAGTTGTCTATCGATCTTTTGATCAGATATTGGTACATGTATGAGCACAAACAGAGCTTTATCACAAAAACCCGTAATCTAATGACCTTGTGAAAGATGACTGTTGAAAACACTATGGTAACCAGCATCCTTTACCTTTTCCAACAATGTTTTTTAACTTTTTAGGACAGTTCTCGCTATTTGAGCACATTGGATTTGTCGTCTGCAAATGCTTTCAATGTAAAAAAAGTCTAAAATTATTTCGTCTGATAAAGAGTTTACCCGAGGAGCAAAGCTTAAGTAAAGACTTACATCTAACTAATAACTAACTAACGCTTAGTGCACAATCCAGAGTTTAAACGACCATGACAAAGACGGCTTTTGAAAACATTGTGGAAAAAGGAGAAAATGCTGGTAACCAGCATGTTCTACTTTTCCCACAATGTTTTAGGTCCTATCAAAGACAAGTTCAATCATTTGTATCATTTTTGATTTGTTTTCTGCAATTGCTTTCAATTTGGACATGTCTAAAATTTTGTCATGTAATAAACGGCTAAGTACTAAACTTGACGCTGATTAGGACAACCAGTTTTGCTGACTGATTAATTAATTAGAATTGAACGGTGTTCTACGCCGCTTTCAACATTATTTCAGAAGTATCATGGCAACGGCTCATTCATTTTTGCGACGGTACTGGGTTTCGACAGGTCGGGTCTCTGAGATGCCTTGCTCAAGGACACTCCAACGCAAAACCAAGCCCCTTAGGACAGGATCGAATCCTATACTATCAGACTGCGAACCGTACATCTACTAGCTCCACTGGGCCATGCAGGACCCCGCAACATATGCAGAGGGTGTAGGTCAACATCATACTGTACAGGTTAACATTCTGCCAAACAATTCCCATGTATAAACGGCCCTGAGCGAAAAGGAATTTGAAAACATAATGGGATAAGGAAAAACGAATTGTTTGTGCTTGGTTTCCGATTTGATTGGTCAAAATGATACGTTATAATACTCATGCGCCATTCATAAAGATACGCTTTTACCCACTAAATCAGTATTAGTCTAAATTCCTTACCATTTTTCCTATAAAATTGTCAATAGTTGCGGTATTTATGTGTTAAAGTTTCAATATATATATAATAAAAGGAATATTATGTTTTAGTAACTTTTCAGGTACTTGCAATTGCTTCTCGCTGCGTAGGTAAATTTTGGATTCTCTCTTGACCTTCGGGCTCGCGCGATATCAAATTTTCCCTCTCCGCTCGAAGCAAATACATGCACTAGGAAAGGTAATCCAAAACAATATTCCGCATGTATTTCTAGAATGAAACATGACTGTTCAGTTCGTAATCTTGAATAAAGTTTCTGCTTCTAAAGGGGTATCAAATTTTTACTTGAATATTGACACTTGTTTTCCCTTTCTTTCTTTTAACCCTTTACCACACAATTCCGAGTTCTAACGACCCTGACAAGACAGTCTTTTAGAAATTGTGCAAAAAGAAGAAAATGCTGGTGACCGGCATTTTCTCCTTTTCCCACGATGTCTTCTACGCTATCAAAAGCCAATTTCGCCATTTAATCAACCTTCAATGTTGTCTGCAAATGCTTTCAATTTGGACAAGTCTAAGATCAAGTCGTTTGGTTGAGAGTTAATCTAGAAATGTTGTTGTTCTAAAACTGTTATTTCATCCTAGAGTTTGACCAGCGATCTATATTATAATGATGCTGACGATGACCACAGTGTTGACGATGATGACGATGATGATGATTACGAATATTGAGGAGTAGGACGATGACGACGACGACGCCCATGATGATGATGATGATGATGATTGCTGTGGTGATGATGACGACCATAACACAACATAAGCAGTTTTTTCTTTCTTGTCTAGGGTTTCTTTTACCTCTTCTTTGCACAGTAGTGTTTCAAAGCCTCATGCTACTTTCCCACATTGTCCGAACATCATCGAAACAATGTTTAGCGACGTAATGATGACAATTTTGATGATGCTGACTTCGACAATGACGATGATGATGATGATGCTGATGACGATGATGCTTCCAATGAAAATTACAATGATGGTGATGATGATCTCATACATACAAGGAGAAAATGATGCACCTAACTGTTGTCATCAAAGACAAACCTAATATATCGTCTGCAAGTGCTTCCAATTTGGGCAAGTCCAAAATTTGTCAACAGGCAAAGTATGACATCCCAGACACTAATGGCCTGTTTCTTTCAAGTTTAACTCCGACCAAGCCCCACCCACGCAATCTAGTTTGCATTTCATTATTTTAACTCGTTCCAATACAACCTCGTGTTTTTACCGACCCTGAGGAAAAAAAAAAAATTTTTGAAAATATTGTTGTAAACTAGGAAAATGCTGGTAACCAGCATTTTTTCATTTCCAAAAAATGTTTTGTTCTATTTCAAGGCCAAATCCAACCGTTTGAGCCACACTAAATTTTGTCGTCTGAAAATGCCTTCATTGTGGACAGAGTCTGGTAAAAAAGGCAAAGGCAAACTGCAGTTTTCTTGCGTCTGCACGTTCATATAAAGTAACAATTCCCGATATTTACTTCAATGGGCAATTGTGCAGATCAAGATCAGACTGTACAGTCTGTCAGTCTGTCAGTCAGTCAGTCATTAAGTCCATAGTTTTTTGCAAATCTTTAGCCGATTAAGCACGAACATTTCGGATCATGAAGGGAGCATACATGTAAATCTGTAACCGAGCTTTCTCTTTGTGAAGTTGTTCATCTTGGTGTTCAACAAAATACCTGAATTAGGCACCTAGCCACTCACATCCGATGAAACTTTACCATTTACCATTTACCAAACGACAAAAGTATAGACTTGTCCAAATTTAAGGCGTTTGCAGACGTCAATTTAAGTACGACTCAAAGGACTGATAAAATAGAAAACATTGTGGGAAAAGGAGAAAATGCTGGTTACCTATTCCCACAATGTTTTCAAAGGCCCCTTCCTCAGAGTCGGTAAAACTCGGATTGTGCTGTAACAGGTTAACTCGCCAATAATGAAAGTAATTGCAGACGATACATTAAACGTCACTCAAACGACAGGAACTGTCTAAATGGGTAGAATGGTCTGAACTGTTTGAAAAGATAGAAAACATTGTGCTTATTATCGGCATTTTCTCCTTTTGCCACCATGTTTTCAAAAGCTGTCTTCCATGGGGGTCCGAAAACTCTACTAAAAGGTTAAGCATTTCCAACATGGAGAACTGTTAACATCAGTCATGGCCACCGTTTTTGAGATCACCTGAGCACGAAGTACTCACGATGATCGTGCTGTGTCCGGCGTTCGTGGTTCGTTCTCCGCTTTTACCCAGTGTGGGCTCTAGAGGCCACATTTTCAGTTCAATTCTCATGAAGCTTGGTCGGAAAATTTGTCTTGATGATGGTTTGTCGTCTGCAAATGCTTTCAAAATGGACGTTTAAAAATATTAAAATCGTGTTATTTGGTGAAGAGTTAACGCGCTTTTTGAGATTATTTTAGCCCCCCAAGCAGTGAAAAATGGAACCTAGCTTCACATCGGTAGAAAAAAGATACGGATGCTCGTTAACAAGATGAAAACCAAAAACACTTGACCCATAACCTACATTTTTACTTAACTTTGACCAACATTTATTCGGCTTCGGTCAAACAAAAATGTCACAATAATATTGCTAGTTTTTTCTTGTCTTTTTTTTTTTTTTTTTTAAGTTCGAGTCGCCGGAGGAAGCTCGAACCCAGAAATGACATTTTCAGCAGCAACAACAAGAAGACGAAAAGAAGAACAACAACAATGATAATCATCATCATTTCTTTTGGCAAAAATTGATGAACGTTGGTCTAATACTGAAAATTAACACATTGTCCTCAAAGCAGAGAGATTGACTGCAAAATTTACAACTTTCGTCTGCTGCAAAAGAAAGGAATGGCCGAATTTGGGTTGTAAGAACTTGTAGCCAAACCCTTTGCTTGCCTTGAATCTTTTTCGTGTAATGTATGCAAATTGAATTATATTGTATACCGATGGCAACGAAATGTGTTTGGCTTGCCCTTTACCAAACAATCCCGAGGTTTAACGACCCCGAGAAAGACGGCGTTTGAAAATATTTTTGGAAAAGGAGACTCCGTGACTAGCATTTTCTCCTTTTCCCAAATGTTTTCTATCCTTTCAAAGACAGGTTCCTCAATTTTAGCCACGTTTGATTTATCGTCTGCAAATGCATTCGATTTGAAAGAGTCCATAATGCTATCATTTCGTAAAAAGTTCAACTAAACTAACTTGAAAAAATCGATCTTCTGGAGGTAACATCAATTTCAGTTTCCGGTTTACAGCACCCATGTTGCACCGGAAGTACATGCTGCTATTGGTTGCCTTCCTGGCAGTCCTCCATGAGGGCATCTGCGTCTACAGGTTGTGCAAAATGGTCGGACGTAATTGCACAGACGATGACGCCGCGGCACCATTGGTTACCTTATCGCATGTTCCAAGATTGCGCCTGGTTACTCGTGCAAGATAACCAGGAGTAGAACAAAAAAACATCCAATCCCATGAAGGAGAAGTATAAAGATTCTACGAAAGTAACGGTTATGGGAGGCACCATTTTACAAATGTGTCGTAAATTAAGAAACCGGAAAACTTGCTTTGTCCCCTTCCTTCGTCTTGAAATGTGTCGTAACAAATGGAAATAAAAATATTGCCTTTCATTTTTTGTATAGTTCTTAGATCAATAAACAGAACTTTTGTTTTTGTGTGTAGCTGAATGAGCTCATTTAAATTGACCTACTTTTAATTATAGAACGAAATGAATTGTTACTCCTTTTGCGATTGATCGATGACATGTAAACTCTGCAAAAAACGACAACTGTAGAAATTTACTACTATCTCAGAAAAGTATTTATGGCTGAACAATCGCATAAAAATTGCCATCGACAGTCCGATACAGAGTAATCACTCTTTGAGCACTCTTGTCCATATCTGTTGCGAACATAAACGAATCTCGGGAAGGGGTCCCTATAAACTTAGAAACGGAACCGAAACGAAACGCAACGAAAGGAAACGGAACGAAACGCAACGAAGCGAAACGGAACCAAACCCAACGAAACGGAACGGAACCAGACCCAACGAAACGAAATAGAACGAAATCTAGCAAAGTGAGTTTATTCCACTATTTTTTTTTTTTTTTTTTTTTTTTTTTTTAATTTATCATATTTCTTTGTATCATTTTTCTTGGATTATCCCTCATTTAATGTGGAGAGCATACAGAAACAAGTCATCTCATGCGTGACTTGCCACTTTGAAAATCTAGTCAGAATCAGAATTAGTTGATCTAAACGACAATCCTTTACAATGACCTGAGTTTGGGAAAGTTGCGCAAACTCCAACATATTTGATGCAAGATTTTGGACGGAAATGGGATTATATTTTCTGTCTATTCTGTTCTTCTTTCATTTTGGTATCCAGCCCCTGTAGCTCAGTTGGTAACGTATAGGACTTGAGAACAGTGGGTCGCTGGTTTGATGCCCACCTCGGCCAATTTCTTTCCAAGAATTGGTGACAGTCGTTGCGACAGGATTCATACCTCTGTCACAGTGACCATTGTTTCGACGATGGTTATGTTGGTAAGCAGCCAGTGGCTTAGAAAGAATATTGTGCGTATTACTTTCAAAAGAAACTCCAGGAAAGCATAGGTAGGTGCACTGGCCACCGCGATATATCTTAAATAATGTTGAAAACGGCCTTAAACATCATCCAATTAATAAATTTCATTTTGATATTATATCACTCTCGCAGGTAGTCGTCATATTTCGCATGAACACCATATTATGCCCTGAATACCTTTGAGGTTTTCAGTCGATGCCCTTCAAGATGCTTTTAGTCGACCCTTGCCAGTATATAGAATCTCCACAGATTTGTGTTTTTCATTTGTACATTTTCCCTATAGTGATAAATCAACGTAATGAACGTCTCGGCAAAACCTGTAAGATAAAGAGATGGCTTCAGGTCTGAAAAGAGAAAATGGGTAGGGCTGTTCGTTAGAACCGCTTTAAAGGTGAATGGCTACACTGGCAGAGGGAGATAAATTCAGTCTAGAAGAAATCATCTTCAGTGTCAAAGGCATTACTTTGTTACAAATAAATGTACAGCGTGTATATAAATGAATCCGAACATTCGTTCAGGATCTGACAGTATCTTAAAGTCATCTGAAAATGTTAACCCTTATCCTGCTAAATACCTGAAAATGACACTTTCAAGCCGATATTAAAACCCAAATTTTGCTATAAATTTCAAAGGTATTTTAGGGGGAAAAGTATCCCCTTATCGGACAGTGTAGATCCAAGATCAGACTGCACATTCTGTGCAGTCTGATCTTGATCTACACTGTCTGCAAAAGGCCCGTGAATCTCGCTTAGCAGCCTAAGGGTTAAGTCGGCTGTAACACCGCTGTCTGGCGAGTAAGAAACTATACCCGCACGACATACAGTGGATAATAATTATTATTCGCACGGACAACAGTAAGGTTATTATTTTGTGCGAAAGAAAAATATGACGCTGTATCCATTCTTTGAAAATATCGAGGAAAAGATTCACTCTTCTTATGATAAATTGCTGTCTATGTGAAAATTATATGAGTTAAAGGCCCAATAGCGGCAAAAAACACAATGCTGGTGTTAAAATACATTTAATTTTAAATCAAACCAAATCAAAAGTATGGAAAATATTGTGAGGGTGACAATCTGTTATTGTATGATAAGTCCAGTTGTTAGTCGCTGGCAGAAAAAAAAATGAATTTTAAAATCAGGAAAAAAGTAAACAAAAGATGGAGTAACCTGGCAACTTTTAACCTGGTTTTGAAATTAGTTTCTCTGCCAGCGAATAACACCTTCACCGACTGTACAATATCAGATTGTCATTTTCAAAATAATTTCCATACTTTTAAATGATACGAATACGATACGAATTAAATCTAAATGTATTTCAATACCTGCTTTGTTTACTTTTGGCAGCTATTGTTACTTTAAGAAATTCGGGCACTGACTGAACTAGAACCCAAACCTTTTCCCTCTAACATCGAAGGAACTCACAATGTTCACGTTTCAAAAAATAATAATACATGTTATAATTAAGGATAAACACCGTTATCAAACGAAGGCCGCGAATGTCGCAGCTGCTCCGGGACCAAAGATTTTTGTATATACTAAATCAAAAGAAAGAAACTTTCGTAAAGTATGTGCAAAATTTTCAAGGTTACCTTTGAGACGTACATACATACGTTAGGTATACACGTGTGGTAATATTTAAAACCGTTCATAGTTCGCAAAATTGGGCTAGCTAAAAGACCTGGTGGCTATTTAAGGCAAAGTTCGAGTTTCGGTGGATGTAAGGGATAGACATATCCAGTCTACGTATTGATCAGAAATATCGATGCCAAGACTTAAAGAAAATTTACCAGAAAGAGTCACAGGTATGCTGGGCGCCGCCATCGCAATTATAGAGAGCAACTGGCCTTGGGACACATAAACTGGACAAGACAGCGTTGGCGGACAATTATTATTATTATTTTTTTTTTTTTTTTTCCTGATTAGTCGAGGTTTGTATTATCTCGAGCTAATGGCCCGTGTACCATTGTTCCGATGCAGGAATGAACGTTGTGCTGACTGTTGCGTACTGCAACGCGATCGTTTTGGGGGCTGGGGTCAGTTATAGTGCGGGCGGTATTGCTTACGGGTATTGTGCCCGTCTCGTCGTTATTGGATGAAATTTAAATGCCCCCGAAAATAAGAAAAATAATCTCGGCCCTCATATTGTCCCTCTGCTTTGATTGAGCAGCGACATAATTGCTTCCATGACAGTTGCCCTATAATTGAAGAACATTTTAATGATGATTTATTTCCATAACAAAATGAACAATAATCCAGATTCATTGCAATGGCGCGATCTTCGTGTGTACAACTGCTATCAAATTTTAATATTTACCTATTTGCATTAATTGCAATCAAGAGGAAGTTGATTTAAAGAAAAAAACTAATTTAGGTTTTACTTCTGCTTCATTTTGTTCTATTTCGTTCCATTATTTCTTTTCCTTTCGTTGGGTGTGGTTCCGTTTCGTTTCGTTGGGTTTGGTTCCATTTCGTTTCGTTCCGTTTCGTTGCGTTTCGTAACGTTTCGTTGCATTTCGTTGCGGTTCCGTTTCTAAGTTTATAGGTACCCTTAATATACTTATCAAACACTTCACCGCAATGGAAATACGCTTCTGTTAGTACAGATGGCTGCGTTTGATTGTACCTCATGTAATTATGATGCTATTAATTTTTGTTTACGCCTAGTCTCGATAATTGGTTTAACGCACCTTTACTTGAAGAGTTCCACCAATGGAAATAAATAGTATTGATCACATTCATCATCTATGTAAAGATATAGTATGTGGAATCGCAGATGATAAACACTGGAAAAACAATCAAGGAAAGACATTGAATATTGGCGAGTTTTCTGTTTCGTTGTAAGAGATATGGCGCATACTTAGCGGCTCAAGCGCGTTTTATATTTAAACTGGTATCTATTTCGTATCGCTAAACCGAATACAAAGACTAAGGGCAGACAATCAGTATATTGTACATGTATTAAGTGAAAAAGAATTAGTTAAATTTCGTTTTCATCTCAGAATGAATGAAATAAGGAACTATGCTTTAAATTTGGTGAGAATATTCGCAATATAGATATTTATGTCTGCATAGCAGAAGACCCGTTTAGATATCTTCGCGATGGAAGCGAAGAAACTCGATTTTGTCTAATCTGATCCTAGTCAAACCGGGTGGGTGTTGTCAAGCAGTGAAGCAAGGTAATTAAACGCCGCCCTTTGATGAAGGTATATCATTCATTTCAATTCATTAATTTTATTCTTTGATTTGAACATTGAGGTTCCTCGTCAATTACATGTACAAATATTTGTGGAACAGACGGACAAAACAGAATCAATCAAACAAAAAAAGGAAAACTCAAAGGAAAAATAAACACAGAAAGAAAATAATGACAAACTGACAGACAAATACACAAACAGTGTAACTATTAACCCTAAGAGAGACTCAAGAACCTTTTGCAAATAGTGTAGATCAAGATCAAACTATGCAATCTGATCTTGGATCTTCACTGTCCGATATATAACTTTCCCCTAAAATACCCTTGAAATAGAAAAATTTAATTTTTTTTTTTACTATTAGCCAGAAAGAATCATTCTACTTAGCAGAATAAGGGTTAAAAAGTTAGAAGTAAGAAAGTAAGCAGAAGAGGCTGCCTAAACTTACGTCTTTTTTGGGGATTAAATGCGTTTCTCTTTTATTTACAGTTATTTTAATCTTTTCTTACATTTAAAGCTACGATGCAAAACAGAGACATATTATTTAATATTTTGAGATTAGTGCTATTTATTGATGTTGACAGGTGCTTCATTTTCGTCAAAAGAAAACGTGCAGATCTACTTTGCTTTCTTTTTTATATTCTATACTCAAGAAAGATTCACTTATAAAAGTTAGAATAAACGATAAGTACTGACGGATAGTTGATTGATTGATTGATAGATCGATCGATGGATTGATTGATTGATGGCGTTTAACGCCGTTTTCAACATTATTCAAGTTATATCGCGGCGGCAAGAGCACATATCCATGCTTTCCTGGAGTTTCTTTTACCAGTACTTAGCATAATATTTTTTCCAAGCAAGTGGCTGCTTTCCCGTCGAAACAATGATCAGCGGTGAGAGATGATTGGATCCTGTCGTAATGAATACCATCAATTCTCGCAAAGAAATTGACCAAGCTGGCGTTTCGAACCAGCGACCTCTCTGTTCTCAAGTCTTGTACGCTACCGACTGCGTTACGGGGCTCGGCTTGATGGATGGTATAATACTGAGATTATCAACATACGATCCTTGATGACAAGCAACCTGACCTTTTGCGTCTTTAGCAGTGGTAATCTGTTGCAAGGTAAAATAAGTCGGCCGCACTAGTGTACTAGCAAGGTGTACTAGTTAACGAATAGTGGTGCAGCTTTTGTAATGTTGTTGTCTTTTTTTCCTTTATTTAGTCTAAAAGTATTCTTTACTCTGTAAAAATCATTGTCTATATGAATGTGTATTGACCGTTATCCGGAATCTGGAGAAGTACTCTATAAGCTTCAGCTTTCGTTCTCACCCATTTCTTCAGTAAGTTTTAAAATGAGTGTGTTGTTTTATGTCAGTTTCGTTCTCTGCTGACGAATGGAATATTTCTAATCTAAATGGTGCGGCAACTAAAGGCTTTTAACCTCTATCGATCGTGAACAAAAAGATTCCGGTAAGTTGACTGGCAATGACAGGCCGGCTTATATGACCGAAACTACGAGGGCTGAGCAAAAATTTCGTGGAATTTCTTCATAACTTTTTTTTTTTTTATAATTGGTGTGCAACACACGAAAAGGGGCCTTCGGACATATGCGTAAAAGTATGTCGTCCCAGGTCAGCCTGTGCAGTCTGTGACTAATCCGAGACGACACTTCCCGTTTTTGTGCGATTTTCTGTTTCACGAAAGTCTACTGTATGAAAAAAAATCTTATGTTGTCGTAAAGTGCCGTCTCGGATTAGCCTGCGCGGACTGCGCAGGCTAATCAGAGACGACACTTTACGCAAATGTCCGAAAGTCTCATTTCGCATGTTGCGGACCATATGATGTCGGATTGTTTTTAAGTTTTCAAGTGCGTAATCATGGTCTTATATCAATTTCCAAGTAAATAAAAAATCGCCAGTCTGATTTTCTTTAGATATATTTATTTTCATCCTAAAAAGCGCCACGGTTTGCTGCCACGGGACACGCCGCAAAAAAAAAAACACTGATGTCATGCTTTTGAAAACGAGGATATTTCAGAATTGTCTTATTCGAATCTCCTGAAATTACGTCAACGTAATGGATGGCTCCATTTGACGTTCTGCGCGAAATTTCTGGTGTCACTTCCAAAACACAACGTTAGTCCGTTAGTTTTTATGACACCTATGGTAGGGACGATAGGGTACAAAATGCAGATTTAGGAAGTTGGTAGAAACTCGAGCAGCGAATAAAATTCTCATATTCCATCTGAAACGTTTAATTTATCTAAAGAAGCTGAGGTAAAGCCACGAAAAGATCTGCAGTATTCAAGTGGCATGCGCATTTTAAAGAACGACAAAAGGTTATTAGTGAGCATAGTTTAAACATATTTTATTGCCATAATTTACATACATATACATTTCATAGTTACAAACAAGGAAATTGGCAAATGAGTTGAACCACAAGTTCAATAACTTAGTTACGGCTCTCCCCATTGATCATTGAAATAACATACTTTACTACATGGCAGAGAAATATTTGTTGGCAGTGTATTTAAATGGAAAATATAAATAAATGTTTGTGAAGACTAAGGAAGAACAGAGTGTAAAAAATGCAAAAGCCTGCTGCATAAAGTATGAAGTACACGCGCGTGTGTGTGTGTGTGTGTGTGTGTGTGACAGAGAGCGAGGGGGAATGGGTGACTCAGATCAGTTTTTTACTCTTTACAAGCAATCAACCATCCTGAAGCGCCCAGTTGCAGCTATATATTTATGTACAGTGTCAAAAATCAAAATGTTTGCTGCTACAGATAATTCAGTGTTTCCACATAATAAAAGATGACAGTTCATATAAAAACATAGAAAAACAGTAGATGGTGTAGAGCAAGATCAGAGCGTAAGTACGTGTAGTCTGATCTTTCTATACATTATCCGCTCAATACACGAATGGTCGCGAACGACAGGATTAGGGTTATATTGCTTTAGAAATATAAAAACAGTATAGGAATTATTCTCCAATCTATACTGAGATACGCGAACATTTAGTTTCGTAAACCCAGGCAAGCTAAATTAATATTCATGTCGGATGAAATTTTTTTAAGCGACACCTTTAAAATAATACTAGGGATAATATTGGGGGGGGGGTTGAAATAATTCTGGGCATAATATTGAAGGGGGGGTAAAACAATATGCGCCGCCCGGGAATCGAACCCGGGTCGCAAGAATGGGAATCTTGCATGATACCACTACACCAGCGGCGCGTTATTCCGAACATTGTAAAATTTATTTATATAAATTTAAATAAGGAAATGCAACTTGCAATAAGAATAGAATGTATTTGGCAATGCCACTGATTTTATTGTCTTCAAAATCATCGGTACTATTTCAATGAAAGAAAAATGTTTTGTAGTTGATTTTAAGATCGGAATACAACTTTTTACCTCTGACTGACGTTTGTTTTGGCCGGAAACAGCACATGCGTCAAACTAATGCGCACAACTACCAATGGGACGGGGAATGTATGCACTTCCAAGTCGACCTAGTAAAATTGTTGCAAATGCCCGATTTGGTAAATATTTTGTCAATTTTCTTTACTGATACTGAGCTGTTAATCAAAAGTGTTACACCATATTGAAGAGCGTGTTTTCTTCGTTCTTTTGAAGTATTGTTTGTCCATTTTAGGTCCTCCAAAGGCATTGAACAACCTTGAGAAACGAGACGGCGATAAACAACAGCAAGACGCTGTTGGGATGAGGTGAGTTAACACGTTTAAATTTCACGTTGCACTCGTTAATTCCCCAGTTTACTTAACGGAAGCGCTTTGCGTATCTTTCCTTAATCTACTGTAATATGCTTTCTCTGCATAGTTACATTGCGTAACTCGGTAAACATGCCGTTTGACACCGTGACCCCTAAACACGAGTGTTAATAAATAGAATGTTGTAACCTTGGCAAGCGACCATACATAAATTATTTCATGACAAGATGGCTTACTTTCGTTAATTTCTTTGAAGAAATGGACCCTCGCTATTTATTCAACATACCACGGTTACTACGTCACTCACACGTTTCTGAACAGAGAATCAAATCTAGAGGCCCATTATTAACACTTAACTCTTTACCACACAACAAAATTTTAGACTGGTCCAAATTGAAAGCATGTGCAGACGACAAAATAAATGTTACCAAAAATTTGAACTTTGTTTTGGGATGCACAGAAAACATTTTTGGAAAAGGAGAAAATGCTGGTTACCAGCATTTTCTCCTTTTCCAACAATGTTTTCAAAAGGGTTCTTTCTCAGTGTCGTTAAAAGTCGGGATATGTGGTAAAGAGTGAATGGCTTATCCCACTTAATAATTTTAATAATACCTTCAAGTCGACATTAAAAACACAAATATTGCTATTTCAAAGTTATTCTAAGGGAATAAAAAATTCTGGATCAGACAGAGTAGATCGAAGATCAGACTGCAGTTTCTGCGCAGTCTGATCTTGATCTACACTGTCCGCCAAAGGTCGGTGAGTCGCGCTTAGCAGCCTAATGGTTAACTCTACCAAACAACAAAAATTACTGCAGGCTCATCCAAATTTAACTCTTTACCAGATGACAAAATTTTAGACTTGTCCAAATTGAAAGCATTTGCAGACAACAAAATAACTGTGACTCAAAAATTGAAATTTGTTTTGGGAAGGTTAAAAAACATTGTGGGAAAAGGAGAAAATGCTGGTTACCAGCATTTTCTCCTTTTCCCATAATGTTTTTAAAAGGCTTCTTCTTCAGGGTTGTTAAAACTCATGATTGTGTGGTAAAGAGTTAAACATTTGCAGACAACAAATTGGATATGACTTAGCAATTAACTTTTGTTTATGAAAGGGCAGAAACATTGTGGGAATAGGAGAAAATGCTGGTTATCAGCATATTCTCCTGTTTCCACACCTGCTTCCAAAAAAGCTTTTCTGTAGGGTCATTAGTTGGGATTGTTTGGTAAGTGGAAATGACCACTTTAACCTTCTTTCTATTCTTTATTCAAGCCATTTTAAATGCCATATGAATGTGCATTGTAGTACATAAATTGTGTCCATAATTGCCTACAGAACTTCCATCATTGCATAGATCTACTTTAAATGATTGATTGTAGTGTTTAACACTTTTTTCAACTTTATTTCAGTTATATCTGGGTGGCCAGAGCACCTATCCATGCTTTCCTGGAGTTTCTTTAACCAGTATTCCGCAAAATATTCTTTCCAAGCAGCTGGCTGCTTTCCAACATAACCATTGTTGAAACAATGGTCAGGGTTGAGAGAGGAATTAATTTTGTCGCATTTGCATTGACTATCAAAGTATCATAAATCCTCAAAAAAAAAGATTGAGCCAATGACCTTCTGTTCTCAAGTCCTGTTTCCTACTGACTGAGCTACTTGGGCTGGGCCAAGATCTACTTTAAAGATATTGTGAATCAGCCAAAAGACAATGAAGCTCAAATTGTTGAAATAAAAGCTTAAAAAAAAATGTCTTGAAAGATTAAAGATGGTAACGCACTGAAAGCTAAGAAGTTCTTGGAAAAGATGTATCAAAGTAAACTCTTTACCAGATGACAAAATTTTAGACTTGCCTACACAGAAAGCATTTGCAGATAAAAGTGGCTTATATGGTGAGTTTGTCATTAAAAAGGTGGAAAACATTGTGGGATAAGGAAAAAATGCTGGTTACCATCATTATCTCCTTTTCCCACTAGGCCACAATCTTTTCAAAAGGCTTTCTCTTCAGCATTGTTGATGCTTGGGATTTTGTGGTAAAGGTTTGCCCCTTTTACACACAATCCCAAGTTTCAACAACCCCGAGAATAAAGGCTTTTGAAAACATTGTGGGAAAAGGAGAAAGTGCTGATAACCAGCATTTTCACCATTTCCTAGAGCGTTTTCTACCCCTTTTATGGACAACTTTCATTTGTCGAGATATGTTTAATTTGTGGTCTCCAAATGTTTTGAATTTGGATAAGCCAAAAATTTTTTTCTTTGGTAAAGCGTTTAACCCTTTACCAAACAATCCAGGGTTTTCACGACCCTGAGAAAGAAGCCTTTTAAAAACATTGTGGGAAAAGGAGATAATGCTTGTAACCAGCATTTTCTCCTTTTCCCACAATGTTTTCAGAAGCCTTTCTGCTCAGCGTTGTTAAAACTCAGGATTGTGTGGTAAAGGTTTAACTCTTTACTAAACAACAAAATTTTAGAATAGTCCAAATTCGAAGCATTTGCAGATGGCAAAATAAATGTAACTCAAAAATTGGAATTTGTTTAAGAAAGGATAGAAAACATTGTGGGAAAAGGAGAAAATGCTGGTTACCAGCATTTCTCCTTTAGCCACAATGTTTTCAAAAGGCTTTTCCTTCAGGGTCGTTAAAACTCGGGATTGTGTGGTAAAGGGTTAACACAAAGCTATGCCCTATTTATGACAACAGCGATCTGTAAACTGTTTACCGAATGACAAAATGTTAGACAAGTCCAAGTTGAAAGCGTTTGCAGACGACAAGTTAACCCTTTACCACGCAATTCCAACTTTTAACGAACTTTTAACAAAGGAAGCCATTTGAAAACATTGTGGGAAAAGGAGAAAATGTTGGTAACCAGCATTTTCTCCTTTTTCCACAATTTTTTCTACCCTTCCTAAAACAAATTTCAATTTTCAGTCACATTTATTTTGTTGTCTGCAATTGTTTTCAATTTGGACTAGTCTTAAATTTTGTCAGTTGCAAAAAAGTTAAATGTTACTCAAAAATTGAACTTGGTGTAGAGAAGAGTAGAAAACTTTTGGGGAAAAGGGGCAAAATGCTTATTAATGGTATTTTGTCTTTTCCCCACAATGTTTTTAAAAGCTTTCTAAGGGTTGTTAAAAGTCAGGGTTGTATGGTAAAGGATTAAGTAGACTAACATATCTGCTGGATTTATGGCAGGGCTGCCTCTATATATCAGGTATTTGCCAAAAAATATTATTTTGTTTGTTTTTCTGACCATTATTTTCAGATGATTTTTTTTCCAACAATTTTATTTCAAATTCATATGTTTTGGTTGCAATCAAATCCAGTGTACGGTATAGTAAGTGGCCAACTATATGTTGAACACTTTGCCATTTAACTCTTTACCAAACGACAAAATTTTTTTACTGGGCCAAATTGAAAGCATTTGCAGACGACAAATTAAATGTAGTGAAAATGATGCTTTTTCTCGTTACCGCATTTTCTCCTTTTCCCACAATGTTTTCAAAGGCCTTCTTCTTCAGGGTTGTTAAAAGTCAGGATTGTATGGTAAAGAATTAACAAAATTTTACCGTGACTCAAATAATTGGGTTTGTCCTTAAAAGAGTAGAAAACACTGTGGGAAAAGGAAAACATGCTGCCTACCAGGATGGTCTTCTTTCCCCCACAATGTTTTCAAAAGCCTTCCTCCACAGGGTTAAAAGGGGGGATTGTGTGGGAAAGGGCTGATGCCTCACTGTGATACACTATCCGTCGACCAAACGACAAAATTGTGCATGAAAGCATTTGCAGACGAAAATTTAAATTTTAAATATAGCACAAATGATAATTTTCGTCTTCGGTAGTATAGAAAACATTGTGGAAAAAAGGAGAAAATGCTGGTCACCAGCATTTTCTTCTTTTCCCACAATGTTTCAAAGGCCTTCTTTCAGGGTTGTTAAAACTCGGGATTGTTTGGTAAAGGGTTACTGGTATACCAAGGAAGTCGTCACATAATTATGGAAGCATAATATACAATGTACTGTATATAATATGTAATCCATTTTGTCTAACAACAGGCTGAATAATTAACCCTTTCCCAAACGACAAATTTTGGACAGGTCCAAATTGAAAGAGTTTGCAGACGACAATTTTAAATTTGATGAAAACGGCAGAAAGTTATCAAAAAGGGTAGAAAACACTGTGGGAAAAGGAGAAATTGCTCGTTACGAGCAATTTCTCCTTTTCCCACAGTGTTTTCAAAAGACTTGTACTGCAGACACGTGAAAACCAGGGCTTGTTTGGGAAAGGGTTAATTAGACTCATCCTTTGACATGCAGAAAATAGATGGCACAGGCTGCCCTGGGTTGATAGTTCATACTTTTTTTTGCATACGTGTTACACTCCCTTTTCACAAAACACGACCGATCTCAATATTCATCTCTATTATTTCTATTACAGCTATCCGAAACCTGTCTTCAATGGTAATAGGGCAAAGCTGACTCAGAATGTTCGACAGAACAATTCACCCCAGTCACAGGTCTACAGTTCACAACACGAGGAGATTGTCAGATATCTAGCAGAATGTAAGTGGTGCCATTATTCAGAGGTCCAGAGGCCTTATTACTCTGGAAACTTACAGTTCCACGAAAATCAAAACCAATGTTGTTAGTACTTATCAGCACTGACATGTCAAAACAGGGGAGGAGTATCAGGTGTTTTACTCAGTACCAGTCGACAAAATTTCAGACTTTTCCAAATCCAAACCATTTGCAGACGACAAGTTAAATGTGGCTCAAATGTAGAAATTTTCCATGTAACAGCAGAAAATGTTATGGGAAAAGGAGAAAATTCTGTTTACTGGCATTTTCTCCTTTTCCTACAATGTTCCCTTCTAGCTCAAGGTTGTTAAAACTTATGATTGTGTCAGTGTGGTAAAGAGTTAAGTGGGCAATAGAAAGAAGCCATGCTCTGTGAAAAGGGGGTTTAATGCATTTGCAAAAAGTCTTGACCCAGGTCAGCGTGCACAGGCTGACCTAGATCGAAAATTATTGCAATTGGTCAAATTTCAGCATATGCAGGGTTCTCACTAGGTCCTGAATCCCAAGAGTCATTGACTCTTGAGCCTAAATTCTCAAGAGTCAAAATGGAATTTCCAAGGGTCAAAGAGAAATGTCCAAGGGTCAAAATTATTCGGTTATTATGGAGAAATAAGGGTGGAATAAACACCATTTTTCATTGATGTTGTTCTTTATTTATGGACAGAAACTAAACAAGAAAATACCTAATTTTATGAACAGACATGTTGGAATGAAGTAAATAGATTAATTTTAACTTGCAGCCTTAACATTCAAATCACCATTATGAATAAATGGACACAAACAATCTTTCACCTGTTTACCAAACAACAAAATTTTGGACTCGTTCATATTTAGAGCATTTGCAGATGACAATTCAAATGTAGCTCAAATGACTGGATTTGTCTTCCGTAGCATAGAACATTGTGGAAAAGGGAGAAAATTTAGGTCACATCCGCTATAGGTTTTTTTCTTTTTTAATTTCTAGTCTATGTCTTTGGATAAATGTCAAATACCTTCTTTAACACTTGTTCCAGTGTTAACACTGTAAGACAAGACGGCCTAACCTCCCCCGTTCCCCCCCCCCCCCATCAAATTTGTAGGTTGTTTCATAAAACAACCAAAGTTTTTTTCCCTCATTACAAAACAGAGATTTTAGCTTTTAATTATTGTTTTATACAGAGAATTTAAGTAAATTCACAGTTTAAATTCATTCTCCCACAATGTTTCAACAACCTTCCTCATCAAGGTCATTAAAACTTGGGATTTTGTTTAACCCTTTACCAAACAAGGTAATTTTGGGCTTGACTAAGTTGAAAGCATTTGCAGACAACAAATTATTTGTATAACAAATGATGACTTATGTCTTTGATATGGTAGAAAACATTGTGGGAAAAGGAGAAAATGCTGGTTGCATGCATTTTCTCCTTTTCCCCACAATGTTATCAAAAGTCCTCTCTCTAGGGGTTGTTAAAAGTCAGGATTGTGTGGTAAAGGGTTAGAAGAGTTAAACAGCACACTTTCTTTTGATGAAATAAGCATTATCTCTGATTACAGCATGGTCAAGGGTAAATCATGACCTGGAAAGGAAAGCTGAAAGAGAAGGTAAGAATTTGAAGGTTAATTGATTGATTAGTGTTTTACGCCGCTTTTAACAATTTTGCAGTTATATCACACCTACAGCTCACATATTCATGATTGTTCTAGATTTTGCCAGTACTAGGCCAGGGCTCTGAAGAGTCCTTCCCACAGACATGCTCACAAAGACCTTGTGCATACAGAGAGGCACACTGGGGCCTCCAGGTTACAAGTCCTGCACTTGCCATGGACCCCTAAGAATATGAAGATCTTATTTCATATCGGACTGCTTTCTTTTGCCGAATTACTGTCATCAGCATCATTCAGTGATAATGTAAATGTCACCGTGTAAAGGAAAGGTCACGGGTATGAAACATGATATTATGGAAATCATTAACTGATTATTTTAAGTTATAAGGTGCTTGTTAAAAACAACTGGGACCGCCTGGGTAGCTCAGTGGTAAGCTTATCTGACTTGTGACCTAGTGGTTACGAGTTCGATACCTGGTTGAGGCAAACTTTCTTTGCAGCGATTTTTCGCATCTCACCTCTGATGCATGTGGGAAAAGTAGTTGGTGACTTGGAAAGATAGTTGTGTCAGTACTGGTGTGAGAAAACCAGGAAACATATGTGTAGGTGCGCTGAGTGCCGTGATATGACCTTAGGTGTTAAGACGATGTTAAACTCCAATAAAAACATTAGAGACAACTGATGAAGCCACTGTTGCATGTGGAATCGCTTAACTCTTTATTACTCGACAAAACTTTCACCTTGTCCAGAATGAAGGCATTTGTACTTTGCCGACAGCAACATAAATGAGATTCATCTTTCACACGGTGAAAAAAATGATGGGAAAAGGAGAATGTGTATATTACCAGAAGTCTTTCACAATGTAGAAAACACAGTGGGGAAAAGGAGAGGATGCTGTTATTAACTTTTTGCCCATTTCCCACCATGCAGACTCCTTTCAAAAGTTCCTTTTTTCCTCAAGATTGAAAAAAAAAAACAACAGAAGTGTTACATCCATTTAGTCATCTCAGAATATATTTTTCTTTCAGGCGGACCTGTGATTTACAAGGAAAAGAATCCTAATCCAAAACTTGATAGTGAGTCTGATAATCATGTATAATTTTTAGCTCTGCTGTTTTTCGAATAAAATATCAAGGTATTGTCGTAGCCCTTGTGTTGTCATCTGTGTCATTGTTGTCTTGCGTAAACTTTGACATTTTCAAAGACTTTAACATTTGACAATATCTCTGTCATTATGGAAGATATGTACTTCATGTTGCTCACTATCAAAACAGATATTATTGACACAGTTTTGCCCCTTCTTTACTGTGCATTTGTGATGTGATTCTTTGAAAACTTACTCAGATTATTTTGTTTTATGTTGTGGTTGAATTCTGTCAAAAATGAAGAAAGTCCAACTGATGAAGGTGTTTTAAGAAAAGGGGCCAATAGATAACATATTTGCTTTAAAGGCTTCTCAGTGTCTCCAATTGACATAGAAATTAGATTAAGCCAATGCATAGAAATAGATTCAAACAAGAAACTATGCTGTTAATTTCTTTGTTAAAAGTTCAGTTTTAAAGATGATTACAGAAAGGCCTTGTAATGCAGGGAGGGAGGGGTTTTGCATGTGTACCAGGACATTTGGTTCATGCTCCGCTAGTAGGTGTGGCTGCTCTAGACTAAAGATTTCCGTTGCAATTTCAACTATTTATCAGACAACAAAAATATAGATACATATATGGAAACACTAGCAAGCGACAAATTACTGGTAAACATGGCTGAAATGCTGGAATTGGGCTTGGAAAGGATAGAAAACATTGTGGGAGAGGGAGAAAATGCTGATTACCAGCATTTTCCCCTTTTCCCACAAGGTTTTCAAAAGCTGCCTTCTTCAGGGTCATTAAAACAAGGGATTATTTGGTAAGAGGTTAACAAGTGAGACTTTCTTTATGATGCCTGGTGAATGGCAAGTGGCTAAGTCCCACATCAGTGACTCTGCCAACAGTCACAGTTACTACTTTACTTGTTATAAGCCCACACCAAAGCGTGTATTGGATTCTGTTACATGACACAATGTAGTTGTAGTTCGTTGGGAAAAGAATAGATAGCAATCAGCCATGTCATTCAATCCTCATCCAAGTTTATTTTTAGAACTGTATGTTTTTTTTTTCTCACAATGGAATCTCATAAAGGGGAGTGTTTAGATTTTATTGTAAAAATCAAAGTTTGTAAAACTTTTGATAAAAACTGTATAGTTAGACTTATTTTTTCTTTCAGTTGTATTATCTATATGGATACATTTAGTGAAAAGATGCTATTTTGGGTGTTTAACGCTTTACCACACAAACCAGACTTTTAAGTAAGAAGCCTAAGAAGCCTTTTGAAAACATTGTTGGAAAAGGAGAAAATGCTGGTAACCAGCATTTTCTCCTTTTCACACAATGTTTTTTACCCTTCCCAAAACAAATTTTGATTTTTTAGTCACATTTATTTTGTCGTCTGCAAATGTTTTCAGTTTGGACTCGTCTACAATTTTGTCATTTAGTAAAGAGTTAAATAACAACATGGTAATTTTGCAATCAATTTCTATTTTTAGAGCATCAGATATGACATCCATCAAACTGATTTGAACACAAATCCTAATAGTCAGTGCATGAAATTGATCATGTGACATTCCCCTCAAGTCTTTGCAAAACTCTTGAGGGAAATCTAAACACCCTAGGATGTCATTTAGCTCTTCAACCGTTAACCACACAATCCCAACTTTTAACAACCCTTAGGAACAAGGCCTTTGAAAACACTGTGGGAAAAGGAGAAAATGCTGGGGAAATCTAAATACCTACGGATGCTGTTTAGCTCGTTTACCCTTTACCACACAATCCCAACTTTTAACGACCCTGAGGAACAAGGCTTTTGAAAACACATTGGGAAAAAGAGAAAATGCTGGTAACCAGCATTTTCTCCCTTTCCCACAGTGTTTTCTACCCTTTGATAGACAAATTTCCAGTTTGGAGTTGCATTTATTATGTTGCCTGAAAATGTTTCAATTTGGACCAGGCTAAAATTGAGTCGTGTGGCAAAGAAATAAGTAAATACTATTAAAACAGATTTATTTTCTTACTTATGCCTTTCTTCTTTATTTATGAATTGCCTGCGATTGCCCTTCTTAATTTCGTGATAAATCATTTCAAAAAAAAAAATTGGCGAGATTATGAAAATTTGAAAAGCCTCTTTTACTCTTTACCACACAATCCAAACTTTTAAGGACTGTGAGAAAGAAAGCTTTTGAAAACATTGTGGGAAAATAAGAAAATGCTGGCAACCAGGATTTTCTCCTTTTCCCACAATGTTTTCTACTCTATCAAAGAAAAATTGCACCTTCTGAGCTACATTGAAATAGTCGTCTGCAAATGTTTTCAGTTTGGACAAGTCTAAAATTTTGTTGTCTGTTGAAGGGTTGGCAAGATGTCACCTTGTCTCAAATTTATAAGACTTCACTCTTTTCCAAGCAACAAAATTTTGGACCAATCTGAATTGGAAGTATTTGCAGATGACAAAATAAATGTGACTCAAAAATTGATTTTTATGTCTAGAAGGGTAGAAAACAATGTGAAAAAAAAAAAGAAAGCTGGTTGCCAGCATTTTCTCCTTTTCCCACCATGTTTTCAAAAGGCTTTTTCCTCAGGGTCATTTAGAAATAATCTTCTTTCTAATCTAGTTAATCATTCAATAAACCATGGTTGGGAGTTACGAGGCACAATAAATAATTCAAGAGGGCAATTGCTGGGGTGGTTTATTCATTGCGCCTTATAACTCACAACCATGGTTTACTGAACGATAAACCACAATAGAAAGATTATTGAGATCTAACATAACTAATTGTTGATAAAAGGTAACAAATTCCTAATCAGTATACAAAAGTGGATGCGGATTAATTCTTACGGTACATAAAATATAGAATGACAATGATTTTACCACGCTTCCATTGCACTGTGTTTATAGAGCCGAACTGACGTTGTCATGTTAGAATAAAACCTGGGATTGTGTGGTAAATGGTCAACTCTTTACCAGACGACAAAATTTTAGACTGGACCAAATTGAAAGCATTAGCAGACGACAATTTAAGTGTCTCTTAAACAGTGATAATGTATTGGATAGAGTAGAAAACATTACCGGAAAAGGAGAAAATGCTGGTTACCAGCATTTTCTCCTTTTCCCGCAATGTTTTCTAAAGGCCTCTCTCTCATAGTCGTTAAAAGTTGGGATTGTGTGGTAAATGGTTAAAGAAACATGTGGCAGAACTAGATGTCACAATGTCTCAAATTTAGAAGACTGAACTGACTTAATGATATAACTTCTTGCTTTCAGGATTCCAACCTTTCGACTTGGATTCATTTTGGAGAGACCGATTTCTAGAGCAGGTGACAGGATCAAAGAGTTGACGATACCCTTGATCATGTGACATCGATAAACTGGTAGATTTCTGTGATTGCAATCCTCATCATCATTTTGTGTTGCCTTTGTTTACCATCACACAGTCATTGTATCATACAGATGTACATAGAGAGAAAACAGTATTGTTTTTATTGTAAATAAAATGTACATATATAAATTTTGTGTAACATACTTTTTCTGTGACTATATGTTACATTGTATGACCATGTAGAGAGAGAAGGGAGAGAAATGGGTGGATTGATTGCTGTTTTACACTGCTTTCAACATCATTTCAGTCACGGTGACAACTCACATATTTATGTGCGTGTCCTGTGTTTCACCAGCAGTAGGCTGTGGGTTTAGAGTGTCTTGTCCAAGGACACACCCACGAAAAGCTCGGTTCAACAAGTGAGACTCCCACCCAGAGCATCAAAGTCCTCCCCTTTACCTTTGATGCAGGATTCATGTAGTCTAACAGAGCTCCAGATAGATTGATTGATTGGTTGTATGGTGTTTAACGCCGTTTTCAACATTATTTCAGTTATATAACGGCGGCCAGTGCACCTATCCATGCCTTACTGGAGTTTCTTTTACCATTACTCTGCACAATATTCTTTCCAAGCCACTGGCTGCTTTCCCACATAACCATCGTCGAAACAATGGTCAGCGGTGAGAGAGGAGTGAATCCTGTCGCGATGACTATCATCAATCCTCGGAAAGAAATTGGCCAAGCCAAGAATCAAACCAACGACCCTCCTGTTCTCAAGTCCTGTACGCTACCGACTGAGCTACTGGGGCTTGGGGAGCTCCAGATAGAGGGAGCGATTTTGATTTCAAAATTGAAAATATTAATCACTCTCCACTAAACCCTATGTTATGGGTACTAATGGATTTAGAATACTATCACTCTCCCTTATCTGGAGGTCCGTGTAGAGAAATACTGGCACTGGCCAAGCTCTGCTTTGTAGTGTCAAAATACTAATTTTAATTCTTTACCAAACAAAAGAATTTTAGATTTTTCCAAATTGAAGGGATTTGAAGGCGACAAATTTGATGTTTCAGATGGTAAGATTAGTCAAAGGAGGGTTAGAAAAAAAATTTGGTATAGCCAACAAAAAATGTCTTACTCTAAAATTTGCAAAATTGTTGAGAATACAGTATTCTTAAGAATAGTTGGGGAATACAGACTTGGGCTGTGAAAGGAAACAACGAAAAGAGTGCATTCGGCATACCTCGGGTGATCTGGTGATCAAATCCCTCGGCTGTATCACGTAGCTTGATATGCACGTTACATTTCGCACATCTCCGGAAGCACGCCCCTTAACCGTTATTGAAATTGTAAGGCTCCTCTTAAAAAAGAAAACGTGAGTAAATTTTCTGTCGTTATCTTTCTAAGAATATTTCAGTCGGCAAACAGTTTGTACATTCAATTTTTAGCGTGGTTTATCAATTCCTTGGGAGCCTTCATCGACAGATCGATAGAAGTGAATAACTTCACCGTGGTTGTTCATGTCGTTGCTAAGCGATCTACAGAGGCGCCGCCATGTTTAAGTTCATGTGATTGGTAGTTCAAAATGGAAGCCTCCTTTAAACAGACGAGGTTAGATGTAGGTACGGAATCGGCCGAGTTGTGACGAGTGTAAAGGAGTGATTGAAAAATTATTACCACCAGGACCCAGGCTAGGGGTGTGAGTGTAAATATTCCCTTTTTTGCGATAAACATTGCAAGGCTCTGGATTCCAGCTAGCGTCCAGGGTTTTCACACATTACATCCACGTGACTATACAAGCGTAGAGAATATGCGATAATGAGTTTACCCGCAAGGCACAGATTAGGTGATTCCCCGCACGTGGACTGGTTCTTACGTCATTGTGTTCGCAGTTGGCCAATATTTTTGTTTCAGTTTCATGCTTGATCGAGCAAATGATATCGAGTTTGCATAATGTAATTGGTGCTTGTGAATGGGGTTTAGAACCGACAATAATTCTAAACATGTTTGAAGTTTGAGGCTGCGTCTTTAAAATAAAGGTCATCAAACATTGCGACAATTTTAATTGCCGATACTCGTGAAACAAATTTGTAGTACTCAAAAAAAAAAGAGAAGCGTATAAAACGAGACGAGTGTGGCTGTCTATTGCTGTTCGAATGAAATCGAAATGGCTCTACAGCAGAATATCCTTGCGATGTTCAAAAAGTCAAATGACAGGCTTGGCAACCCTAGTCATCTTGACAAACAAATCCAGCCTGGGCAACTGGATGGCTCAAAAAGTCGGACTGGGGACCCGACAGAGTCGCAGAGTTGTACTAACAACTCAAAAATTAGTCATATTACTACAGTTAATGACAAATTCAATTGGCCTGGGCAACCAGTTGATGATGCGGATGCATCTACAAAAAATGTTTTTTCTGTCCTAAAAAACAGCAAACAGAACCATGAACTAAAAACGAAAACTAAGAAAAGAAAGCTTAGTCACGGGAGTTCCTCGGAACAAAACACAAAGCAGGCAAAGACTGAAGATACTTCAGCTAAAAAGTCATTTCAAAAATCTTGGTTAGACGAGTTTAAGTGGCTCAAGTATGAAAATGACGCAATGTTCTGTTCTCTGTGTATTTTGCACAAAAGCAAGTCAAAATTCTCACTGTCTGGCTCAAAGAATTTTCGTATCTCTACATTACGTGAGCACGAGAGCGGTAGCGGGCATGTAAATTCTGTACAGCTTGACACAGAAACTCAGTCGAAAAAAATACCATCGGTATCAGATTGCATAGTAAAAGAATTCGATAAAATAGAAGCCGCTGTATGCAGGCTTATTAGAACGGCATATACTGTTGCTAAAACGAACTTGCCAATATCTATGTACTCAGAGCTCTGTCAACTGCAATTATGTAACGACACGTGCTTAACGAAAAACCTCTATCAAGAAGACAGTGCTTGCTCTGAATTTATAAGTCTGATTTCTGATCATCTTGATGAGACACTCTTGGTGAAATTAAGAAATAGCCCGGCGCTGGGGCTAATGGTGGATGAAAGCACTGATCTAGGCCTAGAAAAACACATGATAGTATTTATCAATTACATCGATAATGGCTCCGTGCAAACCAAATATTTGACTTTGATTAAGTTGGCATCTGCAGACTCAAGTGTCGTTTATAATTCATTAATAAGCTACTTCAGAGCCTGTGACATAGATATTTCCACAATTTATGGGTTTGGTTCCGATGGTGCTGCAGTTATGACGGGTAAACACAATGGTGTTGCCAATCGACTGAAAGAACAAAACCCGTACATGCTGTCAATGCACTGCGTAGCTCATAAACTTGCTTTATCGAGCCTTGATGCTGCGAAATCAGTGAAAGAAGTGAGTTACTATGAAGGAGCATTGCATTCAATACATGCATATTTTAGTCGATCAAGTAAAAGACTTGAGCACTTAAGAGTCTGGTAAGAAGTTTTGGATGACCCAAAGATTAAACCTTTAGGCGTCCATCAAATCAGGTGGCTTAGCTTTGCAAATTGCGTGACTAATGTCCGCAGATCACTTAAGTCTCTGTTAAAATCTCTACAGAGCGATAGCGATGACGATCAGATGGCTGAATCACTCTACTGTGCCATGTCATCCTACAAATTTTTATTTTTAACTCACTTTTTTAGTGATGTAATGAGTGATATTGCTCAGGTATCACGTAAATTCCAAGAACGGAATTTACCTTATTGTGACCTGCACGAAACTCTAGTTGCTGTGTGCGATTCTATTGAGCAACAATATTTGGTTGAAGAACCAACCTATGGTAAAAATTCAGGTGAATTCTTAGAAAGTTACAGAAATGCGCAGACATTTCACGATTTTGAAATAAAACGCCATCCCAGGGATGCTAGGCTACCCGTAGTCGTGTCTGAATTCTCACGTATTCTCAAAGATAGCATACAGAGTCGGTTTCCTCGGCTGGAAATCTGGGATGCTCTTTTTATCTTTAACCCAGAAACGTTCCCTAAGTCAGTTGAAGAAAAGGCCAAATTTGGCTCTGACAAAATGAATGTTCTGTTGGAGCATTTCGGTGAGAAAAGGGGACCTGACACACCCCCTGTGTGTGCTGATGGCGCAAAACGAGAATGGTCACTGTTCAAGAATCACATGTTCGCAAAATGCGGAAGAACACCAGCCACTGAAAAGCAGGAAAGGATGACAATGTCTTCCCTCGCCCAGGAAATGCTTTCAGCAGAACATTTTCAAAGGGAATTTCCTAACATGACAAAGCTTTTAGCTATCAGCAGAATACTGCCTGTCAGTTCTGTAGAGTGTGAACGTGGGTTTTCAAAGCAGAACCTGATCAAGACACGACTGCGATGTAGTCTGAGCGTCGAAATGTTGGACAAATTGATGCGAATTTCTATCAATGGACCTGCACTTCCTGAATTTGACCCGTTGCCAATATTTCGCGCTTGGCGTACTAGAATGAGTGCAGGTCGTCACATTTTCAAAAACACAAAAGGCCAGAACAAACTTTTATAAGTTTAATCTGGACCTTGCTATATGGTAACATTTATGTATATTTCATTGTAAGAATTTAATCTGGATTTAAAAAATTAATAAATAAATAAAAAAAAAAAAAAAAATCCCCTGTTGAAGACGGATGTGTTGGGCCTCGACGTGGCACAGGGGCGAACACTGCAATTGAATTATGATTGTGATCAAGCAGTGGCTAACTGCAACACAACGCTATTGGATGCATAAAAATTGACAAAAGAAAAACGTTGAATGAATTAATAATTTTAATTGTCAAATCGCCGTCGATGGGCACCTTCTGCTACATTGCCGGAAGTGCATTTTTATACATAACCGGAAGTGTAGGATGCTATGCGTAAACAAGGTACGACTGTCATCTATGCTTTACTGTTCAATATTCGTCTGCGTATGTCATTCTCAATCATGTAAGCTTGAAGAAAAATCCATCACAAGAAAGAGAAACCTGCAACAGAAATTGACATATAATATGACATTTAAACCAGGCAACGATCGGGGGTGGGGTAGGTCAGAGACATAAACTTAGACTTTATTTAATATGCCTCTGGGTACCGAGTAGGGGTACAATTATTGGAGGAGGGGCGGGGACGGCCTGGACCGATTCAGATCGAAAAATTTCCGGAGCCCTGCTCTGGAACATTCAAAATCCTGACTATAATGAGAGCTTATAAATCTGAAAAGTTCGTGCACTCACTTTTCAAACATCGACAAAAAGATGATATCGATTGACCTCGTAAGCAGCGCTTGGATTTTCCCAAACCAAGCGTCTAAACAAATTGTAAGAGTGGAAACTTAAAACATTGATGACGTGTTGTGTTTTTCACTCTATTATCTTCCGCTAGGTGGCATCTTAATCTTCGAAGAATATGACGTGAGCAGACAACGTTTTTCACCCTTCTAATAGAGTCAGACTCGCAATATACTAAGAAATATGAACAGGATTTCCCTGAGCCCCTGTTCCTTTCAAATTGGATTCACAAATGTTCTGAATGTCCACAAATATTAAGACATACATACTTGCCTTCTTTTACTCATTTGATGTGGATATACTATGATGACCCATGTATAAGAAAGTCAACGGAAAAAAAACCTGGATGAGCAACATACAGACCTGTCCAAATAAATATATATCGTTAACCTTTTCAGCGCCGGAAACAGGGACGTTTGGGGCAACATATATCAAGATCAGACTGCAGAGACCGTGCATTCTGATCTTGGATCTTTACCTTCCGCTCATGAAATCCTGCTTGTAAGATGTAATCTTTCATGGTTTCACGGGATTGTTTTTCTTTTAGACGTAGAAAGAGGTCTAGGTCATAATGATAAGCCATGCCCTGTGAAAAGGGGGCTTGATGCATTTGCGAACAGTGTCGACCAAAGTCAGCCTGCGCCGTCCGTGAAGTCTGACCCGGGTCGAAAGTTTTTGCTATTGGTCAATAATTCGCATACATGTCAAAAGGCTAGTCTACCTCAGGAAAAAAAAAAGGTGGAATTTTATCAATCCATTATTAATTATGTGATAACTTGCTTAGTATAATGCATCATGAAAAAATGCATGAAGCCCCCTTTTGCCAGAGCACGGCTCATTATTGTACATGTATTTGGCGCTGAAAGAGTTAACTCTTTACCAAACGACAATAATTAAGACTGGTCCAAATTCAAAGCATTTGCAGACGACAAATTAAACTTGGCTGAAATTATTGGATTTGTTTTTGAAAGGTTAGAAAACATTGTGGGAAAAGGAGAAAATGCTGGTTACCAGCATTTTCGCCTTTTCTCACAATGTTTTCAAAGGGATTCTTCCTCGGGGTCGTTAAAACTCGGGATTGTGTGGTAAAGTGTAAACGGCTTCTTTCTCAGCGTCGTTAAAGTTTAAGGCTGACGCTAAACAAACAAAAAATAATCTGAAGGATTAAAAGAAAAAAAAAGGATATAGAAACTGGAGGAAAAAGGGAATAAGTTTGTTACAAGCAGTAAGTCCTATTCGAACAATGTTTTCAAAGTCTGCCTAAAGCTACGAGGGCAAAAAAAGCTGTATCTGTTCCTCAGGCTAACTGAGCGCGACTCGATGACCTTGTAGCGGACAATGTAGATCAAGATTAGACTGCACAGAACGTGCAGTCTCATCTTGCATCTACACTGTCCGATAAGAGGTATTTTTTCCGATAAAAAAAAAACTTTGATATACCAAGGATTGGGTTTTTACAATAGTCTTGAAATTTTCATTAAACACATTTAGATTAATGACCTCTTGCATGGATATATATATACCCGGGACAACAAGGGAAATAATCGTCTAGATATTGGTGGACAGTTGGAAAAAATAGTTTCTCTTGTACTCCCTCCCCCCACACGCACACACACAAACACGATTTGATGAGTATTTTTTTCTCATTTCCTCACAGAGTTTTCAAAAGCTTAGACTCGTTAAAACTCAGGGTTGTTTGGTGATAGTTAAAGAGGGATGATCATGATCAGACTGTAGCCTTCGTGCCGTCTGATCTTTGATTCATTTTGTCCGATATTTCGGTAGATACTGGAGCAAGATGGAGGTCTTCAAACTATGATAGTTTCATCCTTATTCTTAAAGATACGTCCTTTAAGCCAGAGAGAAAAACGCTGTGAAAAATTAGGGAAAACCCTGTAGAATGGTTCATGATTAGTCAGCTGTGCAAACGTGGATAAATTACCGATAAATTTGGTGTAAGGGATAAATACATTTATCGGAACATTAGATTCAAAGCTGGAGACGTCACAGCACTGATTTCTTTGATGGCCTCCAGAAAATGAAATGCATTTTCTATCCGTCGTAATCTATGCAACCTTGCAACCGTCAGGTGCAACATTTGGCATGAAGATACAAGAATGATTATAGTTTGATCAAATAAAGATGAAATGGGTTAAGAACTGGCTGAAAACGAGTATAGATGTGTCTTT
This sequence comes from Tridacna gigas, assembly GCA_945859785.2. NCBI lineage: Eukaryota > Metazoa > Mollusca > Bivalvia > Cardiida > Cardiidae > Tridacna > Tridacna gigas. The sequence continues at coordinate 9,841,594 of OX244030.2, read as the reverse complement.
AACTGCAAATGTCTATTGCATAGCTGGAAGTGAAAATGTTAATATTTCAAAAATGACAACGGTTAGTCTCCTCAAAATTGGAATTATAATGTTTCTGCAGACGACAAATTTTGAATTTGTATACATACATACATACATACGTACGTATGTACGTACGTACGTACGTACGTGCGTGCGTGCGTGCGTGCATACATACATACATACATACATACATACCATTTATTCAGCATAAAACGGCATTTGCATGTTTATAGCTTACAGTAATTGTGAAAAACAAATTCATATCCACATACGTAGAAAACAAACACCTAGGTAGATTATCATTATCTGAGAAGTATGAAATAAAAACTAAGAAATTCGCGATATACTGATTGAATCAATGCCAAAAGCGCCATTTTAACAGACGAGTTGAAGCTCTGTCAACCCTTATCCTGCTAAATAAGTTAAATAAACTTTCAAGCCGATAGTAAATACCCGAATAATGTTATCTGAAACTTATGTTTTAGAGAAAAATCCTTTTCGGACAGTGCACGTTCGGTGCAGTCTGATCTTCATCTACACAGTCCGCAAAAGGTCAGTCAGTCGCGCTTAGCAGCTTAAGGGCTAAATCTTTATCACACGACAAAATTTTAAACTCGACCAAATTGAGACAATTTGCAGACGACAAATTTAGTGTAGCTCTAAGGATGATTTCTGTCTTTGAAAAGGTAGAAACCATTGTGGGGAAAGGAGAAAATGCTGATTTCCAGCATTTTCTCCTTTTCCTACAATGTTTTCAAATGCTGTCTTCTCTGGGATTATTAAAACTCGTGATCGTTTGGTAAAGGATTAAAGGACAGAAAACACTGTGGTAGAGGGAGAAATTACTTATAATAAGTAATTTCTCCTTCTCCCTCAATGTTTTAAAAGGCGCTTAGAGAGTAAACAGGATTTAAAAGACGGGAATGTTTTGATGAAGGGCTAGCTAGGGTGGCGTTACCGCACTGTGTTTACAGAGAATAGACAACCATTGTTTGTATCAACAGAGAAACGTCGAAATGTTCAAATAAAACTTCTATAAACTTTCAGTAAATATTTAACCGCCAATTTTAAATCCGTTACCGGTATCAGAAGACGCTGTTTTACCCTTTATCACGTAATTCCAGCTTTTAAAGACCCTGCGGACGGAGAGGCTTTTGAAAACATTGTAGGAAAAGGAGAAAATGCTGAAAACCAGAATTTTCTCCTATTTCCCACTATGTTTTCCACCCTTTCAAAAGAAAATTTTATCGTTTTAGCCACATTGCTTTGAATTAATTTTAGGCAAGTCTAAAATTTTGTCGTCTGCTAAGGACTCGACAAACTTTCAGACTCGAGCAAATTGAAAGTATTTAGCAGACGACAACTTAAACGTGCTTTAATTGGCCGAATTTATCCTTGAAAGGCTAGAAAACAGTGTGGGATGTGAAGAAAATCCCGGTCTCCAACATTTTCTTTTCTTTTTAAACAAAGTTTTCCGACATTTGAAAGGCGAATTTTACCATTTTAGCCATATCTAATTTCTGCAATGCTTTCAATTTAGACAAGTCTAAAGTTTTGTCATCTGGTAGTAAAGACTTAACCCTTTACCACACAATCCCCATATTTAACGATCCAGAGAAAGAAGTCTTTTGAAAACATTGTGGGAAAAGGAGAAAATGCTGGTAACCAACATTTTCTCCTTTTCCCACAATGTTTTTTTGTACTCTTCCCAAAACAAATTTTAATTTTTCAGTCACATTTATTTTGTCGTCTGCAGTTGTTTTCAATTTGGACTGGTCTAAAATTTGTTGTTTGGTAAAGAGGTAATTTTATACCATGCGGTGAACTTTAAGACTCGACCAAATTGAATGAAATCTCAATGGTAATGCAAATGGTGGAATTTGTATTTGAACGAGTAGAAAACTTTGTGGGGAAATATATGAAAATGCAAGTCTCCAGCATATTCTCCTTTTACAACAATGTTTTCTCAAAGTCCCTCCCCTCCTCCTCCCGAGTCATTTGAATAAAGATTTTTTTATAGGGTTAACCTCTGCGAATTTGAACTCATCCGAACTCATAACCAAACGACAAAATTTTAGACCCGTCCAAATTGAAAGCATTTGCAGACGACAATTTCAATGTGGCTCAAATGATGCGATTTTTCTTTGATAGGGTGAAAAACATAGTGGAAAAAGGAGAAAATGCTAGTGACCAGCATTTTCTCCTTTTCCCACAATGTTTTCAAGAGGTATCTTCCTCAGTGTCATTACAAGTCGGCATTGTGTGGAAAAGGGTTAAACAAAATCTGTGGTCCTTTCAGATTGGACACGTTTGTTCGGTTCGAAGCTTGATAAGGCTGTCAACATTGTTTGAAATATATTACGACGGTCAGTTCATCTATCTGTGTGTGCCCGGTGTTTCTTTGACCAATATTACACACAGCACCTCACCCGGGGCACTGGCTGCTTTTCCCACGTACATATTACGGGGAAGTGAAGCCTGCTGCAGTGACTAGATCTACCATCAATCATCAGGAACTGATTTTTATGATTAAAGTTGCAGAAAATTTAAAAAAAAAAAAGTGACGAGTAAAAGTAAAACGCTAAAAAAGCATAATTTCTCTTTTCCACTTGAACTCTTATTCTTCACACTCCATAGATACTTTATCTGCTCCTTTTCCAACAATGTTACTAAACACTTGTCTACCAAAAAGTTATAATTGTATGGCCAATATTGTACACTTTGCAGACGATGAGTCAGCTTGGCTCAAATGATGAAACTTGTCTTTTAAAGATGAAAAAAAAAACATTGTTAGAAATTGAGAAAATGCTGGTTTCCAGCATTTTCTCATTTTTCCTTGTATGCTTTGAAAATCTTTCTTTCTCGGGGGTCCTTCAAACTCGGAATTTTGTCGTAAAAGGTTAAATACCTGAACTCCGGTACCTGCTCTCGGAATTGCGTCGTAAAAGTTTAACTCCTTACCGTACGAAAAAAAATGTAGGCTTGTCCAAACTAAAAGCGTTTGCAGAATACAATTTAAATGTGACATCAAATGCTGAAATTTGTCCCTGATAGGGTAGAAAAAATGTGGGAAAAGGAGAAAATACTGGTCACCAGGATTTTGTCCATTTCCCACAATTTTTTCAAAAGGTTTCTTTCCACAGGGTCGCTAAACGTCGCGATTGTGTGGTATAGGGTTTTAAATACCCTAATTGGTGTACCAGCCTAGAAACGTTATCAACCGGTTGAGTTGTTGCAGGAACATTATCTTCCGCTAGGTGGCATTTTTCAAATACATTACTTATCTGATATGGGCATTCTGGGTACAGAACCGGACTACTTTTCAACGCGGCAGTCAATGCAACGAATTTCAAAATAGAACACACATTTACTCACTAGAACCTACCTTGTACGATTCATCCAGCCATGGTTAGCTAGTATATAACCTATGCACCAGCCATTTATAAACATAGCCCCTATAAGCTTGGAAAAGGCCATGTATAACATAAGCCCAGTGCGGTGGGGACGTTATTTTTGTTGTCAGTCTGTTGCACAAATCCCGGTTTTCCCCATGTCTATATTTAGAAACCGTCGACAGGGATTTGCAGTAAAAAAATGATTTTTTTTTTTTCTTTTAAAGTATTTTCCCCGTTTGAAATAATTTTGTTTTTTGAGAAATCTGTAGCGAAAAACAGGTTGGTTTTTCCACAGGCGTATTATCTATTGCCACTTTCCAACTGCACCTATTAAGCGGCAATTTACGTACAATGTATCAATATTTATCCTGTACAGGATTGTGATGCGTCGTAGCAGACAAGTCAAATCTTCGAAGGATATTGACATGCGATGACAACGACTGCAGTAGGTAGGGCGGTAGGTCAGAATGCGGAACACGGGCTACAAGAGAGATCTGGATATAAAAAGATAGCATAAAAGGTACTGAAGTATGAATCTTGAACGTCTTTTATTGTTCGATAGGTGGGGAAAAATATAAAAGAAGTAACCGAAAAGTAACGGATAGAATATATTCATGATTAGACTGTATAGAAAGTGTAGTCTGATCTGAATCTACATTGCCTGCTGAAGCTTATTGAGACGTCGTGCTTACCAGCCCAGGGTTAAACATTCTTTTGTGATTAAAGCCTCTGTCAAACATTCCGTGTTTTAACGAATTTGAGTCGGGAGGCTTATGAAAATATTGTGAAGGCTTATGAATATTGTGAAGGCTTATGAAAATATTGTGGGAAAAGGAGAAAATTATGGAAACCAGCATTTTCTCTTTTTCTCACCATGTTTTCAGCTCTTTCACAAGAGAAAAACCTGGGTAAGAAGGCTTTTGAAACGCTGATGTAAAAGGAGGAAAGACAAATAAAAAGATAAAAAGAAAATAAAGAAATTGGTAAGCTTCCTTTTTTTTTTTTTCTTTCCTTTCTCATTTGATATTCGAAGAAAAAATACTGATGTACTTGGTCTTGATCATTTTTTTTTTTCTTTCATATTTTGACATTCTTTCTTCTATCACATGCGTGTTTATATGGTAAGAGAGGCTCAACTTTGCATAAAGTCAAATTCGAAACCAATGATTATTTTCATGACATTGTTTACGAATTCTTCGCGTTTCTGAAATTTTCAAAGGTGGTCACGCTTATCTGTTGTTGATATTCAACTGATAAAAACAAACCTCTAAATAAACATCACCTCCTATCGTGATTCGACCTATCGCTAGTCTGCGATAGGGGGAGAAGCGGGACAGGCTATGAATGTCAAAGGCTGAAATTTTATAATAACTGACTGACCACTGACTGAGTGACTGACTTACTGACTGACTATTGATTGATCGATCGATCGATCGATCTGTCGGTCGGTCGGTCGGTCGGTCGGTCTGTTGGTCGGTTCATTGATTGCGATCGATGGCGATCGATTGCGATCGGTTGGGCGGTCGGTTGATCGATTGTCTGATCGATAGATTATTTGATCGATAAATTTATTCGGATCTGTTTATTGATTGAATGATTGATTGATTGACCAGCAATTTCCCCTTTTCCGCTATGTTTTCTACTCTTACATAGGATAATCTCATCATTTGAGTGGCATTTCATTTGTTGTCTGCAAATCACTTTCAATCAGTCAGACGGGTCTAAAATTTTGTAATCTTGTAAAGGGTTGAATATGGCGTTTGACTCTTAAACCAACGTTTGATTGAGAGAAATTTCCACCCTTGAAAAGAGATAAAAGCCTTCAAACATCTGCATTATCCTTTACCTCATGAACTTAAGTGAACGGTTTAACTCACAAGAGAGAATCGTTGAAACTTGTAGATTCTTCAACTATAGTGGACTGCATGACGGGCGACAAATTTTATTGTTTAAAAATAACGGAACTTACGAAAGCCTACAAGGGTGACTCTGACGGTAAAATGTTTTTTTCAAAGAATACGTAATAACGTTAATTTAAGACAGTTATGAAAGCAAAAATATAAGTCGCACTAACGCGAAGAAAGTCGTAAAAATAACGTGTTTTAATACGTGATTTGTCGCGCCATTGCGACAGATTTCGTTGCGTGTGCAAAGAGGTGCGATTCGGATTCGACCTTCGGTCTCATCCGATACGCAGTTCTTTCCACAGGCAACTGGACACGATCCTACAACGCAGGAATGCAGACTGTTGTAATATTCCATATTTTCTGGCTTACGACGGTCCAGTGTAAGCACAGGCCTTTGAAACTCTATTAGTCTATCACGGAACACTAAATTTTTCCTTGGTTGATCATCGAACACGTTTGCAGATTGGTGCATCGCCCGTATATCACGGAATACTAAAATTTTCATTTACACCGTTACTATAAATAGCATATTGGCGACTTCCTCTATATTGTACTATATACGATATATAGAGGCAGTCGCCAATGTGCTATTTATAGTAACGGTGTCCGCTAAGGAAAATTTTGTAATCCCGCGATAGATCAATGGAATTTCAGTGGCCTATGGTATAAGTAACAAAGTTAAGAACTGTCAGAGGGAAAAGGCAAATCGACAACAAGAACAATATGGAAATATGGTGGGGGAAAAAAAAAAACAGCTTTTGTCGTCAGTTAAAGCTCACTGTCTCTCCGTGATTTCAAACGATGTCTACAGGGTAGTAAACAGTCATATTATGGTTTTTGTTGTTGTAGTTGTTGTTGTTGTTTGTTTGTTTGTTTATTTTGTATGTGGTGTAACGCTGTTTTCAACATTATTTCAGTTATATCACGACGGCCAGTGCACCTATCCATGCTTTCCCAGACTTTCCTTTTAACAGTACTTTGCATAAAATTCTTCCAAAGCCACTGGCTGCTTTCTCACATAACCACATACGAAACAATGATCAGCGGAGAGAAAGGAATGAATCCTGTCGCAATGACTTTCATCAGTCATCGGAAAGAATTTAGCCGAGCTGGAGATTCGAACTAGCGTCTGCCTGGTTTTAAGTCCTGTACGCTACCGACTCCACTTCCAGACTCGGCTTCATAAAATGAGTCATTCTCTGGCAAAAGGGGGCTTAATGCATCCCAGTAATGCATACTACCAATCAAGCCATCACATAATTATGGATCATTATTAGCCACTTTTTTTTTTTTTTTTAACAACCGACTTAGAGGGGCAGAGGGGTCCTTGAACATACAGAAAAATGACTAATAGCGAAAGGTTTTGGCTGGGCAGGCTGACCTGCGTCGATACTTTTCGCAGATGCATTAAGCCCCCTTTTCCCAGAGCATGGCTCAAATTACGGTACAGAAATGGACAAAACCTGTTCTGTTTAAGATAAAGTAAGCATGACAAAGCAACTTGCGCTCGGTCTCTTACGTAGATATTCAAAAATGTGGACTATTGTCTCATTGTTACCAACTGCTCTTTCGTCCACCTACATAAATATAAACAAGAAATACTTTTAACCCTTTACCAGACGACAAAATTTTAGATTAGTCCAAATTCAAAGCAGCTGCAGACGACAAAATAAATGTGACTGAAAAATTGAAATTCAGTTTGGAAAGGGTAGAAAGGAAAACATTGTGGGAAAAGGAGAAAATGCTGGTTACCAGCATTTTCTCCTTTTCCATCAATGTTTTCAAAAGGCTTGTTTCTCGGGGTCGTTAAAGGTCGGGACTGTGTGGTAAAGGGATAAAAAAGATCGACGACATAAGAGATACTGGAATATGAATATTGAAATTCTTTTGTGGCACAATATGAAGTCAAATGATGAAAAGTAACCTCACGAGCAATTGCCTCTTTTTCCTCACTGTTTATCATTTTGTTGAAAAGTAGTATTGGGTTATAGGGTAACGCTTCTGAAAATATTAAATTTCCAAATAGCACAAGAAAAGAATCATTCTCGACTACATTATTTTGCTATGGTATGAATCGTGGTCCTAGTAGGATATCGATTAGCAGTAGCAATGCTTGTTAATAGGTTCCATAAATGTGTGAACAAAATATGCCAGCAGGGGCCCGCTGAATAATCATGGGAACATTTTGACCAATCGCAAATAACCATCTATTCATTCTTTATCAGTACCGAGAAGTCGTCAAAAGCCAGCACATTCACCTACGCCGAAAAACTTCTAGGTAATTTGAATATGAGCTGCTTTACCCCTTTACCACAAAAATCCCGAGTTTTAATGACCCTGAAGTAGACAGCTGTTGAAAACATTGTCGGAAAAAATGGAGAAAGTGCTAGTAAGTCAATCAAATTAAATAACAAAGTATTTGTTAACAGAAAAGCATTTGATAATGATTTCGACTGAAAACTGACTCATTTCTTTTTTGTCGTGGAGTCTCTGATTCTACCAGCAGTGAAGGGGTCTATAGCTCACATCATTTAAACTGACCCCGGTCAACATCATTTACATGAATTAAAATTCTATTTTTACCTTCGGCATAGCCCGGGACTGTCTTCGGCATATGTCCCGAATGGTCATGGAAATATTACGTTCGGTGTGCGCGAATTAAATGGCTTACCTGTGTAGATAGAGAGAACTAGCTCAAGTCTTTCCTATCCTCAGCAAATGCGAACTTAACTTCCAGAATGATAGTCAGAGTTCTATTTATTTGCCTACTTATATATTCATATATTCAGTATAAAGGTCAGGATCAGGTTAAATAAAGTAAGCAATAATTCAGGCGAAATATAAGGCATAGGTGCATATCACACAAAGTGATACAGCCGAGAGATTTGGCCATCGGAACTTAACTATGTTTTGCCGAATGGACTCATGTTGACCTTTTCCTTCCTAGATATTTCCGCTCGTGTTAATTGATTTTCAAAACGTTACCAGACGACAAAAATTTAAGCTCTTCCATGTTGAAAGCATTCGCAGAACGTGGCTCAAATGATGGAACATATCTTTGAACGACAGAAAACATTGTGGGAAAAGTAGGCAATACTGTTTACAGCATGTTCTTCTTTTTCCACAGTTTTTAAAAGCCCTCTTTCTTATGGTCGTTTTTTAATAGTTCTATTAATCAATCCACTCGAATAGTATCATGTTCGTACCTCTGATATTTTACAGTATTCCTCGTTCAACAAGATGGGTCTGTGACATGATCTCAGTCCCCGGAATCGTCACCATGACAACGGAGTGGAATACAGCCTTAAATAATGTTTGATCTGGTTACAAAAGAGCCCCAAAAATCCCGAAATAAACATGTAATGGATCATTCTTTAATGATAAGCAGATAAAAAATTGTTTTTCCCACGAGATTTTTGCCATGTCACATGATCGATATCGACACTGCGGGAAGTGTGTACCTTAGTATAAAAACGTAAAAATGTACGACGAAACGAATGATTGGTTGAATGGTGTTTTACGCCGGTTTCAACAATATTTCGGTCATATCACAACGACAGTTCGCATATTCATGTACGTCCTTGGTTTCACCAGTACTTAGCCTGGGTTCCAGCCCGATCATTTTTTCGTTTTATACATTCCGACGTTACTTTGTCAAAAAAAATTTGACAAAGTAACGTCCGAAAAATAAAACAAAAAGAAAAAAAAAAAAAAAATGATCGGACTGGAACCCAGGCTACCAGTACTAGGCTAGGGCTCCGACGTGCCCGGCCACAATCCCACGAAAACGCCAAGTGCGTTCAGTGAGGCACTAACCCGGGGCCTCTAGATCACGAGTCCTACACTTTACCACTGAGCCAGCCAGAGCCCCTACCACGAAACAAATATGCCAACTACCCCCTCCCGCCACTGTAATGTCACAACTTGTCAGCAAACGCGTCAATGATTTAAAGAAAATACTTATACGGGTAACTTACCAGATCAACATTTAAATCGACCCGATACCAGATTTTACGAAGTCTCGACAAGTTTTGAAAACTCATTATCTGTATCCACCTGCATAGATGGTCATTGATCTAGGATACTGAGGAACAGATAATGGAGCCGTGCTCGGGCAAAAGGGGGTTTAATGCATCTCCGTGATCCATTATACCAATCAAGCCATCACATAACCATGGATCCATAAAAGCTACTTCTTTTAACGACCGACTTAATCATGAGGTAGACCGGTTCTTTGACATACAATAAATTGACCAATAGCGAAAAGTTACGGCCCAGGTCAGCCTGCGTGGATTGCGCAGGCTGGCTTGGATCGATACTTTTCGCAGATGCATTAAGCCCCCTTTTTACAGAGTACAGCTCAAATATAAACAAAAAAACCGTGACGATTGTTCCATTTTTCTTTTTAGAAATTTCTAACCACGTTAGTCACGTGGTAACCTCTGTCGCGTAAGATTTAGTCGCTGGCAGAAAAATGAATTTTAAAAGTAGGTCAAAAGTTGCTAGGTCACCCTATCTTTCGTTTACTTTTTACCTGATTTTAAAATTCATTTCCCTGCCAGCGACTAGCACTTGGACCGACCGTACAATTACAGGTTGTCATCTTCACAATAATTTTGATACTTTTAACTGGTATGATTTAAATTCAAATTCAATGGCTTAGACAGACTGGCAAGACAGACAGAGAAAGAGTCGAAATAATAAACAAAAGTAAAAACGCAAATTAATTGTTGCTATGGCTTCAATAGGAAACAGGTAAATATAGATGTAATTTCCGGAAATTTGAAATATTATCAAGTGACAGGAAAGGATAGAAAGTGCTGTAACAAAGATGACAGAAATTTTTAATATCTTAATAACTCAGTAATAAATGGAGCTCGGATAAATCTCAATTCTATTTCGGTGTTTATTATTTGATTCAATATTACATAAAATAATGACGGTAAAACAAAATCAATAACAAAATACGGGAGATAACGGTGGTGTCCTAGCGGGCTGTTTATTTAACCAGGGGGAGCCACTGTTTGTTGAACGTGAGGATTTTGGCATCTTTCTCCCCCACCACACAACTTGACTAATGGACTAGCCGGAATAACGGCGCTCTATCGTGATTCGTAAGAAATTTAGCTATCACTTTTTTTCAAAACCTCTCGTATACTTTTTTTTGTCTTTGGTTTTGTTAAACGACAATATTTTATACATATCCATTTTGGAAAGCATTTGTAAACGACCAATTTGCTTTGCCTTAAATGAAAGGAATGTTTCTCAAGTGGGTAGAAAACATCGTAGGAAATGGAGAAAATGCTGGGAACCAGCATTTTCTCCTCTTCCCTAGTTGTTTTCAAAATAGTCGTCCTTAGGGGAAGAAAGACTAGGGGCTGTTTTGTATAAAGAGTAAAACCTTTACCATAAACGATAATTGAAGACATAAAACTGGTGCAAGCGAGGCAAAATTTAGGTTGTTTGTTTTTGTGTTCGTTCTTCCATCCGTCCGTCCATTCGTTCGTTCGTCCGTTGTTTAACGCCGTTTTCAACATGATTTCATTTATATCGCAGCGACCGGTGAAAGTATCCATACTTTCCTGGAGGTTCTTTTACCAGTATTTCGCGCGGTACTCTTCCCATGCCACCGGCTGCTTTCACACATAATCACTGTCGAGACAATGATCAGAGGTATGAAAGGAAAGTATATCCTGTCGAAATGACTATCATTTATTCCCGGAAAGAAAATGGTAGAGCTGGTGATTCGAACTCTGATCTATGGATGTTCCTGTACGCTTCCGACTGTGCTACCGGGGTCGAGACAGGCCTGACGGGGAACTATTTTGACATACATGTACCATCAAATGTTATTTGATGTTAACTTATGTTATGTGTTAACCTTTGTAGTGACAGACACGGATTTAAATGCTAAACCGGACAATGTAGTTCAAGATCAGACTGCAAGGAACGTGCAGTCTTACCTTGGATCTACGTCCATACAAGATATTCCGACCAGAACAGCTTCGAAATCCCGATAGCTGCATTTTTTCAGTTCTGTCTAGAATGGGTCGAAAAGGGATCTTTTTTTTTTCCGATGTTATTGAAATCACGCTTTGGGAAAAGGGAGCAGCTGTTTTATCCTCTTTCCGCAACGTTTTCAAAAAGAGCCTAATGTAATGGTTTTGAGTCTCACATTTATAATTGGCCCGAAACATGCGAAATAAGAGCTTCGGACATTTGCGTAAAATGTCGTTCAGGATTAGCCTGCGCAATCCGCGCAGGCTAATCCGAGACTACATAAGACTTTTTTCATACAGTAGACTTTCGTGAAACAGAAAATCGCACAAAAACGGGAAGTGTCGTCTCGGATTAGTCAGACTGCACAGGCTGATCTGAGACGACACACTTTTACGCATATGTCCGAAGGCCCCTTTTCGTGTATTGCACGCCATATAGTAATAGGCAAGTCTAAGTTACTATTTTGGACCGATCATGGCTATTCATGGTAATGAAAGGAAACAATGTTCCCGTTGTGGGAATTGTTGTTAGCTTTCTTCGGAGAATATTTTATGAATCATTATAAACTGACACAGATTCTAGTGAATTTTACTATGACAAATACGGATATAGATCTAGATGAAGAAATTCAAATATATTTAGTATACGTTTTAGCCATTATCAATTCTGCAGCAAGTAACAGCTTTGAATTTTGTCTGTTCGACAAAGTTGTTCTCTATATCGTTTTAAATCTTTACCAAATGACAAAATTTTAGACTAGTCCAAATTGAAAGCATTTGCAGACGACAAAATAAATGTGACTGAATAAACAATGAAATTTGTTTTGGAAAGTGTAGAAAACATCGTGAAAAAGGAGAAAATGTTGGTAACTAGCATTTTCTCCTTCTCCCACATTGTTTTCAAAAGTCATTTTTCTTAAGGTCGTTAAAGGTCTGGGTTGTGTGGTAAAGAGTTAAAAGGCCATGTTTCGATATCTAAGTTACGCATAAAATCTCTCTTTAAAACACCGACAAATACTGAAAATAGACTTTTTTTCTGCAAACATAAAGGAACTAGACGGCTGCATACAGAGAAAATGTGCAATTTCGGCGTTTGAATTAAGCGACGGCCATTTTGTAATCGGTAACTCAGTCTATATTTTATGACATCAGATATGACGTCATCATGCTTATTTGAATAGGAACCCACATTGTCGACGCTTGCATCTGATCATAATTCACAAGATTTTGCAAAATAATGGCACGAAATTTAAAAATACCGAAAGAGGTCACGTAGACCATCAAAATAATTGTTTTCGTTATATGTTTCATTTTTTATATATCTATAGTTTGCTAGCTATTGCCTTACTAAATTCAGTGATACAATCCTTCCGAATTAGTTCATTCATTGCCTAGAGAGTTTAGCCAGCGAATTCTGCAATTTATCAAATGTTCAAATAAGCAGCCCGCTGGAAAATACATTTTTCATTGGACAAACCAGCGAGGTGCATAGCCCTTTATTACTCAACAAAATTCTAAGCTTGTCAAAATTTAAAGCAACTGCTGACGACAAACCAATTGTGGTTCAGGTGATAGTAGTTGTCTTTGAATGGGTTTAAAACATTGTAGAAAAAAAAGGAGAAAATGCTGGTAACAAGCGTTTTCTCTTTTTTCCACAATGTTTTCAATGGCCTTCTTCCTCAGGGTCGTCTATTACGGAATTATTGGGTGAGGAGTTAAACTAAAGAAATGAAGGAAATGAACTTTGAAATACTCGTAGAGAGGAAATATTCTTTTTTCTTCTTCTTGTTCTTTTTCTTGTTCTTCTAACCGTTATTGTTGTTGTTGTTGCTGCTGCTGTCGTTGTTGTTGTTGTTGTTGTTGTTCCTCTTCTTCTTCTTCTTCTTCTTCTTCTTCTTCGTCTTCTTCTTCTGCTGCTGCTGCTGCTACTACTGCTGTTGAATGGGAAAAGGGGAGGGGCGGTGCTATGATGTTAATCGTAGGAAATACTAGAATCTAGTACACAGTTTACGATTTGAACACGCTGAGAGAGAAACAAATGAAATCGGTTTCATTTTAAGTCAGGATATGGTCGAATTGTAGTATTGTGTTTAAGTCAAGTAAATACTTCGATCAGGGTCTCTTGAAAAAATCTGGAAAGAGTAGATCGAAGATACGAAATTAACCTACAGTTTGCTCAACACTGCCCGCAAATGCAACGAAAGACTTCAAAATGGAAAAGGCGGTCAGAAGCAATGGGTTGCTTTTTTGTTTTTACTCATGCATATCCCTTTGATTATGAGGTGCATGATATATATTCTATCATGTTAAAAAGAAAAACCTAGATTAACTGGTTTTATGAAGATCTAAATATTTTTTTAAAGTAAGCTATTCATATTTTTATCATCTCACTAGACTCTGAAAAAAAAAATGTTTATCACTAAATTAACCCTTTACTGCAAAATGACGCCTTTTAACGACCCTGGAAAAGAAGCCTTTTGAAAACATTTCGGGAAAAGGAGAAAATGCTGGTAACCAGCATTTTCCTCCTTTTCCCACAATGTTTCCTACCCTGTCAAAGAAAAATTGCACCATTTGAGCCACATTGAAATTGTCGTCTGCAAAGGCTTTCAATTGGGACAAGGCTAAGATTTTGTCGTCTGGTAAAGGGTTAAGTAAAACGCTAGCAGGGAAAAAAATGACAAAAAAATATTGGTCAGTAGTATTTCCCGCATGGGCTTCGTAGCCTCTGAAGATATTTTAGGATTCGCGCCAGAGTTTCGCAAAGACTTGTGGAAATTTAACATGATCAAAAGCACATGGCGATTTAGTCCGGATTACCTGCACCTAACACTACGTTATCGGGTCAGGCAAAGCGCATTAATGGCAGCCTCCATGGCGGCCTCAAGCGTAACCCTACATGCTTTCCTCTTTTTCCCAATTTCTTGTGACCAGTTTGATTAGTGAATAAAATGAAATAAATTTTGTATAAAATATACATTACCGAATCTAAAATGTGCTGTTGAGGTATGGTTTAAATATAAATTGGACTATGAATCATCTTTAAAAGTAGCCATATTTTCGGATGTTGTAGAGGTCCATTGAAATTTCGGATACTTGAGGTATTTCGGATTTGTAGTTTTTCTCGCTAAATAAGAACGACAATTAAAACAAGATTACTACCATCACTTTATTACAACAGATCTGTTTTCAATTCAGCCTTAAGTCCGATTTAATCAATTGAAATAACAATATCCCGTTACTTCTGCATATTACCACCGGGGGCCTGCATTGTGTTTTGCATGACGTACTTTTGAAGTACGGCGGGGTACCAGACTAGCGGCGAGTACGGGAATTCGTATTTAAATCAGCACGGTGACGTCACATCATATGTAATAAAAATAGACGGAGTTACCTATTGCAAAACGACCATCCCGTTATCTAAGCGCGCAAAATTACGCCGTTTTACTGAATTTAACAGTACAGTTTCTATACGATTGCGAAGAAATTTATATCTACATGTAGTTGAATTGTAGGTGCTTTGCAAGAAATCTTGATTTACGGCATAAAAACTTAACAATTCCCATTTAGGACACGTGCCTCCGTTTTTACTGCTAACTGTTCATGTTTCTCTTTTATAAACTTTATTATATTACACTGGGTTAGTATGACAGAGACATAGTATATATTTATCTGTAATAATAAAAATTTAAAAATCGGAGATTATCGCTTACGTTATTACTACGGGCCGTCATTTTTGACAAAGTCCGAATGATAGAAAAAGAAAAAATGAACGAAGTGGAACCCAGGCTAGTTTCAGTCTTTTAAAAATGCAGAGTGGGTGTTTTAGCCAAAACCGAAATACACAGTACTTGTATTTTAGATTAGAAATTATAAATTGTTTATTATTTCAACAATAATAATAATAATGTCTTTATTTTATGAATTTGAAAATATTAAGACACATTTTAAGTCTTTTTTACAATGTTGCCTTCAAAATGAGTGGAATAATAAATGGTGATATTGATGACAGATACTAATGATTGTGGTGTTTGAAAGTGAAGAAGATGAATTAATGGTAAGATAACGATTGAATCTGAAAATCTACGGACAGACACACGTTTCTGTTATATTCTGTTAAGATGTATGATTCCTTAACTAGAATGAGGATCGTAAGTTTAATAAATGTTGTTTGAACTGTTTTTTTTTTTTTTTTTTAAAGATAGGTAATGATTTTGCATCTCTAATGGAAGTAGAAATTTCATTCCACACATCCATTCTAAAATACGAGAATGCTCGTTTCTTGTACGATGTATTGAATCTCGAGTTTATGATGTCACTGCGAGCAGATGACCTTAAATTGTAATTTGTGTTACTCGAAAACGAAAAAAGTTTGTTTTTTAAACGTTTGGACAAAAATGACAAGAAAAAAAATGCAGTTTCGATCTCCTATGTATATTTTGCAAGGTAAACGTTTAACACATCCCTAATATTTGAGGACAACATGGGAAAACTCTCTCGATTTTTATTGGATTTTAATTTATATGTGACTTCTATTGAATCACACACAGAAACAAGAAATATCTTTAAAAAGATAGACGGCGTAAAATTTGCCAGAAAATAGGCAGGGGCCCTTGAATGAACAATCACAAATTTCTATTTATTCATTTGTTATCAGTACCAAAAAGCAAAAAGTATGTCAAATGCCAGCACATTCACCTACGCCGAAAAAAGTGTGTGTTTTAATGTTATACTTTTAATCATGATTGGCATAAATAGTTGACAATGAAATTGTGTAAAATTATAAAAAAAAAATAAAACCCTTTGAACATCATCATCATCATCATCACCATCATCATTATTATTATTAAATGGGGGGGGTTAATGCGTCTGCAAAAAAGTATCGACACAGGTCGGCCTGCGCTGTCCGAGCAGGCTAACCTGAGTCGAACATTTTTGCGGTCGGTCATTTTTCTACATGTCCAAGGACCATTCTATATCATGATTCAGTTGGTGGGTAGACAAAAGGAAATTTATGGATCCGTAGTAATATAATGACTTTCTTGGTTTACGGAGATGCATTAAAATCCCTTTTGCCAGAGCGCAACTCATTTGCATGTATATGCACAGATATTTTCTTCTGGTAACTCATTTTTGTTTTAACGCTTAGGCTGCTAAGTGCGACTCACTGACCTTTTGCGGTCAGGGTAGATCAAGATCAGTGCACAGAACGTGTAGTCTGGTCTTGGATCTTGGATCTACACTATCCGATAAGGGGATTTTTTCTCAAAGAAATAATTTTGAAATAGAATTATTGGTAGGTTTTTTGTTTTTTGTTTTTTTTTTTTTTTGTTATTATTATTATTATAATTTATTAAATAAATACATATTCCTTTAGGGTATTATACAAGTACTCATTTATGCTAATGTTTTTTATCCAAAGTGTCATTTAAAAAAAAATGGCAAGAACGGTTCGTTAGTTCTTGTCTTGCAGGTCATTTTTTTTTTTTTTCCCAGAGTGTGTCGTGGCTATAAAAAAAAATATTTGAGCCATGATCTGTGAAAAGGTGACTTAATGCGTCTGCGAAAAGTATCGGCCCAGGTCAGCCTGCGCAGTCCGCGCAGGCTGACCTGGGCCGAAACTTTTCGCTATTGGTCAATTTTCTGTATGTCAAAGGACCAGTCTACCGTATGATACAGTCGCTAGAGAGGTATGATGAATTCCATGGATCCCTAAACTAAATGACGTCTTGCTTGGTATGATGCATCACGGAGATGCATTAAGCCCCCTTTTGCCAGAGCATGGCTCATTTGCATGTCTTTATCTCAACGATGCTTTGAACTCTTTGCCAGATCACAAAACTTTAGACTTGTCCAAATTCAACGCATTTCTTCGGCGGAAAAATTAAGATGTTGGGTACTTGACGAGTTTCATCTGTTTAAGAGTAGAAGATACCGGTATTGTTGGGAAAGAAAATTTTTTGTCACCGGCATCTTCTCCTTTTCCCACAATGTCTTGAAAGGATTTCTTCTTTAAGGTCGTTTAAAAAAAAAACACACACAGGATTATCCAACACTTCCGTTGACTTTTCGCCAATTTCGAATACACTGATAGTTTGAAGTAATTTTTTGTTTTCTCTCGTGCTCGAAATACTGAGGTTTTGACCATCTTCTGTTCCAGATTGTTCATTATCGCCCACAGTCCATTATCATCATTTCTATGGAGTTGACACCTCGTTATTACAATAGATTATAGACTGACACTATCGTACTTTGATTCTGATTCTGACGTGGTTTTCACTTTTAAATCCCATGATAAGATACCAAGCTGTTTGGGATAAATATTATACAACGTTTTGATTTTCTGTAGATGTACGCCAACGCCTTACCAAACGACAAAATGTTAGAGTTGTCCAAATTGAAAATATTTACAGACGACAAAATAAATAAGACTCCAAAATTAAAATTCACTTTTAAAGAGGGTAGAAAACATTATGCGAAAAGGAGAAAATGCTGGTAACCAGCATTTTCTCCTTTTTCCACAATGTTTTCAATTGTCATCTTCTTCTTCTTTTTTCTTCTTCTTCTTCTTCTTCTTCAGGATCGTTAAAAGTCTTTAGGTTCTTTTTATTTCTTACTCTTTCACATTTTCAGTTTCTAGTTGTTTTTTTGTTTACATGTAAAATACATGTACGTCATTTTTTTACATGAACTAAACATAAATCTATCTCCTTGTTTACATGTAAGATATATGTCTGTCATTTCTTTTACATAAACTAAACATAAATCTATCTCCTTTTGGTTGTTTATTTGTAAAATACATGTCTGTCATTTTTTTTACATGAACTAAACCTAAGTCTATCTCCTTGGGTTGTTTACATGTACGTCATTTTTTTCACATGAACTAAACATAAATCTATCTCCTTGGGTTGTTTACATGTAAAATACATGTCTATCATTTTTTTACATGAACTAGACATAAATCTATCTCCTTGGGTTGTTTACATGTAAAATACATGTCTATCATTTTTTTACATGAACTAAACATAAATCTAGCTCCTTTGGTTGTTTACTTGTAAAATACATGTCAGTAATTTTTTTTAAATGATCTGAAGATAAATCTATCTCCTTGGGTTGTTTACATTTAAAATACGTGTCTGTCGTTTTTTTTACATGAACTAAACATAAATCTATCTCCTTTGGGTTGTTTACATGCAAATACATGTCTGTCATTTTTTTACATGAACTAAACATAAATCTATCTCCTTGGAGTGTTTACATGTAAAATAACTGGTTGGTTTTTCAAACACAAATCTAAAATAAATCGAGCTCATTTGGTTGTTAACTAAAAGAAAAAAAAAAATCATATAAATTTTTATTGAAGGCAATGATCCATAGTTCATGACTTGTAAAGAACAAACTCAGCCGCGTCCATGGCGCAAAGTACAAATTTTAAGACGACTTTCTTCGAATAGAAACCTGGGCAGTGTACAAGTATAAATTAATCCTTAAGGTGCTGAGTGCGACTTACTGACCTTTTGCGGAAAGTGTAGATCAAGATCAGACTGCACAGAATGTGCAGTCTGATCTTGGATCCACACTGTCCGATTTGGAGATCCCGTTCTCCAAACAATAAATTTGAAAAGAACGTTACTCGGTTTTTTTGCTATTGTCTTGAAAGTTTTATTCAACTTATTTAGCAAGATAAGGATGACGTGCTAAACCGATAAGTACAATTTTAACCCTTATCCTGCTAAATAAGTTAAGTGAAACGTTCAAGCCGACAATAAAAACCCGAATAATCCTATTTCAAACTTGTTTTTTGGAGAAAAATATCTCCTTATCGGACAGTTTAGATTCTAGATCAGACTGCACGTTCTCTGTCGTCTGATCTTGTTCTACAGTGTCCGAAAAGGTCAGTGACTAGCGCTCAGCAGTCCAAGGGTTAAGATAAATCTATACTCATTTTCAGTCAATTTTTAGCTCATTTCATGTCTGTTTTATGAAACTATACTCATTTTTGTATCTTCATGCCAAATGTTGCCCCTGATGGCTGCAAGGTTGCCCAGATTACGACGGACAGAAAATGCTTTTCAATTTTTGGCAGCCTTCAAAGAAATCACCGTTGTCGTTTCCGGTTTTAAATGAGGACAAATCCCTTGAGTTTCTCTATCTCTTACACCGTATATATTGGTAAGTTATCTATGTTTACACAGCTGACCAAATTCTGAGCCATTCTACACACTTTCAATTTTTAACGGCATTTTTTCTATCTAGCTGTAACAATGTATCTTTAAGTCTGAATTAATGTTATCAAAATCGCGTCAGATTTGTTATATAGTAAAACATATATTTTTTTCCGAACTGTTCAATGGATTCAGTTTACCAAGTTACTGGCTTCGGTTTGACTAAGTATCAAACCATACACCTGTATCCTTTTATTTACAAAAGAAAAAAAAAACCTGAGCCACACTCTGGCGAAAGGGAGTTTAATGCATCTCTGAGACGCATGATACCAAGCAAGTCAATTAACTCTTTACCAAACGACAAAATTTCAGACTGGTCCAATTTAAATGTTGCTCAAATGATGATGTCTGTCTTTTATAGGGTAGAAAACATTGTGGGAAAAGGAGAAAATGCTGGTTACCAGCATTTTCTCCTTTTCCCACAATGTTTTCCAAAGGATTCTTTCTCAAGGTCGTTAAAACTCGGGATTGTGTGGAAAAGGGTTAATAACTATGGATCAATTAAACCGGCTAAATCCCGAGGTAGACTAGTCCTTAGACATGCAGAAAATCGGCCAAAAGCAAAAATCTTCGACCTACGTAAGCCTGCTCGGACAGCGCCGGCTGATCTGAGTCAATTTTCCCCCAAACGGACTAAAACCTTTTTCAGAGAGCATAGGTCATTTCCTTTCAACACTTTTTGGGTTTAGAGGTTTTCTGGCAAAAAGTTTATGTTTCAGTTTTAAAATATTAATTTTCTTGTACCGAAATAGTTGCCAAATTTTCGAATGATATAGACACAGGTTCCTAATAAATACAAAACCAGCAATCTTAAAAATTGTGGTCCGAGCTGACTGAATTATTATAATATTTAAAAAAAAAAAGAATATGATTAAGATGTATGATAAACGTGTAATAATGGTCATAATTTTTGTAAAAAGAAAAATCATATTACCTTCATTTATCCAAAGGAAATCGTCCTATATATATATAAAAAAAAGAAGAGAATTCTAATACTTTAAGTACTCTCTCAGTTTATAGCGGTAATCAGACAGACAGATAGGCAGTCAGGCAGTAAGACAGACAAATTATCACTATATTCGGATGGTTGATAAGTCCATTTAAAGTTTAAACTCGCTATTCTTTAGGAGAGAGAGGGGGCAGACAGACAGACACATACTGTAACAAGATGGATATCTTGGTTACTATCCATTCTCTGATTTCAACATGCCACGGCCGCATATGTTACAGAGTACATACCTGAATCAGCATTAAGAGCTCAATAACATGTAGTAGAAGTATTTCTAGAATTCTAGATACTGACCGCTGGTTCTTAGAAATGACCAGACCGGGTCACATATATGGACATGTCCGGTTGGTTATGTCCATTCTCTTGTGTAACTAGGAAGCTGAGTATAAATAGAAAAGCCGCACTGCAGATCGAGAGAACGGGGTGGTCAGTTACTATAGGAATCTCTCTCCGTTACTCACATTTTTATCTTTCGAACCTGGGGCTATGTGACAAACTTTCGTGGATTAAAATCACAGAAATGTTACTTATCGTTTTTCGTGGCTTTGTTACAATACACACACACAGAGACAGTGCGTATTCTGCGGCAACTAAATTGCTAACGTAAATTAATTCCTCTGTAAACGATTTGTTCTTATAAACATAACCGACTGAATTCATTAATGTAATTATTCAATTTCTATTTCTGTAAATAACATTTTTGAACATACATGTATTTTTTTTGTATGATGGTGCACTTTGTTGCAGTCAACCAATAAAATGTTCTGTTTGCCTTAATAGAGACAATAAACGAAGAAGTAACGGGTCGTATTTTTGTCGTTCTTTTATGCAACTATATGTATATTAGCCATTTTGACATCTCGGATCGCAAGACCTATCTAAATAATGCCAATAAGTTAATAAATTAAGAAAACCTTACTCCAACCGTAAACTATATTATCAGTGAAATCGCCCATAAGCTTTTGTGTACGTATTCCAATGAAGACAGCGCGTGATTACAACGAAATGATAACATTTTCTCGGCCGCTCTTCACTATCTACGAAATTGTAATCATCCCGTTGCCTTAACCCTTTTACCACAGAATCCCAAGTCTTAATAAACCTGTGGAAAAAGGGCTTATGAAAAAATTGTGGGAAAAGGAGAAAATGCTGGTTACCAGCATTTTCTCGTTTTCCCACAATGTTTTCCACTCATTCATAGAAAAAAAATAATCATTGAGCCACATTTTATTTATCGTCTGCAAACGCTTTCAGTTTGGACACGTGTGGAATTTTGTCGTCTGGTCAAGGGGTTTTAATCAATCCTCAGTGACACTTTGACAATGAGTGGACACCTGGATTATCTTGTCTTTACCAAACAGAGTAGAACATTAAATTCCAAAAAGTTTATTTCGTTTGAAACTTAGCATAGACCTGCGCTCATCAAATGGAATGGACTGGGGGGGGGGGAGCCATGCTTTGGAAAAAGGGGACTTAATCCAACTCCGTGATGCATGATACTAAGCAAGTCATCACATAGTTATGGATCCATAAAAATCAATTTTCTGAAACAAACGACTGGATTCTGATGCAGAATGATTCTTACTTTGATATGCAGAAAATTTGATAAAGGCAAAAGGTTTCGATCTAGGTCAGCCTGTGCAGACCACACAGGTCGGTCCAAGCCAAATGAACACAAACAATGAACTACAAAGTTTAATGTCATAGAATAAGCTTTAGATTTGAAAATTAGCCTCGTTTCGCCGCTATGACATGGCCTAGTTCATAAAGTCTATATCGCGTATGAATAAGTAAGAGAAACACCCAAACCACTCGAAAATAAAACCTAGCCACTGTCATTACAATAATAATAATAATAATTATTGTTATTATAACAATTGTTATGATAATAATAGTAATAATAATAATAATATCAGTCTCAAAATAAAGTTGTCAACCGTCAGATAAATGAACTTAAACGAAATGGTCCACTGTTTAAACCTATTTGCTGGCAAATTTCTACCAACACCTGTGAGTACTTTCAGTACTTTGATTTGTTATACTATGCTCGTAGACTAGACTATGTCTGAATCTTGGTTCAGACTCCTTGATTTATGTAGTCTGATCTCACTCTATTCTGACAGCAAAAGCAAATTCAGTCGTGATTAGATCTCTTAATGTTTTGATATTTCACGATCTAATTTATTAAAGCGATGACTAATCCTGTAAAATATGTCGGGAGTTTATCTATTTTGTTCGTGAAGGAATGAGAAAAATTTTCGTTTCGTGATGTTTGGAGAAAACTTTTGGATTTCGACAATTCAAATGGTAAATTAATTTTTCCCTTCATATTAGGTCCAAATTAGATAAATCTAATACGTGTACGAAAAGCCCAAAGCGAGTCATTAAAATCACTTAAAACGACGTGCAAGGTTTATCGAACTGAGGCAGCTAAACGTATCTCAGCGCACCTTTGAGGACAACGTAGATCTGCTTCAGGCTGCTCAGAACGTGCAGTATGATCTTAGATTTATATTATAACTTAACTCAGTCAAGCCTACAAAATAAATATTTTTTTTTTGATGGTTTAGCGTATGATATGTTTTTCTTTTAAAGTTGTCAAAAGAGGACGAATTTATTGAACCATGCTCTGTGAAAAGGGGGCTCAATGCATTTGCAAAAAGTATCGACCCAGGTCAGCCTGCGCAGTCCGCGCAGGCTGACCTTGGCCGAAACTTTTCGCTATCTTTAAATTTTCCGCATGCCAAAGGATAATTCTACCTCAAGACTCAGTCGGTTTTTTGTCAAAATGTTTTTTATGGATCCATAATTAGGCGTTGTCTTGCTTGGTATAATGCATTACAAAGATGCATTAAGCCCACTTTTCACAGCAATACGTATATCAGCGCACCTTTGTAGACAGTGGAAGTCAGGATCAGATTGCATCTGATCTTTGATCTAAATCGTTCTGTACGGTGATTTTTTTTTTTACAAACGAAATGATTTTCCAAATCGCTATACACGTATTTGAAATTTATTATATCCTTGGAAAAAAATATTATTTGATATATTTAGTAATTAAAAGGTTTCACTTATATTGTGACCTAATTATTTAATTCGCAGTCGTCACACGCAAAATCCTCTCTCTCTCTCTCTCTCTCTCTCTCTGTGTGTGTGTGTATGGTCATCCGCGTTAGTCAAAGAACCGTACATTATATGTCAACTAAGATCAGGGTCGTTCTTCATCAACCCTTCTTCCGAATAATTGAATTCTTGGTCTAATTCTTCTAAATTTAGAAAGTAATCACTTAGTTTAGCCAAACAAAAGTTGTGTTACTTCCAGATTTAGAACGATTCTTGAGAATAAGTCAAAGAATGATCTTAAGAATAGTTTATTATACGGACCCAAGTTTTACGTTCCGTGCAGTCTGATCTGATCCTGATTCACCGAAATTAACCCTCTAGTTGCCTTTGCATTCAGTCTAGGTCAAGATCAGACTGTACAAAACGTGCAGTCTGATCTTTGATCTACACTGTCCGCTTTGGTGATTCAAAAGCAGCTACAAAAATGGTCTAATTGTAGAATGAAATTGTCTACTGGGTTTATTCGGAGGCTTTAATCCTCTACCAAACGACAAAATTTTAGACTGGTCCAAACTGAAGGCATTTGCAGACAACCATTCAAATGTGGCTCCAACAATAGAATTTGTCTCTGAAATAAAAAAAAAAAGAACATTGTTGGAAAAGGAGAAAATGCTGGCTACTAGCATTTTCTCCTGTTCCAACAATGTTTCCAAAAGTCTTCTCTGTCAGGTTCGTTAAAACTTGGAATTGTGTAGTAAAGGGTTAAGGGTTGAAACCTTTTCCATCATATACAACTGTAGTAAGCAATGAATTGTGGTTTAGGACTACTCTCAGATGTTGAAATATAATTGATACCGTACTGAACTATTTATTTGCCTTCTAAATAAAGTCAACTTTTTCCCCCCGAAGTCTAAAAATAGAGTTTGGCAGCAATTGGAGATGATATTTATCAAGGTTTTGCATTATGCAGCTGATGGTGTTGATCGTAGATTAGACTGCACGTTCTGTGCAGTCTAATCTTAACCCATGCCATCCGCATTTATTTATTGAAGTTGGAGTCTACAGTGAAAGAGGTAAACAAATATACCAGAGTACCCTTCTAGAATTTTAAAACCGGAAGTGACAGACGGTCATGGCGTAGGTGGAATCTTAATAATTGTAAATCTGGGATGGTTTGCAAACGACAGGATTGGTTCGTGAACTCGACAAAATATCGATCTAATCGATTACATGTATACTGATGATCTCTTTACCAGACGATAAAATTTTGGACTTATCCAAACTGAAATCATTTGCAGACAACAAATTGAATGTGACAAAATAGGCGAAATGCGTAAGTGAAAGAGTAGAAAACATTGTAGGAAAATGAACAAATGTTGGTTTATCAGCATTTTCTCCTCCATTTACAATGTTTTTCAAACGCCTTCTTACTCGGGGTCTTTGAAACTTGGGATTTAGTGAAAAAGGGTTAAAATTTTGGTCCTTGATAAAAAGTAAATTATGAAATTTACTACAGACAGAAATATATATTGCCTATGAAAATGTAATTTTTCCATAATCTAAAAATTGTTTCGTCATGATATCTCAGCATTTAAAGTAACAAAAGCGGACAAAAGTCAACAAAGCGAGTGTTAAAATGAATTGAAATTTAAACCATACCATTTAAAAGTATGGAAATTATTGTAAAGATGACAATCTGTTATTGTACGGTTGGTCCAAGTGTTTGTCGCTGACAGAGAAATCAATTTCAAAACTGGGTTAAAGTTGCCAGGTTACTATACTTCTGTCTAATTTTTTACTGATTTCAAAATTATTTTTCTGCAAGTGACTAACACGTGGACCGAGCACACAATAATAGTCATCTCCACAATATTATCCATACTTTTATATGGTATCACTTAGATTTGAATGCATTTTAACACCTGCATTGCTATATTGGCAGCCATTGGGCCTTTAACCACTGTGGTGCTTAACCCTTTTCCACACAATCCCGACTTTTAACGGCTCTGTAAAAGAAGCCATTTGAAAACATTGTGGGAAAAGGAGAAAATGCTGGTAACCAGCATTTTCTCCCTTTCCCACAATGTTTTCAAACCTTCACAAAACAAATTCCACTTTTTCAGTCCCAATTATTTTATCGTTTGCAAATGCTTTCAGTTTGAACCAGTCTAAAATTTTGTCGTTTGGTAAAGAGTTAATACATGAAATAGACAATCTCATTTAGTACTAAAGATGCAAATATTTCAATTTCAAAACCGTTTTTGTCAGACTATTGAGCAAAGAGGCAAACGGTGTAGATAAAATATAATACGGTACATTCTGTGCAGTCTGACCTTTATCTACAATGTCTGCATAAGCAATTTAATCCGAGTTCAGGGTTACATTCAGAAGATGCATTAAGTCTTGACATATCGAAGAAATATGTTTGTTTGTTTGTTTGTTCGTTCGTTCGTTCGTTCGTTCGTTCGTTCGTTCGTTCGTTTGTTTGTTTTCTTGCTTGTTTGTTTGTTTGCTTACTTGCCTGCTCGCTCGCTCGCTCGGTGAATGGAGGGATGGGTGAGTGTAAATAACGCGGTTTTCAACATCATTTCAGTTATCTCGCTGCAGCCAATACACCTATCCATACTTTCCTGAAGTTTCTCCCACCAGTACTTTGCACAATATTCTTCCAAAGCCATTCCTCAACCATCGTTGAATATTATCAGCGATGATAGAAAGAATAAATCAAGCTCAAATGGTTGTCATCAATTCTCAGAAAGAAATTGGCCGAGCTGGAGATTCGAACCGGCGACAGCCCTGGATTCAAGTCGCTGTACGTTATTGAATGGACCACAGGACCCGACGTGAAGTTATCATCAGCAGAATTTATGAGTTTAACCCTTTGCCAAATGGAAAAAAAAAATATACACGACCAAATTTAAGACATTTTGCAGACAACAAATTTAATCAAGGCTCAAAAGGGTGATTCCATTATATGAAAGGGTGAAAAGGGTTGTTGGAAAAGGAGAAAATGCTGGTAACATTTTCTCTTTTTCACACAATGTTTTTTTTTTTAAAGCTTGAATCTTCAAAGTTGTTAGACACGGGATCTGGATAAAGTGTAACCTTTTACCTCACACTGATTCCGACTTTTAACGACTCTGAAGAAGAAAGCTTTGGAGAACATTGTTGGAACGGGGGAAATGCTAGCTACGAACATTTTCTCCCTTTTCCACAATCCTTTCTACCCTTTCACAGACAAATTTCCTCATTTGAGCCATACTGAATTTGTCGTCTTCAAATGCTTTCAATTTTGACAAATCTAAAATTTTGTCGTCTGGTAAAGAAATAAAAGAAATGCCTTCTATTTTGTAAATCTATCAAGCACTTAACTTTCCATTGATTATTTTAAAAATGGGCCATGCTTTGTGAAAAGGGGGCTTTAATGCGTCTGCAAAAGGTACCGACCAAGGTCAGCCTGCGCAGTCCCCGCAGGGTGACCTGGGTCGAAACTTTTTGATCTTGGTCAATTTTATGCATGTCCAAGGACAATTTAAAGTCATAGTTCAGCCCGTTGTTAGATAAAAATGGATTTTTATGGATCCATAATTATGTTATGACTTGCTCTGTATAATGCGTCACGGAGATGCATTAAATCCCCCTTTTGCCATAGCATGGCTCAAAAGTATGTCCGCCCCTCACCCCCGGTTTAGCTATTTACATGTACTTTTCTATTTGGGCCCATTAACCCTTTCCCAAACAAGCCCTGGTTTTCACGTGTCTGCAGTACAAGTCTTTTGAAAACACTGTGGGAAAAGGAGAAATTGCTCGTTACGAGCAATTTCTCCTTTTCCCACAGTGTTTTCTACCCTATCTGAGAACTTTCTGTCATTTTCATCAAATTGAAAATTGTCGTCTGCAAACTCTTTCAATTTGGACCAGTCCAAAATTTGTCGTTTGGGAAAGGGTTAAACCTTTACTATATGACAAAATTTTAGACGTGTTCATTTTGAAAAGATTGAAGACGATGAAATAAGTGCAGCTTAATAGGTGCGATTTGTCCTGGAAAGGATGCAAAACCTTTTGGATATAGGAGAAAATGCTGCTTACCAGCATTTTCTCATTTTCCCAAAATGTTATCCATACGCTTTTTCCTCTGGGCTGTTTAAACACGGGATTGTGTAGTAAAGGGTTAAAATCTATGTCAATCATACATTTTACACGCATAAAAAGCGAACGCAGTTTTGTCTTTTCTACATACTCACGTCTGGGGAATCGGTAAAAAGTATGCATAACTTCGTTTTTCCGACATATTTAGGTCCGGTGAATGGGAAAATGTAGGGGTAGTTTGGTTTTTCCCACATACTTGAGTCAGGTGAATGAACAAAATGTAGGCGTAGTTTTGTCTTTTTCACATACTGATGTCTAGTGAATTGGCAAAGTGTAGGCGTAGTTTTGTGATTCGCATATACTGATGTCTGGGGAATTGGCAAAGTGTGGGCGTAGTTTTGTCTTTTTCACATACTGATGTCTGGTGAATTGGGAAAGTGTAGGCGTAATTTTGTCTTTCTCACATACTGATGTCTGGTGAAGTGGCAAAATGTAGGCGTAGTTTTGTCTTTCTCACATACTGATGTCTGATGAATTGGCAAAGTGTAGGCGTAGTTTTGTCTTACTCACATACTGATGTTTGGTGAATTGACAAAGTGTAGGCGTAGTTTTGTTGTTGTTTTTTTTTTCCCACATACTGATGTTTGGTGAACTGGCAAAGTGTAGGCGTAGTTTTGTCTTTCTCACATACTGATTTTGCAGGCGTAGTTTTGTTTTTCCTACATACTTAAGTTTGATGAATGGGCAAAGAGCAGTGTTTTTCCGACACACTTAGGTCTGGTGAATGGGCCAAGATAAGGCGTAGTTGTGTTTAACTCACATATTTTAAGTCTCGTGAATGTGCAAAGAGCAAACATAGTTTTCCACGGGTTTTCCTACCTACTTTAAGTCTTGTGAATGTGCAAGGAGAATGCGTAGTTTTGTCTTTACGAGATACTAAGGTCTGGTTAAGGGCAAAGAGTAGGCACTTTTTTTTTTTTTCTCTCTCTCTCATAATCTAAGTCTGGTGAATGGGCAAAGAGTAGGCGTAGTCTCGCGTTTCAGAGATACTTAGGTCTGGTGAATGGGCCAAGATAGGGTGTATTTCGTTTTTTTCTCTCATAATCTAAGTATGTTGATTGTGCAAGGAGTAGGCAAAGTTTGAACGGTTTTCCGACATACTCTAAGTCTGATGAATGTGCCAGGAGAAGGCGCAGTTTCGTTTCCCTGCACACTTAACTCTGGTGAATGCCCAAAGGGTTGGCGTAGTTTTGTTTTCGTCTATTAAATGGGCAGAAAGTTGGCGTAGTTTTGCTTTTCCTACATACTTAAGTTTGGTTAATGGGCAAAAAGTGAGCGTAGATTTGTTTTTCTACATACATGTACTTAAGTCAAGTTTACGGACAAATAGTAGGCGTAGATTTGTTTTCCTACATATTTCAGTCTGTTGAAAGGGCAAAAAGTTGAAGTACTTTTGGTTTCCTACACACATAAGTCTGGATAACGGGCAAACAATGGGCGTAGATTCTTTTCGTACATAATTAAGACTGTTGAATAGGCAAAAAGATGTCAAGTTTTTATTTTCATACATCGTACTTTAGTTTGGTGATTAGACGAAGAGTAGGTGTAGTCTTTAAAGTTTTTTTTCCTATATACTTAATTCTGGTAAATGAGTAAAGAAAGGTTTTTCCAAATAAATTCTAGCCTGGCGAATAGACAAAGAGTGGGTGTAGATTTAGAACTTTTTTCCCCATATATTTAAGTCTGTTGAATGGGCAAAGGATGGGGGTAGTTATGTTTTTTTTCACATACATGTACTAAAATCTAGTAATTGGGGAGGTGTAGTTTTACAATGTGTTTACCTACATACTTAAGTGCGATGAATGGGCAAAAAATGGGCGTAGTTATGGTTTTTCTACATACATCAATCTGAAGAATTGCAAAAGAAAAAGCATTGTTTTGTTTTTCCTACATACTTAAGTCTGGTGATGAGCAAAGAATGGAGTTTTGTTTTATTTTTCTTATAACCTAAGAGCGCTGAATGGGCAAAGAGTGGGAGTAGTTTTCGAAGGTTCTTTCTTCATACTTAAATCTGATGAAGGAACACGAGTAGCTGTTGTTTTGTTTTCCTACATACTTAAATCTGCTGAATGGGCAAAAAGTGAAGAGTTCTTTTGTTTTCCTACATACTTAAGTCTGCTGAATGGGCATAGAGTGGGGTGTTTTGGTTTTTTTTTTTCCTGCATGCTTAAGTCTGCTGAATGGACAAATAGTGGGGCGTTGTTTTGTTTTCCTACACACTTAACTCTGCTGAATGGGCATAGATTGGGGCGTTGTTTTAGTTTCACATGCTTAAGTCTGCTGAATGGGAAAAAAGCGGGGCCTTGTTTTGTTTTCATACATACTTAACTCTGCTGAATGGGCAAATAGTGGGAATACTTTTACTTTCCTACATACGGAAGAGTTGGCGTAGTTTAGAAAGGTTCTTTCCACATGCTTAAGTCTAGTGAAGGGGCAAGGGATGGTGGGCGCAGTTCGCGATAGTTCCTTCCAAATACATGTACTTAAATCCGGAAAATGGGGAAAGAAGTGACATAGTGTTTGCTCTCTCTCTCTCTCTCTCTCTCTCTCTCTCTCTGAAATTTGAGCTAATAGTAGGAGGTATTTTGTTTTCTTTTCCCAAATGACTAAAGTCAGTTGTTATAGCTAGGTGTAGGCGTTGTTTATATAAAGACATTAGCCGGATAATCGAGCAATGACAAATTGTCATTTGTAATCTTAAAGACGATTTCAAGTCGGCGACGACCAGAGCGAACCAAGAGCGTAGGTTTCTTTTCAATATGTTTATGTAATTGTGAAACTGGTCATATAAGGCTAAAAAATCCGGATATTTTTCTCCCAGCCCGGTCCTATATGAAAACCGTAACTCTGGTCAATATACCGGGATTATATTGTCAAATCTTATCTCAAGTTGACTTTTAGTAATGGAAGGGCCGTATGTAAACTCCATTTATTCAAAAGGTTATTTGCTTTCCACGATATGACACTTGATATTTAATAAATATGCGTGAGGGAGGTCTAAAATTAAATTCTACATTTTCATTGGATAATGAGCACCAGCAGGCTCCACCTCCCCTTGTAGGTGAGAAAATGACGTTCTTCTGATAAATGGATTAGAAGCCGATAACGCATCCCAAAATCAAACAGAGCTATATTTGTGAATGCATACGAATTCAATATAGTGTATGTGGTGCACTGGGAAAAGTTACACTCTTTACCAGACGGTCAAAATTTTAGACATGTCCAAATTGAAAGGATTTGCAGACGACAAATAAAATAGTAACCGAATGGTAAGATTTGCCTTGTCGTAGGTAGAAAACATCGTGGGAAAAGGAGAAAACGCTGGTTACCAGCATTTTCTCTTTTTCCAACAATGTTTTTAAAAGTAATCATTCTCAAGGCCGTTAAAGCTTGGGACTGTTTGATAAAAGGCCTAAACATCGTAAATTACGTGTAAATAACAAGTTTTCAAAGTGTACAAACTTAGAGATTTCTGTTTCACTATTCACGGATGTGAACTTAAAAACGGATATTGCAAATAACGAATTTTCTTTAATCTGAAAACATTTGGAGGTGTCATTGCAGAAAAAGTGAAAAAAATGACTTCTTTTTTACTTGTGAGATAACGAAACTGGAAGTTGGGCCACAATGTCCGTGCATTGAGGTAAGAAATATTGATTTATTAATTGAATGGTGTTTTACGCCGCTTTGAACATTATTTCAGTCATATCACGACGACAGCTCGAGTTTCCATGTATGTCCTGGGTTCAGCATTACTAGGCTAGGGCTTTAGAAGTGTCTTGCCCAAGGACATACCCACGAAACGTCCAGTGCTTCTAGTAAGGCTCGTACCCGGGGCCTCCAGGTCACGAGTCCCACAATTTATCACTGAGTCAAGTAGGACCCCAGGTAAGCAACAAGTATGTACAGCTAGATTGTGGAGATTGCGGTTCTGTATCGTTCTTACCAATAATTTCATGATTGTCCTTTCAAGCGCCATAGGCAAAAACACTGACCTTTCGCGAACTGCATAGATCAAGATCAGACTGCACAATACGTGCAGTCTGATCTTGGATCTTTACCGTCCACTTGTTTACTCAAGCCTTCAAGTTTTTAAAGAAAATCTTTTGAAGCTTCGGTGAACATTTTACGAATTGCATGGATCAAGATCAGACTGCACAGTATGTGCACTCTGATCTTGGATCTATACTGTCCGTTTGTTTCGACAAATCAAAAAAAAAATCAGGGTTTCATAGAGTTGTATTTTTAGCCGCCGAAAGAGGCCAAGTTTATGAATGATCCATGCTCTGACAAAAGGGGGTTTTATGCATCTCCGTGATGCATTATACTAAGCACGTCATCGCATGATTATGGATCCATAAAATCCATTTTGTCTAACAACCGACTGAATCATGACGTACACTGGTCCTTTGACATGCAGAAAACTGACTAAAAGCAAAACGTTTCGGCCCAGGTCAGCCTGCGCGGACTGCGCAGGCTGACCTGGGTCGATACTTTTTGCGATGTATAAAGCCCCCTTTTCTCACAGCATGATTCAATTATATTAGGCGCTGACAGAATTAATTGATAACAGCAAAACTGACGGTATTCGAATTGGAGATCGGCCATGGAATTTGTGCAAATTATCACTGTATGCGGATGTTCAATAAGTGCATCGAAATTTAAAATTCTTTATTCTAGAGAGAGAGAGAGTGAGAGGGGGGGGGGGGGCAGGAGCGGACGGACGTTAACCTAAGGGAAAATTCTTTAAATTTAACCACGGAGTGAATGCTATATGGCTATTTTTGGATACATAAGTATCGTGCCGTATGTACGGACGGATGGATGCACGGACGGATGGATGCACGGGCGGACAGACAGGGGACATGACAACAATGGCACGGACAATTACAAGGAAAGTAGGACATGTAGACAGCAGCACATGACGTCAGCATAATTTCTTATTGCTTTTTCGACCAGTCATCAAAACCTCTGCTGAACTGTTTCCTCAAGATATGGCCCCCAGCCCTTAATCGAATCATCCGATATATTGAATGTTTATTGGATATTTAAAACTCTTTACCAACCGACAGAATTTTAGACTAGTCCAAATTGAAAGCAGTTGCAGACGACAAAAATAAATTTGACTGATATTTTGAAATTTGTTACGGGAAGGGTAGAAAACATTTTGAGGAAAGGAGAAAATGCTGGTTACCAGCATTTTGTCCTTTCCCCACAATGTTTTCAAAAGGTGTTTCCTTTAGGGTCGTTAAAAGTCGGGATTGTGTGGTAAAGGCTTAAATAACCAATTTTCTGTTTTCTTATCAGTAGCTAACTAGATAACTACAGAGCTCCAGGTTGAGGGAGTGATTTTGATTTCAAACCTGAAAATACTTATTATTCTCCACTAAACCCTATGTTATGGGTACTCATTAGAATCGTCTCATCGAGACGACTCTAATGAGTACCCACAACATAGGGTTTGGAGGAGAAATAATGGATTTAGAATACCATCACTCCCTCTTATCTAGAGCTCTGTTACTAGAAACTAGCCCCTCTTCTTTCTTTCAAGGACTTGTAGGGACGTAGATATGGCCCGCAACATGTGAAATGAGACCCCCGGACATTTGCGTAAAGTGTCGACCCGGATTAGCCTGCGCAGTCCGCGCAGGCTAATCCGAGACGGCACTTTACGTCTGCACAAGATTTTTCATACAGTAGACTTTCATGAAACAGAAAATCGCACAAAAACGGGAAGTGTCGTCTCGGATTAGTCACAGACTGCACGGCTGATCTGAGACGACACACTTTTACGCATATGTCCGAAAGCCCCTTTTCGTGTGTTGCACGCCATATGCACTAGAAACTTTCTTACCAACAATACAGAATGGCGAGAGTTTTTACCCGTAGGAAAAAGATATCTAATCTATTCAGGCATTCAATGCTGCAAATGGGCCATGCTTTGTGAAAAGGGGGATTTAATGCGCCTAGAAACAGTATCGACTCAGGTCAGCCTGCGCAATTCGCGCAGGCTGGCCTGGGTCGAAACTTTTTGCCATTGCTTAATTTTCTGCATGTCAAAGAACCAGTTTACCTCATGACTCAGTCGGTTGGACAAAATCGATTCTATGCATTCATAATTATGTGATGACTTGCTTGGTATAATTCCACAAGGAGATGCGTTAAATCCCTTTTTGCCAGAACACCGCTCAACTACCGGGTATATTCTAAACTAGAAGTATTTACGAGATCGGACATTACTTTAGAAAGCTATATAGCCACAGATATTATTGCAAACACGAGCTTTGATATTTGTCGCTGCACTATTTTCTGAACCTTTCGAGGTTCGAGTTTTTTTTTTTTTTCGGGTGTCCATATAGACCGATATTGCGAACTACTTTCCTTCTTACTTGAATATTCGAAACATTGCGATTTTCGATTAGCTACAGTTTTGAGAACGAATTTAAGTTTTGTATTGATGTTCTGATAAAGTTTCTCATACAATATTCCCCTTTCCCCCCCCCCCCCCGCCCCACATAGATAAAGGCTCCTCCGATGCACAATATATTTAACCCTTTAACGCACAATCCCGACTTTTAACAATCCTGAGAAAGAAAGCTATTGAAAACATTGTGTAAAAAGAAAAAAATGCTGGAAACTAGCATTTACCCCTGCTCCCACAATGTTTTCCACTCTTTCAAACACAAATTCCATCATTTGAGCTACATTTAATTTGTCGTCTGCAAATGCTTTCAATTTGGACCAGTCTAAAGTTTTGTCTTTTGGTGAAGAGTTAAGTAAAATCTTTTGGGGTCTGAACTCTTTCACAAGACGAGCAAATTTTGAACATTTCATTATTCTAGGTATTTGCAGACAACAAATCAAATTTCGCTCAAACGATAGGACTTGTCTTTCAAAGGGTGGGGATAAAAAGGTATTAAAAAGAGGATAAAAAGCAGATTACCAGAATTTTCCCCCTTTTCCACAATGTTTTAGGAAGCCTTCTGCAGAAAGGCCATAAAACACGGGACTGTGCGATAAAGGAATGAAGGCAGATGATCTGAATTTACAGGATTAAAATATGAAACTCCCCTTTTGGTCTGTCTGTTTTTCTGTCAGTCTGTCTGTCTGTCTCTGTCTGTCTGTCTGTCTGCTTGCCCGTCCGCCCGTCTCTCTCTCTCTCTCTCAGTCTGTCTCGCTGTCCCTCTGCTCTCAGACTGTCTCTCTGTCTCAATCTCTCTCATTGTCTCTCCTTCTCTCTCTCTCTCTCTCTCTCTCTCTCTCTCTGGTACAGCTACTATATCTACTAGAGATGACGAAGCTATGATATACATACTGACACCTTGACATTTTCTACTCCAGTGGGAAAATTCTCAAGTAAAGCGACACTTTACGGTGCTCTCCCTACAGGAAGCTCGTTCAAGAAGTCAGGTTTATTTACTTACGTTATTGTTGAGCGAAGTATGTCTCGGGATAAGTTTTTACAATTTACCAAACAATCCGGTTTCGTGATTTTGAAAAAGATGGCCTTTGAAAACAGTGTGGGAAAGAAGAAAATGCTTGTAAGCAGCAAGGAAAATTAACATCCATCATAGTTATAATACATGTATGTTGTATTATTTGCCATGCTCTGGCAAAGGGGGGTATAATGCACTTCGGTGATGCATTACACCAAGCAAGTCATCGCATAAATATGGATGTAAAATCTTGAATCCTGGGGTACAATGTGCGTACATAAGATTTACCAACAGCAAAAGTTTCGACCCAGATCAGCCTGAGCAAGTTTACCTGGGTCGATACTTTTTGCGAATGAATTATTGCTTAACTCTTTACCACACAATCCCGACTTTTAACGACCCTGTGAAAGAAGCCTTTTGAAAACATTGTGGGAAAAGGAGAAAATGCTGGTAACCAGCATTTTCTCCTTTTCCCACAATGTTTTCTACCCTTCCCAAACCAAGTTTCTTATTTTCTGTCTCATTTATTTTGTCGTCTGCAAATGCTTTCAATTTGGACCAGTCTAAAGTTTTGTCGTTTGGTAAAGAGTTAAGTATATCAGTAGTATAGGAGGGTAGACCTCGGACAAAAACCGTTTTGTCCGAGGTCTACCCTCCCTGAGTGCCATTTTGTCCGAGGTCTACCCTCCCTGAGTGCCATTTTGTCCGAGGTCTACCCTCCCGGGGAGGCAAAAGACCGGTCAAAATGTCAAACCGGAAGTAGATGTCCGCTTTTTCTGCCCCCCCATGCCACGGTCAGAGCCCCTTTTTAACTATCTCTGTGAAAAGGGGTCTTAATGCATCTGCGCGCACGCGCGCACGGATCGTAATGATATGGTTCGGCAGAGACTATCGTTGGACTTAGTCTTTTTTCTTCATCGGAGATAGATGTTCACCATCTTTGACGCGACTGGGGGTCCTTTTTTTAAACCATGGTCTGTGAAAAGGGGTCTTAATGCATCTGCGCGCACGCGCGCACGGATCGTAATGATATGGTTCGGCAGAGACTATCGTTGGACTTAGTCTTTTTTCTTCATCGGAGATAGATGTTCACCATCTTTGACGCGGCAGGGATCCTTTTTTAAACCGTGGTCTGTGAAAAGGGGTCTTAATGCATCTGCGCGCACGTGCACGGATCGTAATGATATGGTTCGGCAGAGACTATCGTTGGACTTACTCTCAAAAAGACCGGTCAAATTGTCAAAACGGTGGTAGATGTTCACCATTTTGACGCGGCAGGGGGTCCTTTTTTTTTAACCATGGTCTGTGAAAAGGGGACTTAATGCATCTGCACGCACGCGCACGGGTCGTAATGATATGGTTCAGGCAGACACTATCGTTTAACTTAGGCTTTTCTCTGTCATCGTTGGACTTAGTCTTTTTTCTCCGTCTTCGTTCGCCTCAATCTTTCTCTATTACCGTTGGACTTAGTCTTTTTTCCCACGATATGGGTTATTTCCCCCTCCTCAGCTTGGCTCAGGCAAATACCATCGTTGGACTTAGTCTTTTTTCCGTCTTTTGTTCGCCTTAGCCTTTCTCTATCACCGTTGAACTTAGTCTTTTTCCGTCTTTTGTTCGTCTCAATCTTTCTCTATCACCGTTGGACTTAGTCTTTTTTCCACGATATGGGTTATTTCCCCCTCCTCAGCTTGGCTCAGGCAGAGAGTATCGTTGGACTTAGTCTTTTTTCTCCGTCTTCGTTCGCCTCAATCTTTCTCTATTACCGTTGGATTTAGTCTTTTTTTCCCACGATATGGGTTATTTTCCCCTTCCTCAGCTTGGCTCAGGCAAATACCATCGTTGGACTTAGTCTTTTTTCCGTCTTTTATTCACCTCAGCCTTTCTCTATCACTGTTGAACTTAGTCTTTTTTCCGTCTTTTGTTCGTCTCAATCTTTCTCTACAGTCGTTGGACTTAGTCTTTTTTGAGTTGTTCTTTGTCTCTATTACCGTTGGACTTAGTCTTTTCTCCACGATATGGGTTATTTCACCTCCTCACCCACCGTTGGACTTAGTCTTTTTTCCACGATATGGGTTATTTCACCTCCTCACGCTGGTTCAGGCAGAAAGTATCGTTGGACTTGGTCCTTTTTTCCGACTTTGTCCGCCTCAATCTTTCTCTATCATCATTGGACTTAGTCTTTTTCTTCGGCTCCTAGCTGTATGATCTTTAGATATCTGTCTGACGAACTCAGTCTTTTTTTTAAAAACTAGCTTTAGGGGATAAAGACCGTATTGTTTTGTAACTTGTCTATAAGATCTGAGAGCTGAGTTTATTTATAGCACTATTTTGTCGATTTGATTGAATTAGTCAGACAAGATTTGACACCTTTATGCTATATGCTATCTTCTGAGTTGGTCAGAGATGGTTTATAGTATAAATCCTTACCATACAAGCATCGTGTTGGGTTAACCTTGTTTGAGTTAATTCGAATTGGAGAATATCGTTTGGAATGTAACTCTTGGAATGTAACTCTTGGGATGGTACTCAGTCGTAAAATTGACAAGTCTCGAAGATAGGACTTTCTGGAATGAATGTTAGCTCTGAAAAGAGCTGTTTTTATCATTCTCTGGATTGGAATTAAATTAATCATTCGAGCAAGTTAATTCCAAAATCAGAGAAAGATAGAGGATTCTAAACCTCTTCATCATCAACTCATTGGTTGGTTGATATCACAGACTCCCCAAAGATTGGATCATCAGTTGGCATAACCCAAAGATCGGGGTAGAAATTAGGTGCTGGGTTCTGGGTATAGGGGTTATACCCTTGTCTTGCAGAGAACTCAGCCGACGTCTTTGTCTTTTGGCGTTTTCTCTTCTCCTCATTCCTTCGACTTTTAGCAAATAGTCCACAGCAGAATCTGAACAAACCCATCGTGGAAATGAAATGGCATATAGAGAAATTTGCTGGTTTTATAGCTTGGTGGAGGGTTTGACCTACTTTTCGTCTTGAAATTAAGAGTACGAACGTGGGCGAGACCATGTAGATAGAATATAATGTACTATATGATCTATCTACATTTTTTCCAAGACTGATATTTTGTGGAGGAATTATCTTTGTGGAAAAAAGAATGAAAAAACACCATTTAAACAGTATAACTTTTATTTGAACAGAACTGAACAATGAACTGAGCAATGAACATATTTACAACAAACACATAGATAAAAGAACTATTATACATTTATATACTATTTGTGGGGAAAAAGTCTCTGAGCTTTATTGAATAGAATTCCATACTGCTGATTGAACCATAACACTACATCTCGATCGTTTCGTCGATGTTCCGTTGAGAGGAATTTCTGTTGAAGATATTTCTGTATGTTGTATCCTCTGGCGACAGCATCCAATACGAAGATACAGTAAAACCCGCAAACTTTTCCCTGTGGACTCTGAAGAGTTTGTCGATTGTATCTCCACGAATAAGAATGATTGTCTAAAAAGTTAATGATTTCTGGCTCAAGTGGTGGTAGTCCGTAGGGATCAAAGTATAGTACATCACCATTATTGTTGAATATCACGGCTACCCAATGTTCTCCTGGACCGGTTGATTTCTCTGTGTTCACAATGTAGGCTTTCACATGATCCGGTTTTTGTCGAGGTAAGTGATCTTTTGCACAGACTTTTGCCTGTAGATTTTTTATCCACGTTCCATGATCCAATATGTATTGAATTTCAGAAGTATACATTTTTCTAATCACTTTCTTCCCAGGATTGTTTTACTTTGTCACACCAGTATTGTAACCACGACTCCGTGAATTCAGATAAAATGTTTTGTTTTATATTTCGCCATAATCTGTAGGCTTCCACATAGTCACTTTCATCGAGTTTCATTTCTATGAGTTCAGGATACCATTTTTCCATGATTTCGTATGGATTTAATTCCATCATGGCTTTTTCTATGAACATATCTGTATGTTCTTGTCTATCCTTGAATAAACACAGTTCATGCTGTGTTTGACTGGGATGATCCACTTGACATCCGTAACACTGGTTGGTAACTTCACTGACAATAAGATTTTTTAATTTTTCAGTCATATGTTTTTCGAAGCTGTTGTGAATGTCATTTTTCCGAGTAGAGATGCACTTCGACACAGAATATTTCACTTTTTCTGCTTCTTCTCTAAGTGTTATAGCAAATCTGAGTCCCAACATTGTTTTTTAGTTCTTTAGTCCTGTAGATAGTCCTGAAAAGGGCTGTTTTTCAATAGTCCTGAAAAGAACTGTCGTTTTCGATATTATATTCCTTAGTCCTGAAAAGGACTGTTTTTTTGTGAAAGCTATCTTTTTGATCAGAGAGTTTCTGTTGGTTTTTTCCAGGCTTAATAATCTGTGATAACTTCTCTCAAACTGTTGATTTCAATCTGATTGTCAAATTCAGCAAAGACAATAACGTTGATAGCTGCTGCCAGAGCTTGACCAAACTGAAGTTCAATTCGAAGATTTCCAGTTTTTATAGGATGAAGTTGTCCTTCTTCACTACCTTGATCCGCTGTCAAATCGTATCCCCACAAACAGTATCCACCAACATAGTCTTCTTTACCAATATTAAATGATTTATTAAGTGCTAAAGATGAGTTAGCCTGATACAATGATAGAAAGGATTTCAAATACAATCCTGCTTCAAAGTTAGGTTCAAAGGGTCTGTTATGAATACTGTGACCATTACATGATACATCAATTTTTGACAGATTAAAATGTTGAAAGAAAAATGGATTTCTGTTATAAGCCCCATTATAATCAGTATTTGCTACCATTGCAATGAAAATGCGTTTTGGAAGTTGTCCTTGAAACAGATGATCTTCAACTTTAGACTGAAGACCTGTAGAAATGGTAAAAGTTTTTACTTCAACCCTGCGAATAGGAATTTTCATGTTTTGCTGAGCAATAACATGATTTAGATCATTTGCAACAACAGGCAACAATTCGACATTTCGCACATGAAGACTGACTGTTTCCAGTACAATTTTTGGATCTGGTGCAGCAGTACCTCCTGTGAGACAAAAGTTTAGCGAAGATCTGTTTAATCTAAGTCTGATTTCAATACCATTGGGTAAATATTTTTCTTGTTGAAACAGATCAAGATGCAAACGTCCAAAAAGTTCGGCGGTTCTACTTCGTTCAATTTCAAGCATTCTAGCTTGTAAACCTTCATTAGTTCCATCATGGTTGAGTGAATTGAAATGAGCAGAGGTGTCTTCAATCCAAAGATTACCAGCTTTCAAATGCGTAGTCTTGCTGTCAGAATTATATGACATAAGATTTTCGATATATGCTCTGTATGGATAGGTATCTGAATTGCTGGTGATTAGTTTATTATTTAGATACAAATCGACACTGCTAAACAAACTGTGCAGGAAGTTGTTTACAGGGGCCACATTTGCATTGACATCTAAATCAGCACCGTCAGCTTGAACGACTTTGTATTTGACATACAAATACGATTGTGACAGATCTGTCCAATGTTCAGTTTGAGGTGGTATGATGAATTCTATCGGTGCATTGTTTGCCAAAGATGATATTGGGAAATGTTCAATCCATTGACTTTCTTGCATCGTTGTCATTGTAGGTGGTACAGAAAGAACATCAAGTTCTGACTTACTGCATTCACAAGAACCGTTTTGCATCATTTTTATATAATTCAAGTAAATGAATTCAATATATTAATCCAATATATTAATCAAAGATATCAAGAGGTCGTCTGTCTCTTTGCCTTATGATCTTACCACTGCGAAGGCGGTAGGGGGAATGACGTGGTTTTCGTGATTTTCTTTTATTTATCCCTGGTATTACCTTTTCTGCTAGATCATGAATGGCTTGTTTTCCCCTTGAAATTACAACTTTTTTGGGGTTTTTGCCACGTAAAAGGATATCTTCTACTACACCTATTCCTTGTTTGATTCCTTCTTTTTTCACAGCATTAAAACCAGATTTAATCAACGGTTTAAGCAATGGAGTCACTACTTTAATTGCCGATTTAAATAGCGAACCTAACCCATAGCCATACTGATGTTTTACACCACGATAAACTGGTAGCATTTTTTAAATGATTTTCAATGATTGTCAGTTAAACGTTGCCTGAAATGTAACTTCACTATTGTCTTACCAGTAATGAAATGAACCGGTATACCTAAATCCCCTGTTATTTGAATGTGAATATGATCGAAATCGGATTTCGAAACGGGAATATAATGCGGTATTGTAATTTCATGATTGGTATGTTGAGAACCATAACCATTTTCAATCAAATCGGATGTTTTGAAAGGCAGAACACGAAGTATGGGAGCAAGTGTATCACCCACTATAGTGTGTTCAGCAATATCTGAATAAATATACAGATGATTGTAGCCAGCATCAATGTTTGGATTATATTTAAAGTATTTGAAAATATTTTTACCCTGAAAAAATGTATCATGTTTGAATTCTGGTGATCCACCCAGTTTTAAAAACAGGGATGGATGTAATTTGATCCCTGTTTTTATAATATTATTAAATATAATTTTCGGACGTTTGGTTGAAGATGAATAAGTGATGAACACACCCGACGAATCCTTACGAAGAGCAGGACCTATAGTGGATTGAATCACATCATTGATCGTCTCTATAAGATGTTCAGGTGAAACGTAACTCCCGGCTGGAAAGGAAAATCGAATTGCCCATTTTATTATATCATTTCCACTATTTCGTCTTAATGGAATTATTTGTATATTATCTCCTCTTTTGTCTATCTGTGATATTAATTTGACTAATTCGTTATCCGTTGTTGTAAGATCGAACTCTGCTTCTTCTGCACTTATGTTTAAGAACTGAGAGGGGGTAATAAGTTGAACTAGTGCGACTTCCCAAGTTTCCTTGTCAATATGAACTGTCTTTGGTAAATGAACCTTAAAACAACATTGGGTGTTGTTCGGATAAAGGTCCATGGAACTATCACTGGGTAGAGTGAGATAAAACGAATTCATTTTTTACTATCAATCCACCCTGACTGCTTTTGTTCTGATCTGCTGAATTTTAACCCTGGTGATGGAAGAATATATCCAAGTGAGCTGCTTAACAGGATCAGCCACAATTCACGATCTTGACTTTGAATACTTAAATGTACTATTGAGGTTGCAATAATTGCATAAATGACTAAAATCTGTGAAATATAGGTAAACTGATTCTTTGGGACACGATTTCCACAACAATTGTAGTTCTTACTGATACTACTACTACTACTGCTATCGAAGTTTTCTATTCCGAACTTTTCTTCTATTCCAGACTTTTCTGTTCCACACTCAATGTTTGACTGTGGATTCATTATGAATGTGGTGACTTTTTATAACTTTTTCTTAAGTTATAAGATTTTTTTTAATAAGAAAAGATGTTTTCACAACACCAAAATAGGATTACACCAAACAGGATTACACCAAATAGGATTCTGGTATCCAACTTTGAAATTTTTTTGGATAACCTTTCCAGTTGACTTTTATTTCTTTGATTAATTTTTTACCCTTACGTCTTGTACGTCTATCAAGAACTGAGTCAATTTCATAAATATCATCATCTTTTATTAATTGAAGTTCATATTCATAATAAGTTCCCAAAATCTGTTCTCCCAGTAGATCTTTTACTTTATAGGTAATAGGCGAAAATGTTTTGTTGACATGACTGATTTCAAATATTTCTTGCGTCCAATTTGGTAAATAACCCTTATCAAATGTACGTTTTGTTTTATTGATTCGAACATGATCTCCAATTTTGAATTTCGGCTTTTTTGTCATTACATTTGTCGATAATTGAGGATACAGATTTCTTGAAATCTCTGCCTCATTGGATTTTGTTACCATTACAGGAGATGTTTTTATACTTCTGTGAAAAGTATGGTTGTAATTCTTAACTAAAGAATTCAATACGTCAATGTAACGTCTTGTTTTCTTGTACGTAAAGTATTTCCACATTCTCGTTTTCAAAGTTCGTTGAAATCTTTCAACAATGCTTGCTTTTGTCTCTGGGTTTTCAGTGGTGAAAAAATGAATCTGATTCTTTTTCAAGTAGTCTTGAAACGATTTGTTTTTGAATTCCGAACCTTTGTCTGTTTGAAGCGCTAAAGGTTTTCGTTTTGATTTCTGAACGATAGATTGAAATGCTTTGATTAAAGTTTTACCCGTTTTGTCTGGAATAGGGATAACCCATGAAAATCTCGAAAACACATCAATCACACAAAGTAAATATTTCTTGTTATTATTTTGTTTTGCTAAATGTTGCATGTTAGCCAAATCAGCCTGCCATTGATAATCTATACCACCTACAATAGTTTTTCGTCTTTTGAAACGACGACGAATCGGTTTGTGTAAGGTGTAGGTGGATTCACCCTGTAACCATTCTTGAACATCTTTGTATCTTATTCCTTTCAAAACAGATTTCGCAGCGTGATACAATTGCTTTACTCCACTAAATGCAACAGTACTTTTAGGATCATAAAACAACTTTCTTAACACGTAATCAAGTTTTGACTTTACCATGCCTCCCATGACTGAAGTGTTTTACGGCTCGGAGTCTTTTTTATAGACTTTGGGGGAGTTAGCAGTTCTTTAACATAGAATTGCTTCAATCGTTCTCTTTCTTCAGGTTTCATGTATGGAGATTTTTCTTTTATTCTTTTCATACTTCTTTTTATAGGAGTTAGCTTAGTACTTTTTCGTACACTTTTTGGTGTGTGAAATAAGTTATCGGAATCTCCATAGGATTCTGCATGGGAATCTTCATCTTCGCTCAATGATTTACTCGGTGATTTATCATGGACTTTTTGTATCCATTTCCATCTGTTCAAATTGCCAATAACTTCTTGAGGTATATTACTTTCATGTAATGCCTTTGAAAATGTTTTCCATCCTCTGGGCTCGATACCTTTTCTTTGACGTATCGCATCATTGACAAGATCAATAATATTGGAACCATGAATGCGTGTACCTTTATATGACACCACCCCTTGTTCGTCCCAAGTTAAATTATCGTTGTCTTTTATCATACTCAAAAGTAACTCAGCTTTTCTTTTCATGGTTTTTGGTACACTTTGCAAAATTCGATCATATAAGACAACAGATTGCAGTCCAACAGATGGTGATCCCTGTACACTATCATCAGTTTTTGGAAGAAAATTGATCGAAGTTGGTTTTGTTTTCTGAAGCGAATTTTGTAACTTAATCAAAGTTTCGCCATATCTTTGAGCCTTTTCTGTTTCTGACAGATCGGTACTTTGTAAAATCTGACTCATATCTTGTCGAAGATGTGATGCATCTGCAACTTGTGGATTAGGTGGTAAACGAGGTTTTTGAGCTTGTTCGGCTTTCCATCGTTTCATATTTTCTAAGACCTGGAAAGGCACGATAACCATTTTTCTAACAGACATAATTTCTTATCTATAAGATTTTTTATCTACAAGATTTTTTGTCTACAAGATTTTTATCTATAAGATTTTTTTTCATTGAAAATTTTTTATCTACAAGGCTTTTAGAGCTCCTCCTATTCCTCCGATAACGGCTTTTCCTAACAAAGGTAATAATGCAGGTGCAAGCAATGAAAGAAATCCACCTTTTTGATTTAAAATTTGTTTTTTATCTTTTACAGAGACCGATTTTGAAGCTAAACGTCTGAGATGTTGTCGGCTTGAATACAACTTCTTCTTCTGATCTGGTGA
The DNA here is from genome assembly GCA_945859785.2 of Tridacna gigas. NCBI lineage: Eukaryota > Metazoa > Mollusca > Bivalvia > Cardiida > Cardiidae > Tridacna > Tridacna gigas. The sequence goes on along the minus strand of OX244030.2, from coordinate 9,796,675 downwards.
TAAATGTACATTGCCTTTTAAAACATTATGACAGCATTCCGATATACACCTTATCGCTTCTGAGGGTGAATCTTTGACAAGCTTTTTACGTATTTTTGGTGTAGCCTGTATCATGGCCATAACCATCGATCCGTGTTTTTTTATCAGAGGTCTTTTCTTCATGTTGACTTTATCACTATTTCACATCAAATGAAAATAAAAGTTCCATGTCACTATCATTTATACCTGATGTTTTATCATACTGTCTTTTTTTTTACAAAAGAAAACTACGAATCGGAATCAGTGAGTTCTTCATCCTCGCTTTCTTCTACATCTGACCCTCTGTCGGGCAGAGGAATGGTTCTTCCACCACCAAGATGAATCAGACGGTTGTCATAGTCAACACGATATTTTCCTGTGTCAAGGTTATATTGGATTATATCCCCAGACAGTCGATCTTCTGCCTTTCTACCTTTTTTATATTTAGCTAATGTATTTGGAGACCATGAGGCGGATGGAATGGATTGAAACTTCAATTTTTTCCCTGGTTCTATAAATTGTGAATACTTTGTTCTGAGTTTTTGCATTCTTTCACTTAATAGTTCCTTTCTGGATTTCGGATAGCGTTGATGTTCTGAAATGCTGCTTCCTACAGGTCTTCGCATAGTAACAAATCTTTCATCAATTATAGGTGGTGAGGTGGTGGTTCTTTCATCAATCATAGGTGATGAGGTGGTAGTTCTTGCATCAATTATAGGTGGTGAGGTGATAGTTCTTGCATGCGTTTTCGGGGGTTTTCTCTTCTTTGGAGATTTTTTCTTCTTTGGAGACTTTTTCTTCCTTGGAGAATTTTTCTTCTTTGGAGATTTCCTCTTTCGCGGAGCACGTTTTCGAGGTTGCCTTTCACCCCCAAATTTCCTAACGGTTTTAGTTCCATCCCATCTCAGTAAACTTCTGATAATAACACCACCTAGAAATCCACCACCTCCAGGTTTTAAAATAATTCTACGTTTAATTTCCTCATCAATATTCGGATCTGCTAACTGCTCGATATCTGCTCTATGTTTTGTCATATACGTGGTGGTTTGTTTTGGTAATTTGATTTTATCTTCAATGATGTTTTGTGCTGCCAACGTAAACCATTTTAAAATTTCTTTTAATCCTGCTTTCAACACAGATTCTCTTTCATATCTATTGGTTTGTTGACTTAAATTTCGCAAAGCAGCTAAAATTGAAGTTGGTGTGGTTGGTAAAGCCATGTTTACTCACTGTCGCCTATTGATAGAATGACAATATAAATTAAAATGAAGTCATTTTTATTTTAAAAAAACATTGTAACGATTAAGCAGGGGAATAAACGGTTGGACCTCTTTCGTCTTCTTCATAACGATGGAATATATCTGTTCGCAGTCTTAATTCTTTATTTGTTCGTGAATGGAAATCGATGACAAGATATCCATGATCCACCGATGTAGCATCTTCATAAGCAGACAGTAAATGTGGGGCTTGCATTTGGTGAGCTAGTGTTTTAATCTGATTTTTATCTCGCTCATTTCGAAATAAAATCATGTATCTTGAATTAAGACTGATGGTTCGACTCGATTTCGATTGTTGAAACATATTTTGTGTGATATAAATCACGGTTGCATTACGGTGATGTCCTTTTCTTGTAAACCAAAGTTTAATTTTTTCCTCATCTTTTTCACCCAGCATATCATCAAAGACGATTAAATGCGGTATAGATACATCGCTGACAAGCTCGTTTTCATCGTCAGGAATTCCTTCCACGAATTTTATTAATTCAAACTGCGAATTGAATTTCTCATGCATAAGATTGTAAGCATACTGCCATTCTTTGTAACACCAGACAACTCTTTCAGGAACGATATTGAACAAATCTTCTCGATAGTCAATTAATTTATGAACAAAGACTGTCTTTCCACAACCACTCGGACCTGTGATGAAAATATTACAAGGATGTTGAAATAAAATAGCTTGTACATCCACCTCCATGATTTCTTTACTTTTCTCTTTAAGGATTAATAATAAAATGACAACATAAATAACGATGAAAGCATTTTTATTCAATCATTTCTTCAAAAAAAGATCAGTCTTGGAAATTGTAGATAGATCATAACATTCTATGTGAATGAATTTTTACAGTACGTTATGTTCTATCTACATGCTCACCTACCGTTCGTACTCTTAATTCAAAGACAAAAGCAGGTCAATCCCTCCACTAAGCTATAAAAATCCAGTGAACTTTTCCTATAATCATTCATCTCTCGTTTCTCGAGTAGTGCAAATAAATTATAAAGTATACCAAGACGAGAAAAAATCAAATATGGAGCAGGTAATTTTTCAATTTTAAAAAAATCTTGCAGAGAGAGAAAAAACTTTTTTTGGGCGATAGAAAAAATTTTTACGATTAAAAAAATCTTGCAGAGAGAAAAAACCTTTTTATCGATAGAAAAATTTTTTCAAAAAATCTTACAGAGAAAAATTTTTTCAAATAAAAAATCTTACAGTCAAATTTTTTCGATAGAGAAAATTTTTACGCTTAAAAATTTCGGATAAAAATTTTCGGATAAAAATTTTTTACAATTTAAAAAAAGTTTTGCAGATTAAAAACTAGGGTCGAATAAAACTAGGGAGGAATAAATCTAAGATCGGGTAAGTCTAGACGAACTGATTTCCGGGAAATGCCGGAAAAAAACCCACACTCAGATCATATAATCAGACAATGTCTAAAGATCATACTGCTAGGAGCCAAAGAAAAGACTAAGCCCAACGGTGATAGAGAAAAGGTTGAGACGAACAAAAGACGGAAGAAAAGACTAAGTCCAACGGTGATAGAAAAAGATTAAGGCAAATAAAGACGGAAAAAGACTAAGCTCAACGATACTCTCTGTCTGACCCAGCGTAAGTAGGGAATATAGTCCATATCGTGGAAAAAAGACTAAGTTCAACGGTGATAGAGAAAGGCTGAGGCGAACAAAAGACGGAAAAAAGACTAAGTCCAACGATACTCTCTGTCTGACCCAGCGTAAGTAGGGAATATAGTCCATATCGTGGAAAAAAGACTAAGTTCAACGGTGATAGAGAAAGCCTGAGGCGAACGAAGACGGAGAAAAAAGACTAAGTCCAACGATCCTCTCTGCTTGACCCAGCGTAAGTAGGGGATATAGTCCATATCGTGGAAAAAAGACTAAGTTCAACGGTGATAGAAGATTGAGGCGAATAAAGACGGAAAAAAAGACTAAGTCCAACGATGATCTCTGCCTGAACCAGCATGAGGAGGGGAAAATAACCCATATCGTGGAAAAAAGACTAAGTTCAACGGTGATAGAGAAAGGCTGAGGCGAACAAAAGACGGAAAAAAGACTAAGTCCAACGATACTCTCTGTCTGACCCAGCGTAAGTAGGGAATATAGTCCATATCGTGGAAAAAAGACTAAGTTCAACGGTGATAGAGAAAGTCTGAGGCGAACGAAGACGGAGAAAAAAGACTAAGTCCAACGATACTCTCTGCCTGACCCAGCGTAAGTAGGGGATATAGTCCATATCGTGGAAAAAAGACTAAGTTCAACGGTGGTAGAGAAAGATTGAGGCGAACGAAGACGGGAAAAAAAGACTAAGTCCAACGATGACAGAGAAAGACCAAACCGAGTGAAGATGGTGGCACATCTTCTTTTTCCCCGAGTCATTCTGTGGTGTCACACGTTTTCAATTCAAATTTTTGGCGGGAAAACGTCTCGGCCAATCAAAATGCAGGATCAACCCGAACAAAACATAGTGACACACCATTCTTTGCTAGGAATTCCACTTCCGGTTTACTCTTTTGTTTTTTACATTTTTGCAGTGGTGTGAGGAGGGGGGGCAGAAAAAGTGGACATCTACTTCCGGTTTGACATTTTGACCGGTCTTTTGCCTCCCCGGGAGGGTAGACCTCGGACAAAATGGCACTCAGGGAGGGTAGACCTCGGACAAAATGGCACTCAGGGAGGGTAGACCTCGGACAAAACGGTTTTTGTCCGAGGTCTACCCTCCTATACTACTTATATCTAGGAATGTAGTTTTTCGTTTATAATGTTTAAGATTTTGAGCCGTGCTCTGTGAAAAAGGGGTGTGTGTTATATATATATATATATATATATATATATATTTTTTTTTTTTTTTTTTTTTTATTTTTTTTACCGAAAAACAATTGGGTCTAACCCTTACGAAGTGAAACACTATAGCCACTAAACTATAGCAGGGTCCGTATTCACCAACCATTCCTGAGAACGTTCTCAGTCTCATTCTCCGGAATTTTCTACATTTAATAGTAACACAGTCTCTGATTGGTTAAACCACTTGATTTGGCCAGTCAAAAGCCGTGTTACTTTCAAGTATAGAAAATCTTAGAGAATAAGACTAAGAATGTTCCTTAAGAATGGTTGGTGAATACGGACCCAGTCTTGTGAAATTGATTAGGTTCGAACAAATCTCTCATGCACATACATCACTACGCGTAAACATCCTGCACCCAATACTGGTAATACTGACTTTGAAAAAAAAGGGACTTTTGTAACGTTGATTTATCTATATCCAAGGCGCGCATATCACCACGCGTAAACATGTCACTGCACCCAATATAACTCTAACTCGATAAACCTTTCATTAACAGTTTAGATCATTGTTTAATTTTGGGAATACATTTTTAAAGCCACGAACAGTGACGAGATAATATAACCGTTATCGAGTTGGGTTTATAAATTATCACTTCACGGTACGTGATTTTAAACTTGTTATCCTAAACATAAATTATAATATAAGCTGATAATGAAGGTTTATCGAGTGAGAGTTATACCGGTAATGTTCACTTTGAAAAATAAAAACACCCTGCATAAAGTTATCTATCCAATGCAGATAGAAAAAAAAAATAATCAAATTTACCGTAATAAACGCCGATAAACCCGTTACCACAGAATCTCGAGTTTTAACGACCCTGAAAGAGATGGCCTTTGAAAACATTGTGGGCAAAGGAGAAAATGCTGATAACCAGCATTTTCTCCTTTTTCCACAATGTTTTCTATCCTTAAATTACCATTTAAGCCATGTTTAATTTTTCGTCTGCAAATAAATGCTTTCAATTTGGTCCAGTCAAAAATTTTGTCGTCTGGTAAAGCGTTAACCCTTTCAAAGATGATTGACGAAACCAGGAGGTTTTTATTTTTTCTCAGCTGAGTTGAACATGAATAAAGTTGAGTCAGGCTCTAGCAAAAGGGGGCTTAATGCATCTCGGTTGGCGCATGATATCAAGTTAGTCATCACATGATCTTGGATCCATAAAATCTATTTTTTAACTAACAACCGACTGAATCATTAGGTAAACTGGTCCTTGGACATGCAGAAAATTGACCGATAGCAAAAAGTTTCGGCCCAGGTCAGCCTGTGCGAACTGCGCAGGCTGACCTGAGTAGATATGTTTTTCAGATGCATTAAGCTCCCTTTTCACAGAGGATAGCTCAGGTTTATAGGAACTGACCTACTTTCCTCTGAAATTGCACAGCTGTTATAACCCAGCCTGTAAATCAGAACGCTTGACCGGCGTCTCCAAAGCAGGCTAAAGCAGGTTCGTATTCGCCAGCCATAGTTTAATTTAACTCTTTACCAAACGACAAAAAATGTGGACTGGCCCAAACTGAAAGCATTTGCAGACGACAATTGAAATGTGAATTAAAGTATGTAAATTGTCCTGGATAGGGTAGAAAACATTGTGGGAAAAGGAGAAAATGCTGGTTACCAGCATTTTCTCCTTTTCCCACAATGTTTTCAAGAGGCTTCTTCCTCAGAGTCGTTAAAACTCGGGATTGTGTGGTAAAGGGTTAAGAATTTCTGAACGTAACACGACTTCTGATTGGCTGAACCAAATGGTTTAGCCAATCTGAAGTTGCGTTACTTTAAAATCTAGACGATTCCGAGTACGTATTTACCAACCATTCTTAAGAACATTCTTAGTCTTATTCTCCAAGATTTGCGAAACTTGAAAGTAAAACACAGCTTCTGATTGGCTGAACCAAGTGGTCTAACCAATTTGAAGTTGCGTTAATTTCAAATGTAGAAAATTCTGCAGAATAAAACTAAGAACATTCTTGAGAATGGTTGGTGAATACTGGCCCAGATATTCAGGTTTTTTTTTTAATCTTGTTTCGCTAAACGTTTGTATTATTGAAAGACGATTCGGTCATAAATTATGACGGTAATTTGTTTACGGGAAACAAGCTGTGTCTTATAAATGTACTTGTCAAAAACAAATACACAATCGCTGTTAATTTCCCTTAGCCGTCAAGTTTGTCTCTAAGATACGAAACAGCGGTTGTTGTTGAAATTTTAGCTCCGTCACGTCCATTTATAGTGGTTCGCTGGGGTAGCATCACCTGTCAAGTTTGGTTCGACTCCGTTTGCCCTTTCTCTTCTTTTATCAAGTTTGTACATCTTTTATCTCTGGTGTGAACGCTTTGTCAGTTTATCCTCTTCTTATCAGCTGGGTCTGTATTAGCCAACCATTCTGAAGAACGTCCTCAATTGTATACTCTAGAATTTTCTAAATTTGAAAGTAACACAACTTCCGATTGGCTAAACCACTGGGTTTAGCCAGTCAGGAGTTCTGTTACTTTCTAATTTAGAAATGTTGGAGAATAATTCTAAGAATGTTCTTAAGAATGGTTGGTGAATACGAATCCAGGCTTAAGTTACATCAATATGACAAAAAAGAAAAGTACCCGAATAAAAAGAAAATACATTGGTAGCATTGTGGGAAAAGTAGCAATTTTTTTGGAGCATGCAATCGCTCGATTGCTCCTTCTACATCTTTTTCAGTAACTGTTCTCAAGGGTAGAGGGAGAGCTCGGTTCTTGGTCGTAGAAGTCTGTAAAGAAATTATTATTGAAAATCATGAAAGAAAAAAGTCTTGGCCTAAAATCAGCAATGGCTTCTTTCTGTCTTTCAAGATTTGGTACAGAATGGCAACTGAATATACGAGGGATAACCCTTAAGTTCTTTTATGCCTTTGAATTTAATTCATAAGGTGACTAAGTGAGATACACGAAACTGCGTGTGAGGTATAGGCTAAAAATTCAAAGTTAACTTCATGCTGTTTAAAGTATGGCATCGTTGTTGTCTTATCTGGGTATTGCAGGTGTTTTGCAGGTGTCATAAAAATTTCTAGATTGTCATACTTATCAGTTAGTGATTATCTTATTTTTCTCATTTATTAATATCTCCTGAGTTCATTAATCATCGCTGGGGATGATAGAAATAGTCTCTGTGTCGACCCGAACGTATTTTGAAGTCATCCTTGGGAGGTATTGTAAGATTTGTATTTTTCAAAGGAGCTACTAGTATACAGTGAAATATCGATTTTTTAACTCTTCACCAAACGACAAAATTTTGGACTAGACCAAACTGAAAGCATCTGTAGACGACAAATTAAATGTAGCTCTGATTTCTGTCTTGATAGCGTAGAACACATTGTAGGAAAAGGAGAAAATGCAGGTAACCAGCACTTTCTCTTTTTCCCCCACAATATTTTCAAACGCCTTCTCTTTATGGGTCTTTAAAACTCGGGATTGTCTGGTATAGGGTTAAGAGATTCGATTATCAGAGTATATTGATTTATTCGAAGACTTTGCTAGAATGGACATTTATTTCGATAATAGTGTTATATTAGTCCTTTGTGCCTGTATGTACCAATTATTTTTAATTAATGTCTAATTCTGAAAATTTTTCTAAATTTCAAAGTAACGCAATTTCTGATTGGCTAAACCAAATGGTTTAGCCAATCAGAAATCGCGTTACTTTCTAAATCCAGTATAAGACTAAGAATACAATCTCAAACGTTTGTCGAATACTGTCCCAACTGACTGCTGACCTCTCAAAGAAAAAATCAGAGTTTCAGCTTATACTTTTTTTTCTTTCCAAGGGGAAACAGTTTTCGATGTTGGTACATTTATTAAGGAACTAGTAATTTCGAGCATTAATTCGTTTTACGCACATTGAAAATTTATATTGCACGCGGTAATCCGAGCATATAATAATTCTAATTACTTTTTCGATCCAAATCTATTTCGGAGTATCGAGGTTTTACTGTATCTTTGAAGAGAAACTTAATAGTAGATGACATTCTTTCAAGTTTTCTCTCTCAAATTATATTTTTTGTGGGTATCACTGTCAACCTTTATTGTGAATAACAAGTTCGACTTTGACTTTGTGTTCATTTTGTTTTAATCAAAATTAATGGATATCCTAGATATGAAAGATAAGTGGTAAGTAGATAACTCATCGAATCATAGAATATAAAGTTGAGATGAACGTTATTTTTTTCTTTCTTTTTCAAAAAAACTACATCACAATATGGCACACTTCGATGGATCTCTTGTATGACAGCACTGTTCTTTCTAAATCTTTGTAGCGCTCAATCCCAATTTAATTGTTTGTGCGGAAAGTGTAGATCAAGATCAGACTGCACAGAACGTGCAGTCTGATCTTTGATCTACACTGTCCGCTTCTTTTGTGAATATTCTGACAAAACAGCTTTGAAATGGCAATACAGGTATCTGCATTTAGTAACGACTGAGAGTGTCTATCTTATGGATCGGACTGCGCAGAAAGTGCAGGCTGATCTTTGATCTATACTGTCCGCATCTTTCGTGGATATTCAGACAGTTTTGAAATGAAAATACGGATATCTACATTTTTAGCACTGACCGAGAGTGTCTATTTCATTTACTTAGCGCTATAGGGTTTTACCTTGGACAACACATACCGCAACATAAGTTAGTTTGGCAAATGTCATAGATCGAGATCAGTATGATCTCCTATCCACATCGCTTGTCATCTGATCTTGACCCTTAAACTGCTAAATAAATCGAATGAAGATTTCCAGGCAATAGTACATACCGAAACATGGCGATTACAAAGTGTTTGTCGCTGGAAAAGAACTCAACGTATCGGACACTGTAGGTCCAAGATCAGACTGCATGTTCTGTGCAGTCTGATCTTGGTCTACAGTGTCCGCAAAAGGGGACTGAGTAGCGCTTAGAAGCTTAAGCGTTAAACTATGACCAAAACGTTTCTTCATCCGGCGCGACTACTGGTGTAGTTTCCAGGAAGCAGAACCGAGAGAGATAAGTATAAGTTGTAAGAACTTGTTTCTCAATCGATGTAAAATAAATATGATCAACGCTCTGTGAAAAGGGGGCTTAATGCATATGCGAAAAATATCGACCGGGTCAGCCTGCGCAGTCCGTGCAGGCTCATCTGGGTCGAAAGTTTTCGCTGTTGGTCAATTTGCTATATTTCCGAGGACCAGTCTATCTCATGATGAATCGGTTGTTTAGAAAAAAGTGGCTATGATGGAACGATAATTATGCGATAGCTTGATTGGTATCATGCGCCACGGAGATGCATTAAACCCCCTTTTGCCAGAGCATGGGTCATAGGTTTAAACTTGAATTACCCAGCGTCTATTCATGTCGATTGTCTATATTTGTAAAGAGGCGTTTAAAGTTGTCTGTCGCCCAAATTTCTCTCACGAGGTTATAATTTAACCATTTTCCAGAATTTTAAACGACCTCGGGGTAAAAGCCTTTCGAAAACATTGTGGGAAAAGGAGAAAATGCTGGTAACCGACATTTTCTCCTTTTCCCACAGTGTTTTCTATCCCATTAAAGAAAAATCGCACCTTTTGAGCCATACTGAAATTGTCGCGTGCAAATGTTTTCAATTTGAACGCGTCTACAATTTTGTCGTGCGGTAAAGGATTGAAGTTTTCTGTCAGCCAAATTTCTTTCAAGAGGTTTAATCCTTTACCACACAATTTCGAGTTTTAATGACCTTGGGGTAAAAGGCTTTTGAAAACATTGTGGGAAAAGAAGAAAATGTTGGTAACCAGCTTTTCTCCTTTTTCCACAATGTTTTCTACCCTTTCAGAGACTAATTCCATCATCTGAGCTACATTTAATTTGTCGTCTGCAACAGCTTTGAATGTGGATTTGGAAAAGAAAATTGTCGTTTGGTAAAATGTAGTTCTTTACCAAACGACAATTTTAGAAAACATTGTGAGAAAAGAAGAAAATGATGGTTACCAGCATTTTCTTCTTTTCCCACGGTGTTTTCATAAGCTTTCTTCTTAAGGGTAGTTAAAACATGATACTTGTTTGATAACAGATTAGTGTGTGACCTTTAAAAATCAAATGGTCAGTTCTCTTGAACTTTTTTTCTATTTGGAAACCGTGACTTTGAGAAAAGTACAAAATACTGATTAAAGGTTTTATTTGGAAAGCATTGTAAGAAAAGAAGGAAATGCTGGCTTTTCTACTTTTCCCGAAGTGTCTTTTAAAGGCTTTCTTCTGTAGGGTAGTCAAAACACAATATTGTTTGGCAAAAGGTTAACGTACGAGTTAATGTGCGAGTTAAAAGGTTAATGTACGAATTGTACGTATGCACTTTGCAATTCAAATAGTCATTTCTCTTGAACGGTTTATTTTGAAAACATTCTGAGAAAGTAGAAAATGCTACTTTTATCACTTGTTTTCATAAACTTTCTTCAAGAGGGTAGTTAAAATGGCCCTTAAAACCTGAATAATATTTATCATTTGTTTAGTAAAAGATTAGTGTGTGCACTTTAAAAATCAAATAGTCAATACTCTTGAACGTTTTATTTGATCACGTGATACACGCCAATTTTATATTTGGGATTATTTGTTCTCTTCGTTAACACTTAACTCTTACCAAACGACAATATTTCAGACTTATCCGAATTGAAAGTGTTTGCAGACGACAGATTAAATGTGACTCAAATGATAGCATTTGTTTGTGATTGGGTAGAAAACATTATGGGCAAAGGACAAAAATGCTGGTTACCAGCATTTTCTCCTTTACCTGCAGTGTTTTCAAATGACGTCTTTCTCGGGTTCGTTTTAAACTTAGGAAATGCTTTCAAATCGGACGAGTCAAATGCTGCTTTCACTTAGTAAAGAGGTTATGTTGTCGAATGATCCTGGGTAATCGAAGAAGAGAGGAAATCAGAAATGACATCGAACTATCTGTATGTACAAATCACATACAGGTTACTTAAATTCTTAACCCTTTACAAAACAATCCTGTGTTTTAACGACCCTTACAGAGAAGGCTTTTGAAAACATTGTGGGAATAAGGAGAAAATGCTGGTAACCAGCATTTTCTCCTTTTTCCACAATGTTGTCTAACCTTACAAAGACAAAGTCCATAATTTGAAGCCACGTGTAAATTGTTGTCTGCAAATGCTGTCAACTGGGATAAGTCCAGAATTGTGTTGTTTGTTAGAGAGTTAACTACTGTGGAAAAAAAGAAAATTCTTGTAACAAAATAGAACTCCTTGTCCCACAATGTTTTCAAATGCCTTCCACTGCAGGGCCGTAGGAGGCATTTTCAGATGGGGGGAAGGGGCGGAACGAAAAGAAAATATGTGCTTTCAATATCAATATGGTATTTAAGCCATGCTCTTTGAAAAGGGGGCTTAATGTACCTGCAAAAAGTAACGACCCACGTCAGTCTGCGCAGTCCAAACTCTTTGCTTTCTGGTAATTTTCTGCCTGTCAAATGACCGTTCTATCCCATAATTCATTCGGTTTTTAGACGAGAAGGGTATATATCTGATGACTTATACAATTATACAATTTTTCACCGAATGTAAAATTTTTGGGATTTGAATTTAACTGGAAGGTCGTTTTGCAGTCGGTAACTCGGTATATTTTTATCACAACAGATATGACGTCATCAAACTGATTTGACTACGAATCCTTGTAATCTACACTATTTGGCAAACGGCAAAACTCGTGTAATCCCTTGATGAAGTCCGTCTGCTGTATCACGTAGCCTTATATGCACATACACGGTACATTTCTTTACCGGAAATACACTGCTTTACCGTTCTTAAATCGTAATACTGCACTTTGAAGGTGGAAACACGAGTCACAATTTTGTAACAGAATCTTTCTAAATTCATTTCCGCTGACAAATAGTTTGTACATTTATTTTCTAACTTGGTCTGTCAATTCCGTAGACATTTTACAGCGACAGATTGCTTATCTCTGTGGCTATTGTTGTCGTTGTTTACCTGGTGGACACCATGTTTAAGATCATGTGACTGGTAATATCTCAAAATGAAAACCCTCTTGATATAGACGAGGTTAAATGTAGGCACGGAATCAGCCGAGTTGTGACGAGTCAATCGACGCGTGTTATAAATTATGTGACATCCACAAAAGTCTTTGCGAAACTCTGACGCGAAAGCTAAAAATACCTAACGAAGCTACGTAGCCCATTAGGGTAATACTATTGAAACATATTTATTTCTTACTTTTGTCTTTCTTCTATACTTATAATTTGCCAGCTATAGCCTTACTTAACTTAGTGATTAATAATTTTTTGAGATTATAAAAACCTGACTGCCTCCCTTTAATTGATTAGAATATCCTTTAAAGGGTTAGAAAGGAGTTAGAAAATCGTTTTACAATGATTCAGCAGAACGATAAATAAGAAATTTCCCCCGTCTATCTTGTGAAAGCCCAACTAAACAGAAATCGATCCGTCATAATCTCACGTCGACTGATTAATTCTTGGTCAATCCATTAATAGCACATTTAAAACCCTTTATTAACCCTTTCCAAAACGACAAATTTTGGACTGGTCCAAATTGAAAGAGTTTGCAGACGACAATTTTAAATTTGATGAAAATGGCAGAAAGTTCTCAAAAAGGGTAGAAAACACTGTGGGAAAAGGAGAAATTGCTCTTTACGAGCAATTTCTCCTTTTCCCACAATGTTTTCAAAAGACTTGTACTGCAGACACGTGAAAACTAGGGCTTGTTTGGAAAGGGTTAAACGACACCGTTTTACAAGGGCCTGAGGACGAAAGTTTTTTAAAACATTGTGGGAAAAGGGAAAAACTGCCGGTAACCTGGTAACTAGCATTTTCTCCTGTTCCCATAATTTTTTTCTATCCTTGATAAGACAAATCCCATCATAGGAGCCGCAGTTACCTTGTCGTGTTCTAATACATGTACATATACTTTAAATATGGATCAGTGTACCATTTTGTCGTTTTGTAAAGAGTTAAAACCCCTTTACATCAAATACAAACAACTCGATTTTTCAATTTCATTTTTTTTTTTCAAAGAGAATTTCGATATTCGCTACAGTTGAAAACGTGAAATATTGACAAATTGTCCTTTTTTAGGAGAGATTTTAGCGTTTTTTCTTTGTCAAAACTATGAAAACTATATGGCGTGCAACACACGAAAAAGGACCTTCGGACATATGCGTAAAAGTGTGTCGTCCAAGATCAGCCTGCGCAGTCTGTGACTAATCCGAGACGACACTTCCCGTTTTTTATGCGAATTTCTCTTTCAGGAAAGTCTACTGTATGAAAAAATCTTATGTAGTCGTAAAGTGCCGTCTCGGATTAGCCCGCGCAGTCCGCGCAGGCTAATCCGGGACGACGCTTCACGCAAATGTCCGAAGGTCTCATTTAGCATATTTCGGACCATATAGTTTGTAACGTTCCAATTTCTTCTATTCTTTTTTAATACTAAAGCTATCATCCACCACCAACCCCTCTGGACAAAAAAAACATATGTACTCTCAGAGTTGTGTGGAGTGTCTAAAAAAAACCTGAGTTGATCTGGCTTTACTTTTACTGGAGTCATGCTCTGTTAATAGGCTGTCTAAGGCTTTTGCAGAAATTATCTACTCAGGTCAGCTGCGCAGTCCGCCCTGGTTGACTTGAATGAAACTTTTTGTTTTTGGTAAAAGTTTTCTGCCGCCTAAGGGCCATTTCATCTCATGTTTCAGTCGGTTTTAAGGTAACAATTATCCATATTTGCAACAGCTTGCTTGGTATAGTTCATTACCGAGATGCATTAACTCTCTACCAAACGATAAAATTGTGAACCTGTCCAAATTGAAAGCATTCGCTGACGACAAAATAAATGCGACTCAAAAACCGAAGCTTCTCCTTGAAATAGTAGAAAACATTGTTGGAAAAGGAGAAAATGCTGGTTATAAGCATTTTCACCTTTTCCCTCAATGTCTTCAAAGCCTTCTTCTTCAGGGTCGTTAAAAATCGGCATTGTGTAGTAAAGGGTTAAACCCCTTTTTTCTAAGAGCCCCACTGACTTGTTTTAGCTCAGTTTTATAAACAAACACAAGCTGTATACTTTTTCGATACGGTTTTCGACAAATAAATAACAAGAACAATTAAACGATACAAAATGCTTATCAGTTTACAAAAGATTGTCTTAGTTACAATTACAGATAAAGATTGTTGTTACAGGAATCACGTGACCCTTCCCTGCCATACTTATACCCTTTAATCGATACAATCGTTATTTAAAAAAAGAAACATTGTTGGAAAAGAAACGAGTTTTTGTAAAACGCAGTAATCCCCACTTTTCCCATAATGTTTTCAAATGCCGTCTTCTGCAGATGCATGGAGAGATGCATTTCCTATTTTCTCCCAAATTTTGTCATGGCATTTGATTATTAACTCATTATTTGAAATGAACTATCAGTTTGTAGGATGAATGTGTACGATACGAAATGCATGTGTATGTTTAAGTAATGAATAAAGTCTTGATTCTGGAAGTAATCAATGTGTCACAGATTCAATGCTTTTTGTCATGTGTTTGTATATGAATAAAAAAGCCTTGAACTTCTTGGGCGTATTCAAGACATGTATCGGCAGTTTCATCCCGGCATGTTTTAGATGGGTGGGGGGAGAGAAAGAGACGAAAGAGAGAGAGAGAGTGGGCGGGGCCTCACGTCGGCTGCAAGATTTTACCACTAAAACTAGAATTCAAATACCAAAAATAGACTAGGATTTTTTTTTTGTAAAAGTGTTTTGAAAGGTATCAGTTCATTGGTCAAAAGTTCCTCAGAGTTTCGCTTTGGAACCAATAAAACGCCTCTTCAGATGACTCATGAGAACCATATTTTGTCGGCTAAATATCCAAGGGAACGTTGGCTAAGTGTAAACCTTTAGGAAACGCTCCTTAGTTTTAACTATCCTGGCAGAGAAAGCTTTTTTAGAAAAATCGTGAGAAAAAGGAGAAAATGCTGGTAACCAGCACGTTCTCCTTTTACATTAACGATTTTTCCTGCTCAAAGACAAATTCTATTGTTTGAGATACAATTAATTTGTCGTCTGCAAATGCTTTTAGATTGGACGAGTCAAAAATTGTTATCATTTTGTAAAGAGGCAATGAAATCGAACTATTGTGTCTAATCGAAGGACAGAGGAATTTAGAAATGGCATCGAACTATCCGTGCAAACGGATCATCGAACAGATTTCTTGAATTCCGAAAGCACTGTCACATCGGTGTTGGTCGGTCCAAGCGGTTGTCGCTGGCTGAAAAATGAATTGCAAGGTGAAAATTTGCCAGGTAACTTTTTTTTTTTTTGTACTTTTGACCTTATTTTAAACTTTAGTTTTCTGCCAGCGACCTACACTTGGACCGACCGCACAATAACATATTGCCATCTTCACAATATTTTCCTTACTTTTAAAAAGTATAATTTCAATCTAAATGCAGTTTAACACCCACGTTGTTTACTTTTGGCCGCTATTTGGGCCTTTAAGCCCCCTTTTCACAGAGCATGTCTCACGTGCATTCAAATTATCGCTTGTTCGAAGAATCTAGGCGTAACTATTTTCGTTTATTTTTCTTACAGTGACCACGTATATAGATAACATAATGTTGTTAGATTCTTTCTCTGTGATTAAAAAAACCGCTGATTCATTTTGCTCATCGATGTTCCATTTGTCATTTGCTGTTTCACAGGAACCTAATTTATCAATTTTTAGCCTACTCGATGAGTCTTATGGGTAAACCCATCTTCGTAAGCCCAGGTGACGATCACTACGTGGATCTTACCTCTTGGCTGGTCGTGTCGCCACCTACTAGATTTTGATTGTTATCACCCCTAGATTTACGTCATCGAAAACCAATCAAACGTCGCGTAATATAACTCTTTCGGCATTTGGTTACTATGGCCAAAGACTTGCGTACCTTTCTAGGGGTTGGGCTATGATCTGTTAAGGGCTTCGGTATTGTTGTTGTTTAAAGGGGGTCCTTGGCAATTGGTCACTAAGGTTTGGTTCAATTATAGTTTGTTCAGCATGTTTTCTCCGTAATTCGCCAGCAATTGACTGCTTTTCAGATCGCAAACTTGACAGACAATTTATCAAGTCAAAATCTATTTTCGAAATCTTAAGTTAAGCCACACACTTACTTTGACAGTCCATCATCTGGTGTTGGGATGTATCCTAAAACTTCATTTAATTGATTTGTGACAGTGAATGTTGAAGAAAATATTGCTCGCCTGTATTTTTATTGGTATAATTCCCAGCAAATCCGACAACTTTCTCCTGTGGTCATTTTTATTTACGTTCTACCGATGTTGGATAGCAAATGTAACGCGCTATTTGATTGGTGCTTTCACTCCTGACTGCGACCAATGATTACACGTATCGCGAGGCTGACAAATTTCGACTCGATCAGCCAAGGGGTAAGATCCACGTAGTGATCGTTACCTTGGCTTGCGAAGATGGGGTAAGCGTTAATCCTTATCCTGCTGAATAAAAGAAATGAAACCTTTTTGAAAAGCCGATAGCAAAAACCCATTTTTTTTCTATTTCCAAGGTACATGTATATTTGGAGGAGAGACATCTCCTTAGTGGACAGTGTAGATCCAAGATCAGACTGCACGTTCTGTGCAGTCTGATCTTGATCTACGCTGTCCGCAAATGGTCAGTGAGTCGTGCTTATTAACCTCGGGGTTAAAGGGAAATATCGCGGCTGTCAATCAAACTATGATGTATAATCACATACCTACCTTTTGTTTCCAGTTTAATTGGAGAGGTCATCAGACCTCTCCAACAGTGGTGAGCTGAAAAGGCAGACTGCCTCAGGGTGTGCAATCTAAATCCATTTTTTTTCTTTTGCGAAATTGTTCTGGTACACAGTCTGTTTCGTCATGGTTTTATAAATGAACCGAAATCAAAAAACTGAAATAGGAAATAGACGTGTTTTGTTTTTATTTGACGGATTTCAAAAAAAGATTTTTGTATTGAAATGTGTTTCGACGGTCGATACAAAAACCAAGATTACTTTCGATATTTTCTTCTTTTATTTTCTGTTCAATCATTCATCTTTCCGAAAAACGGAAACTAAAGGGAGCTAATTCTTGCTTAACCTCAAATGATATTTTCAATTATTCGTTATTACTATTCAAAGGATAGTCTCAATAACAATCATTATCTTCAGAACAAACTGACCACTTCAATAGTTGTAATTTTTTATGAAACATATAAAATCTAAGCGGAAAAAAAAATAATTTCGTTAGAAATGAGAAAGAACACCACGGGAAAAGATCACGCCACTTGAAAACGCGGGAAGGCCACGTGTCTGTCATGCAATGCATTAGAGGTTTCCATGCAGCGGCAATCTTATAATGCCTTACTTGTTTGTTTACATGTTATAAAATATATTGAAATTTAAAGCCAATAAACTATTTGAAAATACTGATGCTGACATCTCCTGGCTTCCTTTTTAAAGAAGTCAACTTGTAAAAAATAGTGCCGTATTTGGTCATAGTTCTGTACTGATACGCCTCATTTCTAAGATTTCTCTGTAAAGTTATCTGTCAAAACTGATGATCGTGGACAACCTGCGAATATTATAATCTTTAGATTCAAAACAAAAATCACTGCAAGTTTCTTTGATACTATTTTACGTCCTGTCAAAGAAGTTAAAAGGCTTCATGTAAATTTTCAACACATATGTACGCCTAGGTTTCAAGACACCATGAATACTATATGTAAAATATTCTTGAAATACTGTAATGTAATAGAAAGAGTCTAACATTCACTGGCTTTTGAGGTAAAATTTTATTAAACTCGTCGGCAAAAATACTATAAAGCTCGTCAGAGGCTTGCCTAAAAAAAATTGAGCCGTGCACTGTGAAAAGCAGGCTAAATGCATTTGCAAAAAGTATCGACCCTGGTCAGCCTGCGCAGTCTGACCTGGACCGAAACATTTTACTTCTGGTCAATTTTCTGCATGTCAGAGGACCATTACCACAGTATTCAACCGGCTGTTGGAGAAATTGGATTTTATGGATCCTTTCTTGTGAAATGACTTACTTGGTATCATGGATCAAAGGTTTACATTAAGCCCTCTTTTGCCAGAAAAGGGTTCATTTTTTTCCTAGACTCGTTGAATAAAGTTTTATTTCAAGTAGCAACCCATGTCAGATAGTATGTTTTTCAGTTTTCAATTTCTTTTGTTAGCTTCTGTTCTACAGCCTATGAAGTGCATGTAGCTTGTCTTAAATTTTAGAATTACAATAAATTTTTACTCTCTACCGAACAGTTCCAACTTTCGAACGACCGTAAGAAGAGAAACCCTTTGAAAACGTCGTGGGAAAAGGACACAGGTATTTGTTTTTTCCATAAACTTTACCTTATGTAACCTTGTTTATAAAACGTTTATATCAGGTTGTAGAGATAGACGTTAGTAAAAAAGAAGCAATAGTGAAACCAAGAGTTTGGCCGGAATTTCATTTATCACATAACCTTCCTTGTTTTCAGTGTAATATACGGTACCCATTACGAATTTTCTTATTTATTTCATGCTTTTCGGTAGTTTATCGAGAAATAATGGTGGATTATGGTTTGACATTTTGTGGTTTCGACCATCGAAAATACAGACTTCATATTTAGTCCAGTCAACGTATAAGATGGGTTGGAACTAATTGCAAAAGTTTTTATTTTTGCATTCCACGTCAGAAAATGAACATATTAATCCCCAGAAAAAAGTTGCACCGAAAATTCATTGCCCGAAAACAGATATTTGTAACTAAAATTTGCAAATTTCGAGAAAAAATGCGAGCTCGATGATGGCCCGATTAACCGCCGTATTGAATACTCTTTCCAACCTACGTCAAAGTTATCACGCGCCAATCTACGAGTCAAATGTAAACACGGAGGATGATGATCAGCAAAATGTTCTTCGAGAAAGAAATTTAAACTACCGATGTGTCAACGAAACTTCGATGTTAACTTAAAAGGTATTCCTCTTTCACTTACCGATATCTTTCATTTCAGACAATCGTTTGAATTCGAAAATAGCCTTCTAGATCTGTTTGTTCGTCCATCATTTCACAGAGGTCGATATCATCTGACGAGTATCAGATCATAAAAATGCCCATTTCTGTGTTTCAATGATTGTATATCAGCTTTATACACCGACGAAAAGTTTCTTTTTAATAGATAATGAAATAAAATCCGTGCGAACTGTTGTGTGTATGTTAAGTGTGAGTAAATCTAAGGATCAACAAAGTTTGATGACGTCACGAAAAGCGATATGGTTGCAAATAAGTACGGCAGCACCATAGCGCCTCAATTTCACCGTATCGGTAGTAATTACACGATATAACTTCTTTCATTTTGTAACTTTTGTTGTCGTTGTTACTTTAATATTATATTTCATCATACTTTTCAGTTTATTTGTACTTGATTCGTCTCTTTCAGATGGTTGAATATTATTGACGCTTAAGAAAGATTGAGTGATTAAATTAATTTGAAACTCAAGTACATGTAGTTAAGTACACATTTAACAAGTTGAACGATAAACTAACTCATATCATTTTTACAACAGAAGTGTAAGCATGTTTAAACTTTTATATTCAGTGTTAGTTGAATGATTTACTGGCGTTCACTATGTTTCACTCAAATCACAGCGAACTTCACTTGTTCATGTAGTTCATGGGTTTCACCAGTACTTCTAGCTGCCTTGCAAGAAGACACCCCCGTGTGACCAATGATGCCAGTGGGATTCCATTCCAGGTCCCCTGGATTATAAATCTAATTCGTAACCAATGCACCATAGATGGTCTCATGTTAGCGCTAAGAGTTAGACTAATTATACATGTAGAACAAAAGCATGAATTTTTTTTTTGTTGTTGTTTTTTTTTTTTTTTTTTTTTTTTTTTTTGTTTGTTTGTTTCTTAAAAATTATAATCTTTTTCTTCCTTCATTCCCAGTAAACAAGAAATACAAAATAAGATGAGCACTACATGTACATAACTAATGATAATCAAAAGGTTTAGTTCATACAAATATGGTGTTTTTCTCCCTTTATTTTGGGAACATGAACATGACATTCAAATGGAGAATTTTACTGACCATTCCATTACCATTGGGAAAACTAATGAATAGAAAATTCTGAGATTTTTAGCTTATGACTGGGGAAATCATAAGTCAAATGGCGACTTTTGTTTAATCAAAATTAAACAATGAAATATTACCAAAAGCATTTACCACTGAAAAGACAAATGCCTTACTATCATTTTATGCAGCAATTAATCTGTTGACTGGTATTGCGTGAAAAATTCTGAAAATGATATGAACTGAAGATGTGTTTGTTTCTCTACTGTGTACTTCATAAGGGAACGTAGTTAAGGAATCTAAATAAGACTGCAACCTAAGTTTTAAAAAAAAAAACATTTTCATGTTATCTCATTCTTTATGAGATCAACACTGCTATTTGCTTGAAATAATTTGACGACATCAGAGCAGCACCAACAATGAAACTCACAACATGTCTCTTTTGACCAGATCTTTTCATTCATTTGATTTTAAAAACAAATATGTTCTGTGGAAAAGACGTAAAAATGAATCTGAAATGGGCGATGGGTGGTTACCCTGTTTTATAGCCAATAAATGAGAGCAGGACACAATCACATTAGTTAAAAACCTTTAACATTCCTTTTTGGTGCTGATTTTCAGACACCCTCAACATCTACTGATTTTAGAAGTTAGCTTATGAGAAGGTTTACGTTTGTACAAAGTCAGTCATTATCATCTACTTCAGCTGCATAGTCCGTTTAAAACAAACTGTAAAATTGCGAAAAACGTGGTTTAGATTGTTTAGTTCGCTCAGGGATTTTCATTTGCGCAAAACGGCATATCATTTGCGGAATTTGTTACTTTCATTTGCGGAAATAATTTATATATCGTTCACGGAAATTTTAGAACCATGATTACCTCTTCCGGGAGCCAGTCAGTGTGAAACATCCATTCTAGATTACCTTGCTAGACCTTTACCTGTACTGGCTACATAGTCCAAGACCTTTTAATTTTTTAGCCACCAAGCTTGGCTAAGATAAAATCTACAGCATTGTAGGAGCATCATGGTGAAGGTTTCCTTAATGACATTATGCATTACCTTTATGAAGTTAACATGTACAGTAGCTTGTTCTAGCTTCAAATAGTGGTCCTCATAAAGGGAAATGATAGTATTCCACATGCTTTTGTATGTTGTTTGTGTCTTGACGCAGAGTAAGGTGAACAGAAGCGGTTTGTAATGTCAATTCTTTAGACCATGGATACCGCACAACTTTTGTAAGAACGTTTGACAGCACTTAAATACTCCAACAATAAAACGGTATGTTGCAGAACAAAAACATTTCAGGTTCTTGCTACATGAAAATACTACTATTCCTTTGATAAGATTTTAACGTGACACTTACTTATTTGCGATATTGCGCTTTTTAAATACTGAACTGTTAAATGTATGTGCGCTAATGAAAGGGTAATTTTTCCCGCTTATGATCAATATGTAATTAATTTTTCGTTTTTCCGCAAATGAAATTCGCACAGTTGGCTATTGGACATGTTATCATTGATGCATAAATTAAGACTTGTAAAACTGATTAGGAAAGAATGGTCTCTACTGATAGATATCTGATTGGTAGATCAAAAATGAGTTGTTGTCATATAAATGCAATAATATATATTCTCTCTCTGTTTGTGAAACAGTTCCCTGGTAACATCTAAGACTAGACCAAACTTGAAGGAATCTGTAGATGAAAATTCAGACTTTGTAAGGATGACATGAATAGAAAATGTTGAGAAAAGTGAAAATGCCTGTTACTGGCAATGTCACTCTTTTCCAAAGTGCTATCTACCGTTGTCGATCATCTTTAGTCCTATGTTGGAGTGAAAGAAATGAAATGATTACGAGTAATACTTTAAGCCTTTACCAGACGAGGAAAATATGGCTTTGTGCAATTTCTGAACACTTGTAGACCACAAATTAAATGTGGCTCAATGGACAGAATTTGTGAGAGAAAGGTCAGAAAACATTGTCAGAAAAATAGAAAATGCTGGTTACCAGTTTTTGGAAACCTTTTCTTTAACTAGTGTCGTTAAAACTTTGGACTGTGTGGTACAGGGTTAAGTGTCATAATTTTTATTTCGTGCTCTTATGTCTGTCCTAAAGAGACAAACAAAGTTTAAATTTGTTTTACTTGTGTTGGCCCATTTATTTAAGGCAATACTGAAAGTTGAATATGCAAGCATCATGCAGAAATGATACAACTCAAGCATGCAACCTCTTAAGCGAAATAAATTGGCAAACAGGATGCACTGCTCTCTTAATTCGATATCACATGGAGCGCAGAAAATTTGAGAAATTAAGCCTGTAAGCATCTTGTTGGAGACGAAGAAATTGTTCGGATAAGAATTTGAGTACCGGTATCTCAGGGTTTTCAGTGCTTGGTTTCGATTATTGACAGCGTCGTACCTAAAAGGGAACTAAAACGTTTTCTTGTTAAGCTTCAACACTTGCTGTTCCAGTGTTCCGGATAAAGACGTTAACCCTTTACCTATTAACCAATCACAAAATAACAGATTTTTTTTTTTTTTTTCTGAATTGGATCGGTGCACTGGCCGCGGCGATATAACTGAAATAATGTTGAAAAACACCATACAACCAATCAATCTGAGTTAAAGGCATCTGCAGATGACAGAGTAAACATGTTACAAATGTTTTTTTTTTAAATCTGATCTATGAATATACTATGGAAGTAAGAGAACTTCGTCGTTAAGAGCAAAATTTTCTGCTTCTCTGAAATGTTTTCAAAACGCATTTAAATGTCATGGACATAAAACATGGGATCGATCGTAAACGGTTAAAAAGTGAAATTACAAAGGGAAATCTTGCGAGAATTAGCAGTTTGAGTACTGTAAAAATTCTACTTTATTTGCTTTCTTGCAATCATTTATATAACATAGATGTATTTTGGTTCTGACAAAGCCTCAGATGTGCTATTCACATCTATAGGGTCCGCCCATCCCCCCCCCCCCCCACACACACACTCTAGATATGCATATGCATTGCATATGCACATAATGATGATGTTTTGCCATAACATTGTTTTGCTTCAAACAAATTCGTGTATCAAATGGATTTGATGTATTTCTCTTCATTAACTAACAAAAAGAAAAAAAAAAAAATACATTTCTGAGCTAAGTGGGTGGGGTAAATTAATACGGAATTGCAACAGTTAATTTTTTTTTCTTGTTTTGATCACAAAACAACAGCGTTTTAGAGCATAATCTTTCCTGCAATATCAGCTTCACAAATAAGGTGAAATAACATCGTTTTCCATTGAGTATCTTGCATAAGATTGCACTTTGTTGAAAAAGTAGATGATGTTGGAAAAATTATAGTGGGCCTATTCGAGGGCATTTTTTGACAACTTCCCCACATAATTCAGACTGCAACTTTTTTCTTGTGAATACTGAGGTATCACACGAAATGAAAATGACAAAATCATTTCTTTTGCAATTAGTTCCAAGTTTGATGCTGTTTTCGGGTAGGTTGACTGGCCTAATTGTAAAACTCTTCAAGTGAAGGCGGATACTGTAGTTCCCCCGCACTAGTTACTTAGGTAATCAGCGCGTGCCATTCAAATGGAGGAAAATATGACGTAATACACGCTATATTTCTCGCGTTTTACGTAGCATTGTAATGCGTCGTTATGTGAGGGGGGTAGGCCACGGGGAATTACCGAAAACAACTGTTCTTGGGATTTGATGAAAGTTCAACAAAAAGGTGTCATAAGCATAAAATAAATAGAATATTTGGGTTTTTTTTTTTCGGTGAAAGATCGAAATGTATTTCAACGAGTGAACATCATCGGTAACATTTTCACGAGTGGCTGCCACTCGTGAAAATGTTGCCGATGATGTTCACTCGATGAAATAAATTTCGATCTTTCACCGAAAAAAACAAATATCCTGTATCTTATACACGTTTAATATTTTGTGTGACGTCATTTGTGACGTCATTTTGAATGTATTTCAGAGAAGTAAAAGGGGTTGTAGTTTATGGAAATTGCCGCGTGTGCACAGATGGCTTTGCATCTTCTGATCTATAATTTGTGAAATATTGTTAGTCTATATTATAAAAAGAATCTGACATTCGTTAGCTTTTGGGGTAAAATTTTATCAACTCGTCACAAAAATGGGGCTCACTTAATAACATTTTCTAGACTCCTAAATAAAATTTTAACTCAAATGCCAACTTATGTCAGATCCTATACAGATTTATCTCCCTTTCTAGTAAGTGATGCTTTGACTGTGAAACTGGTCCAACCATTTACTAAAAAACTGACTTTTAACAACACCGTGGAAGAGGACTTGAAATCATTTTGGGAAAAAGAAAAAAAAAAAAAAGCCGAATACCGGCATTTTTTCCTTTTCCTACAATGTTTTCTACCCCTTGAGAGACAAATTTTATGTTTTGAATAATATGAATAATCTGACGTGAATAATATGAAAAGAGGTAGAAATTAGAATCTGGTTACGGCATACGCCAACAAACTATGTCTTTTGAAATAAACTGAACCGAGGTATCACTTTGTATCAAATTATATTTGAGCCATGCTCTGTAAAAAAAAACTTCATGTATCTACAAAAAATATCAACCCCTGTCAGCCTGCGCAGTCCGCGAAGGCTAACATGAGTCGAAACTTTTTGCCATATCATTTTTCTGCACGTCCTAGGACCACTCTTCCTCCAGATCCAGTCAGATGTTAAACAAAATGGATTTTATGGATCCCTATCATGTGATGACTTGCTTGGTATAACGCCTCGTGGAGATGCATAAAGTCCCCTTTTGCAAGAGCAATTGTTTTGGTGAAGGGTACACGTCTGAATAAACTTTTGATCTCGGTTTCTTTTCCGGCTCAGTGCTAATAAAACTTTCTTCGTGCTCAACTCAGTTGAGTATGGAATTTCATATATATATATACATACATACATATATATATATATATATATATATATATATATATATATATATATATATGTGTGTATGCCATGCTCTGGCAAAAGGGAGCTTAATGCATCTCCGTGATGCATTGTACAAATCAAGCCATCACCTAACTATGGATCCATAATAGCTCCTTTTTGTCTATTAACCGACTAAACCATGAAGTAAACTGGTCCTTGGACATACAGAGAAATGACCAATAGCGAAAAGTTTCGGCCTATTGCGCGGACTGTGCAGACTGACCTGAGTCGATACTTTTTTGCTAATGCATTAAGCCCCTTTTTCACAGAGCATGATTCATTTATATAAATTTGAAAATCCATACTCAACTTAGTTGAGCCCGGAAAAAAAGCTATAAAGCACTGAGCCAGATAAGCAACTAAGATCAAGTTTTTTCAGACGTGTACCCGTCAACAATGTTCCAGGACCCTGAAAACGGCGGCTTTTGAAAACATTGAGGGAAAAGGAGAACATTCTGGTAACCAGCATTTTCTACTTTATCCACAATGTTTTCTACTTAACTCTTTACCAAACGAAAAAAAATAAGACTTGTCCAAATTGAAAGCAATTGTAGACGACAATTTAAATGTGGCTCAAATGGCTGAAATGGTGGAATTGGTACTGATAGGGTAGAAAACATTGTGGGAAAAGGAGAAAATGCTGGTAACCGGCATTTTTTCCTATACCCACAATGTTTTCTACTTAATCAGACAGAAATCGAATAAGTTTGAGTTATATTTAATTTGTCGTCTGCAAATCCATTACTTTGGACAAGCCTTAACTCTTTACCAAATTGAAAGCATTTGTAGACGACAATTCAAATGCGGCTCAAATGATGGATTTGGTATTGATGGGGTAGAAATCATTGTGGGAAAATGAGAAAATGCTAGTTACCAGCAGTTTCTCCTTTACCCACAATATTTTCTACTTAATAAAAAAGAAATCGAATCAATTAGAGCTATCTTTTAATTTGTCGTCTGCAAAGGCTCTCGCGATGTACAAGCCTTAAACGGTCAACTCTTTAATAGCAGACAAAATTTTTGACATGTCTAAATTGAAAGCATTTGCAGACGACAAATCAAATGTGGCTGAAATGACAGGATTTTACTTTGAATGGGTAGAAAACATTGCGCGAAAAGGAAAAATGTTGGTCAAAGGATTTTTTTTCACCAAAAGCTCTTTTTCCTCAGTGTTGTTGAAACACTGGATTTTTTTTCAGGTAAAGGGCTAACTCTGTACAAAAGAAACTCGACTTTTACTGTAGATGAAGGTTTTTCAAAACGATTGTGGAAAAAAAAAGAGAAAACGCTAGCAACGAACATTATCTCCTCTATCTCAATGTTTTCTACCCCATTAGAAAAACAAATTCCATCATGTGAGCCACCTGTAACTTGTCGTCTGCAAACGCTTTCAATTTGGACAAATCCAAACTTTTGCCGTCTGGTAAAGGGTTAAGCCTTTACCACACAATCCCGACCCTGACAATAGACATTTGTAAACATTATGGGAAAAGGAGAAAATGCTGGTAACCAGCATTTTCTCCTTTTTCCACAATGTTTTCTTCGAATTCAAAGACAGAAATAATCTCTTGAGCGACTTTTAATTTATCGTCTGCAAATGCTTTCAATTTGGACAAATGTAAACGTTGTCGTCTGATAAAGAGTCAAAGGGTTAATCATTGAGCGGAGACGGCTACTCTACCTGCCAGCAGGATTTTAATATGTAACTAGGGACAGAATAGAGAACGACCTCTTGGGTAGAAATGACACAGCATTGTGGGAAATTAGGTGTCACGCCACCAATTTTTGATGCATTAAACATAGAGTGAAAATCACTATTTTTGAACCATCTGATGTGCTTTTATTGGCAAAAACCACAGCGTTGCTTTTTGTTTCTGTCAAATATATATCCAGTGGCTTACACAGGAAGGTAAGAAAATGGTGCCTCAACTGATTGCGTTTTCTGTTGTTCCACCTCAAACACAACTACCCTTGAAAACTAGGCTCTTCAGGGTGGTAGACTATGTTCCATTATGTGGACACAGGTTTGAAATAGTTCCCCAAGTAATAACACTCAGTTTCCACAGAAATCATCAAAACAACACCAGAAACATATCTTAGACTTGTCTTTCCATTTTCTCTGATAAAACAGTGCAGCAGAAGTGTTTCCCGTCAAATTTTCAAACGACACTACTTTTGATACTACCACCCAGAAAGCGTTCGCAGTGGTGTGACACCAAAGCTAGGATACAATTATGTTGACAGAGATGTAGGGTACTATACACAATTCAAGTTCTTTTCGTAAACAGTATAGATGCGGACCAGACAGCTGGTTACCATCATTTTTTCCTTATCCCACGATATTTTCAAAAGGTTTTTTATCCATGGACGTTAAAACCCGGGATTGCTTGGTAAAGGGTTTTTAATGAGTGTATGAAAAGTATTACAAATATGGCGGTTTATGAGGTCACCATTTTGGAATTATGAACGAAATTACAAACGCTTAAAGGCCCACTTGATGAAAAATATAAAACAATTCAGGGATCAAATTGCAGACAAATTTAGTTCATACCATATAAATGTATGTCTATTATTATGAGTTTAATCATGTGTTACAGTGGAATCTGTCAAGGTTCCAGTTGCTGGCAGATAGATGAGCCATGCTCTGGCAAAAGGAGGCTTAATGCATAATACCAAGCAAGTCATTACATGATCCTGGATCCATAAAATCCATTTTGTCTAACAACCATCTGAATCATGAGGTAAACTGGTCCTTGGACAAGCATAAAATTGATCGACAGCAAAAAGTTTCGACCCAGGTCAGCCTGCGCGGACTGCGCAGGCTGACCTGAATCGATATTTTTTGCAAATGCATTAATCACCCTTTTTCACAGAGCATGGCACAAATATATATGACAAAAACATTAAGACTGTCGTCTGCAAATGCTTTCAATTTGAACCAGTCTAAATTCTATTTCGTCTGATAAAGAGTAAGGCACTCACATTTTGCCAATTCCTTAAGATGCTCACTTGATACAGGTCATTCTGAATGGTTATTGCTACTTCCGGTTGACCTACTTTTAGCAGGAAATGGGAGCCCCATGACTTAGAAAAGCTTTAGATGCGTTGGCATAACATGGTTTTCTCTCCTTTCAATTACAAATTCCAACATTTAAGCTGCAAATCATTTGAATTTGGACAAGTCTAAATTTTTGTCGTCTGGTAAAGAGTTCTACAGGTTGTAGCGTATGTTTGTTGCTACTTCCGGTCGGCCTACTTTCAGCAGGAAGTTGGAATCCTATTACTTGGAAAATCTTTAAATGAGCTGGTATAACATTTTAGCCACATTAATCTGTCGTCTGCAAATGCTTTGAATTTGTACACTTCCAATTTCTGGTAAAGAGTTCATACAGGTTGTATCGTATGTTTTTGCTACTTCCGGTCCGCCTACTTACAGCAGGAAGTAGGAACCCAGTGACTTGGAAAAAACCTAAGAAGTGCCGGTATAGGATACCAACTGTTCAGTTTCATATCAGTATGAGATTTTGCAATGTTGTCTTTGAAAATATTCTCTTAATCCGAGACAGCTTAAACGCATTCAGGTGTCAGAGAATAAATCACCGGTTGACATGAATACGATATCTAGAACGCTATCCATTTAACGCTTCAACTGCGAAATAAATCAAATTTGAATTTCCAGTGATTAGTAAAAACACAAAATATTGCATATCCAATGTTTATTTAGCCGGAATAATCTCGCCCCAACCGACTGTGTAGATCAAAGATCAGACTGCACGTTCTGTGCAGTCTGATCTTGATCTAAACTGTCTGCAAACGCGTTTAGCAACCGAAAGATTTAGTAAATGTGAAACAGTTGAAAGATATCACCGTGTTGCATCTGTTTGCAATTTTTTGTCTGTGTTCAATGATGCTTTCTGGTATACGTTGTGATTTAAATGAATGAATGAATGTATAGTGTTTTATGGCGCATCTAGGGTTATTTAGCGCGCAAATAAAAAACAAGTGAAAAGTGAAAAAAGATAGCTTGTAATAATGTGAGTAATGAGTATATGATGAAAGATGCTTTATGAAATTGATTCTGTAATAGAAATAACATAAAATAGATATATAGCGGTAAAAATAAAAAAGTCTGAATAGAAAAAAAAAAAGGAGTTTTAAAACAATATCACAGTTTTGTATAAGGTTCAATCTCCTTGAGGAAAGCAATGTCCCTGATTAGATCGACAACCTTTCTGGTATGCCTTGATCCGTCATTGGCGACAATCTTGCGGGAATTTATTTTAATTTTATAAAACTGATCTATTTGAATGTTTGATTATTTATTATTGTATACAATATATTGAGGAAATTTTCAAACAGACAGATCTTGTATTCGCAGTACAAGCAACTAAACTAAAGAGACTGGTAGTTTGGTTTTCTTGGCTGGTTAGTGCAATCTTGAACTCCTTAGACTGTTTATCATTAAAGACCCTTCCTTTCAAACAATTTCCTAAATTAACAACTAGAAAACGTTGTGGGAAATGGAGAAAATGGTGATTACCTGCATTTTCTCCTTTTCTCACAATGTTTTTAAAAGCCTGCTCTGTCAGGGTCGTTAACACTTCGAATTGTGTGGTAAAGTTAATGGAGTCACTATAATGTTTCAATTACCGATTTTTTTCACTATTATTTAAGAGAAAAGTGTGACCAAGTATTCAAATATATCTGAGCAATGCTCTGGCAAAAGGGAGCTTAATGCATCTCCGTAATGCATTGCACCATGCAAGTCATTGCATGATTTTGGATCCATAAAATCTTTTTTTATTTTTTATTTTAACCAAAATCAATGGATTTGGAGGTAGAACGGTCCTTTGGCATGCAGAAAATTGACCAAAAGCAAAAATTTTTGGCCCAGGTCAGCCTGCGCAGACTGCGCAGGCTGACCTGGACCAAAACTTTTTGCAAATGCATTATGCCCCGTTTTCACAGAGCATGGCTCATTTACTATACTTGTATCTGATTTTAAATCTTGACAAGATGACCTTACCCATATTGAAAGCATTGACAGCTGAGAAATTGAATATGCCTCAAATGATGGCATTTGTCTTTGACAGGATAGAAAACGTTGTGGTAAAAAGGATAAAATGCTGGCTACTGGCATTTTTTTTTTTTTTTTTTTTTCCTTTTCCCGCATTGTTTTAAAATCCCTGTACCCGAGAGTCAGAAAAGGTTTTGATTGCTTGGTAAACGATGAAACATTTAGGACGTTGTCTCCGGCTACTAGTCCAGTCCGTCTATATGGTTCCAAGCGGAGCTCGGGAGCGCAGTCGGTAGTGTGCAGGTACCTTTCACTAAACTGCGTACGCACGAAATTTGCGTACTCAGTTTAGGTAAGCAAGCATCAAGTCTGAAAACAAGTTTTACTGAACTGCATAACTTTACGGTTTGAGTAAATATTTGCATAACTTTACGCCAGCTCTTACATTTGAGTAAAGCAGGGATCATATGTGTGCATATTCAATCTTCCCCCCCCCCCCCAAAAAAAAAAGTACCTAAACCTGCTCAGTTTAGGAAAAGGAACACCAGGGTCCGTATTCACCAACCATTCTTAAGAACGTTCTTAGACTCATTCTTCAAGATTTTCCAAGTTTGAAAGTAACACAACTTCTGATTGGCTAAACCATATGGTTTAGCCAATCAGAAGGTGTGTTACTTTAAAATTTGGAAAATTTTGAAGAACAAGACCAAGAATGTTTTTAAGAATGGTTGGTGAATATGGACCCAGGACTTTAGACCCAGGTCAATGCTTATAAAACTTTTTTCGTCCATGTCTCAGCCGAGCATGGAATTTCAAATTTGTATCAATTTAATTTGATAAAGCTTACGGAGAAACTTCCAATCTTTAGGGCCTTACTTTGTTTCTGCCTATTGAATCAAAGACTTCATTTTAAATTTTTATTCGGTCTTAAGTGTAAATGAAACTATAAAATCTGAGCACAAACTCGGTTGAGTATGGTCTCAAATTTTATAAGCATGGGCACAGAGCTGTTTCGAATCTCAAACTCGACTAATTTCTTTCCGAGGAATGATGATAGTCATCGGGAAAGGATTCATCCCTCTCTCATCCCTGATTATTGTTTCGGCGGTGGCTGAATGGAAAAGCACCAGTGGCTTGGGAATAATACTGTGCGAGGTACTGGTCAAGGTTACCCCCGGAAAGCATGGATAAGTGCACTGGCCGCGGTGATATAACTGAAATGATGTAGAAATTGGCGTCAAGCACCATACAAACAAACAATATTGTCCTAAACGGTCAGTCCGACCGTTATTTAGTATGATGGTGTGTGACATACACTCAAGACGAAGTCTAGCAACCACTGTTTAACCCTTTACCAAATAATTCCTTAGTTTAACGATTCCTGATGAAAATGGGTGTTGAAAATTAAAACGTTGTGGGAAAAGGAGCAAATGCTGGTAACCAGCATTTCCTTCATTTCCCATAACGTGTTCCACCTTCTCTAAAGACAATTACTGTGTCAGGTTTTAAGTCACTTTGATTTTGCCGGCTGCGTTGCTTTCGGTTTGGACAAGTATAAAATGTTGTCGCCTGATATAGAGGTATACACTTAGTTCGGTGTTACGGAATTATCAGTTAAGCAAACTTTATGGAGAAATTATTTTGATAGCGAGTTCAAAGTGTCAAATATTGCTGAATAAAATGGCTGTTTTATTGCTAGTCATCGCTAAATCAACTTAAAGTCACTTTTTAGACAACTTTTGGCTCAATCTCAAATAAGGTATATTTATTGGCGGAGAGTGGAGCTTTGCAATAGCGGGAATGGGGAACTTTTTAATGCATTAATTTATCTGCATTAATTTCTAAATGAGTCATACGAATAATTCCCGTCGACATTATTATTATTATCGCCATTATTGTTGTTGCTGTTGTTGCTGCTGCAGTTGTTTTGCCCGCCCGGGTAGCTTGTGTCTGACTCGTGAACTGGTGGTTGTGAGTTCGATACCCGGTTGAGGCAAAACTTTGTTTCCGGCGATTTTTCGCCTCTCACCTCTGATGCATGTGAGAAAAGTAGTCAGTGACTTTGGAAAGAAGGTTGTGTCAGTCCTGGTGTGAGAAAGCCAGGAAAACATATGGCTGCGACACTGGCCGCCATGATATGACCTGAGCTGTTAAAATGGCGTTAAACTCCAATACAACCCAAGCCAAACTGCATTTGTTGTTGTTGTAAAAGAGATTTGCTGTACTATTGAACATAAACTTAACCTACAAGAAACTGTTTAACTCTTTTCCAAACGACAGAAATTTATACTAATCCAAATTCAAGGCATTTGAAGATGACAAAATAACTGTGGTTCAAAAATTGAAATTTGTTATGAGAAGGGCAGAAAACATTGTGGGGAAAAGGAGAAAAAATGATGGTTTCTAGCATTTTCTGCTTTTCCCACAATGTTTTCAAAAGCCTTCCTCCTCAGGGTCGTTAAAACTCGGGATTATGTGGTAAAGGGTTAAGAAGATAAAATTTTATTAACACTATTTTCAGGGAAAATTCACGCTTCTTTACACACAACTAGACCTAGACGATTTCTTACGGCACAAGAGACTCGATCGGCCAACATATGATTGACGTGGTCGGGTACAGCCCATTCCGGCAGCAGCTTAGCAGCATGCATGATAACAGAGGAATAAGTGGTCCCAGACTGTCCCCTGATGGCCCCTTGCATTCGTTACCGACAACACCACAGGAAATTCACACTTCCGTTATACGGAAAACTGTTGATCATTCCGTGGACAGTCTGGTACCATCGCTGAAAGAGGATTTCAATGGCGGCCAAAATTATGTGTCACACTTGAAAGACAATTTCGGAGTATATCCGAATGAACCTATCCTAGATGACGACGACTTCAGTGACCATGATTCGCATTATTCGGAAGACCTTGAAGATATAGACACTGATTTTCAACCCAAACCGGATATGACAAAACAGTTGTTAAACTTTGCTGATATGGTGAATACGGATATACAAAAATTCTTCGGTCGTAAAAAAGGTGAGGAAGATTCATGTGATATATACGAGGACAAGTGGACTACAACAAAGTCAGGTCGTGAACTGTATTATTTGGACCTGATGAAAATCGCTCATGGGGAGGACAAAGGCAATAAATCTAATTCTAGTTCGCCATTACTTGATATTTCTAACTCAGTCCGTGAAACTAAAGACAACCGTAATAGTTACACTGGTAAGCTAGATGAAAAATTGGGGGTAGGTCCGTTGAACGAGTTATTCGAATACGGGCTTAGAAACTTTATTTCGAACAAAAAGATACCTGCAAAAGAACTAAAACGCTTAAAAACTGATATCAAAAAGTATGAATGTATCACTCCAATGCAAAACCGGAAGTTTCCGAGTTCATTCTGGAAACAGCCAGGCAGATCACAGCTTCCGGTGTCGTCCGATTCTAGCAGGCAAAATGGCGGAAATCCTCTTATGAATGCAAACAACCCACCAGATTTCAGTGATTTATTAGAGAGCTGGAGACTGGACAGAAATGAATTTAGTGGAGAAATATCATCGAGTGAAGTCAGCATGTCTCCAGAATCAGTCTGAAGTGTTGTTATGTGTATAGTTATTGCTTAACCAAACGAAGAAAATTAGGAATAGTTCGAACTGAAAGCATTTGCAGACGACAAATTAAAGTGACTCAAAAAACTGAAATTTGATTTTGGGAAGGGTAGAAAACATTGTGGGAAATGAGAAAAATGCTTGTTACTATTTACTATATCCTAACTTTTATTACTATAAATGAGCCATGTTCTGTGAAAAGGGGCTGAATGCATCTGCGAAAAGTATCAACTCAGGTCAGCCTGCGCAGTCCGCGCAGGCTGACCTGGGCCGAGTCTTTTCGCTGTTAGTCGGTTTTCTGTATCTCAAAGGACCACTTTACCCCATTCTTAAGTCGATTATTTAAAAAAGTGGCTTTTGTGGATCCATAATTATGTGATGACTTGATTGGTATTTTGCATCACAGTGATGCATTAAGCCTCCTTTTGCCAGAGCATGGCTCAAATGTTTTAAAGTGCAACTCTTTCAGCGCCAAAAATAGTAACGATGTAAACTCGATCTCTTCGGCTGCTGAAATACTATCCACTTGACAGTCAGAAAGTACTATATATTATTGGTTTGACCAAACAAGCGGACGGTATAGATCCAAGATCAGACTGCACGTTCTGTGCAGTCTGATCTTGATCTATGCCTTCCGCACAAGCCCCTGTTTTCGCCTTTAGCAGACGGTATAGATCCAAGATCAGATGCAAGTTCTTTGCAGTCTGATCTTGATCTATGCCGTCCGCAAAAGCTCATTTTTTTGCGTTTGGCGCCGAAAGGGTCACCATGATGTCGATTCTTACGTCGATATCTGAGCAAGGAAGAACTGATCTGTTTTGTTAATTATCTTTTATGTGTGTTTAATTGGTGATTATTTGTATCGTTTTTGTGGTTTTTTTTTTTGTCGAAACTTTTACTATCAGATCTACTTTGATGTCATTTGTTTACAAAGATTTTTATCTATGTACATGTAATTTTAGACGTTTGCAGCCGGTTGTTTCAACCATAATGAGCTAACATACTCATACCTCCTAAACTGATATTGGATGGCGAGTCGGTATGGTAGCATGTCAAAAATTAGTAACTTTGATAAAATAAACCAGTGAAAGAGATCAAACTCAAATATTTAGGAAAAAACATTTTAATCCCGACTAGTTTTAGTCATTAAAAAGGCCCTTGAACCAAACGGCAG
Organism: Tridacna gigas; assembly: GCA_945859785.2. Lineage (NCBI taxonomy): Eukaryota > Metazoa > Mollusca > Bivalvia > Cardiida > Cardiidae > Tridacna > Tridacna gigas. Next base: position 9,761,675 of record OX244030.2, on the reverse strand, counting down.
ACGATAGATCGCTCCTCCCACTGATGTCACGTGATCTGCGAATCAAACACCTAGGACTAGGACACAAAATATCCTATTGTGGCTTAGCTAGTGGATCTATACAAGTTAGCATATGATTTTAACTATGAAATAATTATTCTAGATCAAATAAGCATCGGAACAAATTGGTCTATCGCGGAACACCGATATTTTCATTTGACGATCGTCGAACACTGTTACTAAAAAAAAAAAAATATTGGCACATCAATATAAAGGCCATGCTCCAACATGCTATTTTGTTTTTAGAGTGCTCGATGATCGAAAAGGGAAATTTTCACTGTTCCGTGGTAGACCATGGAGCCTCAAAGGCCAATGGTCACAATAACCATTTTCAAGGGACATATTATTTGTAATGAACGCTAATGACGTCAACGTCACATGACGTCAATGGCACTGACGCCAAAAATGGCGATGACTTAAGCGTAAAAAGTGATGCATCAGCATTGTTGAACATATTTCAGATAAATAGGATCTAATGAGATGCAAATTTTCAGGAAAAATCATGTTTTAAAAAAAAATAAGTAACAAGTACATTGTAAACATGTCTTTTTTTTTTTTGCCTCAGTGTAGAGGGAGATGAAAAATACAGATTTGACAACTTTATAAAACGGAGACCAATAAAGCAACAAAATACACAAAGCACACACACCAAAGAAAAAAAACCTTGAAAGAGCGTTGAAAGCACTGGTGTGGATTTGTCAAGGGAGTCATTGTGTGGAATTAATAATTTGAAGAAATAAACCATTGCTATAGTTTCAAAATATTCGCTTGAAAGTGAGCCTACTATGTAGTCATGCACAATTAAATAGAGTAGTGTGCAATATTGTGGGACGAAGAAGTCCTGGCGAGCAAGCCCAGGAACGAAAAAGATTGTGTGTATCATTACGCCAATAGAAGACCATAGCAATTCAAGCTATTTTGGATAAAAAAGAAGTATTTCCACGATCGATGGCCTTATCCAATACATTTTAATACGCCATTTTCATTTTCATATCTGAGTGCAATCGAAACACTTACATGTATTTGTCTTTTAAAAAAATGAGTTTAATTGGGTTTACTTCCTTCGGTTTTGCACAAATTACGATACATGTATATAGTTTTCAAAATACCGTATTGAACTCATAGTGGCCTGGTCTTCAACAAATGTCACAAAAATGACATATCGGATACTTTTGTTAGCCACACTTTTACATACATGCAACAACTTTCAGAATTCATCACTGAATTGAGCAAGGCGATATCTGGCAGAAAATCAGTAAGGAAGAAGGACAAATGTTAAATAATTTCGGTGGTATTTCCTAAAAATGTCTACTAAACCTCTCAAAGTATATTTCGAATTCATGCCTAAATATTTTGCAAGGTTTTCTGGGAACTTCATGTGATCAATACCGCACCTCGATTATGGTGGATAGAATTGGAATGAGTATGATGACGTCATAAAAAGTGACTGAGTTACTTATTGAAAAGTTATTACCCATTATTATTTGAATACTAAATTTGCATATTTTTACTTCATGCAATGTCCAATTTCTTTACGTTTGCAGAGAGTATATTTTGTAGTATTTATCTGTTTTTAACCAAAGCAATGTAATTCGTAGGGAAAAAAAGATTTTTTGAAAAAGAAAAATCCCCTTTAAAATGGCTGCTTGATACACGTTAACTGGCTGCTTCATACACGTTAGCTTATAAATGACGGTGGCTGCAAACAAATGTTCGAATGTACTTATGTCCATGTGTATGTGTTGTATCTCTTAACATTTGAGCCATGTCTTGGAAAAAGGGGGCTTAATGCATCGCTGTGATAGTATACCAAGCTAGTCTTCACATAGCTATGGATCCATAATATCCATTTTGTACAACTGACTGAATCATGAGCTACACTGGTCATTTCACTTGCAAAAATTGACCGATAGCAAAAAAGTTTTGACCCAGGTCAGCCTGCGCGGACTGCGATACTTTTTGCAGATGCACAAAGCCTCCTTTTCACAGAGCATGGCTCATGTTTTTGTCTGTGTAACAGTGTTGTTTTGTATATCATCTCGCTGGGTTTTAAACAGGGTACTAATCTTAAATTTTATCATTTGTTGAGCTGTGTAAGGCTTTTGAATAAATGTATTTACAAAAATAAACTTGAACGAAATACCGACGTTTTTCTTGTCTTAAATTTAAGCCATGCCCTGGTAAAAGGGGGCTTAATGCATCTCCGTGATGCATGATACCAATCAAGTCATCACATGATCATGGATCCATAAAGTCCATTTTATCTAACAACTAACTGAATCATGAGATAGTCTGGTCCCTTGACATACAGAATATTGACCAATAGCGAAAAGTTTCGGCTCAGGTCAGCCTGCGCGGACTGCGCAGGCTGATCTGGGTCGATACTTTTCGCAGATGGTCTGAGCTCTTTTTTCACAGAGCATGGCTCATTTGTATCTGTTGGTGAATATACGTATATTTATTTTCATCTGGTGTTTTACGCCGTTTTCAACATTATTTCAGTCGTATCACGGCGACAAGCTCACATATTCATGCATTTCCTGGGTTTCTCTAGTGCTAGGCTAAGGCTCTGACGTGTCTTGTCCAAGGAAACCCCCACAAAAAAAACCAATGGATCCAGCGAGGCTCCAACCAGGGGCCCCAGGTCATGAGTCCTACACTTTACCACTGAGCCACGCAGGACCCCTTATTTCCATCTATTATATTTAAAAAAAAAAAACACTTTGAATAGCGTAAACTAATGTTTGCAAAAAAAAAATACATGTATAAAACCAGGGGATCATGGTTGGTTTTCACTTAAAATATCACTTGGTCTTTACAAGCCTAAGGAAAAAGGCTAGCGAAAACTTTCTAGAAAATGACGGTGACCAACATTTTCTCCTTTTCCCACAATGTGTCCTATTCATTCAACGACAAATCCATCATTTTAGCCACATTTACTTTTTCGTCTCCAGTTGCTTTTGAGCTGTTTGATCTGTTAAATAAGTAAAGCTGACGTCCTGAACAGTCCTGGGTTTTAACAACCCTAATAAAGAGGGTATTTGAAAATATTGTGGGAAAAGGAGAAAATACTGGTAAAGAGCATTTCTTTTTTTCCAACAATGTTTTCTACCTTTTCAAAGTCATATCTCATTATTCGAATCACATTTGTCATTTGCAAATACCTTCAAGCAATTGGACCAGTCTGAAATTATGTCGTTTGGTAACGAGTGACCATTTTTATCACCTGCTTCAGATCTTTCTCGTCTTGTATTTTAGTAATGAGCCATGCTCTGGCAAAAGCGGGCTTGATGCATCTCCGTGGTGCATTCTACCAATCAAGCCATCACATAATTATGGATCCATAATAACCACTTTTTTTAAACAACCGACTGAATCATGGGGTAGACTGGTCCTTGGACATACAGAAACTTGACCAATAGCGAAAAGTTTCGGCCCAGGTCAACCTGCCCAGATTGCGCAGGCTGACCTGGGTCGATTCTTTTCGCAGATATATTAAGCCCTCTTTTCACAGAGCATGCCTCATTTGTATGTTTGTACCACAGGCACTTGGTTTTTGAAAGGCACCACTCTTCATAATCTAATATATAAGTCTTCTTTATTAGGTAGTAGAAAGCGAAGTTCGTCAAAATCTAAGTGCCTTGGTTTTTATGGTGTTTAACGCCTTTTTCAACATTATTTCAGTTTAAGTTACATTACGGCAGCCAGTTCACCTATTGATCCTTTCCTAGAGGTTCTTTTATCAGTACTTCGCACAATATGCTTCCAGAGCCACTGGCTGCTTTCCCACGTAACCATCGTCGAAACAATGATCAGCGGTGAGAGAGGAACCTGTCGCAATGTGACACTATCATCGATCCTCGGAAAGAAATTTGCTATATCTGACGAATCGTATTGGTCAAAAATTATTTTTAGCTCCATCCCGTTATTTCAAAGCTGATATTCGAATTTCATAGAGCATTCAGATTCGTTCAATATATTCACTGCGGTATTAAAATTTTCCATATCACGATGGGAAGAGAAAACTTGGTCCACCTCTTAAGTTAAAGTTTCGACCTAAATTACTTAATTAATATTTATCTCTTTGATCCATTCCATGTATTAAATTTAAGATAAATTACCGTAGATTTAATGTAAAATTAACTACATTTAACGACTTTTCCCACCCTAGTTCAGAAATGTGTGAAAAATACTAGGAAATGATGAGGGAGGGGGTTTCATGTACGGGAACACCTTGTCTTTTATAAGAGCCATGCTCTGGCAAAAGGGGACTTAATGCACCTCCGTGATGCATGATACCATGCAAACCATCGCATAACTATGGACCCCTAATAGCCACGTTTTTAACAACCGACTTAGACATGAAGTAGAATGGTAGTCTGACATACAGAAAATTAACCAATAGCGAAAAGTTTCGGCCCAGGTCAGCCTGCGCGGACTGCGCAGGCTGACCTGGATGGATACTTTTCGCAGATGCATTTAGCCCCCTTTTCACAGAGTACGACTCACATTAATTTATAACATAAGAAAGTTTGCCGAAATCCAAGTGCCTTTGGTGTTGCTCTAGGGTTCTTTCAAAATTTATTTTCTTCGGAGGGAGGGGGTAATCGTCTGATTCTCGCACCGGGGTATATCGGTCGTGGTGCTACGCTAGTAGTACCATGTACCCGCCATTTCCAGCCATGGGAAATTTGTCTGCTAAAATTTTGTTTTCATCAATACTCATGAGCTGCAAAGCTGAGCGTTCAAACGACGAAAACTATCCTTTCAAATGATTTTTTTTTTCAACACAGAGTCTAGTTCTAGTTGTGACAACAAATTGGGAGAGAATGATAATACCTTTCCTATAAATAAATAAATAAATAAATAAAGTGTAATTTAATCAAAATGTCGTTGTAACAGCTGAGGGTTTGTCAGACCGGCCAAAATTTTTCTTAACTGTGTTACAAATGACAAAATTTTAGACACACTCAATGTGGCTAAAACGATAGGAATTTTCTCAGAAAAAAAAAAACAATGTGTGACAAGCATATGGTTACCAACATTTTCTACTTTTCTCTCATTGTTAAAACACGACAGGATCGTTGGGTATGGGTTTCAGGATACGTCTATATTCATTCTTCTCTCACTTTTTGAAGTTATATTGGCTATCTTTACGTCGAAAAAGCAGGACCATGTTTTGACCCGTGAAATTAATTCTCTACGTCAAAATTGGGAACAATTCTAGAAGGGCAACTTAGACAATAGTTTTGTTTCTGGTAAGATTAACCCTTAAACTGCTAGATGATTTCATTTGCGAAAAATATCGACCCAGGTCAGCCTGCGCAGTACGCGCAGGCTGGCCTGGGCCGAAACTTTTCACTATTGATTGGTTTTCTGTTTGACAAAGGACCAGTCTACCTCATAATTTGGTTGGTTGTTGAAAAAGGTGGCCATTATGGATCCATAATTATGTGACGGTTTGATTGGTGCAATGCATCACGGAGATTCATTAAGCCCCCTTTTGCCATAGCGTTGCTCATATATTTGCAATCAATATTGCTGCCTAGCTTTTTCTCAAGACATGTCCATACGAGCAAATATATGGAAGACAGATTCCAAATATTCAAGAGTGACAACCTACGTCATAGCAGAGGTGTCGGAAACATTTTGAATAGCCTCCATTTTGTGCGCAAAGTGCAGATTAATTACTTTAAAAAGATATATGTATCTAAAATTTACGTAGAATACCTACTTCATATGGTGACGGTAAATATATTTGTCCTATTCGTGAAATCAAAATGCCATGAAACAATGTTGTAGCTCTAAACACTTCAACACAATTGAAGTGTATACGACATCTATTGTTAAATCGCACATGTGTCACCGGCTTCGAAAATTGTGCGGAGGTAATTGCAAAATCAACGAAACTAATGAACAAAATATTAATGTACACTAACGAAGAAAGTTGTCAGGTACCATATGCACCGCTTTGTTTGGACAGATCTTCAATAACAATAATGTACAAGCTGAAAAACTTACCTTTTAAAACGAAAATGGCGGATTTAAAATGTCTCCGATGACGTATGCTATGACGTAGGTTGTTACCCCTGATATTGTTGGTTTTAAAGATCAAGATTTTATTGTAGTAAATCTGGTCAGCCACTGTTTTGGTTGGGGGGGGGAGGGGGGGGGGCTGTCGATTCCATCGTTTTTCTTAAGATTCCTGTAATTTCTAAGTGAATATAAATTATGCGTTTTCTTGTTTCAAAAAAGATTTAAATCAGGTGCCCCTTCCTTCCCACTTCTATTTGAGTCATGCTCTATGAAAGGGGGATTTAATGCATCTGCAGACGTATCAACCTGTGACAGTCTGCGCAGAGCGCTCAGGCGGACATGGGTCGAAACTTTGTGGTATTTGTAAAGTGTCTACATGTCCAAGGAGCATTCTCCCTTCTGATTCAGTTGGTTGTTACAAAATGAATTTAATGGATCTGATGACTTGCTCGGTATAATGCATTAAGGAGGTGCATTAAACTCCCTTTCCCCAGAGCGTTGCTCGTTCATTTAAGTTAAATCTTTGCCAAACATTCCGGAGTTTTCACAAGCCTGATGAAAATAGCTTTGGCAACCAGTTTTTTTTTTCTCCCACAATGTTTTCAATGCTTTCAAAAAATCCACCATAAGCCAATATGAGCCACATTTGATTAGTAGTCTGCAAATGCCTTGAGTTTGGACAAGTCCAAAATTTTATTATTTGCTTAAGAGTTAGGAGAAATTTTACAGTAAGAACACTAAGGGTGATCGTTATGCAGGACGAATTGACATAACTTGTACAGTCGCGATTTGTCTTAACCTAATCACCTGTGATACATTTGTTTTCGGATCTAAGACAGCAGTTTATCTCTTTAACAGAAAATTCCATTAACATACCGATTTAGTTATAAACAAAAGGATGAGTGCCTGGAGACTAATCGTCTGTTACCTTTGATCATGCGTTCCGATGACAAGGAGCGAATCTTGTCGTCGTCTGTGAAATTATCCAATCAAATTACTCTTTACCACGCAACCCCGACTTTTAACGACCCTGAGGAAATAGCCTTTTGAAAACCTTGTGGGAAAAGGAGAAAATGCTGGTAAACAGCATTTTCTCCTTTTCTCACAAGGTTTTCTACCCTTTGAGAGACAATTACCATCATTTCATCCACAAATTATTTGTTGTCTGCAAATGCTTTCAATTTGGACAAGTCTAAAGTTTTATCGTTTGGTAAAGAGATAACTAGGACAGCTTGATAATAATCTAGGACGCTCGAAAATGAAGATTTGCTGTTCTAATCCCTTTTATACAATTTTCCCCAGTAAAACTTTTATTTTCCTTATTGCTGTTGTTTTTTCCTGAACTGTTGTTTGCATGGGGTAAACCCTGGTCTCGTTATTGGCTTAACCCTTTACCAGACCTCTATATTGGCTTGAACGATGTTTTACGCCTCTGCCTTGTGTCATGGCGTCAGCTCGTTTGTCCATATATTGGCCGTGTTTAAACAGGGCTATGTTGGGGCTGTAAAGTGCATTACTGGAGATTTTCAGCAAGAGCAAATAGGTTACAAATCCACCAACCTAATCATTGGGCATGGCAGGATCCCAGGGCAGACCGTCCAATGTGAAAAGCTGCGGTTAGGAGCTTTGACCACTGGTCGCCACCGGTTGCCCATAACCTCCACAAAATACTGTTACTTATGTAATGGGGGATGTGCAAGATACAAGACGAGACCCATCTTAAGTTACACCTGGTTCTTTAATTTGCTCAGTTTTTAGCACAGCACACAGGGCGTAGGTTCAGCGTCTAATACGGAATATCCTTTAGTAATTTTAGGTGACCGGCAGTTGGGATAGAACCTTTCATGATAACGTTACAATTTATACTACAGGGTTCTTGACTGTCTACAACGAAAATTTCGCTGAATATCACTTTACTGAAAACAGACTTTGATTTGCCATAACGTATTCCACGCTTCTAGGCCCGTAATTACAGTTTCAGTTTACACAAATTTTATTGCCATCGTTATAAATATAAGTCATACAATACACGTACATCACATGACAAGAAATACATGTCGGAAAAAAGGGTCCGGCCACAATTTCTCACAACTTAGATTTGGCCATTCCCTTTGAACAATCTACAAACATTAAGTCTTCAATTATTTTTAAAGTTTAGCCAAGCATATATTTCTGATCTTTCCTCACTCGGAAAACAGAAGACACTTATATTCAAGCTATTAAAAAAAAAATCCTTTCAAGTATTTATAAATGGGAATTTACATGTTTAAGGATGGAAAAGAGTAGAATACTATATTGTCATTCGTAGAAATGGAGAAGAGTGGGAGACAGGACTAGTAAAATACGTCAAAGATTACAAGACGGTTGTGTAAATCTCTCTGTAGCTTTTATCACAGGCCTTTGAAGCTCCATTGGTGCATCACGGAACACTAAAATTGTCCATGGTTGATCATCGAACACTTTTGCTTATTGGTGCATCGCGTGTATATCACGGAATACTCAAATTTTCATGTACATCGTTACTATAAATAGCACATTGTTGACTCCTCTCTCTCTCTCTCTCTCTATATATATATATAGAGAGAGAGAGAGAGAGGGGGGGGGGCAGTCGCCAATGTGCTATTTATAGTAACGGTGTCCGATAAGGAAAATTTCGTTATCCCGTGTTAGACCAATGGAGTTTCAGCGGCCTATGTTTTTATGTATAGTATTAATAATCACTCTAAATTGCATTCTCGGTTTTATAGTAGGTTGGTTTTACAATAGATTTAGCCAGTGACACTCTCTCTAAATTGGCTAAACCGGGTCAGTGCTTATAGAACTTTTTCAATGCTTAGCTCAGTAACTCTTTACCAAATGATAATAAATTAGGCTAGTCCAAATTCAAAGCATCTGCAGACGACAAAATAAATGTGGCTCAAAAATTGAAATAAGTTTTGAGAAGGGAGAGAAAACATTGTGGGAAAAGGAGAAAAATGCTGGTTACCAGCATTTTCTCCTTTCCCCGCAGTGTGTTCAAAAGCCTTCCTCCATAGGGTCGTTAAAACTTGATTGTGTGATAAAGGATTAAGCATGAAATTGCAAAGTGCGTGTAATATAAAGAAGCTTTGATATATAACATTTGGAGTTATTTCTTCACTTTTACAATAATTTCCTCCTTATCCTCTTTAGGATAATGTTTTTTTTTTTATATTCATTATTTAGTTCTTACTGTCTGAAGCATTAACGAAATTTAAAGTTGAGCGTAAACTTAGCTGAGCATAAACTCAAGTTTAGTAAGCTCCGTTTGCGTTAGTCATTGAGAAATTGAGTTACTTTGCCATTTATAAAGTTCTTGGGGATTAGTCTATGACTTAGTAGTAAGACATGCCCTAAATCCTACAGACACTTTTTTGTTTGTAAATAAGTAGGGGGCCTAAACAAAAAACGTTAAATTTTATGAACTGAAAAACCCAAAGGGCCGAAAAGTATTTTGCGAGTAAGGAGTAGCGAAATAAAGGGCCAGTACTCACCAACCATACCAGATAAACTGCATTCTTGAATTTATTCTAGATTAACAAAGTAACGCAATTTCTGACTGGCTAAACCAAATGGTTTAGCTAATCAGAAATTGCATTACTTTGCAATTTAGAAAATTCTTGAGAATTTAACTAAGAATGATATGGAGAAAGGTTGGCGAATACAGGCAGGTGTCCTTGCCACTGAAGCTGAGCCTGGTAGCATACAGGACATGAGAACAGGAGGTCACTGGTTCGAATCTCTAGCTCGGTCACTTTCTCTCCAAGAGTTAATCATATTCAATGCAACAGGATTCATGCCTCTCTCTAAACTAGTAATTGTTGCGATGACTGTTATGCGGGAAAGAAGCAGTGGCTGTGGAAGAATATTGTGCAAAGTACTGGTAAACGCATGGATTGGTGCACTGGCCGCTCCGATATAACTGAAATAATGATGAAAACGCCATACAAACAAGCCAACAAATTTTTGTCTCTGAAAATCACTAGACCATAATATCTATCCATTTTTTTCAATGATTAGCCGTATGTTCAGCAAATGCATAAGGGAAATAACTCTTACATACCAAAGCATAAATCAGTATTCGTTCATAAACAGTTACGTACCTTGTTGCAAAGCCACAGTGGTCTGGACAGTAGTAGTGAGTTTTTTTCTGTCTATCTGTCTGGTTCAACACCGTTTTCAACATTATTTCAATTATATCCCGGCGGCAAATGCAACTTTAAGTACTTTTCACATTTTCCCCAGGCCACTGGCTCCTTTCCGATAGCAACACCATCGAAACATGTTCATCGATGAGAGAGGGATGAATCGATAAATCCTGTCGCGATAAAAATAATCTTTCCTTGGAAACCAAGGAATTTTGCCGTGCCGCGAATCGAACCAGCGATCCCTAGGTTTCAAGCCCTGCACGTAACTGACTGAGCAACCGGGACTCGGCTGTAGTCGTAGTAACATCACACTTAGTAGAAGCATTAGTAATAAAAGTAACAGTAGCAGTAGTTGTTGTAGTAGTAATTTAAGTATCAGTAGTAGTAGTAGTAGTAGTGGTTGTTTTTGTTGAACGCTGCAATGCTGCTTGTTGAACAGTGGAAGTAAAAGTAGGATTAGAAATGGCATGCAACACACGAAAAGGGACCTTCGGACATATGCGTAAAAGTGTGTCGTCCCAGATCAGCCTGTGCAGTTTGTGACTAATCCGAGACGACACTTCCCGTTTTTGTGTGATTTTCTGTTTCACGAAAGTCTACTGTATGAAAAAATCGTATGCAGTCGTAAAGTGCCGTCTCGGATTAGCCTGCGCTGACGACACTTTACGCAACTGTCTGAAGGTCTCATTTCGCATTTTGCGGGCCAGTTGGACCAGTTTAGATATAGACGATACACGTCTAAGCTAACATATAAAATAATTCAAAACAAGCGCACAATTAAAGACGAGAAGTTTTGATTTAGTGCCATGTAAGCCACGACTAGGCCTAGTACAACACGAGAAGAACTGACAGTCTGTATTCATTGATTTCTATAGAGGCCTGTGCTCCTGCTTATAAAACTTGAGTCAGTGCTCAACTGAGTTTGTGCTCAAACTTTAGGGCCTCATTTATCCTCAGGACATTTGAAATGAAGACTTTGATTCAAATGGCAGATACAAAAAAAAGCGGTAAAGTTCAAAAGTTACTCCATAAGGTTATCAAAATAAAATTATACAACTTTAAAATTTCATGACGTTCCGAAAAGCCCGTGTTTTTGCTTATGGTGCTGAAAGGGTTAAAGAAGGTTGTAAAAAATGACAGAAATGTTTCTTCTTCTTCTTCTTCTTCGGTCCTTTGTGGCTCAGTGGTAACGTGTAGGGCTCTCGACCTGGAGGCCACGGGTTCGAGCCTCGCTTGAGCCACTGGGCTTTCGTGTGAGGGTCCTTGGACAAGGCACTTCAGAGCCCTTGCCTAGTGCTGATGGAATCCAGGAAATACATAAATATGTGAGCTATCGTCGTTATATGACTGAAATAATGTTTACAGCGACGTAAAACATCAATCAATCGATCAATCTTCTTCTTCTTCTAGGTAAATAGTTATCAAGTCGCTCTATCTTTTGCCTTTTTTTTCCATGAGTCTGAAATTCATTTTTCTGGCAGCGACTGACGCTTTGATGTAAGTAGGAGGTAAAATGCCTAGTCTGACTCATTCGGCGAATCCCATGCGCGCGTATCATTACTATCCATCTTCCTGGTTAAAATAGTAATTAAAAAACGCGCGCGCGATATCCCGAGAGTACTCTCATAGGCGACCTAGTAAAGTCGTGATGTTCCCGAGAGTACTCTCATAGGCGGCCTAGTAGAAAACGAGTCGCCCGAATATCGCCTACTTCCCTATAGTACTCTCATAGGCGGCCTAGTAAAGTCGCTGTATGTCAGAGAGTACTCTCATAGGCAGCCTAGTAGAAAACGAGTCGTCCGGATATCGCCTACTTCCCTATAGTACTCCCGTACGCGGCCTAGTAAAAAATTTATAACTCGGCGGGTTATAAATTCCTTATCCGCGCGCGCGTAGCCAACTCGTAATTAATATTGACACCCCTTTCTTCCATACCTTTTTTAAAATTAAACCAGGCCAATACCTTTCCAATATCATCATTGTCCCAATCTTTTTCCGGTTTCTTATTAATCTCATCGATCTCTTTTCTTTTTGTTCTTAATAGGTCCATTATTTTTTCCATTTTGTTATCTTTTGGTTTTTCCATTTTTTTTTTATAGTATATTTTTTTAAACTAAATATTCTAATACAAAATAAAATTCGAAATTCCCGAAAAATTTTCCCGGCTAAAAGACCAGTACAAAGATGAGTTTATTAAATAATTTAACGAGAGAATCTAGAGAAAAAATCGAAAGATGTTTGCGAGAGAAAGCATCTCTAATTGATTACGCTATACAGGTACCGAGAGAGAAAATAGTAGGGTTTTTTCTCGAAGGAAAAAATTTTACGGTCGTAAATAGGATGATTAAAAGTTTAAAAACGGCTATATACTATTTTATTAGTAAAGAAAAAGCTAGAAACACCCGAGATTTTACAACGGATATTTGCTTGTTTGATCCTTTTAAAAGGGATGTGTTCCCTATTATAACGAATCATCCGCCAAGTAGGGTTTTTAATAGAAATGAGAATGAAGATTTAAAATTATTAGCGACTTTTATGATGAATAAACGCGCTATTATAGTGCTATTTTTTAGAAATGGAAATTTCGAAGAAGATGAACCTAAAGAAATTAATGGCGAAAAAATATTTACTTCCGAAACGTGCGTAGCGTGTCTCGAAAATATTCCGAATATACATTTTGTCGATTGCGGTCATATTTGTTTGTGCGAAGAGTGTGACAGAAAAAATAATTCGACGTCATGTTCAATTTGTAATACGCGCAACAATATAAAACGTAAAATAGAAACGAGTGAACCGGTTGACTATGCCCGGAACTTTTGTACTCTGTTGTAAATCCTCATAAACTAAAAATTTATAACTCGTCGAGTTATAAATTATATATTACGAAAAGTTAATAGAATTTTTTTTTTCTTTCTAAAACGCGCGTTTTCTTCTTTTAGTTTATTTATCGCGGCTAGTAGCGCTTTAATACGGGCTTTATTTTGCTCGATTTTTTCGTTATAATGCGATTCTGGATCGGTATTCATCGTGGACGGTTCCTCATCATCCATTTTTTAAGGAATCAATTATTGAAAAATTTAAGATATTTATGCGCGTATATAAAAAGAAATGGAAGAGTACTTAGGAATTACGATTAATAACGATTTAGATAATCTTTTATCCGAGCACGGTAAAAAACTTCTCGAAGGATATTATTACCAGTACGATGATGATACTCCTCAAAGAGTTTTCGCTCGCGCGGCGGTTACTTATTCCGATGACTTAAAACACGCACAAAGAATGTACGATTACGCGTCTACGCAATTATTCATGTTTTCCTCCCCTATATTAGCGAACGCGGGCAAATCGTCTAAAAAGGGTTTACCTATTTCCTGTTTCGTTTCCCATATTCCGGATAAGATAGACGGCATCATCGAACATTTAGCGGATACTTGCTGGTCTTTAGTCATAGGCGGCGGAGTCGGAGCTGATTGGAGTTCCGTAAGATCGACAAGCGACAAGTCATCGGGACCGGTATCTTTTTTATTGCCCATTAATTCCGTAGTGACTTCTTACAAACAAGGAAAAACGAGAAAAGGAAGTTACGCGGCCTATATCGATATTACGCATCCGGAAATAGTAGAATTTATTACGATGAGGATACCCACCGGAGAAGATATTAATAGAAAAAATTTAAATTTATTTAACGCGATTAATATTACGGACGACTTCATGCGCGCCGTGAAAAATGGTACGGATTACGACTTAATCGAGCCTAAAACTAAAAAACGAACGCCTACGAGCGCGAGAAAAATATGGGAAATGATTTTAGAATCTAGAAGTAGGACGGCAACGTCCTATTTAAATTTTATCGATACGGTTAATAAATCTCTTCCTAAAGAGATGAAAGAAAAAGGATTAAAAATTTATAGTAGTAATTTATGTAACGAAATCCATTTACCTACGGACGATGATACGACGGCAGTATGCTGTTTATCTTCTTTAAACGCGGAATATCCTTATAAATGGACGAAACGAGTCGTCGAAGATATCGTTCGTTTTCTAGATAACGTTTTAGAATCGTTTATTAAAAATTGTCCCCCGGAATTATCTAAAGCTAAAAAGGGAGCTATAAGAGATCGACCTTTAGGAATAGGAGTAATGGGATTCGCGTCGGGATGTCCTAAGATGGGGTATTCGTTCGAATCCGACGCTGCTAAAGAATTTAATATAGAGATATTTTCCAAGCTAAAGGAATACGCGGAAATAGCTACTTTAAAACTAGGAAAAGAACGGGGGGAGTGCCCGTCGATGAAAGGAACGGGAAAAAGAAATTCTCATTTAATAGCGGTCGCTCCTACCGCTAATATTTCGATTATCGCGAATTGTTCTCCTTCTATCGAACCCATCGTAGCTAATGCTTTCGTATCCAAAACGCGCGCTGGCTCGTTTCTTACGAAAAATAAATATTTAGTAAATTTATTACGGGGAAGAAATTTAGACACGCCGGAAATATGGAAAAGTATTATCCGTAATAAAGGTTCGTTACGGTATCTTCGTATCCCGGACAATTTTAAGGATGAGTTTAAATCCGCGAAAGAAATAGACCAACTTAAAGTAATCGAATACGCTGCCGATAGACAAAAGTATATATGCCAAGGACAGTCTTTAAATATTTTTATTCCTTCGAACGCTTCTAAAAAATATATTCACGATATTCATTATAAAGCCTGGGAATTAGGGTGTAAAGGATTATATTATTATAGGGGAGAGTCGGCGGAAAAATCGGAAGATATATCCGTTTTAGAATGTTCTATGTGCGCTTCTTAACGCGAAATTTATAACTTTTTAAAAAGTTATAAATTTGATTTTTAGACTATTTTTTCCTTTATAAATCGTGGAATAATGTGCGATAAATTACTTATAAAAGATAATATAAAAGACAAATTAAGATGGGCTGATATGAAAGAAATAGATGATATAGTTAAGAACGCGGAAGAATATACCAAGCGTAATTTTAAATTCGTTAAAGAAATTCTAATTAATATCTCTCAAAAGGAACTCGAATATTATCCGTGGTTTATCTTCGATTATTCGGTTTTAGAAGACGATATTTCGGACGAATTTTATGAGTTTATAAACTTTCTCGCTTGTTATCTCGTGGAAGATACACGGACGTCGCCTAGTCAATACGAAACATACCTTGGCGGTAAAAGTAAATTACGCGATACTGATAAAATTATACGGCATCCGCCTAGTTTTTACACGGTAGAGAATCTCAATGAATTACGTCATATTATAGAAAATCGTTTCGATATTATCATTAGTAGCGTACGCGAGCAATGGGATTTTCTCGAAAATTTAGCGCTAGATCGAGAAATAATTTGTAAGGATATTGATTACCTTATTTACGTCTTGGAAGAAACTAAAAATGAACTATTAAAAAGAAGAAGTAAATTAGTCCGTGTATACCTAAAGGATGAACTATTTTTTTAATCGGTTAAAAGAATTTATAACTTAATTTTAAGTTATAAATTTATTCTTCTACATATCCCTCATCTTCTTCTCCGTCCGAATTAAGACCTAAACCTATTTCGTTAGCTTGACGGAAATAGTCTTCGTGTAAACAACGTTTTTTTAAGGGCGAATCGTCTCTAATTTTAGCGTATAAGGGCTCTAGTTCTTCTAGTTCTTTACAGCAGTATGAAGGATTTTCCGTTTTAAACTCTTCAGTCCTAAATTTTAAAAGTTTTTCTATAGAGTATTTTAACTTTATCCTCGCGCCTGTAGTAAGTTTAAGAAGATTGAACATTTCGACGAAATAATTAATATCTCGATTTTTCCAAAAAACCCTATTTCTCATACTTTTAATGGTTAACTCATTTAAAGTAAAATTATCTCCAAATCCTCTCATTACTAAAAAATCTAATCCTTTGCATTGGTCTTTTTCGATATTATAAGAAACGAATAGAATAGAATATATTAAATCTTTTAGAGTATTCGTACTTACTCTCCATAATCTATAATGACGTATAATTTCATAAACAGTACGTTTGGCTTCGCTCGAAACTATCGCGAGATTAAGTATAGGATCAGGATCAGCTTGAAGTCTTATTTTAGTATCCATTTTATTAAAAATATTTTATTTTTAGCTATTTAATATTTTTTTCTTATATATAAAATAATGACCATTAAATTATTTAGTAAAGTTAATAAAAAAAGCGGTCGCGAATTAGAAGACGTCGTACCCGAAATAAGGAGTTTAACTAGCGAGTTGACGAAATATGTCCACGATAGTTTTAAATTTGTTCGAGAAATTTTAATTCGTATCTCTAAAATCGTCGGCCCTTTTTGGTTTCATATTCCCGATTCGATCCTCGAAGATGCTCGTTACGAAATTACGTGTATCTTTACGGATATTAGTAACTGTCTTCATCCTCGCGAGGAAAATGGTGAAATTATACGGGAGTCGCCTACTAATTACGTGGAAGATACGATCAAAGAATTGCACAATGTTATAGGAGGGCGAGTCAGAGGGATTATCGTTAGAGTACGTCAGGAATGGAGAAATATTAAAAACGAAACTATTCGTGAAAAAGTTCACGAGGATGTTAAATATGCCGTTCACGTCTTAGTCGAACTTCTTACCGATCTAAGAGAAGGAGAGTAAAAATAGCTACTTTATACGTAAGGGGCTTATAAAAAATTTATAACTTAAGTTTTAAGTTATAAATTTGATTTTTTATAAAAAAGGGTTTTAAAGTAAATCGTCAAAAAATGGCGAGTAATAATAACGGTGATTTTATAAATTACAAAGATTTCGATATAGAAAAACTGAGCCTTTGCGAAGGTAAAATAAATAGGAATTACGGTTATCGGACATTTAAGATCGAATACACGTATCCGGATGGAGAAGCGAGAAGTTTACGGTTGCGTTCCCCCGCCCTGTTTTCTTATGGAATTAAAAAGAATAAAGAAAAATCGAACGATTACTTTATGTCTTTAAAATCTTTTTACGACGTACATGATATGGAAGAAAAAGAAATCGCGTTTAGAAAAATGATAGATAGTATTTCGCGATTTTTACGAGAAAAAGTAGAAGATCTAGAATTGGGGGATAAAAGTTACGTATTAAAGCGAGACCATTTAAAAAGTATGGATATTACTACGGAAAACGGAACTTTATTCCCGAAATTAAGAGAAAGTAAAACTTACAAAAATGGTAAAGTTACGGGGAGCGAGATAACCACCGTTTTTTACGTGAAAGAAAAAAATGGAAGTTACTCAGAGATGGATCCTTCCTTTATCGAAGAAAAAAATTGCAAAGTAGTCGTCTATATGGATATAGCGGATATTTTCGTAAAGAATCCTATACTTAAAATACGAACTTATCTTTCCGATGTTATCGTTATTAAAACGGATGTTACACCTCCTAACAATTGGGTAAAAACGAGGGCAGTAAATTTAGGTTCCGACGACGAGGACGACGAAAAAAATAAATAAATTTATAACTTTTTTTTTTAAAAAAGTTATAAATTTTCTTTATATCCAGTTGTTGGTTTTCAGGTATCCTTACCCTCTGGTAATAAAGTCTTCTCGATATTAACTGTTTTTATAATACTCGTAATTTCTTCTTTTACCCCCGGTAAAGTTTCGGCCTCTTCGGAAAAAATAGTTTCAACCTCTTTTTTATACTGATCCGATAAAAAATATCTACAATTTGTTATTAAAGAGGCGAATAGCTTGTTAACATCTTCTAGGTAATATTTTCGGTGGTAAACAAATACGCGTATTTAACGAGTGCCGTAAAGTCGGAACTTATATATTATCGTATAAATCCTCCGGGTCGGTTCCGACGATAACTTCTTTTATTTTCTTTTCCATTTTTAATAGGAATTTTTTTTTTTAAAATGCATTTTATAAATCGACTTCTACGAGTATCGTTAAATAAGAGTTTTTCATGTTCGGATTATCGGTCTTCGTTAAAAAGTTTATCACGTCGCACTGATTTAATTCTAAAGGTCGAGGAAAAACGACGCAACTACAGCTTTCTCCTACTTTTTTTATAAAGGAGTAGTCGGATTTTTCGATACCGTTTATTACCAAGTTAATTTTAGCCTCTTCGTTTAAAAAATCGTTACCTTTTAAAACCGTTAAAGAACCTCTTATAATCTTACCGGGAGCTGACATACAATAACCTCCTAAACCGTGCGATCTCCCGCTACTACCGATACCGAAAGAAAACTCGAAATTTTCGCCCGTTAAAGGCCCTTGTTCTTCGGCGTGGATACTTATTATAGGTTTAGTTTTTTCCTTTCTAAATTGTTCTATCATCCACGTCGATAAAGCCGTTAACCGCTCGGTTAAATAAAGTCTCGATACAGCTTCATTATTATTTGCGGGTCTTGGTAAGTTTATAATTTTTTTTCCGTTCATATCTATTTGCCCTTTCGCGGTAAAAGAACCGTCATCGTTTCTCGTTAAAGAGTCTTCGCGCTCGGACATAGTAAACAACTGCGTCACGAGAAAAGACCTCGTTACGGGATCATTCCAATCGGCTGGCTCGGGCAAGTTTTTAATTCTATTTCCTCCCATATCTATATCTCCCGCGACCGAAAAACTACCATCCTGCTGTTTAACTATTCCCCCACTTATATCGTCTACGTATTTTTTATTAGCAGCTTCGTTCGATTCCGTAGGATCGTCTAAGTTTTTTATTTTATTAAAACTCATGTTTAAATAATCCGTCATGAGAAAGCCTCCTTTTTCGTTTAATAACCCCGAGTTGGAATCGACGTAATTTTTAGTGGTGACGTCTTGAGGATTTACGGGATTACTAACCCTCGTTAACGTATTACCGTTCATATTTATAGAACCGGTAACTACCGTCGTCCCGTCTTTACGCAAAAAATTATTATTGACGTAAGAGACCGAAATACCGTCTTCGCTCGGTTTAACTTCATCCATTCTTCCGAATTTATTGACGGGCATCTTTTTTATATAACTAAAAAAGTTTATTTAAGACTCGCTGAAACTTATTTCCGGAGGTTAATTCTTTTAGAATGAACAAACATAAATGACTGCAAAATACTTGATCGGCCCGCTGTAATTGGTCCGTATTATAAAGTATCGGATTTCCTAGGTAGTTTTCTATTTCGATAGGTGGCCTTATACCGTAGCTATCCTAATATTTTTTTAGTTCTCCGTCTTTATACCAGGCAACCCAATGCGTTCTGCGTCCGCTCGAATCGTCCAAGTTTAATATACCGCATTCCTTTTTTCTACATTTTTTAGGTAGATCGTTTCTCACAAACACTCCTCTGAAAGAAGGTATTTTTAGTTTTTTCACCGTATCTTTTAGTTCGAAGTTACTTAACGGCTTATTAGGTAAAATTACGTTTTTAATCGCGATATCCCGCATTTTTTAAAAACTTAAATTTTTTTAATGTTTTCGTTGTCGACCCAAGAATTAAACTCGTCAGAATATCCTTTCCATTTTACCAAAGATTTATTTTTTCCTTTTTTAATAACCTTTTCTATCCTAAACAACTCCTGACTAGTTTTTTGTAGTTCCGGTTCGTAGAAGGAACCTTTTATTTTTTCTTCGTTAAGATCCTTAATTTTATACGTTACGGGAGACGTACATTTTACCTCGGAAATCGTAAAAACCTCTTCGGTCCATCTCGTAGTATATCCCTTTTCGAAAGTCTTTTTCTTTTTAGTTATCCTTACTTTATCGCCTACGGAAAACTTAGGATTTACCCCCTTTATTTCGAGACCTTCTGGATAAAGAGTTCTCCAAACCTCGTTTTCGTTTACCTCTTTACTAGCGTTTACCGGCGTCATCTTAATAGAAGAATGTTTCGCGTTATTGTATTCTTTAACGAGATCGGGTAACGCATTAACGTAAACGTTAATAGAATTAGCGGAAAAATATTTCCACATTTTTTCTTTCATCGTTCTAATCCATCTCTCAACGACACTAGATTTTTCCTCGTTTTCTGTTGAATACAATTCTATCAGATTTTTAACGTCCGCGTTATAAAACTCTTTACCCTTATCTACCCATATTTTTTCCGGTTTTCTTTCTTTAAAAATACTCTTTAATGCCTCGGCGACGGATTTTCCAGTTTTATTTTTTAACGGTATTAACCAACCGTACTTGGAAAAGATATCGATGACGGTGAGAAGATATTTTATACCCCGATTATATTTAGAAAATGCCTGCATGTCTACTAAATCTGCG
The DNA here is from genome assembly GCA_945859785.2 of Tridacna gigas. Taxonomy (NCBI): domain Eukaryota; kingdom Metazoa; phylum Mollusca; class Bivalvia; order Cardiida; family Cardiidae; genus Tridacna; species Tridacna gigas. The sequence continues at coordinate 9,741,209 of OX244030.2, read as the reverse complement.
GCCCATATCCTATCGATACCGTTTACTAAGACTCTCCTTTTCTTAAATTTTCTTTTTACGGGTTTATGTAATTCTTCGGATAACCTCGTCATGACTTTTTTTTTTTTTTAATTCCCATTCCGAATCTTTTCTTTGCTCCGATTAGATTACCGACGACCGATCGCTCTATTTTTTCCCTAAGCGTAGGATTATAGATTCCCTTTAACTCCGCTAACATATTAGCATCGCAAATAGAGTTTCTGGTAGCTGTGTCATCGTATTTGAGGTAACAAACGTCGTGATTGTAAGCTGACTTATCGACACAATTTATCGGTTTACTCCATTCCTTCGGCGTTAAATCTTCGTTGAGTCTTTTATTTAACTTCGTACCGGGACCGGTAAAGTTATGTCCGGGAAGATGCATTTCGACGGGTAAGTTATTTATAAACTTATTTAGTAATGAGCCGCCTTTTTTTTTTTTAACGAATTTAGTTTTAACGCTTCCACATACAACGCATTGACCGCGCGCCATATTTCTCCCGTTTTTTGGTAACGACGTGCTGCACGTTACTAGTATCAGTAACCTTTTTACATTTAACGCAATACATTTTTTTTAGTTTTATTTTTTTTTAAAACGGTTAACAAAACATCGTGATTGTAAGCCGCCTTATCAACGCGGCTTATCGGTGTACTCCATTCCTTCGGCGTTAAATCTCGTAGAATCTTTTTACATTTAACGCAATACATTTTTTTTAGTTTATTTTTTAAGCTATAAACTAATGACGTTAACGAGATTTATAACTTTAATATTAAGTTATAAATCTAATCCTAGATTACGATATTCATTATTCGATTTCCTAATTCTCTTATATCTTCATCAGTCAAACTATCGAAGGGTGTATGACATTTTTTTTCATGAGGGCAGAAAAAAAGATCTTTAAGCTCTCTCTTAAATAATTCGGTATCGAGCTCTTGTTGGTATATTAAATTTCCTCTAAGATCTAATACGAAATAAATCGACCATACTAATATATTGATACATTTGCTAGGAAGATCAGCGATTCCAAATATATCCGTATAAAATACTAACTCGGGAGACATTTTAAGGATACGATTTCTTATTTTTTCTTTTTTAGTAAATTCGCATTCTTCTTCTCCTATAATATAAACGAGAAACTCGCGGTTATCATTACATAATTTTTTTAAAGTTCTTAAACTGTCTCGGGTAAAATCCCATAAATTATAATGATCTATAACTTTTTTAAAAAAAGGTCCGTATTTTTCTTTGTATTTTTCTTTAAACGTTTCTAAATCTATTTTCGTAGACTTAGTCATCTTTATTCCACGCTTTTATCGGGAACAGTTTTTCGGAAATATCAAATTTTTCATTCGTTTACGATTTAAATTTTTTTAAATTTAAGTAAAATGGATATCGCTAATTTATCGTGGGATAATAAAGTATCGAAAAGACATAATAATCTTATTTTACCTAAAAGCTTTAGGGGAATAATTGTCGGTAAATCCGGCTGCGGTAAGACTACGCTTTTAATAAACCTTTTAATAAGGCCGGGATGGCTTGACTATAATAATTTAATGATTTTCGGGAGAAGCCTTTTCCAACCCAAATATCGCTTACTTAAAAAAGCCTTCAAAGAAAAATTACCGAAAGAAAGAATTTTACAGTTATTTAACGCGCGAGACGAAGTTCTGAGCGAGAACGTTTCTTCCGAATCTTTGATCGAAGAATGGTCTAAAACCTTAGCGAATAAATTGGATATAAAATGTAGTTTCTTCGAACGTACCGACGATGTGCCTGACCCGAGAAATTTAAACCCGGAAGACAAAAATTTAATGATCTTCGACGATTTACTTTTAGAAAAACAAAAAAAGTGTGAGTGTTACTACGTACGAGGAAGGCATAGTAATGTTGATTGTTTTTATCTTTCGCAAAACTATTTTAGGTTACCTAGACAAACTATCAGAGAAAATGCGAATTTTATTTGCCTTTTTAAACAAGACCAAAAAAACATTAATCATATTTACGCCGACCACGTAAGCGAAGATATGTCTATAGAAGAGTTTAGGAATTTTTGTAAAAAAGTATGGGACAAGCCTCACGGTTTTATCGTTATCGATTTATCGAGTAAAAAAGATGAAGGAAAATACAGAGACGGCCTCGATAACTTTTATATTCCGAGTTAATAAAAATGAAATAGGAATAAAAATTAAAAGATAATATGGGAAAAATGTATGAAGACGAAAAAATGTACGAAGATCAAAGAGATCATTTTGGAACCTATCACGGGAAAGCTATGTATCGTATTGTAAATGAAAATGATTTATGGGATCTAGAATACCCCATTTTAAGAGAACTTACATACGCGATCAGAACGTTGATTGAAAATCAGGGGGGTTATAATACGGATAAGTATTTTACCTCGATTTCGAAAGAATATTACCTCGATAGATTCGAGTTGACAAATTTTACCGGAGAATACTTATTAAAATTATGCGAGGCGGCTGAAGTTTTAATAGATTTTAAAGCGAGATTAAAGGCTGGTTGGCTGTGGATATAAAAATTATATCTTTTTAACTAAAGATATATTTTTATAAAAAAAATGGAAGATCTTTTAAAACGAGTAGCCGAAAATACGCGTCCTAAAGAATCTTTACAAATCATAGTAAGCGACGACACGACGCTGTTTACGACGAATTTTAATCCTCCGATCCGACTGGATTACGAAAGAAAATATGAAATAGCGTTAGTAAACCTCGAAACGTATTACTCGTTTCCTAATATTAACGAGTCGAATAGTACGTTTATTTATTCTCCGGACAACGGCGCTTCTTGGTTTAAAATAATAATACCCGTAGGAAGTTACGACCTTATAGACATTAACGATACCATTCATCAGGAAATGAGAAAAAATGGTCACGTCGATTTAGTTAACGATAATTACCCTATTAATATTTCCGCAAACACGAATACACTAAAAGCTATTCTTACTCTAGAAAACAGTTACGAAGTAGATTTTAATCATCTGAATTCCGTTTCCAAAGTATTAGGTTTTACTCACGCGAAATACGTCAATGGTTTTCACGAATCCGAAAACGTAGTAAATATTCTCAGTATAAATTCCGTACTCGTTAACGTTAATATTATCTCGGGAAGCTACGTTAACGGGTTAGTGCAAAACACGATTTATTCTTTTTTCCCGAATGTCGCGCCGGGATATAAGATAATAGAGTCTCCGCTTAATTTAGTATATTTACCGATAATGTTACGGGATATACATAATATGGAAGTAAAAATTACGGATCAAACCGGAAATTTACTAAATCTCAGGGGGGAAAATATAACGATAAGATTTCATATTAGAGAAGCGTAAAAATAAAACGGATTTAAAAAATAAAAAACGTATAAAAAATATGACTAGTTACGTGAACGTTAAAGTTAATATATCGGACGGTCAAAAGCAAGAACTTAAACCGCTATTAAAAAAAGTTGCCCGGATAGTATTCGTTTAAAGCGGAGAGATTTACGCGGTAATGACGTTTTAGCCGTTACCTCGTCTCAATCGAAAAAAATAGCGAAAGCTTTCGAAAAAGGTACCGGAGTAACGATTAGAATGTCCGCTAACCAACTTAAACATAATACTAAAATAAAAGGGGGTTTTCTCGGAATGTTAGCGGGTTTAGCCGCGAGCGCCTTACCGGCTATAGCTAAAACTGTTTTACCTGCGTTAGGAGTCGGCGCTCTTTCCGGTTTAGCGTCATCGGGAGTACAAAAAGCTATGGGATCGGGTCTTTACCTAAAAAAAGGAGGTTGCCTTTGCCGGGTAGAAACTGATGGAAAAGGTCTTTATTTAAGCCCGTATAAAGGTAAAGGATTAAATCCGCCGGTGACGGTTTATATTTAAAACAGGGAGGAAAAATTTACGACGGAAAAGGTCTTATTCTAGGCCCTAATAGTCCTTTCGCTAATATTCCCATTTTAGGAGCTATATTATAAGTTTATAGTATAAAACTTATAATATAAAAAAGGATGAACGTACGCAAATTAAACGTAAAATCAAAAATTTATAGTCCTAAAACGATTCAATGGGTAGTCCTTAATAATTTAAAATATCCCCCGAAAAAAATAAACCCGATAATTTGGAAAATTTTTTGTCAAAAGGAGATTACGTTAACTCTCGAACAAGTAATTCGCATGGGATTAGGTTTAGGCTTTAATTCGACTAAGGGTGTAATTCTAACCTCTTTAGATTATCATCTAAGATTCCAGGAATGCAGTTTACAAAACGGAATTAGCTAATATTTTAGTCGCGATTACTAATAATTCGAAGAAACCGGTAAAAATAAAAGAAAACGAACTTTTATGCTTCGTTTATTATCAGTATTAAAAAAAATTACCCTTTTAAAAAATGGAGATGAAGGAGATTAATAGATATCCCGAATTACCCACGGCTCCCCCGATTGATGAGGGGCAGGGTTATCGTTTACATAAAATTAACGATATACAAAACTTTTTAGAAGGGGAAGTCGCGAAAAGGGAAGCTTTAAGTAAGAAATATTTTAGAGCCGCGAAAATAGTAGATAATATAGATACCATTTTAGTCGTGCTTACCATGGCAGGAGGGGTAGGCGGTATAGGTTTGTTAACTACGGTAGTCGCGATACCCGCGGTTATAACGTTAGAAGGTTTCGCGGGTCTTTGTGGGCTTTTAAGTTTAGTCGGAAAATATACCGTTAGAAATTCGACAACGAAAGCGGAAAAACACGAAAAGATTAAAACCGTCGCGGATACTAAATTAAATACTATATCCAGTCATGTCTCAAAAGCTTTATCGGACCATAAAGTCATGGACGAAGAGTTTCAACTGATTATAGAAGAATTAGAGAAGTATAAGAAGATGAAGGAAGAAATTAGAACTAAATTTAAGAAAAAGATCACGAGCGAAACGGAAGCTACTTTAATAGAAAGAGGGAGAAGAGAACAACGCGAATCCTTTCGGAAGTTGGTTGAAAAACATCACGGTGGGCCGTTGGAATATTAAAAAGCCTATAATTAAGTTTTCGTGCAGTTTTAGTTACGAAACGGGATAAAAAAATAATTATATTAAAAAAATGTCTTTTTTAAAAATTAAAGATCCAGTACAAAGGGACCGAGTCGTAAAAGAATTTCTCGCGATAAAAAAAAATATTCGCGCTAACGAATTAGCGGAGAAAACGGGTAAAAAAGAATTACGAGAGGATCTTTCCGAGCTATTTAAACCCGTTACGGAAGCGCAAAAAACTACTGCGAGGGAGATTACGGAAGGTCTTAGACCTATTAAAGTGGGTATCGAACAATTACCTCAAAGGATCCCGCGACCAAAAGCAATTACGCAACAAAATCTTTTTTTAGGAAGACCTTTCATTCCTACAGTTTCTAAATCAGAACCATCAACATCTAAAGAGGAAATAAGCGGAATTTTTCCTGATAGCGATATTAATTTTGGTTTATACAAAAAAGGAGGCGAATTTTTTATCGGTGATAAAATAGCTGAACAAGTAGAAGGAGCGGACGGTGAATGGTATATTAGTATTGCTGATGCTCCGAATAAAAAAAGTTATTTAATAACGGATGGATTGTACGAACTTCTTACATCAAAAAACCCTGATTGGAATATAGTTAAAGCTAGTGATATTTCGTTATACAATAAAATCTTAATTGACAGTAATACTATGTTCATTAACAATGATCCAAAAACTGGAAAATTAAAATCTAACCCCGAAGTCGTTAAAACGGAAAAATGGCAATATATTATTAAAGATGCTTGGGGAAAAAAAGGAAAAGGGAAAGGGAAAAAAACTGGTAAAGGTCTTAAAAAAGTCGTTATCCCAAGCGACCCCAATGCGTTACTAGAAAGACTCGACTTACTTATGGCTAGTAAAGCGGCTGGGCACACGGGCTTAAGAAACGAGTTGGTAAGCGTGTGCGATGAATTAAAAAGACAAGGTATTTTGAACGGTAAAAGCTATAAAAAAATAATGTCCCTATTATAAAATATGTACGTCTATAAAAAACGAGGATTTACTAGAAGAAATAGATACGGAGGAGCCGGGATTTTCGATAGCTTAGCTAACTTTTTCGCGAGACTTTTAAGTAGTAGCGCGGCTAAACAAATAGCGTCTTCCGCGGTTGACGTAGGAAAGAGCATCGCTAAAGAAGGAGCGAAAAAAGCTTTAGAAGCGGGAAAAAGCGCCAAGTAGATGCGGGAAAAAAATTATTCGAAAAGGCTTTAACTCGGAAATCTAAGAAAATTTTAAAAAAGTATGAGGCCTTACCCGCGCCCTCAAAAAACGTAAACGCTTTAATAGATGGAAGCGGTAACGACCCGATAGCGATACAAGAATTAGTAAAAAAATTAAATAGCGGCGCCGGTATTAAAACGACTTAAAAATTATAATAATTTAAAAATTATTATAATCTAATAAAAATGAGCATTTTAGACATTACCGAAACGCCTTTTAAAGACGATAGTATCGAAGAGTACGAATACTTCGAGTATTTACCGATCATAGGCGCCGTTAATAATCTTAACAATAACGGAGGAGTTGTTACGATTAACATCGAAACTCAAGATATTTTTATGCATCCTAGCGAAAGCTATTTACTTATACAGGGCGAATTAACGAAAAATGATGGCACGAGATACGCGGATGCCGATAACGTAACTTTAACGAACAACGGTCTAATGTATCTTTTTAGCTATATTAAGTACGAACTTTCGGGTAAAGAGATCGAATTAATAAATCATCCGGGATGGGCTACCACGACGCTCGGATTGTTAAAATATGATGACGATTTTTCTAAATCGCGGGGATTAAATCAGTTATGGTATAAAGATACAGCGCCCCTGGTGGCTGGTAATAATGGCTTCACGGTTAGACAATCGCTAATTATTCGAAAGCCTAATAACAAAGGCGCATTCGGTTTAAGCGTACCGTTAAAACATATTTTCGGTTTTTGCGAAGATTACGATAAAGTTTTATATGGAATGAAACAAACTCTTTCCCTTCAAAGAAGCGGTAATAATGACGCTATTTTTAGAGACGCTGGCGTTGATGATGGCATGGTTACCCTAACTAAAATAGCGTGGTATATGCCGCACGTATTACCCCCAGATAAGTATAAAATGGAACTTTATAAACATATACAGAACAAAGGAACCTTTCCGGTTAATTATAGAATGATACAATGCGATACCGCGACAGTACCTCAAACGACATCATTTACTTGGAGACTCGCCGTTAAAACGTCTCCGGAGTTTCCGCGCTACATTATAGTCGGTTTTCAAACTAACAAACAAAACCAACAAGAACAAAATCCAGCCTTATTTAACCACCTTCAAGTTACGAATATTCACGTTACGTTAAATTCTTATAAATATCCTAGAGCGGACTATTCGCTTTCGTTTCCCGATCATCATTTTAGTAGAGCGTATGACGATGCGGCTAAGTTTAGATCTAAGTTTTTTCTTATGGATGATTTAGCGTCAAATCCAAACTTTACCCCGTTAGAGTACAGGGATTTGTATCCCCTGTTTTTATTCAATGTTAGTAAACAAAGCGAAAGATTGAAATATTCCGTAACCGATATTCACGTAAAAGCGCATTTTAACGCTAATCCGGATGCGGACACGAACGCGTACGCCATTATACTTAGCGATAGAGTAATAAACTTCCAGTCCAACAGAAATAAAATGAGCGTAGTGTATTAAAATTTTATTACGAAAATCGTAATAAAATTGAATAGCGTCTTTAATTTCTCGGCGCATTAAAAAATCATGGAATTTAATAGACTTACGGTAAAAGATCTGAAAAATCTAGCTAGGACGAGAGGTATCGGGGGATACTCGAGACTTAGGCGAAATCAATTAATTAATCTTTTAAGTAATCCTGATACGTCGATATTAGATAGGGATAACGAAAATATAGGGACTCCTGTTTTACGACCGACTATCGCCCCACCTACAGTAGCGAGAGTAAAGGTAACTCCGCCCAGGCAACAACGACAGCTCGACAATTTATTTAGAAGTTTAGAAAGAGTTAGAGAAGTTCCTAAAAGTATTTCGCCCGAATTTAACGCGCTTAAAGATAAGATTGAGAATTTATATAGCCAATATAATCAAATATAGGTCAAAAAAGGTCGCTCGTCTCTTAAAAAATGGGCCGAACAATATAAAATACCCGGAATACCGGTTAACTCACCCCGCGAGTTTTTAACATTCGCGAGACCCAAGATGGTAAAAGTTTTAGAAAATAAGCGAAATACTAAAGTAAAAATGGTTCTTCAATGTCTTATGTATGAAGGTACCGATGAAAATCCCAATGATCCGATACCGGTAAAGGTTAATTTTTCTTCCGACATAAACGAAACTAATTTAAAGGGAACTGACGCGGGTGAATTATACGATATTATGGTAAAGCGAATTTTAGAAAATATCGAAAGCTACGCGATGGAAGGCAGCTGTTGGAATTTTCATTCCGTAAGACATTTAAAGTTACATACGGCCGTTTATGAACCTTTAAGAGCTACGGGATATATAGTACTACCCAATTGGGTTTCGAACAAAAAAGCGTGTATTAACCCAAAAAATTATGATAATAAATGTTTTTTATGGTGCGTTTTAATAGCGTTAAATCCTAAAGAAAAAAATGCGGAAAGAATCGATAGAGATTTGCGATCGAGGGAAAATAGCTTAAACATGAAAGGAATAGAATATCCCGTCACGACGCACGATATAGATAAGTTCGAAAAACAAAATCCGGAAATTAGCGTAAACGTTTATAGTTTCAACGGAGAAAAAAAATTTTATCCGTTAAGAATTACGAAAAACGAGCGAGATAAACACGTCGATTTACTTTACTTTACGAACGGAATAAATAGCCACTACGCCGTTATAAAAAATTTTAGCCGCTTAATGAGTAGTCAAATATCAAAAAACGAGCATAAAAAGTATTTTTGTAAAAGATGCGTGAATCCTTTCGGAAGCGAAAAACTTTTACGAGAACATAAAAAATATTGCGTAGATCACGAGGGTTTTTTTTTAAAAATGCCCGAGGAGGGTAGCGTATTACAGTTCAAAAATCACGATAGAAAAATAGAGTTTCCCGTCGCTATATACGCCGATTTCGAAATCGTACTATTACCCGTACAAACTTGTCAACCGAGCGAAAATGAAAGTTATACTATAAAAAGGCAAAAGCACGTTCCTTGCAGTTTTTACTATATTATAATATTTTCTAACGGGATAGGGCCACCTATAGAAAGAAATTATACCGGAAAAGACGCCGATAAAAAATTTATAGAAACGTTAATCGCTGACGTAGAAAAAATCGTTAAAAAATATCGCGAAGACTCAGTTCCTATTAAAATAACCGAAGAGGAAGAAATAAAACACAAAAGAGAAACCAATTGCTATATTTGCAACGAGGGATTTACTCTCAAAAATTATAAGGTAAAAGACCATTGTCATTTTACCGGTAAATACAGAGGAGCCGCCCACACGAGCTGTAATCTTAAAGCAAAAATTCCCGACTTTACGCCCGTTTATTTCCATAATTTAAGCGGTTACGACGCTCATCTTTTTATTAAGATGCTCGGTAGAACTTACGGTTACATCGATTGTATACCGAACAACGAGGAAAAATACATTAGCTTTAGTAAAACTATTCGGGTAGGGAAAAACGTGTCTCATAGAATTAGGCTTCTCGATAGCTTTAAATTTATGTCTTCGAGTTTAGATAATCTCTCGAAAATTAAGCGAAAACCAGTTAAATATTTTATCGAGATATTTTTCGAAGGAACATTTACCGCTAGTTAGAAAAAAGGGAGTTTTTCCTTACGATTACTTAGATTCTTTCGAAAGGTTAGAAGAAACTCGACTACCGCCTAAAGAAAAATTTTATTCGAGTTCAAATAAGGAAAATATTAGCGACGAAGATTACGAACATGCTAAAAATGTTTGGAATACTTTTAACGCGAAAACGTTTAAGGATTATTTAGAATTTTACAATAAGGTGGACGTTTTACTTTTAGCGGATGTATTCGAAAACTTTAGAGACGTATGTCGTAAACACTACGAATTAGACCCCTGTTGGTATTTTACTACGCCCGGGTTAGCGTATGACGCGATGTTAAAGAAAACCGGAGTAAAACTCGAACTTTTAACGGACGTTGAAATACTTTTAATGGTCGAAAAAGGTATCAGAGGTGGCGTAGCTATGTATAGTAAACGGTATTCTAAGGCTAATAATAAATACGCGGGTAAAGATTACGACAAAAAATAAACCCTCAAAATACTTAATATATATAGACGCGAACAGTCTTTACCCCTGGGCTATGAGCCAATCATTACCCGTTCGAGGTTTTAAATGGATGAGCGAAGAAGAATTAAAGGGGTGGGAAAATATACCTTGCCTTTTAGAAGTCGATTTAGAATATCCCGAAGAATTACACGATTTACATAACGATTTACTATGATGTGCACTTATACAACACTTCAACACTTTTTGACAATATCACCTCCTGGTCAATTTTTCGAACCCCAATGCTGATATTTTCTTTACCATCTTTGATCTTCTGTTCTATTTGTATTATTTTCTATCTTTTATTCTGTTTCACTTTTGTTCACATTTCTCTTTTTAGTTATAGAACCTTGGTTGTCAGTCGGTTTCCTCGGGTGGTCAGTAATGATGGTAACACCATTCAGACTTTTTCGATGGTTAAGCGTCTATCAGACTTCAATAGTTTTGATCCGCCATAGGTAACGATGTAGACGTTTGGCGCGCGGCTATCGGAAATTTCTACGCAAAGACACAAGGCTGTAAAAGACGTTTACGTTTTATCATAAACCTGTTTAGGGTCATAGTCGATTGCTTCGAGTATTTCTACTGTTTCCAAAGTAGATGTCCTGGGTACTTGAACCTACTTTTTAAGGTTATTGTTGGCCAGTTTATTTCCACTTTTTTATATAAGTTACTTTTTCTATCAGGTGATATAGAGACCAATCCTGGTCCTCATCCCGATTCATTCAATGTCAATAATGATTGTATTTCTATTGTTCACCTTAACATACGAAGTATTCGTAATAAGATTGAATATATCTCTAACTTCTTGTCTGATTTTGATATAATGTACTTTACAGAAAGTCATTTAGATGCTGACACTTCAGACTCTGATTTGACTATAGACACACATGACAGTACAATGTACAGAAAAGACTTTACTTCACATTCTGGTGGACTTTTAGTGTATGTATCAAACTGCCTATATTCCAAAAGAAGACCTGACTTAGAAAATCGCTCAGTCACTCCGTTTGGGTCGAGGTCAATTATCGAGCAATGACTTTTCTTCTTTGTATTGTCTACCGATCTCCAAACATGCCAGTGGTCTTCTGGGACCGTTTCAACGTGACACTGGAAAGAGCTTATGAGTCAAATGAAAACGTTATAGTTGTTGGAGATTTAAATCAAGACTTACTAAACCCAAACGAAAATAAATTATCAAACATCATGTCTCTAAACAACTTGACTAACGTTATAACAAAACCTACACGCGTCACGAGAAATACATCTACCTTAATAGATCCTATAATAGTTTCTGATCCTACGAAAGTAATTCAGGCGGACACTTTAGACGTTGACAAAGACATAAGCGATCACAAAGCAACGACAGTTTTGTTAAAATTCAATACACTCCCACAATTATCTTCTAAAAGGAAAGTTTGGTACTACGACCGTGCTGACTTTAATGAACTAAATAGACTAACTGACACGGCAAACTGGGAATTTATAGACACTTTGGACGTAAATGACGGATGTGACTGCTTTACAAGTAAGTTAATTGATATGATGTCTCGATGTATTCCTTCAAAAGAAGTCACCATAAGACCCAACGACAAACCTTGGTATGACTCGGACATAAGACGACTAACCAGGAAACGTGACAGACAGAAAAAATCTGTGACAAAACGAGGACTACCTTCCGACTGGGAAAAATACAAAGTACTGAGAAACAGAGTCAACAACCAAATACGTTTTGCTAAACAACGCTACTTTAGACACCTTGATGAATGTCTGTCTGATTCTCGTGTTAACAGTCCTCAGAAATACTGGAAATATCTTAGATCACTGGTAAATCCGAACAAAACCTCCGACAAAATACCAATCCTAAAATCTTTCGAAAACGATCGAGAAGTCTTACATTACACGGACAAAGAAAAAGCAGAATGTTTAAACAAATATTTTTCATCTGTCTCCACTGTCGATGATTCACAAGTATTTTTACCACAATTTGAATCGAAAACTGACAGCAGACTTGACAACATTGAAATTTCTAGTAACGATATTGAGAGTATCATTAGCACTTTAAACGTGAATAAAGCAGTAGGTCATGATTTGATTAGCCATAAGTTACTGATGAATATCAAAAGGAGTGTTGCTAGACCACTTTCTAAATTATTTAATAAATCACTTCAAGAACGGACGTTTCCGTATAAATGGAAAGAATCAATTGTAAACCCTTTATTTAAGAAGGGCGACAAATCTTTAGTTAGTAATTATCGACCCATTTCCCTGCTAAGTTGTGTCGGTAAGCTAATGGAAAGATGTGTTTACAGGCATGTTTACAATTACTTGTACTTTAACCGCCTATTATATGATAAGCAATCTGGCTTTCTAAAAGGTCACTCAACTGTCCATCAGTTGCTCGAGATATATCACCAGTTGTTTCTTCCCTGGATTCTAGGCAAAATTTATGTATGGTGTTTTGTGATATATCAAAAGCATTCGACAGAGTGTGGCACAGAGGTCTGATTTTTAAATTAAATCAACTAGGAATCAGTGGGCCTCTCCTTTCCTGGTTCAAAGATTACCTATCTTGTCGCAGCCAGTCGGTCATTGTTAATACGTCCAGGTCAAGGTCAAGGTCACTAAATGCGGGCGTTCCACAGGGCTCTGTTCTCGGTCCATTGCTCTTTCTTGTATATGTAAATGATATTTCGGAAAATCTTCTAAGTATATCTAGGCTATTCGCTGATGACACCTCCCTAGCTTGTTCTGCTTCATTCACAGCCGACATCGAAGGTATTTTAAACCACGATTTGATCATGATTTCACACTGGGCTAAACAATGGCTGGTTACTTTTAATCCATCTAAAACAGTGGCAATGGTCTTTTCTAACAACAGGAATGTTCAGCTTCCAGATTTGATTTTTGATGACGTCAGAATCAGCTTCGTTGACAACCATAAACATTTAGGACTAACATTAAGCAGCAATGGAAAATGGAAAACACACATTAATAATCTTTGTCAATCCGCATCCAAACTTCTTGGAATGATGAGAACTCTGAAATTCAGACTCAAAAGAGATTCCTTAAATCAAATTTACGTTTCGTTCCTACGTCCTGTCCTCGAATATGCCTCCGTAGTCTGGGACAACTGCACCAAGCGCGAAAAAGAAAATCTCGAAAAAATCCAAATCGAAGCCGCCAGAATAGTCACAGGCATAACGAGATCTGCGTCCATAAATAATATATATAAGGAAATTGGATGGTTAACCCTAGAGAACAGGCGAAAATATCAAAAACTCATTCTTATTTACAAAATAATCAATGGTTTAACTCCTGACTATCTTTATGAAATTTTCCCAAGAAACGTAAGCACAAGAACAATTTACTCATTACGCAATATTCACCAAATCGACTCGATTGCTTGTCGAACAGAATTATTGGCCAGATCATTCATACCATCTGCAGTTTCTCTTTGGAACGAACTTCCGGACGATGTGAAGTCTTTACAATCTTTATCATCATTCAAATCCTATATCCTAGGAAGATTAGCAGCACCAGTAGTTCCAAAGTATTTCTTTGTTGGTCAACGTAAATTATCCGTAATTCACACAAGAATTCGTAACAAATGCAGTGATCTGAAGTATGACCTCTTTTCCAACCATATTTGCTCGGATTGCGCTTGTAGTTGTGGATACGCCATTGAAGACGCTGAGCACTACTTTTTCCAGTGCACCCGGTACACAATTCCGAGACGACAACTTTTTCATGAACTTCGCAGCTTTCATCCTTTAAATGAAAATTTATTACTTTTTGGATCTGAAAATCTCAGATTAGAAGACAATTCCACTATTTTTCTCGCCGTGCAATCCTACATTAAAGCTTCAGAGAGATTTGCATAAACGTCTTATAGCCTGTAAGTCATTTTACCACCCCTGTCTCCAATCACTCTCGTCCATTTAACTGACTTGACAACCAAGTATTCTATACTTCTCCATCCTTAAACATGTAAATTCTTAATAACTAACACTTGAAATGATTTATTGCATAGCTGGAACATAATTGTCTTCTTTTTCGAGAGAAAAGTACAGAAATAAATACTTATAACAATTTTAGACTTGTAGAAGACTCTCATAGCTTGTAAATTATTTAAAGGGAATGGCCGAATCTAAGTTGTGAGAACTTGTGGCCAGACCCTTTTGCCTGATTTGTATCTCTGTTTGTGTAAACTATGTATGTTGTATGATTTGTATATAGATGGCAATAAAATATGTTTAAACTAAACTACATAACGATTTTCCTTTAGCGCCTGAGCGTTTAAAAATAGAAAAGGTAGAAAAATTAATACCTAATTTAAACGATAAAGAATATTACGTTATACATCACGGAGCTTTAAAAACGTGTTTAGAGTTAGGTTTAAAGATTAAAAAAATACATCGCGGAATTAAATTCGAGGAAAGCTCAGATATTAAAAAATATATCGCTTTAAATGTCGAATTAAGAAAAAACGCGAAAAACGAGTTCGAAAAAGATTTTTTTAAGTTAATGATGAATTCCGTTTTCGGTAAAACCATGGAAATTTTAAGAAATAGAGTAAATATACAATTAGTCGATGGTAGGCGTAGTTATCGTTATAAAAAAACTTACCGCTAAATCAAACTATCATCATACTACGATATTCGACGAAAATTTAGTCGCCGTTCACATGAAGAAAACGGAAATAAAATATAACAAACCCGTTTATTTAGGCGCGAGTATATTAGATATTAGTAAAATTCTCATGCAAAAAACTTATTATAATTATTTTAAAGCGAGATACGGAGAAAAAGTAAGGATGTGTTATACCGATACGGATAGTCTTATTCTCGAAATAGAAACCGAGGATTTATATAAAGATATTGCCCGCGATATCGATAAGATGTTTGACACGAGCGATTACCCTAAAGAACACGCGTTACATAGCCAAACGAATAAAAAAGTACTGGGTATGTTTAAAGACGAATTGAACGGAGACATTATGACGGAATTTATCGGCTTGGGCGCTAAATTATACGCTTATAAACGATTAAATACGAAAATAGACACCCACGGAAAATTAATATACGTGGATGAGGACGAAGACAAAAAATGTAAGGGCGTAAAACGCTCGGTCGTTAAAAACGAGCTAAAATTAGAGAATTATAAAGATTGTTTATTTACGAAAAAAGACCATTATAGAATTATGAGTGTAATAAGAAGCCGCAAACACGAAATTTACACGGAGGAGTTGAATAAAAAGGCGTTAAGTTTCGCGGATGATAAAAGGCATATATTGGAGGATAATATAAATACTCTCGCTCGGGGGCATCATAGGATTAAAAAAACGTAAATTTATAACTCAACGAGTTATAAATTTTTTATAAAAGATTACTTACATTTATCTTATCTTCATCCTTTTTTACCTTTACATCTCATTCTTTGCCCATTTTTGGCTTTTCTTATGGTATCTCTATGAGAAGACAGTCTTTTATTAGTAATTTCTTCACAAAATCTAGCGCTAAAGAAAGTTAAAAAACGTGCTAACTTCATTATAGGCGGTAGCATATTTAGTATGCATTTACGATGTCTCTTGTTCGTTCTATCTTCCTCTTCGGTTTCGAAAATTCTCGCGGTCTTATCTAAATTTTCCTTTAATTCGGATAAAAACGTTTTTAAGTAAGGTAAATATAATAGCTCTTCGCTACCCTCATGACCTATCGCGAATAAACGAAATTCTTTCGCGAGATCGAAAAGTTTTAAAAAACTATAAAAAAAATCCTTTTGAAAAGTTTATATCTAGTAAAGCGCTATTTAAACCCTCTATTTGTTCATCTATGTATGCTAAGACATCTTTTACGGAATGCCCGTTTAATCTATAATTTATATTATATATATCTATTTCACTCATCTTTGTACCCGACTTTTAGCCGGGAAAGATTTCCGGGAATTTCAAATTTTATATTAGTTTAAAAAAAAAAAAATATATATATATACTATAAAAATGGAAAAAATAATGGACCTATTAAGAACAAAAAGAAAAGAGATCGATGAGATTAATAAGAAACCGGAAAAAGATTGGGACAATGATGATATTGGAAAGGTATTGGCCTGGTTTAATTTTAAAAAAGGTATGGAAGAAAGGGGTGTCAGTATTAATTACGAGTTGGCTACGCGCGCGCAGATAAGGAATTTATAACCCGCCGAGTTATAAATTTTTTACCAGGCCGCGTACGGGAGTACTATAGGGAAGTAGGCGATATCCGGACGACTCGTTTTCTACTAGGCC
The DNA here is from genome assembly GCA_945859785.2 of Tridacna gigas. Taxonomy (NCBI): domain Eukaryota; kingdom Metazoa; phylum Mollusca; class Bivalvia; order Cardiida; family Cardiidae; genus Tridacna; species Tridacna gigas. The sequence continues at coordinate 9,724,588 of OX244030.2, read as the reverse complement.
GCCTATGAGAGTACTCTCTGACATACAGCGACTTTACTAGGCCGCCTATGAGAGTACTATAGGGAAGTAGGCGATATTCGGGCGACTCGTTTTCTACTAGGCCGCCTATGAGAGTACTCTCGGGAACATCACTTTACTAGGCCGCCTATGAGAGTACTCTCGGGATATCGCGCGCGCGTTTTTTAATTACTATTTTAACCAGGAAGATGGATAGTAATGATACGCGCGCATGGGATTCGCCGAATGAGTCAGACTCGGCATTTTACCTCCTACTGATGTACCGCACAATAACAGCATCTCATCCTCACAATAATTTTCATACTTTTGAAGAGTATGATGTAAAATTCAAATGCATTTTAACTTTTAAAACTGCTTTTGGTTGCTACTGGGCCTTTAAGGTAATAAATAAAACGCACAATATAAGTAGGATAACATTGTGCAGATGAAAGGTACCCGGAACTCAGAACGAGAAGAACGGAAATATTTGAATTTTCTTTTACAGAAAATTAAAAGAAAAAATTCAGCTCAGCAATCTAAATGCGATATTACAAAGTAAATGAGCCGCGTTCTGGCAAAAGGAGGTTCAATGCATCTCCGTGATGCCATCGCATAATTATGGATTCATAAAATCCATTTTGTCTACGAACCGAGTGAATCATGAGGTAGACTAGTCCTTTGACATGTAGAAAATTGACCAATAGCAATAGGCTTCGATCCGGGCCAGACTGTGCGGACTGCACAGGCTGACCTGGCGTAGTGCTTTTTTGCAGATACATTAAACCCCCTTTTCTCAGGGCAAGGCTCAAATGCATTTGAAACATTCGGAAGACGATAAACAGATCGCATAATGTAAAACGGAAACAATTCTGCATATCTAAAGTGTTAGGCACTGCTATGAATCAAGTGAAATGTATCATTTCTCTAATAGAGTTATCAACTCTTAAGCTGCTAAGGGCGACTCACTGATCTTCAGCGGACAGTGTAAATCAAGATCAGACTGCGCAAGGAAGGTGCAGTCTGATCTTGGATCTACACTGTCCGAAAAGGAGATGTCTCCTCTTTCCCCCCCCCCCCCAAAAAAATAAATAAATAAAATAAAATAAATAAATAAAAATACCTTTGAAATATCAAAATTTGGGTTTTTACTATCGGCTTGAAAGTTTCATTTTACTTACTTAGCAGGATAAGAGTTAAAAAGAGGGTAGCTGGCCAACCTAACTGCAATATTAAAAGAAGAAGAATATCGTAGAACCTGCCGTCGGTAATAAAGAAAATGTATGATGATAACAAACTGCACGCCTAGCTACTTGTCATGATAGAACGGGGATATTTCATTTTTTTTTTTCCTCCTGAAATGTACAGAGCATTCAGTAAGCGCAAAAAGCTTGTCATCATAGAAACGATATTCCGAAGGTAATGGATTAGAAGAAAATTCTTAAATAATGATAATAATCATTCTTAAATGAACCATGCTCTGGCAAAACGGGGCTTAATGCATCTCCGTAGTGCATCATATCAATTAAGCCATCACATGATTATGGATCCCTGATGGCCACTATCTTTCACAACAGGGTTGATTATGAGGTAGACTGGTCCTTGGACATGCAGAAAATTGACCAATAGCGAAAAGTTTCGGCTCAGGTCAGCCTGCGCTGTGGAGGCTCAAATAAAACCGACAATACACTAAAACCAGGGGCATAGCCAGTAATGTATTGTAGATGAAGCCCATTAGTAAGGATCTGGCACCTTATTATCACGCTTTCGGCCCTTTTCTCCTGCATATTTTTCTTTGAAAGGCGTAAATTGCTGAATGGATGTTGAAGCCCCGGGATTCTAGGCATCCGTCTATAGATCTATGCAGTTGAATAGTTAAACTGGTACCCCTTATATCTCCTGTAACCGTCCGATAGAAGATCGATAAAGTTCTGTTTACTGAGTAGTAAATGGGATACAGCCCTTCATACTATTTATTCATAAATACTTTGAAATAAGAAAACAAAAATATCTAAGAAGCCATATGTAGTCATTCTCATTTATAGCGGTAACAATGCAATGTTGATTTTTAACATGATTTTAATTACCTGTGACAGGATGTGAACATTTGATCCAGCATATGACATTTTTCTTTACAATTTTAATAAATGTGTATACTGAAGACTCATACTGTCCTATAAATCCACACGTTGATATGAGAGGCTTTGTCCGGCTATAGAAGCTACCCATAGAGCACACAGCGCTGATACGCAGGCTGATATGAGTCTTTGCTTGGTGTCCTTGTCTAGTGTGTTGGTAATGTCATGCGATTGCTCGTTTTTGATGTATTTTAATTAATATATGTTTAATTTATTGTTTATTTGTATATTGATATGTGTTATGTATGCCCTTAAAGGGTCCTCTATGGAAATAATAAACTATTCTATTCTATTCTATTCTATTCTATTAGGTGCCAGCTACTCGTCGTGAAAGAATGGAGATATTTCACTTTTCTTACATAGTGAACTCCATAAGCTAAAAAAAAAAAAAAAAAAAAAAAAAAACTGGCCATCATTGAAACGATTTTCTCATTGAAATAAATGTAGAACATTCTTCAGTCAATAAATGGTGTTCAATGGAGACAGGATACAATTCTCCATATGAAACCCTTAACCTGCTAAATAAGTGAAATGAAACTCGAGTTGATAGTAAAAACCCAATTTCTGCTATTACAGAGTGTTTTTTTGGTGAAAATGATCTCCGAATTGGACAGTGTAGATTCAAAATCAGACTGCACTTTCTGTGCAGTCTGATCTTATCTATATTGTACTCAAAAGGTCTTTGAGTCACGCTTAGCAGCCTACGGGTTAAAGTGCTAACAACTCCTTATGAAGGAAAGGGGACTTTTTATTTTTGTTTTGGTGAATTAAAAAAACATAAATTTGTCTTTTCGGCCCAAGGAAAGAGAATTCAACAAATTGTTATTTTTTACCTCCGGAAGATGTATACGTTAGATCTACCTCTAAATTCTATATAAACCATAACTGCAAGGTTAAAGTAAAAAAAAAAATCGAAAGATCAAGGCTTTTAATAAAATTAGTTAAACTTAGCTAATTTGCAATACCTAAAAGTTCTTATCATATCTGGGATAGAACTAAATTCTTAAAATTGTTGAAGGTATTTATCAGCGTTTACCCTCAAGGGCAATTCCATGATACGTGTGTACATGCCTATTATATTTGTACCAGTGACAAATTAAACGAAATTTCGATTGTAACTATCATTGCCGCTCAATTTCTTCGAAGCCGGAGAAGTCCGAGTGACCCAAATGTTATGTGGGTTCCCCGTTACAAAATGGCGTTTATGTTACACAAATCTGATGTAAAATATGCTTAAATAATGTACTGAGGAAGAAATTTTGGGAATGAGTGAGTTGTCAGATGGTGAGATTAACAAATCATTAGAAAAGAAAGATGGAGTGCTGGCGAAGGCGTCGTCTAGGGGGAGCGAGTTTGGAAGTACAAACTTAATCGAAAATGCAAGTAGGCCGTCAAAAATGGTCGAGAGCGCTCAAAGAAATTCTGCTGCAGCAGACAACAAATCGGATAAGTCTAAGTTGTATGAACGAAGTAGTGAAAGAGATAGGAAGTACGACTCCAGAGATCGTTTGCCGAACAAGAGTGTGAATGGGGCAAAATCAAGTCCCGTGGGAAGAGGACGAAGGGAGGATGATAGGCGACAAAGCCCAGTGAAAAGAGAGTTCAGAAAAACTCCTGAAGTCAGAAATAGCAACACCAGCATGGGCCAATACAAGAGGGAAGGGGATAACAACAAAAAGTCTCCTGGTAAGACAGTCTCAAGTATTTGGATGCCTCATAACAGTTGTCACCCATTAAATTTTTATATTTGACTCTTGCTTGACATGGGGGGAGGGCACAGCTTAAGTCTAATGTATTATGATTGCTTCTATACAACTTCACAGTCGTGCATAATCCGTTTTTTAAAACAAAAAATCCTTCTTACCTGCTATCTGTCAAAAGAGTTTCAAATGTGTAAAAATTTTGTTCGTGTGAGGTTGTCTTTATTTAAAGAAAAATACACATGTCAAGTTATATCAGGGCAATTAGATGGAATAGTGACAGATAAAACTCCATCTATTCAGCTCTTTACCATACCACAACATTGCTCACTCATCCATGGATATTGAAAATATTTGCTGGCAACAAATCAAATGTGGCTTGAGTAAATTGCGTTGTTTTCAAAATCCTTTCTCTTATAGTCGCAGTGTTACTGCTATTTCTTGAATCTTGGAGGGGGGGTCATCTGTGACTCCCTTTTGGAAATTTGGGGGTCATTCAGAAATTTGGGAGTCATTCAGAGATTTTACGCGTCATGGTCTTTAACCTTTTTTTTCACATGTTCGTCTCTGCCCCTTTGTACATTCGCCTTTGCCCCTTTTGATGTCAAATAATGCTAAAAGTTTTACATGATAGATATGGTATTAAAGGTAAAATTTGAAAACAGTGACCTTGTTAAAACTGCGTCGTCTGCGTACCTCAGCTAAACTAGCAGCCTGTTATCGATCTTCATATCAAAGGATGGTTACAGGAGATACAACAGGTACCAGTTTATTACCCCAGCAAGTTGATGACCAATACTGAGCAGGGTCAAAAACATAAACAAAATTGTAAAGTATGTATGCGTTAATTTTCATTTGTTGTGTGAGCCTTTCATTTTTTGCATGAAAAATGCAAAAATGCGGAATTTCTGAAACGCTTCAGTTGTTGAAACAGGATCATTTGGTGAAGGAGTCACACATTATTTTGCTTGATATTGGTTTAACCCTTTACCACTCAATCCAAACTTTTAATGATCCTGAAGAAGATTTTTCAAATCAATTTGGGGAAAAGGAAAACATGCTGGTAGCCAGCATTTTCTCCTTCTCCCATAATATTTCTACCCCATCAAAGACTGATTCCATCCTTAGAGCCACATTTGATTTTAGTGTGTAAATGCTTTGGATTCTGAAAGAGTCCATAGTTCTGTAGTGTGGTAAAGGGTTAACTAATGCTTTGGATTCTGAAAGAGTCCTTAGTTCTGTAGTATGGTAAAGGGTTAACTTTTTTTTTATATCAGTGTCTCTTTACATCTTCAGAAAGCACTAAACCTTTTGGGGATGAGTCTAGATTATCGAAGCTGGTAAGGAGACTGCAGAGAGAAACTGAAAGAGAAAGAAGACTTACAGCAGCAAGACAGTTAACAGAGTACCTAAATACTCCAGAAGGCTCAAAGGTAAAAAGCAATACATACACATATAAACAGACAGTGATGGTATCCCAAATCCATTATTTCTCTTCCAAACCCTATGTTGTGTGTACCCATTAGAATCGTCTCAATGAGACAATTCTAATGAGTACTCATAACATAGGGTTTAATGGGGAATAATTGATATTTTCAATTTTGAAATCAAAATCACTCCCTCTATCTGGAGCTCTGTATAAAGTATATAAACTAAAAAAAAGTTTGAGAACAAGTTTGTCAAGATAAGGTACTTTGGTCTCTTGTCTATTACCATGTTAGGGAGCTTGAGCACATTTATACCAATTTTGAATTTGTTGTCTGCAGATATTTTGAATTTGGAAGGATCTAATGCTTGATCTGTGGGAAAGGCATTTTCAGTAGGGAATATATATCCGGTAAGGGAATTGTAAACTGTTACACAAGAGTTTCTCAAAGGTCGATGGGAACATCACATGATTAAAACCATTTGTTTATTTTACATACTATGTATTTTGCAAGTGATTGCAATTACGTAATTTAGTCTGATAGAAAATACATGGGGTTACTCATTGCAAATTGACTGACTCAATGAGCTATGTTTCAGTACTCTTACGAACATGAAAGTTAGCAACAAATGCATAGCTCAAATACAGCTCAAATACAAACTGCTCCAGCTGGGATTCGAACCTGTGCGGCAAATATCCACATTTATCAAGGTTTAAAAGACCAATACACTAACCCTTGAGCTAAAGAGAATTCTCTCTAACACAGCTGTCAGGTATTGATTTTACACAGGAAAGCTATGCCATAAGGAAGGAGTGATCTCCCGTAACACACCCCCTCTGAAGAGAAGTCATCATTTTTGATGACGGTAAGCCTTATTAGGTAGGAAGTCTATTACTTAGACAACAAATGGCTCAATGACTAATAATTGGCAGACAACAAATGGCTCAATGGCCAATCCCAGACAAACCCCATCTTTCGAACATGAAAGTTCGCAACAAATGCATAGCTCAAATACAAACCGCTCAGGCTGGGATTTGAACCCGTGCAGCAAATATCCTCGTTTATCGAGGTTTAAAAGACCAATACACTAACCCCTGAGCTAAAGAGAATTCTCTCTAACGCAGTTGCCAGTATTGATTTTATACAGGAAAGCTATGCCCTAAGGAAGGAGTGATCTCACATAACACACCCCCTCTGAAGAGAAGACATCATTTTTGATGACAGAAAGCCTTCTTAGGCAGGAAGTCTATTAATTGGACAACAAATGGCTCAATGCCGTAAGGAAGGAGTGATCACCCGTAACACCATAAGTTCCACAATTTTTTTCTTTTTTTTTTTGGTGGTAATCCTTTATGTATTTAAAGACAAAAGCAATTAGAGCAAAAATGTCAGTGTTTTCACAAGAAAGTTTGATTCATAGTTGTAGTCTAAATCTCAAGTTAGCCCAATTATATACTTTTTTTTATACTTCAGTTGGCAGTAAGGACAGGAGAAGACATGTTGGCTGTATTGAAGGACATTCTATTTGAGAGGTAAGGACAATATTTTCCCGGCTATTACTGTATTAGGGATATTCTATAATGCCTTTCATTAAAGTATAGTAGAGCCTATATATACCCAGATTTATTAACCCTTCACAGCACAATCCCGAGTTTTAACAACCCTCAGAAAGATGTCTTTTGAAAACATTGTGGGAAAAGGAGAAAATGCTGGTAACCAGCATTTTCTCCTTTTCCCACAATGCTTTCCTCTCACTCAGTGGCAAATCCCATTATTTGATTTATAGTTAAACAGTCGTCTGCAAGTGTTTTCAATTTGGGCATGTCTCAAATTTTGTTGTGTTGTAAAGAGTGAAAACACCGTTACTGTTCAAATTTAAACACAGTCTTATGTTGCTCCCGAAATTAACTCTTTACAAAACAACAAAGTTTTAGGCATGTCCGAATTGGATGTAACTGCCGACGACAGAATAAAGGTGACTCAAAAATTGAAAGTTTTTGGAAGGGTGGAAAACATTCTGGGAAGAGAGAGTGCTGATTACCTTTTCCCACAATGTTTTGAAAAGCTGTCTTTTCTCAGGATGGTTAATTGTCAGTTATAGACACGAAGATTAAAAAATGAATTCTCTGTAACATAAAATTAAATTTCTATGTCCCGTCTCTGTTGAAGAGAGAAATTTACTTTTAACTCTTTTACCACACAATCCCGACTTTTAACGACCCCAAGAGGGAAGCCTTTTAAAAACATCATGGGAAAATAAGAAAATGTTTGTAAACAGCATTTTCTTCTTTTCCCACAATGTTTTCTACCCATTAACTCTTTACCACACAATTCCGACTTTTAATGACCCTAAAGAAGAATACTTTTGAAAACATTGTGGGAAAAGGAGAAAATGCTGGCAACCAGCATTTTCTCCTATTCCCACAATGTTTTCTACTCTATCCAAGACAAATTCCATTGTTTGAGCCACATTTAAATTGTTGTCTGCAAATGCTTTCAAATTCAGTCTAAATTTTTCTCATGTGGTAAAGAGTTAATAGACAGATGTTATGTTTTGAGCTACATTTAAAATGTCGTCTGCAAACGCTTTTAGTTTGGACTAGTCTACATTTTTGTCTTGTGGTAAAGAGTTAAAAGTGCCTGAGGACAGAAATGTTGCTCAACTGATGGTATTTGTCTGTAGCCCTTTACAACACAATACTGCCTTTTAACCCTTTACCAGACTGCAAAATTTTATCCTTGTCCAAATTGAAAGCATTTGCAGACGTCAATTTCAATGTGGTTCAGATAGTGCAACTTTTCTTTGATAGGGTAGAAAACATTGTGGGAAAAGGAGAAAATGCTGGTAACCAATGTTTTCAAAAGGCTTCTTTCCCTGGTCATCAAAAGGTGGCATTGTGCGGTAAAGGGTTAATGACCCTGATGAAGAAAGCTTTTGAAAACATAGTGGGAAAAGGAGAAAATGCTGGTAACCAGCATTTTCTCCTTTCCCCACCATGTTTTCTATCCTTCCAAAAACAGTTTTCAATTTTTGAGTCATATTTATTATGTTGTCTGCAAATGCTTTCAACATTTGAAGTGTCTAAAATATTGCCGTGGGGTTAAAGTGTTAAGAAAGGTAGAAAAGGTTGTGGAAAAGGGAGGAAATGCTGGTAACTAGCATTTTGTCCTTTTCCCACACTCTTTTTGATAACCTTTTTTTTGAAGGTTGTTAAAATGTGAGACTTTTTAGTAAAGGCTTAACCCTTTCCCAAACGACAAATTTTAGACCCTTCTAAATTGAAAGCATCTGCAGACGACAAGTTTGAAAGTGGTTCAAATGAACTAAGTTTTTTGACAGGGTAGAAAACATTGTGAGAAAAGGAGAAAATGCTGCTTACCAGCATTTTCTCCTTTTCCCACATTGTATTCAAAAGGCCTCTTCCTCAGGGATGTGAAAACAAGGGATTGTTTGGTAAAGGGTTAAGGGGATACACCTGGGTCCATATTCACCAACAATTCTTAAGAACCTTCTTTGTCATATTCTCCAAGATTTTCCAAGTTTGAAAGTAACACAACTTCTGATTGGCTAAACCAAATTTTAGCCAATCAGAAGGTGTGTTACTTTCAAATTTGGAAAAATCTGAAAAATAAAACTAAGAATGTTCTTAAGAATGGTTGGTGAATACGGACCCTGGTTGAATAATGATTGAGTTCTGTATAAGTTTTGTTCCTCTTAATTTCCAGAGGCTATAAGGAGGTGAAAAATGAAGTTTCCTATTGTATTGGGCTGATTGGAAGTCAGATGGGCCAAGATTTCCAGAGGTAAACTATTGAAAGTCTTTATATTTATCGAGATTGTACCATTTTCAACCATTGTACCATCTTTATGACAAATTTTTTTTTCTTCTGAAATTTGTACACTTCATTTTCTGATATATCATCTCAGTAGAACAATCCTGACTGTACTCATAACCAGATGGCTAAATTATAGATTCATCCAAAGTGAGGGCACTGATACTTGCAGACCACCAATTATTTGAGAATTATGTGTGAAATGGTTCACAACAAAAGCTGTTTTCTACCATTTTATATAAAAAAAAAAAAAAACAATGTTAGAGCCAAGTTTTTATATATCTTCTGCATGTAATTTGGAAAAGTCTTGACCTTTTACCTTTTACAGCACAACAAAATTTTAGAGTTGTCCATATTGAACATATTAAATATGTTTCTTATGGGAAAAGTTATGTGAGAAAGGATAGAAAACATTATTGGCAGTTACCAGCATTGTCTCTTTTTCCCACAATGTTTTCAAAAGCCTTCTTCGATAAGGTCATTAAAACTTGATATTGTGTGGCAAAAGGTTAAACTTGTCATCAGATAAAAGCTATTGAGAGACATAAGGCATGTCACATTTAGCCCTTTGCTACACAGTTCTTTGTTTTAACAACCTTGATAAAGAAAGCTTTTGAAAACATTGTGGGAAATGGAGGATATGCTGTTATCCAGCATTTTTCTCCATTTATGACAATATTTTCTACCCTTTCATGGTTGGCTTACATTAGTTGAGCTATATGTAATTTTGCAAAGTCTTTGAATTTCAACAAAATTTTGTTGTTTGGTGAAGACTTTAGACATGCCAGAGTTTAAGAGTAGGTTTACAGCATTATGTAAAAATAAGCCGGTAGCGAGCAGGACTTTAGACCATGGTTGCTGGATGGTATTTCCAGCTTGGCGAATTTATTTTGGATGATTGATAGTCATTGCAACAGGATTCATTCCTCTTTCACTTCTGATCATTGTTTTGATGATCGTTATGTGGTAAAGCAGCCTGTGGCATGGGAAGAATATTGAACAAAGTTTTGGTAAAAGAAACTCCAGGAAAGACTGGATAGGTGCACTGGTCATTGCGGTACATCTAAAATAATGTTGAATAGAGTAGTAAGCACCATACAAAAAAACAAAATGTAAAAACTATGATGTTTCAGCGATAATGATCTACTTTATTGTGAGTCCAAAAAAAGACTGATATATACATGTAGCAAGCTTCATGTTGAAATACATGAGCCATGCTCTGGGAAAAGGGGGTTTAATGCATCTCTGTGACGCATCATACCTATCAAGCCATCGCATAATTATGGAGCCATAATAGCCACTTTTTATAACAACCAACTTAATCATGGGGTAGAATGGTCTTTGGACAAACAGAAAATTGACTGAGAGCGAAAAGTTTCAGTCCAGGTCAGCCTACACGAACTGCATCAAACTTTTCGTACATGCATTTAGCCCCCATTTCACAGAGTGTGGCTCATCATATTTTGCCATACCTTCCAGATACTTTCAGTGGCTATTTGGACAGATACATGATGTCATAGAAGATGATGTCAGGACTCTGTTTCTGTCTGCTTTAAATGAGGTATTTATCATTGTATAATGGTTTTGTTTGAATATGATTGAAGTCTTCATTTATAAACCAGAGACATTTTCAGCTCTATGAAACCTGACAAATTAACTTTGTGAAGGAACAAGCAAGAGTTATTCAGTTTGAATACATAGGTTTCAGTGTTTCTTGTTCAGTTCTGATTCTCTCTATCCCAGGTATTCAAGCCTGCCCAGTTAGCTCAGTGGTTAGTGTATCTGACTCGTGACCTGGTGGTTGTGAGTTTGATACCTGGTTGAGGTAAACTTTTGTACCAGCGATTTTTTGCCTCTCATCTCTGATGCATGTGAGAAAAGTAGTGAGTGACTTGGAAAGAAAGTTGTGTCAGTACTGTTGTGAGAAAGCCAGGAACACATGCATAGGTGCACTGACTGCCATTTTATGACCTAAGCTGTTAAAACAGTGTTAAACTCTAATACAAATAAACAAAACATATATTCAATTCAGTTATGATGACTTGAATTTCCAGTTTGAGTGCTATTATATGATGACCTTTCAACAATCAAAAGTTTATCAAGGAGTTGCTTAAATTCAGCTCTTGTCTTTCCAGACTCTGAAATGTGACGAAAAGAAGCAGATTTTACAGGATGCAATTCCAGTAAGTACAGCTAATTGATTTCTTACAAAATAGTACTATTTTAGAGAGAGGTATTCTAGGGCCATTTAGTAGGTTTTTGTATTTTCATAATCTTTTTTTGTGTATTTATCTTTGGTAGTCAAAAGCAACATTTGTGAAGCAATAGCATTTGCATTTGAGCCATGCTCTGGCAAAAGGGGTTTAATGCGTCTCCATGATGCATGGTACCAAGCAAGTCACTACATAATTATGGACAGATTAAATGAGCCATGCTCAGACAAAAGGGGGCTTAATGCATCTCTGTGATGCATCATACCAATCAAGCCATCACATACTTATGACTCCATAATAGCCTCTTTTTTTAATGAACAGCCTAATCGTGGGTTAGAATGGTCCTTAGACGTCCAGAAAATCGACCAACAGTGAAAAGTTTCAGCCCAGGTCAATCAGTGCAGGCTGACCTGGGTCGAAACTTTTCACGGGTGCACTAAGCCCCCTTTTCACAGAGCATGGCTCAAATTAATTTTTATCTAACAACCAACTGATATATGAGGTACACTGGTCTTTTGACATACAGAAAATGTACCAGTTGCAAAAAGTTTTGATGCCATTCAGCTAGCGCATACTGTGCAGGCTGACCCTGTTGACACTTTTGCAGAAACATTAATTTTAGCCCCTTTTCACAGAACTTGGCCCATTTATTTTGACTATTTTACAAACATGAAAAAAAATCTCATTATGAAAAGACCATCACACATAGCGATGACACATGAAGGATAAAAAAAGATAAAATGTTGCCCGTCGTGTCATTTTCCTATTTTCTATATTTCACAATATTTCTATCAGCTTTCTTTTGTGTTATAATTTCCTACTGAGGTTGCATAGCATGCTTGGCATAATTTATTACCTATTTGTTATTTTTTCTTTATTCATATGATAAAGAGCTTGTTACTGGTAATGAATATTGTGGTTAAATTTTTTAACATATTACCTCAAAATTTTAGATTCATCCATACTGAAGGCATTTTTATAGGACAAACTAAACACGGCTCATATGAAGACACTTTTTTTAAAAAGGGTAGAAAAAATGGTGGGAACAGGAGAAAATGCTGGTTACCAGCATTTTCTCCTGTTCCAACAGTGTTTTCAAAAACCTTTATCTTCTTGGTCGTTAAATTGATTGATTGATTATACGGTGTTTCACACGGTTTTCAACATTATTTCAGTTAAATCGCAGCTGCCTATCCATGCTTTCCTGGACTTTATTTTACCAATGCTCTGCACAATATTCTTTCCAAGCCACTGGCTGCTTTCCCACATAACCATTGCCGAAACAATTATCAGCGGTGAGAGAGGAATGAATCCTGTCACAACGATTATCATCAGTTCTAAGAAAGAAATTTGCCTAGCCGGGGATTGAACCAGTGACCACTTGTTCTTAAGTCCTCTACACTACCTTCTGCGCTATCAGGGCTCAGCTGGGTCATTAAAGTTCAGGATGTGTGAAATACTGTATAAAAACATTGGTATACACTCGAACAAGCTTTTGTTATGTAATATAAATTACTTTGTTGCGAGTAAAATTGAATTACATATAACTGTTTTCTCTTCAATCAGATGGTATTGAACAATCTACAAACAGTGCTTGAGAATGCAGATACCCCAGAACTGCTAGTGTCAGTGGTAGAAGTTATCTTACAGCTCACAAAAGTGTATCCACACATCTTTAGTGATTATTTTAGGGTAAATATACTTAATTACTATTTTCTATCTACATAATTATATCTAGTTTCATTAATATTTACTATGGCGCATTCTTGTCCTAGCCATTCCTAATGACCAAAGAAGTTTGCACGGTACATTTTCAAATTTTTATTGCATAACCGCAAGTTTTATCAACCCTGACAAAAAGGGCAATTGAAAAACATTCAGGGAAAAAGAGAAAATGCTGGTAACCAGCATTTTCTCCTTTTCCAACAATGTTTTATACAAAATTTAACATTTGAACTACAATTAAATGGTTGTCTGCTAATGCTTTCATTTTGGACCAGTCTGTAATGTTTCTCATCTGGTGCAGGGTTAAATTGGATGTATGAACTTATGAAGAAATACCATTTGAGCCATGCTCTGTGAAAAGGGGGCTTAATTCATCTGCAAAAAGTATCAACCCGTGGACTGCACAGGCTGACCTGGGCCGAAAGTTTTCGCTATTGATCAGTTTTCTGTATGTCGAAGGACTAGATCACCTCATGATTCAGCCGGTTGTTAGTCAAAATGGATTTTGTCAATCCATGTTCATGTCATGGTATTATGCATCACAGAAATGCATTAAGCCCCCTTTTGCCAAAGCATAGCTCATTTACACTTAATTAACAGTATTCAAAATGCTCAAAAAAAGTCACTAACTCATTTTACACTTGCAAACAACTTCGTGTCATCCAGCACTCCTTTTGAAGAAAAAATGCATGTGACTGGAAGAGAGACTGCTTGTATCTTACATTTTCTCCTTTTGCTACAATATTAACCCTTAAAGCGCAAAAAAAAAAACACCTATCAGACATTTTCATCCTAGAAATATGACCAAAATAATTGCAATTTCATGGTTGCTTTTGTCTCCAGTATTTCAGCAAAGTGGACAGTGTAGATTAAAGATCAGGCTGCACATTTTGTGCAGCCTGATCTTGATCTACACTGGCCACAAAGGCAACCGTAGTTGTGAAAGGCGCTTTAAGGGTTAACTTAATTTCTTGATTGATTATAATTATAGACCAAGCATGTATTCAAAGGTGTGTGCTGCAAACTTACTTCAAGAAGTAGTGAGTTATAAGCTCATTAGCAGCCAAAAGTAAAAGATTGGGGAGTCTAACTGAGCACGAACTTAATTCATTCTATTTACAGGATTTTACATAGCTTTTGAAACTTTGGGATCCACTGGCTACGACCTTGAAAACATCAGGAGTCCAAGCCCTAATTTTAGGGGTCCCACACCTCTGATCTTTATCTTGATTGTCAGGAGGGTCCATTTCTGTCCCCCACAAATCCAAGAGATTAGTTTGTTTAGACATGATATTTTTGTGTCTGCCAACAAATTTTGTGTTCTAGGAAGACATGCAAAAACTCTAAACGTAAATGCAGGTCAGACTTGATTTGCTACTCTGTATCTTTTGAAGAGCTTTTAAAAATCAAGTGTGCCATAACAGCTGTGTGGTTGATACTAATGCCATAGAATTGACTGTAAATAATGTAAAAACTCTAATTCATGAAAAAAATGACTATGTGTAACGCTATGAGTGAAAACTCAGTCATCAACAACTCTATGGCTCTCCGGAGAGGTGTGTGTTTAGAGGGTCTAGTTTGCTTAGAATTTTGGTTATTGATGCCTTATGAATATTGATATTGATAGTGGGAGTGTTTTGACTCCCTGTATATGTGGTGTGAGATGCACGATCGGAGAGAGAGATGTGAAGACAGAGAGATTTGTACCATCAGGTTGTGTGACAAGATCTAGTGGAGGGAGATGTGAAGACAGAGAGATTGGTACCATCAGGTTGTGTGATGAGATCTGGAAAAAAGGACTTAGGAAAATACAAGAAAATGTTTTAAAATAAATGTTGTTTGTGAAAAACTTCGACTTGGTTGTTTAAAGGAAAAATCCACTATACGAATTAGACAGAAGCATAATGTTACATATGTCTGTCTTTAGTGACTGATGATTTAGCCAACACGCTTTATTTTAGACAGCTGTTTAGAGTATATAGGAGGGACTGGAGATCGCAAATCAAGTATGATCCTAATGTCAAAAAAAAAAATTGAAACCAGGCAATTTAATTATTTTGACTGCAGTACAGTTGAGAAAAATCTGTAAAGAAATGGCGAACAACAAGAGATTTCTTTTTATACTCAAGACTTTCAATTCAGATTTGAAATTTATTTTTATGTTTCCATAGGATGCATGCTACTGAAAAATGAATGTACAGTGTTATATGTATGCTTATATGGGCATGGAAATCTTTGTCACCGTAAAACTCTGTATTTAAAAGTATGGATATTGTTGTGTGCCTGATAATGTGTTAAAGTAAGCTCTGTCGAAGCTCCAGCCGCTGGCAGAAAGATAAATAGTAAACCCTTTACCACACAATCCGGACTTTTAATGACCCTGAGAAAGAGGCCTTTTGAAAACCTTGTGGGAAAAGGAGAAAATGCTGGTAACCAGCATTTTCTCCTTTTCCACAATGTTTTCCGTCCTTTTACCAACAAATATCTCCATATGAGCTATATCGAATTTGTTGTCTGCAAATGCCTTTAAATTTGAACAAGAGTAAAATTCTGTCATGTGGTAGAGAGTGAAAGTAGAATCAAAGTTTGGAACTTTAACCCTTTACCACACAATCCGGACTTTTAACGACCCTGAGAAAGAAGCCTTTTGAAAACACTGTGGGAAAAGGAGAAAATGCTGGTAACCATTTTCTCCTTTTCCCACAATGTTTTCTACCCTTCCCAAAATGAATTTCAATTTTTCAGTCATATTTATTTTGTTGTCTGTAACTGCTTTCAATTTGGACCAGTCAAAAATTTTGTCATTTGGTAAAGGGTTAACTATAGCTTTGTGATTTATGTTTCTGCCTGCAGCTGGAGACTTTGACAGACTGTACTTAACTTATTTTCATTCTCATAACACAACTCTTTACCACACAACAAAATTTTAGACCAGTCCAAATTGAACGCATTTGCAGACAACAAATTGAATATGGCTGAAAAATTGAAATTTGTTTTGGGAAGGGTAGAAAACACTGTGGAAAAAGGAGAAAATGCTGGTTATCAGCATTTTCTCCTTTTTCCTTAATGTTTTCAAAGGGCTTCTTTCTCGGGGTCGTTAAAAGTCAGGATTTTGTGGTAAAGGGTTAAATGGCCAGCAACATGTGAAACGAGACCTCGGACATTTGCGTAAAGTGTCATCTCAGATTAGCCTGCGCAGTCTGGGCAGGCTAATCCGAGACAGCACTTTACAACTATATACGATTTTTTCATACAATAGACTTTTGTAAAACAGAAAATTGCACAAAAACAGGAAGTATTGTTGATTAGTCACAGACTGCACAGGCTGATCTGGGACGACACACTTTTAAGTATGCGTCTGAAGGGCCCTTTTTGTGTGTTTTATGCCAAATGGTATTAATTAATTAACTGTATAGTTGTCTACTTTTGGCCAATAGTAGGCCTGTAAAAGTAGGAAAGATGTTTAAAATCTTTGTCAAAGAAATTTCATCAAATTTATAAAGCAAACCTATCTTTCATTCCACAGGACACCGTTGACATACTTGTGGGTTGGCATATCGACTCCTGCCAGAAAGAGAGTTTGATTGAGTTCACCTCAAAAGCCCTGATATCATTCCAAACATTTTGGGTGTCAGATCAGTCCTTTACAAAAGAATTGCTCGGACAGTTTTTAGAAGACATGGAAGCTTATGCAGAGGTAGGTACATCTTAATCCTTTACCTAACACCAAAATTTTGAATTTGTCCAGTTTCAAAGCATTTGCAGACCATAAATTAAATGAGGCTGAAATGACAAAATTGATGAGTGAAAGGACAGAAGACATTGTTGGAAAAGAAGAAAAGGCTGGTTAGCAGCATTTTCTCCTTTTACTACTACAGTCGAATATCCATACCTCGAAGTTCACGGGACTACCGAAAAAAGTTCGAGGTATAGAAAGTTAGACATGCAGAGATTCTTCAGATGAGTGAGTCAGGTACCGGAAGTAGGTAACTGGAGCATACTTTGTTCACAGGCCGTACATTACATTGTTCCCTCTATAGTTAACCGATCGTTGTTTTGAAAATTAATGAGTAAAGGATGCATACTGTTTATTTTCTTTTATTAACATGTTTTTCTTTAATTCTGTTTGTAAGAACGATACTGAAAATTGTGAAATTAAAAAAGCATTTCGTCAGCCGAAGTTGCTGGCTATCTCCCGGACTTTACCGGGTTTCTTTCACCAAACAAGTCCTCAGGAGCGAGGATATTTGTATTTTTGGTCAACAACGAAATGCGCAGTCTTTCTATGAAAATCTCGGTCCAAACATTTCTAATCAAACCAATTACCGATAATTATCTGCAAGTCAAGATCACTGGCACATTAACACCCGAGCTGACAAAAGCCAAATGATCGAAAATGTGCGAAAAACATACCGTCGTCGTATCCGGCATTTCTATTTATTATGTATAACACTTTAGTTTATAATTAAAGTCAATTAAAATGTGTGAAAATTCTGTACTGTGTTCGAAGTAAAGATGTGTAAATTAACTGGATCATTGAAGTTCGGACCTGAAATTAGGTTCGACGTATGGAGAAACTTCGAGTTACGGACTTCGATGTGTGTATAGTACTTTATATAGAAAAATAGAGCAATTCAATCCGGACTTTAAATTTACTTTGATGTATAGAGAACTTTGAGGCGTAGATGTTCAAGCAATGGACATTCAACTGTACGTTTTCAAAGCTTTCTCCATCGGGGTGGAAAAGTGTTAAAGGGTCAAGTTTTGGTGCAACATAATTATTATGTAAATGCAAAGGATATCTTTCAGATTCTGATTCATATTCTCTTTAGGCATGGCTAATGTACTTGCTGCTTACGGTCACAGTCAACCCTTGCAGCTCTGAATTAACCCTTTACCACACAATCCCAAGTTTTCTTACCCTAAGGAAGAAGCCTTGAAGACATTGAGATTAAAGGAGAAAATGCCGGTAACCAGCATTTCTGTCCCCAAAATGTTCTTTATCCTTTTGAAGACGATTCTTATCATTTGAGACCCATTTGATTTGTTGTCTGCAAATTGAGTCAATGTAGATAATAGGCTAAAACTGTGTCATCAGTAAAGGGCTAATGAAAGAATTTTGTAAAAACAGTCTCAAGTTTTATAATACTAAGGTTCTCTTGGCCAGATTATGTTACTGCAGATCTGTGCAGTCTGAAAATCAAGCATGCGCAGGCGAGTGTTGGCACCCGCATGCGTTGCTCCTGTTTTTTGTTATTGTTGAAGAAACTCTTCCATATGAGAAATGTTTAATGTCTGCTTACAGGATTTATGTGTGTTAAAAGGACCAGGAGCATTCAAGTGGATGTCCCTACCCGAGGAGGTCGTGAAAATTACCTCCCTGCTGAAGGTGTTTTCAACTGTAATTAAAAGTCTTGGTGAAAATTTTGACCCTACAAGAGCTAGGCAGCTCTCCCTAGATTATTTATTGGATGTAAGTGTGTATCAAGCCGGCATTTTTCGCGGGGGGCGGGGGGGGTGCGTGAATTAATGGCTTTCAGAGTTCTTCTTGACTCTTTACCATACAATTTTTTCACATAATAACCTTTATCCTGCTATTTAACTTAAATGAAACTTTCAAGTAGATGGTAAAAACCAAAATGTTGGTATTTCAAAGTTACAGGGATTGGGGAAATATCTCCTTATTGGACAGTGTAGATCTAAGATCAGACTGCATGTTCTGTGCAGTCTGATCTTGAACGTTCCGTGCAGTCTGATCTTGACCTACACTGTCCACAAAAGTCAGTGGGTCACGCTTAGCAGCTTAAGGATGAAATCTTTATAAATTTCATAGTGCAATTTCGCAGATTAATGGACCAGAATAATTATCCGAGTGAATAAAGGAAGAGTGAATCCAGGGTTTGATGATATCTTTTATAGTAGGGCTGTCATGATATACCAGTATATTGCAATATAATTCAAAGTCAATACGTACAGCGATTCAAACTTCATGTACGTTTTTTTTTTGCGATATTTTCTAGTTTCAATGTATTTCGGTTTATGTTGATCTGGTGGTTTCTAAAACGTGGGGGTCATGCAAACGCTTATCACTATACAAATGTAGTACGTATGGAAGTAAACTGGCAGCCTGTTGTCTGTCGGACGGTACAGGTACCAGTTTAGTATGAAAGCAGACTAGAGCATACTTGATTTGTGATTGTCAATATTTTATGGTCACAATCAATTCAATCCAAACCACGCAATGCCGAGTCACCAACATAATGTTGAAAACATCAAAAGTTACAGAATACGAGAATAAAATTCATTAATACAATAATTGAATTAATGGAAAATGTGTGCAAAATATACTGAAGTATTTTCTTGTAATCGTACTTGATTGCATCTTCATTTTCTGAATTGAGTATGTCCATATCAACAATGGATGCCAGTGCTAATGCTGTAGACGTGACCGAGGACAGTTACAGTAAAATACCGAATAAGAGGGCAAAGTCCCATATTTGGAATCACTTTTGTTGAGATTGGGTGATTTAATTGATTCACCTTCTCTTGTTTTGGAAGAATTAAACCTGAATTATGAATAACAAAGGTATTTTTTTTTTAAAAAAATATAAATTTTAACATGGACGTGATATATTGTGGTATGTATTGCAGTACGGTTTCTGTGTATTGCGATATATTGTGGTACACTTAAGGCGTATCGTGACAGCCCTATTTTATAAAGTCTTATTTCATGATTTTTTTGGTACTTTATTGGGAAATAGTGGTGGATTATGGTTTAACCCTTTCCCAAACAAGCCCTGGTTTTCACGTGTCTGCAGTACAAGTCTTTTGAAAACACTGTGGGAAAAGGAGAAATTGCTCATAACGAGCAATTTCTCCTTTTCCCACAGTGTTTTCTACCCTTTTTGAGACCTTTCTGCCATTTTCATCAAATTTAAAATGTCGTCTGCAAACTCTTTCAATTTGGACCCGTCCAAAATTTGTCGTTTGGGAAAGGGTTAATAATTTCACCATTTTGACCAGTGAATTTATTGATTGATAAACTAACTGGTAGAGAAATACTGAAATCTCCCCTGTACATAACAAGTCCCAAAAAAAGGGTTAGAAATATGAAATGAATTGGAAAAAAAAATTTTTTTTTTCTTCTGTGAAAGATCGAAATTTATTTCATCTCGTGAACATTATACGGTTAGTATTTTTGTGTCACTCCTGCAAATATTAATGATGATATTCACTCTATGAAATAGATTTAATTAAATCTTTCACTAAAAAAACCCAAATATCCTCTATTTGTGTTGGTTTAAACTATCACACACTTGTGTCCTTAACTAATAAACATTGCTGACCTTTAGCCAATTACATCCATCAAGGTACATTTAATCCTGTACCAAGCAACAAAATTTTAGACTTGTCTAAATTGAAAGCATTTGTAGGCGACAAATTTAAAATATATTTCATAGGACTGTATTTGTCTTTGATAGAGTAGAAAACACAATGGGAAAAGGAGAAAATGCTGGTTACCAGCATTTTCTCCTTTTCCCATGATGTTTTCAAAAGCCTTATTCTTCAGGGTCATTAAAACACAGGAAATTTTGTAAAGGGTTAATTTGTTGCCTGAAAAAGCTTTTGAAATGGTTTCTTGAAACACATGTAGTTAATGTGACATTGATGCCTTGTCAGACTACATACAATAAAAATGAACCTTGCTCTGTGATAAGGGAGGCTTAATGCATCTATGAAAAGTATCCACTCAGGTCAGCCTGCGCAGGCTGACCTGGGCTGAAACTTTTCACCATCGGTAAATTTTCTGTATGTCCAAGAACCATTCTACTTCACAATTCAGTTGGTTGCTTAAAAAAAGTGGCTATTATTGATCCATGATTTTGTGATAGCTTGATTGGTACAATATGGAGATGCATTAAGCCCTCTTTGCCACAGAATGGCTTACCTGTGTCATTTTGTTTGTTCTTTCTAGGTATTTGACAAAACAACTCACAGTGTTTGCAGTGCTGTTAAAATCTGCTTCTCTGAGCCTATGGTCATAACAGGTATATGTCTTTCTGACACCGTCATTTATGCAATATTTGATTTTATGCATATGTTGAAGAATGTTATACCTACAATTAAACATAAGACCACCCAAGTACTAGTAAATACTCTACTTATTCTTTTATTGAGGTGTACAGAACAATTCTGACTTAAACATGTATCATGCAGCCATAGTTATGCATGCTTATACACATGGAGAAGGATCTAGTTTTTCTTGACTCTTTACCAAGTAATCCTGAGTTTTAACGACCCTGAGCAAGAAGCTTTTTGAAGACATTGAATGAAAAGGAGAAAATGCTGGTAACCAGCATTTTCTCATTTTCCCACAACATTTTCTACCTTATCAGTGACAAATTCCATCATTTGAACAACATTTAAATTGTCGTCTGCAAATGCTTTCAATTTGGACAAGTCTTGTCAATTTGTACAAGTCTACATTTTTGTCGTGTGGTAAAGAGTAAACCCTTTCCTAGATGACAAATTCTAGACTCTTTCAAATTCAAAACATCTGCAGACAAATTCAGAATTGATTCAAATAAACCTAAGCTCCCTGAAAGAACAGAAAACATTTTGGGAAAAGGAAGAAAATGCTGGTTACCAGCATTTTCTCCTTTTCCCACAATGTTTTCAAAAGCCTTCTTTCCTGGAGCCGTGAAAACCAGGGATTGTTTGGTAAAGTGTTAAATGATCCTTACATGATCCTTTTCTTGATTTCCTGTAAGATTTGAGTTTAAGGTTACAAAATTGGTTGCCATAGCAACTTTGAATACAGAAATCTGTTGTCCTTTTGTAACATAATGTTTCAGCCATTTACCAAACAACCAAAACAAATGGGCTAATTTTTTTCATAAATGCATTTCAGCTAACTCCTGCATAAGTCTCATGATGGATGTGTTGAAATCAAACACTGTTATGTGTAAGGACAGTCTTTTTGGATATATAGCTGCAATTATGCACCCAGAGAGAGGACTTTCTACCAGATTTAAGATTTCAACTCTTAAACTTGTGAAAAAGGTGAATGATATTTTATGTTTTAGTTTAGGGGACAAGGCTTAGAACTTGAATGAGGTGTGTTGGTTTGGCCAGTTTGTAACTTGCGCTATGATGTACTAATTTATGCTCACATGTTTAAACCTTTCCAGGACGAAGCTTCAGGCTCATCCAAAGTGAAATCATCTGCAGGGTACAACTTAAATGTGACTCAAAAACTGACTTTTTTGGAAGAGTTTACAATATGGTGGGAACAGGAGGAAATGCATATTCTCCTGTCCCACAGTGTTTTCAAAAACTGTTTTTTTTTTCTGGGTTGTTAAAACTTAGGTTTGTGTTGTAAAAGGTTAAGGGAGAAGTTAGTTAGGGCTTCATTGGCGGGTATAGATAGTGATATACTCATCTCTAAGAATTTATTTTAGTTTTTAAGCAAAGGTATATTGATGGGGTGAAAAATTGATAAACCTCGTTGAGCAGCTGCCACTTTATTAATGTTCTGTCAGATTCTGTTCCTTATGAATTTGACTCAAAGGTTTTTTTTTGGCAACCATAGATATTTAACTTTTTTCCTGCCGTTTGCAACCATGGATGTATTTTGCGGAGATGTAAAGCAAGATCATGTGAACTCATTTTGATGCCAACAATCTTGATGAATCTATTTTTGTTACAGTCAACAATTTTAAGTTGGCTGTGTAAGAGTTTATTTACCAACACAATAATAATTGACCCATAATCTGTGAAAAGGGGGCTTAATGCATCTGCGAAAAATATCGACCCAGGTCAGCCTGCGCAGTCCACGCAGGCTGACCTGGGCTGAAACTTTTTGCTTTTGGTCAATATTTGTATGCCAAAGGACCAGTCTATCGTATTATAAAGTCGGTTGTTAGACATAATGAATTTTATGGATCTATAATACTGTGATGACTTGCTTGGTATAATGCATTATGGAGATGAATTAAGGCTCCTTTCGCCAGAGCACGGCTTAATTATCTATTGCAGGTGATTGAGGTGATAAACACCAACCTTCCTGTTCTGGTAGTGTCACACATGTTACTGCCAAAATCAGTGCTACAGACATCAAAACTGTCATATTCTTCTCAGGTATAAGTTAGAGCTTTCATGTAATTATTTCAGCTTGACAACACCCAGAAAGCAATTTGACATGGTAAGCGGTCATTTTGACCTCAGCTGTTTTCAAAGAAAAAAATCGAGGTATTGTGGTAGCCCTGGCAGCGGCTTTGTGTCATCATCATTTATGTTGTCACGTGAAAACTGAGACATTTTGTAACATCTCTGATATTACTGAAGACATTTGCTTCAAATTTGGACAAGTTGTAAATAATCATTTTTTTTCTCAGGGTCAGCATTTCAAAGAAAACATTGAGGTATTGTCGTAGCTGTGGCGGCGGTGTCATCATCCATGTAGTCATCCATGTCGTCATGTGAAAACTGAGAAATTTTATAACATCTCTCTTATTGCTGAAGATATATGCTTCAAACTTGAACAAGTTGTAAATTATTAAAAGGGGAATCTATACAACAAGGGCAGGTGACCATCAAAGTGTTTTTGACAGAGTTATGCTCTTTTTTTGACCTAGAATTCTCACATAAAATCAAAATGGTTGTCTGCAAATGCTTTTGAATTGGACAAGTTGAAATGTCTTGAAAAGACTAAACGAAACTTACACCATACTGTGATAGTAGAAAAGATCTAGAATTTCTTTTTGTCTTCTTATGTATTAAGCATACTGCAAAATGGAATGATACATAAAGCAGAAGTTAAATGATAGAAGACACATTGTTGTTATAATTGTTTTTTGTTTTCTTTTAGGTTTTGAAGGATGTGACATCGGTATATCAGAGTTTTCTGTCTCTCAAAAGTGTGCCAATTTTAGAGGAAGTTTACAGGTATTAAAGTTCTGCTTTTTCCCAATGCTCAAGTTCATTTTATTACTTTATGTAAGGAATATGCCTTTTTTTTATGTTAGCATATGTTTTTATGGGTACTAAATGGAAAAAGAAACACTTTATAGTTACATGTATATACTTGAGTGTATTTCTGAAGGACTACTATTTTAAAGACCCAATAGCTGCCCAAAATACACAAAGTGGGCATTAAAATGCATTTCAATTTAATCATGCCATTTACAAATATGGAAATGCATTGTAAAGATGCAGTCTATTATTGTATGGCAGGCCCAAGTGTTTGTTGATGGCTGAAAAATGAATTTGAAAAAAAAAGTTTCCAGACCAGTTTATCTTTTGTTTACTTTTTACCTGATTTTGAAATTCATTTTTCTGCCAGCAACTAACACTTTGACCCACCATACAATAACAGATGTCGTCTTCACAATAATTCGAATACTTTAAACTCTTTACCAAACGACAAAAAATTAGTCATTCAAATTGAAAGCATTTGCATACGACAATTTAGATGTAGTTGAAATTTTGCTTTTTGATTCTGAAAGGATAGAAAATATTGTGGGAAAAGGAGAAAATGCTGGTTACCAGCATTTTCTCCATTTCCCACAATATTTTCAAAAGCTTTTTTTCTCGGGGTCGTTAAAAGTCGGGAGTTAAAAGGTTTGATTTAAATTGAAATGCATTTTGACATCAGCTTTGTCTACTTTTGGCAGCTATTGGGGCTTTAAGCTGAAGTGAAACATTTCATCCCTAGTTGCTCAAACGTACAAATCAAGACGTTATCAGTGTTTTTTTTATTTGTATGATATCACTCAGTGGTATGATGTAATGAACTATCTACCACACTGTCCTGAGTTTTAAGGCAGTCTCTGGCAGAGAAGGCTTTTGAAAACATTGTGGGAAAAGGAGATAATGTTGGTAACCAGCATTTTCTCCGATCCCACAATGTTTTCAACCCTTTCAAATACAAACTGTTTGTCAGTTTTTACCACACAATCCCGAGATTTAATGACATTGGGAAAGAGAATTTTAAAAAAACGTTGTGGGAAAAGGAGGTAATGCTGGTAACCAGCATTTTCTCCTTTTCCCACAAAGTTTTCTACCTTCTCAAAGACGAACTTCAAAATTTGAGCCACAGTTAATTTGTTCTGTGAATGTCTTGAAAATGGACAATTTTAAGATTCTTTTGTTTGTTAAGGTTTAAATATGTAGGTAAAAGTCTGTATATGCATCATACATTTCTCAGATTTTTCTTTATGTCCATGAATTAATTCCATTTCCTTTATTAAAGAGATTGCTATTTACCCAAAGTTATGATGCCTCTTTTGCACACGACTTCTCTCTATGTCTTGACCGCATGTGTAGTATCTTTCCTTTACCAATGTGAATCCCCAAGCTTAACCCCTAATCCCCTATTAGTCATATTACTCTGAACTAGCATTTACCTTTTTGTTAGAAAAAATCTTATCTTATCCACATCTTATCTCATTGGAGACAGGACTTCTTAAATGGGAGTGTTTCTATCCCAATGGAAGCTCCACACTTCCTCAGTTTTAAGCAGTCATATCCTCAAAGCCACTATTCACAGTCTTAACTTTTCATTTAAACTTTTGAGTAGGCAGGGATTGCCCATACAGATATGCACGTTAAATGACCAAAGCCGGCGATGCACCACAAAGTAACATTCATTTAATTAACATTCATGATTTTAAGGGTAGCTGAATGCTTTTTTTTGTTCTGTAGATTTCTCCTGTGGGATATACAAGTAAGTTACAACAAGTTACTGGAATCTAGCGGGGATGAGGACCTGGTGGAGCTGATCAGCAACACCCCTGCTAATACTGTGGACTACAGAACTGGGGAAGCTGAAGCAGTTTGTATATTCAATCTATGTGTTCTTGGAGAAATAGGGAGTACAAAGAATAATCTTCTTGGGGTATGTTATAGCTGTATCCCTAATACAGGCCCTTTTTTGATGCCTTACCTATTTGAAAAAATTTAAATCAATATGACATGTGGAGAATTGGTACCAACAGAAAAGACCATTTTCTCCATTTGTCATATTGTCCTGGGTCCATATTCACCAACCATTTTTAAGACCGTTCTTTGCCTTATTCTCCAGAATTTCTCCAGAATCAGAAGGTGTGTTACTTTCATATTTGGAAAATCTTGGGGAATAAGACTGAGAACGCACTAAAAAATGATTGGCGGATACAGACCCTGATTGCATCTACTAGCGAGTTTGAAATCAATATGACGTAAAGAATTGGTTCTGACAGGAAAGACCAGTTTTTCCACTTCTCACATTGTCCTGGTTGCATCTACTAGCAAGCGTTTTTTTTGGGTTTTTTTTTTTTTTTCAGTTTCTCTATTGTATCAATGGAATTGGCTTAAAACATGCAGTCCTATTATTTTCACTTCCAGGTGTTTTTCAAGATGTTTGGTAAAAACAAGCTTGTAACTGCTACGTTTTTGTGGACTTACTTAAAATGTATGTTTCATTCACTGTGCAGCCTTTTATCGGAATAGTTAAACTGCTGCAATAACTTATAACTCATTTAAATTGCCTTTGACCCTTTACTACGAAAGAATCAAGTGTTTTAATGACCCGAGGTCACACATTTTACATGGGCTTACATAGTGAAAATGGTTTTTGAAAACTTTGTGAGAATAGGAGTACATGTCAGGAACCAATGTTTTTCTCCTTTTCCTACAATGTTTTCTATCCATACCACACAATCATGAGTTTCAGTGACGTTGATATAGAAGGCATTCGAAAACATTGTTCGAAAAGGAGAAAATGCTGGTAACCAGCAACTTTTCCTTTTCTAGCGATGATTTCTGCCCTGCCACTTACAAATCCAATCATTTGAATGATATTTATTGTCTTCTGCATTTGCTATCAGTTTGGACAAGTCTTAAATTTTGTTGTGTGGATAAGAGTGAAACTGTTTCTGATTTGTCATCTGCAAGTGTTTTTTATTTGTACACATCACAACTTAGTGTTTACCAATCGACAAAGTTCTGCACCAGTCTAAATTGAAAGCATATGCAGACGACAAAATAAATGTGACTGAAAAATTCAAATTGTTTTGGGAAAGGTAGAAAACATTTTGGGACAAGGAGAAAATGCTGGTTACCAGCATTTTCTCCTTTCCCCACAATATTTTCAAAAGGCTTCTTTCTCGGGGTTGTTAAAAGTCAGGACTGTGTGGTAAAAGGATAACCTGTTTTACAGATGTGGGCTCTGAGTCCAAGCCTGTTTGAGCTGTACAATACACATTTGAATGTAACAAGGCAATCAGTCTGTGTCCAGTATCCGGCTCTTCAGTATGCCATACTGCACTCATTATACTCCCATGCCACAAGGTAAGATTTTTTGTCTTCTGCAGGGGAATAGGTCTTCTTCATTCTTTTTACCTGCTTATGTGTAATCATTGTCGTACACCTTCAAAATGTCAGTTATGGATACTCTTTTCCACACAACAAAATTGTAGACTTGTCCAGATTGAAAGAATTTGGAGACGACAATTCAAATGTTGCTTGAGTGATGGAGTTCGTTTTTGATAAGATTAGAAAACATTGCAGGAAAAGGAGAAAATGCTAGTTACCAGCATTCTCCTACAATGCTTTCAAAAGGCTTCTTCCACAGGATCTTTCAATCTCAGGGTTGTGTGGTAAATGGTTAACTTCATCTGAGGAAAGTTTTCTTTCTTTATATTGACCTGCTTTTCTGTAATCATTTTCACATACTGTAAAAATGTTAGTTGACTGATTTCAAGGTAAAGAAAGTTTTTATTGTTGATTTGTGTCAGAGTGAATTCTGGCTCTACATTGTAGGATTTAAGTGTATGTTCAGATAAGTTAGCAGGCAGAAGTATTTTAGTTGAAATTATAAAATGAAAGAGATGCAGACATCCTGGTGTTTCATTGGTGAATAAATGAAATGTAAGTTTTTGGTTTGTAGAAAGAATCTCAAAATTTATTATACCCCCCACAAATGAAGTAGAGGGGGGTATACTGGTTTCACCATGTCTGTCTGTCTGTTAATCTGTCCAGGTTTTCATTGCCCTGCTATAACTCAGTAACCATTTGACGTAGGGTCCTGAAACTTTATGCAAGTGTTGTTCATAACCCAAGGAGCTGCCATATTGTTTTGGGGTCACATGGGTCAGAGGTCAAGGTCACAGGTGAACTTTGTTTGAAAATCATTTCCGTGCTCTAACTCAATAGCCCTTTGACGTAGGATCCTGAGACTTTATACAAGTGTTGCTCATTACTCAAGGAGGTGCCAGGTGAACTTTGTTTGAAAATCGTGTGTATGCTCCAACTCAAAAGCCATTTGATCTAGGACCCTGAAACATTATACAAGTGTTGCTCATGACCCAAAGAGGGGCCCTATTGTTTTTGGGTCAACTGGGTCAAAAGTCAAGGTCACAGGTGAATTTTGTTTGAAAATAAACTTTATACAAGTGTTGCTTATGACCGAAGGAGGGTACCCTATTGGTTTTTGGTCATATGGATCAAAGGTCAAGGTCACAGGTGAACTTTGTTTAAAAATCGTTTCCATGCTCTAACTCAACAGCCATTTGACTTAGGACCGTAAAACTTTATGCAAGTGCTGTTCATGGCCAAAGGAGTTGCCCTGTTGTTTGTTGGGTCACATGGGTGAAAGGTCAAAGTCATAGGTGACCCCCACAAATGAAGTAGAGGGGGGTATACTGGTTTCACCATGTCTGTCTGTCTGTTAATCTGTCCAGGTTTTCATTGCCCTGCTATAACTCAGTAACCATTTGACGTAGGGTCCTGAAACTTTATGCAAGTGTTGTTCATAACCCAAGGAGCTGCCATATTGTTTTGGGGTCACATGGGTCAGAGGTCAAGGTCACAGGTGAACTTTGTTTGAAAATCATTTCCGTGCTCTAACTCAATAGCCCTTTGACGTAGGATCCTGAGACTTTATACAAGTGTTGCTCATTACTCAAGGAGGTGCCAGGTGAACTTTGTTTGAAAATCGTGTGTATGCTCCAACTCAAAAGCCATTTGATCTAGGACCCTGAAACATTATACAAGTGTTGCTCATGACCCAAAGAGGGGCCCTATTGTTTTTGGGTCAACTGGGTCAAAAGTCAAGGTCACAGGTGAATTTTGTTTGAAAATAAACTTTATACAAGTGTTGCTTATGACCGAAGGAGGGTACCCTATTGGTTTTTGGTCATATGGATCAAAGGTCAAGGTCACAGGTGAACTTTGTTTAAAAATCGTTTCCATGCTCTAACTCAAAAGCCATTTGACTTAGGACCGTAAAACTTTATGCAAGTGCTGTTCATGGCCAAAGGAGTTGCCCTGTTGTTTGTTGGGTCACATGGGTGAAAGGTCAAAGTCATAGGTGACCTGTGTTTGAAAATTGTTTCTGTGCTCTAACTCAAAAGCTGTTTGACCTAGGACCTTGAAACTTTATACAAGTGTTGCTCATGACCAAAGGAGGTTACCTTCTGTTTTTTTGGGTCACATTGGTCAAAGGTCAAGATCACAAGTGAAATTTGTTTGAAAATGTTGTCCATGCTCTAACTCAAAAGCCGTTTGACCTAGGACCCTGAAACTTTATGCAAGTGTTGTTCATGACCCAAGGAGGTGTCCTATTCCTTTGGGGTCACATGGGTCAAAGGTCAAGGTAACAGGTGAATTTTGTTTGAAAATTATTTCTGTGCTCTAATTCAATAGCTGTTTGAATTAGTACCTTGAAACTTAATACAAGTGTTGCTCATGACCAAAGGAGGTACCCTTTTGTTTTTGGGTCACATGGATCAAAGGTCATGGTCACAGGTGAACTTTATTTTGAAAATCATTTTCATTCTCTGATTGTGCTGCTTGGTTTGAGACAGTTTTAGTTTGGACAGAATACAAATGTAAATAATGACCAAACATTGCTAAAGTGAATCAGTAATTTTGCAACTTTTTAACCCTTTACGAAACGTCATAGTGTTCTACTTGTTCAAACTGAAAACAACTGCAAAAGGCATCAAATGTGGCTCAGATGATGATATTAGCCCTTTAAAGTTTTGAAAACGTTGTTGGAAAAGGAGAAAATGCTTATTACCATCTTTTTCACCTTTTCCAACAATGTTTTCAAGTAGTTTTTTTCACAGGGTCATTAACCCTTTACCAAACAATCCCGAGTTTTAACGACCCTTTGGAAAAAGGCTTTTGAAAACACTGGGAAAAAGAGAAAATGCTGGTAACAAGCATCTTCTTCTTTTCCTACAATGTTTTGTACCCTATCATGGACAAATACCATTATTTGAGCTACAGTTAAATTGCAAATGCTTTGAATTGTGGTTAGTCGACATTTTATTTGTGTGGTAAAGAGTTAAAACAGGGGATTGTGTGGTAGATGGTTAAAAAGCATTATGCATGACCTTTTATGCTTTGCTCAGTAATTTATGTCTTACAAGAGGTATCCTGTAATTTGTTAGCATTTGTGTTATAAGCACAGAACAAGTTTATACTTATTGTTTGCAGACATGGTAACTTCATATCTACAAGCACGTTACTGACACAGAACACACCACTTGAGGGATCTGTACTGGCAAATGTCAATCCCAAAACAAGTGGACATTTCTCAAAACTTCTGGGTCTGTTGGCTGACTTACTGACCCAGACTTACACACCATTTGATTCAAAGTAAGTAACTATTATGGATTACTTGCTCTAATTTTTTAGTGCCTTTAACTCTTCCTGGTTCACTGAAATGATGGTAATTGTCTGTGAAAGTGTAGAAAACTTTGTGGGAAAAGGAGAAAATGCTGCTAACAAGCATTTTTGCCATTTCCCACAAGGTTTTCATTATTTCCTCGTATATCGTATTTCCTCAGAGTCATTAAAGCTCAGTATTGTGTGGTAAAGAGATAATTTCAGTTTCGTTGAATTATAACCAAATACCATACCTTTACGCAGAAGTTGTGCTTGAAATCATTGTAAGGGAAGAAGTATTTGTTGCAAGCAACTGCTTTTTTCCCACCATTGTGTTCCAAATCATTCAAATTTCCAAAATCATTAAAAAAGAATACACTGTTCTACTTCACATTATTTCCCCTAGGTATCTTTTGTTTAACTCTTTACCACACAATCACGGGTTTTAACAACCCTGATAAAGAACCCTTTTGAAAACATTGTGGGAAAAGGAGGAAATGCCGGTAACCAACATTTTCTCCTTTTCCAACAATGTTTTCTAGCCTTCCCAAAAAGAATTTAAATTTTTAAATTACATTTATTTTGTCATCTGCAAATTCTTTCAGTTTGGACTAGTCTAAAAAATTGTCGTTTGATGACGAGTCAAGTTATCTTTTTACACTGTATCTCTCTTTACCAAATGACAAAAATCTAGGGCCTGTCCAAAATAAAAGCATTTTGCAGACGTACACGTACAAAATAATTGTGTCTCGGAATTAAACTTTGCTTTGGGAGGTTAGAAATCATTGTGGGAAATGGAGGAAATGCTGGTTACCAACATTTTCATGTTTTCAAAAGCCTTCTTCTCCAAGGTCTGAATTGTTTGGTAAAGAATTAAGTTTTTAGTGAAGTCTGTATGTAGCCTGCACGCATGTAGTTTGGTCAAAACCTTCAATTGCATTTTTTCTGGATAAAAGTTACACGTTTTCATAAATATTTTCATGATTTGAATGAAGTGTTTAACTCTTTACTTCACAATTCTGAATTCTAATGATGCCGAGTGGGGAAGCCTTGGAAAAGATGCTGGTAACCAGCATTTTCTCCTTTTCCCACACCATTTTCTACCTTTTCTGATACAAACGCCATCATTTTTCACACGTTTAATTGAAAGTATTTGCACATTACAAAATACATTGTGAATGAAAAATTGAAACTTGGTTTGGGAAGGGTCACCAGTATTTTCACCTTTCCCCAAAATATTTTCAAAAGACTTCTTTCTAAAGGTTGTTGAAAGTCAGCATTGTGTTGTAAAGGGTTAATAGACTAAATGGATTTAATGGATCCATTATTATGTGATGACTTGCTTGGTATAATGTATCACACAGATGCATTAAACCCCCTTTAACCAGAGCATGGCTCTGTATTATGTTGCTTGCTTGTGAGAGGACAGAACTGAGGGCTTGTGGTAACTATACTTCCCTATGTATTGCAGGTTACTCTGTTTAAAGTGGATATCAGAGATTATTATAAGCCTACACACAACTCCCCATGTTTATACAAGTAGACAGTTTCTGACTTTAGTCCAGGCCTTGTATCACCTTGGATATGATCAGGAAAGAGAAGTAACTTCAGCCGTGCAAGTCTGCCTCGCGAGTCTCTTCAAGACTCCAAAAGCCTATCCTGTATATATCATCAAAGGGTAATTAACTCTGTACTACCTAATCCCGACTTTTCATGACCCTGAGGAAGAAGCTTTTTGAAAACATTATGGAAAAAGGAGAAAATACTGCTTACCAGCTTTTTCTACTTTTCCCACAATGTTTTCTACCGTATTAAAGACAAATTCCTTTATTTAAGCCATGCTTAACTCTGTTCTCAACTTTATTTTAGAAATAGGGATAATATTATCTGTTAAATCTCACCCTCTGACCCATTATTTGCTGGTTCGAATCCTCAGCTCGGCGAATTTCTTTTCAAGAATTGATGATAGTCATTGCCACAGGGTTCATTCCTTTGTCACTGCTTGACGATGGTTTTGCTGGAAAGCTGCCAGTGGCTTTGGAAGAATATTGTGCAAAGTACTGGTAACAGAGACTCCAGAAAAGCATGTGTATGTGCACTGGATGCTGGAATGTTACAGAAATAATTTTGAAAACAGTATTTAACACCATACAATCGATCAATCTATCACCAACATGTTTGTAAATGATTTCAGATGTGTAAAGTTATGTATGTTCCACATGATGGGAGAATCTGGACCACAACTGGATTTATACTTCTCATTGCTTAACCTTCTTCCACTGAATATCATAAACAGGTAAGGATACTTTATCTTTCCAGTTTCACTAGTTTGGATTCTTATTCTGTATGTTTTGATTTTATTTGGTACAGAAAACTAGCTTGTTAAAAAAGAATGTAGGCATAAATTATCTACATGATAGTTTTTGTCATGAAAGTGGAAGTAAACAAGCTATCATCAGACTGTACAGTTACAAAATTTGTAACAGTGTGTGTTTTTAGTTTGGCTGTTTTCAAAGATCATGTTGAGGTATTGCCATAACTCTGTCATCTAGTTCATCATTGCCATGTGAAAACTGACATTTTCTCATATCTCCTTTATTACTGAAGATACTTAGTCCAAACTTGGGCTAGTGGTGTACTATAAAAAGGGCAACCCATTGTAGAAGAGCAGGTAACTCTTAACAACATTGACATCTTTATGCTGCTTTTTCCACTAAGGTTATTCCATGATAAAAGAAGCAACAGGGGAGCGTTGGCACCTCTGTGTGATGCTCTGGTTTGTTGACCCTTTACCAAACAATCCTGACTTTTAATGACCCTCAGAAAGAAACCGTTTGAAAACATTGTGTGAAGAGGAGAAAATGCTGGTAACCAGTATTTTCTCCTTTTACCACAATGTTTTCTACCCTTCCAAAATTGAATTTCTTTTAGTCACATCTATTTTGACGTCTTCAAATGCTTTCAATTGGGACTAGTCTAAAATTTTGTCGTTTGGTAAAGAATTAAATAGCTCCAGATAGAGGGAATGATTTTGATTTCAAAGTTGAAAATATTAATCACTCTCCACTAAACCCTATGTTATGGGTACTCATTAGAATTGTCTCATCAAGACGATTCTAATGAGTACCCACAACATACGGTTTGGAAGAGAAATAATTGATTTAGAATGCTGTCACTCCCGCTTATCTGGACATCTGAAATAGCATGCTATGAATCATGAACATCAGAATTTCCATGGTCATTCTCTTGTTATCCTGTAGTAGAATGTTTTCAGAGTAAGATTTTACCAAACATTGA
Organism: Tridacna gigas; assembly: GCA_945859785.2. Classification (NCBI taxonomy): domain Eukaryota; kingdom Metazoa; phylum Mollusca; class Bivalvia; order Cardiida; family Cardiidae; genus Tridacna; species Tridacna gigas. Next base: position 9,690,605 of record OX244030.2, on the reverse strand, counting down.
AGTATTTATCTACACTGATCAATCAAATATCATTATTTTATTTCATGCTTTTTGGTAGTTTATTGAGAAATAATGGTGGATTATAGTTTGATAATTTATGGTTACTACCAATGAAAATATCGATTTCGTATTAACTCTTCAGTTGAAGGTGAAAACAGTAGTTCCTGCGCACTAGTTACCTAGGTAATCAGCGGGTGCCTTTCAAATGGAGGGAAATATGACGTAATTTATGTTATATTTCTCGCGCTTTACGTAATATTATAATGCGTTATTATGCAAGAGGGGTACACCACGGGGAATTACCGAAAACAACTGTACTGGATTTTGATGAAAGTTCCAACAAAATAGGGTTTAGAGGCATAAAATAAATAGAATATTTTTTTTTTTTTTTTTTCAGTGAAAGATCGAAATTTATTTCATTGAGTGAACATTGTAGATAATATTTTCACGAATGGCTGCGCCACTTGTGAAAATATTACAGGTGATGTTCACTCGATGAAATAAATTTCGATCTTTATTTCATTGAGTGAACATCATCGATAACGTTTTCACAAGTGGTGCAGGCACTTGTGAAAATATTACAGATGATGTTCACTCGCTGAAATAAATTTCGATCTTTCACTGAGAAAAACAAATATCCTCTATATCTTTGCTGCAGCAAAAACAATGGACTGTACATCTTGGATGAAGAAACTCAGTTAGTCTACAGAGAGTCGATGAATGGCTTGAACGCTACATGGCAGGCCTGTAGAAACCATGCTAGTAAAGGACCTTTAGGGTCTTTCCATTCCCACAACTTTAGACAAGTGATGGGGTTTATCTTGCATAACATAAAAACAAAGTAAGTTTGGTATCATTTAAATTTTGCTGTATTGCAAAGGGTTAACTCTTTTACCAAACAAGAAAATTTTGGACCAGTCCAAATTGAAAGCATTTGCAGACCATAAAATAAATGTGACAAAATTGAAATTTGTTTTGGGAAGGATAGAAAATATTGTGGGAAAAGGAGAAAATGCTGGTTACCAGCATTTTTTCCTTTTCCTACAATATTTTCAAAAGGTCTCTTTCTCAGGGTCGTTAAAACTCGGGATTGTGAGGTAAAGGGTTAAAACTCAAAACACGGCTGGTAAGTGATACACTCTAGTTACCTTTATTTTTAGTGAGTTGGTCGTGTAGTTGATAAATTGGATGTTTGCTCAGTTTGCCGAAATTCTATTAGTATTTTCAGCGTAAATGTTGCGGAACTCCAACACTTTTCACTTACTATCTTTTTCAACTAATTATTATGAGAGTAAAACACAGATTAGTTGTTCTAGAAGACATACTGTTGATGTTTGTGGATTCTCTGTCACAGCACTTGACTGGGGTATTAAGTCTTTATTACCAAATAGCAAAGTTTGAGCAGTGACCAAATTGAAAGTATTTGTAGAGAACAAATGTGGCCCAAGTATTGAGATAAGTCTTTGAAAGGTTAGAAAACATTATTGGAAAAGGAGAAAGATCTCTTTACCAGCATTTTATCCTGTTTCCACGATGTTTTCTAAAGGTTTTTTCTTGGGGGTCGTTGAAACTCGAGATTGTGTGATGAAGGGTTAGATGAATGAGCCATGCCCTGGCAAAAGGGGGCTTAATGCATCTCTGTGATGCATCGTACCAATTAAGTCATCATAGTATCATTAATCCCTAAAATCCGTTTAGTATAACAGCGTACTGAATAATGAGGTAGAGTGGTCCTTGGATATGCAGAAAATTGACCAGTAGTAAAAAGTTTTGAACCAGGTCAGCCTGCGCAGACTGACCTGGGTTGATACTTTGGGCAAATGCATTAAGCTTCCTTTTCACAGAGCACAGCTCAAATACATTGTTGTATATTTTGCGTACAGAGAAGCAGGTTCCCTGGCCTGGCTTGAAGGAATGTATCACTCCACATTAAGGAACAACAGCAAGGCAGACTGGAAAGTCAGTGAAGGATTGATTTTGCAGAACTATGTGAGTAAATCAAACATCAATCCTACTTTTTGTTGCAGTGACTTTTTACATCCCTGCAGCAGAGGGCATTTAAAACATTGTGGATATAGGAGAATTTGTTATTCGTGATTATGTTTTCCATATCAGTTACAAGCCATTTTCATCGCCTTGAAATATTTTTCCATTGTGTGCGTGGCAGTCTTTAATTAAAGTTGTTGTATGTCTTGAGTCCTGGGTGGCTTAGTGCTGAAGTCTTTACCACACAATCCTGACTTTAAATTGCCCTGAGGATGAAACCTTTTGAAAACATTGTGGGAATAGGAGAAAATGCTGGTAACCAGCATTTTCTCCTTTTTCCCAAAATGCTTTTTAGCTCCACTGGCCGAAGGCCAGCGGGCTTATGTCATGGCCCGGTGTCCGTCGTGCGTCCGTGCGTCCGTGCGTCCGTCCGTCCGTGCGTTAACTTTTATTTCAAACATCTTCTTCTCTGAAACTACCCATCCGATTTTCACGAAACTTCACAGAAATGATCCTGACATGGTCCTCTTCAGAATTTCTTGAAAGAATTTGATTCCTTCAAAAACTTTGGTTGCCATGGCAACAAAACTGAAAAATATTGGAAATCTTTAAAAATCTTCTTGTCTGAAACCATAAGGCATAGGGCTACCAAATTTGGCATGTAGCTTTATGTAGTAGACCTCTATCAAGTTTCTTCAAATTATAGCCCTAGGGTCAAAATTGGCTCTTCCCCAGGGGTCACAAGTTTTACATAGGCTTATATAGAGAAAACTTTAAAAATCTTCTTGTCTGAAACCATAAGGCATAGGGCTACCAAATTAGGCATGTAGCTTTATGTAGTAGACCTCTATCATGTTTCTTCAAATTATAGCCCTGGGGTCAAAATTGGCTCTTCCCCAGGGGTCACAAGTTTTACATAGGCTTATATAGAGAAAACTTTAAAAATCTTCTTGTCTGAAACCATAAGGCATAGGGCTACCAAATTTGGCATGTAGCTTTATGTAGTAGACCTCTATCATGTTTCTTGAAATTATAGCCCTGGGGTCAAAATTGGCTCTTCCCCAGGGGTCACAAGTTTTATACATAGGCTTATATAGAGAAAACTTTAAATATCTTCTTGTCTGAAACCATAAGGCCTAGAGCTACCAAATTTGGCATTTAGCTTGATCTAGTTTGAGTCTACCAAAAGTGCCCAAAGTATAGTCCTGGGGTCAATTTGGCCTCATACTTGGAGGGGGGGGGGGGGTTCACAAGATTTACATAGGCTTACATAGGGAAAACTTTTAAATCTTGGTGTACATAGCCATAAGGCTTAGGCTACCAAATTTTGCATATAATTATAGCATTATTTAGTGGACAGTTACAAAGAGGGCCCAAGTTACAGCTCTAGGATCAAGTTTGGCCCTGCACCAGGGATCACAAGTTTTACATGGGTTTATGGAGTGAAAAGTTCAGAAACCATCTTGTTACCAGCCATAAGGCCAAGAACTCCCACATTTGGCATGTTATTCTTCTAATACAATATTCCCCATTTAGTCAGACTGTAGCCATGAGGTCAAAGTTTTATAAGGGCTTATATAGTGAAGACTTTTCTTCGTGGTTTATATTTATAAGCCAGTGGAGCGATACAGGGCCATCATGGCCCTCTTGTTGTCCTTCCAGTAACAAATTCCAATTTTTGAGTCACATTTATTTTGTTTTTATGCAAATGTTTTCAATTTCAACAAGTCTAAATTGGTAGGTAAAAGGTTTAAAGGTCGTGGATTAGCAGCCTAGAGATCTTCACTCAAGGTACTAGGTATTTCATTTGGAGCCCTCAGATAAGACATTTATAGCTCCTGGTAAAACCCAGGAAACAGATGAATAATGATATGAGTGGAATGTTGTTGACAGGGATGTTAAACACCATTCAATCATTTCATTGCTTTCATTTCTTACACTTTCCTTTGTAATAATGGAGGGTTCCAGAATGGCTTGTTGGTAAAGTGTTTGACTCATAACCGAGAGGGCCAGGCTTCCAGCTTCACTGGAAGCACATGGGAGAGCCTTTGGGCAAGGTATTCAGAGCCCCAGCCTAGTACAGATGAAACTCTTGACATACATAAATAAGTGAGCTTTTGCTGTGATATGCCTGAAATAATGTTGAGAGTGGTATAAAACACTATTCAATCAATTCATCAATGTATAATTACAGTTACATAAAGATAGTCAGACAATTTCTATAAAATTGGCAGCATTGGTTTTAATAGTGAAAAAAAACCATGAATTATTGTTGTACTGTAAATGATTTCAGAATTCTGAAACTTTACATTGTTGTAAACAAAGCCTTATCTGTAAAACAGATATCAAGAAACTCAGTAGCCCAGTGGTTTTGGGCAGTGTGGGAGGCTGCCCAGTTTTGTGTGTTGGCCAGATTGAGAACCCCTCTTGGAAAACCTCAAGATACCTTCACATCAATCGAGGCTGTGTTGAAAGGGTTTGCTTCTGAGGTTAAAGACGGGCACAGAGAGGATGAAGAGAATAGAAAAGGTAGCTTACATGTTTTACATTGGAGCCATGCTCTGAAAAAAGGGGGCTTAATAGTACTATAAATTCATAAAAATCTATTTTGTGTTACAACCTTCTGAATCATGAGGTACACTTGTCCTTGGACATGTAGAAAATTTACAGAAAGCAAAATGTTTTGGCCCAGGTCAGCCTGTGCGGACTGCGCAGGCTGACCTGGGTCGATACTTTTTGCAAATGCTATAAGCCCCCTTTTCACAGAGCATGGCTCTTTCATTACATACTCTACCAGTAGGAACTTAAATTTAACCCATAACCATTCAAAATACAAATTTTTATGTGCCTGTAGTAGACAGACAGCCTTATTTCGAAGTGAAAATCATGGAAGGGGTAACTGTCCAAAGCAATTGATCCTTTTCCCATCGACAAAATAAAGTCATTACCTTTCTTCAAATATTTTTGTTTATCACATAAAAATCTCCCCCAGCAGTGTTTTAAACCCATGACTTATTTTCAATAATACAGTAGTGTATTATCGTTTTTCAGATCCTGGTTCTGTTACGTCTTTAGTTATGAGTGCATGAAGCCAGCGAAACCAACCACAGCAAATACTGCATTTTTCTTGGGAGTGTCCTTGGGCAAGACAATTCAGAGCCCTAGCCTAGTACTGGTGAAACTCAGGAAATATATAAATATGTGAGCAGTCCTGGTGATATGACTGAAGTATTGTTGAAAGCAGCATAAAACACCAACCAACCAACCAACCAAGTTACCCTCTCTTGGCTACAATATTTCTGAAACACTGTTGTAAATGATGTTTGATTCTGCAACATGAAAGTCAGTATGTTCATGTACATGTACTTATGTATTGTAGGTGCCACAGCATCCAAGGGTGATCAGGGAGAGAACCATTTGAGAGTGAAACTGTTGCTACAGTTTGTTGAGTTTCTGGAGAAGGAACTGTATAATGCATATGAGGGTACTGCACTGTCTTTAGCAACCTTGCCAAAGGTAATTTCCTCTTGTGTTCTCATTTTTAGCTCATCTGTTTTTGAAGAAAATGTCGAGGTATTTCCGTAGCCCTAGTGTTGTTGTCTGCGTTGTTGTGCAAAAACTGTAATATCTCTGTCATCACTGAAGATATTTACTTCAAACTTGGACAAGCTGTTAACTATCAAATGGGGAACCCATACAACAGGAGCATGCAACCATTGAAATATTATTGACACAGTTATGCCCTTTTTTCGATTTAGAATTTTAAAAAAGCTTTGACATTTTTAGCTGTTTTCGAAGAAAATGTTGAGGTATTTCGGTACCTCTGGCATTGTCATTGTCCGAGTCGTCCTCGTCATACAAAAACTTTGAGATTTTCAAAAACTTTGACATTTTATAACATCTCTGTTTTTATGGAAGGTATTTGGTTCACAAGGGCAAGTAAACATCAAAGTATTTTTGACACAATTATGCCCCTTTTTTGATAATTTTCACTGAAAATCAAGCAACTGCAGCCGTGGGTTGGTACCCACATGTGGTGCTCTTGTTTGATATCTCTGTCATTACTGGACATATTTACTTCAAACTTGGACTAGTTCTGAAATATTAAAAGGGCAACCCATACAACAGGGGCAGGTAAGCACCAAAATATTTTTGACACACTTGTACTTCTTTTTCCGACTTGAGCAACTTTAGCCAAGCGTTTGCACCTGCATGCGCAATGATTTTGGAAGGCTTCTTTCTCGGGATCATTTAAACTTGGGATTAATTGATAGATGGTTTGAGCTTTCTATTTAGCTTAGTTTATTAAAATAAGATATTGTAAAGAAAAAAAAAAAAGGAGAAAACATTGTTGGAAAAGGAGGAAATGCTGGTTGCTAGCATGTTCTCCTTTTCCAAAAATTATTTCATAGGGCTTCTTTCTAAGGATATTAAAACTTTCCTTTGTTTTTAAAGGGTTTAAATGTTCTTCTTGGCTTATTTTATGTTTGAATGAATCATTTTTTATGTTGCTTTTAATATTTTTCAGTCATATCACAACAAAAGCTCATATGTTCATATCTGTCCTGGGTTTTACCATTACTAAGCTTGGACTCTGAGGTGTCATGCCCAAGGACACTGATGAAAAATCCAGTGCTTCCAGTGAGGCTTGAACCCAGGGCCTCCATATTATGGGTCCCACACTTTACCATTGAGACACACAGGACCACTCTTAGTTTATGAAGGTACGATATTGAAAATTATTTCCTGTATTTTAGGCTGTGCGGACCTTTTTTCATACCAACAAGAACACTTGTCAAGAATGGCTGTCGCGTATTAGAATGTATGTTATCACCATAGCACTACATGGTGGTTTCTACACTGTTGTTATCAGACAGGCATCTCAGCTACTGCAGGAAATGAAAGAAACAGAAAATACCCAGGTATAGTGCATGTCTTCCTCGTGAATTTGCATTTAATCCAAGTCTACTGCATGTCTTCATGGTAGATTTACATTTAATAGTTTACCAGATAATCCTGAGCTTTAACAACCCAAAGGAAAAGGACTTCTGAAAACATTGTGGGAAAAGGAGAAAATGCTGGTATCAACATTTTCTCCATTTTCTACAATGTTTTTAATCTTCGCAAACCAAATTACAATTTTAGAGTGACATTTATTATGTTGTCTGCAATTGCTTTCGATTTGGACATGTGTCCAAGATTCTTAGGTGAACAGTTAAGGCCTCATTTAGCTATGACATGCCTCTGTTATATCGTCATTCTTGTGGGTTTTTCTTTTAAGCCAATTATAGCCATATTTAACCAGTCCTTTAGTACCCGAATTATTTACCATATGGTATATGCTCACTTCTTGCGCAGCCTCAGTCAGTTAACCCTTTACCATACAACAAAATTTTAGACTTGTACAAATTGAAAGCATTTGCAGACGACAAATTCAGAGTGGCTCAAATGATGTGATTTTTTATTTGGTTGAGAAGAAAACATTTTGGGAAAAGGAGAAAATGCTGGTTACCAGCATTTTCTCTTTTTCCCACAATATTTTCAAAAGGCTTCTTCATCAGGTTCATTAAAAGTCGGCACTGTGTGGTAAAGTGTTAATTATAGGGTTTTTGAAGAAACCAGTCTCACCTGAGCATGTAGTGCTCAAGGTGAGCTGTTGTAATTGCTTGTCATTCCTCATTCTGTGCATGAACATTTTCAAAGATCGTCTCTGCAGAAAGTTTTTGCCCAATTATGCTCATAGTCATTTCATAGGCAGCCTTACTTTGTTGGGCAGATTTTTTTTGTAAATTGTCTTCTAGATCCAAACCTTTTCACTTTGAGCTTTAGCCGTGTACCATATAATCCCCCAGTTTAATGACCCTGAGGGAAAAGGCTTTTGCAAATATTGTGGGATAAGGAGAAACTGCTGGTGACCAACATTTTCTCCTTTTCCCACAATGTTATCTATCATTTCAAAGACAAAAATCATCTCTTGAGCTATGCTATTTCTGTCGTCTGCAAATGCTTTCAATTTGCACAAGTCTTAAATTTTGTGGTAAAGGACTGATCTGTTCAATATGTACCGTCTCATCAGGGACGTACATCAACTTGGTTTTAATAAAGGAATAAAAAATGGTTACTCCAAAGCTCCCTTAGGGATAAAGTGTTTTGTATAAAATAATACTATAATGTGGGGGTCATTTGTTTGAACCCCAAGCTCAGCCAATTTGCTTTTGAAGGATTAACGATAGTCATTGGGACAATATTTATGCCTCTCTCACCACTGCTCGTTGTTAGGCGATGGTTTTGTCAAAGAAAGTCAGGAAAACATTGGTGCACTTATCACCCCCATGCTCGGCTAATTTCATTTAGTTATTGTAACAAGATTCATATCTCTCTTACCCCTGATCATTGTTTTAACGATGGTTATGTGCGAGAGCAGTCAATGGCTTAGGAACAGGGTTCCCGCTGGGCTTCGCATTTGGCGCCATTTGCGATAGATTTTGTAATGTGGCGCAAGAAAATGCCAAATGGCGAAAATGACTGGCGCCGATATTTTTCACATCGGGGTGCCGTACATTTTGATACTGGTCTCCGTCACCTCAATGCGTGAAAGCGTATCTATAACCAAAAAATCGATAAGCAGTTTATAAATTGTTGCAAATACACCCCGTCACGGCAGGTGATCTAAATAACAGTCTGTATAGTAGGTGGGATTTGTCTAGTTACACACGCATATACACCATGCTATGCTAATAATCAATCAAATATCGATTTCGCCACATCCCATCTGCACCCAAGGGTGTGAAAATAGAATTTTTACACAACTTGAAGTACTGCGAACCAATCAGGAATCACATACGAGATTTAGTCGCCGCCCATAATTTCTAAAGCCACGCCTTGATTCTGTGTTATATGCATGATACATGTGGGGCATTATGGTTCGTATTTAGCGACGACCACACCATTTTTAGGTGGATTAAATTCGGTAATTAACGCATCAATGAAAGAAGATTGGACCTCGGGATAACAGATTTATCAGCTTGCCACTTATGTTTGCAAACTGGAATTTTCGCGATCGATTATTCCTTTCTCAGTTAAAGAAGCCGGTCGCTATTTTTTTTTATGTAAACAGAGATCGGTAGATTACGATTATGATCTCAATGTTTTCTACCTTTCAAAAGACAAGATTTATCACTTGATCTATGAATAACTCAGTAATTTCTTGTCTGTCAGAGCTTTCAATACGGACAAGTCAACATTTTTAGCTCGGCTGTTTTTGAAGAATACAACGTCAAGTTATATTGCCGTAGCCCTGTCGTCGTCGTGCAACAAGTTTGAAATTTTTGAATACCTCTGTTATTACTTAACTCTTCACCATACAACCCTGACTTTTAACGACACTGAGAAAGGAGATTTTTGAAAACATTGCGGGAAAAGGAGAAAATGCTGGTTACCAACATTCTCTCCTTTTCCCACAATGTGTTCAACCCCTCCCAAAACAAAGTTCAATCTTAAAGTCGCATTTATTTTTTCGTCTGCAAGTGCTTTCAATTTCAACCGATCTAAAATTTTGTCGTTTGGGAAAGAGTTAGGATATCTACTTAAAACCTGGGCAAGTTAGTAAGTATCAAAAAGGGAACCTATACAACAAGCAGGTAACAGTCAAGGCATTTTGAAGCACAGCCATTCCCCTTTTTCACCTTGGGACTTTCCCTGAAAATCAAGCACCTGCTGCCGAACTATATTCACGCAATGAATATAGATAGGGGTTAAAAAGCTAATCAAATGGAAAAATGTTTTCTCATTTATTTCATTGCTCATGATACAAACAAAGAAAAGATATTTTATTAATCAATTTTTTATCCTGGCCAAACCCATGTACTTTCATTTTAAAAATGGCACCAACTGGCTCCAATTATTTTAATGTGGCGCAAACTTTTCTCATTTGGCGAAAGTGGTGGCGCAAGAAAGAAAATGGCCAGGGGGAACCCTGAGGAAGAATATTGTGTGAAGGACTGGTGAGAGAAACTTGGGAAAGCATGGATAGGTGCTTCTTCCTCAGCCATATAATTGAAATATGTTGAAAACTGGTGTAACCCTTTCCCACACAATCCTGAGATTTAAGAACCCTCATAAAGGAGGCTATTGAAAACATTGTGGGATAAGGAGAAAATGCTGGTAACCAGCATTTTCTCCTTTTCCCACAATGTTTTCCACCCTTTCACTGACAAGTGCCATCATTTGAGTCTTATTCAATTTGTAATTTGCAAGTGCTATGAATATGAGTGGGCCTAATATTTTGTTATCTGTTAGAAGGTTAAACACCTTAAAAATAAGCAAAAAACATGTAGAATGATTTATGTTGAATATGAGATACCAAAACCTGAGCTAAACAAAAATAGAGTCAATTTCCTTTAATGCTTTTCAGTAGTTTATAGAAATTAAACAGTAAGTTATATCCTTATAATTCAATGATGAATGTCATAATTCACCATTGAATGTTATAACTTTTATTTTTGACATGCCACGGATATTTATAGAACATGAAAGAATTTTTAGCAGGTGAACATCATGTTTTCTGACATAAACATCATTCATGACATCATTATTATATCTTGTCCATATCTGACTAAATTGAATAGATCTATTTCGCTTGAAACACGCACATATTTTTCATAATGAGCAAAATTTAGATGTGAAAAGAAAGATTAAAGTGAAGAGCATAAAAGATAAAAGGATAATCATTTGTTTCAGTGTATAATCGAAATTTCTTTCATCTTGGGAAAAGTAAAGCCACGAGTGAAAACATTGCCTTTGTTTTTCGCAAGATGAATGAAAGTTTGAGCATACACTGAAACAGACAATTATCCTCTATTTATTGTAGGGTCAAGAGTTTGAAACAGTGTTACAGTACCTTGTTCAAGCATTTTGTTCTCTTGGGAATGCTGAAACTGTACAAGGATTATACATGTGGTGTAAAGATGTGATTGGGAGAAAAATGCCCTGGATCAAAGCTGCTATAGAAAAAGCTTATGGAAGGTAATTTCATCAAAAAATTTTTTTTTGCATATTCAGTTATAGTTAATGTATCCTTATATAAGTAAGAAAGTATTTTTTCCGCTCTAGGAAGTTGCTGAAAAAATTGTTTCTTAGGTACAATTTCCTATGGATATCCTCTGCATAATGTTTACCTTTTTGCACAGAGAAAAAAAAACAACACGGGGCTAACAGAAAAGATATTGCTTCTGGTAATATATTGGAAGTCCTTAACTCTTTACCACACAATCCTGGGTTTTAATGGCCAGAATGACCCTAAGAGGAACAGTTTATGAACAGATTGTAGGAAAAGGAGGAAATTCTGGTTACCAGCATTTTCTCCCTATCCCACAATGTTTTCTATCCTGTCAAAGACAAGTCTCTTCATTTTAGTCACATTTGAGTTGTCGTCTGCAGATGCTTTCAATTTGTTTGAGGCTAAAATTTGCCTTCTGGTACAGGCCTTTCCCGTCAGGGCTGGTCCAGGAAAAGAGGCAGGGCAATGGGGGAAAGTGGAGGTTACAAAATAGGGGATACAACGGACACAATTTTATTTTTCTTCAACAACAACAGATCTTCAATATTCTATATGCCTCCAAACAAATGGAATTAGGTATTGGGAATTTTCATAAATGCCCTCATTTTGATTAACATCAGCCTTTAACTCTTTACCAAATGGACAAAATTTTAGACTGGTTGAAATTGAAAGAATTTGCATATGACAACATAAATGTGACTGTAGAATTGAAATTTGTTTTGGGAAGGGTAGAAAACATTTTGGGAAAAAGAGAAAATGCTGGTTACCAGCATTTTCTCTTTTTCCCACAATGTTTTCAAAAGGCTCCTTTCTCAAGGTCGTTAAAAGTCGGGATTGTGCGGTAGAGAGTTAAACCTAAGTTTTGCCGTATATAAGGTGTCTGTAGTATTATTAAGTTTATTAATTTATTCTTTTTAAGTTATTTGATAGTTCATTTTGTCCAGCTAGTTAGGGCAAAAAGTAGAATATGGCAGGGGGGAAGGGGTTTACTTTAAATAACTGAAGTCTTAAAACCTGAACTCTTATAATCTCAGTCAGTCTCCACTGTAATACAGGTATGAGAATGCTGCAAAAGAATATCAGTCAGCGGTGATGTCATTGCTTCAGCATGCTACAGATGATGAAAGGTCTGATTCACCTGTGGATAAACCCTCCAAAATAACAGGCCTTGGGTCTAAACAAGTCAGTGAGCAGAAGAATGAACTTGTGATTTCTCCTTCAAAGATTAACTTATTTGTGAATGAGGTATGTCATCCTACTTTGGGTAAGTGTTTCAGTTGCTTTTGTCTATCACTAAGTTCATTTGTGATATTTATTAATTCTTGAATTACCTATCACAGCTATAGTTGCCTTTGCAGCCAGTGTAGACTGGGATCACAACCAGCATCTTCTTCTTTTCCCATAATGTCTTTCTACGCATCCATAGGCAAATTTCAATTATTGAGTCATTTTAATCTTTTCATCTGCAAATGCATTTAATAAGAAGAGGTCTTTGTTTTTTGTTATATGGCAAAGAGTTAAAACAGATGGCTGTCTTATGTAGTCTATATTCTCTATACAACTTACAGTGTAAATATTTGCAAATCTTCTGTTCAAAAACAGTAGATCAGTACCAAGATATTTCTATTTATTATATACCGGTACTTGAAAATTTTGCAGCTCAAATGTATGCGTTGCATGCGGGTAAAATAACACATGACAGAAAAAAAAATCTGTACCTACACAGTGTCAAATAGGGTTCCAACTACGGTATGATGAGGTATCTCACACGCAGAATACATATGTATTGAATTGCAATTTGAGTTGTCAAATGTTACGCTATAGTATTCATCTGCCATTCATGGAAACAAAGTTACTACTCACTACTCCATTATTTGTTTTATTTTGTTTACCACTTTCAAATAAAATGTTGTTGAAAGTTTTAGGTATATAATAAAAGGAATATGATGTTGTGGTAAGTTTCCTGATGCTTGTATTTAATTCGAGCTGCTTGAGAAAATCTTAATATCTCGCTCCACCTTCGGTCTCGCGCAATATCAAATTTTCTCAAGCAGCTCGAATTAAAAACTTGGACCAGGAAAGTTACTGCAACATAATATTCTATGCAGTGTTTAGTTTTTTTAGCTCTACTGGCTGAAAGCCAGCAGAGCTTATGTCATGGCGGGGTTTCCGTCGTCCGTCCGTCCGTCTGTCCGTCTGTCTGTCCGTCCGTCCGTCTGTCCGTCCGTTAGTCTTTTTCTTGTTTACGCGATAAAGTCTGCATTTGTTGCCGGATTTTCATGAAACTTGCACAGTTTGTTTATCTCATCAATAGCTTCAACCCTATTGAACTTGAAAAAAATCCAACAAACAGTATGGGAAAAGTAGCCATTTCAAGTTGAAAATTTCCAGTTCTTGTTTACGCGATAAAGTCTGCAAATAACTTCAGATTTTCGTGAAACTTGCACAGTTTGTTTATTTCATCAATAGCTTCAACCCTATCGACTTTGAAAAAAATCCAACAAATAGTATGGGAAAAGTAGCCATTTAAAGTTGAAAATTTAAATTTTCTGTTCTTGTTTACGCAATAAAGTCTGTATTTCTGGTCAGATTTTCATGAAAATCACACAGTTTGTTTATCTCATCAGTAGCTTCAACCCTATTGATTTTGAAAAAAAAATCGAAGAAACAATGTGGGAAAAGTAGCCATTTCATGTTGAAAATTTCCAATTCTTGTTTACATGATAAAGTCTGCATTTGTAATCAGATTTTTGTGAAATTCACCCAGTTGTTTTGTCTCATCAACAGCTTGAATCCTACTGATTTTGAAAAAAAATCCAAGAAACAATGTGGGAAAAGTAGCCATTTTTTTTTGTTGAAAATTTGTCTTTTTGCATCATGAATTCATAACGTATGCTAGCATAAAAGCAAGATTTAATTCCCTGCCAGTAGAGCATATTCAGGCCCTTCAGGGCCTTCTAGTTTTTTGTTCCAATGCAGATTGTTGACTGTTATGTGCATCTACATGACTGGGACTCAGTGCTGAAATGGCAGGAGACATTCAACAAGATCAGAGCTGGGCTTTCCGTCAGCTGTCCGCAAGCTTCATACAACACTGATTTGTGCTTTATCAGGTATTTAGAAAATAAGGTGAAAAATAAGAGAGCAGGGGAAAGGTTTTAACCCTTTATCAATGTTTTCAAGTGGCTTCTTTTTTGGGGTGGTTCAAATTCGGGACTGTGTTTAAAACGGGATTGTGCAGTAAAGGCTTATGTGGCATATTATCGCTATTGCTTGTAATAATTACTCCTTCGGAGACTAGCAGGACATAGATATTCTGTGTTGTTGATGGTAAAAAGTATGATTATGCATTTTAAATGTCTTACAAGCATAATCAATGTCTCGGCTTGTGAAGGACTAATGTGATATATCCTCATTGTCTTGCTTTGCTAAAGTAGTACATGTATGTTTTGTTTCCGGTGTCCTGCGTGACTCACTGGTACAAAGTAGGACTTTTGACCTGGAAGCCCGGAGTTCGAGCCACACTGGATGCCTGGGGGCTTTTATTGGAGTGTCCGTGGGCAAGATACTTCAGAGGCCTAGCCTAGTACTGGTAAAACCCAGGAAATACATGAATATATGAGATGTTTCCATGATATGACTGAAATAATGTTGAAAGCGGCTTAAAAATAATTTAATGAAACAATGTTTTTTTCCTGAATTGAACAACAGTCATGGATTATAAGGCCGGCAACATGCGAAATGAGGCCTTTGGACATTTGTGTAAAGTGTCGTCCTGGATTAGTCTGTGTAGGCTAAACGGAGACAGCACTTAATGACTTCATAAGATTTTGTCATACAGTAGACCTTTGTGAAACAGAAAATCACATAAGAACGTCTCGGATTAGTCAATTCTGACTGCACAGGCTGATCTGGAATAACACACTTTCATGCATATGTCTGAAGGCCCCTTTTCATGTGTTGAACGCCATAACGTAATTGAGATCTTCATTTTCCAGAGCTCTCTCAGCTTTTGATTCGGGAGAAATGGAGAGAGTTTCAGAAGAATTGGATCTGCTTCCTAGCATAAAAGACTTGTCAAAATGGGGATTGAAAGATAAAGAAATGTTTACCCAAAGCCAGTTATTGCGAGCAACAGCCATTATCCATCAGCATACCACAAACAATCATAAGTAAGGCTTTGTTTACTGTTCTTCTACTATCAACAGAACTGTATGATTCAGCTGTACCAGTCTGATGCCTGCAAAGATTATTATCAAAGGGCTTAACTGTTTACCAAAGGACAAAATGTTGGACTCGACCAAACTGAAAGCATTTGCAGATGACAATTGTAGCTCAAATGATGAATTGCGTCTTTGATATGTTAAAACATTGTGGGAAAAGGAGAAAACGCTAGTAACCAGCATTTTCTCCTTTTCCCACAATGATTTGTAAAGCCGTCTCTCTCAGGGTTGTTAAAACTTAGTATCATGTTGTAAAGGAGTATACCCTTTTTGAAGTCAAAATGAACTAAATTCAGGAGTTTTGAATGGAGCAACATTTCCAATATCTACATCGGGTTATGACCAGTAGTAGGTTTTATGCCCATATGGGCATTTTATTTTTGTCTACTACATATTTTTGTCTTTGTGTGTAATAAACTGTCAGAACAGAATGTCCTCTTGGTGAATTTCATGTGTATAATTTTTTGGGCAATCCATTTCAGGGCTGAGATAGCACAGCTTCTAAAAAGCTCAGAGGTTATTGGCGAAGACTTGTTGAAAATACAAGCCATGGATTGGCCAATGTTGATCTCCAATGATACCCTATCCCTGGTATCTATGGTGTCAACATTGAGGTCACAGGTAGAGGACAAGAGAGGGAAGGTTAGTACTGGTAGCTGAGAAGTTTGTTAAGACGTAATAAAATCTGGATTTTCTTAACATCCAATTATTCAACATCAGAAGTACAGTAAACCGTCAGAGGTTTTCGAGTAGGGGACTGACTCTTCACAAAAACTATCCATAAGGCCACAAAGAGGATGGTTTACCTCTCTCAATTTTTTTGCTTGGATGCCATTGCAGTGATTTCCCATCTAGAAAGGATTTTGATACCTATAAAGAAAACTTGCAAAGTTTCAAGATTACCCTGTCATAGGATGAAAGGTGACTATTAATGGTAATAAACCTTGTTGGTTTCCTTGTCAACTAGACAGACCTGTTGGATGTAGGATCTGGCATATGCTGGCAGTTTAAATGTTTTATAGTCCAAAAAAGAAATGTTTTTAAGCTAGCCTTTGAAGAGCAGTGCGAAGTTCCAATTCATAAAAATTTCTTGGCATTCACTGAGAAAGAGTTATGTGGAGAAGAGAAGAATGTTACATAAGTTGGCAAAAGAAGAAAAAGTGAACACGTAAATTTATAAACAAAAATACTATGTATGAAAAAATGCAATTTTTGAGTATGCTGTACAATATGCAAGAAAAATGCTTTAAGAATTAATACAGGTGCCTATCCTTCAGATCTTCTGCATAATTTTCCAAGTGAATTATCCTTTCAGACCTGGCTTCTTCCGACGAATGAGAAGATCTCATTGGATGGATCTGACCATGACTGTTCTACATTCTTGCAAGCTATTAGACTTGTAAAAACACAACAGGTCTTCAGTATTGATAAAAAGCAAGGTAAGCAGTTCTTTCTTTGCATGCACAGGATGTAGAAGAGATTCATGGCTTTTCTCTCCAGCTCTTGTCACTCACAATTATTATTATCAAAATATTTTGTTTCTGTTATACTGTCTTATGCTCTTCTTTCATACCTAGGTTAATGCGTTTTTTTATCATACTAAATATGAAGTTATGATTTCTTACATTTTAAGATGAATCGATCTTGGAAGGCCCTTACAATTACTGAAAATGAAAAAAAAAAAAATGATTATGACATGTACTTCCTTTTCTAAATTTTAACCCTTTTACCACACAATCCAGACTTTTAACGACCCTGAGAAAGAAAGATGTAGAAAACCTTGTAAGGAGAAGAGAAAATGCTGGTAACCAGCATTTTCTCCTTTTCCCTCAAGGTTTTCTACCCATCCATGGACAAATTTCAATTTTTGGGTCACAATGATTTTTCCTCTTACAATGCTTTCTGTTTGGAATGGTCTGAAATTTTGTTAATTGGTAAAGAGTCAATAGAGGCAATTTTCTATTTAATACCAAAATATTCAAGTTTTTGGGAAGTAATAAATCCGAAAGGGCCAAATAATATGCTCTGGCAAAAGGGAGTTAAGTGCATATCCTTGATGCATGATACAAAGTAAGTCATCACATAGTTATGGATCCATAAAATCCATTTTGTATAACAACCGCCTGAAGCATGAGATTCACTGGTCCTTTGACGTGCAGAAAGTATATCAATATAAAAAAGGTTCAACCAAGGTCAGCCTGCAGGGACTGCGCAGGCTGATCTGGGTTGATACTTCTTGCAGATGCATTAAGTCCCCTTTTCACAGAGCATTGCTCATATACATTAAGACTTGTCAGAATCATTATTAGAAGATATTGATACAATTGTCTTTATGTTTATTTAACAGAGCTGTCGGAGCAGTTGTTGCGACTACAGTTGGGAACATGCTCCCTGGCTAGGAAGCAGCAAAATTTTGGGCTTGCTGAGAAAGTATTGTTGGATCAAACACGGACTGTCCTACAGAACCATGTAACAGATAATGGACTTGATACCCGGCCTGATTCTCTCAAATCTGCAATGAAATACCTTATGACATCAGCCCATATGAATAAACTGGACGTTATAAGGATAGAAAGGGAATGTGCCAAGTTAACATACAGTATAGGTAAATGATATGAATCATGCTCTAAGAAAAGGGGACTTAGTGCATGTGCAAAAAGTATCGACCCAGGTCAGCCAACACAGGCTTACGTGGGTGGAAAATTTTTGCTTTTGCTATTTATAAATTTTCTGCATGGCAAAGGATCACTTTATCTCCTGATCCAATCAATTTTTAGACAAAATGGATTTTTATGGATCCATAAATCTGTGACAACTTGCTTGGTATAATGTGTCAGGGAGATGCATCAAACCCCTTTTGCCAGACCACTGCTCATATTGATTAGATTAAGGTCTTTTTCAGCTTTGTTATCTTTTATGAAATAGCTAACCATTAGAAATTAGGAAAGCAGGTGCAACACAAAATAAGAGTGACCTTGAAATAAGACTGGAGTAAGATGAATTTCTGTGTTGGTTTTGTTCAGATTAACTTAGCAAAGTGGACAAGGTAGATCAAAAATCAGACTGCATGTTTTATGTGGTCTGAGCTGGAACTACACTGGCAAATATAGTTATTAAAGACTCTTTAACTCTTTACCAGACAACAAAATTTTGGACTGAACCAAATTGAAAGCATTTGCAGACAACAAATCATATGTTGCTAAAATGATGATTTCTGTAATTTGACAGGGTAGAAAACATTGTAGGAAAAGGAGAAAATGCTGGTTACCAGCATTTTCTCCTTTTCCTACAATGTTTTCAGAAGGCTGCTCTGTCAGGGTCATTAAAAGTCAGGATTGTAGGGTAAAGAGTTAAGGGTTTGAAAAGAAAGAACACCAGTCATTTGCCAATTGAAGAGAGATATTGAACAGTTTGAATGAACAAGTTGAATTTTTTTTTTTTTACTGTTATAACTCCTTTCTAAGTCAAAAGTACCTCAGAGTACTGATGATGTACTCACCAATCCTGATGATGTACTCACCAATCTTTCTAAAGTTTGTGGTGATTTCCAACCAAACTAGTTGCTAAAGCAGTTAGTGCAGTGGGTAGTGGACAGGACTTGAAACCAGGAGGTGGCTGGTTCAAATCCCTGCTCTGCCAGTTTCTTTCTGATGATTGATGATAGTCATTGGTACAGAATTCATAACTCTCTCCCAGCTGATCATTGTTTCAATGATGCATATTTTGGAAAGCAGCCCATGGCTTGGCTGGAGTACTGAGTGAAGTACTGGTAGAAGAAACATCAGGAAACCGTGGATAGGTGCACTGGTTGCTGCATCACATGTGAAATGATATTGAAATGGTGTTGAACTCTATACAAAAATACAAATTGCAAACTAGCTATCTGAATGGCTGAGACAGAATGACTCAAACAGATGGCTAGTGGAAGAATAAGGGAAAAAAATAGAATGGTTGGTTTCAGTGACTTGCTGTAAAACAAAATGACAAAAAAAAGACAGAAAATATAATTAGTTCTATAATACTTCATTTTTGGCCCATGATAATTTTAACTGAAAATTGGTTTATGTTACATCCTTTACTCCTTGCTATGCTTATGAAGAAGAAATATGACTGAGCCATCCTCTGTGAAAAGAAGCTTTAATGCATCTGCAAAAATTATCAGCTGCGCAGGCTGACCTTGGCCAAACCTTTTTGCTATGGGTAAGTTTTCTTCATGGCAAAGGACCAGTCTACCTCATGATTCAGTTAGTTGTTTGACAAAATGGGTTTTATGGATCCCTAATTATATGCTGACTTGCTTGGTATAATGCGTTACGGAGATGCATTAAACCCTCTTTTGCCAGAGTAATGCTCAGTTCTTTTCTAATCTTTTGTTAAACTGTATTTTTGAATAAATCAGATTTATAACCCTTTACCACACAATCCCAAGTTTTCACAACCCTGAAAAAGAGGCCTTTTGAAAACATTGTGGGAAAAGGAGAAAATGCTGGTAACCAGCATTTTCTCCTTTTCCCACAATGTTTTCTGTCCTTTTACAGACATATCTCACAATATGAGCAATATCTAATTTGTTGTCTGCAAGTGCTTTCCTTTTGGATGCCTGCAACCATTTCTCGTGTGGTAAAGGGTTAAGTATTCATAGGACATTTTCACATTTTATCTTTCATTTTATTTAAAGGAGAACACAGAGAAGCAGTAGCTGTTTTAACCAACAGTGTTGTGGGATATGTATGCACTGATAAGGCAAAGTCTGCTGTCTGTAATGAACTCTGCTCTCGGTCTCTTCTCACTTTGGTGAAATGGCTACAGGTAAATTTGTTGCTTACCGCTCACTTAAGCACAAATCGATTAATCTCAACTGTTGTATTCGTAACCACCAAAACTTTACCAGACAGTCCTGGGATGGACTTGATTTAGCTGATCTGAGCACTTTTTTTTGCTCGAGCATGCGGATTCGTAATCAAGCATAATGGTGAAGCTGCACCAGAGTACTCTGTAGTCCGAGGCGGTGCAGTTGGAGCAGTCATGTGACCTACTCTGGAAAAAAAAAAACGGCAGAAAGGCGAACAATGTTGGAATGTGAAGATTGCAAAAGATGGAAATTGCTGGAAATTTTCTTCATTCAAATCATCTTCAGAGGAGCTGCTATCACTCAATATTAGAGCTGTAACAACAATATTGCAATCATTATGGGCCATCTTTAATTTTTCCTCTCACTTGACCTAGCATGGGAGTACGCTGGTTGCTTGGTTTCACTTGATTTAGCATGCTGCTCAGGTGCAGACGGAGCACTCTAAAAAAAATCAAATCAAGTCCATCCCCGGCCAACTTCTTCCTGAGGACTGAAGATAGTCATTGCAACAGGATTCATTCTTCTCTCACCACAGGACATTGCTTCGACAATGGTTATGTGGGAAAGCAGCCAGTGGCGTGGGAAGTCCTGATGAAAGAAACTCCAGGAAGTAATGGATAGGTGCACTGGCTGCTTTGATATAACTGAATTAATGTTGAAAACAGTATTAAACATCATACAAACAATCTGTATTTTAACAGTCCTGAGGATAAAGCCTTCTGGAAACATTGCAGGAAAAGGTGAGAATGCTGAAAATCGGCATTTTCTCTTTTCCCCACAATATTTTCTACCCCTTTTGAAGAAAAATCTCACAGCTTGAACAACATTTAAGTTGTTGTCTGCAAATTTTTCCAATTTGGGGAACTTAACATTTTTTGTGTGTGTGTGTGGTAAAGAGTTAGGGCTGGTGATATCATATTACAGGGTGCAAAGTATATTTGATGTCTTGTTTATATGATGCATCTTTGCTGCAACATAAAAAATTACATCTTAAAACTATATTCTGTCTGGAGTTAATTATTTATTTTCTTATCAAGTCTACAAAGCTAACTAAGCTTATTATTAGCACAATACACAGTTATCCTAACCTTGTGGTATTGTTGAAGATAAGCAATAACTTATGGTTGCTTTTACATGAAAAAGAAAACGATCGGAATCCTTGAGTTGTCTTTTATCCTCAGTTCCAGCATCGCCTCCTTTCCATCAATGTTTACTATTATTTCATAGAAATGTTCCATGATTTCAGCCTCTTTTAATTTGCTTCCTGCACAATCTACCTAAATGGAAAAGTCAATCACTTTACGAAAAGAAGATACTTTACTTTCATGTTTCAGGTGGATCATAAATTACTGACAAGCTTGGCAAGCAAAGTTGGTCAAGGGGATGGACATTCTACCCTAGCCACAAATCTACAGATGCTGTTAGACATTGAGGAGAAAGCGGTAGAACAGAACATGGGGATAACGTTTGTCGGATCAAATTCAGGTACATTGATGTTTTGTGGTCCATCAGTCATTCCGTTAACCCTTTTCCACAGAATTCTGACTTTTCCAACAGGTTCAGATGAACCAGAGGAAGAAGCCTTTTGAAAACATTGTGGGAAAAGGAGAAAAAGCTGGTAACTAGCATTTTCTCCATTTCCCACAATGTTTTCTTCCTATTTAAGGACAATTACTATCATTTGAAAACTATTTGAATTGTATTTTATTAACCCTTTACCATACAATCCTGACTTGTAACGAACTGGAGAAAGAAGCCTTTTGAAAACATTGTGGGAAAAGGCAAAAATGCTGGTAACTAGCATTTTCTCCTTTTCCAACAATTTTTTCTACCTCTATAAGGACAAATACTATCATTTGAAAACATTTGAATTGGACTGACATAATATTTAGAACAGTTAGGTAAATATTGATCTACATCATATTTCTAAATTCCAAAACTAGCCAATTGGTCAGTTGAGCTAGATTTACTCAAAACAAATTGACTTGAAATGAATGACCACTATTACCATATATTACAAGTTTTAATTACTGTCCAAACTTAGCTTTGGCTGTTGTTGTCTGAATGTGGAACTATGAACGATTTTCAACTCTGTATACGGCTAATAGATTTGTCGTGTTTTATAAGAATACATGAAATACCTGAATTAAACATAATTTTGTTGCTTTAAATTGGTAATGCATGGCGAATGACATTGATCTAAGATGAACTTTCTGTGCAGTCTGATCTTGATCCATGTTATAAGCAAAAGCTTCCTACTTTGACTATGGCATTGAAAGGGGTCAAATCCGACATTTACCGTAATTTCAATACCATCCGATTATACGCGATGATTAAGTTTTTTCTGTCTAATTTTTCTTTGCATGAAGGTAAATTTCAGCTCAGTTTGGTAGACTTGTCCAAATTGAAAGCATGCAATCAAGGAATTTAATGATGCTAAAATTATGATTTTTGTCTTTGATAGGGTTATAAACATTGTGGGGAAAGGAGAAAATGATGGTAATCAGCATTTTCTTCTCTTCCTACAATGTTATTAAAGGCCTTCTCTTGCAGGGTTGTTAAAAGTCAGGATTGTGTGGTAAAGGGTTAAGGTTTCCAGGAATCAATCATTGAGATGATTTGTATAAAGAAATTTCTTTTACAATCCATGTAAGATAAAAGAGCCATGCACTATGAAAAGGGGGCTTGATGCATCTTGATAATGCATCATACCAAGCAAGTTGTCACATGATAAGGGATCCATGAAAATCATTATGTGTTAACAACCGACTTTATCATAAGGTAGACTGGTCCTTTGACATACAGAAAATTGACCGATAGGGAAAGGTTTCGGCCCAGGTCATTAACCCTTTACCACACAATCCCGACTTTTAACGACCCTGTGAACGAAGCCTTTTGAAAACATTGTGGGAAAAGGAGAAAATACTGGTAACCAGCATTTTCTCCTTTTTCCCACAATGTTTTCTACCCTTCCTAAAACAAGTTTCATTTTTTCTGTCACATTTATTTTGTCGTCTGCAAATGCTTTCAATTTGGACCAGTCTGAAATTGTGTCGTTTGGTAAAGAGTAAAACAGTTTTCTTAGCGTTCAAAAAAGTATTAGGCATATTCAGGTTTTATTGAGGCACAAGGTTGCCTTAAAATTGTCACCAAATTATTAACATCAAGAATGCGGAGGTATGCTACTGTGTAGGTGTACATGTGTAGATTTCCTTTAGAAATTTTTGGAGAATAGTCTAAATATCTCGGGACACTTTTTTGACCTATATGTAGGTCTCTTTCTCTTTACAACTTGTCAAAACTGTAGATGTGTCTAATTTCAAAGCATTTGCAGGTGACACATTAAATGTGGATCAAATGTTGGAATTTGCCATTAAAAAGCAAGAAAACATTTTGGAAAAAGGAGAAAATGCTGGTAACCAGCATTTTCTCCTTTTCCAACAATGTTTTCAAAAGCTTTCTTTATCAGGGTCATTAAAATATGTGATAGTGCGATAAAAAGTTACATTCCAATGCCATGAACACACCACTGGTATGATCTTTATAGATAGATCTCCACTACAGTTTATCATTTGCTTTCCCTCAGTCTTATTATTCAAGGTATATTTGATAAAAAGATCATTGTGGAATAAACAGTAGAATTCTAGCAAATTTTCTTAATTTCTGGGCATAAGTCAACCTCCATCATAAGATGGTATATTTTGGGTTTTAGAAGTTAAATTTTGTGTTGAATTCTCTTAGGAGATATTTCAGTTAGTTTAACACTATTTTAGTTATATTGCGGCCCATATTTCAGTTAGAATAGTGGGTAAAATCAGGGTGTGTTTCCTAGCAATGACTGTAAATATGCCAAAGAGTTAGACATGGCTTCTGTTGTTCATGGACAAGTCATTTATTTTGCAGTTTTGAGACAAAATACTTTTAATTTAATATTTTTATTAAATCTTTGAAATAAGTTTAGAAAGTCTTGGAAAGTCATGGGAAAGTCCTTAAATTAGGTTCATGAAAAAGTGTTGTGACTGTGCAATGAAAAAAATCTTAATATGGGATTATTGCTAAAATATACTTGACTGTAATTTCAGTCTGTGTTTTGGTTTTATGGCTGAATACATAGTTTCAGACAAATGCATCTTGTATTTTATACTATTTACATATTATTTATTTCAGATCTGAAGATTGGTGACAATCCAATTTTGTCAGATACTGATCGAGTTGTGGGTAGATTTTTACATTTAAGCACAATTCAGTGTGACTCCCTACCAAAGTCTTGGTATGCTCTAGCTGGATGGTGTTACAAGTGGGGGAGAAAAGCTGTTGACAGTGCAAGGTGTGTAGACAAAAATATTGAATCATTGATTCATTCACTGATTGGTGTTTAACGCGATTTTCAGCTTTATTTCAGTTATATTGTGGCAGCAAGTGCTCACATTATCTCCCGCTAGATGGCATTCTACAAATACACATCTATCTAATTCGGGCATCCTGGGTACAGAAGCGGAGTAATTTTTCAAAACAACAACCGTGACTTTGAATTTCAAATAAAATAAATGTTTACTCAATAAAACGCTACCTGGTGCCATTCATTCAGTTATGATCGGCTAACATGTAACCTATGCACCAACCATTTATTAAAACAGCCCCTACATGCCTTGGTAATGGGCTAATAGCTTCAATATAAGCCCTACTTTTCCCCGGTATACGGGGGATGGGTGATGCGTCATATATGACAGGTCGAATCTTCGAAGAATATGACATGCGCAGACAACACAAGTGCTCATGTGTTCCTGGAGTTTCTTTTAACACTACTTTGCAAAAAAATTCTTCCCCAGCCATTTGCTGCCTTCCCACATAACCATCTTCAAAACAATGATCGGCTGTGAGAGACACATGAATTCTGTTTCGATGACTATCATCAATCCTCAGAAAGAAATTGCGGGAGCTGGGAATTTGAACCAGCTACCCCCTGGTATCAAGTCCTGTATGCTACTTACTGCACTACCGGGGCTTGGCAGAGAAAAATAAGCTTTGGATTCCTCTGAGTCTGTATTCAGCAACCATTTTTTGTTTCATTCTAAGTCTTATTCTAGATTAAGAAAGTAACTCAACTTCTCATTGGCTATACTAAATGGTTTAGCCAATCAGAAGCTGTATTACTTTCAGATTAAAACTTGAGAATTATACTAAGAATGTTCTGAAGAAAGGTTGTGAAAACAGGCCCTTGAGGTCTTTTAATCCATTTTGCAAAGAAGTTACTTATAATTTGTTGCAAACAAAAGCCTTTTAGCCAACTTTTTTGTTTTGTCTTATACCTTCACTGTAAAGTTTAGTCAAAGGCCATGATTCAGATTGACTTGCCTCATTACTTCTTCCTTACTTTACAATCTTATAAAATAGCAACAATCAGTAACAGTACAAAAAAAGGGTAATATTGTATTAAATCATTTTTTACAATGGTTGCATTTTACAAAAATATGTTTATTTAACTCTTTACCACACAATGCCAACTTTTAAGGACCCTACAGTAGAAGGCTTTTAAAAACATTGTAGGAAAAGGAGAAAATGCTGGTAACCAGCATTTTCTCCTTTTCCCACAATGTTTCTACCCTATCAAAGAAAGAAATCCTCATTTTAACAACATTTGATTTGTCGTCTGTAAACGCTTTCAGTTTAGTCAGCCCTAAAATTTTGTCGTTTGGTAAAGAGTTAAATGCTTTTGTATCCTCTCTACTGGTAGAGATTGATGAGCGGAGGACTGAGAACTCATTTATGTATGTCGACATTTAAATTATTTAAGAGAAAAATGTTCAGATATGCTAATGTCTCTTTTGTCTTTCTCACCTACAGTCATGGTTGTGTTGAGCTATTCCAAGAAGAAAAGGCACAGATACTAAACTATCTCCCAAAAGTAAGTAGAAAGATGCCTGCATTTTGTACTCGGATGCATGTAGATCTACCTTTAAAGTAGATTACCC
The DNA here is from genome assembly GCA_945859785.2 of Tridacna gigas. Taxonomy (NCBI): domain Eukaryota; kingdom Metazoa; phylum Mollusca; class Bivalvia; order Cardiida; family Cardiidae; genus Tridacna; species Tridacna gigas. Next base: position 9,664,514 of record OX244030.2, on the reverse strand, counting down.
TTTTGTTTACTGCTTAAGCAGCAATTACGTATTTTATTCTACATTTAACTATATATTAGCACTACTGTAGTATGATGGAGCTTCATATTTATATCTAAATATTAGTTCCAATTTTAAGAATGAATTAGGATGAGTCTGTAAGAAGAACTACAGTTGTTAAGTGTAAAAAAATAAAGTCTGGCCATCTATTTCCACAGAAATATGACTTTGACAGTCCTGCAGTGGTTTAACATTGGAAACATTGTGATTAGATTAAACCTATTTATTTTACATCGATTGTGAAACAAGTTCTTACAACTAACATTAATCTTTCTCAATGATTGCCTCCTGGAAACCTAAACCAGTACACAGGCATATGTGGGTAGTTCTAAAGGTTGACCTGGCTCATTACAGGGTTCAAACCCAGAACCTTTGGGTGAGAGGCCAACACTCTACCACTACACCACTGTCTCATTTCTTCTTTTCCAAAAGTGTATGCTTTAACTCTTTACCACATGACAAAATTTTGGACTCGACCAAATTGAAAGCATGTGCAGACTACAAAATAAATGTAATTCAAATGATTATTTTTATCTTTGATAGAGTGGAAGACATTGTGAAAAAAGGAGAAAGTGCTGGTTACCAGCATTTTCTCCTTTTCCCACAATGTTTTCAAAAGCCCTCTTTCTTTAGGATTATAAAAACTCAGGATTGTGTGGTAAAGAGTTAAAAGATGGTACATGTCTATCATTTCTTTTGTTAATACTAGATATTGATGAGATTAAAATAGCCTGTAAAGAAGCAGAAAAAAACTGTGATGTTTCCATAGACCAATGTCTTTTTCTACAGGGAATTAGTTCAGAAGAGCAAGAGAATGTGTTTACCATCCTGAGTCAGATTCATACTGGAATAACAAGCGAAGAAGATATCAGTGACCAAGACCAGGTACATTCTAGATTATCTTGTAAAATACTGAGTGGCACTCTAGCAAAAGGGGTTTTAATGCATTACACATCCGTGATGCATTACACCAAGCAAGTCATCATATAATCATGGATCCATAAAATATATTTTGTCTAACAACTGTCTGAATCATGAGGTAGACTGGCCCTTTGACATGCAAAAAATTGACCAGTAACAAAAAGTTTCGGGCTGTGCAGGCGGATCTGGATTGATACTTATTGCAGATACATTAAACTCCTCTTTTCACAGAGTATTGCTCATCTGTTTTATCTTGTGAGGAAGAGTCCCTAAACATCTTCCAAACACTAAAGTGTTGTAAACAATGTTCATTTTTGCTTTTATTTGATACAAGTTAACTCTTTTCCACACAATCCTATGTTATAATTCAAATATGTTTATTTTCCATCAATTGAGAAACAAGTTTTTACAACTCTCTTTCGATTCTGCCTCCTGGAAACTACGCCAGGATATGGGCCTAATGTGTGGGCCAACAAACAGTCCCAAAAGTTCCTGGGAATCAAACTTAGGACCTTGTGGTTGCGAAGCTTATGCTGTGTTTAAGACCATGAACATGCATATTTTGAAGACCCTGATGGGATAGGCTTTTAAAAACATTGTAGGAAATAGAGAGTAATTGTGCGTTTTCTGCTTTTCACACAGTTTTCTACCATTTTGAAAACAAATTTCAATTTTTGATTCATATTTATTTTATGCTTTCAATTTCATTAACTCTTTCGGCACCAAATAAACAAACTTGGCCTCTTTTGATGGCTGTAAAGACAATCCATTGAGTCTCCGGAAGATTTTAATCATATAGGCTTGACCAAACAAGCAGATGGCATAGATCAAAGATCAGACTGCATGTTTTGTGCAGTCTGATCTTGATCTATGCTGTTTGCATAAGTCCCTGTTTTCACCTATGGCGCTGAAAGGGTTAAGTCCAAAGTTTTGTTGTTTAGTTAAATTTAAGTGGTGATGAGAGGTGATTGGTGATTGACCTTGACCTTGATTTTTGGTGCAGCTCATTTATTGGAGTCATGCTCTTGGGGTTTAATGCATCTGCATGATGCATTATACTAAGCAAGTCATCACATAATTATTGGTCCATAAAATCTATTTTGCCTAATAACCAACTTCATTATCAGGTAGAAAAGTCCTTTAACATTCAGAAAATTTACCAAAGGCAAACGTTTTGACCTGACCTTTTGACCTGGATAGATACTTTGTGCAGATGCATTAAACCTCCTTTTCACAGAGCATGGCTTATTTGTATTAGTAATACTTCAGGTATCAGATTGTAATCCACATGTTTTGAGTTGGAACCTGGCTCAGTCAAAGTCCTTTCCAAAACTGACAGGCATCCATTGTGGCCTCATGGTTAAGATGTAGAATTTAAATCCTATGGTCTTGGGTTTGATCCTCATCTGAGGCATTGGCTTTTTTTTTTTGTGGGGCTGTCCTGGGGCAGAGCAACCAGAGCCCCAGCCTAGTACTGATGAAGCCAAGGACAGGAGGAAACCAGCATTTTTTCCTTTCGCCACAATGTCTTCAAGATTCTTCTCGAGAGCTGTTAAAGCTCAGGATTGTTTGGTAAAGGATTAACCATTTGCCACACAATCATGACTTTCAACAACCCTGAAGGAGAAAGCTTTAGAAAACAATGTGGGAAATGGTGAAAATGCTGGCAACCAGCATTTTCTCCTTTTTCCACAATATTTTCTACCCTACCTCAGAATTTCACTGCATTTGTATCACTTTCAAATTTGTCGTCTGCAGATGCTTTCAATTTAGTAGAGTCTTGAATTTGTCGTTTGGTAAAGAGTTAAACGTTGCCAATTAGAGCTTATTAGTTGTTTTTGATATCACTGTTTAGAGCCAGTATGATGAAGGTACGGACACAACACGCAGACAGTTGTTGAACTCTTGTCCAGCTCTAAATACACTCGGAGATGAGCACATTGATGGACTGTTGGATGTTTGGAAAGGAGTTGTACATAGGATCTACCATTATTATCAGCTGTCAGCCACTGCTTACTTCAAATTTCTACAGTTGAATGGCGGGGTAGGTGACCCAGTAGTATACTATGACTGTTATTCATTAGTTTTGGGGGCATGAAATTGAAAACAGTTTGGTCTTGCAGATTTAACACTTTACCATACAATCTTGAGTTATAACGACCTTGAGGAAGAAGGCTTTAGAAAACATTGTAGTTAACAGCATTTTCTCCTTTCCCCGCAATGTTTTCAAAAGGCCCCTTCCTGAGGGCAGTTAGAACTCAGAATTCTTTAGTAAGGGGTTAAGTGCAGGGTAAAACTCCCTGGATAATTCATTCCCATGTCCCTCCTAAAACCCTTTACCTGACATCCCACTATTTTTTTTTTTAACATCCCTCAAGAAGAAGGTGGGGTCCTGCATGGCTCAGTGGTAAAGTATAGGACTCGTAACCTAGGGGCCCCACATTGGAGCTGCCCTAAAAGCACTGGTTTTTTTTAGAGAGTGTCCTTGGGCAAGACAGTTTAGAATCCTAGCCTAGCACTGGCAAAACATAGTACATGGATGAATATGTGAGCTGTTATGATATAACTGAAGTAATGTTGAAAGTGGTGTAGAACACTATTCAGTCAATTAATCGGGAGAAAGTCCAGTGAGAAAATTTTAGGTAAAGGGATAGTTGCTGGTAACCAGCATTTTCTCCTTTACTGTTAATGCTTGCTATTCCTTCACAGACATTTTCCATCGCTTTAGCCTTTTTTTCTGCAAATGCTACCAATGTGGAAGAGTGGAACTTTTTTTTAGTCTGGTAATTGTTAAGTAGCACATATGGTCGTAAAAAAGAGTTAAATAAATGTTAGAGAATTAAATCTTTACCAAACGACAAAATTTTCAACGTGTCCAAATTGAAAGTATTTGCAGATGATGAATTAAATATGGTTTGAATGATGGGATTTGTCTGTGAAAGGGTAGAAAAACATTGTGGGGAAAGGAGAAAATGCTTGTGACCAGCATTTTCTCCTTTTTGCACAGTGTTTTCAAAAGCCTTCTTTCTTAGGGTCGTTAAAACATTGGATTGTGTGAAAAAGGTTAAGATGCCTTTCTCATCCTTTTTTTTTGCAGTTGGATCCGACAAAAGAGGTGAACATGGAAGATAACAATGTCATCAGTACCCTACGTGTTCTACGACTTCTTGTGAAGCATGCTTGGGAACTGCGCAATGTCCTTGAAGATGGTCTTGCTGTCACGCCCACAGCCCCATGGAAGGGCATAATTCCGCAATTATTCTCTCGCCTCAGTCACCCAGAGGCCTATGTGAGGCAAAGCATATCCGATCTTCTGTGCAGAGTTGCCGAGGACGCACCACATTTGATTGTGTACCCAGCTGTTGTTGGAAGTTATGGTACTAAACTGGATACCAAATCAGAAACTGGTATACACTTTGTTATTTTACATTGGATGACCAGCATCTTCTCCTTTTCCCACAGTGTTCTACTTTTTTTTAAACAAATCTCATCATTTAACTCATTGTCAGTTTTTATACCCCCCGCAAAACGAATGTTTTCGGGGGTATATTGGAATCAGCCTGTCCGTCCGTCGGGGTGTCTGTGTCCGTCTGTGTACAAAATACGAGCAGTTTTGTGTCGCGAACTCCTCCTAGAGTTTTCCTTCAATTGCATTGAAACTTTGCACATATATTGATCATATATTGAAGATTTGCAAGACGTAATTTTCAAGTGTCAACTCCCCCTGGTTGAGGAATTATCTCCCCTTGAACTTGACATTTTTTTTCTGTCAAAGCGCTGGCGGGGGTATTAAGTCACATTCAGTGACAGCTCTGGTTCCTGTTCAAATTGAAACAATTTCTCCTCTACAAATTCTTTCAATATGTGTGGAAAAGTATAAACTTTTGTCCTGTGGCAAAGGGTTAAACTCCAGCAAAACATATGTTTTCAAGGCCCATCAGAGTTTGCCTATCTGTCAACCTGTGGGCATTTTCATGGTTAACTCTTTACCAAACGACAAAATTTTGGACAGGTCCAAATTGAAAACCTTTGCAGACGACAAAATAAATGTGACTCAAAAATTGAAATTTGTTTTGGAAAGAGTAGAAAACATTGTGGGAAAAGGAGAAAATGCTGGTTACCAGCATTTTCTCCTTTTGCCACAATGTTTTCAAAGGCTTTCTTTCTTGGGGGTTGTTAGAAGTAGGGATTGTGTGGTAAAGAGTTAAATTTGTGCTGAAAACCTGCAGGCATTTTCATGGTTAAATTTGTGCTGAAAACTCCTCCATAAGTTGTCCTGTAATGGACATAGAACTGTTCAAGCACTACTGTGACTGATAACTGTGTCTGCACTGAAATGTTGAATGATCTCCCGTCTGGATTTTTTTTTTTCCATCCTTGTGAAAGAGGACTTTTGAATTCATTGTGGAAAAAGGAGAAAATGTTGGTAACCAGCATTTTCTTCATGTCCTACAATGTGTGTCCTATAGACGACAACTTCCGCCATTTGAGCCATGATCAATCTGTCAACTGCAAGTGCCTTTTGGGTTTGGACAAAGTTTGACTTGTGGTGAAGTGTTAAATATCTGTCCTTTCTTAATAGTGAAATAATGAAGTTGTGGAATTCACTGCTTGTTCATTTTGTAGCAAATTGACAATCAGATTTAACTATTGATAGATGATGACAATCAGATTTAATTATTGATAGATGACGTTTGATAGATAAATATATTATAATTATGACACTATAATTATATGACACTACATGATAATGAGTAACAGGATATGGAGGATATTTGTTTATTTTGGTGAAAGATCAAAATTTATTTCATCGAGTGAACATCATCAGTAATATTTTCATGAGTAGCACAGCTACAAGTGAAAATATTACCAATCATGTTCACTCAGTGAAATAAATTTCAATCCTTCACCAGGAAAAAAAACAGATATTCTATTTATTTCATGCTTCTAACCCTTTTTTATTGGGACTTACATCAAAATCCAGTACAGTTGTTTTTGGTAATTCCCCATAGTGTACTCCCCTCACATAACAACGCATTACAATATTATGTAAAGCGGGAGAAATGTAGGGTAAATGCATGTAAATTACATCATTTTTCCCTCTGGTTGAATGGTATGCACTGTTTACCTAGGTAACTAGTCTTTGGGAACAACTGTTTGTGCCTTTAATGGAAGAGTTAGAAAATATGAAATCGGTATTTTTCACTGATGGTAACCAGGAAACATCAAACCATATTCCACCATTCTTTTTCGATAAACTACCAAAAAACATGAAATAAAAAAGCTTCATTCACTCTTTACCAGATAACAAAACTTAAAGACTTGTCCGACTTGAAAGCATTTGTAGATGATAAATGATATGGGGCTCAAATGACTGGATTTGCTCTTGAAAAGGTAGAAGATGCTATGGAAAAGGAGAAAATGCTGTTTAGCTGCATTTTCTCCTTTTTCCACAGTGTTTTCAAAACCTTTCTTCTTCAGGTGGTCGAAACACAAGATTGTTTGTTACAGTATTAATGTAACAGTTGTGATATACTGATAGATACTCACTGAGGGGGAGCTGTTCTATTATTACTTCTGTTGTTGCTTCTAAGTTCTTGCAAATGACAGAATTTTCTCTGAAAGGGTAGAAAACTACGAGAGAAGGAGAAAATGCTCTTTATCAGCATTTTCTCCTTCTCCCACAAAGTTTTCAAAAGCTTTTTGCCTCAGGATAGTTAAAAGCGTGATGATATGATGAATGGTAAAAACGACTACATATATCTCTCCATCCAAATAGTTCTCCTTTCTTTCTGTCTCATGTAACTGTTGGATGTCAGACAGTAAGCCTGTAGGGTAGTCAAACTACCTGTGGCATGTCAGGGTGATAGGTTTACTTGATGCCAAGTTATTTACTGCTGATCTGCAGGTTTATTGAACAACTATCTGAATGAGATGGGAGATGGGGAGACAGCCAGCGAAAATCTGGAAGATGCCACCTCCCAGGATGATGAGGATTTAAATGATGAGACAGAAGAAGATTCTCTATTACACAAAAACTCAGTCATGTCCATGTTAAACACACTGACAGCTCATTTTCCACAGTAAGTCAATTTTTAAATGACAATAACAAATTAGTTGGACTTTGAAAGGGTAGAAAACATTGTGGAAAAAGGAGAAAATGCTGGTTCTTAGCATTTTCTCCTTTTCCCGTAATGTTTTCTACAAAGTGATGGGATATATTTTTGGCAGGTTAGAAAACGTGGGAAAAAAGAGAAAATGCTAGTTCCCAGCATTTTCTCTTCTTCCCATAATGTTTCCAAAAGCCTTCTTGTTCAGGGTCTTTAAAACTTGGGATTGTGTGGTAAAGGGTTTAGGATCTAGAATTGTGTTCATTCAGATTTGAAATTCTAATTCTAATTTCCAAGAGTAGCAATTTGATTGGTAGGGATGTTCTGTCAAATGGCTTGTCTTAGAGTTCAGACTTAAGTGAACTATAGAATGGTTTATTAACAAACTCAAATAACAGTTAGTGCGGTTCACATGTAAGTCAAGATTTTTTCTCAGTGTAAATATATTTTGATGAGTGGTTAAGTTAAAACCTGTTTTACGTTAATTGAAAGAAGGTTTTAAAAAATATAGATAAATCAAGTCTTGATGTTTTTTACCTGGAAATCGAACAGGTATGCTTCAATATTGTGGGTTAGTTCCAAAAGTTGACCCCAGTTATCGCATGATTTGAACCTGGCACTATAATGATGCCCTACCCTTGCACTAACTGATGACCTGACTTTAGAGCACTTCTTAGAGCTTATCCCATATGCAGAAAGGAAGTATTAGTCTTTTAACACTTTACCAGACGACAAAATTTTAGGCCCGTCCAAATTGAAAGCATTTGCAGACAACAATTTCATTGTGGCTCAGGTGATGCGATTTTTCTATGATAGGGTAGAAAACATTGTGGAAAAAGGAGAAAAGGCTGGTTACCAGTATTTTCTCCTTTTCCCACAATGTTTTCAAAAGCCTTCTTCCTCTGGGTTGTTAAAAGTCAGGATTGTATGGTAAAGGGTTAAGAAAAGTTTCCCTGTACAAAATGGACAATATAGTGAGAAAAAAATGCTTGCTTGTATGAGGAATTTACTTTGTAACAGTGTTTTATAAATCTGTCCAATTTGGGGTTAAAGAACTGAGTTGTGCTCTGTGAAAAGGGGTTTAATGCAATGGCAGAATGTATCCACCCATGGCAGTCTGTGCAGGCTGACTTGGATCGAACTTTTTTGCTATTGGTTAATTTTCTATGTGTCAAAGGACCATTCTGCTGCAGGACTCAGGGGTAATTCAATAAAGCAGATTTTATTAATACATGTACATAATTATGGATGACTTGCTCGGTATAATGCATCACGGAGATGCATTAAACCCCTTTTTTGCAAGGGCGTGGCTCTTACTATGATTTCTTAAGCTGTGTAGTCATGGATATGAAATGGCTTTTCAACCTGGCAATTAGTGTTTGGTATATTTAACCCTTTACCACACAATCCCGAGTTTTAACAACCCTGAGAAAGAGGCCTTTTGAAAATATTGTGGGAAAAGGAGAAAATGCTGGTAACCAGCATTTTCTCCTTTTTCCACAATGTTTTATATCCTTCTCAAAGCAGATTTCAATTTTTGAGTCACATTTATTTTGTCGTCTGCAAATGCTTTCAATTTGGACTAGTCTAAAATTTTTTCGTTTGGTAAGGAGTTAAAACAAATCTCTACCAAGGAACAGAGAATCAAATTGGGTCTGACAGTTCATCTGTGTACAAGCATATAGGTATACATGTATTTGTGACACACATTCCTCTAATAGTTCTTCCTTTGATTTTTTCTACCTTTGAATGAATGGTGTACGGCTTTAAATACAGAAAGCATTCTTCAGATCTTAAGTTTTTTTTTTCCACTTACTTTTCAAAGGAATCTTCTTATTAACTCTTTACCACACGACAATATTCAAGTCTCAGCCAAATGGTAAGCCCCTGTAGCTCAGTCGGTAGCGTACAGGACTTGAGAACAGAAGGTCTCTGGTTCGATCCCGGGGTTGGCCAATTTCTATCCAAGGATTGATGATAGTCATTGCAGCAGGATTCATTCCTCTCTCACCACTAACCATTGTTTCGACGATGGTTATGTGGGAAAGCAGCTAGTGGCTTGGAAAGAATATTGTGCGGAGTACTGGTAAAGAAACTCTAGGAAAGCATGGATAGGTGCACTGGCCCCCGCAATATAACTGAAATAATGTTGAAAACGGCGTTAAATGCCATACAATCAATAAAACTCACCCAAATTGAAAGCTTTTGCAGAAGGCATCTCAAATATTCCTTGAATGATGGAAATTGTCTTGGAAAGAATAGAAAACATTGTACGGAAAGGAGAAAATGCTGGTTTCCAGCATTTTCTCCTTATCCTACAAAGTTTTCAAATGTTATTATACCCCCGCAAAACGAATGTTTTCGGGGGTATACTGGAATCATCCTGTCTGTCCGTCCATGTGTCCGTCTGTGTACAAAATACTAGCAATTTTGTGTCGCGAACTCCTCCTAGAGTTTTCCTTCAATTGCATTGAAACTTTGCACATATATAGATCATATATTGAAGATTTGCAAGACATAATTTTCAAGTGTCAACTCCCCCTGGTCGAGGAATTATCTCCCCTTGAACTTGACACTTTTTTCTGTCAAAGCGCTGGCAGGGGTATTAAGTCACATTCAGTGACAGCTCTAGTTTTTCTGGGAGTCGTTAAAACACAGGATGATGTGGTACAGGGTTAAAAGAGAAACAAATTGGATTTCAGGATGATATGTGATGTTAAACAGCTGATAGAAGAGTTGAGACGGATTACCCTGTTATGGGATGAACTTTGGCTCGGTACACTGAACCAGCAACACCAGGATGTAGAGAGACGTATCTCTCAGCTGGAATCGGAAATTAAAAAAGTGAACAACAATACTTCTCTTACCAAGGAGGAAAAGCATGCTATCATCAGGGAAAAACATAAGACTGTACTAAAACCTGTAAGATTTGTTTTTGTTTTTCCTATGAGGAAATTAGTGTTTGAGAGTATGATTTGAACATTACACGTTCCAGATTAAGTCATAAAGATAAGCTATGTTTGGAGAAAAATCATGCACATTGGAAATACATAACCCTTTACCGGACAACACAATTTTAGACCCATCCAAATTGAAAGCATTTGCAGACGACAATTTCATTGAGGCTCATATGGTGCAATTTTTCTTTGATAGGGTAGAAAACATTGTGGGAAAAGGAGAAAATGCTGGTTACCAGCATTTTCTCCTTTTCCCACGATGTTTCCAAAAGATTTCCCAGGGTGGTTAAAAGGCAGCATTGTGTGGTAAAGGTTTAACTCTTTACCACACAATCCCGAGTTTTTAACAACCCTGAGAGAGAGGTCTTTTGAAAACATTGTGAGAAAAGGAGAAAATGCTGGTAACCAGCATTTCTCCTTTTCCCACAATGTTTTTTACTGTTCTCAAAACAAAACTCAATTTTTTGGTCACATTTAGTTTTTTTTTGTTTGCAAATGCTTTGAATTTGGAAAAGTCTAAATTTTTGTTGTTCGGTAAAGAGTTAAAGGGGAAAAAAGTCTCATTTGAGTGAGATGGAATACATCAAAGAATGATTATAATGATAATTATAGTAACGTTATTTGTGAAAGGTAACATGTTAAGATGTCTACTTCTCATATTCAACTTGGCCTTCTTGCAATGGCTGTTATTATGTCCTGTTTTTCCAATGATGTTTACAAATTCAATAGATGTGTACTTCAAGGGTGTGGAGAAAGCTTTGTTAAAGAAGTATTAGAGGTGGAAACAAATGTCCTATTGGTGTGAATAAACAAAAAAATGTGAAATATTCCAACCCAGTGTGACTGAGTCAATATCTTTACAAAGTTTGTAACTCATTGAAGCAAAAAGTGCAAAAAGAGGAGTAGCATAAAATTTGCTTGTTCTTACTTTGTTCTTCCTAGCAAAAATTCAAGTTGAAATTTAATTTTCCTGTAAAACATCTGAACACAATTTTGAAAGATACTACAAAATGTTGTTATAGAATTTAGTTTGAATAATTCTGATATATTTGTATTTTGTATTTGTTTTTAATAGACTGTGTACACTATGGAAAGACTGCATGAGATAACTAGCCAGGTGACGGAAACACCTCATGAAAAGTTATTTCAAGAGACCTATGGTCACATGATCACAAATGCGTTAGAGAAATTAAAAACCCCAACCAATCCGAGTCATCCCAGAGCAAGCTGGCATCCATTTAAACAGGTAAGTGTCTGCAGTAATGTTGGTATCCAGGTACTCATACGTTTCCATTTATGTTCATTTTGTTTTTATTCCATTCCTGAATTTTTTTGGCTTAAATACATGTGTTGCATGCGGATAAAATAACACACGATAGAAAAAAAATTAGGTATCTACACACTGTGAAATGGGGTTTCCAAATATGGTATTGATGAAGTAACTCATGTGCGAAAACACACATATTTGATTGGTCAAAAGGCATGCTGTGATATTTATCCGCCATTCATAAAAATGAAGTTACTAGCTACTGCACCATTGTTTGTTTTATTTTGTTTACCAATATACAAATAAAATGTCAAAAACTGCAAAGTTTTGTCTTTGAAAGTTGTAGGTATATAATAAAAGGAATATCCTGTTGTAGTAACTTTCCTGATGCTTGTATTTACTTTTCACAGACTCTGAAAATTTTGACATCTTGCTTGAACTTAGTTCTCATGTGATATCAAATTTTCTCACACTGCTGGAATTAAATACAAGCACCAGGAAAGTTAGTACAACATAATATTCCATATGTATCTGCATGCATAACATAACAGTTTCCTTTATCACCCATGGCTTACATTTATGTCTATTGAAAAAGCTTTTATTTGCAGTGTACAAAACTTTGGCTGTATCAAATCAAAGACAAAAGATTACAATGCAGACATAGAATCCTAGTCTCAGCTTTTAAGCTGATTGGTTTGCAACCAACTTTATGCTCTCATTATACTGGTTGCATATAAACGAGCCATGCTCTGTGAAGAGGGGGCCTTGATGCATCTGCTAAAAGTATTGACCTAGGTATGCCTACACAGTCCGAGTAGGCTGACCTTGGCCAAAACTTTCTGGTTTTGCTCAATTTCCTGCATGTCAAAGGACCAGTGTACCTCATGATTCAATTGGTTGTTATACAAAATGGTTTTTATGGATCCATAATTATGTGATGACTTGCATGGTATAATGCATCACAGAGATGCATTTAATCTCCATTTTCCAAAGTATGAGTCAAATTTTACGATGCACTGAATTATGGTACAAATAGAGTTTCTGGTGTTATAAGTCAATTTATTTTGTTTCCATAGATTCATGTAAGCCTTCAGCAGAAAGCCCAGAAAAGGACCAGCCTTGAGTTATACATGAATGAAATCAGTCCTAAACTTCACTCCCTACGGAACACTGTTATTGCAATGCCTGGTCTTGGCACAGCTGGACAGTTAGTTACCATAGAATCAGTTTCTAACAGGGTGCATATTCTGCCAACAAAAACCAAGCCTAAAAAACTGGTGTTTAAAGGCTCTGATGGCAAGAAGTATGTAAATTTCCGTTTTTAGCTTGGCTTTTTTCAACATAAGAATTGAGGTACATGTATTGTGATATCCCTGTTGTCCACATCATTACCATGTAAAAACTTAAAAGATTTTACCACATCTCTTTCATTACTAAAGTTATTTACTTCATTCTTGGCTAGCTGTTAGCTATCAAAAGGGGAACCTATGCTCCTCAGGTAGCCCTCAAATAGTTTTGATATGGTTATGCCCCTTTTAACTTCCCTGTTTTCAAAGGAAACATCGAGGTATTTTCATAGCCCTCCCTGTCTCTGTGTGTGGTAGTCTATGTCAGGGAGCAAAACTTTGACATTTTATAATATCTCTCTGTCATTACAGAACATATTTACTATGAACTTGAACTAGCTGTTTACTGTCAAAAGGGGGAACCAATACAACAAGCCCAGGTGACCATCAAAATATTTTTGACACAGTTATACCGCCTTTTTTGACTTGGAATTTTTAGTGAAATAAATCTATTTTTTAAAGCAACTGCAGCCAGTTGTTGGCACCCACATGCAGTGCTCTTGTATAATGAAAGTTGTACAGTTTTCTTTGAATCAGACATGTCACATTTAATTCTTAAAGTAATTGCAGCCTTGCACTGGCACCTAAATATGCTGCTCCTGTTTTACATCCTATATGGCCCACAACTAATGAAATGAGACCTTTGAACATTTGCATAAAGTGAAGACTGCGCACGCTAATCAAAGACCTGACTTTACGACTACATAAGATTTTATTCATACAGTAGACTTTCATGAAACAAGAAAATCACACAAAAACAGGAAGTGTTATCTCGGATTAGTCGCAGACTGCACAGGCTGATCTGAGACGACACACTTTTAAGCATATGTCCGAAGACCCCTTTTCGTGTGTTGCACGCCATATATGCTAAATGTAAAATATTCCATGCAAATATGTAATAGTAGACTTTCATGAAACAAAAAATCACACAAAAACAGGAAGTGTTATCTCGGATTAGTCACAGACTGCACAGGCTGATCTGAGACGACACACTTTTAAGCATATGTCCGAAGACCCTTTTCGTGTGTTGCACGCCATATATGCTAAATGCAAAATATTCCATGCAAATATGTAACAGTATGAGATAGTTAATATGGAATCAAACTGCATATAGAAGTTTACTGTCTCTCCTCTGCTTTGTTTATCCTGCATACAGTGATTGTTATCAGACATCTTTATTGTTCATGATGTGTTTTTCAGGTATCCATACTTGTTCAAAGGTCTGGAGGATCTTCATCTAGATGAGCGCATCATGCAGTTCTTAAACATTGTCAACAACATGTTTGCATGTGGTAAAAAGTAAGTTTGTGTCTGTTGACATTTTGTGGCTCTGTCACTTCATATATGGCGTACAACACGCGAAAAGGGGCCTTTGGACATATGTGTAAAAGTGTGTCATCCCAGATCAGCCTGTGGAGTCTGTGAGTAATCCAAGAGGATATTTCCCGTTTTTGTGCAATTTTCTGTTTCACGAAAGTCTACTGTATGAAAAAATCTTATGTAGTTGTAAAGTGCAAATGTAGTTGGATTAGCCTGGGCGGACTGTGCAGGCTAATGCGGGACAACACTTTACGCAAATGACCGAAGGTCTCATCTCGCATGTTGCAGGCCATATTGTCGATTTGCCTTTGATTTTTTGCTATTTTGCTTTACTAGACAATTTCTATGCTTTAATGACTGAACCCTTTACTACACAATCCCGAGTTTTAACGAAAGTCTTAAGTTTTAACTCTACCAAACAACAAAATTTTAGACTAGTCCAAATTGAAAGCAGTTGCAGACGACAAAATACGTGCTGCTGAAAAATTAAAAGTTGTTTTGGGAAGGGTAGAAAACATTGTTGGAAAAGGAGAAAATGCTGGTCAACCAGCATTTTCTCCTCTTCCTACAATGTTTTCAAAAGGCATCTTTCTCAGGGTCGTTAAAAGTCGGGATTGTGTGGTAAAGAGTTAAGAAAGCCTTTTGAAAACATTGTTGGCTCTTTCACTTCACATATTGTTGATCTGCATTTGATTTTTTGCTATTTTGCTTTACTAGACAATTTTATGTTTTAGTGACTGAACCCTTTACTACAGAATCCCAAGTTTTAACGAAACCGAAGAAGAAAGTTTGAATACATGGTGGGAAAAGGAGAAAATGCTGGTAACTAGCATTTCTCCTTTTCCCACAATATTTTCTACTCTTTCAAAGACAATATTCTCCATTTGAGCCTCATTAACACTGTCATCTGCCACGTATTTCAAGTTGGACAAGCGTAACAATTTTTTTGATAAAGGGTTAAAGGAGTTAGACATGCAAAATACATGTATTGTTGGAAAGGGAGAGAATGCTGGTTGCTAGCATTTTCTCCTTTTTCCAATATGTTTTCTACCCTTTTGATGACAAATCTCATCATTTGAGCCATATTGAATTTGCCATCTGCAAATGCTTTCAGTTTGAGACAAGTCTAGAATTTCGTCATCTGGAAATGAGTTAACGGGAAATTAATAAAGAGACACAATAAATACTGCAGAACATTTTGGGTACAATATAACAGATGTCTTGCCTGTTTATAAATGATGGTTTTACCAGACATTCTGACAAAAAATCTTAAAATTGCAATATCTGCATGGGTTGAACTGATTTGGAATGTCTGTTTCTTTCATTAAACTTGAAAACAAAAAGATTTTTTTTTTTCCATTTCAAAGATTAATCACAAATGATATTATTTTCAAGGGGAAGTCATGAGCTGTACAGAGCGAGACATTATTCTGTTACACCCCTGGGGCCTAGATCTGGCTTGATACAGTGGGTTGATGGTGCAACTCCTCTCTTTGCTCTCTACAAGAGGTGGCAGCAGAGAGAAGCCATGGTGCCCCTCCTGAAACCTCAACCGTCTGGAACCAATGCCCAAACTCCTGCTAACATACCTAGACCAAGTGAAGTGTATTACAATAAGCTAACTCCACTTCTCAGAGAAAAGGTATTTTTTCCAGTTACAGTTTAACTGTATCACAAGGTCCTGAGTTTAAAAGACCCTGAGAGAAAGAGCCTTTTGAAAACATTGTGGGAAAAGAAGAAAAATGCTGGTAACAGAGAGAAGCCTCTTGAAATCATTGTGGGAAAAGGAGGAAATGCTGGGAACCAGCATTTTTCCCTGTTTATCCACAATGCTTTTATCATTTCAAAAGCAAATTTCATCATTTGAGCCACATTTGATATGTCGTCTGCAAATGTGTTCAGTTTCAACAACTGTGACGCTTTGTCATGTTGTACATGGTTAACAACAAAACAAAACCAGACGATGAAATTTTATACTGGTTCAAATTCAAAGCATTTGTAGATGACAAGTTTAATGTCTGATCTTTATCTACACCGGCTGCAAAAGCAACTATAGTTGTGAAAGGCTTTTTAAAGATTAAGTTGCTGTGGGCAATGAAAAAGTAAGATAACTTGCTAATTTTCTGTATGAATGCTAGTCATCACATAATTTTGAACCCATTATATCCATTTTCTCTAAGAAATTACTGAATCATGTGGTAGAATGGTCCTTGGACATGCAGAAAATTGACTGACAGCAAAAAGTTTCGTCCTAGGCCAGCCTGCGCAGACTGTGCAGGCTGACCTGGGTCGATAATTTTTACAGGTGCATTAAGCCCCCTTTTTACAGAGCATGGCACAAATTTTAATTTCTCATCTAGGGTATTAAAGACTTGGAGAACAGAAAAGAATGGCCTCTGAGCGTGCAACGTAAAGTACTGGAGGAGCTGATGGCAGAAACTCCCAAAGACCTCCTGGCAAAGGAGCTGTGGTGTGCAAGCACAGGACCCAATGAGTGGTGGTATGTTACGCAGACCTATGCCAGATCAACTGCAGTGATGTGTATGATTGGTTACATCATTGGCCTAGGAGACAGGCATTTGGATAATGTAATGGTGGATCTGACAACTGGAGAGGTATAGTAAAAACTTGGCTTTACCGTAACATGAAAGTCGATAGTAAAAACCCAAATATTGCTCTTTCAAAGTTATTTTAGGGGAAAAATATCTCCTTATCGGACAGAGTAGATCCAAGATCAGACTTCACACTCTGTGCATTCTGATCTTGATCTACAGATGCGCTTACCAGCCTAAGGTTAATATTACATGGCTCTAAACAGCATTGATCCTTTACGAAATGACAAAATTTTGGACTTGTCCAGATCAGTCCATTTGTAGACAACAAAAATTAAGTGTGGCTTAACCTGTTACTACACAACCCTGAGCAGCTTTTGAAAACATGCAGGGAAAAGGAGAAAATGCTGGTAACCAGCATTTTCTCCTTTTTCCCTACTATGTTTTCTACCCTTTCTGATTAAAGCCCTCTCCTGTGTGCCACTTTAAATTTGTCATCTGAAAATGCTTTCAAGTTGGACTAGTCTTAAATCTTGTTGTTTGGTAACGAGTTAAATTGTTAAAAAAGTCTTTGAAAGAGTAGAAAATATTGTGGGAGAGGGAGAAAATGCCAGCATTTTCACCTTTTCTTACAGGCTGGCATTTTCTCCTTCTCTTACAGTACTTTCAAAAGTTTTCTTCAAGGTTTGTTAAAACTTGGGATTGTGTGGTAAAGGGTCAATAGGCTGTGTGGACAATTGGCCATTTTTTTTCCAGATCTCAGTTTATGGGCTTTATTTTATCATAGTGCATCTTATCTGTGTTGCCAAACCAAATAAGATTCATCATCTCCTGGGTTCATATTTTAATCCTTCCTTATAAACAGTGTAAACATTTCCTGTCTCTTTGTTTGTTTGTTTGTATTGGAGTTTAACACCATTTTAACAGCTTACGTCATACCATGGCGGTCAGTGCACCGAAGCATATGTTTCCTGGCTTTTTCACACCAGCACTGACAGAATTTTCTTTCCAAGCCACTGACTACTTTTCTCACATGCATCAGAGGTGAGAGGCAAAAATCACCAGAGAGAAAGTTTGCCTCAATCGTGTATCAAACTTGCAACCACCAGGAGTCAGATACACTAGCCACTGAGCTACCCGGGCGGGCTGAATGGTTTAGGACTCTTAAAAAGGAGAAGCACTCTTCAGAGAAAGTTTGCCTCTACGGGGTAGCGAACACCCAACCACTGGGTCAGGAACCATTCCTGTTTCTACAAATTCGAAAACTAACTATACAGCAACCAGAAATAATATAACCCGTAAAGTATGGGACTTTTGAGATACTTAACCCTTTACAGCACAATTCTGCCTTTCAAAGACTCTGGGAAAGAAGCCTTTCAAAAACATTGTGGGAAAAGAAGAGAATGCTGGTAACCAGCTTTTCCTTCTTTTCCCACAATATTTTCTACCGTATCAAGGAAAAATTGCACCATTTCAGCCACATTGAAATTGTAGTCTGCAAATGCTTTCAATTTGGACAAGGC
The DNA here is from genome assembly GCA_945859785.2 of Tridacna gigas. Classification (NCBI taxonomy): domain Eukaryota; kingdom Metazoa; phylum Mollusca; class Bivalvia; order Cardiida; family Cardiidae; genus Tridacna; species Tridacna gigas. The sequence goes on along the minus strand of OX244030.2, from coordinate 9,646,479 downwards.
TAAAATTTTGTCATCTGGTATAGGGTTAAATGCTATTGGCTGTAGATATTTTACATCTGATGGTGGCCATGTGACTGAGCAATTAGTCACAGGATATCTTGTGAAAACATGATATTGCCCGCAACATGTGGAATGAGACCTTGGGAGGTTTGGGTAAAGTGTCATCCTGGATTAGCCTGCGCAGTCCACGCAGGCTAATCTGAGACAGCACTTTACAACTACATAAGATTTTTTCATACAGTAGACTTTATGAAACAGAAAATCACACAAAAACTGGAAGTGTCATCTCGGATTAGTCACAGACTGCACAGGCTGATCTGGGATGATACACTTTTACGCATATGTCTGAGGGCCCCTTTTTGTGTGTTCCACCCTTTATAATACCCCATAAAATAATTGATTGTTTTGATCTTATTTTGTTCAAGGTTGTCCACATAGACTACAATGTGTGTTTTGAGAAAGGCAAAGGTTTACGAGTGCCAGAGAGAGTGCCTTTCAGGCTCACACAGAACATTGAAACTGCCCTTGGAATCACTGGAATAGAGGTAAATGTAATAGCAATGGTTGTCTTTCATGTTAAAATATCTGTCTCAGTAGTGAAAATTTTTTATCCTTTGTATATCTATTCTCTTTCTTTCTTGAGTAGAGAGGGGGAGAGTATCGGCTGTATGTAGGTTTTCCTTTGACAGTAATTGCTTTTCTAACACTTTCCAAATGAAGTTAATAAGTTTTATCCAATTTAAAGATTTACTGAACTTAAAATTTAGCTGAGTTCTACAACAGTTTCATGGAGTATAGATATTGCTCACTGTATTCTGGTCTATGATTAACAGAAGAGAAAACTCATTTGGCATTTCACTTATATGCCTGAAATTATACTTGTTACAGTGCAGGAGTATGTCACTGAAGATGATCAAATGTTTATGATTTTTTTTCTCTCTCTCTCCTTTTACCAGGGAACTTTCAGAAGTGCAAGTGAACATGTGATGAAAACAATGAGGAAAGGTCGGGAAACCCTATTAACCCTGTTAGAGGCCTTTGTGTATGATCCTCTAGTTGACTGGACCACAGGAAACGAAGGTGGATATCCGGGGGCTTTCTATGGTGGTGGACTCGTGAATGGCTCCTCTGTTCCTGAAGGGAAACATGCCAAGGTACAGATGGAGAAGGAAATTACGACCAGCATGTTTTCAATACGGATAGCAGAGATGAAAGTGCAGTGGTTAAAGAACAAGTAAGATTTATTGATATATTTTACATGAAATATGTAGCAGTGCTCAAATTTATAAGACTAATTCTAGAAGATTAACAGTAGCCTGCTATATTTACCAACTATTCTTAATTTCATCCCACAGTCTATTTTTAGACTTTAGCATGGAGCACAACTTCTGACTGGCTAAACCATTTGGTTTAACCTTTCAGAAAATGTGTTACTTTCAAAAATAGAAAGTTCTTTGAGACTAGGACTAAGAATATTCTTAAGAATGGTTGATGAAAACAAGCCCAGGGTCTGCATTCACCAATCATTCTTAAGAGCATTTGTATTTTTATTCTCAAGAACTTTATAAATTTGAAAGTAACACACCTTCTGATTGACTAAACCAAGTGATTTGGTCAAACAGAAGTTGAATTACTTCTAAATCTAGAATAAGTCTAAGAGTGTTCCTAAGAATGTTTGATGAATACAAGCCCAGATCCATCTTGTGACTGCTTTAAGATCCAACTCATCTAACAATGTTAAACTGTCAGCAATACTCGTATTAACTGCCAGAAGAATGCTGCCAGTGCACATTATGGTAGAACTCCTTCATATGAGCCATGCTCTGTGAAAAGGGGGCTTAGTGTGTCTCTGTGATGCATGATACCAAACAAGCCATCAAATAATTAGGAATCCATAACAGCAACTTTTTTTAACAACCAATTGAATCACGAGGTAGAATGGTCCTTTGGCACATAGAAAATTGACCAAAAGCAAAAAGTTTTGGCCCAGGTTAGCGCAGGCTGACCTGGGTCGATACTTTTTGCAGATACATTAAGCTCCCATTTCACAGAGCATTGCACTTATATTTGCGTTTGTCCTGAACAATTTCAACAACATGTTGGCAGAATCCAGCTTAATGAGTTTGTTTGCAGCTATTGTGTTTGACTGCAGTGCTCTAAAACAGTCAGACTGGTGTAAACAGATTTTCCTTCAATAGAGATATAACATACTTCACAAAATCTTAAGTTGGTGGTTGAAAATACTTCATTGGTTGAAAAAAAAAAAAAATGAAGGCGAAATGATTAATTCTTTACCACACAATCCAGAGTTTTAACAACCCTGAGGAGGAAGGCTTTTGAAAACATTGTGGGAAAAGGAGAAAATGCTGGTAACCAGCATTTTCTCCTTTTCCCACAATGTTTTCTGCCCTTCTCAAAACAAATTTCAATTTTTGAACCACAGTTATTTTGTCATCTGCAAATGCTTTGTATTTGGAATAGTCTAAATTTTTGTCGTTTGGTAAAGAGTTAATCTGCATTGAAACAAATAAGACTAAAACCACTATAATTATCGAACTTATAATGACCACACAACCTCGCCTTCAGAGAAAGGTCACTCAAATTTTTCAGATTGACTTGGATATTTCAGAAACCCAGCGAAATGTCGAGCGTTATCTCTGTAATTATTGACTTGACTGTTATAGACGAAAACATTGAGGTATTTTTATAGCCCTGGCATTGTCTGCCTCGTTGTTTGCAAACTTTGACATTTTAAAAATCTCTGTTATTACTGAAGATAGTTGCTTCAGACATGGACAAGTTCTTAATTATCAAAAGGGAACCTTTACTACAAGGGTAGGTAACTATTAAATTATTTTTGACACAGTTATGACCCTTTTTCAACTTACAATTTTCACTGAAAATAAAGTCACCCCAGTGGCTTATGGGCACATGTATGCAGTGCTCGTGTTAGTATTAGGTATAATCTACTCAAACTGGAGAAAATTGACATCTTGCACAGTAATAGCTTCCAAGTTTAACATGGCGAATAGCATTGAAATATAACATGAAAAAGCATAATGTATTTGAGCCATGCTCTGTGAAAAGAGGGTTCATTGCATTTGCAAAAAGTATTGATTGACCCATTACAGCTGGCGCACTCCATGCAGGCTGACTTTGGTTGAAACTTTTTGCTTTTAATCAATTTTCTGCATTCAAAAGGACCATTTTACTTCATGATTCAGTCCGTTGTTAGACAAAAATGGATTTTATGGATCCATAATTATTTGACGACTTGCGTGGTATAATGCCTCACAGAGGTGCATTAAACCCCCTTTTGCCATAGCAATACTCATTTCATTTTTTTTTTTTTTTTTTTTTTTTTTTTTTTTTTTTTTTTTTCCCCCCCCATAGTGAGGAAGTGTTGGCTGTTATTCCAAGAATCAAGATAAATTTAGACCAGCATCAAGAGAAGATTGGAGAGTACACAGACTGCGTGCTGACTGGAGTTAGAATGAAGGAACTGAAGGATTTGGTGATGGAAGCCCATTCAAATAATGCAAGCCCAATTTTCAATCTTGATGAAAGGTAAAGTACTGGTTTTGCAGAATTAATAGGAACCAGATTATTTGTCTTTTAATCCAGAAATATTTGATTTGTGACATATTCAGGATAAGAAATAACTTAATTTATTAATGCAGAATAAGTGGTAATAGTAAAAACAAGGCCTTAACCCTTTACCACACAATCCCGAGTTTTAACAACCCTGGGAGATTTGACTTTTAAAAACATTGTGGGAAAAGGAGAAAATGCTGGTTACCAGCATTTTCTCCTTTTCCCACAATGTTTTCTACCCTTTTGAAAAACATATTTCAGTAAGAATTCATTTTCATTTTGATGTCTGCAAATGCTTTCAATTTGGACAAGTTTAAAATTTTGTTGTTTGGTAAAGAGTTAACCCTTTCTTAAACAAGCCCTGGTTTTCACGTGTCTGCAGTACATGTCTTTTGAAAACACTGTGGGAAAAGGGGAAATTGCTCGTAACGAGCAATTTCTCCTTTTCCCACAGTGTTTTCTACCCTTTTTGATAACTTCTGCCATTTTCATCAAATTTAAAATTGTTGTCTGCAAACTTTTTCAATTTGGACCAGTCCAAAATTTGTCGTTTGGGAAAGGGTTAAATAGGCATCATTCAGCCAGATTTTGACCAAAAATAGAGTTGGGGGGGGGCCTGATATTTTATGAGAAAAAAATGATCAGGACATAGACTATCTATAATTTTAGATGGCCAGCCGTGGGACTTGAACCTACATCCTCAAATGGCCTGTGACTTGATGTTTACAAGTCCCACGCTCAACTACTTGAGCTATTTGGGCTTGTCAGTCCTACATTTACATGTGTATTGAAATTTATAGGAAGCCTGTTTGCATCTTTGACGGGTGTATACATCATGGACAAAAAATAGTTCCACAGAAATTTGCAGATAATGATATTGTCTTGAATCTGAAGAGGATGAAATTCAGTTTTTGTCACAACTGTCAATGTTGACAATTAACTTTACACAGAAATCTGGGTCAGGCATGTTATAGAAATCGGGCATGTAATAACAGCTTTAACCAAATACTGCACTGATTGCTTATCTCTGACGTGTAAGATAAAAATTTTGGACTAGTCAAAGATATTGAAAGCAAATGCTGATGACAGCTCAGATGTACTTCAAACAATGGAATTTGAAAAGGTGGAACACATTGAAAAGGTGGAACACATTGTGGAGAAAGGAGAAAATGCTAGATACAAGCATTATGTCCTTTTCCCATAATGTTTTTTAAAAGCCCTTTACCCTAGAGTCATTTGTGTGGCAGAGTGTTAAACTGATAGTTTGGTTGAAAATACCGTAATTTTTTTTTTTGTAGGTATAAAGATTACCTCGGGCGGAAAAATGCCCAAGACTCTGTCAATAAGCTAGTTGAGGAGAAAATCAATGAATGCCTGAACTGGCAACAGATGCACATGGTAAGAAAAAACTATATTTGTTTCCTGGGGACAGTTTTACTAAAGTACTTAAGTAAACATAACTAAGAAATTTCATAAGTTTTTGCGTAACTCTAAGTTTTGCGTTTTACTAAAGTTTTCATAGCTAAGTTCAAACGTAAGGTTTTGCGTAACTTTACGTTAAAAAATATCGGTCATAAGTAAGAACATAGGCCAAAATCTGGAGGCATTTTTGGATTTTGTCATCATAGAGGAAGAAATTTGAGAAAAACATTATGATTATGCTCACAGCCATCCACAATAGCCATAAATTTCATTTATAGAGGCATCAATTTTTGTCTTCACTGGTTCAGTATCAATATTTAATGGAAGCAGCTGACATATGAGATGATGTTGAAGGTAAGAAAAGTAAAGTGAATGCGCATAAATTACGTCATATTTCCCTCTGGTTTAACTACACATGTTGTTTACATAGGTAACAAGTGCGCGGGAACTACTATTTCTGCCTTCAATTGAAGAGTTACAGAAATATTTACTTACGCAAATTCACAAAGTTACAAAAGTTCAGTAAAACAGATTTATGAATTTCGTAAATTTGAACGTAGGCGTAGTTACAAAAATTCTTGAGCAAAAACTTACGAATTGGTAGTAAAACGGCACCATGGTTATTAGCTGGATCCTTCCTTTTGAGGTGTGATAGATAATGAAAATTATCAGCTTATGTGTTAAAACCAGTTTGAAAATGGACAATTCTTCTCTCATGCCCATTTTTAGGACATTAAAGATGATGTAAGTTCTTCTTTTATGCTGAGAATCACATTAACTAATTACGTGTTGTAAAGTAACATACTTGCCTTGCAGCATCCCTTTCTTGGAAAGATTATGCTAATCTTCGTAGCGATCAACTTCTTTCCAGGCTGCAATGTTACACATTCAACTGAGCCGTGCTCTGTGAAAGGGGGGCTTAATGCATCTGCAAAAAGTATTGACCCAGGTCAGCATGCGCAGTCCGCACAGGCTGACCTGGGCTGAAACTTTTCGCTATGGATCAATTTTCGCTATGTCCAGGGACAAGTCTATCTCATGATTAAGTTGTTTGTTAAAAAAAGTTTTTCTCATGAACCCATTATTATGTGATGGCTTGACTTGTATCATGGATCACGGATATGCATCAAGCCCCCTTTTGCCAGAGCATGGGTCATATATTAAACTCTTTACTAGACAACAAAATTTTGATCCATATTTAAAGCATCTGCAGATGACGAATATTGCAAAAGTTATGAAATTTGTCTTTGAAAGAGTGGAAAACATTGTGGGAAAAGAAGAAAAAGCTGGTTACCAGCATTTTCTCCTTTTCACATAGTGGTTTTAAAAGCTTTTTACCTTAGGGTTGTTAAAATTTGGTTGTTTTTGGTAAAAGGTTAATGCTTTCTATTCTTCTCTCCCACATTTGTTTGAAGAGATATATTTGACCCTTTACCACACAATCCTGAAATTTAAGGGCAATGGTAACCAGCATTTTCTTCTTTTCTCAAAATGTTTTCTACCTTTCCAAAAACATCTTTTATTTTTTCAGAAAAAAATTATTTTGTTGTCTTCAAGTGCTTTCATTTTGGCCAAGTCCAAGACTTTGTTGTTTGGTAAAGAGTGAAAAACTGATAATTGAAACTGTTGTGACAAGCAGTTTGTAATCAGCTTGTGTTTGCCTTTATCTTACAGCATGTGGTACAGAAAATACAAGGCCCTGCATTCCAGAAAATGTGCTCTGACATTGCATCATCCCTTAATCTTGGAACACCTAGTTTCTCTGCTGCTAAAGAGTTCCTACAGGGGGCTGGTCAAGGTTCTATTGTTGCACAAGTATGTTTGACATTCACTGTCTGTTGTCTGGGAAAACGTTAATTGTCTAATCTTTCAATAATTGATACTCATTCACGAAAGCATTGAAAAAATTTGTATGTATGATGTCTTACATTGTTTTCAACATAATTTCAGTTATATCAAGGTGACCAGTGCACCTATCCATGCTTTCTTGGAGTTTCTTGTACTTTGTACAATATTCTTTCCAAGACCTGGCTGCTTTCTCACAAACCATTGTCGAAACAATGATCAGCAGTGAGAGAGGAAGTAATCCTGCCACAATGACTCTCATCAGTCCTCAGAAAAAAATGGGACAAAAATTGGGAATTTAAACCAGCACCCCCATGGTCTCAAGTCTTGTATGCTAACCACTCAAGGGCCTGGGCCCACTGAAAAAATATTAACAATAGAATACCAAATAGATAAATTGAAGGTTTCCAGTCAGTAAAGAAGACCTGCATATTCCACTGCTAAGGCTATTTTAGTTAAAAAAAAAAGAAATATTGGACCTTGATGATTAAAGATAAGGCTGTATATCTTTGTTGCAGTCTGATCTGGATCTATATTTTTAGGAAAAAAGCTTCAGTTGTGCCATGCATCGTAGGGCTTTGTTGTAGAATACAGTAGATGTATGTGTTATGTTTGTAAATGTAATTGAGCCATGCTCTGGCAAAAGAGGACTTAATGCATCTCCGTGATGCATGATACCAAGCAAGACATTACTTGAGTTCCATAGAGCATATTCTATCAAAGAACAGACTGAATCATGAGACATACTAGTCCTCTGACATACAGAAAATTGACCACTAGCGAAAAGTTTCGGCCAGCTGCACAGGCTGACCTGGGTGGATAATTTTCGTAGGTGCATTAAGCTCCCTTTTCACAGAGCATGGCTCAGTTATTTTTTGTACCAAGCCAACTCACCCTAGTAATAAATAATTGAGTGGCACTCTGGAAAAAAAGCGGTATACCAAGCAAGCCATCTCACTGTTATAGATCCATAAAGTCTAATTTGTCTAACAACCAACCAAATTATGTGGTAGACTGGTCTTTTGACATGCAGAAAATTGACCAATAGCAAAAAGTGTCAACCCAGGTCAGCCTGTGTGGACTGCGCAGGCTGACCTGGGTCAGTACATTTTGTAGGTGTATTAAAACCCCTTTTCACAGAGCATGTCTCATATTCATTTATACATGTATTTTACTTTGTGCAGTGTGAACAAGTGGAAACTGAACTTACATCTAATTTGCAAGTGCAGAGGGCTAACTTACACCGGGTTCTAGATGTTTTGCATACATACGGGACCATTGTATCACAGGTATGTATTGATTTGGTGTCCTATTTGCATTTCAAATTGGTCCTTGAAGGTGTGTAAGGAAGTAATAAATGTCAAGGTCATCTCGAAAGTCCTGCACACTATTCAACTGTTGTTCCTATTGAATGGATCCCCAAACGTTAAAAAGTAAAATGTTGGCACCTGATAGTAAACCAGGCTAATGAATAATTCAACAGACATTTAACTCTTTACCAAACAACAAAATTTTAGGCTTGTCCAAATTGAAAGCAATTGCAGACAACATTAAATGTGAATCAAAAATAAAAATTTGTTTTGGGAAGGGTAGAAAACATTGTGTGGAAAGGAGAAAATGCTGGTTACCAGCATTTTCTCCTTTTCCCACAATGTTTTTAAAACCTTTCATTCTCAGGGTCATTGAAAGGCTGGATTTTGTGGTAAAGGGTTAATATGTTTATTCATTCATTTTCTTTAGTGGGAGATACATATTGACTTTTACATGCATTTCAAATTCCAGTGACTGTCTAAATGCTGATCTCAAAGCATCTGTTGAAAAAAAGTTGGATAATGTTAAGTTTCTGAGGGTAGGAGAATCAAAATTAAGGATTAACAGGAATAAACTTTGTCAGCAAAAGACAGACTGATTTCAGTAGATGTACAAAAACTGAACTTGATAAACTTAAAAAAAAACGTCCTGATTTACATGTTTCCCATTCGGTCAGTAAGTAAAAACGTTGCAAGGGCAGATTCGTAATGAAGCAAGAAAATTGTTTTGTGTAGTCCACTTGTTCTGCTGGATAGATGTCAGCAAAAAATTTCTCAAAATTTATGCTGTTGAAATTATTATTAACCCTTTACCGAGCGGCAAAATTTTAGACATGACCAAATTGAAAGCATTTGCAGATGACAAAATCAATGTGAATGAAAAATTAGAACTTGTTTTGGGAAGGGAAGAAAACATTGTGGGAAAAGGAGAAAATGCTGGCTACCAGCATTTTCTCCTTTTCCCACAATATTTTCAAAAGGCTTTTTTCTCAGGGTCATTAAAAGGCGGAATTGTGTGGTAAAGTGTTAAATCAGTCACCATAGCTTTAACAATTGCTCTTTCAGTTTGGGAAAAGTTTTGCGGAGAACATTCGGACAGCAAGTTATTTACAGTGGTTACAAGAGCTTGTATCAGACTTCACGGAGGCTAGGTATGGTGCTTCCAGTTTTAACCCTTCACCAAACAATCCCTGGTTTAATGACCCCTGAGAAAAAAGACTTATAAACCATTGTGGAAAAGAGAAATTGCTGGTAACCAGCATTTTTTTCCTTTTCCCACAATGTTTTCTAACCTTCAAGAAACAATCTCTATCATTTGAGCAACATTTAATTTTATAGTCTGCAACTGCTTTGAAGTTGGACAGGTGTAGAATTTTGTCGTTTGGTAAAGAGTTAAATGTCAATGTCTTTGCATCTTTTACGAGGAAGGGAGTCACTGGTTACCAGCATTTCCTCCTTTTCCAACAATGTTTTCAAAAGTATTCTCTCTCAGGGTCGTTACTAGTTGGGATCGTGTGGTAAAGGGTCAGTGAAAGCAAGGTATTTCTATCTGTTAATGAAAATTTGATTTGATACTTCTGCATGCATTTCTGTTTTCCATGTTTAATAATCGAAAATTTAATGGCTAAATTTAAGTTGGATTTCTTGTAGATAACAGGATACATGTATATGGTATCAGTATGTTGTTACACTAGACTTGCTCTTATCTGCTGCAATATCATTGAGCATTACAGCTCAGTCTCTGTGGACCAAACCAGAACTACAAGTTACTGAACTCTATACCATACTACACAAATTTTGAGATGTCCAAATTGAAAGGACTTGCAGGTGACAAATCTGGCATGGAGGATGGGATTTGGCCTTAAAAACTTAGAAATCATTGTGGAAAAAGGAGACAGTACTAGTTACCAGCTTTATTTCCTCCTTTTCCAACATGGATCTGTCATTTTAGGCTCATTTTATTGTTGTCTGCAAATGCTTCCATTGTGGGCAAATCCGAAGGTCACTGTACATGAGATGTAAAGGTTAGATTGAATACATATTGTCACTGGATTTTTCAGGGAGTGTCCTTGGGCAGGACACTTCAGAGCCCTAGCCTAGTACCCGTGAACATGTGAGCTGTCAAGGTGATATGACTGAAATAATGTTGAAAGTGGCATATAATCTGTCAATAAATATGAGCCATGCTTCGTGAAAAGGGGGCTTAATACATCTGCGAAAAGTATCAGCCCAGGTCAGCCTGCGTAGTCTGTGCCGGCTGACCTGGGCCAAAACTTTTCGCTTTCGGTCAATTTTCTGCATGTCAAAGGACCATTCTACCTCATAATTGGTTGTTAAAAAAAGGTGGCTATTACGGATCCATAATTATGTGATTGCTTGCTTGGTATCATACATCACAGAGATGCACTAAGCCCCCTTTTCACAGAGCACAGCTCATATGTGTTCTATATTTCTTGGTGTAGATGTGCTGAAATAGTCCACAGATTTCATGATTTGTATGGAGACACAACAGTTCCTCAGTCTAAGGTTCAACTTTTAATGAATACTGAAGTCAAGCTTCAAACCATTCTTCAGGACGCCAATACAAAACTTGTAAAGGTGAGCATGAACTGTGGAGTAACTATTTCACATTTCCTTTTGTTTTTCTATCTTTCCTCCTGTGTGGTTGAAAAAAAAAATGAGTATGGTCTGAAATCGCTCTTTGGTCAGACACTGTGACGCTTTAATTCTTAACCAAAAATTAAAATTTTCAAAAAATCCAAATTGAAACATTTACAGATGACAAATTAAGTGTAGCTTTTTTTTTAAAACTGGAAAGTGTTTGGTAAAGGGTTAAAAGAAATTCTTTCTGAAGCTCAGATTAAGCTAATGTGATAGCATGTATTTCCAGTTTATTTGCAGAAAGTAAGGAACTAAATGAAATAAAATTTGAAATATTGTCCCCTTCAGGACATGAGAAAGAATTGTTGTTTAACCCTTTACCACACAATCCCGACTTTTAATGACCCTGTGAAAGAAGCCTGTTGAAAACCTTGGGGAAATGGAGAAAATGCTGGTAACGAGCATTTTCTCCTTTTCCCACAATGTTTTCAACCTTTCCCAAAACAAATTTCAATTTGTCAATCACATTTATTTTGTTGTCTGCAAATGCTTTCAATTTGGACCAGTCTAAAACTTTGTCGTTTGGTAAAGAGGTAATTATCAAACCATTCCAGTTTGACAGGTTTGACTCTTTGATATTGTCTGTCAGTTTATATAGAATGTGATAACATATTAGAAATATGTCTTGTTACAGAATTTTAAAAAATTCCCTTGCAGTTGATTGAGCGTAGAAGTAGCGAGAAAGCAGACATCCAGATGTTGGAACTTCAAGTCCAAGACAGCAGGGCTACCATTGAGAAATTTGTGAAAGGTAAGGAAGTTAAAGTACATTTTAATCTAAATCCTAACCAGACCACAGAATTTTACACCAATCATTATTGATAGCATTTGCAGACTGTTAGAAAGATAACACACTGTGTAAAATTTTGTTACTGGGTTGATGGATTGATTGAATGGTGTTTAACCCTTTCCCAAACGACAAATTTTGGACTGGTCCAAATTGAAAGAGCTTGCAGACGACAATTTTAAATTTGATGAAAATGGCAGAAAGTTATCAAAAAGGGTAGAAAACACTGTGGGAAAAAGAGAAATTGCTCGTTACGAGCAATTTCTCCTTTTCCCACAGTGTTTTCAAAAGACTTGTACTGCAGACATGTGAAAACCAGGGCTTGTTTGGGAAAGGGTTAATGCCACTTTTTCAGCCACATCCCAGCAACAGCTGAAGTATTCATGTATATCTTTAGTTTCATCTGTACTAGGCTAGGGCTCTTAAGTGTTTTACCCAAGGACACTCCCACGAAGAACTCTGTGCCTTCAGTGAGGCTTGAACCCGGGACCTCCAGGTTACAAGTCCTACACTTTACCACTCAGCCACGCATGACTCCTTGTCGCTTGGTGAAGAGTAAAATGTGTGGAAACATTTTATCAGTAGGAGCAGATAATTTTACAAGCAAGTTTTACTGCTGTACAAACCAAGTCTTCAAAAACCGCTTACTGGAGAAGACTCAAGAGTCAAAGTCATACACATATGAGCCATGCTCTGACAGAAGGGGGCTTAATGCATCTCTGTGATCCATGGTACCAAGAAAGCCATCACATAATTATGAATCCATAATAATTACTTTTTTTAACAACCGACTTAATCATGAGGTAGACTGGTCCTTTGATATACAGAAAATTGACCAATAGCGAAAAGTTTCGGCCCAGGTCAGCCTGCACAGACTGCACAGGCAGACCTGGGTCGATACTTTTTGCAGATGCATTAAGCTGCCTTTTCACAGAGCATGGCTCATATTTGTGTGGCTGTTGGTATAGCAGTGTGTTCTTGCTTGAATTGCTTTGTGATATTGTTGATGACTTTATTAACTCTTCACCAATCAGACCCACATGTTAATGACCCTGATCAAGAAGGCCTGTGGAAAACATTGTGGGAATAAGAAAAAGAAAATGCTGGTAGCCAGCATTTTCTCTTTTTCCCAAATTGTTTCCTAACCTTTCACTGGCAAATCAGACCGTTTATCATCTGCAAGTGCTTTTTTGGATTGGATAAGTCCAAAATTTTGTTGTTTGATAAAGATTTAAGAAGTATATTTATATGATCCAAATATTAAAGGCAAAGGAAAAAAAAAATACTGTTCTATAAGAACTTTGTTATACTAGGTCATTACTTTGAAACAGATAATGGGAGCCTTGGTGTGAATAGCCTCATTGCAGTTATAGTTACTGCAGTGTGTGCCCTGAACAAGAGGAATCTACAAATGGAGGCAGCTGCTGCGGGGGCTGGAGATAGACTGATGGATCTGACCTCTAGAGATGGTGACTGGTTCCTGGAAGAGCTCTGCAGCATGAGCGGGAATGTGTCCCAGTTTTTGGACATGATAAAGTCCTGCCAACAGGTAACATACTGATCCCTACTTCAAATTGTAATTCCTTCTTTTGACTATTAAATCACCTTACCTGAAATGCATTCCATTGTTGTTACATTTTAGTATGAATGGATATTTGAAGAAAAAGGATATAATTTTATTGCCTTGACTGTTTCCTTTTTATGGATTTCTAGCTCAACAGAGCATGTTTGTGGCAGGTGGTTGATTTTTGCCATTCAAAATTCAAGCTCATGTTGTCTTAAGATTACAATATCTGCAGTTATCTCTCAGACATTTTGAATGGTCCTGTATAAACTTAACCCCTAGGATACCATGCACAATTTGCATTGCTTTCTAGGATATTGAAGGTAAAGATCAGACTCCACAGTTGTGCAGTCTGATCTTGGGTCTACAGAGTCTGAAGATCTTCAGAGGTGTTTTGGTGAAAACGGCATTGAAATTTGCAATAGGTGGGTCTTTTTACTGGCAGACTGGATATGACTGTTTTGTTGACTTGGTCCTTTCAAAAGTAATTTGTACACAGCTGATAAAACGACACAAACTTTTTCAAAGAGACAAAAACTAGCAAAATACTGCAGTTTCAAGATTTGTTTTTTTGCAGAATATGTTAGTAAGTAGCTAACAATGTAGATGCAAGATCTGACTACATATTTTGTTGCAAGCTGATCTGTACTACATTGACAGCAAAACAACATATATTGTGCAAAGTGCTTTGGGACTTAAAGCCTTATGCACTATTTGATGAAAAAATTGGCAAAGAAGCTAAAGTAAGCTGTTAAATAGGTAGAAATCGTTTCAGAAAAGTTACCAGAACATTATTTACTTTATTGAAGCTTTAATTAATATGATAATTACAAATGTGCCATATCAGTTTGTTATTACAGATTTCTTCTACTTTTTTCACTTAATCTTTATGATATTTTACCCATTTCAACAGAATAGAGAAAAAAAGAAAAAAATGAAAATGGGGCTTTAAATTCTGATAAGTAAGTAACTACATGTATTGTTACTGCAGGTTGAAGATAGACTCTTGCATGATGCTCTTCACAGAGGTCTTACAGCAACACATCATGTCTATGTGGCTCTACAGGTTTGTTGGAAGTATTTCATTGAGACTCTTTTTCTTAGCTCACCTTAGCACAACGTGCTAAAGGTGAGCTATTGTGATCGCCCTATGTCCGGCGTCCGTCGTCCGTCGTCTGTCGTCCGTCGTCCGTCATCTGTCAACAATTTCTTTAAACATCTTCTTCTCCTAAACCACTGGGCCAATCTTGATGAAACTTGGCAGGGATGTTCCTTGGGGGAAGCTCTACCAAAATTGTTCAAAGAATTGAATTCCACCCACAACTCTGGTTGCCATGGCAACAAAAAGGAAAAAAAAGCAAAATCTTTGAAAATCTTCTTCTCTGAAACTAGAAGGCGCAGAGCTTTGATATTTGGTATGTAGCATCTCCTAGTGGACCTCTACCAAGTTTGTTCATTTGATGCCCCTGGGATCAAAACTGGCCCCGCCCGGGGGGTCACAAGTTTGAGCATAGTAACAAAGAAGGAAAACTTTAAAAATCTTCTTCTCTGAAACTTGAAGGTGTAGAGCTTTGATATTTGGCATGTAGCATCTCCTAGTGGACCTCTACCAAGTTTGTTCATATGATGCCCCTGGGGTCAAAACTGGCCCTGCCCCGGGGGTCACAATTTCCAACATAGGAACAAAGAAGGAAAATTTTAAAAATCTTCTTCTGTAAAACTAGAAGGCATAGAGCTTTGATATTTGGCATGAAGCATCTCCTAGTGGACCTCTACTAAGTTTGTTCATATGATGCCCTTGGGGTCAAAACTGGCCCTGCCCCGGGGGTCACAGGTTCAAACATAGGAACAAAGAGGGGAAACTTTAAAAATCATCTTCTCTGAAACTGGAAGGCGTAGAGCTTTGATATTTGGTATGTAGCATGGCCTAGTGGACCTCTACCAAGTTTGTTCATTTGATGCCCCTGGGGTCAAAACTGGCCCCACCTGGGGGGTCACAAGTTTGAGCATAGTAACAAAGAAGGAAAACTTTAAAAATCTTCTCTGAAACTGGAAGGCATAGAGCTTTGATATTTGGCATGTAGCATCTCCTAGTGGACCTCTACCAAGTTTGTTCATATGATGCCCCTGGGGTCAAAACTGGCCCTGCCCCGGGGGTCACAATTTCCAACATAGGAACAAAGAAGGAAAACTTTAAAAATCTTCTTCTGTAAAACTAGAAGGCATAGAGCTTTGATATTTGGCATGAAGCATCTCTTAGTGGACCTCTACCAAGTTTGTTCATATGATGCCCATGGGATCAAAACTGGCCCCACCTGGGGGGTCACAAGTTTGAGCATAGTAACAAAGAAGGAAAACTTTAAAAATCTTCTTCTCTGAAACTTGAAGGCGTAGAGCTTTGATATTTGGCATGTAGCATCTCCTAGTGGACCTCTACCAAGTTTGTTCATATGATGTCCCTGGGGTCAAAACTGGCCCCGCCCCGGGGGTCACAATTTCCAACATAGGAACAAAGAAGGAAAACTTTAAAAATCTTCTTCTGTAAAACTAGAAGGCATAGAGCTTTGATATTTGGCATGAAGCATCTCGTAGTAGACCTCTACTAAGTTCGTTCATATGATGCCCTTGGGATCAAAATTGGCCCTGCCCTGGGGGTCACAAGTTCAAACATAGGAACAAAGAAGGAAAACTTAATTTTTTTTTTTTTCTCTTAAATGGGAAGGCATAGAGCTTTGATATTTGGTATGTAGCATCTCCTAGTGGACTTCTACCAACTTTGGTCCAAGGATGCTGCTTGGGTCAAAACTGGCCCAGCCCCTGGGGTCACAAGTTCGAACATAGGAACAAAGAAGGAAAACTTTAAAATTCTTCTTTTCTGAAACCGAAAGGTGTGGAGCTTTGATATTTGGTATGTTGCATCTCAGAGTGGACCTCTACCAAGTTTGTTCATATGATGCCCCTGGGTCAAAACTGGCCCGCCCCGGGGGTCACAGGTTCGAAGATAGGAACAAAGAAGGAAAACTTTAAATTTCTTTTTCTCTTAAACTGGAAGGTGTAGAGCTTTGATATTTGGTATGTAGCATTTCCTAGTGGACCTCTTACCAAGTTTGTTCATATGATGCCCCTGGGTCAAAACTGGCCCTGCCCCGTGGGTCACAAGTTCAAACATAGGAACAAAGAAGGAAAACTTTAAAATTCTTCCTTAAAACTGGAAGGCGTAGAGCTTTGATATTTGGTATGTAGTGATTCTCTTTTAAGTTTGCTTGCCCATCTAAGCGCAACAAGTTCATTGAGTTCAAAATCGGGTCATCTTGGGTCATAAACTAGGTCACTAGATCAAATTAAAGAAATACCTTTTTGGCACTCTCGAGGCCACATTATTTGCTCAATTGCCTTGAAAATTAGTTAGAAAGTTTTTCTTTATAAAGTCTCACATAAGATTAATTTGGGTCAACTTGGGTCATAAACTACTTCACCGGGTCAAATTAAAGAAATACCTTGTTTGCACTCTGGAGGCCACATTTATTGCTCAAATGACCTGAAATTTGGCCAGAATGTTTGTCTTGATGAAATACCAGATGAGTTTGGATTTGGGTCACCTGGAACCATAAACTAGGTCACTAGGTCAAAATAAAGAAATACCTTGTGGACACTCTAGAGGCCACATTCTTTGCTTAATTTCCTTGAAAATTGGTCAGAATTTTTGTCTTTGTAAAATCCCACATGAGTCTGAATTTGGGTCAACTGGGGTCATAAACTAGGTCACTTGGTCAAATTAAAGAAATAGCTAGTGGGCACTCTAGAGGCCACATTTATTATTCATTTGATTTGAAAATTGGTTAAAATGTTTCTTTTGATATAGTCAAAGACCAGTTCAAATTTGGGTCATCTGGGGTCATAATCTAGATCACTAGGTCAAATTAAAGAAATATCTTTTTGGCACTCAAGGCCACATTTTTTGCTCAGTTGACTTGAAAATTGGTCAGAATGTTTGTCTTCATGAAATACGAGTTTGAAATTGGGTCACCTGCGGTCAAAAACTAGGTCATATGGTCAAATTAAAGAAAAACCTTAAAGGCACTCTACTAAGGTGAGCGACCCAGGGCCATCATGGCCCTCTTGTTTTCAACTCTTACCGGGTATATACAGACTGTTGCACATGCCTAGCAGATAGATGACTTCTGCAGCCACCAGAAATATACATGAAGCAAATAAGTGGCATTTTTGTTGCCATTTGTAAAAACCAACAACATGTCTGCTAAAACAGGCAAAAAAGGAGACAATATCCAGGAAAGGCACCCCACTTGCAAGTATCCACACTAATTCACAGGAATGAGTGTAACTCAGTTCATGTACTGGTATATAACCAATCCTTATTGACTTGCTTCTGACGTAACAGTCCATAACAATACAGCAAATGAAATCCATACCTACATGAACCCATAACAGTCCACAACTTCGAATCAATTGCAGAGTGATACTTTGAGTGACAAGTTAAATCAATAAGGACAGTTACAAACTCGACGGATGGTATTACGGACCATTATAGATAGAACTGATGGACACAGATGGGCTGTTTGTAGTGTCTGCAGAATCCATATATGTGCCTATGATTTTAGCATTAGGGTTGTTAAAACATTGGATTATATGGTAAAGGGTTAGTCAGAATCCCTCTTCAGATCTTTGTAATATGTAACTGTAAAACAAAAGCAAAAAATGAAAAGGATTTTAAAACAGATTTAAACACAACAAACTTTGGTATACTTGAACAGGACTTACATGTGAACTATCGGACCATCATTTTACCTGAAGCACTGAAGATTATGCAGAGTCAAGACCCCTCTGTATTTGGAGTGCTTGCTAAACTGGAACAAGTATTGTCGGCTACAGGTCAACCACTGGATGTACTTATCAGCCATATGGAAATGCAACACAGGAATGCTGTAATGGGTATTAAGGTATTTTTGAATTTTGTTTGTTTGCTGTTTTTGTCACTGTTAGCAATATCTCCATTATCTCTTTACCATATGACAAAATTTTAGAATGGTCCAAATTGAAAGCATTTCCAGATGACAAATTAGATGTGTCTCAAATTATTTATTTATTTATTTTTTTTTTAAATGTAGGAAAACAAAGTGGGGAAAGGAGAAAATGCTGGTTACCAGCATTTTCTCCTTTCTCAACAATGTTTTCAGAAGGCTTCTTCCCCAGGGTTGTTAATATTTGGGATGTGCTGTAAAGGGTTTTATTAGTACACCTGTCCATGAACTCTTAGGGTTTCTTACAGCCATTACTAATGTGCAAAATTGTTGAAGCCTTTGGCCACTTTCCCACAACCAGGGCTACAGAAATTTTGTAATCTCAGTTGGTCTGGCGGATCGATGGCACATTCAGCAAACCTTGGGCGATCCAGGAATCAGCCCAGCTGTGCGAGTGATCGACGGCAGTGAGTCTGCGTTACCCCACCTACTTTTTTTGTCAAAATAAAGTTTGGATCGGTCTTTGAATGTCCCATCTCAAACTCATTGACGGTCATGGCATCGGGTAAAATTTTCTGAAGAATGTTTTCTTCTTCATTTTCGTCAAACATCCGTCGCTTTCACTGCCATCAAAAATTGGCTGCAAAGCGTCTTAGAGTGTCAGTCTGTGGTTCGCATTTTTACATCCGTTTTCAAGAAGAATGTGGCCGAAGTAAACATGCGTCTCTGTCTGCTAAAATTTCACCCGATTGGATCGTTTCTTTGGAAAGAATGGCGTAAAATTACTTGGTTCTACATTAATTCATGTCTACAATCTTGAGTGAGTATACCAATACCAAAAGCGAAAATGAGGCAAATTTCGTAGGCAATCCCCCTAGCGTAGACAGTTTTCCAAGTTGTGTTTATCACTGACAGGTGAGATAGTGGGATGCAAGTTGTGTCAGCGCTTAGCAGGAAATGGGTTAATAACTGAAGATTGCGAGAGGTCATCTCAAAATATACACCATGTAATGCTAGTCATGAGTTCATGACAGGATGCACACCATCATATAACACAGAATCAAGGCACATTTTTGGAAAATTATGGGCAGCAACTAAATTTTGTACATGATTTCTAATTGGCTCGCAGTAGATACTGTGTGTAAATTCTGATGCAGATGGGGCATGGCAAAATTGACTGATTGATTAGCATTGTACGGTGTGTTTGCATGTATGGTATGTAACTAGAAAAAACCGATTGTGAAAAGGGATTACTCATGCGCGAGGCAACCATGCATGACGAGATCTCTAAGCTGTGATTTCTGTCACATTGAAATGGCAATTGTTAGACAATTGCCAATTAACAGTTTGACGCTCTACCATGGGATCTTATATACAATCACTGCTTCACCTAACGTTCAAAAATGCCTGAAGCAATGATTAAAGGTTTGTAAGTATATTTCTGACTTACCGCATATCGTGATTTTTCGGACTGATTTTTTAGGAAGTTTTTGAAAATAATTCGGTTTTCATTGTTAGGAATCGGTCTGATTGGAAATTTTTTGGATTTCTGTAGCTCTGGCCACAACAGTAACCAGGTACATGGCATTATTCGTCAAACACAACTGCCCAACTTCCCATCAATATCTGCTGTATTGTTTCTAGGTAGACAAGCAACTTGTTTCATTATCATGCAAATACTTCTTTTGACAGCTCCCTACTTGTTACCTTGTAAAACCATTTTGGGGATAGAAAAATTCTTTTTCATAGCTCCTTTTTCCATAATGCTTTTGATTAAGGCATTTTTAGCTCACCTTAGCACAAAGTGCTAAAGGTGAGCTATTGTGATCGCCCTATGTCCGGCGTCCGTCGTCTGTCGTCCGTCGTCCGTCAACAATTTCTTTAAACATCTTCTTCTCCTAAACCACTGGGCCAATCTTGATGAAACTTGGCAGGGATGTTCCTTGGGTGAAGCTCTACCAAAATTGTTCAAAGAATTAAATTCCACCCACAACTCTGGTTGTCATGGCAACAAAAAGGAAAAAAAAAGCAAAATCTTTGAAAATCTTCTTCTCTGAAACTAGAAGGCGCAGAGCTTTGATATTTGGTATGTAGCATCTCCTAGTGGACCTCTACCAAGTTTGATCATATGATGCCCCTGGGGTCAAAACTGGCCCCGCCCCGGGGGTCACAATTTCCAACATAGGAACAAAGAAGGAAAATTTTAAAAATCTTCTTCTGTAAAACTAGAAGGCATAGAGCTTTGATATTTGGCATGAAGCATCTCCTAGTGGACCTCTACTAAGTTTGTTCATATGATGCCCTTGGGGTCAAAACTGGCCCTGCCCTGGGGGTCACAGGTTCGAACATAGGAACAAAGAGGGGAAACTTTAAAAATTATCTTCTCTGAAACTGGAAGGCGTAGAGCTTTGATATTTGGTATGTAGCATTGTCTAGTGGACCTCTATCAAGTTTGTTCATATGATGCCCTGGGGTCAAAACTGGCCCCACCCCGGGGGTCACAAGTTCGAGCATAGTAACAAAGAAGAAAAACTTTAAAAATCTTCTTCTCTGAAACTTTAAAGCGTAGAGCTTTGATATTTGGCATGTAGCATCTCCTAGTGGACCTCTACCAAGTTTGTTCATATGATGCCCCTGGGGTCAAAACTGGCCCCGCCCCGGGGGTCGCAATTTCCAACATAGGAACAAAGAAGGAAAACTTTAAAAATCTTCTTCTGTAAAACTAGAAGGCATAGAGCTTTGATATTTGGCATGAAGCATCTCCTAGTGGACCTCTACCAAGTTTGTTCATATGATGCCCTTTGGATCAAAACTGGCCCTGCCCCGGGGGTCACAAGTTCGAACATAGGAACAAAGAGGGGAAATTTTCAAAATCATCTTCTCTGAAACTGGAAGGCATAGAGCTTTGATATTTGGTATGTAGCATTGCCTAGTGGACCTTTACCAAGTTTGTTCATATGATGCCCCTGGGGTCAAAACTGGCCCCACCCCGGGGGTCACAAGTTTGAGCATAGTAACAAAGAAGGAAAACTTTAAAAATCTTCTTCTCTGAAACTTGAAGGTGTAGAGCTTTGATATTTGGCATGTAGCATCACCAAGTGGACCTCTACCAAATTGTTCATATGATGCCCCTGGGGTCAAAACTGGCCCCGCCCCAGGGGTCACAATTTCCAGCATAGGAACAAAGAAGGAAAACTTTAAAAATCTTCTTCTGTAAAACTAGAAGGCATAGAGCTTTGATAATTGGTATGTAGCATCAAATAGTAGACCTCTACTAAGTTTGTTCATATGATGCCCTTGGGGTCAAAATTGGCCCTGCCCCGGGGTTCACAAGTTCAAACATAGGAACAAAGAAGGAAAACTTTAATTTTTTTTTTCTCTTAAATGGGAAGACATAGAGCTTTGATATTTGGTATGTAGCATCTCCTAGTGGACTTCTACCAAGTTTGTTCAAAGGATGCTGCTTGGGTCAAAACTGGTCCAGCCCCGGGGGTCACAAGTTCGAACATAGGAACAAAGAAGGAAAACTTTAAAATTCTTCTTTTCTGAAACTGAAAGGTGTGGCGCTTTGATATTTGGTATGTTGCATCTCAGAGTGGACCTCTACCAAGTTTGTTCATATGATGCCTCAGGGTCAAAACTGGCCCCGCCCCGGGGGTCACAAGTTCGAAGATAGGAACAAAGAAGGAAAACTTTAAATTTCTTTTTCTCTTAAACGGGAAGGTGTAGAGCTTTGATATTTGGTATGTAGCATTTCCTAGTGGACCTCTACCAAGTTTGTTCATATGATGCCCCTGGGTCAAAACTGGCCCAGCCCCGGGGGTAACAAGTTCGAACATAGGAACAAAGAAGGAAAACTTTAAAATTCTTCTTTAAAACTGGAAGGCGTAGAGCTTTGATATTTGGTATGTAGTGATTCTCTTCTAAGTTTGTTTGCCCATCTAAGCGCAACAAGTTCATTGAGTTCAAAATTGGGTCATCTTGGGTCATAAACTAGGTCACTAGGTCAAATTAAAGAAATACCTTGTTGGCACTCTCGAGGCCACATTATTTGCTCAATTGCCTTGAAAATTAGTCAGAAAGTTTTTCTTTATAAAGTCTCACATAAGATTAATTTGGGTCAACTTGGGTCATAAACTAGTTCACTGAGTCAAATTAAAGAAATACCTTGTTTGCACTCTGGAGGCCACATTTATTGCTCAAATGACCTGAAATTTGGCCAGAATGTTTGTCTTGATGAAATACCAGATGAGTTTGGATTTGGGTCACCTGGAACCATAAACTAGGTCACTAGGTCAAAATAAAGAAATACCTTGTGGACACTCTAGAGGCCACATTCTTTGCTTAATTTCCTTGAAAATTGGTCAGAATTTTTGTTTTTGTAAAATCTCACATGAATCTGAATTTGGGTCAACTGGGGTCATAAACTAGGTCACTTGGTCAAATTAAAGAAATAGCTAGTGGGCACTCTTAGAAGCCACATTTATTATTCATATGATTTGAAAATTGGTTAAAATGTTTCTTTTGATATAGTCAAAGACCAGTTCAAATTTGGGTCACCTGGGGTCATAATCTAGGTCACTAGGTCAAATTAAAGAAATATCTTTAGGGCACTCGAGGTCACATTTTTTGCTCAATTGACTTGAAAATTGGTCAGAAGGTTTGTCTTCATGAAATATGGGTTTGAAATTGGGTCACCTGCTGTCAAAAAGTAGGATCACATGGTCAAATTAAAGAAAAACCTTAAAGGCACTCTACTAAGGTGAGCGACCGAGGGCCATCATGGCCCTCTTGTTTTATCTTAATATATTTTTCTTGTGTGCTACTTGTAATTGACTTTTGTTGTATGCCATCTGATAAAGAGATCAACCATTTTTTTTCCAGACTGAGAATGTAGAACTAAATGCCACCATTGAGAAGATCAGACAGGAGTTCCGTATGTTAATGGAGAGGGGCCAGGAGAGTCAAGGTCTAAGTTCAGGTCAGATGTTACTGATGGGATTTGATGGCCTGTTTACAAGATTGGATGATGAATTTGGCACACTGTTAGAATGTGTTGATATGATGCAAGTCCCAGAGATCTGGAAGAAAGTGGACGTGATCAGGGAAGCAAAATCATTACAGGTATTCTTGTTTTGTTGTCTTGTGTTACCATGTTTGCAGTTTTTGATCTTCTAGATTGAAAATATTGTCTTGAAAGAGCAGGATAATGTTGACAGCCAGTGGCTCACCATGGAAACTGGAAAAAGTACTATGTCTCTCTGTATGAAAATAAATGATTAATAAATAAAAATGAAAGGATATTAATGCAAATAAAAACTTGGCAATAAATGCTGTGCTGATGTCATCAGTATGGTATAGTCTTGTGTCAAAGAATCTTGTGTTTTAATGACTATGAAGATAAAGTCTTGAAAACACTGTGGGAAAAGAAAGAAAACACTGTGGGAAAAGAAAGAAAAACAATCTGGTAACCAGCATTATCTCCTTATCCCAGAGTGCTTTCTACCCTTTCAAAGACAAGTACCATCTGCGTATGCTTTCAGTATGGATTAGATTAAAGTTCAATTAGCTTGTAAAACCCAAGTTAAAGGGAACTAATGGGCCATGCCTTATATTTCTAAAATATTTATATCATTATCTAATAACTAGATAATTGTGATTTCAATTTGATGTAAATGTTAACATAACCTTTGTATCTGGGATTTGTGCAGTAATGACAGTGATACTAATTTGCACAGCATGTAAGAATGTGAAAATTTTTCTCTTGAAGTCCAGAGAAGTATCAAGTTTAGGACTATGGAATGATTTGAATCTGTCAGTTATTTTCAGCTCTTTCTTTTACAGAGATTTAAGTAGGGGTCCTCAGTAGTTAGATGTAGGATTCATAGCCTGGAAGCTGCAGGTTTGATTCTCACTCAAAGCACTGAGGTATTTATGGGATTGTCCTTGGGCAAGATGTTTTAAACCCCAGCACAGCACAAGTGAAACCCAATACATGAATGAGTGAGCTGTACCTGTGATAAGAATGCAATAATGTTGAAAGTGCTACAAAACACCTTTGAATCATTTAATCAAGAGATTTTACTTCAATTTTTTAATTTCATTTTGCAGTTGTCGTCTTTCACGAAGAATACAAGGGGACTATTACAGAACCTATTTTTTGTGAAGAGATTGCAGGTGATTCAGGAATTTTTCCACATGTGCACTCAGTTTGCTGCGGCAGTGCAAGGTCTAGATGGGGGTAATTGTTATGATGATGAACAGCTGTCTAGACCGGTAAAGCGATTTATTGCAGAGTACGTCAGGAGACAGGTTTGTGTAGCCTTTGCTTCAAGTTTTTACCACACCGTCCTGAGTTTTACAACCCCCAAGGGAAAGGACTTCTGAAAACATTGTGGGAAAAGGGGAAAATGCTGGTAACCAGCATTTTCTCCTTTTCTCACAATGTTTTCTACCTTATCAAAGACAAATTTCATCATTTGGGCCTGATTTGATTAGTTGTCTGCAAATGGTTCCAATTTGGACTTGTCAAAAATTTTGTTGTTTGGTAAAGAGTTAAGTCTCTACCAGAATCCAAAGTTTAGACATGTCCAGATTGAAAGCATTGCATATAACATATCAAATGTGGCCCAAATGACAAAATTTGTCCTTGATAGGGTAGAAAACATAGTGGGAAAAGGAGAAAATGCTGGTTGTGATATTGTCATAGCCTGGTCATTGTCTGTGTCCTGGTCATTGCGAAAAACTTGTACAATTTCACAAATCTCAGTTATCACTGAAAATATTTACTTCAAGTTTGGATTATAGTTCACTATCAAAAAGGGGAATCTATACCAGAAGGGTAGCTTACTGTCATCACATTTTTTACACAGTTATGCCCTTTTTTGTACGCCCGTCGAAGACAGGACGTATTATGGGATCACCCATGGCGTCCGGGTGGGCGGGCGTCTGGGCGGGCATCCGGGTGGGTGGGCAGGTGGGCGGCGTCCAGTTCTTTGTCCGGAGCATAACTTTGTCATCTTCAGTCCGAATGACTTGAAACTTGGCATTTGTGTTTGTTGCAATCAAGTGCAGTGCGAAAGAACCATAACTTTACCTCGTGCTGTCTTTGAGTTGTTTCCCTTTGATTGTCATTTTTACAGCATTTTTTGCTTGTCCAGAGCATAACTTTGTCATCTCTAGTCGGAACATCTTCAAATTTGGTATGCATGATTGTTGAAAAATTACGGAGTGTAGTGCACAAGAACCATAACTCTTCCTAGCACAAATTTTGAGTTTTTCCCCCTTTGATCTTCATTTTTACAGCTTTTCTTGCTCGTCTGGAGCAGAACTTTGTCATCTCTAGTCTGACCATCTTCAAATTTGGTATGCATGATTGTTGAAAAATTACGGAGTGCAGTGCACAAGAACCATAACTCTTCCTAGCATGAATTTTGAGTTATTCCCCCTTTGATCTTTGTACCGCATAACTTAACCATCTTATTTGTAGTTTTTTAATTATTTCACTTTTTTCTTAGTAAAAAATTCTGAGTGAGATTTATTCCAGGCACGTTTTGTAGCAGTGCAAGTTTGCAGTGGATGTCAAACTTTATTCAACAATCATGCATGAAGAGATCTAGCATTAAGAAATCCTATTTTCAGAGGTGAACGCACATTATACAGGAAAGTCAGTGAGGGTGTCAACTTATTTTGTCTGTGTCTTTCCATTTTCCTTTCGACATCGTTGTTGACTGATATTTTGTTTTGTTGTAAATTAAGTATATTCAAGCCTCATGCTGTTTTACCAGTGTCCATTTGTCTGTCTGTCTGTCTGTCCGTCCGTCCGTCCAAAACTTAACCTGCAAACTTAACATTTTCCTGTTACTTCATGTAGGTAAATGGTTATGTAAGTTATGCTCTGGACAAGCAAGAAATGCTATAAAAAATGAAGATCAAAAGGGAAATAACTCAAAATTCATGCTAGGAAGAGTTATGGTTCTTGTGCACTGCACTCCGTAATTTTTCAACAGTCATGCATTCCAAATTTGAAGATGTTCAGACTGGAGATGACAAAGTTATGCTCTGGCTGGAGACATTCATGCCTCTTTCAATCACTTACATGATTTCTGCTGCACTACTATTTTCCTCTACCTGCCCTTTACAATTATTATCCCCCTCAACAACTGGCGGTGGGACGGGCGTATCTTGCGACAATTTGCCGCTCTTGTTTTATTTAAAATTTTCATGGAAAACGCACCAGCAGGGATGCATTGGCACCCTTATGTGTGCTGTTGTCAACTTTTATGGTGTGAAGATGAAAATATTTTGACCACATTGTTGAGAAAATTTTAGTTTTTAAAGTGAAACTAAATGAGCAGTGAATTACATGACCTTGTTATTCCATAGCCTAATAGTCTGAAATTAGACTTATTACCAAGAAATCAATTTAATAAATCACTGTGATTTATTTATAATCTTCAGAAATAGTTTTCGAGAAATGGATTATTTCTTGTTGGCTGGTCAGGATGGAAAGAACTAAGATAATATGCAATTATGTGTATGAAACCAAACTTGTTCACTTTTGAATAGGGTTTTAACTCAACTTTATATCAAACTACAAAATTTTGAACTTGTCCAAATCTATGGCAGTAGCAGATGACAAATTCAAATATGGCTCAAATGGTAAAAACTGTCTTTGAAAGGATAGAAAACATTGTGGAAAAAGGAGGAAATGCCTGTAACCAGCATATTCTCTTTTCCCCGTAATGTTTTCAAAAGTCCTCTTTCTGATGTTAGGGGTCCTGCGTGGCTTGATGGTAAAGTGTAGGACTGGAGGCCCTGGGTTCGAACTTCACTGGATCCACCGGGTTTTTCATGGGTGTGTCCTTGGGCAATACACTTCAGAGCCCTAGCCCAGTACTGATGAAACCAGGAAGTACATGAATATGTGAGCCTTCACTGACTGAAATAATGTTGAAAGCGGTGTAAAACACCTATTAATCAGTCAACCTGATGGTTGTTCTCGGGATTATGTGGTAAAGGATTTATTGATTGGAATTTCTCCCATGTTGTGATGTTTAACTCTTTACCAAACAGCACATTTTAGGACTGAACCAAATTGATAGTATTTGCAGACGCCAAATTAAATGCTGCTAAACTGACGATTTCTGTCTTTGATAGGGTAGAAAACATTGTGGGAAAAGGAGAAAATGCTGGTTACCAGCATTTTCTCCTTTTCCCACAATATTTTCAAAGGCTGTCTTTCTCAGGTCGTTAAAACTCAGGATTGTGTGGTAAAGGGTTAAATAAACAATGTACAAAGTCAATTCTAGGATGTGGGATTGCGGGAATTCCGTGAAAATTAACGTCGGGGCGCAAAAATGTCATGCCTCTGCGCCCTATGTGCCGAAAATTTTAGGAGAGTCCCGCAATTTTCGTTGTTTGTTGCGCCCAGTGTAATAAATTTTATTAGTGGACTGCAGCGTCCATTGTTTCCGTGAGACCTGTGTCGCAGCAACTGGTAAGAAAATTGATTCCGCTTTGTAGCTGAACATTTGTTGATTTTGTTACAGGTTTGAAATTCCCGTATATTTACTTGCAATATGTGAGTAAAAATTAGAAAATGCGAGCTGAATTTTCAAGCACTTGAAACAAAAATGCAAATTGTGGAAGGTCAGTTATGCAAATCAGGGATCATAATATATACATATGATCCCTGTGCAAATGAAATAAATTGCATGCGAGAGTATACAAATAAAGTAATCCTTTTCGTCCTAAACAGCGGTAATATCACATTGTAAATTCCTTCGACGGCTATTTATAAATTTTCTGGGAATTTACAAGAACTGTAAAATGTTTCTCGGCTCTAATCAATTAAATGTAAAGAGTGAAAAAAAAAAAAAAAAAAAACGAGAATCCTGTAATCGACTAGCAATGGCAGATGGATCAAAGATTGATCATTGGGTCAGAAAAGATTAGCTACTCTCTTTTTATATAACATTTGTGTCCGCATAAAAAAAAGGATTCCATAGAAGTATCGTTGCCAATAAATGATTATTCAAAGATCTAAACTCCAAAATAAAACTATGAATCAAGTGTGAAGGACGCATGCGTCGCTGTTACCACAGCTGAACGAGATGGCCTGTCATTGATGAAGAACGCTACAGTGGTGTAAACCCACTTATCTAGAGTAAAATGACAGGTTTTGAAGTTACCTGCAACCATTATAGGCAAATTTATGTAAAATTATGCCAAAATATCCATCCAAAAATTACCTGATATGAAAAATAGACTGCAGAAAAAAAACACGAAAACGCATGACACAACAAAATGTCAGTTTTACATTGTCCAGTCAGAGGCACTGTAGACTGTCTTTTCAGGTTTGATAATGACTTTAAGTAGTAAATTTACACAAGTATATGTATAAAACAATAGGTGGGTGTTAAAAATCTCCCTCTTATTATGAGGAAAAAATTTGGGGGATTTTATGAAATGAAAATATTGAACAACCTACAGATAAGACGGGGGCAGTAGGGTGGGGATTAGGCCA
Source organism: Tridacna gigas (assembly GCA_945859785.2). Taxonomy (NCBI): domain Eukaryota; kingdom Metazoa; phylum Mollusca; class Bivalvia; order Cardiida; family Cardiidae; genus Tridacna; species Tridacna gigas. The sequence goes on along the minus strand of OX244030.2, from coordinate 9,617,789 downwards.
CCTTGTCTTACAATGCTGGCACTGGAACATGTTTTGAAGAGGTATAGGACATTCACAGATATGAAGTTGTTTTGTATTTGCTGTAATTCATTTCTCTCATTGGTTTTAAAACTTCAACAAAAAATAACAAAATGAAAACAAGCGTCTGTCTGAAACGGTTCTAAAATAATGCCAGTCCTAGAGTCACTTTTTCAGTGGGAAAAACAAACCACTGACAAAATGATAAATTTTAGGGTCCTTTTCTGGGAGTAAGGGCCCCTTTTTAGGAAGTGAGGGAGCCCCAGGGCCCCACTTTAGAAAATCCTAGATGCAACACTGAATGTAGTATGATATGGGTCTTTGAAAATTATTGAATCAGTCACAAGTCCATCTGTTACAGAATCTAACTATAAGATGGTAACTTTTTATTGATATGTTTTTCTTTTTGTATTTTTTCAGGTGATTGGATTTCCCTCTAAGGTTCTTGGTTATATACTCTGTATGACAATCCGCAGCATGGGATTAGATGTGACGGCTGAGATAGAACTCAAAGACATTGGGGCCGAGTCCAAAGTACCCTTGGAAGATTTGTGTAAGAAAGCTGTGGATCTGTGTATGAAGAATGGCCAGTTTCAACAAGTTCATTTCAACCAAGCTGGTACACTGACCAGTGGTCAAGATACAATATGGAGGAGGCATGATTTAACCAGGTGTGTTGTGTATCATAACCCTCAACCCATTACCACACGATCTGGACTTTTAACCACCTTGAGAAAGAACGCTTTTGAAAACATTGTAGGAAAAGAAGAAAATGCTGGTAACAAGCATTTTCTCCTTTTCCCATAATGTTTTCTACCCTTCCAAAAACTTAATGTCAGTTTTTGAGTCACATTTATTTTGTCGTATGCAAATGCTTTCATTCTGGACAAGTCTAAAATTTTGTTGTTTGGTGAATGGTTAAAGAGACAAACCAAATAGACATTTTCAGTTTATGAATAAGGCTCAAATAGCTGCAGTTTCAAAGTTGGTTTTGCCCAGAATATCTCATTAAAATGGACAGTGTAGATCAGAGATCAGACTGCATGTTTTGTGCAGTCTGATCTTGATCTACACTGGCTGCAAAGGCAACTACAGTTATGAAAGGCACTTTAAGGGTTGACTCTGTACAAAATTACAAAATTTTAGACGAGTCCAAATTGAAAGCATTTGCAGATGACAAAGGTGGCTCATATGACGAAATTTGTCCCTGATAGGGCAGAAAACTCTGTGGGAAAATGAGAAAATGCTGGTTACCAGCATTTTCTCTGTTTCCACACTGTTTTCAAAAATCATCTCCATCAGGATCATTAAAACTCAGGATTGTGTGGTAAAGGGCTAATGAAACTGAATCCTGTAAATGTGTCCTGATTGACAGTGACTACATGGTAAACTTAAGCATTTATTATTTTCAAAAGTTTAAACATGCCAAAATCATATACAGTAAAACCCCCCTATTAAGACCATCCATGGTACTTTTGGAAATTGGTCTTATTAGCAGGGTGGTCTGATTTCCGGGTTTCACCCACCTAGATTTTTAATCAAATTCAGACTCTGTATAGACTTATGTAGATTTAAAGTATGTGCAAAGTAATGCATAAATAGTCAGAGAAGCCTATGCACACACATGAAAATGACAACAAGAAAATTTTCATGTTCATTGAAAAGTTGATAATTATGTTTCTTGAATTTTATGAAATGATCCAGATGTAAGTGCAAGTCAATTCATAAATGCCTATTTAAATTTTAACAGTCAGATGTGTACATGGGTTAAGAAACTGAACTTAAAGACTACTTAATGTAATGTTACTGATAGAACTTATCATATTCCCTGTTTTGATCTGCTCTTTTGTTTTGTGTAGCCTTAACCCTTTCCCAAACGACAAATTTTGGACTGGTCCAAATTGAAAGAGTTTGCAGACGACAATTTTAAATTTGATGAAAATGGCAGAATATTCCCAAAAAGGGTAGAAAACACTGTGGGAAAAGGAGAAATTGCTCGTTACTCTCCTTTTCCCACAGTGTTTTCAAAAGACTTGTACTGCAGACACGTGAAAACCAGGGCTTGTTTGGGAAAGGGTTAAGAACTCATATTCCACGTGGTGACTTTCATTTTTAAACAAAGAATTTCGAATAAGTGCTTGTTAATGAACAGCCTGACGTTTACAGTTTATTTTTTTTTTACGTTTTTCCTATTTTGATTCAAATTGAATGTTCGAACAGTCCTACTAATTGTTGCTCGTGCAGTTGTAGTATTCACATGTTTACAAATCACATACTCTCTACGATATATTTATTGCTTCAGTGTGTAACAAAAACAAAATAATTATCCCATCTCGATCACTAGATATTAACCCACGCATCTCAAATTACAAATGCTGGATGTCAAACACAAATCGTAATTACCCGGATGTTGACATGTTGTTCACTCGGGTCAGCAATGTGTGACAAACGCCTGATAATCACCTAAAAGCCGAATTGATTATTATCAATTTATTGGTCATTCCATTATGTAGGGTAACATCCTGATCACTTAACAAAATCATGTTACAATAGTCGATAGATAAACAAAAGACCGATGATTGATTGTCGATTCTATCGGACCCTGGTATATTCACACATACAGCGCTGCCTACTGTTCGCGATTATGGAAGCGTGAAAATTAGTGGGTCATTAAGAAGGTGTGAACATTTGTGGTCTTTTCATGAGGTTAAAATCTAATGGTAATGTCTCATTGGTACTGAAAATGGTGGTCATAATTTCAGAATAGCGGGGTGCCATATTTCCGGGTTCATGATCATTGATCTAATGAATGAAAAATTCCGTTCTGACAAAAATCGTTCGTAATAGCGGGTTGCTCGTATTGCCAGGGTGGTCGTGAGGAGAGGTTTTACTGTATGTTTAAATCTAACATTCCTTTCACTAATTTTGTAACAAGCAAGTTCTCCTTCTTCAATATTTTCTATCACTGTCAGAGATCTTCAGCTTATTTCTAGCTTGGCTGTTTTCAAAATGAAAACATTGAGGTGTTGTCACAGTCCTGTTGTTGTCTGCATCTGCGTCATTGTGCAAAAACGTAGACATTTTTTAATATCTCTGTTATTACTGAAGATATATACTTCAGGCTTGGACAAGTTGTTAAGTATCAAAAGGGGAACCCATACAACAAGGGCAAGGAACCATCAAAGTATTTGGACACAGTTATGCCCCTTTTTCGAAACAGAATTTTCACTGAAAATCAAGCAACTGCAGCCAAGAGCATTGGTACCTGCATGCATTGCTCTTGTTACCAACTTGTTCCAAGCTGTTTACAGTTGGTTTCAGTATGGAAGAATCTAAAATTTGTCATTTGGGAATCGGCTTAACTCTTTGCCACTCGACAAAATTTTAGACCTGTCCAAATTCAAAGCATTTGCAGACGACAAATTAAAAGTGGCTTATACGATAAAAGTTGCCTTCAATTGAGTATAAAGAATTGTGGGAAAAGGAGAAAATGCTGGTTATCAGCATTTTCTTCTTTTCCCACAAGGTTTTCAAAAGGCTATTTCCTTAGGGTTGTTAAAATTCGGGATTGTTTGGTAGAGTTAACTGGCAATGTCACAGAGTTAAGGTCATGGAAGAACAGTGTTGTATATTTAGTTTGTACTTTATTTCTAGGAGACTTGATTCTAACATAGCACTGTTGAAAGACAGTTTCCAGAGATCTCAGCTACATATCACAAGGTTACACTGGATCCATGAAGATGTGTTCTTACAGGCAGGAAGGCAGCCTAGTCCAATGGTGTTGGCTAGCAGAGCCACTGTGATGACAGAGATCAAACAGGTATATCACTACATTTAATCTTCGGCAGTTGTAGCATTCTTTCATACTGAAGGCAGTGAAGAAAAAGAACTTTACTACCAGCTACTCTTTTCCTCTCTCTCTCTCTCTCTCTCTCCTCTCGCTCTCTCTCTTTCCCCCAAAAATATAGCTATATGTGTGTGGCTGTCTCGCAAAATGGGGTTACACACATCCTCTTATCTTTTCTTCTCTCTCCTCCCTATCTCTCTCTCTCTCTTTTTTCCCCCCTCTCTTCCCCCCCCTCCCCCCTCTCTCCCCCCCCCTATTTCTATGTATGTGGCTCTATGGCAAAATGGGGTTTAATGCATCCTGGTATCGCATTATATAAAGAGAGTCATCAGATAATAAGGATCAATTTTGTCTAAAAGCCAGCTGAATCACTAGTCATGGTAATCTTCTGCAATGTAGAAAAATCAGCAATGGCCAAAGGTTTCAATGCTAGGTCAGCCTGTTTGAACTGTGCAGGCAGACATGGGTCAATACTTTTTGCAGATGCATTAAACAGCCTTTTCACAGAGCTTGACTCATTTGTAAAATGTCTAAAGAAACAATAAATATAACTTATTCTTTCTCTGCAGGGTATTGCTTGCTTTTGTTGATGGTTTAGATCAAAATCAGACTGTTTGCAGGGTATTACTTGCTTTTGTAGTCTGGTGTATGATCTACTTTCTTGGTACCCTGCCAGATATTCTTGCTAACCGAAAATGTCAATTTCATTTGAGCCATGCACCGGCAAAAGGGGCGTTTATACATTATACCCAGCTAGTAATCGCATAATCATGGATCCATAAAGTTTTGTCTAACAGTTGGCTGAGACCATAAATATAGTGGTTGTTGAATATGCAGAAAATGACAAAAAGCTAAAAGTTTTGACCCAGGTCAGCCTATTTAGTCTGTGCAGGCAGACCTTGGTCAATACTTTTTGCAGTTACTTTAAACCATATTTTCACAGAGTATGGTTTAATTACATGTATTACATTACAGTGGAAACACAATTTTTACATTTTGCATTTAATACCAGGATCCAAAAAGTAGAATTGCCAATTTATTGGACAGTTCATTTTATATTGTAACTCACTGTTTTGAAATTATTTTTACCTCAGGGTTGTTTAAACTCGGGATTGTGTGGAAAAGAGTCAGACCCCACTAGCAACCTCCATTTATAGAGTCTACATAAAAGGCTAATTGACTTGATTATCATGTATTTTTATGGACTTCATAGCTGACTGTTGATATGTCTCTTCTTGTAGTGTATGCAAATCCTTGGTACGCAGGAAGCTAGTCTCCTTGCCTGTCAGAACCAGTACAGTCAGCTGGAATCAAGCATTACACAAAGGCTAAAATGGGCTGCAGGGGCAAACCCTTCCTTGAATCTGATCTTACAGCAGTTTGAAGAAGCCTCTCTTATCAGAAAGAAACTTGCCGAGGTAATTTTTTTTTTTTCCTTTTTTTCGGCATATCACCTTTAGCACATAGAACTTTATTGCATGCATATAATAACAATGTTTTATGTGTAACTTGGCATCCTCCAGTGAAAAGAGAGCAGAGATAGCGAACTGAATGACTTCTCTGACAATTTAAGATATTTTACATGTATGCTAAACATGGCAGCACAAAAACACAGATATAGGAGGTCAAAGGTGATTTGAATTGTTTTCCAAGGATTTTTGATATAAAAAAACAAAAAATACTGGTTATCAGTATATGTATTTTCTGCTTTTCCCCATGTTTTCAAAAGTCTGCTTCCTCAGAGTTGCAAAGGATTTACCCATAACTTAAAGGATTTACCCATAACTTCACAGTCCTGAGTTTTAGTGGCCCTGAGAAAGACAGCTTTTGAAAACATTGTTGGAAAATGAGAAAATGCTGGTTACCAGCATTTTCTCCTTTTCCCACAATGTTTTCAATAGACTTCTTCCTCAGAGTCATTAAAACTTGGGACTGTGTGGTAAAGGGATAAAGGTTGAGATACTGTATGTTTTCTATTTCAGGAAGAATCTAAGCATTCCCAGGAAGTCATCAGTCTCTGTCAAGGTATTCTACATCTAGAGGCATTACGTACCCGAACACCTGAAGCTATCAGTTCAGATTCTAATTTCTTGTCTCTGATAAAAAAGTAAGTTTTTTCTTTCCCATGTACAGGATTGTCGTTAGGGTATAGGATTTGCTATGCTTCACTTTGCAAGCTTTGATCCCAGTTCTTCCTAATACAGTGTTAGCAGAAAATTGCAGTAAGATTTGACTCTTTCCCAAACGACAAAATTTTGGACTAGACCAAATTGAAAGCATTTGCAGACGACAAACTGAAAGTTGCTAAACTGATGATTTTTCTCTTTGATAGGGTAGAAAACTTTGTGGGAAAAGGAGAAAATGCTGGCTACCAGCATTTTCTCCTTTTCCCACAATGTTTTCAAAAGATTTCTTCCTTGGGGTCATTAAAAGTCGGGATTGTGTGATAAGGGGTTAATCAATCTGCATCACTGAACACTGAAATTATCTTCCATGAAATATTTTCTGTATCATCGTTAATTTGGAGCACTTGCTCAAATGGATATTTCTTGGGGGGGAAAGTATCGCAGCATTATGGATTGCTCTATGGAGTATCAGTATTTTGATCATATTTTCAGTCAATTTTTACCTCTACTGGCCAAAGGCTAGAAGAGCCTCTGCCATGGCATGGTTTCCTTTGTCTGTCTCGTGTCTGTCCATTAGACATTTTTGCAATGAAGTCCACCTTTGTAGGCGAATTTTCTTGAAACTTACATAGCATATTTGTGTTGTCTATAGCTTGAACCCTGTATAAAATGGTGGACATTGGACAATAAATTAAAGGGAAAAGTAGCCATTTAAAAATTACATTTCTTGTTCATGTGATTAAGTCTGCATTTTTTGTCCGATTATTTGGAAACTTTCATGAATTATTTTGATTAAAAAAAAATAAATTATCAACGTATCTAGGGTTGAGAAGGCTTTTTTTTTTTGTGTGTGTGTTATTCGAAGGTGGTGGGTTCAAGCCAAGTTGATAACCCCCCCCAATTTTTTTTTTTTTTTTTGTCAGAAGGTCTTGAAGGATGTGACAAATTAATTGTATTTCCTGAAATTTTATAGAAAAATAAAATTGTGATTTTTGTTTAAAGTTTGTTAGAGAAAAATGGTGGGTGCAAATTCTTTTACGTTTTTAATGCACATTTTGATTTGAGGATTGCCTCAGCTTGGTTGTTTGAACCCTGTTAGAGGATTTGAGTAGATGATATAAAAGAAATTTTATATTTCAACATTTCCATGAATAGTTTAACCCTTTACCACACAAATCCCAACTTTTAATGACTCTGAGAAAGAAGTCTTTTGAAAACATTGTGGGAAAAGGAGAAAATGCTGGTAACCAGCTTTTTCTCCTTTTCCCACAATGTTTTGAAACCTTTCAGAAACAAATGCAATAATTTTAGCCACATTTAATTTTTCGTCTGCAAATGCTTTCAATTTGGACTGGTCCGAAATATTGTCGTTTGGTAAAGAGTTGAACTGGTTTTCCACAGGTCATTAAATGCCAGTAAAGCAATTCTCTTCAAAGATAGGAAGATGTCATTCAGCCCAGTTTGAAAAAAAAAAAATATATATATATATATATATATCTGAGCCATGCTTTGTCAGAAGGGGGCATAATGCATCTCTGTGATGCACTTTACAGAGCAAGTCATCACATAATTATGGATCCATTAAGTCCATTTTGTCCAACAACCAACTGAATCATTAGGGTACACTGGTCGTTAGAAATACAGAAAACTGACCAAAAGCAAAGAGTTTCAGCCTGGGTTAGCCAGCGCAGACTGTGCAGGCTGACCTGGGTCAATACTTTTTGCAAGTATATTTAGCCTCCTTTTCACAGAGCATGGCTCATTTTCATATTTTGTGCAAAAACTTGAAAAGACAGAATACAAAAAATTATTTACCTTGTCCTGCTCTATCTTTGCAGATGTAGCGAATGCAGCCGTATGATTTCTTCAACAGAATGCTCAGTTACAGATGCTGAAATTTTGCTGATGACAACAAAGGTAATATATCCTTGTGTACTGAGTATATGTTCCATTTCTAACTTGTGTCCACTGCTCATAAAAGCTAGCTACTGTTAGTATGAATTGATCTTGTGTTTTACCCTTTGCTACCTCATCCAGACTTTTAACAACACTGAGAAAAGAAAGCTTTGGAAAACATTTTGGGAAAAGGAGAAAATACTGGTAACCAGCATTTTCTCCTTTTCCCAACAATGTTTTCTACCCACCCCAAAACAAACTGCAATTTTTTTAGACATATTTATTGTTGTTTGCGAATGCTTTCATTTCGGACAAGTCTAAAATTTTGTTGTTTGGTAAAGAGTTAGGAAAGCCAAATTTCAAATGTAAAGAGTATTACAGTGACACCATGCAGACAAAAAAAAGGACAAAAAATGTGTATTGGATAAAAATTTTTGATGAACAGATGAAACCAGGGCGTTAGTTTTTTTCATGGCTATGATTGAAATGCTCACGATTTTCTTCTATTTCAACATTAACTTACAATTTTTTTCTGATGTAATAAATGAATTAGGGCTTACCTGTAGTGGAATGAAGAAAATTGATCAATTAGTAATGGGGGATAGTTGTGATACGCATTCAAAGGTTAACGGTCTAATTCATTGAAGAGAAATACATGTAGATGTATAGGGGTGTGACCTTTCCTCCTTTCAGAGGGTTTCCTCCCTTTGAACCTCGAACTGTAAATTCAAATTGTCCCAGCTCAGGAGGATCTGCACAGAAAATACCAGTAGGTATTTATTGAAGTGGGGGGGGCGGGGGCAGGGAATTTTCTGCCTCTCTCATATTTCATCATTTACACCCTTGGATATACAAGATGGAGAGGTTGAAATATGTTTTGTTGTATATTTTAACAGCCGTTAGAAGAAGGCCAAAAGACAGACGGCTTCTGGTTGAAGGTCTGCTTGAAGGAAATCAATGCCAAGACAAAGGATGTAGATAAAAAGATGCTTGCTTTGAAGAAAAATATTGAAGATGCAAAGGTAGTGTAATGTTCTAATCTTTTTGATTTAAAAAAATAGTATGACTACTTACAGCTCAATAGTCCCAGGTAGCTTGGAAACCTCTTCAACATTACAGTTCTGTAAGGTAATCGAGTTTGGCAGGATACCTGCTTTTTAGCTCCTCTGGCCAAAGGGGTCAAAAGTTTATCATATGCTTATATGGTAAAAACTTTTGAAAAAAAAATCCTTTTGTTCCTCTAACCCTATGTACTAGGGCTACCAGGTTTTGCATGTAGCTTCATGTAGTGGATCGCTACCAAGTCTGTTCGGAATTCAGCCCTGGGGACAGAATTGACCCTAGCCCACGGGTCACACTTTTTTTCAGGTGCTTTGTACTGTGGAAACTTAAGATATCTTCCTTTTTATAACCATTTGGCCTCAACCTGTATTAGTTGATCTGTAGTTTTATCTTGTGGACCTCTTCCAGGATTCAACTAATTATAGATCTCTGGTCAAAAATTGCCCTGCCCTTGGGGGTTACAACTTTCATAGTAGCTTTTTTAAAAAAAAACTTCAACAATCTGTAGGTCATCTAGTCAAAGTACTCTTTGTCAGAGATAATTGATATTTGGTGTGAGTAAAGCTCGATTAGACCCGCTTGTATCATTAACATCATCTTTGCATGTGAGAAAGATTAATTTTTTGGTTTTTTTTTTTGGGGGGGGGGGTGCTAAGCTGATTTTCTCTACAAAATTATATTGCACTACAGATTTCTTACAGTTTGATGACTGTTGTTGATATTTACATGAATTACACAATTATTAAGCAGTGGAGCGATACAGGCCATCCTGGCCCTATTGTTGTTAATTCATTACCATGCAGATACAACTGATATAACTGCCCCAATGAGAAGTTCAAGCTCAAGTAACCTGTGTAACTCTTTACAAAACAACAAAATTTTAGATTTGTACAAATTCATGGCATTTGTCGACGACGACATAAATGTTACTCAAAAATTTAAGTTAGTTATGGTCCAGAGGCATTATACATTAACCTTTTACCACACAACCCCAACTTTTAAGCCTTAAAGTGCTGGAACCAACTAGACTTGTTTTTGCTGACAGTGTAGATCAAGATCAGACTGCACAGAACGTGCAGTCTGATCTTTGATCTACACTGTCGGCTACTTCATTACATTTTCTGGCTAAAACAACCATGAAATGACAATATTTTGGATGTTTTTCTTCATCGAAAAGGTCCATTTCATAACTTCAGCACTGTAAGGGTTAACGACCCCATGGAAAAAGACTTTTGAAAACATCAAGGGAGAAGGAGAAAATGCTGGTAACCAGCATTTTCTCCTTTTCCCAAAATGTTTTGTACCCTTTCATAAAAAAGATGACGAAGAATGATCAAAGATAACTGTTGGACATTTAGCTGGAAATCTTCAGTCCAAATCCTCCCTTTTCTCAACATTGTTTACCAAATCATTTGAGATGTTTGTTTTCTTTCCTTTAAATATTTCTCGGCTAGTAGTGTTTCTAAACTAGAAAGCATGAGGTGAATATGAGAAAAAGGTGACATTTTTCATGTATTAATAAATGTTTTCTGTTTCAGGAAAGTCTGGAAAAAGAAGTGGATGTGCTAAAAACACTTTTAACAAATCACCACAAACTTATGTCTGATGTTAGAGCCATTCTTAAAAGTTTAGCCAAGGTGAATACATGTACTTTACTTCAAACAGTAACAGAGTTCGTTTCTAGAAAAATTGGATTTTTATGCCACACCGTTTCCAGTATGGGCTGGGGGATACAGTACAACTTCTCTTTGTATATGCATCAAATATATACAAAAAATGGTTTCTGTTTGTTACCTTATGAGTATGGTGTGTTGGATTCATATTAATACATGGAATCTATATGAACCATGCTCTGTGAAAAGGGGGCTTAATGCATCTGCGAAAGGTATCGACCCAGGTGAGCCTGTGCAATCCTAGCAGGCTGACCTGGGCCGAAATTTTTCGCTAGTTTATTTTCAGTATGTCCAAGGACCATTCTACCTCATGATGAAATCGGTTGTTAAAAAGAGTGGCTGATATGGATCCATAGTTAACTGATATTTTGCCCTGGTATAATGCATGCCAGATCACTGCTCATATGCTCATAAAGATTTGTCAAGTTTGATTTCGGATAAATTCCACCAATACTAGGGTGTTGTGGCCATCTTTTTAAACTTTTTTTTTTTGAGGGGGGGGGGGGGGAAGCAAAGTCCTGGTTTCTGTTTGTTATATTTTGAATACATTAGGGTATCAAATTCACGCTGGTGCCTTCTGCATTATGAAACTTGATGATGTTGGCATTATATACTTGGGATGTGTAAGTTTGACTACAAAATAAACGTTTTCTTTGTTTACATATTTCATGGAACCTTGATTCTGCCTTTTACATCATAAAAAGTCTGTTTCTATAAACCTAGATATTCTACAAGAATCAGGGCCTGGTTTCAAGAAAAAACTGAAGTCTATTATTTTACTCAAATCTTCAAACAGACTTATTTTCAGACTTAGGTTGAGTTTGTTATTCCTGACACATTTCACTAACATTTACAGACTTACGTAACATACTCGAGTCCTGTTTCGGACTTGGCAAAATAATGGACTTAAGTCCAATAATTGACTAAAGTCCATTTATTTTCCTTAGTCTGAAACATGATGTCAACTAAGAATTTGAGAACCTTACTACTGTCTGTTTATGTTGCTGAAATGTGTCTAAAATAACAAACTCGAGTCAGAACCAGGGACCGATAGTACATTTGAGTAAAATAAGAGACTTAAGTTTATTCGTTGAAACCGGGGCCTGTACCTTCTTACTCAAGTCACGAGGCAGGCACATCCATGTCTTACAGACACATTTCTGGTTTCCTTTCTTGGAATGAAACAATATTCATAAATATCCTCACTATAATAAAGCACTAAACCGGTTGAAAATAATAGATGATTTTTCATAAATTCAAAACACTATAGTAGTCATGCAGAGTACCTTAGTTTTTTATCCCTTTACCGAATGGTCCCATGAGTTTAGGACCATAGGGGTGGGATTACTTTTCAAACCATTTTGGGAAAAGGAGTAAATGCTTGTAACCAGCATTTTCTTCTTTTCCAACAATGTTTTCTGTCCATTCAAAGACACATACCATCATTTGAGCTAGGTTTAAGGTCATCAGCAAATGCTTTCATCATGGACACAACAAAAGTATTCTCTCTTTACCATGCAACAAAATTTTTGCACTTGTCAAAATTTAAAATACTTGCTGTTGACAAATTCAAGGTGGCTCAAATAATGAAACTTGCATTGAATTGAGTAGAAAGCATTGTGGGAAAAGGAGAAAATGCTGGTTACCAGCATTTTCTCCATTTCCCATAATGTTTGCAAAAGCTTTCTTTCTCAGGGGTTTTAAAACTCTGGATTCTATAGCAGTGGGTTTATTTACCTGTATTTCTGGTTTCAGCAAGAAGAAGTAGAGCATGGGGAGCAGGTTAACATTGGGGGTATCCGAGAGTACATGAGTTTATACAAGAAGTTCTCGGAGACAATGAACACGTTTCTGAAGATGATCATCAGTGAAGACTTTACCTCCGATAGTCTACTGGAAACCAAGTCACTTCTAGAGGCATTACTGCACATTATACCCTCGTAAGGATAAGAAATTCCTCGCTTTAACCCTTTTCCTTGCAATGTTGTGTTTTGACTACCCTTAGGGAGGTTGTGTATGAAAACGGTGATCGGCTTTGTATACTTTTTCCACAAAATTTTTCTATTCTTTCAAGAAAATGCTGGTAACCATCATTTCCTCCTGTTCCAACGATGTTTTTCCACCCTTTCAAAGAGAAATTCCATCTTTTCACCTATGTTAACTCTTTACCAAAAGACAAAATGTTGGACTGGACCAAATTGAAAGCATTTGCAGACGACAATTAAATTTGGCTCAAATAATGGTTTTTGTCTCTGAAAGGGGAGAAAACATTGGTTACCAGCATTTTCTCCTTTTTCCACAATGTTTTCAAAAGCCTTCTTTCTCAAGGTCGTTAAAACTAGGGATTGTTTGGTGAAGGGTTAATTTTGTCACTGCCACTGCCTTCAATTTTGATGAGTCTAAAATTTTGTCAACATTAAGGGTTAAAGATGGATTGGAAGCCTAACTGTTTTTTCATACTGTAAATTGGATATCATTGCGGGTCTAAAATTTCACGAATTGCAAAGTACAGACTTGCATATGTTTTAACTGCAACAGACAAAATAATTTATTACATGTGTTCATTTGAATAAATCTCAATTTTTACATCAGTGAAAAGTCTATAATCGGCAGTCTTAACCGCCACTCTGCTAGTTTCATGGTGAACTTGCTTGAAAAAAGGCACTCATTGATGTTGACAAGGGTCCCTGTCAATCCCTCGCATTGACCCGGTGTCTAGGTTAACCCTTTACCACACGATCCCGACTTTCAACGACCCTGAGAACGAGGCCTTTTCAAAACATTGTGGGAAAAGGAGAAAATGCTGGTAACCAGCATTTTCTCCTTTTCCCACAATGTTTTCTAACCTATCAATGACAAATTTCATCACTTGGGCTACATTTAATTTGTCGTCTGCAAGTGCTTTCAGTTTGGACAAGTCTGAAATTGTCGTTTGGTAAAGAGTTAAATATACTTTTATGTACCGTAGCTTAAGGTTTTGCTGGCGAATGTTTCATGATTTTTATCCAGAAGTTAAAACCGCAGAAATTTCTACAACACGAACAGTACTGACATTACAGTATCTAGGATGAGTACTGACATTACAGTATCTAGGATGAGTACTGACATTACAGTATCTGGGATGAGTACTGACATTACAGTATCTAGGATGAGTACTGACATTACAGTATCTGGGATGAGTACTGACATTACAGTATCTGGGATGAGTACTGACATTACAGTATCTGGGATGAGTACTGACATTACAGTATCTAGGATGAGTACTGACATTACAGTATCTAGGATGAGTGCTGACATTACAGTATCTGGGATGAGTACTGACATTACAGTATCTGGGATGAGTACTGACATTACAGTATCTAGGATGAGTACTGACATTACAGTATCTAGGATCAGTACTGACATTACAGTATCTAGGATAAGTACTGACATTACAGTATCTAGGATCAGTACTGACATTACAGTATCTAGGATGAGATTTACAGGACCACTGTGGTCTTCTTGCACATGTTCTCTTTTTTTTGTTTCAGTGTGTATGAAGATTTAATCAGATTGGCCCCTCCTCTCATCAGTGTGAAGGAAGATACAGAAAATCCAAATCCACATAGTTTCAGTTCAGGTCAGTCTATTTGACCAACATGTTTGTGATGAGTACAAGATTTAAATGCAATTATATAAAAGTCAGTGGATTGAATCAAGTACCTCTTCAGTTTACTGCCTTTTTTTTGTTGAAAGCTTCTTGGAAAATGTGTAATGGATATGGTGTAGTGCTGTGTTACATGGTTGTTTCATACCCAAAAATTCGCTTCAACTGAGTGTGTTAGTGATCAAAATACAGCTATGTCACACATTCTAGGCCAGAATAGTTTATATTTTTGACAGACAATCGGACAGATATAATTTACCAAACAATCCTGTGTTTTAATGATACAGGGGAAAAAGGTATTTACTCCTTTTCCCACATGTTTTCTACTTGTTTAACTCATTACCAAACAACAAAATTTTAGACCGATCCAAATCGAAAGCATTTGCTGACAACAAATCAAATGATTGGGTTTATCTCAGAAAGGGCAGAAGTCATAATGGGAAAAGGAGAAAGTGCTGGTTACCTGCATTTTCTCTTTTTCCCACAATGTTTTCGAAAGCCTTCTCCTCCAGTGTTGTTAAAACTCTGGATTGTGTGGTAAAGGGTTAAGGACAAACCACAATATTTGAGCTTGTTCAATTTCTTTTTTGCAAATGCTTAAAATATGGATGAGTCAAAAATTTTTTGGTAAAATGATAAATCTCTTAGGAAATGGCAACACTGACACATATATATCGAGAAATTGATTGCCAGTGGCCACTAAGAAGGGATGTCTGTGTATAATAGAATTTTGGAACTCTTTTTGAAGCTGTCCTTGAAAGATTAACCCTTTACCGCACAATCTTGAGTTTGAATGACCCCAAGGGAAGAAGGCTTTAGAAAACACTGTTGGAAAAAGGAGAAAATGCTAGATACCAGCATTTTCTCCTTTTCAAACAATGTTTTTCTATTCTTTCAGGGGTAATTCCCATCATTTGAGCTATATGTAATATGCTGTCTGCAAGAACTTTCAATATGGAACAGTCTTAAACTTTTTTGACTAGTTAATACAACAGAATTTTAGACCTGTCTAAATTGGAAACAGTTGCCAATAACAAAACAAATTGGCTTGGAAATTGCAATTTGTGCTTGGAAAGGCAGAAAACATTGTGGGAAAAGAAGAAAATGCTGGTTATCAGCATTTTCTCATTTTCCCACAATGTTTTTAAAAGGTCTCTTCCTCAGGGTTGTGAAAACACAGGATTGTTTGGTAAAGAGTTAAGGCAACAGATTTTATGTACCATTTGTTTTTTAGTGGTGAAAAAGTCTGGCCAGTCGGGAGATGATGACCAACAGTTCCGTCGTCCTTCGTTGCTACACCGAGAAATGCTGACAGGCACTCCGCCGACTGGAAGTCCACAGACAGCAGGAAATAACATGAAAACTGTTGCAGTATCCAGTGAGTTAACCATTACTATAAGACTTTGAGTTCTAACAATCTTAACAGAGAAGGCTATTTTTCCTTTTCCCAGAATGTGTTCTGTCCTGTCACTTTCAATTTGTTGTCTGCAAATGCTTTCAGTTTGATCCAGTCCCAAAGTTTTTTGTTTTGTAAAGAGTTAACCCTTTACCACACAATCCCAACTTTTAAAGACCATGAGGAAGAAGGCCTTTTGAAAACATTGTAGGAAAAGGAGAAAATGCTGGTAACCAGCATTTTCTCCTTTTCCCACAATGTTTTCTATCATATCAGGGACAAATAATATCTTGAGCCACTTTTAATTTTTCGTCTGCAAAGTGCTTTCAGTTTGGACAAGCCTAGAATATTGTTGTTTGGTAAAGAGTCAAGTATAAATTTACCAGACCACTAAATTTTAGACTTGTCCTCATTGCACACATCTTTGGATCACAAAGAGAATGTAGCTATTATAATGGGGTTTCGGGTTTGAAAGGGTAGAATAATTATGGGAATCGTTTTGAAAGGGCAAAAGACATTGTAGGAAAGGGAGAAAATGCTGGTTACTAGCATTTTCTCCTTTTCCAATAAAGTTTTCAAAAACCTTTATTGTTGGGGTTGTTAAACAAAATGATAATGTTGTGAAATGTTAACCCTTTACCGCACAGTGCTGCCTGGGAAAGAAACCTATTGAAAAAATTGTGGGAAATGGAGAAAATGCTGGTAACCAGCATTTTCTCCTTTTCCCACAATGTTTTCTGTCCTATCAAAGGAAAATTGCAACAATTGAGCCACACTGAAATTGTCGTCTGCAAATACATTTAATTTGGACAAGAATAAGATTTTGTTGTCTGGTAAAGGGTCAATTAGCACAAGCGACTCAAAAGATAATTTGTAATTTGAGAATGTGTAAGACATAGAGGGAAACAGAGCAATCAGTTGTAATTAGTAACTGCTTCTTTTCCTACTGTGTAAGATGAGCAGATGACAAATGATATGCTAAAATCATAGAGTTATGTTTAGAAAAAAACTGAAAATATTTTGGGAGAAAAATAGAAAATGCTGGGTTACCACCATTTTCTCCTATTCCTATAATGTTTTCCTTGGGATCCTTGAAACAATTGATTGTTGGGGAAAGGGTTAAAGGCTTGAAATTGTCTCTGAAGTAGTAGAAAACATTGTGCAAGAAGGAAAAAATGTTGATTGTCATAAAAACACAGGATTGTTTGTTAAAAGGTTAAGAGCCACTTAAGGAGAGAGATGAAAGCGCCTTTTAACCCTTAAGCTGCTAAGCTTGACTGACTGGCCTTTTGCGGACAGTGTAGATCAAGATCAGACTGCACAGAACGTCTGATCTTGGATCTACACTGTCCAATAAGGAGACATTTTTCCCCAAAACATACCTTTGAAATGGCAAAATTTGGGTTTTTACTTGGGCTTGAAAATTTCATTTCACTTATATAGCAGGTTAAGGATTAAGGACATTATTACAGAGGAAAGTGATTTTTTTTTTGTATGATCTTTCAGACAGCCATCTAATTTTCAAGTTCTTTTCTTTCTCCTTTCAGCTCCAGTTAAAAGGTCTGAGAAGATTGCTAGAGATCCTAGAACTGGAAAAGGTAATTGCTGGCCCTTTTAACCCTTTACCACACAATCCTGACTTTTAAAGACCCTAATCCGATAGCTCAGTTGGTAGTGTACAGGACTTGAGAACAAGGGGTTGCTGGTCCCATCCCTTGCTGAGCCAATTTCTTTCCGAGGGTTGATGACAGTCCTTGCGACAGGATTCATTCCTCTCTCACCGCTGACCATTGTTTCAACAATGGTTATGTGGGAAAGTAGCCAGTGGCTTGGAAATAATATTGTGCGTAGTAATGGTAAAAGAAACTCCAGGAAAGCATGGATAGGTGCACTGGCAGCCGCGATATAACTGAAATGATGTTAAAAACGGCATTAAACACCACACAATCAATTAATCATTAAAGACCCTATGGAAGAAGGCTATTGAAAACATTTCTTCTTTCCCCACATTGTTTTTCTAACTTTCTTTAAACAAATTAAACTGTTTCAGTCACATTTATGTTGCTGTCTGCAAATACTTTCAATTTGGACAAGGGTAAAATTTGTTCTGTGTGGGTAAGAGTTTTCTCTGTACCAAATGACAAAATTTGACTCTTATCCTGCTGAATTAAAGGAATGAAACTTTCAAGCTGACAGTAAAACACCAAATTTTCCTTATTCAAAGGTATTTCGGAAGAGAGATATATCCTTATTGGACAGTGTAGATCCAAGATCAGACTGCACCTTCTGTGCAGTCTGATCTTGATCTACACTGTCTGCAAAAGGTCAGTGAGTGGCACTTATCAGCCTAAGGGTTAAGACTGGACCATATTGAAAGTATTTCCAAACAATTGATTAAATGTGGCTCAAATGATGGAATTTATGTCTAATTGAGTAGAAAACATCGTGGGAAAAGGAGAAAATGCTGGTTACCAGGATTTTCTCCTTTTCCTACAATGTTTTCAAAAGTTTTATTCTTTTGGGTTGTTTGAACTTTGAATCATGTGGTAAAGGGTTAAATTTCTTTGTGTCTGTCGCCCATCATATTATGTTCCTTTGATCTGTAGAGCGCTGGCTCTTTCATTATTAAATGAATTGAAGGTCTCTATTTATGGAAGCTGGAAACAATTTTCTATTCAGTTTTATGTATAGCGAAGACATAGGAAACAGACAGTGTAGACCAAAGATTAGCAGGCACTTTTGCCATATTTAAAGGCCACTTAACCTTTTACCACACAACAAACTTTTAGGCATGTCCGCATTGAATGTTTGTAGTTTGAAATCTGGTCATGTCTGGTCAAAAAGTAGGTCACTGGGCCAAATCTTAGAAAAACCTTGTGAGTACTATAGAGGCCATATTTTCAGCCCGATAGTCGTGAAACTTGTCCAGAATGTTTGTCATGATAAAATCTAGTAGAAGTGGAAAATTGGGTCCCACCAGGTGAAAAAGAAGGTTATTAGGACAAACCTTAGAAAAATCTTGTTTGCACTTTAGAGTCCATATTTTCAGCTCTCTACTGATGAAAACTGAACAGATGGTTTGTCAAGATGATATATCAGACAAGTTCAAAATTGGGTCATGTTGGGTCAAAAAGTACCATAGGTCACCAGGCAAAATCTTAGAAAATCTTGTGTAAAGTCTTTAGGCCTTATTTTCCCTCTGATACTCATGAAACATTGTTAGAATGTTTGTCTTAATGATATCTCTGAAAAATTCAAAAATAGGACAAGTGGGCCAAAAAGTAGGTTACTTACACTCACATGTTTTATATCATCACAACCAGGATCTCTTCAGCTTTATCAATCCTAGATGACTTTACTCAGGTGAGCACTTTGGGGCCAGTGGCCCTCTTGTTCCTTAGGGTATCATGCTATTTGATGGGCCCATCTAAAGGTTTTAGGAGAAGCATTTAAATGAAAAAAAAAAGTTAAAGCTGTTTTATAATAGATTTTTTTTTTTAAGCATGTAACATTATAAGTATCATGACTCAAAGTGTTGGTTACCTTTGAGCTTAAATAGTTCAGAGTAGATGAAAGAAGTATGAAAAAAAATGCAAAAAAAACCAATATTTACCATCAACTCTTTACCACACATCAAAGCTTTAGACCCATCCAAATTCAAAGCATTTGCAGTGGACAATTTCAATGTGGCTCAGATGATGAAACTTGCCTTAAATTGAGTTGAAAACATTGTGGAAAAAGGAGAAAATGCTGGTTACCAGCATTTTCTCCTTTTCCCACAATGTTTTCAAAAGGCTTCTTCCTAAGGGTTGTTAAAAGTTGGCATTGTGTGGTAAAGAGTTAAGCATACAGGCAGTGACCGAAAAAAGCTATTTTTTGCTCTATTTGCAACAAATTAAATCTAGGTGTCCCTTTGATAGCAGTATATGTAATATGACCTTCTACAGTTTTCATTTTCAGATAATATTGTTAGGGACTGCACTACCATCTGACTTTTTCCCAAACAATCCAGAATTTAAAAAACCGTAATGAAAAAAGACTTTTGATAACATTGTGGGCAAAGGAGAAAATGCAGGTAATCAGCACCACCATATTGTCTCAGAAATGGTAGAAAACATTATGAGAAATGGAAGAATGCTGGTTACCAGCATTTTCTCTTTTTCCCACAATGTTTTAAACCTTTACCAAACAATCCCGTGTTTTCATGTCCCCGAGGATGAGGCCTCTTGAAAACATTGTGGGAAAAGGAGAAAACGCTGGTTACCAGCATTTTCTCCTTTTCTCACAGTGTTTTCTACCGTTCCCAAAACAAAATTCAAATTTTCAGTCACATTTATTTTGTCGTCTGCAAATGCTTTCAATTTAGACTAGTATAGAATTTTGTCGGTTGGTAAAGTGTTAGAGTTTTCTTCTTGCGTGTCATTAAAACTCGGGGTAAAGTGGTGAAGTGGTATTGCACTGATCAACTTCTTTTTTTTCTTGTTACCTCAGCCATTCAAGAACGCAATACATATGCAGTTGGTGTATGGAGGCGTGTGAAGATGAAGCTAGATGGACGGGACCCAGATCAAAACAAGCGTCTTTCTGTTGCCGAACAAGTAACGTCTGCCTTTTGTTTTATCATGGTATCCGAGGGGTGGACTAAATCTTTAAACAGTTTTAATGACGCAGTCCAACGGATTTGTGCCAAACTCTAAACTCCGTAGAACTGTCCTGGTATGGTTCTCTGTAAACATTTGAAAAAAAGTTCAAATCCCTGAAGTACTTCAGCTGCCATGGGCCAAAAAGAAGATGAAGAAATAAAGAAAACAAAACAAAAAAACTTTAAAAAGTTTACATCCAAACATTGGATTTCTCAACCCTTAGGCCTACCTATTTGATCATTGTCTTGATACAATTGATACAATTTTGATCCAGTAAAACTATGCCCAATTGGGGTTGTGGCCTATTTTTATTTTCTTAACTCCTTACCAAACGACATGATTTTAGACTGGTCCAAATTGAAAGCATTTGCAGATGACTAATGTGGTTGAAAAATTGAAATTGGTGTTGGGAAGGGTAGAAAACATTGTGGAAAAAGGAGAAAATGCTGGTTATCAGCATTTTCTCCTTTTCCTACAAGATTTTTAAAAGGCTTCTTTCACAGGGGCGTTGTCGGGATTGTGTGGTAAAGAGTTAATGTGATCATAATTGCATTCAATGGAAATTCTTCCTGTCAAAATTTATTAATAGGAATTTATCTCTTTCTGGCATGAGTTTCCCCATTTTGATATTTTACCTCAGCTATTTTTGGAGAAAATGTTGAGGTATCGTCATAGCCCTGGCACTTTCGTCTGAGTCGTCGTTTTATAAAAAACTTTGACATTTTGTAATATCTCTGGTATTATCAAAGATTGTTAACTATCAAAAGGGGAATGTATACAACAAGAGCAAGTAACTATAAAAGTATAAATTATGAGACAGTTATACACCTTTTTTTATTTATTTAAAATTTTCACTGAAAATCAAGTAACCACAGCCAAGTGTTTGCACATGCATGTGGTGCTGTTGTTTAAAGAATCTTGATCTGGTCCCTTTGAGTGCCATATTCCCTCACTATGACCTGTTGTGCAATATTTGAAAATCTTCTGTCTCATTTAAAAGGCATTTAGAATGACAGTTGCTATCTGGATTTCTTGACAGGAGCTAAACCCTTTCCAAAATGATGAGTTCTTACTCTTTACAGTTTAACTCTTTACCAGACTGCAAAATTTTAAACTTGTCTAATTTGAAAGCATTTGCAGGCAACAAATTAAATGTTGGTAAAATGTTAGAAGTTTTCTCGGTAAGGGTAAAAACCATTGTGGGAAAAGGAGAAAATGCTGATTACCAGCATTTTCTCCTTTTCCCACATTGATTTCAAAAGGTGTCTTCCCAAGGGTCATTAAATCAAGGATTGTATGGTAAAGGGTTAAAACAGCAAATCATATGGCAGACATTGGCATTTCTTATTTTTGACATGGCAATTTTTAGCACCATAGACCAAAAAAAGTGTGGCTGTTGGGGACAGCATAGCTCAAGATCAGACTGCACAGAACATGCAGTCTAATCTTGAATCTATACCGGCAGCTTATGGGGTCAAGTCTATACTAAGATAAGCCTGTTTGTAATTTATGTGGATTGTATATTTAACCGGTAAAGAAGTTGACTTTATTTAGTTGATGCTGAAAGAGTTTACCCTTCCCACACTTTCCATGTTTTAATGACTCTGAAGAAGAAGCCTTATAAAAACATTGTTAGAAAAAGAGAAAATGCTAGTAACCAGCATTTTCTCCTTTTCACACTATGTTTTCTACTCTAACAAAAAACAGAGATTCATCATTTGAGCCACACTTAATTTTGTCAATTGAAAATGCTTTCAATTTGGTCGAGTCCAAAATTTTGTAGCCTAGTGATGAGTTGATAGTCTTCATATCAAATACTTTAGTGAAGATTTTTTTCTACGAAATAGATAATTTTCAAGATCATTTTTTCTCAGGTTGACTATGTCATCAAAGATGCAACCAACCTTGATAATCTAGCTGTCCTGTACGAAGGCTGGACACCATGGGTTTGAAGTGGACAACTTCACACACGAAGGCTTACATCTAAAAACTCGGTACCCATAGAGGTGTCAATAATACTGACAGATGGGGTGCTGATCATCGCTGGATCACTGTAGAAAGAAGAAAGGAAAAAACCATCATAGCTATCTACAGTCTCTCGGCCCGGCCAGAGGGCTTTTATATGAGAGTTTAGCTGATGGATGGTGATAATGTTGAAGAAGATTTCCACCAATGTTTTGAGTTGCTGATATTATAAACACTTTGAGGGAAAGAACTGCATATTGGAAATCAATTTTGTATTTGTGTACTATATGTGTATGGAGAAAAACAAAATTCAAGATGGAAACAAAAGATTGTTTGCATAAAGGAATGTTGTCAGAGATTTTGCAGACATACTGAGTTGTCAGTGAAAATTTCTCAGATTTAATGCGTTTGTATAAAGCTGTTTTCATGTCTTTGTAAATTTTACTAGAGGGATATTGAATCATTACAATTAAATCATTACAGTTACCTAAATTTAGATGAACTGGGTTAGAATAAATGTGCAAGAGGGTTCCATTTACTTTCAGTGAATGAGCAATCAAAGTTTGACCAATGAATTCATAGGTATGACAAGCTGCCTTCTTGTGAGGAATTTTCTTATAGTTTTATTTTCCTTTGTTTCCTGAGAAAAAGCCAAACTTCAAGATAACTTCTAAAGAAATATCTTTATTCAGTGCTTTTCCTTGACTCTTTACCACACAATGTGATTTTTAGCTTGTCCAATTTGAAAGCATGTGCAGACAACAAATATAACTCAAAAGATGGAAATTGCCTGAGTAAGGGCAGAAAACACTGTGGTTATCAGCATTTTCTTCTTTTCTCACAATGTTTGTAAAAGCCTTCCTAACCAGGGTGGTTAAACTCAATATTGTGTGGTAAAGAGTTCTAATAAAGCCTTTGATAATTACTAGACAAAAGATAACTTGGTGGTATGTAGTAATGAAAAATTTTCGACCCTTAAACATTTTGAAAGTATTTAAGACATTTTGGACATTAAAGGCAATAAGAATAAAGTATGTATAGCTATATAAAAAACTACTACTTTTATTTATCTGTAAACTGTTCTTTGTACAGAAATTACTCTCTAAATGCTATGTAAATAGCATGTTTTTAGCTCACCTTAGCACACCGTGCTAAAGGTGAGCTATTGTGATCGCCCTATGTCCGGCGTCCGGCGTCCGTCAACAATTTCTTCAAACATCATCTTCTCCTAAACCACAGGGCCAATCTTGATGAAACTTGGCAGCGATGTTCCTTGGGTGAAGCTCTACCAAAATTGTTCAAAGAATTGATTTCCACCCACAACTCTGGTTGCCATGGCAACAAAAAGGGAAAAAAAGCAAAATCTTTGAAAATCTTCTTCTCTGAAACTAGAAGGCGCAGAGCTTTGATTTTTAGCTCCACTGGCCAAAGGCCAGCGGGCTTATGTCATGGCCCGGTGTCCGTCGTGCGTCCGTCTGTCCGTCCGTCCGTCCGGTCGTCCGTCCGTCCGTCCGTGCGTTAACTTTTATTTCAAACATCTTCTTCTCTGAAACTACCCATCCGATTTTCACGAAACTTCACAGAAATGATCCTGACATGGTCCTCTTCAGAATTTCTTGAAAGAATTTGATTCCTTCAAAAACTCTGGTTGCCATGGCAACAAAACTGAAAAATATTGGAAATCTTTAAAAATCTTCTTGTCTGAAACCATAAGGCATAGGGCTACCAAATTTGGCATGTAGCTTTATGTAGTAGACCTCTATCAAGTTTCTTCAAATTATAGCCCTGGGGTCAAAATTGGCTATGCCCCAGGGGTCACAAGTTTTACATAGGCTTATATAGAGAAAACTTTAAAAATCTTCTTGTCTGAAACCATAAGGCATAGGGCTACCAAATTTGGCATGTAGCTTTATGTAGTAGACCTCTATCATGTTTCTTGAAATTATAGCCCTGGGGTCAAAATTGGCTCTTCCCCAGGGGTCACAAGTTTTACATAGGCTTATATAGAGAAAACTTTAAAAATCTTCTTGTCTGAAACCATAAGGCATAGGGCTACCAAATTTGGCATGTAGCTTTATGTAGTAGACCTCTATCATGTTTCTTGAAATTATAGCCCTGGGGTCAAAATTGGCTCTTCCCCAGGGGTCACAAGTTTTATACGTAGGCTTATATAGAGAAAACTTTAAATATCTTCTTGTCTGAAACCATAAGGCCTAGAGCTACCAAATTTGGCATTTAGCTTGATCTAGTTGGAGTCTACCAAAAGTGCCCAAAGTATAGTCCTGGGGTCAATTTGGCCTCATACTTAGAGGGGGGGGGGTTCACAAGATTTACATAGGCTTACATAGGGAAAACTTTTAAATCTTGGTGTACATAGCCATAAGGCTTAGGCTACCAAATTTTGCATATAATTATAGCATTATTTAGTGGACAGTTACAAAGAGGGCCCAAGTTACAGCTCTAGGATCAAGTTTGGCCCTGCACCAGGGATCACAAGTTTTACATGGGTTTATGGAGTGAAAAGTTCAGAAACCATCTTGTTACCAGCCATAAGGCCAAGAACTCCCACATTTGGCATGTTATTCTTCTAATACAATATTCCCCATTTAGTCAGACTGTAGCCATGAGGTCATAGTTTTATAAGGGCTTATATAGTGAAGACTTTTTTCGTGGTTTATATTTATAAGCCAGTGGAGCGATACAGGGCCATCATGGCCCTCTTGTTGGTATGTAGCTTCTCCTAGTAGACCTCTACCAAGTTTGTTCATTTGATGCCCCTGGGGTCAAAACTGGCCCCGCCCCAGGGGTCACAAGTTTGAGCATAGTCACAAAGAAGGAAAACTTTAAAAATCTTCTTCTGTAAAACTAGAAGGCATAGAGCTTTGATATTTGGCATGAAGCATCTCCTAGTGGACCTCTACCAAGTTTGTTCATATGATGCCCTTGGGGTCAAAACTTGCCCTGCCCTGGGGGTCACAAGTTCGAACATAGGAACAAAGAGGTAAAACTTTAAAAATCATCTTCTCTGAAACTGGAAGGCGTAGAGCTTTGATATTTGGTATGTAGCATTGCCTAGTGGACCTCTACCAAGTTTGTTCATATGATGCCCCTGGGGTCAAAACTGGCCCCGCCTGGGAGGTCACAAGTTTGAGCATAGTATCAAAGAAGGAAAACTTTAAAAATCTTCATCTCTGAAACTTGAAGGTGTAGAGCTTTGATATTTGGCATGTAGCATCTCCTAGTGGACCTCTACCAAGTTTGTTCATATGATGCCCCTGGGGTCAAAACTGGCCCTGCCCTGGGGGTCACAATTTCCAACATAGGAACAAAGAAGGAAAACTTTAAGAATCATCTTCTCTAAAACTAGAAGGCATAGAGCTTTGATATATGGCATGAAGCATCTCCTAGTGGACCTCTACCAAGTTTGTTCATATGATGCCCTTGGGGTCAAAACTGGCCCTGCCCCAGGGGTCACAAGTTCGAACATAGGAACAAAGAGGTAAAACTTTAAAAATCATCTTCTCTGAAACTGGAAGGCGTAGAGCTTTGATATTTGGTATGTAGCATTGCCTAGTGGACCTCTACCAAGTTTGTTCATATGCTGCCCCTGGGTTCAAAATTGGCGCCGCTCTGGGGGTCACAATTTCCAACATGGGAACAAAGAAGGAAAACTTTAAAAATCTTCTTCTCTGAAACAGGAAGGCATGGAGCTTTGATATTTGATATGTAGCATCTTCTAGTGGATCTCTACCAAGTTTGTGCATATGATGCCCTTGGGGCAAAAGTTGGCCCTGCCCCGGGGGTCACAAGTTCGAACATAGGAACAGAGAAGGAAAACTTTAAGAATCATCTTCTCTGAAACTGGAAGGCGTAGAGCTTTGATATTTGGTAGGTAGCATAGCCTATTAGACCTCTACTAAATTTGTTCATATGATGCCCTTGGGGTCAAAATTGGCCCTGTCCCGGGGGTCACAAGTTCAAACATAGAAACAAAGAAGGAAAACTTTAATTTGTTTTTTCTCTTAAATGGGAAGGCATAGAGCTTTGATATTTGGTATGTAGCATCTCCTAGTGGACTTCTACCAAGTTTGTTCCAAGGATGCTGCTTGGGTCAAAACTGGCCCAGCTCCTGGGGTCACAAGTTCGAACATAGGAACAAAGAAGGAAAACTTTAAAATTCTTCTTTTCTGAAACCGAAAGGTGTGGAGCTTTGATATTTGGTATGTAGCATCGCCTAGTGGACCTCTACCAAGTTTGTTCATATGCTGCCCCTGGGGTCAAAACTGGCGCCGCCCCGGGGGTCACAAGTTCGAAGATAGGAACAAAGAAGGAAAACTTTAAATTTCTTTTTCTCTTAAACGGGAAGGTGTATAGCTTTGATATTTGGTATGTAGCATTTCCTAGTGGACCTCTACCAAGTTTGTTCATATGATTCCCTTGGGTCAAAACTGGCCCAGCCCCGGGGGTCACAAGTTCGAACATAGGAACAAAGAAGGAAAACTTTAAAATTCTTCTTTAAAACTGGAAAGCCTAGAGCTTTGATATTTGGTATGTAGTGATTCTCTTCTAAGTTTGTTTGCCCATCTAAGCGCAACAAGTTCATTGAGTTCAAAATTGGATCATCTTGGGTCATAAACTAGGTCACTAGGTTAAATTAAAGAAATACCTTGTTGGCACTCTCGAGGCCACATTATTTGCTCAACTGCCTTGAAAATTAGTTAGAAAGTTTGTCCTAAAAAGTCTCACATAAGATTAATTTGGGTCAACTTGGGTCATAAACTAGTTCACTGGGTCAAATTAAAGAAATACCTTGTTTGCACTCTGGAGGCCACATTTATTGCTCAAGTGACCTGAAATTTGGCCAGAATGTTTGTCTTGATGAAATACCAGATGATTTTGGATTTGGGTCACCTGGAACCATAAACTAGGTCACTAGGTCAAAATAAAGAAATACCTTGTGGGCACTCTAGAGGCCACATTCTTTGCTTAATTGCCTTGAAAATTGGTCAGAATGTTTGTCTTTGTAAAATCGCACATGAGTCAGAATTTGGGTCAACTGGGGTCATAAACTAGGTCACTTGGTCAAATTAAAGAAATAGGTAGTGGGCACTCTAGAGGCCACATTTATTATTCATTTGATTTGAAAATTGGTTAAAATATTTCTTTTGATATAGTCAAAGACCAGTTCAAATTTGGGTCACCTGGGGTCATAATCTAGGTCACTAGGTCAAATTAAAGAAATATATTTAGGGCACTCGAGGCCACATTTTTTGCTCAATTGACTTGAAAATTGGTCAGAATGTTTGTCTTCATGAAATATGCGTTTGAAATTGGGTCACCTGCAGTCAAAACCTAGGTCACATGGTCAAATTAAAGAAAAACCTTTAAGGCACTCTACTAAGGTGAGCGACCCAAGGCCATCATGGCCCTCTTGTTTGTTCTTGTTTTCAAATGGATTTTACTGAGAAACCTTTAAGTCTTTACCAAACGACAAAATGTAACACTGTTCCAAATTGAAAGCATTTGAAGATAACAAATTAAAGATGGCTCAAATAGTGGGATTTGTCCACGATAGAGTTGAAAACATTGTGGGAAAAGGAGAAAATGCTGGTAACCAGCATTTTCTCCTTTTTCCACAATATTTTCAAAAGGCTTCTTTCCCTGGGTCGTTAAAACTTGGGATTGTTTGGTAAAGGGTTAACTCTTCACCACACAATCCCGAGCTTTGATGACCCTGAAAGAGAAGACCTTTGAAAACAACATGGGAAAAGGAGAAAATGATGGTAACCAGCGTTTTCTCCTTTTCCCATAATGTTTTCTACCCTATCAAATACAGAAAATTATCCTTTGAACTACATTTAATTTGTTGTCTGCACATCCTTTCAATTTGGTCCAGTCCAGAATTTTGTCATTGGTAAAGAGTTACCATAACTTTTTGACAAGGTACAAGTTTTAGCATCATCTTTTGAAGGCTCTGAACCCTGAAAGTATTTTAACTCTTTACCAAACGACAAAATGTTAGACCAGTCCAAATTGAAAGCATTTGCAGACGACAAAATAATTGTGACTCAAAAATTGAAATTTGTTATGGAAAGGGTTGAAAAGATTGTGGGAAAAGGGGAAAATGCTGTTTACCAGCATTTTCTCCTTTTCTCACCATGTTTTCAAAAGCTTTCTTTCTCAGGGTTGTTAAAAGTCGGGATTGTGTGGCAAAGTGTGGCAAAGAGTTTATCACTCATATGAAAGACAAAGGAAAATAGGGTTATGCAAATTGTATCTCGGTATGTCTGCAATAAGTATGACAAGTAAGCAGTATTGTGAAAATGCATATTGCACATTTACATGCATAGAAATTACACATTTACGTGCATAGAAATAAACATGTCTAGATAAAGATATGCATTAAACAAGCATTTTGTGCTGTAGGAGCAGACTATTGTTGTGACGTGAGGAACGGAATATTATTGTGACAAATCAGCTTTAGATTGGACATTGAAATAAAAACAAAGCTGAGTATAATTTGTAAAAGAGCTCTGTTGCAGCTCCCATGTTGTCTCTAGGTGATAACATGTTAGCCTTGTGTACATTTGTAGTTATAGTACTTTCTTTTTCAATATTTTTTTTTTCTAATTTTTTCCGACTTGTTTTTCTTTTCTTTTTGGCTGTTAATATTTGATGTATGTGTAATGCATTTTGTAACGTAATCTAAAAAATTTTAGTTGGAGATGTGTTTCTGGTTTCAGAAAGAGGTACCTTGATATAGAAATTGTCAGAATTTGTGAAGGGTAAGGCAATTCTAAATGTCCTTCTATGATTGAGCCATGCTCTGGCAAAATGGGGCTTAATGAATCTCCGTGATCCATTATACAAAGCAAGTCATCACATATTTATGGATCATTAAAATCCATTTTGTAAAACAACTGACTGATTCATGAGGTACACTGGTCCTTTGACATACAGAAAATTGACCAATAGCAAAAAGTTTCTGCCCAGGTCAGCATGCGCGGACTGCGCCGGCTGACCTGGGTTGATACTTTGCGCAGATGTATGAAGCCCCCTTTTCACAGAGCTGGCTCAATTACAAATGCACTTGAATATGTTGTTTTAGTTGCTATTATAGAATATATGTGTATACTTTGAACGTTTAGTAAAGGGTACAGTTTAATAAATAATATATATATTCTGTTAAATAATATATATATTCTGTGTTAATATAATAATCCAGGCATGTTTAATATTTGACATGAATAAGATTTAAACAGTTTTTGATACAACCTTTTCCCTGAAACAAAGACCAAGTTTTAATTAAAACTCAGGATTGTTTGGCAAAAGCATAAAGCATCAAAAGTTTAATATACAGTGAATAATCAATGTTGAGATTTTTGTGTTCATCAGTGAATGCAAATTGTTGCCGTAGAAATAAGTTTTTCCTACTATATTCTTGCATTAACTTGTTACCACATGACAAAATTCTAGTATGTATGTCTTGCCATTTTAACAGCTCAGGTCATATCATGGCCGTCAGTGGTGCTTTCACGTGTTTCCTGGCTTTCTCACACCAGTACTGACACAACTTTCTTTCCAAAGCCACAGACTACTTTTCTTACATGCATCAGAGGTGATAGGCGAAAAATCGCTTGAAGGAAAGTTTGGCTTAACTGGGTATCGAATTCACAACCAACAGGTCACAAGTCATCTGCAAATGCTTTCAATTTGAACCAGTCAAAAATTTTAATGTTTTGTAAAGGGATAATGAAAAACATACATATGCAGGATCTTGTGAAATAGCGATATGTTGGCAATGGAAACTTAGACTATCTGGTTATCAGCATAGTGTATGTCAGGAGGAAACAGGTGTGCCATTGGTAGGCAGGAATTGTTCTGTTAACCATATACCAAACAATACAACAACTCCCAAGGAAGAAGGTTTTTGATTTGGTGGAAAAGAAATGCTGGCAATCACTGTTTTTAGCTCACCTAAGAACAAGGTGCTCAAGGTTAGCTTTTGTGATCGTGCTTCGTCTGTCGTCCAGGCGTTTATGGTTTCGACAGTGGTTATGTTGATAAGCAGGCAGTGGCTTGGGAAGAATATTGTGCAGAGAACTGGTAACTGAAACGCCTGGAAAGCATGGATAGGTGCACTGGCTGCTGCAACATAAATAATGTTGACATGGTCAATCATCAAGGCATCAACTGTTTGCCTTTTGTGTACTCTCAAGGCAACATTTTCAGCCTATTACTCATGAAACTTTGTCAGAATGCTTGTCTTGATAAAATCTCAGACGAGTTAAAAATTGGATCACATTAGGTCAAAAAGTAGGTCACTAGGACAAAAAGTAGGTCACTGGGGCCTATCATAGAAAAACTTTGTGTGCACTCTAGAGGCCACATTTTCAGTTCAATACACATGAAAACTGGTCAGAATGTTTGTCCTGCTGACATGTTGAACAAGTTTGAAATTGGGCCTCATCCAGTCAGAAAGGAGGTCGTTTTTTGCAAACTTTAGAAAAACTTTGTGTGCTCTCTAGAGGCAAATTTATAGTCTGATACTCATGAAACTTTGTCAGAATGTTCATCTTGATGATATCTTGGACAGGTTTGAAATTGGATCACCTCAGGTAAAAATGTAGGTCCCAGGGACAAATGTTAGAAAAACTTTTTGTGCACTCTAGAGACCACATGATATCTCAGACAAGGTCAAAAATACGGTTATGTCTGGTCAAAAAGTCAGTCACAGGGATAAATACTAGAAAAACTGTGTGCACTCTGCAGGCCAAATTTTCAGTCTGATACTTACGACAAAATGGCAGAATATTTGTCTTCATGATATCTCAGACAAGCTCAAAATGGGGTCATGGGGGGGTCAAAAAATAGGTCACTAACATTCATTTGTTTTACATTGTCACAACCATAAACTTTTCAACTTTTTGTCAATTCTAGAGCGCTTCAGGTCCAATGGCCCCCTTGTTTAATGTATCGACATTAGTGATTGTTTTTCATTGCAGGAAAAGAGGCAATTGCTTGTACAAAACCTTAGACTTTTCTCCTGCAATGCTTTCAATATCTTTATTAAAAAAAACTTTTTTTTTCTTCTGTTGTGCCAGTCATTCCAGTTACCCCTTTACCAAACAATCCCACGTTTTAGCAACCCAGGGTGAGAAGTCTCTAGTAAAAATCATGGGAAAAGGAGGAAATGGTAGCAACCAACATTTTCTCCTTTTCTCACACTGTTTTCTATCTGGTCATTTCAGCCACATTTAATTGGTTGTCTACAAATACTTTAAATTTGAATGTGTCTAAAATTTTATGGTTTGGTAAGCAGAGCTGTAGATAAGAGGTAGTGATGGTATTCTTAAGCCATTATTGCTCTTCCGAATCCTATGTTGTGGGTACTTGTTAGAATTGTCTCTAATGAGTCTAATGAGTACCCATAACATAGGGTTTAGTGGAGAATAATTAATATTTTCAATTTTGAAATCAAAATCACTCCCTCTGTCAGGAGGTGTGGGTAAGAATTAATGGCATGTAAAGCAACCTGTATGTTAATTTGATAAATATCTGCCTAAAACCCGAGATCACTGTTGTACGCAAGAATTCACTTTCAAGTTATTTTCCATTTGACTTGCATCAGTTTTTATTTCACATTATTATATTATTCAACGATATACATGTTGATATATATATAAGTTGATATCTTTTTTACATGTATCTTCATTATTTGTTAGAATTGTGCTTCATTTATGGGAATTAGTTGAGGGTTGAATAGATTCAAATGCTAGCCCTTATAGACACATGCAGGTCAAAATACATGTATGACAATTTAGAAGATTGTGTAACATAACATATAATTTCAATATGCCTTGCAGGTCTGACTTTAGATTGGGCTGGTTTCTAAGCTCCACGGGCCAAAGGCCAGCTAGCTTATGTCATGGCCTTGTGTCCGTCGTGCATCTGTGCGTCAGTCAGTCCATCCATCCGTCTGTGCATTAACTTTTATTTCAAACATCTTTTCTGAAACTACCCATCCAATTTTCATGAAACTTTACAGAAATGTTCCTGCCATACACCTCTTCAGAATTTCTTGAAAGAATTTGATTCCTGTTAAAACACTGGTTGCCATGGCAACAAAACTGAAAAATAATGAAAATCTTTTAAAATCTGCTTGTCCGAAACCATGAGGCCTAGGGCTACCAAATTTTACATGAAGCTTCATCTAATGGACCTCTACCAAATTTCTTCAAATTATAGCTGTGGGGTCATAATTAACCCCACTCTGGGGTCACAAGTTTTACATAGGCTTATATAGGGAAAACTATAGTAATCTTCTGGTTCTGAACCATGAGGCCTAGGGCTACAAAACTTGGCATGTAGCTTCATCTAATGGACCTCTACCAAGATTCTTCAAATTATAGCCCTAGGGCCAAAATTAAGAACACCCCCCCCCCCCCGGGGGGGGGGGGGGGGGCTGGAGGGTTTTTACAGTGAAAAATTTAAATATCTTCTGGTTCTAAACGATGATGCCTTGGGCTACCAAATTTGGCATGTAGCTTTATCTGATGGGACTTCAACTAAGATTCTTCAGATTGTAGCCCTGAGGTCAAAATTGGCCCTGCCCAGGGGGTTACAAGTTTTACAAGGTGTTATTTAGTGAAAACTTTCAATATGTGGTCAAAAATGACCTAGCCCTGGGGTCACAACTTTCACACATGATCTTTATAGAGATAGCTGAAGTCTTCTTGTTCAAAACCATTTGGCCTAGAATTGTAATATTTGGCATATATGGTTTGTACTTATAAGCGAGTGGAGAGATACAGGGCCATCATGGCCCTCTTGCTTTTTTGTTGCTATAACTACAGCCTAATGTATTGTATCTAATATTATATATGTGTGTGTGATGGTAGTAACTTTTCTTTGAAGTTCAGTATAATCAGTATAAGAGCATCCATTTTTTTTCCTCATGGGTGAATGAAATAGAGTATGTACACATATATAAGACAATTACAAACAACCTAGATTGATTGACTTGTAGCCATAGTAATATTTGTTGTATTTATTTGTCTAGTTTTTACTAGCCCAATATTGTCATTATATGATGTAATTTGAGGGACAGTTCAGGTATCTTATGATTTTTTTTTCTGTCCACACCTTTTGTTTCTTATCACGTTTGTCTATGTAAACATTCTGTCTGTGAAGGGGATATGTTGATAAAAGAAAAAGCTTTTTGCATATATTAAGTTTTCTCGGTAATACATGTAAGATGATTCTTTGCTTTGGTGTTGTAAAGTAGTTTATGTCATTGATGGAAATAAAGTTGGCTTAGAAACTTGTTTAATTTTTTATCTGTGTATGAGGCATGCCCTGTGAAAAGAGGGCTTAATGAACCTGCAAAAGGTATAGACCCAGATCATCCTGCACAGTCCACACAGGCTGACCTTGGTTGACACTTTTTGCTTTTGATGAATTTTCTGCGTGTCAAAGGACCAGTGTACCTCATGATTCAGCCGGCTGTTTAATAAATTATCTTTATGCATCCACAATTATATGATGACTTGCTTGGTATAATTCATGACGGAGGCACATTAATCCTTTACCACACAATCCCGACTTTTAATGACCCTGAGAAAGGAATCTTTTGAAAACATTGTGGGAAAAGGAGAAAATGCTGGTAACCAGCATTTTCTCCTTTTCCCACAATGTTTTCTACCCTACCCAAAAAAAAAGTTATAATTTTTGAGTCACATTTATTTTGTCGTCTGCAAATGCTTTCAATTTGGGCAAGTCTAAAATTTTGTCGTATGGTAAAGAGTTAAGCCCCCTTTTACCAGTGCATGGCTCAGTTATGTTTGATACCACACAGAACAATAATGTTGATCGTCTTTTATTTTTACGGTGCTCTACAGTGCTCCAACTTTAGTTTAACTCTTTACCACACAATCCTGACTTTTAACAACCTTGAGAAAGAAGCTTTTCGAAAACATTGTAGGAAAAGGAGAAAATGCTGGTAACCAGTATTTTCTCCTTTTCCCCAAAACAGGTTTTAGTTTTCAAGTTATGTTTATTTTGTTGTTTGCAAATGCTTTCAATTTGGACAAGTCTAAAAATTTGTCATTTGGTAAAGAATTAAACCCTTTACCTCTTTACCAAACACAAAATTTTAGACTTGTCTAAATTGAAAGCATTTGCAGACGACAAAATAAATGTGACTGAAAATTTGAAATTTGTTTTGGAAAAGGTGGAAAACATTTGGGGAAAAGGAGAAAATTATGGTTACCAGCATTTTCTCCTTTTCCCACAATGTTTTCAAAAGGCTTCTTTCTCAGGGTCATTAAAAGTCAGGATTGTGTGGTAAAGAGTTAACCAAAAACCACATGTGTTAATGATCCTGAGGAAGAGTACATGTAAAAACAGTCTGGGAGGTGGTGAAAATGATTGTAACCAAAAATATTTCCAGAAGCCATCTTCCTGAGGGCCAAACATGGCATCATTTGATTAAGGGTTAACCTTTTACCACGCAATCCAAACATTTAATGACCCTGAGAAAGGGGTCTTTTGAAAACATTGTGGAAAACAGAAGAAAATGCTGGTAAGCATTATTTTCTTCTTTTTCCAGAACGTTTCCTCCACAGTGAAAAGCAATTCCAGTCATTTGAGTCACAGTTACTTTGTCATCTACTAGTGCTATCAAATTGGTCAAGTCTAAAATTTTGTCATTTTGGTGTAAAGATAAGTTCCAAGTTCTAAGTACAGGTAATATAAGGTCTGAAGCTGGGTGCTTTGGTCAAGCTGTCTTGTTAAGACTTTACAGAACTGCCTCCTTGGTTTGTAAGCCAAATACACAACTTGGTCCTATTGGGGTCAGAAATAAGAGAAAAAGGTCAATTAATTTTGTACCAAAGAACAAAAAAGTAGACTTGTCCAAATCGAAAGCATTTGCTTGCGGCAATTTCAGTGTGGCTCAAATGATGCAATTGTTCTTTGATAGGGTGGAAAACATTGTGAGGAAAGGATAAATGCTTGTAACGGGCATTTTCTCCTTTTCCCACCATGTTTTCAAAAGACTTCTTCAGCAGGGTTGTTAAAACTTGGGATTGTGTGGTAAAGGGTTACATCTCTACAGAACAATCATGCCTCCATGGTATGCAGGCAAAAAACAAAACTGGGTCATATTTGGGTTAAAAATGAGGAAAATATGTCAATTAAAGTAGCAGTAGCTGTCAAAAGTAAACAAAGGAGGTGTTAAAATGTATTTAAATTTAAATCATATCATTTAAAAGAAGTTTGGAAGTTATTGTGAAGATGACAGGCAGTCCAAGTCTTAGTGGCTGGCAGAGAAATTGATTTCAAAACTAGGTCAAAACTTACCAAGTCACTCTATCTTTTGTTTACTTTTTGCCTCATTTTAAAATTCATTTTCCTGCCAAGAACTAACACTCTGACCGACCACACAGTAAAAGTTTGTAATCTTCAAAGTATATTCCATGCTTTTGAATGGCATGATTTACATGCATTTTAGGACCTGCATTGTCATTTTGGCTGCAATTGGGTCTTTAAATAAAAAATCTTGTTTACCAAATTCCATGAAATCCAAAGATTCATCCAGTCCTCATGAGATTGTTTCTAAGTTGTGATGGTGAGTAAGGTCCAGTGCCCCTAACTGAATCCTGATTCTGTTAGAGGTTTTACTTATTTTCAACTTTAGGCAGGCCCGGCTGGATGGCTCAGCGGTTAGTATATCCGACTCATGACCTGGTGGTTGCCGGTTTGATACCTGGTTGCGGCAAACTTTCTTTCCAGCAATTTTTTGTCTCTCACCTCAGATGCATGTGAGAAAAGCAGTCAGTGGCTTGGAAAGAAAGTTGTGTCAGTAATAGCTTGAGGAAACACATGCATAGGTGCTCAGGCCACAGTGATACACCCTAACCTATAAAAGTGTTGTTAACCCTTTACCAGTCAACCCTGGGCTATAATGACCCTTGGAAAGAAGCCTTTTGAAAACTTGTGGGAAAGGGAGAAAATGCTGGTAACCAGCATTTTCTCCTTTTCCCACAAGGTTTTCAACTCTATCAAAGACAAGTTCCATCACTTGATCCACATTTAAATTGTCATCTACAAATGCTTTTGATTTGGACAAGTCTGCATTTTTGTTGTTTGGTAAAGAATTAACTCCAGTACAAACAAATCAATTTTAAGCTCTCATCAACTAAACTTTTAACCCAGTATGCTAGTTAACCCTTTCCCAAACTACAAAGTTTGGACTGGTCCAAAATGAAAGAGTTTGCAGACGACAATTTTAAATTTGATGAAGATGGCAGAAAATTATCAAAAAGGGTAGAAAACACTGTGGGAAAAGGAGAAATTGCTCGTTACGAGCTATTTCCCCTTTTCCCACAGTATTTCCAAAAGACTTGTACTGCAGACACGTGAAAACCAGGGCTTGTTTGGGAAAGGGTTATTAGCACGACTGGCCAATGGCCAGCTAGCAGTATGGCCATGCATGTGATATCTCATTTCAAACACTTTGTTCGAAACAATTTGACCAGACTTCACAGAAATGAACTTTCCATTGTCCTCTTTCAGAATTTCTACAAAGAATTCCATCCCAGGAGGATATCTGGTTGCCATGACAACAAAACTGTGGCATATTGAGAATCTTTGAAAATCTCTCTTTCTGCAGATTGACATCAATTTTTAGCCTGGCTGTTTTCAAAGAAAACGTTGAGGTATTGTCATAGCCCTGGCATTGTCATCTGTGTTGTGTGAAAACTTTTACATTTTATAATATCTCTGTTATTGCTGAAGATATTGTCTTCAAACATGGACAAAATGTTAATTATCAAAAGAAGAAACTATACACCAAGGGCCAGTAACCATCAGAGTATTTGTGACAGAGTTATGCCCCTTTAGAACTTAAAATTTTCGCTGAAAAATCAAGCATTGGCAGCCAAGCATTGGCACCTGCATGCGGTGCTCTTGTTCTTCTTTGGGCCTCTATCAGAGTTCTTGATGTAATTTTGATAATGAAAAAAAATGAAGTGTTACTGTTGTGGGCATGGCTTATTTTCTTTTATCACATAAAACTTCCTCCTACAGTGTATTAAACCCACGACTTATTTTTGATAATACACTACTGTATTATCGTTTTTTTGGTCCCGGATTTGATCAGTTTTTTGCCATGAGCGTGTGAAGCCGTAAAAACCAGCCACAGCATGTGCCGGAATTTGCACTACTATGCCGTTTCACAGAAAATTGACATCATTGTGGCCAAGACGTAAACATGTGGAAAGTTTTTATGCCCCCTCCATGAAATGGGGGGGAGGCATATAGAGTTACCTGTGTCCATCTGTGTGTGTGTGTGTCCCATTCTTGTCCAGAGCATAACTTCTACATTTATCAATGGATTTCAAAATAATTTTGCACAATTGTTCTCCTTAACAAGTACTAGTGTCATGTGAAAAGTTTGTTTCGATACGCCCAAGGTCAAGGTCAAAGTTGAAGGTCAAATGTTTAAATTGACCTTGTCCGGAGCATAACTTCTACATTTATCAATGGATTTCAAAAAAACTGTGCACGCTTATTCTCCTTAACAAGTACTAGTCTCATGCGAAAAGTTTGTTTCGATACACCCAAGGTCAAGGTCAAAGTTGAAGGTCAAATGTTTAAATTGACCTTGTCCGGAGCATAACTTCTACATTTATCAATGGATTTAAAAAAAACTTGGCACACTTGTTCTCCTTAACAAGTACTAGTGTCATGCGAAAAGTTTGTTTCGATAAGGTCAAGGTCACAGTTGACGGTCAAATGATAAAATTGACCTTGTCTGGAGCACCACTTCTACATTTATCAATGAATTTCAAAATAACTTTGCACACTTGTTCTCCATTTGAGTACTAGTGTCATGCAAGAATTTTCTTCTGATGGGTTCAAGGTCAAGATCAACATTAAAGGTCAAAAGACAAAATTGATATTGTCCAGAGCATATCTACTAAATTAACAGATAGACTTCAAGTAAATTTGTATAGCTGTTGTGCTTTAAGAGTTTTAGAGCCATGCAAAAAGTTTGTTCTGATATGCCCAAGTTCAAGGTCACAGTTGAAGGTCAAATGACAAACTTGACCTTGCATGCAGCGTAACTGGTGCATTTAAGAATAGCTGTTATCCAAAACAACAATTTTCTGTAATACCTACTGATTCTCTCATATGACATACCTGTGACCAATACCATTTAGCAGGGACATCCGTGTCTCTGACACACCTATGTCTAGTTGATTTTTAGCTCCACTGGCCGAAGGCCAGCGGGCTTATGTCATGGCCCAGTGTGCGTGCGTGCGTGCATTCGTCCATCTGTCCGTCCGTGTGTTAACTTTTATTTCAAACATCTTCTTCTCTGAAACTACCCATCCAATTTTCATGAAACTTCACAGAAATGATCCTGCCATGGTCCTCTTCAGAATTTCTTGACCCTGGGGTCAAAATTGGCTCCGCCCCAGGGGTCACAAGTTTTACATAGGTTTATATAGAGAAAACTTAAAAATCTTCCTTTACCTAGCCATAAGGCCTAGAGCTACCAAATTTTGCATGTAGCTGTATCTAGTGGGCCTCTACCAAGCGGGCCAAAATTTTAGCTGGGGTCACAAGTTTTACATGGGCTTACATAGTGACAACGTAGGAAATCTTCCAGTACCTAGCCATAAGGCCTAGTGCTACCAAATTTTGCATTTAGCTTGATCTAGTGGGGGTCTACCAAAAGTGCCCAAATTACAGTCCTGGGGTCAATTTGGCCTCATGCTGGGGGGTGGGGGGGGGAGGTTCACAAGATTTACATGGGCTTATATAGGGAAAACTTTTAAATCTTGGTGTAGCTAGCCCTAAGGCTTAGGGCTACCAAATTTTGCATAATTATAGCACTACTAGTGGACAACTACAAAGAGGGCCCAAGTTACAACCCTAGGATCAAGTTTGGCCCTGCAGCACCTGGGGTCACAAGTTTTTATGGAGTGAAAACTTCAGAGACCGTCTTGTTACTAGCCATAAGGCCAAGAACTCCCAAATTTGATCATAAACATGTGCTTATAGGGTGAAAATTCAAAAAATCCTTTTGCTCCTAATGCAAACCCAAGGGCTACCAAATCTGGATCACTTTCGATTTTTTTTTTTTTTTTTTTTTTAATTAGCCTTGCATCAGGGGTTTTATGTTTTACAGAGGCTTCATATAGACGAAACTTGAAAATCACCTTATTTATAACCATACAGCATAGACTTGTATTATTTTGGCGTGTGGCTTTATCTTGTGGACCTCTACCAGGGTTCAAGTAATTATAGCTGTGGGATCAAAAATGGCTTTGCCCTGAGGGTCTCAACTTTCACATGGGCTTTTACAGAGAAAACTTTGTAAGTCTTCATTTTGAAACCATTTGGCTCAGAATTGAAATGTTCAGT
Organism: Tridacna gigas; assembly: GCA_945859785.2. Lineage (NCBI taxonomy): Eukaryota > Metazoa > Mollusca > Bivalvia > Cardiida > Cardiidae > Tridacna > Tridacna gigas. The sequence goes on along the minus strand of OX244030.2, from coordinate 9,578,081 downwards.
ATTTATGTTTTATATTTATAAGCCATTGGAGTGATACAGGGCCATCATGGCCCTCTTGTTATGTTTAATAAAAACCAAAAGATGCACTGAAAGATTTCTAAATCAACAGAATTGCGGAAATAGGTGGATTTACCCCCTCTAGAATTCCTTTCTTCCTACTTTCGGAGTAAATGTCAAAGAGCTATCTACTTGTGTATGTACACATTTGAACCAACCTACTACCGTAACCATGGACCCATTAATAGTGTATATGCAGGATATTTTTGTCTTTCATTTATTTCATGTGAATTGTACATAGAATCTCACATTCATGTATATGTATTATCATTTTTATCAAACTCGCTGACTAAGATGTATTTGACGCTCGCCAAGGCTCGCATCATACATTTTTAGTCAACTCATTCGATAAAAATGAAAATACATAAACACTGGTGTAAGATCCTCTGTTTAATTCTTTACCGAATGACAGAATTTTATACTGGTTCAAATGCAAAGTACTTACAGAAGAGTAAATAAATGTGGTATATTTGATGAAAATTGTATTGGATAGTTTAGAAAACGTTGTAGGAAAAGGAGAAAATGCTGGTAACCAGCATTTTCTCCTTTTTCCACAATAGTTTCATAAGGCTGCTTCCCTAGGATAATTAAAACTCAGGACTGTGTGGTAAGGGAAAAAAAAAAAAACAATAGACACTTTCAGACCGGGGAAAAGACCCCAATGTCAAGAGTGTTTAACCCTTCACCGCACAGTGCCGCCTTCTAACAACCCTGGGAAAGGAGCCTTTTGAAAACATTATGGGAAAAGGAGAAAATGCTGATAAGCAGCATTTTCTCCTTTTCCCACAATGTTTTCTACCATATCAAAGAAAAATTGCACCATTTGGGTCACATTGAAATTGTCGTCTGCAAATGCTTTCAATTTCGATGAGGCTTGAATGTTGTCGTCTGGTAAAGGGTTAAAGTGTGGCTGCAAAGCTGACATTGTAGATCCAAGATCAAACTGCATATTTTGTGCAGTCTGATCTCGATCTACATTGGACGCAGAATCAATTTCATTTGTGAAAAGCGCTTTAAGGGTTAATAGAAATCTATCATTGGGCCAAGCGTTGTTGGTAGCGAACAGAGCTTAAGATCGGGGAGTCGCTGGGTTGAATTGGTTGCTTGTCCAATTTCTTTTTGATGCTGGACAGTAGTCATTGTGGAGTATTGTGCAATGTACGGGGAAAATAACTCTGGAAAAGCATGAATGCATGCACTAGTTACAGCAATACAGCTGAAAAAATTGCTGGAAACAAAGTAAAACGCCATACAAACAAGTTTTTGTCAAGTTCATGATAGTCAAAGGGAAATAACTCATGCTTTACATTACACGTGTTTTAATTATTTATCTCCCTTGATAATATTATACGTCACTGCAACATGCACATGAAAAACGACAAGAAAACATTCAATTTTCAACCAAAACGATAAAATTAATTATGATAGTTTACTACTCCACCTATGCTCTAGTATGAGGCACTTATAATTGTCTATTGGTTGTTTTCCTTCCAAACTTTATTATTCATGAAAGAATATGTTTTTCAGCAATTTAAAAATCTTATCAAAAACTGTTTGTTGTGAATTCTCAATACATTGTTCAAATGATTCTGGACAGGGGCGTAGCTGCCTGTATAGGAAAATGCAGTTTCATACACTTTGCCAAAAAAAAAGAAAGACAATTTTGCCAAAAAATGTCACCAGATATTTTATACAAATCAAACATTTTCTAGGGGAGGCCCTCGAGGACCCCCCCCTCGGAAAACCTCCTTCCCCCTCTCGGCACTTTATGCCGAGGCATGAAGTATATTATACATGTCCTTTATTTTGTACGAGCTACTCCCCTTCTGGAGTAGGCTTCCTTTGTATTCATTGACATCACCTAGGCATACAGGGGAAAAAATCACCCTTTTAGTGTAAGGCTGTATTTACTCCATTATAACGTTATTACATTACATGCTTCTTAACTCTTTACCACACAATCTTACTTTTAACGACCCTGAAAGAGAGGACTTTTGAAAAAATTGTGGGACCAGGAAAGAATGTTGGTAACCTAGCATTTTTTCCTTTTTCCACAATATTTTCTACCCTATCAAAGACAGAAATAATTATTTTAGCAACATTTAATTTGTTGTATGCAAATTTTCTTACTTTGATCAATTCCAAAATTTTGTCGTTTGGTAAAGGGTTACAGATAACTCTTTACCATACAATACCCAAGTTTTGCTGATCCTGAAAGAGAAAGCTTTTGAAAACATTGTGGGAAAAAGAGAAAATGCTAGTAAACTCTGTTTCCCTTGATATTTTCTTCCCAGTCATAGTCAGGAAACTTCATTTGAGCTACATTTAATTTATCGGCTGCAAATGTTTTCAATTTTAATTTGGCCACGTCCAAAATTTTTTTCAAATGGTACAGAGTTAATGTGGAAAAGGAGAATAATCCTTGTAACCATTCGCTCTCAAACAAATCCCTTAAAGCTGGCCACATTTCGTCTGTTGTCTGCAAGTGCCTTCAATTTTGACCTGTCTAAAGAATTTTCATTGGCCAAAAGGCTAATTAATGTCATTGTCATTGGCAATTTCAGCTCTCTAATCTATTAAGCCAGTGGACTGATGCAGGGCCTTTCTAGCTCTCTCGTCTAGTGTATCAGATACAGCCCATGTTTGCCGTCTGATTCTCGGGGAAATTTTCATTTCACATGTGATCAACAATTTGAGATCTAAATCTATGGAAAATTAAGGCAACTACACTATTAATAAGGAAAAAGCCCGCCATTCGAAGTAAAAAATTTTACATTTCTATCCTGTCTGTTGCAAGTGGGATGGGGGGTCCATAACATTTCGTCCAAAATCATTACTTCAAAAGACATTTTTTGTTGAAAACTATTGCAGAAGAGACGTTTGGTCGAATATGACGTTTTGTTGGAGCGACACTTTCCTGAACATCGTTGAATTGAACACAATGAATATGTCTTCACTGGACAACAAAATTTTTCACTTGTCCATTTTGAATGCATTTACAGATGACAAAATTTGTGTCACTTGTCTTGAAAAAGTAGAAAGCATTGTGGAGAACAGGGATCGTCCCTGTGGAGAAGGAGGAAATGGTAGTTATCACCATTTTCTCCCTTTCCAACACTGTTTTCAATAGCCTTCTTTCTCGAGCTTGTGTACATAACTTCATCCTCCAAAAATTCTAACTAGAGACAAAGGCTACCCTACTAACCACGACAAATGACATAAACTAGAAGTGTAAATTTTGCAGGCAATGGCGGGGGGGGGGGGGGGGGGGGGGGACTCACACACACACACACACACACACACACACATTCCCTGTTCGTTACCAGACATTAAAATTTCGAATCAGTCCAGAACAAAAAAAAAAAAAACCGAAATGTAACTCACTTGATTTGATTGTTCCTGGAAAGGTAAAAAAACATTGTGTGAAGAGGAGAAAATGCTGGTATACAGAAGAAAAAAAAGCCTTTCAGTCATAAAAACTCGGGATTGTTTGGTAAAGGGTTACATTTTTTTCAAAAGTTGTAGATATGCAAGGGCGTAAAAAGTCGTAAATGTACGGAGATGGATCATTGTCTGATTACAAAGCTAACAGATACTATCAGATACCTATTTCTTAAGTCTGCCATTACACCAATCAAGAAAAGGGTTGCACATAGCATATTGTAACAAAGGTAAGCGGCAATCCTTTGATTATGCAGCGTGAATTGACAACAAAAAGTTCAATTACATTTCCTATTATATTGCCATCGCTTTGTGTTCTCCTAATTTCAAAGAAATCCGCTTCGAATCAAACAAATTGATCAAAGCCCTCTAACTGGCTCTCTGCCAACTCACAGCTTAAATTCAGTTTATGTTAAAGTCTTAGAAAAAAGTTCTGAACTAAATATCAAATAAGTCTACCGCGCATCTAACACATATAAACACGTTTTACAGCCCGGTATAGGTTAAAAAAGATTTTAAGCTGGTAAACACATTTCAACAGCGCGCTGATTTACAGGCCATACTGGTAACGTATTAGACGAACATCAAAGGGAAAGTTCGGCAAACGTGTGTAATTTATACGGCCAGGGTATTATCTACAAAGGGAAATATTAATGATCATATCTTTTTTGTCGAAACATGTTAAGAGAAAGAAACACGTGTAAAGGATAGCACTTCAATCAAAATAACTAACATTCTTTGATACGCATATTAAATTCTTACTCTAATTAGGAAAAAAATAAATGTAAAGGTGAAAAAAGTTAAAAGAATCTAAACTCTCCTTACATTATGTTACTATCGGAAGTTATAACATTGCATTCTTTCTTGTAGGGGCGTCAGAGGGTGTAATCTTTGAATCAGATGTTATATAGATGGTAAGTATGTAAAATTTTGAAAGCTGGACAAGAAAAGGGGAATTTTTGACGCATATCAGTAAAGTAAGCGTATAAACTTTTTCATGATATAATAGCTACAACCCCTTCATAAAACAAGCTATCGCCCATCAGAATGGAATCGTCCGTAGCGTTTTTCTGAATGTTGATGTTATCCAAGCGCTGATTGGCGCGGTTCATCTCAAAGGTGTGACGTCATGCCTTAGAGGGATTGTCGGCGGCGGGCATGTGGCTTTGATGTTTTATTTTCAAACTTTACGGAAACTGAAACAAACTTTTTTCAGTTACTAGTTACCCTAAACTGTTTACTTGTTTAATAAGTGATTCAAAACTAATCGCCTGACGGAAGTGAAACTGAAAACGGGATATTTGAGTTTTTAAAGCATCTGCCCTGTGCCAGGATTTGGGGTCCCTCTAGGACATAAACAAGTTGCTCACAGGTAATATTATGGACGAATTGTTTTTGAACGAAACGATTAAATGTGATTACTCTGATGGATTTGATTCATTTTCATCTATGAACGTGCTATATTGTAGCAGAAAATGTGTGATACTTGTTAACTGCACCACTGCTAAATTTTATTGTTTGTAAACAATGCAAAAACATGCAAAAACGGTTTATTGTCGAGTTCCGAAGTTGCAGATCTAGATCCACTCATTAAAATACGCCATGCTACCTCAGGTTATTTTTCTTATACAAACGTAGTTTAGAACTAATAACTCGCCTGTATACTTCCTGTCCATTGTTTGATATAACGCACTTTGTTTATTTGATTTTAGTTTTTAATTTTCAACCCGTTAGGAACCCCTCTATATGTATATTTGAGAGTAATGGCGGCTCGCACAATGGGACAAAATGTGACGACCTCTGGCTCATGGATATGAAAGTTGTATTATCCTTCATCCTGAATATCCAAACATATGTACATCAAGTTGAAACCAGAAAGTGGCTTTGGTATTAATGCTCGATTTTTTCATCCGGTTAAAGTTTAATCATTTGAGATGCGCATGAGTGCAGCAAGGGTTATAGAAATATTTAATTCGCAGAGCTGTGTCCGAGTTACTGGAAACCTAGGTGAAATGTTATTGGTACTCCTGTTTTCTCCATTGAAAGTTGGAAAAACAGTGAAATAATAGTAATTTTGATGTACAACATGCCATTTTATAAGAGAGCAAAGGGTCAATAATTTATAAAATAGAGTTATAATTTTCATTTGATAAATAAAACTAGCTATATATTCTCTCTTTACAAAACAACAAAATTTTGGATGAGACCAAATTCAAAGCATTTGCAGACGACAGTTGTAGCATAAATGGTGATTTGTATATTGGATAGGGTAGAAAACATTGTGCTTAACAGCATTTTCTCTTTTTCCGCACAATGTTTTCAAAAACCTTACCTTTTTTACGGTTGTTAAAACTCGAAATTGTGTGGTACAGAATTAAACATTAAGTGTCTCATTGTTTTCAGGTATGTAGGCCTGTGAATGGCATAGAAATGTCAAGTAAGGTGGACCAGTTTCTGTCAGAGTCCGGTGGCAACAACTTTACAGAGACAGCACCAAGGCCTCCAGTTCCGGGGGAAGAAAATGAAAAGGAAAGCAATGGAGGGATGTCAACGAGGAGTAGTGCCAGTTCGCACAAGAGCCATGTTTCGCATACTTCGGGAAGAAGTAACTCTTCCAATAAAGGAGATATTAATCCGGCAACCCCACGGAAATCAAATATTGACAAGAACAATGTCAGCTTGTCGTGTTCGCTTCAAGGTTTTGATGAAGAAATGGATGCACCGTTAGGATTTGAACCCGAAGGATCGGCAGCCAATTCCCCGCCGTTCACAGAAAACAGCACTCCACCATGTAGTAGATGGGCTAAAAGCCTTCATATGTTGCTAGATGACCGTGACGGTGTTCAGTTATTTCGAACGTTTTTAGACCAAGAAGGTGTAGGCACTTTCTCTCTCGATTTTTGGTTTGCTTGTCAAGGTTTGAAATTGAAGGGATCTGTTGCAGACAATACTCAAGTGATTAGAGTGATATATAAAAAGTATATAAAGAGTGATAAGTTACCATATCTTAAAAGTGAAACAAAGAAGAAAATATTGGAACACATTCAGTCTGGAATAGATCTGTCGATATTCAATGCAGCACAAGCGGAGGTAGAACGCTATATGGCTAATGATGCATATCCTGCATTTTTAAAGTCGGATTTATATGTGCAGTATTTCGCTAGGGGTGGAGAAAGTTCAAACTCGAGTAGTGGTTCAAACAGTGCTCGACCAGTGTCATCTGGACCATTACCAACACTGCGGGAAGACCAAGAACTTGAACAAGACGATTTTGTTCAACCATTTAATATGGGACCTCCATCTTCAAAGCAATTTACTCGAACACCGAACAGTGATTCACGGAGACAAGAAGTGTTTAGGTAAGCATGCTAATATCGCAAGTGTTTCTTTGAGGATTAATTCGTAAGTGAAGTGGAAGTAAATTGGATTAAACCTGTGTTCGGATCAACATGGATTACTGTAAGGGTCAAACAAGTTCATGAAAAAAAGGGAGTACATGTTGGCCAATCCGCAAGGCTGACTCTTAATCCTTTACCACATGACTAAAAAGTTGACTTGTCAAAATTGAAAGCACTTGCAGACGGCAAATTAACATGGCTCAAATAATGGAATTTGTCTTTGACAGGGTAGAAAACATTGCGGGAAAAGGTTACAAGCATTTCTCCTTTTTCCACAATGTTTTCAAGCCTTCTTTCTTCAGGGTTGTTTTAAAAACTCATTATGTGGTAAAGTGTTAACCAGATGGCATATTTTTAGATTTGTCCATGTTGCAAGCATGTGACAAATATAATTGTGCTGGAAATGATGTAAAAAAAACATGGAAATAGGAGGAAATGCTTGTCTCAGGCATTTTCTCCTTTGTCCACAGTGTTTTCAAAAACCTTTGTCATCAACTTTATGAAGCGCTGGATTGTTTGGTAAAGGTTCAACCCTTACTTTGTGTGCACGGCTGTGTAGTTTCTATCCTGCTTTTAGTTGCTAGTTCGAAACTAATATTTGCAGAGCTCCAAATAAGAGGGAGTGATGGCATTCCAAATCCATTATTTCTCTTCCAAATCCTATGTTGTGGGTACTCATTAGAATCGTCTCAATGAGACGATTTTAATGAGTACCCATAACATAGGGTTTAGTTGAGAGTTATTAATATTTTCAATTTTGAAATCAAAATCACTCCCTCTGGAGCTCTGATCTGAAGGAACCCGTCACCACACAGGCTCTATTAAAAACTTGAGTTTTCGGTATAAAGGGTGGATGCTTGGTAAATGCTTCTCTTCCCACTTTGATGATCCTGCAGGGGTGTAAAAAGTCAAGTGTGAAAACTCCTTGGTCAGAATGTGACGCAATTTCATGATATATTACTATCTGCTTCTGACCATTGCAATGGTTGACATTTGATATTATTTATAAAAGTTTTAAAACTGGTATGACTGGTTGACATTTGATATTATTTATAAAAGTTTTAAAACTGGTATGACTGAAAATTGGATAGAAGTAAGTTAAAGAAAATGGCCTGGCTTAACAAGACAAATGTTACTCAAATGATTGGATTTGTGTCTGAAAGGTTGAAAAACATGGTGGCAAAAAAGGAGAAAATGCTGGTTGCCAGCATTTTCATCTTTTCCCACAGTGTTTTCTGAAGGCCTTTTCCTAGGGTCTTTAAAGCTTGAGATGGTGTAGTGATCAGTTAACTCGACTAAATGACAAAATTTCAGTCCAAATTCAAACCATCATACAGACGACGTAATAAACATGACTCAAAAATTGAACTTTGAAAACATTGAGGGAAAAGGAGAAAATGTTGGTTGCCAGCATCTTCTGTTTATCCAATTACACCTTCAAAAGCTTTTTCATAAAGGTTGTCAAAACTCATGATTGTGTGGTAAAGGGTTTAGGCAATTGTGATGAGCACCTATAACATAGGACACAGCTGTCTGAGAATCAAAAGAAAATTACCTTGATGGGAGTTGGTGTAAGGGGGGGTGGGGGTGATAGGAAAGAAAAAAACCCTGAGGTCAAGTGGTCTGGGGTAAGGTACAGGGTTTTTATCTGTGTACTTAAACATAAGAGCATGTGCTAGCATTACATCATAGCAATGTTGGATAGTACATCAAAGCATTCTGTTTACTTGGGTTGATTGTTACATCCTTTGATCTGTGTTATCATCAAAAGGTTTGTGATATGACTTTGTCACACTAGACCTAAAATGTAGAGAACACAAGGGGGGATGAAATTACACCACCACATCTTGTGTAGACAAGTCTGGTTAACTCTTTACCATACGACAATATTAGACTAGTCCAAATTGAAAGCATTTGCAGACGACAAAAGAAATGCGACTGAAAAATTGAAATTTGATATTGGAAGGGTAGAAAACATTGTGGAAAAAGGAGAAAATGCTGGTAACCAGCATTTTTCTCCTTTTCCCACAATATTTTTAAAAGGCTTTCTTTCACCGGTTCATTAAAGGGCAGTATTGTGTGGTAAAGAGTTAACTCTTTACTCGATTACAAAACTTTGGACTCCTCAAAATTCAAAGCATTTGCAGAGGACAAAAAAAATACGGCCCAAATGATGATTTCAAGTTTCGAAAGGGTAGAAAATATTGTGCAAAAAGGAGAAAATGTGGGTAACCACAATCTTTTCAAAAGGGTTCTTCTCTGTATCAGATTTTGTCTCAATTATTCAGTCAAGGGTTAACCCTTTACCACACAATCCCAGTTCTAACAATCTTTGGAAAGATGCAGTTTGAAAACATTAGGGGAAAAGGAGAAAATGCTAGTATCAAGCATTTTCTCCTTTTCCCAGAATGTTTCCCTCTAGAAAGGTCTTAACAAGCTAAGTGTGTCTTGTTTGTGGTTTGTCTTGCCTTTTGCCTTTAATGCTTTACCACACAATAATGAGTTTTAAAGACCCTAGGGAAGAAGCCTTTCGACAATGTTGTGGGCAAAGGAGAAATTGTAATCATCTAGCTATTTGTAGGTTGAAGGAGTGGTACCAGTCAAAAACCCTAGAAGCACCTTTTATAACTCAAGTTGCCAATTGTAACCAATGTAGACAAAGATCAGACTGAACATGATATCCAGTCTGATCTTTGATCTACATTGTTCCCTTTGCATAGACATTTTGAACTTTAGAACTGCACTTACTTGGGCCTTATTTCTAGAATGAACATTGTCAGTTGCATTTATCTCTTTACCAAACGACAAAATTTTAGACTTGTCCAAATTGAATGTATTTGTAGACGACAAATGTGGCTGAAAAATTGAAATTTGTTTCGGGAAAGGTAGAAAACATTATGGGAAAAGGCTTCTCTTCCTCAGGGTCATTAGAATTCGGGATTGTGTGGTAAAGAGTTATTCAGACTCCTAAAGGTTTAACCCTTTACCAAACAATCCCGACTTTTAATGACCTTGAGAAAGAAGCTTTTTGAAAACATTGTAGGAAAAGGAGAAAATGCTGGTAACCAGCATGTTCTCCTTACCCCCCCAGTGTTCTATAATCTCATCATTTGAGCTAGATGTAACCCTTTACCATACAATGCTGAGTTTTAAATACCCTAAAACCTTTCGAAAACATTGTTGGAAAAGGAGAAAATGCTGGTGACCACAATTTTCTCCTACTCCCACAATGTTTTCTTACCTTTTATAGACGGCAGTCATACTTGGAACTACTTTTAATTTGTCGTTTGGTAAAGATTTTTCGACTGGAAATGATCTTTTGAAAATCTCAACGTTCTGTTGTTTGGTAGCGAGATTAAAGATATCCTGTAGCCATATGATTTTTCTTTTTCTACCACTTTGAATAATTCAGAGGTAGATCATATGAAAGAGATTCTTTTGTTCTTTTGTCTTAATACACTTTGAAATCCAGATGACTGTATGAATTATGATACTCCCCTTTGATCAAGAAGTTATGATACAGTACTATGCTGTGATAAAAGAGTTTTTGTGATTTGATTGCAATTTACCCTCCACTTTCCAGTATGTCAGTTAGCTTTATACTTTACCAAACGACAAAACTCTAGACTTTTGGAAATGGAAAGCGACAAAATCTGTTTTGGGAACGCTAGAAAACATTGTGGGAAATGGAGAAAATGCTGGTTACCAACATTTTCTCCTTTTCCCACAATGTTTTCAAAAGGCTTCTTTCTCGGGTAGTTAAAAGTCAGGATAATGAAGTAAAGGGTTAACTCTTTACCACATGACAACATTAAGTCTTGTTGAAATTGAAAGCATTTGCAGACAACATATTAGATGTGACTCCAACTATGGAATTTGTCTGTGAAATGGCAGGAAATGTTGTGAGAAAAGGAGAAAATGCTGTTTTTATACCAGTATTTTCTCTTTTTCTAAAAATGTTTTCAAGTGGCTTGTTTCTCAAGGTCGTTAAAAATTGGGGTTGTGTGGTAAAGGGTTAATTAAATATCTTTGTTTATGGCTGCAAACCCATGCTGCCAACCTCCTTTCAGCCAAAAAGCATAATTCCAGAACATTGAAATTGTTGTCTGCAAAATAATGCTTTAAATGTAGGCAAGCCTTAACTCTTTACCAAATGACAAAATTCCAGACCAGTCCAAATATTGAAAGCTTAAGCAGAGGACAAAATAAATTTTTCTCAAAAATTGAAAATTGTTTTGGGAAGAGAAGAAAACATTGTGGGAAAAGGAGAAAATGCTGGTTACCAGCATTTCTTTGCTTTTCCCACAATGTTTTCAAAAGTTTTTTTCTTCAGGTTCGTTAAAAGTCGGGATTGTGTGGTAAAGGGTTAACTGTTTACCACGCGACAAAATCTTTGAAGCCTTTTGAAAACATGGTGGGAAATGGAGAAAATGCTAGTACCCAGCATTTGCTCCTTTTCCCACAATGTTTTCTACCTTATCAAAGAAAAATTGCACCACTTCAGCCAAATTGAAATTGTTGTCTGCAAATGCTTTCAATTTGGACAAGGCTATAATTTTGTCATCTGGTAAAGGGTTAAATTTGACTCGAATGATGAAATTTGTTTTTGATTGGGTTACCAGTATTTTCTCCTTTTCCCACTATGTTTTCAAAAGCTTTCTTTGTGAGGATATTGAAAACTCAGGATTATGTTTTAAAGAGTTAACTTTTGTCGTCTGGTAAAGAGTTAACCCTTTACCACACAATCCCAACTTTTAACGACTTCAAAAAAGAAGCCTTTTGAAAACATTGTGGGAAAAGAAGAAAATGCTGGTAACCAGCATTTTCTTCTTTTCCCACAATGTTTTCTACTCTTTAAGAGACAAATTTTAGGTTTTGAGCTATATTTGAAATGTCATCTGCAAATGCTTTCAATTTGGGCCAGCCCAAAATTTTGTTGTCTGGTAAAGATTTAATATAATATCAGAAGATGATGTATAGTAAATGATTGCAGGTAAATGGCTAACGCTTTGAATACAAAATGAGCAAGAGAGATTTTTTATAGCCGTGATGGAGTAGTTCACACAAAGAACAGAGTTGAAGTTTTCCTTTATACACATTCTTAAGTTTTGATCATGTGGGGCCGAGGTCATAAAACAGGGGCACTAGAGTGTGAAAGAAAAGTCCTTTTATATGATGGGGGGGGGGGGGGGGGGGAATACCAGTGATCCGCTGAAATTTAACATTGAAGAAATTTAACTATTGCCTCTTTCCAGAGACATTCTCGTGTTTTAACCCATGTAACCAAACATATTTGCCGAGAAAACGGCTTTTGAAGATGGTTAGCAGCATTTTCTCCTTTGCCCACCATGTTTCCTTCCCTACCAAAGTTGGAAATCATCATCACACCAATTTGTTGTCTACAAATGCTTTCAGTCTGGTTAAGTCCTAAATTTTGTCGTTTGGTAACTCTTTATTAGATGTCGGTATTTTAGACTTGCCTAAATTGAAGGCATAAGCAAATGAAAAATAACATGTGACTCAGTGGTGGAATCGGTTTTCAAAACCAAAGACAGCAGTGATGGAAAGTAAAAGCAGGTTACCAGCATTTTTCTCCTTTTCCCACAATGCTTTCAAAAGGCTTTGTACGTCAGAGTCGTAGAAGTAGGGCATTATTTGGTAAAAGGTTAATTCAGGGTTCAGACTTTGTCTCCTCCTTTATTTCCATGTAATCGGATCCTTAGAGTGTCAAATAAACCTAACAGACAATTCCATTTGGGAAATAAGGCCTAAATACATGTGAGTGCAATTTAACCCTTTCCCAAATGACAAATTTTAGACTCTTTCAAATTCAAAACTTCTGCAGACTACAAATTCAAACTTGGTACAAAAAGACTAAAAGCTCTTTGAAAGGGTAGAAAACATTGTGGAAAAAGGAGAAAATGCTGTTTACCAGCATTTTCTCCTTTTCCCACAATGTTTCAGAAGTCTTCTTTCCAAGGGTTGTGGAAACCAGGGATTGTTTGGTAAAGGGTGAAAGGTTGTTCCTGTCTAGAATACGGTCAGCATTGTTCCTGTCTAGAATATGGTCTGCAAAGTGGACCATGTAGATCAAAGATCAGACTGCATGTTTTGTGCAGTCTGATCTTGATCTACACTAGCCACAATGGCAGCTAAGTACTGAAAGGTGCCTTTAGGGTTAACCCTGTACAAAACAATGCCAGGTTTTAACAACCCGTAGAGGAAGAAGCCTTTTGGAAACATCATGGAAAAAGGAGAAAATGCTGGTAACCAGCATTGTCTCCTTTTCCCACAATGTTTTCTACCCTATCTGATACATTAATCACCATTTAAGCTACATTTAATTTGTTGTTTGCCAATGCTTTCAATTTGGTCCAGTACAAGATTTTGTAGTTTCTCTTCTATTGGAATTGTTAACATTTTATGAATGAACCCAACTCTTGGCAAGAAAACAACTATGGGACATGTCTTTTTTCACAGGATGGGATATCATACCACGGCAATCTTTAGCAGATTCTCTGAAAGAAATCCAAGTACAGTGATAGGAAAAAGAAATTATTGTACTGTCATAGAAAAAGTCTTTTAAGTTAACCCCTTACCAAACAAAATTTTGGACTGGACCAAATTGAAAGCATTTGCAGATGGCAATTTAAATGTTACTAAATTGCTGATTTCTGTCTTTGATAGGGTAGAAAACATTGTGAGAAAAGGAAAAAATGCTGGTTACCAGTATTTTCTTCTTTTCCCACAATGTTTTCAGAAGGCTTCTTTCTCGGGGTCATTTAAAAATTGGGATTGTGTGGTAATGAGTTAACACTGCTTCCTTGATTTTTCAGATTTTGTAGATCAGCATTGAATCACACAGTATTTCTTAGGTAGTCTGATCACATCTACTCTCTCTGGTATTTTGTCAAGATTTATGTCTGGGACCCAACAGGGACGAAATTCATCTATTTGAACTTTCAGTGTTGCTAATATCAATGCATGTACATTGTTTTTACAATGTTTTCTAACCTTCGAAAGAAAATTGCACCATTTGAGCCACAATGAAATTGTCGTCTGCAAATGCTTTCAATTTGAACAAGATTGAAGACAGGATTGAAATTCTGTTGTTTGGTAAAGGGTTAACTCGTTACTAAACCACAAAATTGTGGACTTGCCAAAATTGAAAACATTTGCAGATGACAAAATACATATGACTGAAAAGTTGAAATTTGGTTCTAGAACGATAGAAACATGGGAAAAGGAGAAAATACTGGTTATGAGCATTTTCTCCTTTTCCCACAATGTTTTAAGAAGTCGTTTTCCATTGGGTCATTAAAACTCAAGTCACTGTTTGGCAAAAGTTTGAAAAGACATTTCATAATTTCAGTTCAATTTCTGTCCTCTCTGTCACTTGCCACACTTCCTCCGTGGGACAAAGTTTGCTTTCCATGTATTGCTCCTTTCAAGGTTTCAACCAAAGCAAATATTGATCCGAAACTATATTTGTTCTGTTATGATCTCAATTTAAAAAATTTGCTACCTGTTAGTTTACAGAGGGGCATAAGTTTTCCTCACCCTTTGCCATCTGTATGACTGACAGGGACGTCTTTTCACATATTCAGGGACATTTTTTCATATTATTCACCAAGCATTCTTAATTGCATCCCCAGTCTAATCCTAAAGGATTTTCAGGATTTGAAAGTAACATTATGGCTGATTGGCCAAACCACTTGGTAAAGCCCGAGTGGTTTAGCCAATCAAAAGATGTGCCACTTTTTACATTTGGAAAAAGACTAAGAATGCTGTGATGTATGCTTGGTACCTGGACCAGGATCCGTATTCACCAACCATTCTTAAGAATATTCTTAGTCTTATTCTCCAAGAATTTGTTCATTTGAAAGTAACACAACTCCTGATTGGCTAAACCAAATGGTTTAGCCAATCAGGAGTTGTGTTACTTCCACATGTAGAAAATTTTGGAGAACAAGACAAAGAACGTTCTTAAGAATGGTTGGTGAATACGGATCCTGGATCCAATTTTTTGGCAACACATTCAGGAAGGGATCAGAATTACGGTACCAGTCAATTTTGTGGAGTCAGAAAATTGTATTATTTTTTCTTGTCCTTGGAGTTGGTTGTATAAATGACTTGTAACCAGGGACTTGTGTGTCGACTTAAGAAAGCAATGTGGGATAAAGGAGAATAATGCAGGAAACCAGTATTTTCTCTTATTTGCAACAATGTTCTACCCTTTGGAGATCAATACCTACAATCTCTTATTTTTTCTTTGTCTTGTGAAAAGTTAACCTTTTACCATACAGTCCCAATTTAAACGACCCTGGTAAAAAAAAAAAGCCTTTTAAAAACATTGTGGCAAAAGGAGAAAATGCTGGTAACCAGCATTTTCTTCTTTTACCACTATGTTTTCAAGCCTTTCAGGACCAACTTCCACATTTTGAGCCTCTTTGTGATTTGTCGTCTGCAAAAGCTTTCAATCTCAATGAGTCTAAAAACTTATTGTTTGGTAAAGGGTTAACCCTTTACCACACAATCCCGACTTTTAATGACCCTGAGAAAAGGGCCTTTTGAAAACATTGTGGGAAAAGGAGAAAATGCTGGGAACCAGCATTTTCTCCTTTTCCCATAATGTTTTCTAACCTATCAGTGACAAATTTCATCATTTGGTACACCTTTAATTTGTCATCTGCAAATCAAGTGGTGAATACAAAACTATTCCATCTGTGTTTCGAATAATTTTACAGGAGAGGGAAAAACGCTTCTCATTTCTGTGAAAAGAATAGTTAGATCATCTTGTTTAGATATGTTGTGTTGAGCTGAGAGCATGAATTCAGCACAATATACTTAAACAAGACGATCTAACAACGCTTTTCACGGAATCGAGTTTTTTTCCCCTCTCCTGTAATATTTTCCAAAATGCAGATGGAATAGTTTCGCATTCACCCCTCGAAATGCTTTCAATTTGGACCAGTCTAAAATTTTGTCGTTTGGTACAGGGTTAACTTCTTACGATAAGACAAAATTTTTGACTGGTCCAAATTAAAAGCATTTGCAGATGGCAAAATAATTATGACTCAAAAATTAATATTTGTTTTGGGAAGGGTAGAAAACATTTTTGGAAAAGGAGTAAGTGCTGGTTATACCAGCATTTTCTCCTTTTTCCACAATGTATTCAAAAGCTGTCTTCCGCAGGTTGGTTAAAGCTCAGATTGTGTGGTAAAGGGTTAATTTTTGTATTTTTGAAAGAGTTTGTTAACATTTTTTCGAAGCAACAAAATTTTACATGTGTTCCAAAATGAAAGCATTGTGCAGACAACAAGTTCAATATAGCTCGGCCGAGCCCCCATAGCTCAGTCGGTAGCACACAGGACTTGAGAACAGGTGGTCGCTGGTTCGATCCCCGGCTCGAGCAATTTCTTTCCGAGGATTGATGTCATTGCGACAGGATTCATTCCTTTCTCACCGCTGACCATTGTTTCGACAATGGTTATGTGGGAAAGCAGCCAGTGGCTTGGAAAGAATATTTTGCGTAGTACTGGTAAAAGAAACTCCAGGAAAGCATGGATAGGTGCACTGGCCGCCGCGATATAACTGAAATAATGTTGAAAACGGCATTAAACACCATACAATCAATCAATCAATCGATCAGTAGCTCATGTGATAAAATGTGCCCTTTGAAAGTTTAGAAAACATTTCAGAAGAAAGAGATTATGCTGGTTACTAGCATTTTCTCCTTTTCCCACAAGGATTTCAAAAGCCTTCTCCTTATTGTTAAAACACAGAGTTGTTTTATAAATGGTTGTTTTTGTAATTTTTGAAAAAAATTTATTAAAATTGTGGGATGTTATCATTTTAGAAGAATGGAATAATCTAAGGGTATTAGGGAAGTAGGTTAAGTGGCCTTATCTCTCCAATCGGGGGTTTAACTTCAAACAGACTTTTTGGTATACTCACAGCACTGAAACCAAACTTGACTGCTTACCACACAATCCCGACTTTTAACGACCCTGAGAAAGAAGCCTTTTGAAAACATTGTGAGAAAAGGAGAAAATGCTGGTAACCAGCATTTTCTCCTTTTCCCACAATGTTTTCTACCCATCCCCAAGCAGATTTAAATTTTTCAATCACATCTATTTTGTCATCTGCCAGTGCTTTCAGTTTGGACGAGTCTAAAATTTTGTCGTTTGGTAAAGAGTTAAGCTATTAGTGTAATGATAATTGACAGGCCAAGAGGCAAGTTTTGATATTATAGTGTGAAAAGAAGCAGTTGCTTGGTGCAAGAAATAGCCCCTTTCCATTGTTATAGGGAGTGGGAACTTTTTACACAATAATCTTTTCTTATCTGATGTACTTTTGCCTTGTTTGTGTAGAAAAATAGAATTATGGAATCTGTGGAGCACTGAAAAAGCCTAGCAGACATTTTTAGTTGAGAAATTATATTTTACCCTTCACCACACTATCCCGAGTTTGAATGAGCCCCTAAAGAAAAGGCTTTTGAAAACATTGTGGGAAAAGGAGAAAATGCTGGTAACCAGCATTTCTCCTTTTCCCACAATGTTTTCTGCCCTAAGGCAGAGGTCATGTCTGAGCTACATTTAATTTTTTATCTGTAAATGCTTTCAAATTGGTTGAGTCCAAAATTGTTTTGTTTTGTAAAGAGCTAAATAAGTATACTGTCAAAGTTGGCTTTGTTCAGATTGTCTTGGAAAATTGCTAAGTGACAGTTCTCTGTGATTTGACTTTACCTAGAAATCTGAATCTGAAACACCACAAAACATTTGTTTCACAAGTGAACTATTAATTTTATGGCTGCCTGAGGGCATTTAGCACTGTCCAGAAAAGTGAACTATCTGTCATACTTTTTTTATCAAAGGGATAATGGGGACAGGTGACAGGGATCAATTATTGACCATAAGGGGTCAAAGTGGACATCAAAGGGCCTTCCAGCTGAGACATGAAGTGACAGATTCAATAGTTTATCATATTTTTCGAGTTTAACCCTTTCCCAAACAACAAATTTTAGACTGGTCCAAATTGAAAGAGTTTGCAGACGACAATTTTAAATTTGATGAAAATGACAGAAAGTCCTCCAAAAGGGTAGAAAACACTGTGGGAAAAGGAGAAATTGCTCGTTACGAGCAATTTCTCCTTTTCCCACAGTGTTTTCAAAAGACTTGCACTGCAGACACGTGAAAACCAGGGCTTGTTTGGGAAAGGGTTAAGACAGCTGGCTAGATATTATCATCTCATTAGAAAGTACTTCAGAAGGTTTGAAAAACTTTTTTTTCAAAAGCAATTCAAACTGAACATGGATAATCCACATATAGTGTGACATTTTGTCTCTGTCATGGTTTTATTTTATCATGAAGGGTGATCAGGGAGGAGTTTCTATTTGGGAATTTAAAATTTTGTTTGGTTCTAAAAACTAAGCACTTGTAAGCAGTGTTGTTTCTTAGTGTAAGTGAGAAAAGTAACAGATCTTTTTACCATTATAAACATTATATTTAGAAAACCTTATGAACAGTAACTGTTACTCTTTCTTACATAGTGTAATGTTAAAAACGGCGTTAAACACCCTACCATCAATCAAACATTCTCACATAGTGTTTTTGATGTCGTTCAAAAGAAATTTCCTTTTCAATCAAAAAATTTTTATTTGTTTATCTTAAACTATTTACATGTACAGAACAACACCAGAATTCTACCAAATTGAAAGCATTTGCAGATGACATTCAGTTAGCTATAAAGATGATTTTGGAACTTATTGAAAACTTTGTTGGAAAAGGAAAGAATACTTCTTTTCTCCCACATGGTTTTCAAAAGCCTTCATCTTCAAGGGTCATTGTAACATGTGATTGTGTGGTAAAGAGTTAAACTTTTGCCACACAATCCCCAGTTTTAACCACCCTAAGTCATAGGCATTTAAAAATATTTTGAATAAAGGAGAAAATGCTGGTAACCAGCATTTTCTTCTTTCCCACAATGTTTTCAACCCTCTCTGAAACAAACCCTAGCATTGGAGTGGTGTCAATTTCAACCAGTCTAAAATTTTGTCGATTGGTAAAGAGTGTACTCTTTTGCTGCAATGGATGATTGCAGATGCTGTAAACCAAGAACTGACTGCACTGTAGAGATAACTTTTGGATGATCACAGTTTGATATTTTTCTTGTGAAAAGAACTTTAAAGGTGTTTGAGTTTTTTGCGTTGGTTGGAACTTTGCATTTTCCTAGCAATTTATGTAGCACTCCAGTGGTACTAGCTGCATTGACCAATAAGGATCCCACTTCCCAAACATGAGGTTATGAGGAAGGAACACATGATTAGAAGTTAACTCTTTACCAAACGATAACATTTTGGGCTTGACCAAATCACATTTGCAGACAACACAATAAATGTGCTTCAAATTTTGAAATTTGTTTTTAAAAGGGTAGAAAACATTGTGGGAAAAGGAGAAAATGCTGGTTACATACATTTTCTCCTTTTCCCACAATGTTTTCAAAAGCCTTCTTTCTTAGGGTCGTTAAAACTCGGGATTGCATGGTAAAGGGTTAAGAAGTGGTTATTTTTGCTGTGGTTTTCATAGAATGGCTTGTGTAACCCTTCCTAGGGTCCTACGTGTCTCAGTGATAAAGTGTAAGACTTGGAACCAGGAGGCCCTGGGTTGGAGCCTCCAGGGAAGCACAGGGTTTTTCATGGGAGACACTTCAGAGCCCTAGCATAGTGTTGAAACCCAGGACATCATGCATGAATATGTGAGCTGTCAACCTGATATGACTGAAATAATGTTGGATGCAGCATAAAATACCTTTCAATCTATCAATCAATAACTTTTTCCCAGAAAACAAAACTTAAGGTTTATTTGATTTGAAAGCCTTTTTTAACTCTTTACCAGGCTACAAAATTTCGAACTTGGCCACATTGAAAGCATTTGCAGACGACAATTTAAATGTAACTCAGATGCTGATTTCTGTCTTTGATGTGGTAAAAAAACATTGTGTGAAAAGGAGAAAATGCTGCTTACCAGCATTCTCTCCTTTTTATACGCCCGTCGAAGACGGGACGTATTATGGGATCACCCGTGGCGGGCGGGCGGGCGGGCGGCGTCCAGTTCTTTGTCCGGAGCATATCTCCAAAACTATACTACCTACAGTTATGAAATTTCATGTGTGGATAGATCTCATCAAGGGGGAGTGCAGTGCACAGGAATCATAACTCTTGCTTCCTTAATTTTTGAGTTATTGCCCTTTGTTGTTTTACATACTTGAATTTTGTCCGGTGAATATCTCCAATACTATACTACCTAGGGTTATGAAATTTCATGAGTGGATAGATCTCATTAAGGGGGAGTGCAGTGCACAGGAATCATAACTCTTGCTTCCTTAATTTTTGAGTTATTGCCCTTTGTTGTT
The DNA here is from genome assembly GCA_945859785.2 of Tridacna gigas. Classification (NCBI taxonomy): domain Eukaryota; kingdom Metazoa; phylum Mollusca; class Bivalvia; order Cardiida; family Cardiidae; genus Tridacna; species Tridacna gigas. The sequence continues at coordinate 9,557,772 of OX244030.2, read as the reverse complement.
TTTCATACTTGAATTTTGTCCGGTGAATATCTCCAATACTATACTACCTAGCGTTATGAAATTTCATGAGTGGATAGATCTCATCAAGGGGGAGTGCAGTGCACAGGAATCATAACTCTTTGCTTCCTTAATTTTTGAGTTATTGCCCTTTGTTGTTTTTCATACTTGAATTTTGTCCGGTGAATATCTCCAATACTATACTACCTAGGGTTATGAAATTTCATGAGTGGATAGATCTCATCAAGGGGGAGTGCAGTGCACAGGAATCATAACTCTTGCTTCCTTAATTTTTGACTTATTGCCCTTTGTTGTTTTTCATACTTGAATTTTGTCCGGTGAATATCTCCAATACTATACTACCTAGGGTTATGAAATTTCATGAGTGGATAGATCTCATCAAGGGGGAGTGCAGTGCACAGGAATCATAACTCTTGCTTCCTTAATTTTTGACTTATTGCCCTTTGTTGTTTTTCATACTTGAATTTTGTCCGGAGCATATCTCCAAAACTAGACTACCTACGGTTATGAAATTTCATGCATGGATAGATCTCATCAAGGGGGAGTACAGTGCACAGGAATCATAACTCTTGCTTCCCTAATTTTTCAGTTATTGCCCTTTCTTGTTTTTCATACTTGAATTTTGTCCGGTGAATATCTCCAATACTATACTACCTACGGTTATGAAATTTCATGTCTGCATACATCTCATCAAGGGGGAGTGCAGTGCACAGGAATCATAACTCTTGCTTCCTTAATTTTTGAGTTATTGCCCTTTGTTGTTTTTCATACTTGCATTTTCTCCGGTGAATATCTCCAAAACTATACTACCTAGGGTTATGAAATTTCATGCCTGCATACATCTCATTAAGGGGGAGTGCAGTGCACAGGAATCATAACTCTTCCTTCCTTAATTTTTGACTTATTTTCATACTTGAATTTTGTCTCGAGCATATCTCCAAAACTATACTACCTATGGCTATGAAATTTCATGCGTAGATAGATCTCATCAACTGGGAGTGCAGTGCACATGAACCATAACTCTTGCTTAATTTTTGACTTATTGCTCTTTCTTTATTTTGAAACTTTAATTTTGTCCAGTGCATATCTTCAGAACTATACTAGCTAAGGATATGAAATTTCATGCGTGAATACATTCCATCAAAGGGAATTTCGTAACCTTACAGTATATTCAATAAAAAGCATTGCATTAATTGTAATTGCGCCCAATATGACCTTTGATGTCGACGGGCCATAAAACTTCATTCATTCATTCATTCCATCAACGGGAAGTGCTGTGCATATAAATTTCAACTCTTGCTTGCTTAATTTTTCAGTTATTGCCCTTTCTTGTTTTTTTTTTCGAACTTGAATTTTGTATGATGCATATCTCTCAAACTATACTACCTCGGGTTATGAAATTTTAGGGCTGGATACATCTCATCAAGGGGTAGTGCAGTGCACATGAAATATAAATTGCTTATTTTTTATGCACCAGCATTTTCTCCTTTTCCCACAATGTTTTCTACCCTTTCCAAACCAAATTTCAATTTTTGAGTTACATTTAGTTTGTAAACTGCAAATGATTTCAATTTGGACTAGTCCAAACTTTTGCTGTGTGGTAAAGAGTTAATAGTAATACAATAATAAACAAGAGTTCCGTCAACACAAATACACTGCCATTATCTTCAATCAACAGTAAAAAAAATATTCTGCACTACTATATTTCTATACCTCCCCTTTATCATTATTATGCCCCAACTTTACAACTTGGGGTAAGACGGGTGTATCTTGCGACAATTTGCCGCTCTTGTTGTACTCTGTTTTCAAAAGCCTTCCTCTTGAGGGTCGTTAAAACTCAGGTGTGGCAAATGGTTTCTCGACCAAAAATTTGAATGTGACTCCAGTGATGTATTCTTTCCATGGAAGGGTAGAAAATGTGGGAAAAGGACAGAAATCTGGTAACCAGCATTTTCTCCTTAAAATTCCCCCAATGTTTTGCTACCCTTCCATCGACAAATTTCAGTTTGAATCACATGTATTTTGTTGTCTGCAAAAGCTTTAGGCAAGTCCAAAATTTTTTCGTATGGTAATCATAGAGAATTAATTTTTTCAGTCTCAGAGAGACTCTTCAAGTGTTCATGAGTGCCTTCTGTCTGTTTCAGTGGACCCAGTTCCTTCCCAAGACCAGTGCCCTACCATATATCTTATGCACCCACCTCAGCCCAAGACAGTGAGATTCAGTCCCTGTCCAGTCAGGATGCCCTCACAGATGATACAAGATCCCTCACAGATAGCAGTGTGTAAGTATCTTAACTCTTAATACCAAAATTTCAGACTAGACCAATTGGGCAGCATTTGCAGATGACAATATTTAATGTAGTTCAAATGATAATTTCTGTCTTTATAGGGTAGAAAATATTGTGGAAAAAGAGAAAATGTTAGCAGCATTTTCTCTTTTTCCCATAATGTTTTCAAAGGTCTTTTTTCTCAAGGTTGTGAAAACTCAGGATTGTGTTGGAAAGTGTTCATGTAAAAATTCTGTTCTCCGATTGTGCTGCTTCAGTGACGAGGTGCTGGTGGGGAGTATTTGTCAGCTTTGCAACAGTTGTAGTTGATGGCTGAAATTTATCGATTCCATTAAAAAAGATTTACTCTATGCTTCATATTCTTAAAAGCACAGCTGTGTGTACTCTCAGTCCTTTGATTTTCCAGGTCATGCTATACCAGACCATTTTTAGCTCCACTGGCCGAAGGCCAGCGGGCTTATGTCATGGCCCGGTGTCCGTCGTGCGTCCGTCCGTGCGTCCGTCCGTCCGTGCGTTAACTTTTATTTCAAACATCTTCTTCTCTGAAACTACCCATCCAATTTTCATGAAACTTCACAGAAATGATCCTGCCATGGTCCTCTTCAGAATGTCTTGAAAGAATTTGATTCCTTCAAAAACTCTGGTTGCCATGGCAACAAAACTGAAAAATATTGGAAATCTTTAAAAATCTTCTTGTCTGAAACCATAAGGCAGAGGGCTACCAAATTTGGCATGTAGCTTTATGTAGTAGACCTCTATCAAGTTTCTTCAAATTATAGCCCTGGGGTCAAAATTGGCTCTGCCCCAGGGGTCACAAGTTTTACATAGGCTTATATAGAGAAAACTTTAAAAATCTTCCTCTACCTAGCCATAAGGCCTAGAGCTACCAAATTTTGCATGTTGCTATATCTAGTGGGCCTCTGCCAAGCAGGCCAAAATTTTAGCCCTGGGGTCAAAATTGGCCCCGCCGCTGGGGTCACAAGTTTTACATGGGCTTACATAGTGACAAGAAATCTTCCTGTTTTGATTTTTTTTTTTTTCTGAAATTAGCCTTGCATCAGGGGTCTTATGTTTTGCAGAGGTTTCATATGGACAAAACTTGAAAATCACCATATTTATAACCATACAGCATAGACTTGTATTATTTTGGCATGTGGCTTTATCTTGTGGACCTCTACCAGGGTTCAAGTAATTATAGCTCTGGGATCAAAAATGGCTTTGCCTTGCGGGTCTCAACTTTCACATGGGCTTTTACAGAGAAAACTTTGTAAGTCTTCATTTTGAAACCATTTGGCTCAGAATTGAAATGTTTAGTATTTATGGTTTATATTTATAAGCCAGTGGAGCGATACAGGGCCATCATGGCCCTCTTGTTAAGTTCAAACTACCCTGAAGAAGACTTTAAAACTTACTGGTAAAAGGAGAAAATGATGATTACCAGCATTTTCTCCTGTTCCCGAAATGTTTTCTGCCCTTTTAATCACAAATTCCATTCTTTTTCCTATAAGACTGAAAGCTGTTTTTGAAATGTGATCTTGTGAAGGGTCAAGGGTCGACATTATACATTTAACTCTTTACCACACAGTGCCAACTTTTAAAGACCACGAGGAAGAAGCCTTTTGAAAACATTGTGGGAAAAGGAGAAAATGCTGGTTACCAGCATTTTCTCCTTTTCCCACAATGTTTTCTAGCCTATCAAAGACAAATCGTATCATTTGAGCTACAATGAAATTGTCGTCTGCAAATGTTTTCAATTGGGACTGGTCAAAAATTTTGTCATGTGGTAAAGGGCCAGCTGTATTTTATCAACCATAATGTCAGGAAGGTATTCACTGGGCTTAAGTGAAAAATTTCATGAATGACTTTTGTAAATACAACCCCCCCCCCCCCCCCGCCTTACACAGAGACACAAAACGAGGGCTTTGAATATTGAATAATTTAGTAGCAGGTAACCTGGTCTCTGTAAGGCACAGTCTGTGAGCTTTAACACTTAAAGCTCCCTATAAACTCTTAACCATAAAACAAAATTTGAAACTTGTCCAAATTGAAAGCATTTGCAGACGACAAAGTAAGTTGACTCAAAAAATTGAAAATTGTTTTAGAAAGGGTAGAAAACATTGTGTGGAAAAAGAGAAAATGCTGGTTACCAGCATTTTCTCCTTTTCTGACAATGCTTTCGAAAGCTTTCTCTTTCAGAATTGTTAAAAATCTGTATTGTGTGGTAAGAAATTAATAGACATTTTCAGTCAAGAGATCAGAACAAAATGATAGGTATTTTATGGTAGCTCTTGTCCAGAAAGATCAGACTGCATGTTTTGCCTGATCTTGATCTACTCTGGCCACAAAGGCAACAGTAGTTCTGAAAGGCACATTAACCCTTTGCCACACAATCTCTCAGGAGAAAAATCTTTTAAAAACTTTGTGAGGGAAAGAAAAAGCTAATAACCAGGATTTTTTTCTTTTTCCCACAATGTTTTCTACCTGGTCATAGACAGAAATCGTCATTTGAGCTGCATTTAACTTGTCGTCTGCAAACCCTTTTAATTTGGTTGAGTGCAGAATGTTGTTTGGTGAAGAATTAACTCATTACCAAACGACAATATGTTGTACTCGACCAAATTGAAAGCATTTGCAGATGACAGAATAAATGTGCTTCAAATTTTGAAATTTGTTTTTAAAAGGGTAGAAAACATTGTGGGAAAAGGAGAAAATGCTGGTTACCTTTTCCCCAAGGTCGTTAAAACTCAGGATTGTGCGTTGAAGGGTTAAGGGTTAAAAAATCCAGTTCATTATATCCATGGTTTATCCATTACCAGGTACCATCAGTTTTTTTTTGTGAGGTTTTTTACATTACACCTTTACCAAACAATCCCATTTCACATCCCTGGAAAAGAAAGCTTTTGAAAACATTGTGGGAAAAGGGGGAAATCCTGGTTACCAGCATTTTCTCCGTTGCCCATTAGGTTTTCAAAACCCTTTTTCTCAAGTTTGTTAAAACCAGGAATTGTGTGGTGAAGCGTTAATTGGCTTTTTACCAGAATTTTCTACTTTTTCAACAATTTTTTTTTTTTTCATTGATAAATCCCATTATTTGTGCCACAGTTAGTTTGTTGTCTGCAAATGCTTTTAATTGTTGTCTGTAAATTCCTTCAATATAGACAAGAATTGCGGTATGGTAAATGGAGGTAGATCTAACCCTTTACCAGATGACAAAATTTTAGACTGGCTCAAATTCAAACCATTTGCAGACGACAAATCAAGTGTGGCTCAGATGATAGGATTTGTTTCTGAAAGGTTACAAAACATTGTGGGAAAAGGAGAAAATTCTGGTTACCACAATGTTTTCAAAAGACTTACTTCCCAGAGGAGTTGAAACTTGTCATTGTGGGGTAAAGAGTTAACCCATTACTGCACTTTTGAAAACATGGTGGGAAAAGGAGAACATGCTGGTAACCAGCATGTTCTCCTTTTCCCACAATGTTCTCTACCCTTTAAGAGTTTGGTTTCATCAACTGGGCCACATTTAATTTGTTGTCTGCAACTGCTTTGAATATGGACCAGTCTAAAATTTTGTTGTTTGGTAAAGGGTTAAGGGGAGTTTTTCTGCCAGTGTATTAACTCTACCACACAATCCAACTTTTAACACCCTTGAGAAAGAAGCCTTTTGAAAACATTGTGGGTAAAGCAGAAAATGCTGGTAACCAGCATCTTCTCCTTTTCCCACAATGTTTTCTACCCATACCATAAAAAAATTCAATTTTTAAGTCACATTTGTCATCTGCAAATACTTTCAATTTGGACTAGTCTACAATTTTGTCGTTTGGTAAAGAGTATCCTGATTTTTCTTGCTTTGGTGGAGAATCAGTTGCCACCTACCTCTACCAAACTACAAAATTTAAGTCTCATCCATATTCAAAGTATCTGCAGACGGCAAAATTCATGCAACTCAAAAATTAAAAATATATGTCCTGGGAAGAGTGGAAAACATTGTCGAAAAAGGAGAAAATGATGGTTACCAGCATTTTCTCCTTTTCCCAGAATGTTTTCAAAGCCTTTTCCATCAGGGTCGCTAGAAAGTTGGACTGTGTGCTAAAGGGTTAAAGTACATGTAAACTAAAAAAAAAATTGATATAAGAACAAAGGAGGGGGGCCTTTAGTATAAAGGGGGGTGCATTGGAAGTTGATACCTTTGAAGGTTTAGTTGGAATGTTCCTGTTTTGTTAACCTGGCACCACACAACAAAATTTTGTACTTGTCCAAATTAAAAGCATTATATTGCAGACAACAAATAAATGTCGATCAAAAAATTGAAATTTGACTCGGGAAGGATAGAAAACCTTGTAGGAAAAGGAGAAAATGCTTGTTACTAACATTTTCTCCTTTTCCCGCAGTGTTTTCAAAGGCTTTCTTTTTTAGCTCTACTGGCTGAAAGCCAGCAGAGCTTATGTCATGGCGGGGTTTCCGTCGTCCGTCCGTCCGTCTGTCTGTCCATCTGTCCGTCTGTCCGTCCGTTAGTCTTTTTCTTGTTTACGCGATAAAGTCTGCATTTGTTGCCGGATTTTCATGAAACTTGCACAGTTTGTTTATCTCATCAATAGCTTCAACCCTATTGAATTTGAAAAAAATCCAACAAACAGTATGGGAAAAGTAGCCATTTCAAGTTGAAAATTTCCAGTTCTTGTTTACGCGATAAAGTCTGCAAATAACTTCAGATTTTCGTGAAACTTGCACAGTTTGTTTATTTCATCAATAGCTTCAACCCTATCGACTTTGAAAAAAATCCAACAAATAGTATGGGAAAAGTAGCCATTTAAAGTTGAAAATTTAAATTTTCTGTTCTTGTTTACGCAATAAAGTCTGTATTTCTGGTCAGATTTTCATGAAAATCACACAGTTTGTTTATCTCATCAGTAGATTCAACCCTGTTGATTTTGAAAAAAAAATCGAAGAAACAATGTGGGAAAAGTAGCCATTTCATGTTGAAAATTTCCAATTCTTGTTTACATGATAAAGTCTGCATTCCCTGCCAGTAGAGCATATTCAGGCCCTTCAGGGCCTTCTAGTTCAGGGTTGTTAAAAGTTGGGATTGCGTGGAGTAGAGAGTTTAGTTAAAAACCCATTACCACCCAAATAAGATTGTTCTTGTCTGCTTCTGCATGTGAAGACTTTTGAAAACATTGTGGAAATAAAAGCCACATTGTTGGAATAAGGTCATGTAGCCAAATACAAAACCATTCCGTGTTTCACAGCACTGTGGAAGAAAAAGCTGAAAAGATTATAGGAAATATGAAAATGCTAGTAAGCAGCATTTTCTCCTTTCCTCACAATGTTTTCCACCTTGTCAAAATGAAATTCCATCATTTGAACCAGATTAACCCTTAAAGCCCCTTTTACGATTGTAGTTGCCTTTTGGGCCAGTGTGGATCAAGATCAGGCTGCACAAAATGTGCAGCCTGATCTTTGGATCTACAATGTATGCTTTGCTGAAGCACTGTAGACAAAGCAACAATGAAATTAAGGTTATTTGGATGGTAGGATGAAAATGCCTGATAGGTTTATTTGGCACTCAATTAACCCTTTACAACACAATCCAGACTTTTTACGACCCTGAGAAAGAAGCCTTTTGAAAACATTGTGGGAAAAGGAGAAAATGCTGGTAACCAGCATTTTCTCCGTTTCCCACAGTGGTTTTTATCCTTCCTAAAACGAATTCCAATTCTTCGGTCACATCTTGTCCTCTGCATAACCTTTCAGTTTGGACTGGTCTAAAATTCTGTCTTTTGATATAGAGTTAAAGGGTCAATTTATCCTCTACAAAAATGCCTTCAAAATGTACCAGTCTAAAATTCTAGCATTTGGTAAGGAGTTAAAAAGTGTACTTTCTGAAGTAGGAGGAAAACTGAATGCAGGTGTTTTGAGCATTTTTTACATGTTTTTCGAAAGCGGTCTATGTTCTCCACACTGGAGGTACAACATGAAAGGATGTTTGCTGGTTTTTGAGTGCCTTTGATATCCGAGATAAAAGGCAGTTGAATACTAGCCCTTTTATTGGTCGCTATAGCCTCAAATAGTTTTCATATGACTTTGATGTACCATTTATAAATGAATGTGGCAGCAGTTCTAATTACCTGCCTGTAATAAACATGGATGCCATAGTCTGCTTCTCTAAAAGTCACAGCCGATGATCTTGGAATCGTCAGACTGTTTAGATCTCTCTTTACCAAACGACAAAATTTTTGACTTGTCCAAACTGAAAGCACTTGCAGACGATAAGTTAAATGCGGTTCAAATGATGGCATTTAATGTTTCAGTAAGGATGGAGAACATTGCAGGAAAAGGAGAAAATGCTGGTTACCAGCATTTTCTCCTTTTTCCTACAATGTTTTGTCGCAGTGTTTTCAAAAGCCTTCCTCCTTACGGTCGTTAAAACTCAGGATTAAGTGGTAAAGGGTTAAGTAAACTAAAAAGTTGCGGTACAAGTACACAGATTTGTTTGGTTTCAGCATGTATGTGTAGTTTGATACTCTATTTAACTCTTTACCACACAGTCCTGACTTTTAACGACCCTGCAAAAGAAGGCTTTTGAAAACACTGTGGGAAAAGGAGAAAATGCTGGTAACCAGCATTTTCTCCTTTTCCCACAATGTTTTCTACCCTATCAAAGAGAGAAATCCTCATTTTAACAACATTTAATTTGTCGTCTGCAAATGGTTTCAATTTGGTCGGACCTAAAATTTTGTTGTTTGGTAAAGAGTTAAATGTTACTGCCTAATATTACTGGAAGAAATGGGTTTAACTGGTTAGGAAGGTTTATACATACTTGCCGATTTGTAGCCTGGAGCCTTGCCATTAATTTCGCCTTTGATCTGTTCAGTGGAAATTGTTAGATCTTTTGTAGATAGTGGGGCCATAAGACCTGAGAAGGGAAAAACCTTTTTTTTTTATATTTCACCTAAATAAACCATTACCAAATATCTTCATACAGGTACAAAGGGTATTTGGTGTGTTTTGAAATTTGATCTTGTCTGACACTTGCTACTTCCAAACAAAGAGGAAAGACTTTGTTGTTGGACATTTGGTGAAAATTTGAGAAATTCGGCCTGTAATATGCAAAATATCAAGTTTGTCTCAAATTGCCCTGAGAAGGAAGAAACGTTTAAAAGTTCCAAGTTATTAGAAATTGTCCTAGTTAAGTTTAGTAGACAGGATATTAACTCTTTTTCAAATGAAAAAATTTTGGTTTGGTTTGTATTGGAGTTTAACGCCATTTTAAAATCTCACCTGCATCAGAGGTGAGAGGTAAAAAATAGCTGGAAAGAAAGTTCGTCTCAACCGGATATCAAACTCGCAATCACCAGGTTACGAGTCAGTTGTGCTAAGCTCTTGAGCTACCAGGGAAAACAAAAAAAAAAATTGGAATGGACTAGATTGAAAGCATTTGCAGACAACAAAATAAATGTAGCTTCAAAGATGATTTCTGTCTTTGATAGGGTAGAAAACATTATGCAAAAAGGAGAAAATGCTGTTATCAGCATTTTCACCTTTTCCTACAATGTTTTCAAAAGCCATTTTCTTCAGGGTCATTGAAACTTGAGATTGTGAGACTGGGCGGCCTAAAAGTATTAATTGAATTGGGAAATATTCAGTACAACTGACTTGTGTGTGTGTGTGTGTGTGTGTGTGTGTGTGAAAAATTATAAAAGTGTAAAGTATGTTTGCTTGCCGAGGAATGACAAATCTAGATTTAAGATCCCGGCTATTAACCCATGTGTAGGATAACCAAAATATGTCCCATCAAAGATTCAGTAATTACGGGGCCTGGGCAGTTTTATCAACAAGATTTGCTTATATATATGTACATACTTTAGTCTCCAGGCTTCAGTCTTATTTGCAAATATTTCTCTAATCTGTCCCTGTAAAAATAATTCAGTCTATCTTTAATCCTTTACCACACAATCCTGTGTTTAACCGTTTACCGCACCATCCCCTGAGAAAGAGGCCTTTTGAAAACATTGTGGGAAAAGGAGAAAATGCTGGTAACCAGCATTTTCTCCATTTCCCACAATGTTTTCTGTCCTTTACAGACAAATTTCTCACCATTTGACCCATATCTAGTTTTTTGTCTGTAAATGCTTTCAATTTGAACAAGTATAAAATTTTGTCGTGTGGTAAAGGGTTAAACAACCGAAAGAGAAGAAGACTTTTGAAAACATTGTTGGAAAAGGGGAAAATGCTGATAACCAGCATTTTCTCCTTTTTCAAAAATGTTTTTCTACCCTTCTGAAAACAAATGTTAATTTTCTAGACTTCAAAATTGAAAGCACTAAGTCTTGCAGAGGACAAATTTGGAAGTGGTATGTCAGCCAGAGTAGAAAAGATCGTGGGAAAAGAAGAAAATGCTGGTTACCAGCATTTTCTTCTCTTACCACAATGTTTTCAAAAGCCTTAATAGGGGTGGGTTAGATTTGGGATTGTTTGGTAAAGGCTTATCTCTTTACCAAATGATAAGATTTTGAGCTCGACCGAATTGAGAGCATTTGCAGACGATTTGAATGTAGCTAAAATGATGATTTCTGTCTTTGATAGGGTAGGTAAAAAACATTGTGGGAAAAGGAGAAAATGCTCTCCTTTTCCCACAATGTTTTCAAAAGTCTTCTTTCTCAAAGTCGTTAAACCTGGGGAATATGTGGTTAAGGGTTAAACATGGGTTATCAGCCTCACTAATTTTATACAGTGTAGTAACAGGGTTTTGCTTGTGCCATCATGAAAAACGTGGCAAATGACATTTAAATACCATTGTAATGCTTCAAACAAGCAAAATTTTTTGTGTACTGCAGCATTACCAAAAGTTATACTGCGAATTCTTTATCAAACAACAAATTTTACACTTGTCTAAATTCAAAGCACTTGCAGACGACAAAGTGTAAAATGGCTTGAATGCTGGTATTTGTCTATCCAAGGACAAGGCTCGAAATTAACACTAGCAAACTCGCAAAATGCGAGTGGAAAATTGATTTTGCGAGTAGATTTTACTACCACTAGCATTTTTTTGCGAGTACAAATGAAAATTTGTTTGCCGACCGTAATGACCCAGTTGTGACTGGTTTGCGTTTTATACCATGCTGACTGGTTTACAATCCTAATCTTAGCTCTTACGGTTCCATTCAGGTATGGAATTTTTTGCAAATCGTAAACCAGTCTAGTTCTAGCAGATGACAACAATGTCTAAGCGGACGATTGTTGTCTATACAGTCCGGTAATAGTGAAACATTGTTTTAACCATAAATACTGAAAGATCTTATAGTGTATTTCGTACATTTATTAATAGCTTGGAACACTACAAGTCTCGAGTAGGAAATAATGATGATTCGTACCAATTACAATTCGTACACAGCCTGTTTTCACATTTTTTTCTTTTTATAAATAATATCATGAGAACCTACTCAGTTAACAGTTACAGAATATTGAATACATCATCATCCCACTGGGCACCAACAAATCTTTCTATCTTTTTGACATTCATTTTAATGAATGTTATAAATTTAGTAAAATTTGCTAGTGAGCGTCAATTTTTGTTAGTAAAAATTTTGTCCACTAGCAAAAATTTGCTAGTGGCAAAAAAAGTTAATTTCGAGCCCTGAAGGGTAGAAAATATTGTGGAAAAAGTAGGCACACTTGGGGTCATAAGCTGTTTACCAGACAATCACGAGCTTTAATGACCATGAAGAAAAAACATTTTGAGAACATTGTGGAAAAAGGAGAAAATGCTGGTAACCAGCATTTCGTCCTTTTCCCATTATGTTTTCGACCCTATGAATGGCAAATTTACCAATTTAAACTGTTTTTAAATTGTTGTCTGCAAATGCTTTCAATTTGGACAAGTCTACATAATTTTCTCCTGTGGTAAAGGGTTTAACTCTGTACCATGTAATCCAGACTTAACCACCCTGAGGAATTGGCCTTTTGAAAACATTGTGGGCATTTTCTCCTTTTCCCACAATGTTTCCTACTCTTTCGCTTTCAATTTGGACTGGTCTAAAACTTTGTGGTTAACTCTTTACCAAATGACAGAATTTTAGACTGGCCCAAATTGAAAGCATTTGCAGACGACAGGATAAATGTGATCGGAAAATTTAAATTTGTTTTGGGGAGGGTGAGAAACATTGTGGGAAAAGGAGAAAATGCTGGTTAGCAGCATTTTCTCCTTTTCCCACAAGGTTTTTAAAAGTCTTCTTTCACAGGGTCGTTAAAAGTCAGGATTGTGTGGAAAAGGGTTGAAACATGATTGAAGATTGGCTCCTTCTCAGTTGGATATCAATTAAATTACAAGATGAAAACACAGTGGCTCTCTTATACCTGGATTAGAGTGCTAATGAACATTACCAGTTCCCTCTATAATGTTTTCTAGGACTTGTGTTCTAGAGTGGCATTATGCCTGTACCACACAATCCCGAGTTTTAATGACAGTAAAGAGGAAGGCTTTTGAAAACATTATGGGAAAAGGAGAAAATGCTGCTAACCAGCATTTTCTCCCTTTTCCACAATGTTTTCTACTCTAGCAAAGACAGAGATCATTGTTTGAGCTTACATTTGTTTTGTCGTCTGCAAATGCTTTCAGTTTGGTTGAGTCCAAAATTTTGTCATTTGGTAAAGACTTAATATAGTATTGGTCTGTGCCTCCTATGATGTTGTAATCCTATGGCCCGTCATCTCTTTACCATGCATTAAAATTTTAGAGTGGTCCAAATTGAATTCGTTTGCAGATGACAAACAAAACGATACTAAAAATAATCGGATTTTCAACAGAAAGAGTAGAAAACATTGTGGGAAGATGAGAAAATGCTGGTTACAATGTTTTCAAATGTTAAGGGATTGTGTGGCAAAGAGTTAACTTAAAACAAAATTTTTGGCTTTTCCAAATTCAAAACATTAAGAAGACACAGAATTAACCCTTTACCACACAATCCTGAGTTTTAACAACCATTGGGAGGACTAATCCTTGTGAAAATGGCATTTTCTCCTTTTCCCACAATGTTTGCTACCCTTTTAGATGCAGGTATCATCAGTTGAGCCTTACATTTAATTTGTCGCCTGCAAGAGCTTTGAATTTGGATGAGTGTAAAATTTTGTAGTTTATTGCAGATTATAAGATGGCTCAAATGATGAAATTTCGGTGTGAAATGGTAGAAAATATGGTGGGAAGTGAAGAAAATGCTGATTACCATGGTTTCCTCCTTTTTCTCACCATGTTTTCAAAAGCCAGTTTCCTGATAGCTGTTGAGACATGGAATAGTTTTGACGACTTTTGTAAAGGGGATAGTTCATTAACCCTTTACCACACAATCCGGAGTTATAACAAACTTGAAGAAGAGGCCTTTTGAAAGCATTGTGGGAAAAGGAGAAAATGCTGGTAACCAGCATTTTCTCCTTTTTCCCACAATGTTTTTTACACATCCCAACACAAATTTCCATTTTTGAGTCACATTTATTTTGTCTTCTGCAAATGCTTTCAATTTGGACAAGTCTGCATATTTGTCCGTTTGGTAAAGGATTAAACTTTATTATCTTGAAATTGGAGGTGGACTGGAGGTGGGAAAACTATAATGATTTTACACCCATTAACCTTTTACCTGTCAAACCCAAGTTTTAATGATCCAGAGGGAGAAGCCTTTTGAAAACATTGTGGGAAAAGGAGAAAATGCTGGACACCAGCATTTTCTCCTTTTCCCACAGTGTTTCTATCCTCTGAATGGCAAATGTCATTTGTTATGTAATTTCTAATTTGTCTTCTGCAAATGCTTTCAATTTCGACAAGGGTATCAATTTGTGGTCTATTAACTCTTTACCAAAAGACAAAACTTTAGACTCTACCAAATTGGACGCTGGCAGACAACAAAGTAAATGTAGTTCAAATGGCGATTTCTTTCTGTGATAGGCAAGAAAACATTGTGGGAAAAGGAGAAAATGCTGGTTACCATCATTTTCTCCTTTTCCCACAAAGTTTTCAAAGCCAGTCTTCTTCAGAGTCGTTAAAAGTTGGGATTGTGTGGAAACGGATTAAATCTTTCCCAAACTACAAGATTTTGAACTGGACCAAATTTAAAGTATTTGCAGATGACAAATGTAACTTAAATGGTAATTTTTTGCATTTGATAGGGCAGAAAACATTGTGGGAAAAGGATAAGTGCTGGTTACATGCATTTTCTCCTTTTCAAACAATGTTTTCAAAAGCATTCTCTTCCAGTGTTGTTAAAACTTGGGATTGTGTAGTAAAGGGTTCACTGTTTAACTGTTTACTTGGGATTGTGTAGTAAAGGGTTCACTGTTTAACTGTTTACCAAATGACACAATTTTAGACTGGTTCAAAATGAGCAAAATTTTGCAGGTGACAATTCAAATGAAGCTCAGATGATTCCAGCTTTGCTGAAAAGTTTCCAGGGGTTAAAGTCGTTCTTTTATTGGAAAACCACTTGGCAGAGAAATAGGTCAATGAGAGAAATCTTTTTTGTTACTACAGTTAGTTGACCCTGTACCGAACAGTCCTACGTTTTAATGACAGTGACTTAGAAAACATTGTGTGAAAAGGAGAAAATGCAGGTAACCAGCATTTTTTCCCTTTTCCAACAATTTTTTTCCGTCAAGTTAGGAACAAATCCAGTTATTTTTGCCGCAATTGGAATTCTTCATGTGGAATTGCACTCAGTTTGGTTGAGTCGAGAAATTTGCCATGAGGTAAAGAGTTAACTCTTTTCAATTTGGCAAAATAGGAGGCTGATCCATATTGGAAGCTTCTTGTATTACAAATTCGATGTAACCCAAATCTACAAATAATTGGATTGATGTCTTTGCAAGGGTAGAAAACGATGTGTAAATTCATTTTTTGCCCCGATGTTTTCAAAAGCATTCTTTGGAGGGGTTCTTAAAACATGAAATCATTTAGTAAAGGATGAAATGAACAGAGTTCACCTGCCATTACAGTTCACCTTGTTAATGCTCAGCAAATGTAGTGGACTATTCCAAATAAATGAAGAGACAAAGGAATTAAGGGAAGTTTAGATCATAAACATATTATGCTCCGGTACTCTGAAATGTAATAGTGTACTGTGTAGAACAAGGACAGGCAGCATATTTTTGTGCTGCTGCTGTTTGATCCTCACTCAGGACAAACCAGATATTTACCTGCAGGGGAAAGGGTTTGTAGTTACATTTGACTCATCCAGTAGATCTTTGTTCATTAACCCTTTCCCAAACGACAAATTTTGGACTGGTCCAGATTGAGAGAGTTTGCAGACGACAACTTTAAATTTGATGAAAATGGCAGAAAGGTCTCAAAAAAGGGTAGAAAACGCTGTGGGAAAAGGAGAAATTGCTCGTTACGAGCAATTTCTCCTTTTCCCACATTGTTTTCAAAGGACTTGTACTGCAGACACAAAAACCAAGGCTTGTTTGGGAAGGGGTTAATAGGTGTTTCAACTTTTTTCCAAATAAAACTTTTTACCAAATAATCCATTGTTTTAACTCTTTACCACACAATCACAGGTTTTCACAACCCTGAAGAAAAAGCCTTTTGAAAACATTGTGGGAATAGGAGAAAAAGGAGCATTTTCTCCTTTTCCCACAATGTTTTCCAAACTTCCCAAAACAAATTTCAGTTTCTGAGTCACATTTATTTGTCGTCTGCAAATGCTTTCAATTTGGACAAGTCTAAAATTTTGTTGTCTGGTAAAGGGTTAAGCCTTATCCTGCTAAATGAAAGAAATGAAAATTTCAAAGCGATAGTATTGACCGATATTTTCCTATTTGAAAGGGTTTTTTTTGGAGGAAAGATATCTCCTTGTCAAACAGTTTAGATCAAAGATCAGACTGCATGTTCTGTGCAGTCTGATCTTGATCTACGCTGTCAGCAAAAGGTCAGTGATTCACACCTAAGGGTCAACAATCTTGGGGACAGAGGCCAGCATTTTCTCCTCCCACAGTGTTTTCCAACCTTTCAAAAATGAGTCCTATAAATTTAAGCCACATTGAATTTTATGTCTGCAAAATTATTTCAGTTTAAATAATTTTTGTGTTATTTCATTTTCAGGGATGGACATTCATACAGGGAATCAAGACGGCAAAGGAAAATGTTGAAAGCGATGCAAAAAAGGGCAGGGCAAAACAAGGAGATGGGTCCATTCATCCCTGTGAGTATGATTTAGCCTATTTGCCACACAATCCTGTCTTTGAAAACCCTGTGAAAGAAGCCTATTGAAAACATAGTGGGAAAAGGAGAAAATGCTGGTAACCAGCATTTTCTCCTTTTCCCACAATGTTTTCTACCATTCCCAAAACAAATTTCAAATTTTGAGTTGCATTTGTCATTCTGCAAATGCTTTCAATTTGGATTGTTCTAAAATTCTGTCGTTAGGTAAAGAGTTAAACGGTACAAGAGCAAACGTTAAGATGATGTGCTGTGATTTCCAGTATCTGTGATTGAATTTATTTTCTGGTCTGATTCTGGTGAAAATTTACAAATAAGAAAGGGAAAAGGAGCCAGTTCATGCAGGAATTTATATGCTTATTGAAATATGTATTGATCAATTACCTGGCAGACTTTAAGTGACAAGGTTTTATCTTAGAATGTTTTCTACTAAGAAAATATTTCTTGTAGACTGCTTTATTTAAAAGCAAGGGACTTTTCTTTTCCAAAAAGTTTTTTAGCATAATCTCTTGAAATCAATTAAAATTTGATTGTGTGACTTGCATAACTCTTTTACCAAACAACAAAATATTACACCATCCAAATTGAAAGCACTTGCAGACGACACAATAAATGTGACTGAAAATCGAAATTTGTTTTGGGATGGACTAAAAAATATTGTGGGGATAGGAGAAAATGCTAGTTACCAGCATTTTCTCCTTTTCCCACAATTTTTTCAAAAGGCTTTTTTTTTTTAAGGTTGTTAAAAGTCGGGAGTTTGTGTTAAAGGGTTAAACAGTAATGACCCTGGACAAGCGGGTCTTTGAAAAACTATGTGGAAAAAGAAGAAAATGCCAGTAAAGAGGATTTTCGCCTTTTCTGCAATGTTTTCCACCCTTTCATGTCATGGAGACTATATTGGTGGAGATTATCCAACATTTAATAATTTTTATGCACATTTATTTATTGTCTGCAAGTACCAAATTGGACAAGTCTAAAGACCTGTCTGTTATAAAGAGCCTTGCGTTACCCCGATTTGTTTCTGTCGATACCACAGAGAACTGACAGAGCGCCAAAAGATCGCACTCTTGCTGAAGTCGACCCAGAACAATTCGCGGAACAGCTGATCATCAAGCTGGAGAAAGTTTTGAAGGAGCAAGAGAAGGAAGAGCGGGTACACAAGATTATGAATCAGGTAAGGGGTGGCAGACAGAGCCACAGAAAAAGGGAGTGATTTTGATTTCAAAATTAAAAACATTCATCACTCGGCACGAAACCCAATATTTTGGGTACTCATTAGAATTGTCTCATCGAGGCGATTCCACTGAGTACCCACAACTTAGGATTTGGACAAGAAATAATGGATTTAGAATACTGTCACACCCCTTAATGTAGATGACACCAGAAGCTGTTGTCAACTGCAAAAGATTTCTGCATGGACAGGTCTTTTATAGACTTAAGAGTTCCAGATAAGAGGGAGTGATGGTGTTCTAAATCCATTATTTATCACATAACAACCCTTGTTTCCAATGTAATATAGCCATTACGAATTTTCTTGTCTCACACACGTGTGGGATAAGATTTCATGACGTCATAGGTCGAAGCACTTTACATATGTGTTCCTACGCTAAAATTCCAAAACATGGCTGATCTACATTTTGCGGTCGGGTCGGGTCAAGTTCATTTTGGACAAAATAAACTTACCTCTATCATGAAAAGGATGGCACTAGCTGCTGGATTATCCGAGACAAAAAGATTGACAAACCACAGCGCCCGAAAGCACTTGGTACAAAAGTTGTCAGGGAATAATATTCCGGCAAATCAAATTATGCAAATCACCGGTCATAAGAATATCCAATCAGTCAATAATTACAGTCACATCGGTGAATTTCAACACAAAAACATTTCTGAAATCCTTACATCGTCAAAAAACCAGCAAAATCCTTGCACAATCCAGCAAATGCAGTGTAACAGTAACCGCGGCACAAATTCCTCAGAATACACATTTCACGGCGGTCTGAATAATATGTTTGCTGGAAATATTTTCGGTGGCACGTTCAACATAAACATTATGTCACCTTCAAACGATTATAATCCACAAAATGATCCCAAATCTGTTAAGAAACGAAGGCGTATCATAGTTAACAGTGACTCCGAGTAGTCTTACTCGTACCAAACACAACTTGCAGACTCTACACACACGTGTTTGTTGCATACATGTGTATTGCTCTGTTTACATTGTAGCTATGCATAATGCACAGGGCCTATGTCTTGAACATTTATTGGTTTGTAACAGGTTGATTTATGTTCTTCTGGTGATAAAATAATCTCTAAGAGTTATATGTTTAAATTGTTAGATTTGAATAAACAATTGTTGTAGTCTTGTAGAGTCTAGTAAGTTTAATGTACGCCTCGTTGGAACTATTTTTTATCACAGACTCACATTCATAGAAATGTCAAGCCAGATGAGTATTTCTTGGACCCTTATTTTTTTTTATTTAATTTGCTTGGATTCGGTTATGTGATAAAAAGAATCTGACATTCGTTGACTGTTGTGATAAAATTTTATTAAACTCATCCAGAAAAATGTTATTAAGCTCGCCAAAGGCTCGCTTAATAACATTTTTCAAGACTCGTTTAATAAAATTTTATCTCAACCGTCAACTCATGACAGATCCTATATATCCCTTCCAAACCCTATGTTGTGGGTACTCATTAGAATTGTCGTGACAAGATGATTATAATGAGTACCCATAACATAGGGTTTAGTGGAGAATAATTGATATTTACAATTTTGAAATCAAAATCACTCCCTCTGTTTGTAGCTCTGGACTTTTAAATTAAGGAGGTACAGGGAAACACATTAAACAGACATTGATGTACATTTTCAAAAGACTGATGTTCCTTTCCTTCAAATGTTTGTCTCCATATTGTGAAAGGTGTTGTAGTTTATGATGGGTTCACAAAAACCTGTACAATATATGGATATCCAGCTACCACACAAGTCCATGTTTTAAAGACCCTTAGAAAGAGGGTAAGCTGGCAACCAGCATATTCTCCTTTTCCCACAATGTTTTCTCCATTTCCAAAAGCAAATCCCACTTTTTGATCCCCATTTGTCATTTGCAAATGCTTTTGATTTTCAAAAGTCTAGAATTGTATCTTGTGGTAAAGAGTTAACCCTTTACCATGCAATTCCGACTTAGCGACCCTGAGGGAGATGGCCTTTGAAAACACTGTAGGAAAAGGAGAAAGTGCTGGTAACCAGCATTTCTCCTTTTCTCAGAATGTTTTCTACTTTATCAAAGACAAATTTTATCATTTGGGCAACATTTATTTTGTCGTCTGCAAATACTTTCAATTTGGGCCAGTCTAAAATTTTGTCATTTAGTAAAGAGTTTAGACATCACACACCAGTGTACCCAATACTTGAAACAGAAGTTGTCAACATAAATACTGGAATTACTTTTGATGAAGTCACTGTGTTCACTGATGCAGTTTTCTGAAGATGTACCTAAATAGGATTTATATCAAGGAGAGAGGGGTCAATCAATGAAGGAAAGGGGTCAAGAAATCTGTTTCATCCAACATCTCTAATTGGTTTTTGTCTTCAAAAGGATGGGAGGTCAATACAGAAAGAGCTTGTCAAACAGTTCAGATTCCTTTGACTTAGATTTGCCAGAAATAGTACAAAGGCCCTTACAGCTTTCACATGATTCTTTGATCCGGATTCTGATAAAACAATGCTTATTCCCTTTGGAACTGTTCACAAGTTTAGACTTAGTCTTTGAATCTTTCTTTTCACTGATCCTTTCATCTTGACAAAGGGGTTGCTCAAGTTTCTCCTTGACTGGTAGATAGGCTGAAATACCAGTATTTAACCATTTCCCTAACGACAAAATTTTAGACCAGTCCAAATTCAAAGCGTTATAGAGGACAAATAAAAGGGGGCACAAATAATGGTATCTGTCTTTGATATTGTTGAAAACATTGTGGAAAAGGAAGAAAATGCTGGTTACCAGCATTTTCTTCTTTTCCTACAATGTTTTCAAAAGCCTTCTTCTTCAGGGTCGTTAAAACTTGGGATTGGTACAGAATTAACCATTTACCACACAGCAGAAATGTAGACTTGTCCAAATTGAAAGCATTGGCAGATGAATGCCCAAATGATGGAATTTGTCTTTGATAGGTTAGAAAACATTGTGCAAAAAGGAGAATATGCTGGTTACGAGCATTTTCTCCTTTTCCCTCAGAGTTTTCAAAAGCTTTAATCATTCCCATGAAATTCTTTCATCCCGAGAGTCATGATCTAGCAGAGGAAACAAAGTACAATTCAGAGAAAGGAAAAAGTAACTGATTGACAGGAGGATACTTTTGAGTTGTTCTAGAAATATTGCTGGGAAAGGAGGGAGTTTTGTCTTTCATAAGCAGTCATACTGTTGCTCCTCTTCATAATGGGACTTTTATTTGAAAGAAAAAACAGTGTCGAAAAAGGAGAAAATGCTCGCTACCGAAGGCAAGGGTCCTCAAAAGAGAGGGGGAGGGATGCTTTTGTTAACCCTTTACCACGAAACAAAATTTTACGCTCTTCCAAATTGAAAGCATTTGCAGACGACCGATAAAATGTGTCTCAAATGACAAAAATTCTCTCAAATATGACAGAAAACATTGTGGAAAAATGAGAAAATGCTGGTTACCACAGTGTTTTCAAAAGCTTTCTTTCTCAGGGTGGTTAAAAGTTGGGATTGTATGGCAAAAGGTAACAAGATTATTTATTCATGCAAAATCCACTCTATTGATACAGACAGAGCTGAGAAGGTCTCTTCTCGGAAAATGTTTTACATAAGGTTGTGAAAACTGACATTCTGTAGATTTTCCTCAAATTTGTTCCTAACCTCTAGTGGGCCGCATAAATCCAAATAAACCCAACAGGCATTTTCAGTTCAGGAATAAGACCTGATGAAGTGCATTCCAGTGGTTGCTTTTAGTATTTTAGCAAAGCAGCACAGCGTAAATCAAAGATCAGACTGTGTTAATAGTATGCAGTCTGATCTTGATCCACACTGGCCTCAAAGGCAACTATAGTTGTGAAAAGCGCTTTAACCATTTACCACACAATTCCGAGTTTTAATGACCCTGAGAAAATAGCCTTTTGAAAATCTTGTGAGAAAAGGAGAAAATGATGGTATCCAGCATTTTCTCCTTTTTCCCACAATGTTTTCTACCCTATCGAAGAAAAATTGCACCATTTGAGCCACATTGAAATTGTCGTCTGCAAATGCTTTCAATTTTGACAGGGCTAAAATTTTGTCTTTCATTTAAGTGTTAAAGGTCAAGATTGAACAATTTGCATTCCGTCATTTGGGAGAAAAAAAAAAAGTGGCTCAATGTTTCCCAAATGTGTATCTAACTACCTTTATCAGTAGTTAGATGATTCTTACCATTTACACAATTTGATAAGTTGTTAAATGGATACGTTTCAATCAGTCCATTTTTCAGTGTAGTCATCATTGTCAGTAAAATCATGTGGGCCTAAGTGCTGAAAAAAAGGATCTTTGGCTGGTACACAGCATTTTCTCCTCTTTCCAAAATGTTTTTTAAAAGGCCTGTTAGGGTGTCCATGAAACTAAGGATTGTGTGGTTAAGGGTTGATAGGTGGGTCAAAAATTGAACCAGGGGGCTTATGGGTTAAGGGCAGAATTAAGGGGCAAGTTAAAAGAGTAGTGATCAAAGGGCAATGTTGTTTTCAAGCAATAAGGATGGCCTAAAGTTAATGATTCCCTTGCCTTTGTGAAGTGGCAGTTCAAATAAATGTTTAACCCTTTCCCAAACAAGCCCTGGTTTTCACGTGTCTGCAGTACAAGTCCTTTGAAAACACTGGGGGAAAAGAAGAAATTGCTCATAACGAGCAATTTCTCCATTTCCCACAGTGTTTTCTACCCTTTTTGATAACTTTCTGCCATTTTCATCAAATTTGAAATTGTCATCTGCCAACTCTTTCAATTTGGACCAGTCTAAAATTTGTCGTTTGGGAAAGGTTTAAAATGACAGCTCTCAATTAGCTGAAATGACCTTTGGTGTGATAATTTAACCCTCTAACACACAATTCCAAGTTTTTACGACCCTGAAAGAGAAGGCTTTTGAAAACATTGTGGAAAAAGGAGAAAATGCTTGTTACCAGCATTTTCTCCTTTTCCCACAATGTTTTCTACCCTGTCAAAGACAAATTTCATCATTCAAGATGCTTCTAGTTTGTCGTGTGCAAACACTTTTAATTTGGACCGGTCTAAATTTTTGTTGCTTTGTAAAGAGTCAACTTTTCAAGGCATGCCATTTCACTTCCAGAGTTGCCTTTGAGGACTGAATGGATGAAGTTTAGACTGCAAAAAATGTGCAGTCTGATCTTTGATTTACACTGCTTTTTGGGATTAAAGCAACACAATTGAAGGAAATATTTAAACTTTTATCAATGGCTTTTAACCCTTTCCCAAACAAGCCCTGGTTTTCACGTGTCTGCAGTACAAGTCTTTTGAAAACGCTGGGAAAAGGAGAAATTGCTCATATAACGAGCAATTTCTCCTTTTCCCACAGTGTTTTCTACCCTTTCTGAGACCTTTCTGCCATTTTCATCAAGTTTAAAATTGTCATCTGCAAACTCTTTCAATTTGGACCAGTCCAAAATTTGTTGTTTGGGAAAGGTTTATATATGAAGGGATTTGTCTTTGAAAGGGTAGAAAGCATTGTGGGAAATACAATATTTTCAAAGCCTTCACTCTCAGGGTTGAAAAAGCATGGGAAGGTTTGAACATCACTTGCAGTGCCATAGGTTAAAACGGGCTTTTGTGGACGGCATAGATCAAGATCAGTTACTGCACAGAAGGTGCAGTCTGATCTTTGATCTATACCGTCCACTTGTTAGGTCAAGCCAATAGCATAAAATTCTTTGTTAGTGACAGTGGATTTTATTTTCAGCCAAAAGGGGCCAGGTTCATATATTTGGCACTTAACCCTTTCCCACAAAGTTCAGAGTTTTAATGATCCTGAGAAAGAAACTTTTTCATCATTTGAGCTACATATGAATTGTCGTCTTTCAGTTTGTGCCAATCTGAAATTTTGTTGTTTGGTTAAGGGTGAAAGAGTTTTAGCTGTTGGTAGCCTAGCTTGTGGAAGAGTCATTGACTTGCCAACATATATCAAAACTTGTCATGCATTTCATATACATTTCGCTTTGAATTGCATAGTGCATAAATGTAACTACCATAATGTCCTTAATTGACGCTCCCAGTCTAATTAACGCTCCCTAAGTTATTTTTTTTTTATCTGAAAATGGACTTACTCAGTGATCAGTCAATCAGTTGAGTTGATACAGATGAGCTGGAATTAAAAAAACACTGACATTATCCTAATTACTTCACAAATAGATGTCATTAACACCTGACTGAGTATGGTACACTTTTAAATGTGGCCACAAGCTGTTGTTAACAGAAAACTCAAAACTCCTCAATTAACTTGGAATGACTTATATAGAAAGGAACCATCAAAGATCAGTGTCTGTGATTATTCATGCATTATTCAATTTCCAAAACAATCATGATATGAGGTGAAAAAATGATGCTTTGCAATAACTTCAGCTGGTTTCCCACAAAGCAATAGGTGTGCCAATAGCACTGACTATAACTGGGAAGGCAGTGTAATTTGGGACACACACATCTTTTCAGAAGATGTAATGCCCTTGGGCAACGTTAAACAGAAATATATGGTACATTCAGTTCACCAGACTGTTTTATGCTAAATCCGACATTGGCACACTCACTGTCTTAATTAATCATACTTGAGCAACTTATAAGGAATTGTGTCAGTCCACTAGGAACCTTTCATTTGATGACAGATTGTCATCAGCAGGAGCCCGCTGAAAAAACATGTGCACCTTTTTTTACCAATCACAAAGGCTCATCAGTTCATTTAACCCTTTACCAAACAATCCCAGGTTCTAACGACTCCAAGAAAGAAGCCTTTTGAAAACATTGCGGGAAAAGGAGAAAATGATGGAAACCAGCATTTTCTCCTTTTCCCACAATGTTTTCTGCCTTATTAAAGACAAGTTCCATCATTGAGTGACATCTAAATTGTCGTCTGCAAATGCTTTGAATTTGCGCAAGTCTACATTTTTGTCGTTCGGTAAAGAGTTAATTTTATCAACACCAAGAAGGTGAAAAACCAGTGCATTCAGCTATACAGAGAGAATTGTAGGCTAGTCCAGATGAAAAACATTTGCAGAGAACAATTTGTGGCTCAAATCATAGGATTTGTCTTTAGAAGTGTAGAAACTATTTTGGAGAAAAAGAGAAAATGCTGGTAACAAGCATTTTCTCCTTTTCCCATAATTGTTGTCATAAGCTGTCCGTCTAAGGGTTGTGAAAAGACAGGATTGTGTGGTAAAAGGTAAAATTATTCTGAATTAACCCTTTACTACACAACAAGATTTTAGTCTTCCCCTAATTGAAAGCATTTGAAGATGGCAAATTACATGAACCTCAAAAGATCTTTGCTTTCTTTGAAAAGGTAGAAAACATTGTGGGAAAAGGAGAAATGCTGGTTGCCAGCATTTTCTCCTGTTTCTACAATGTTGTTAAAAGCTGTCTCCTTTAGGGTCATTAAAACTCGGGTTGAGTGGTAAATGGTTTAAGTAATATTTCTGTTTTATTTTACCAACAGAAAATATTGTTTGATCTATAACGCCAGCTATTTGTGCCCAGATATTTTCTGACCTGACCAAGTTGGCATTAAAATAGCAATATCTGAGCTTTTTTCTTTTTACTGACTTATATGTCTGTTTCTTTTATCTGGCTCTCTTTATCTGGTTCTCTGATGGTCTAAATCTTAACCATACCACAAAAATGTCCACCAATCTAAATGAAAGCATTTGCAGACGACAAGATAAGGGCGACTTAGAAATTGAAATTTGTTTTGGGAAGGGTTGAAAACATTGTGGGGAAAGGAGAAAATGCTGGTTACCAGCATTTTCTCCTTTTACCACAATGTTTTCAGAAGGCTTCTTTCTCAGGGTTGAAAAAACTCGGGATTGAGGTAGAAGGCCTTTGTAAAGATTGTAGGAAAAGGAGAAAATGCTAATACTAGCATTTCCTCCAATTCCGTCAAAAGTTTCCACCCTATGCGAAACGAATTCATTGTATGAGCAACATTTTATGTGTTTTCTTCAAATGTCTTTTATTTGGATTAGTCTGAAATTTTTGTAATTTGATGAAGAAATGCAGAATTCTTTAATAAAAGGTTACTTCTTTACCAGTTGACAAAATTTCAAACCCATCAAAATTGAAAGCATTTGCAGAGAATAATTTCAGTGTGGCTCAAGTTATGGAAATTGTCTGTAAATCGAAAGAAAACATTGTGAGAAAGGAAGAAAATGCTTGTTATCATCATTTTCTCCTTTTCCGACAATGTTTTCAGACACCAACCTCGAAGTCGGTGAAACATGGGATTGTGCAGTAAAGGGTTAACCCTTTACATCACAATGTCGCCTTTTAATGACCCCGGGAAAGAAACCTTTTGAAAACATTGTGGGAAAAGGAGAAAATGCTGGTAACCAGCATTTTCTCCTTTTCCCACAATGTTTTCCTACCCTATCAAAGAAAAATTTTACCATTTGAGCCACAAAGAAATTGTTGTCTGCAAATGCTTTCAGTTTGGACAAAGCTAATATTTTGTCGTCTGGTAAAGGGTTAACAAGGACCTTTGATCAAAGCCAAAAGGAACAGTGTCATTTGCTGGAAAACGAGATGTGGCCAATCCATTGAAATTTCTGTTTAATCTCAAGAATAAAAAAAAATCTCGGAGAAAAAAGCACTTACTTTGATGGAAAAAGGATTTAATTCTGTGTAAATAGTCTTAGAAACTCTCTATGTTTTCTCTGAGGTAAAGAAGACAAAAGGAAAGTTATGATCCTTCACCAAGCAGTCCAACGCCTTAACAACCCTGTGGGAAACAGAAAAGCTTTTGAAAACCATATGGGAAAAGGAGAAAATGCTGGTAGCCAGCATTTTCTCCTTTTCCCACAAGGTTTTCTTCCTTTTCAAAGTCAAATTCCATCATTTGAGCCAGGTTTGATACGTCGTCTGCAAATGCTTTCATTTTGGACTCGTATGAAATTTTGTTGTCTAGTAAAGAGTTAAGAGACTTTGATGTGCTATCACTTGGGTAATGACGCAGTAAGCAAATGAGTGTTCTTAGATGATTTGTTGATTAGTTTTGTGATAGAGAGATTGCTAAGGAGAAATTCCAGTCCCTATGATTAACAACTTTTCGTGATCATGAACTTTTTCTTTATTCTGTAAGTCGACTACCAGTTAGTAACTGTAAGGCCTGACAAAATGATGATCTGTGAAAAATGGGAGATAATACGTTTTTTGATAAAATTGCTTTTTCAGAGCGATGTCAGTGAAAGTTTGATTGACAAATCCTGCGTCTCCAGCATCTCGTCCAGGAACAATACTGCTACCTCAATTGTGCCTTTATTAACTTCATCGATGATCGATGAAGAAAATGCGGACTCTATATTAGAAGAACACTGCTCCAGAATTTGGGAACGTTCTGCGCAGCAGACGCCGAGTCGCTCGCCAGGCCGACATTCACCTCGCTCCAGGTCGCCTGACCGGCACAGAAAACCATTATCACAGCCTCAAGCCCATAGTGGCTCATCAAGCATGCCAGGGACTTTGCATACTAAACCGTTGAATAGCAAGAAACGGGGAGAATTTTATTCGTCTTTCGACAGTGGTATGGGAGATGATTCAAACAATAAGTGTTCAGTGGAGACACATAAACATATTCATCATCATCACCATCATCATCATGAACGGGAACGGAGTGGGCGCAGATCAAAACATAAACTGGAACTTCAGGCTCAGCAGCATAGTATGTTCTGTTGGGGTGACACAACCCCTCGCCCCCATGGTGGGGCAAGACAAAAGACGATGAGTCGGAGTCACTCTGACAATTGTAGTAACTTAGACAGTGGGATTAGTATGATAGAGTCTGTGTCGCAATACCCGGATGTCAGTGTGACGGATCCAGCAAAAACCAAGTGAGTACACTTCTCTATTCTTCGTGTCATCATTGTTAGTTTCACTATTCTATAGAACTTGTTGTTGTTAGCTCTTAAAGATAAATCCTTATAGCCAGAGAGAAATATGCTGTTAAAACTTGATTGCATGTAGAATGGCTCGGAATTAAGTCAGCTGTGTTACCATCAATAAATTACCAATATTCATGGTGTAAGGGATAGGCATATTTAAATCCAAAAACAACTACTGTGATTTCTTTGAAGGCCTCCAGAAAATGAAATGCATTTTCTATCCATGTTAATCTGCAGCCGTGCACCTGTCAGAGGCAGCAATTGGCATGAAGATTCAAGAATGATTATAGTTTCATGAAGTGTGTTAGAAACTGGCTGAAAACGAATAAAGAAACTCTTTCACTACAAACTGGAGAAATTCAACTTTCGAGGTCTTAACCCTTTACTGCACAAATACCGCCTTTTGACGCCCCTGGGAAAGAAGCCTTTTGAAAACATTGTGGAAAATGGAGAAAATGCTGGTAACCAGCATTTTCTCCTTATCCCACAGCGTTTTCTACCCTATCAAAAAAAAAAATTGCACCATTTGAGCCACATTGAAATTTTCGTCGGCAAACGCTTTCAATTTGGACAAGGCTAAAATTTTGTTGTCTGGTAAAGGATTAAAGTAGTTTTCCATTGCTATTGAAGATGATTGATTGATTGTATTGGGGTTTAGTACCATTTTTAACAGCTTAGGTCATATCACGGCAGTCAGTGCACCTATGCAAGTTTTCTGGCTCTCTCACACCAGTACTGACACAACTTTATTTCCAAGTCACAGACTACTTTTCTCACATGCATTAGAGGTGAGGGACGAAAAATTGCCGGTAAGTTAGCTTCAACCGGTTATCGAATTACCAACCACCAGGTCATGAGTCGGATGCACTAACCTCTGAGCTACTGAAAGAGCTATTGAAGATGAAATGGGTGATAGTATAGCATCAGGTAGTGGATGGTGTAGTTTCAAGATCAGACTGCACATTCTGTGCAGTCTGATCTTGACCTATGGCATCTGCAAAAGTCATCATGGGCAGTGAAAGAGTTTAACAAACAATAAAAAGTTTATACACATCCTTTATTAAAAGCACTTCTAGAGGACAAGTTAAACAAAAATGACTGAATCAAGTCTCTTCAACGGGTTAAAAATATTGCGGGATAAGAAGAAAATGCTGGTTGCCAGCTTTTTTCCCTTTTCCTACGATGTTTTCAGAAGCTGTTTTCCTCAGGGTGGTGAAAACTTATGTTTCGCATGGTAAGGGGTAAAAATGTACTTTGCTTCGGTACGAAAAAGTAAAGCAGCAAGTGGCAGTGTACTTGAAGCTTAACCCTTTACTACACACAATCCCGACTTTTAATGACCCCGTAAAAGAAGCCTTCTGAAAACATGGTGGGAAAAGGAGAAAATGCTGTTAACCAGCATTTTCTCCTTTTCCCACAATGTTTTCTACCCTTACAATAACCAACTTCAATTTTTCAGTTCCTTTTATTTTGTCGTCTGCAAATGCTTTCAATTTGGACCAGTCTAAAATTTTGTTGTTTGCTGGAGAATTAACCCTTTACCAGATGACAAAGTTTTAGCCTTCTCCAAATCGAAAGCATTTGCAGACGACAATTTCAATATGGCTAAAATGGTGCAATTTTTCTTTGATAGGGTAGAAAACATTGTGGGAAAAGGAGAAAATGCTGGTTACTAGCATTTTCTCCTTTTCCCACAATGTTTTCAAAAGGCATCTTTCCCAGGGGCATCAAAAGGCGTCATTGTGCGGTAAAGGGTTAAAATACAGGTTTTGTCTCACTGGCAAATGGGAGGTATATAAAGTGCTAAATGCTATATACATGTATTTAATAAATAGCTGTATGTAAAGCTAAATGTCCCTGTATACAGCCTAGAAAACTCATTAAATATTCATGAATATTCTCTCATCTGTATTCATTAATAAAGAATCAGTAATAAAAACAGTCAACCGTGTTTAATGACAAATTGGCTATATGCTGTAAAGGTAAAACCTTGAAAATACTTCAGTGCAGACAAAGGGTTGAACCCTTGACTAAAGGATCCCATGTTTTGAAAACGGTGTTGAAAAAGGAGAAAATGGTGGTAACGAGCATTTTCACCATTTCCCACAATGCTTAATCTGCCTTTCTAACGACGAATCTTACCATCTTTGTACAACAGAACTTGTTGTCTGCGAAAGGACAAGTCTACAATTTTGGTTTTCGGTGAAGAGTTAACCCTCTACCAAACAATCCAGCACTAAGAACTCTGAAGAAGGCTTCTGAAAACATTGTTGGAAAAGGAGAAAATGCTGGTAACCAGTTGTATCATAAGTGCCTTTGTTGATGCCTTTATCAGCCAACAAAAATGTTGTCTCTATGGAAAGTTCTTGTAGACTACAAAATTTATAATATCCATAGTTTCAAATTAACTCTTTACCAAATGACAAAATTTTAGACTAGTCCAGATTGAAAGTAGTTGCAGACGACAAAATAAATGTAATTAAAAAAATGAAATTTGTCTTGGGAAAGGTAGAAAACATTGTGGGAAAAAGAGAAAATGCTGGTTACCAGCATTTTCTCCTTTTCCCACAGTGTTTTCAAAAGTCTGAATTCTCAGGGACGTTAAAAGTCAGGAATGTGTGGTAAAGAGTTAATGGTATCAATTAATGCTTTACCACACAATCCCAGGTAGAAGGCATTTAAAAACATTCTGGGAAAAGGAGAAAAAGGTTTGTTATTGGCATTTTCTCCTTTTCCCACAACGTTTCTACCCTTTCAAGGACAAATTTTATCATCTGAGCCACCTTTGTTGTCTGCAAAATTTTCAATTTAGACCAGTCTAAAATTATGCCATTAAGTTAAAAATTAAAGTGCTTTATACAACAAAATTAATAGTTGCCTTTGCGTTTAATGTAGATTAAGATCAGATTGCAGGAAATATGCTTTATGACTACACTGTCTGCTTTTCTGAACCACTACAAGCAATCTTGAAATTGTAATTATGTGGTTCTTTTCTGTAGACTGACACTGTAGTTTTTTATTTTTCCGATGCTCTAAGGGTTAAATTTCCTTGTGTTTTGACTCATGAATGGTTTACTTTGGGCTATAAGTCGGCCTTTAACTCTTTACCACACAATCCAAAGTGTCTTGGACTCAAATAAGAAGACTTGAAAACAATGTTTTCTACTCTTCCAAAGACAAATTTCAATTCTTGAGTCACATTAATTTGGTCAACTGCCTGCCAGGGTAGCTCAGTAGTTAGCGTATCTGGCTTGTGACCTGGTGGTTATGAGTTTGATACCCGGTCGAGCCAATACTTTTTTTTTTCCGGCGATTTTCGCCTCTCATCTCTGATGCATATGAGAAAAATAGTGATTTAAAAAGAAAGTTGTGTCAGTGCTGGTGTGAGAAAGCCAGGAAACATATGCATGGTGTACTGACCGCTGTGACATGACCTAAGCTGTTAAAACAGCGTTAAACTCCTATCAATTTGGTCAGCTCCAAACATTGAGTGCTTTCAAATTTTACAAGTCCAAAATTTTAGAGTTTGGTAAAGAGTTAGAAAACAGTCCGCTACAAGGCAAGAAGTTATATTCCGCATGTGCACAGGAAAATAAAATAATATGAAGGTTGTCCTTGTTGCAAGGTTGAGAATGGCTTCTATTTCAGCTTAGTATTCAAAACTGTTTTATTGGTTCTGGTTGAAATATAACAGACTTGGTTCTCAAGTGATTATTACACCTTCTCTGTAATTTGTTATCTTTGAATAGTCCTTTACCAAAGAACACCTAACACATTACCAGACAACAAAATTTCAGCCTTGCCCAAATTTGAAAGCATTTGCAGACGACAATTTCAGTGTGGCTCAAATGGTGCAATTTATCTTTGATGGGTAGAAAACATTGTGGGAAAGGGAGAAAATGCTTTTTACCAGCATTTTCTCCTTTTCCCATTTTTCAAAAGGCTTCTTTCCCAGGGTTGTTAAAAGGCGGCTTTGTGTGGTAAAGGGTTGATGACCCTGAGGAAGGAAGCTTTCAAAAACATTGTTGGAAAAGGAGAAAATGCTGGTAACTGGCATTTTCTCCTTGTCCAACAATGTTTTCTTCCCTTCTCAAGGAAACAATCCATCATTTGAGTTTAATTGGTTGCCTGAAAATGCTTTCAATAAGGACAAAGCCAAAATTTTGTTGTTATGGCAAAAGGGATAAGGGTTAGGGCTGTAATGAAAATATGCTGTATTCAAATCCACTGATTGTGGATTGCAGTGCTTAAGAAATTTGAGTCATTTACCTGAAATGTAGAAGTTTTAAGCTTGAAGAATTTGTACAGTGTAACCTCTAGTTAATAGAACATGAACGGCATATAATGACAGGGATTGAATTTCAAAGGACTTTTATGTGAAACACAGAGAGCCCAGAGATTGGTTGAATTTTTTCAGTGGGTTTACCCTTTACTAATCGAATTTCTTTTTTTAAACAAGCCCTGGTTTTCACGTGTCTGCAGTACAATTCTTTTGAAAACACTGTGGGAAAAGGAGAAATTGCTCGCAACGAGCAATTTCTCCTTTTCCCACAGTGTTTTCTACCCTTTTTGAGACCTTTCTGCCATTTTCATCAAATTCAAAATTGTCGTCTGCAACCTCTTTTCAATTTCGACCAGTCCAAAATTTGTCGTTTGGGAAAGGGTTAAATGTTTTATCCAACGATGATCGTGATCGTGGTGGAGAAGCAGTTGCCTTAGACGAATTCTGGTCACATGATGGGATTTGTCTTTGAAAGGGTAGAAAACTGTTGGAAAAGGAGAAAATGCTGGTTACTAGTTTTTTCTCCTTTTCCCACTGTATTCAAAAGCTGTCTTTGGTAGGGATGTTAAAACCCTTCACTTGAATATATTCTGATTAGATTTTAATCATACTTTCGTCTAGCCCAGTTTACTACACAGTCCCAACTTTTAACGACCCTGTGAAAGCATCCTTTTCAAAACATTGTGGGAAAAGAAGAAAATGCTGGTATTAACCAACATTTTCTCCTTTTTCCACAATGTTTTCTACCTTTACCATAAACAGGTTTCAAATTTTCAGTCACATTTATTTTGTCGCATGCCAATGCTTTCAATTTGGACTGGTCCGAAATTTGTCACTGGGTAAAGAGTTAATCAGTTGACTTGTATTTCATTTATCAGTTGCAAATGCTTTAACCCTTTACCACACAATCCCGTGTTTTCACATCCCTGAGGAAGAAGCCTTTTGAAAACATTCTGGGAAATAGAGAAAATGCTGGTAACCAGCATTTTCTCCTTTTCCCACAATGTTTTCTACCCTGTCAAAAAACCTTAAATTCATTTGTACCACTTTCAAATTTGTCGTCTGGAGATGCTTTGGATTTGGTAGGGGGCTAAAATTTGTCTAAAAGTTGTCGTTTGGTAAAGGGTTAACTCTGGAGAAGTCTAAAATGTTGTACTGGTAGTCTGGCAGAGTTGCATACTTTTAACTCTTTACCAAACAATCCCAACTTTTAACGACCCTGAGAAAGAAAGCTTTTGAAAACATTGTGAGAAAAGGAGAAAATGCTGGTAACCAGCATTTTTTCCTTTTCCCACAATGTTTTCTACCCTTTCCCAAAAAAATTTTGAATTTTGAGTTACCTTGATTTTGTCGATTTTGAGGGAAAAAACCTTAAAAAACATAGTGGGAAAAGGAGAAAATGCTGGAAACCAGCATTTTCTCCTTTTCCCACTATGTTTTCTACCCTCCCCCAAACAAATGTCAGTTTTTCAGTCATTTTTATTTTATTGTCTTCAAATGCTTTCAATTTGGACTGGTCTAACATTTTATAGTTTGGTTAAGAGTTAGCCTGCTATATAACTAAAATGAAACTTTCCAAAAACCCATATTGCTATTTGGTGCTAAGTTTTTGTTGGGAGGAATACAATATTATGTCCTTATCCCACAGCGTAGGTCAAAGATCAGACTGCACCTTTTGTGCAGCTTGATCTTAATTTACACATCTGCAAAAGGTCTTTCGAGTTGTGGTTAGCAGCTTTAGGGTAAAGTTTTTATGATATTTACCAGGCATAGCAAGAATGGAGGTTGATCCTCAAAGCGTGGATTTCTCCTCTTACAAGAATTTTCTTTGTTCAGTCAGTCAGTTCCTTGTCTAAGGCAATTTTCAGAAAAAGAACAAATGGAATAAATATAAGTTGGCTGTTCACTGAAGCAGGAGTCTTTAAGCCGGTATTTAGAGAAGAGAGATCAAAAACCTGGTTTTGTTGCAAGTGTGATCATCTGTTAGACTGCATGCTGGGAAGCTCTTAGGGGTGTGAAGTACTTCTGGCAATAAAGTCTGGCGGAAAAAACACAGGGTTTACTTTGATGGTTGGATTGTTCTTTGAAACATAAAAATCTGATGCTAGCATCAAAGACTACCTCATTAATTGAAGAGATTTTGGAGTCCTTTCATCTTTCATCATGCACAATTTGCATTAGAGTGAAGAAATTGTGGTTTTCTTTGCTGTTTGTCTGACGTTATAACATGCTATATTAATTAATTTGAATTTTTGAATGAAATATCTGCATCTTGATGGGGTACTGTTACCGTTGATATAGGAAAAGTAGCGTTTAGATTACTAAGGCCTGGGTCCATATTCACCAACCATTCTTGAGGATGTTCCTAGTCTTATTCTCCAGAATTTTCTAAATTTGAAAGTAACACAACTTTTTGATTGGCTAAACCATTTAGCCAATCAGAAGTTGTTACTTTCAAATTTAGAAAATATTGAAGAATAAGATTCGGGATATTCTTAACCCATTACCAGACAATAAAGTTTTAGCCTTCTCCAAATTGAAAGCATTTGCAGATGACAATTTCAGTGTGGCTCAAATGGTGCAATTTTCTCTTGATAGGGTAGAAAACATTGCAGGAAAAGGAGAAAAATGTAGACCCGCCCAAATTGAGAGCATTTGCAGATGACGTTTTAAATGTGACTCAAATGAGGAATTTTGCCTTTGATATGGTAGAAAACATTGTGGGAAAAGGAGAAAATGGTGGTTACCAGCGTTTTAAATTATTCAAATGAGGAATTTTGCCTTTGATATGGTAGAAAACATTGTGGGAAAAGGAGAAAATGGTGGTTACCAGCATTTTCTCCCTTTCCCACAATGTTTTCAAAAGGTTTCTTCCTCAGGGTCATTAAAAGTTGGGATTGTGTGGTAAAGAGTTAAGCGACAGTCTGCCATGATGAAAAAACATGGGTGGGAAGGAGTAGTTACTTGTCAAACTTACCTGCTGCAAATATGTCCCAGAGGGTAGTTTCATATCCTGTCAGGAGTCCGTATCATTTTATGAATGGCACTGTACTAAAAGTGTTTAATTCCTTACCAAACTACAAAATATCTGACTGATCCAAATTGAAAGCGAATGCAGACGACCAAATAAATGTGACTCATTAACTGAAATTTGTTTTGGGATGACTAGAAAACATTGTGGGAAAAGGAGAAAATGCTGGTTACCAGCATTTTCTCCTTTTCCCACAATGTTTTCAAAAGGCTTCTTCCTCAGGGTCATTAAAAGTCGGAATCATGTGGTAAAGGGTTAACTCTTTATTTTTTACGGAACGACAAAATTTTATACTAATCCAAAATTAAAGCAAATGCAGACGACAAATTAAATGTGACTCAAATGATGAAATCTGTCCTTGATAGGATAGAAACTATTGTGGGAAAAGGAGAAAATGCTGTTAAAAGCTGGGATAGGTTGGTAAAGGGTTAACTCTACCACACAAGAAAATTTTAGACTTGTCCAAAATGAAGCAATTGCAGACGTCAAAATAAACGTGACTTAAAAATGGAAATTCGGTTTGGGAAGGGTAGAAAACATTGTGTGAAAAGGAGAAAATGCTGGTTACCAGCATTTTCTCCTTTTCCCACTATGTTTTCAAAAGTTTTCTTTCTCAAGGTCGTTAAAAGTCGGGATTGTGTGGTAAAGGGTTAATGCATCTCTGTGATGCATCATTCAAAGCAAGTCATGGTATAGAATACCGTAGATCCATTTCGATCCATTTCGTCTAAAAACTCACAAAATCATGAAGTACAATGCTGCTTTGACATGGAGAAAATTAACTCTTTACCAGACAATCCCGACTTTTAACGACCCTGAGAAAGAAACCTTTTGAAAACATTGTGGGAAAAGGAGAAAATGCTGGTAACCAGCATTTTCTCCTTTTCCCACAATGTTTTCTACCCTTCCCAACACACAGTTTAATGAACCAGCATTTTCTCCTTTTCCCACAATGTTTTCTACCCTTCCCAACACACAGTTTAATTTTTGAGTTACATTGAATTTGTCGTCTGCAAATGCTTTCAATTTGGATGACTCTTTAATTTTGTCGTTTGGTAAAGGGTTAAACAGTACCAAAAATTTCAATGCTGGTCAGCCTGTGTGGACTGAAATGGATCAATTATATTTTGCAGATGCATGAAACCACATTTTCACAGAGCATGGCTGACATGATTTTTTTTAGAGGCACATATGCTTCATAATGAGAGTGTATTTGATATGCTCTGCCCTAGACAAAGCCAATGTTCCTCTTGATTATTCAGTGTCATTGAAATGCAGTGATCAGAGAAAGCCTCAAAGAGTTTAAAAACAAGCATCAATATTAAAAATCTCCTGTTACTAAAACCATTGTCAGATGTTTTAATTGACTGCCTTTATGCTGTTTTATATTGCCACTAAATGATGTGGTGAAAATTGAAGACTTGCAAGTTGATTTGGAACTGAACAGAATAAATATTTAAATGAACTGCTTTGAAGTACAGATCAAAGGGAAGATTGTAACAAAAGCTGGGCAGATCAAAGAAAGATCAGAGGACACAGCTGGGAAGATTATTGATCACAGATAAACCACTATACTCCACATATACACACTGAAGATGGCCATTTTATCTCCCCCAGCCCACCATTGGCTAGCTTTAATCTCCTCATATGATGTGGATGTCACCCATCCATAAATGGGCAAATATGGTAAATGGGCAAAAATTGTCTGATTTCCTTTTATGAAGAAAATATTGTTAAGACATTAGCCCCTTTCCACGCAATCCAGTGTTTTGATGAACCTGAAGACAAAAGCTTTTGAAAACCTAGTGGCAAAAGGAGAAAATGCTGGTTACCAGCATTTTTTCCTTTTCACACAATGTTTTCTCTCCATCTTAAGACACATTCTTGAATTTTAGCCAAAATGACTTCGTCTGCTTTCAATTTGGACCATTATTGACTCGTATGCAAATGCTTTCAGTTTGGACCAGTCTAAATATTTGACGTATGGTCAAGAGTTATGACAAATTACCTTGAAAGTCTCAACTTCGTTATGTGAGAGTCACTTTGTAGATCTATTTTGATCTGGTTTGGGCAGCTGCTCCGATGTTTTATTTCTGTCAGATAGCACAACAAGTAGTTTTACAGTAGGCTTGTTCTTTTAACCTGTTACAACACAATCCAGACTTAAAACGATCCTTGGAGGGAAGCCTTTTGAAAACATAGGAAAAGGAGAAAATGCTGGTTACAAGAAAATACTGGTAACCAGCATTTTCTCCTTTTCCCACAATGTTTTCTACCCTTCCCAAAACCATTTTTAATTTTTTAGTCACATTTATTTTGTTGTCTTCAAGTGCTTTCAGTTTAGACTAGTATAAAATTTTGTAATTTGGTCAAGAGTTAAGACCTCAGCATAGCCTCCAAAACTTACAGCCTGGCAGTGTTAACCCTTTACTAGATGACAGAATTTTGAACTGAACCAAATTGAAAGCATTTACAGATGACAATATTTCATTGTGGTTTAAGTGATGAGATTTACCTCTGAAAGTGTAGAAAATATTGTAGGAAAAGGAGAAAATAATGGTTACCAGGCTTGTGGTAGTCTGAAAGTTGATGCACTTGGTAGATATGTGTACTAGTCAATTTACCCTTTAACACCCAATCCTGAGTTTTGACAACCTTTCTATCCTTCCTACAATAAATTTCAATTAATGAGTCACATTTATGTTACCTTCTGAAAATGCTTTCAGTTTGGATACACCTAAAATGTTGTTGAATTAAAGTGTAGAAAGTATTGTAGGAAAAGGAGAAAATAATGGTTACCAGGGTTGCAGTGGTCTCAAGATTTATGCACTTGGTAGAGATATTTTTAAGTCAATTAACTCTTTACCACACAATTCCGACTTTTAAAGACCCTGAGAAAGAAGCCTTTTGAAAACAATGTGGGAAAATAAGAAAATGCTGGTAAACCAGCATTTTCTCCTTTTCCCACAATGTTTTCTAACCTTTCAGAAACAAATGCAACCATTTTAGCCACATTTAATTGGTCATCTGCAAATGCTTTCAATTTGGACCAGTCCAAAGTATTGTCGTTTAGTAAAGAGTTAAAGGATCTAAGGGTATGGCATTGATTTGAAGGTCAACAAGGTATATTGTATTCTTATTAACCCTTTGCTACACAATCCAGACCTTGAACGACCCTGAGAAAGAAGCCTTTTGAAAACATTTTGGGAAAAGGAGAAAATGCTGGTAACCAGCATTTACTCCTTTTCCCATGATGTTTTCTTACCTTCCGCAAACAAATTTCAATACTTCAGACACATTTAGTTTGTCGTTTGTAGATGGTTTCAATTTGGATTATTCTAAAACCTATCATTTGGTTAAGAGTTAAAGAGGGGTGTGTTCCAGGTAGGGTTGCTGGTTTGAGCCTCTTGGTAACAAGCATTTTTCCTTTTTTTCCCACAATGTTTTCTACCCTGTCACAGAGAGAAATCATTTTAGCACCATTTAATTTGTCGTCTGCAAAATGCTTTCAATTTTGTCTAATCCAAAATTTTTATTGTTTGGTAAAGAGGTAACCCTTAACCACACAATTCCGACTTTTATCTACCCTGAGAAAGAAGCCTTTTGAAAACATTGTGGGAAAAGGAGAGAATCCTGGTAACCAGCATTTTCTCCTTTTCCCATAATGTTTCCTAGCCTTCCCAAAACAAATTTCAATTTTTTAGTTACATTTATTTTGTCATCTGTAAATGCTTTGAATTTGGTCCAATCCAAAATTGTGTTGTTTGGTAAAGAGTTAATAGAGATAGATGGGGTATTACTTTACCCAGTGGTGACAAGACACAAATTATCAGTATTAGATAAGGAGATCAAAGAGATTTGACTGAGATTACCTTTAGACCTAGTCTGACTATTCTTTTGTTCTTATTCTGAACCCTTTACCACACAATCCCGAGTTTGAATGACCTTCAGAAAGACGACTTTTGAAAACATTGTGGGAAAAGGAGGAAATGCTGGTTACCAGCATTTTCTCCTTTTCCACAATGTTTTGTGCTCTGTCGGAACAAATTCCTTCAATTGATTAGCATTGAATATGTCTTCTGCAAGTGCTTTCAATTTGGACAAGTGTAAAATTTTGTTGTTTGGTAAAGAGTTGGCACTTCACCACACAATCCTGACTTTGAATGACACTAAAAAAGAGCCTTTTGAAAACAATGTGGGAAAAGGAGAAAAAGGAGAAAATGCTGGTTACTAATAATGCATTTTCTTCTTTTTCCCACAATATTTTCTACCCTATCATTGACAGAAATCAACATCATTTCACCTTAGTAACATTTGTCATCTGCAAGTGCTTTCAATTTGGACAGGTTTAAAATTTTGTCGTCTGGTGAAGAGTTACGTGGGTGCCTCCTTTTCCTACAATGTTTTCCCTGGCCTCCGTTAGGGTTGTTAAAGAACAACTCAATTTTAGACCTGTCTGATTTCAAAGTATGTCCAGACAACAAAAATCATGTAGCTAAAGTGATGGATAATGTGAATTAAAAGAAAGAAAACATTGTGGGTAAAGGAGAAACCAGCATTTTCTTTTTTTTTCCAACAATGTTTTCCCAAAGCCTTCTCTGTTAGGGTTGTTAAAACTCGGGATTGTTTGGTAAAGGGTTAAAGAGTGAATGAATCACTTTGGGAATAGGACAATCAGGGAGACTTCAAAATGTCCATCTGCTTGAATAATCTGTTTGAACTCTGCTTCCAGATCTGATAGTTATGCAATAAATTAACTCATAATGAAGTTAGATAAGGAAATATGCTAATTAGAGCACCCGGAGATTGTTTTGAGTTTTTAGAGAATGAGTAATCGCCTGCTTGGAGCTTTGAAACTTTTTTTTTTCAATACCTGCCTTTGAGATAGCAGGCATGTTTCTTTCTTTTGGATCACCTACTTCCTTCATCAAATAACCGCATGTTGTTAACGACCCTGAAGAAGAAGGGTTTTGAAAAGATTGTTAGAAAAGGATGAAATGCTGGTAACCAACATTATCCCCTTTACCTACAATGTTTTCTACCATTTAGAAGATAGGTATTGTCATTTGAGATATATTTTAGAAGATCTGTACTGCTGATGTGTTCAAGTTGCTTGGAACCAAAAATTGTTTATTTGTTTAGAGTTTACTGTTTATCAAACAACATAATTTTGGACTGGACCAATTTAGAAGCATTTGTAGACCACAAAATAAATTTGGCTCAAATGATGGTAGTCGTCTTTGTAAGGGTTACCGGCATTTTCTCCTTTTCCTAAACTGTTTTCGAAAGCCTTCCTCGTCCAGGTCGTTAGAACTCGGGATTGTTTGGTAATCCTTAAAGCACCCTTCACAACTATAATTGCATTTGCGGCCATTATAGATCAAGATCAGGCTGCACAAAACGTGCAGCCTGATCTTTGATCTACACTGTCTCCATTGCTGAATCACTGTAGACAAAAGCAACCTGATGATGAAAATGCGGACGGCAGAATTTCAGGCTTGTCCAAATTGAAAGCATTTGCAGATGACAATTTCAATGTGGCTCAAATGGTGCAATTTTTCTGTGATTGGGTAGAAAACATTGTGGGAAAAGGAGAAAATGCTGGTAACCAGCATTTTCTCCTTTTCCCATAATGTTTTCGAAAGGCTTCTTTCCCAGGGTTGTTAAAAGGTGGCATTGTATGGTAAAGGGTTAAAGATACATCTGTTCTTGTTTTCAGCCAGTTTTTAACCCATTTCATCTTTATTCTATCAAACTATAATCATTTTTGTTAGCTCCACTGGCCGAAGGCCAGCGGGCTTATGTCATGGCCCGGTGTCCGTCGTGCGTCCGTCCATCCGTCCGTGCGTTAACTTTTATTTCAAACATCTTCTTCTCTGAAACTACCCATCCAATTTTCATGAAACTTCACAGAAATGATCCTGCCATGGTCCTCTTCAGAATTTCTTGAAAGAATTTGATTCCTTCAAAAACTCTGGTTGCCATGGCAACAAAACTGAAAAATATTGGAAATCTTTAAAAATCTTCTTGTCTGAAACCATAAGGCATAGGGCTATCAAATTTGGCATGTAGCTTTATGTAGTAGACCTCTATCATGTTTCTTGAAATTATAGCACTGGGGTCAAAATTGACTCTGCCCCAGGGGTCACAAGTTTTACATAGGCTTATATAGAGAAAACTTTAAAAATCTTCTTGTCTGAAACCATAAGGCATAGGGCTACCAAATTTGGCATGTAGCTTTATGTAGTAGACCTCTATCATGTTTCTTGAAATTATAGCCCTGGGGTCAAAATTGGCTCTGCCCCAGGGGTCACAAGTTTTACATAGGCTTATATAGAGAAAACTTTAAAAATCTTCCTGTACCTAGCCATAAGGCCTAGAGCTACCAAATTTTGCATTTAGCTTGATCTAGTTGGGGTCTACCAAAAGTGCCCAAATTATAGTCCTGGGGTCAATTTGGCCTCATGCTGGGGGAGGGGGGGGGGTCACAAGATTTACATTGGCTTACATAGGGAAAACTTTTAAATCTTGATGTACATAGCCATAAGGCTTAGGCTACCAAATTTTGCATAATTATAGCATTATCTAGTGGACAACTACAAAGAGGGCCCAAGTTACAGCCCTAGGATCAAGTTTGGCCCTGCACCAGGGGTCACAAGTTTTACATGGGTTTATGGAGTGAAAAGTTCAGAAACTGTCTTGTTACTAGCCATAAGGCCAAGAACTCCCAAATTTGGCATGTTATTCTTCTAATACACATGTTCCCCAGTTAGTCCGACTGTAACCCTGGGGTCAAAGTTTTATAAGGGCTTATATAGTGAAGACTTCTCTTCATGGTTTATATTTATAAGTCAGTGGAGCGATACAGGGCCATCATGGCCCTCTTATTCTTCATGCCAGATGTTGCCCCAAACAGTTGCAAGGTTGCATAGATTATAGCTGATAGGAAATGCATTATATTTTTCAGGAGGCCATCAAAGAAATCACTGTAGGGTGTTTATGGTTTTTAATTGAAAATTTCTGATATATGTTTCTATGCCTCAGCAGCCTTACACCATAAACATCAACAATTTATCTACGTTTACGCAGCTGACTTAATTCTGAACCATGCTACAGTCTATCAAACCTTAACAGTGTTTTCTCCCACTGACTATAGGGATGTATCTTTAATAATCATTTTCTGGCATCTTGGCATCCTTAGAGACATGAATCAGAAACACCACAGCAAAATTAATGGGAGAATTTAGCCCTTTACCACACGATCCCAAGTTTTAACGACACTGAGAAAGAAGCCTTTTGAAGACATTGTGGGAAAAGGAGAAAATTCTGGTAACCAGCATTTTCTCCTTTTCCCAAAATGTTTTCTACTCTTCCAAAAACAATTCCAAGTTTTGATTCACATTTATTTTGTCTTCTGCAAAAGCTTTCAATTTGGGCTGGTCTAAAACTTTGTTGTTTGGTAAAGAGTTAACCCTATACCACACAATCCAGACTTTTAACCACCCTGAGGAAGAAGCCTTTTGAAAACATTGTAGGAAAAGGAGAAAATGCTGGTTACCAGCATTTTCCCCACAGTGTTTTCTACCCTATCTAAAACGTTCATCATTTGAGCCACATTCAAATTGTCGTCTGCAAATGCTTTGAATTCCAATGAGCCTACATTTTTGTCGTTTGGTAAAGAGTTAAGCAAAGTTATATTGTCTCATGTTCTACCTAAATTACATAGGTAGCTAAGAACTGTATTGTTCTATGCTGATTTTTACTGTAACCTTTTACCACACAATTTCGAGTTTTAAAGACCCTGAAGGAAACAGTTTTTGAAAACATTGTGGGAAAATGAGAAAATGCTGGTAACCAGCATTTTCTGCTTTTTCCACAATGTTTTCTACCCTTTTAAAGACAGAAATCATGACTTGAACATTTATTTTGTCGTCAGTAAATGCTTTCAATTCCAATTCCGTCGAGTCTAAAATTTTGTTGTTTGCTAAAGAGTTAAAACGCCTGAAATTTACATAGCAGGTGAGGGATAAATATTGAGAGAAAGGGAATGAAAGGAAACGTAATCGCTTGACTGCTGCTCTGTGTGTGAGATTGCTTTTTTTTTTAGTGGTTCAAAGCATGATTATATTTCAGTGCATAGTTCACCAACTTCACCCTGTACGTTGTTGGAACAGAGGTAGATTTTGTTAACATTATTGGAAAAGGAACAATGTCTGGGAAAAAACTGCTTTTCATTTTTAGTTCCACTGGCCGAAGGCCAGCGGGCTTATGTCATGGCCCGGTGTCCGTCGTGCGTCCGTCCGTCCGTCCGTGCGTTAACTTTTATTTCAAACATCTTCTTCTCTGAAACTACCCATCCGATTTTCACGAAACTTCACAGAAATGATCCTGACATGGTCCTCTTCAGAATTTCTTGAAAGAATTTGATTCCTTCAAAAACTCTGGTTGCCATGGCAACAAAACTGAAAAATATTGGAAATCTTTAAAAATCTTCTTGTCTGAAACCATAAGGCATAGGGCCACCAAATTTGGCATGTAGCTTTATGTAGTAGACCTCTATCACGTTTCTTCAAATTATAGCCCTGGGGTCAAAATTGGGTCTGCCCCAGGGGTCACAAGTTTTACATAGGCTTATATAGAGAAAACTTTAAAAATCTTCTTGTCTGAAACCATAAGGCATAGGGCTACCAAATTTGGCATGTAGCTTTATGTAGTAGACCTCTATCATGTTTCTTGAAATTATAGCCCTGGGGTCAAAATTGGCTCTTCCCCAGGGGTCACAAGTTTTACATAGGCTTATATAGAGAAAACTTTAAAAATCTTCTTGTCTGAAACCATAAGGCATAGGGCTACCAAATTTGGCATGTAGCTTTATGTAGTAGACCTCTATCATGTTTCTTGAAATTATAGCCCTGGGGTCAAAATTGGCTCTTCCCCAGGGGTCACAAGTTTTATACATAGGCTTATATAGAGAAAACTTTAAATATCTTCTTGTCTGAAACCATAAGGCCTAGAGCTACCAAATTTGGCATTTAGCTTGATCTAGTTGGAGTCTACCAAAAGTGCCCAAAGTATAGTCCTGGGGTCAATTTGGCCTCATACTTGGAGGGGGGGGTTCACAAGATTTACATAGGCTTACATAGGGAAAACTTTTAAATCTTGGTGTACATAGCCATAAGGCTTAGGCTACCAAATTTTGCATATAATTATAGCATTATTTAGTGGACAGTTACCAAGAGGGCCCAAGTTACAGCTCTAGGATCAAGTTTGGCCCTGCACCAGGGATCACAAGTTTTACATGGGTTTATGGAGTGAAAAGTTCAGAAACCATCTTGTTACCAGCCATAAGGCCAAGAACTCCCACATTTGGCATGTTATTCTTCTAATACAATATTCCCCATTTAGTCAGACTGTAGCCATGAGGTCAAAGTTTTATAAGGGCTTATATAGTGAAGACTTTTCTTCGTGGTTTATATTTATAAGCCAGTGGAGCGATACAGGGCCATCATGGCCCTCTTGTTTGTATTGCTCATTCAGAGAGTTCTTCTCTATAAGTTTCCCCTATTCCTTCACCACACCATCCCAATTTTTGACAACCCTAGAAAAGGGGGCTTTTGAAAACACTGTGGGAAAAGGAGAAAATGCT
Organism: Tridacna gigas; assembly: GCA_945859785.2. NCBI lineage: Eukaryota > Metazoa > Mollusca > Bivalvia > Cardiida > Cardiidae > Tridacna > Tridacna gigas. The sequence continues at coordinate 9,513,176 of OX244030.2, read as the reverse complement.
GGTAACCAACATTTTCTCCTTTTCCCACAATGTTTTCTACAATGTCAACAAAAGAAATGATTTTTTCATCTTCATTCAATTTGTCATCTGCAAATGCTTTCAGTTTGGATGGAGACTAAAATTTTGTCGTATGGTAAGGAGTTAACCCCTTACCAAATAAAGCCGACTTTTAACAACCCTGAAGGAGAAGCCTTTTGAAAACATTGTTGGAAAAGGAGAAAATGCTGGTAACCACAATGTTTTCTACCCTATCAAAGAAATGTCACATCATTTGAGCCACATTGAAACTGTCAGCTGGAAACGCTTTCAATTTCGACGGGACTAAAATTTTGTCATGTAGGAAAGGGTTAAAGTACACATCGGTGTTTATGTCTTTACCATAACCATATGATAATTATAATGTTAGACTTGTCTATATTTAAAGCACCAGCAGACGATAAATTAACTCTTTACCATACGACAAAAATGTAGACTAGGCCAAATTGAAAGCATTTGCAGACGACATTTTAAATGTAGCTCAAAACATAACATTTGTCTCTTAAAGGGTAGAAAACATTGTGGGAAAAGAAGAAAATGCTGGTTGCCAGCATTCTCTTCTTTTCCCAAAATGTTTTCAAAAGGCTTCCTTCTTGGGGTTGTTAAAAGTGGGGATTGTGTGGTAAAGAGTTAAATGGGGTTTGAATGATGGGGTTTTCTATGAAAGCATAGAAAACATTGTGGGAACAGGAGAAAATGCTGGTTACCTGCATTTTCTCCTTTTTCTGCAATGTTTTAAAAAGATTTACTGTGTCAGAGGTGTGAAAACACTTGGATCATTGATAAAGGCAATGAAGGGCTAATGGAGTAATGGTTTGGACATCAAAGGTAACTCAAACACAAGTCTGGGTGATAAATTGCTTTAGTTGGGAGAATATAATTTGCTCTATCCTTTACACAGGATTTGATTTGATTTTCTAGCTGCATACAAAGTATCTGTTTCATAAAGAGTAAGGTACAGTGAGAAATGGATAGAATGGTAGTAACCAGCACGTCTATGTTTTCTTCTCTTTCAAGATACGCTCAATTTTTGGTTTGATAATGCTTTTCAATTTGAACAAGTCTAAAGTTTTGCCATCTGTTACAGATTTGAGTAACCCTTCATCATGCATTCCTTTTAATGACACTAAGGCACAAGCCTTTTTGAAAACATTGTGGTAAAAAGATGAAATGTTGGTAACCAGGATTTTCTCCTTTTCCCACAATGTTCTCTTCCTTTTCTTAAAACAGACTTCAATTTTTGAGTCACGTTTACTTTATGGTCTGCAAATGCTTTGAATTGGATCAGTGTAAACTTTTGTCTTTTGGTAAGAGTTAACTCTGTACCAAACGACAAAATTTTAGACTGGTCCGAATTGAAAGCATTTATAGACAGAAAATAAATGTGACTCAAAAAATGAAATTTAAATTTGAAAGGTTAGAAAAAATTGGGGAAAAGGAGAAAACACTGGTTACCAGCATTTTCTCCTTTTCCACAATGTTTTCAAAAGGCTTCTTCCTCAGGGTCGTTAAGAGTCGGGATTGTATGGTAAAGGTGTAAGTAATTTCCATCCATGTCTCTGTGCCACTGGTACATGTACTAGTTAGCAGTAGCTTTTAGAAATGGAACAAATTTCCAGTATTTGCAGACCAACTAAGATCAGAAGCTTTGTTATATTGGGGATGTGTCAATTTCAAATGTCGTTTTGTTGTCTTGTTCAAAAACCAGACTTCTGTTGTCTTCCTGGTGTATATTTCCACAAATAATGGTGTTGTGCTGTGATTATTTCAGAGTATTACAATGGATTCTGGACAATGAGAACATGAACCGTGGTACAAGTACGGCGTACACAGACTCGGACAAGACCAGTTCAACCCACAAACGTTCCCACAAATCTTCAGCATTAAACCCAGGTTCACAACCATACAGCAAAACCTGGTTAGTTTTAACCCTTTATCACACAATCCCATGTTTTCACGTCCCTGAGAAAGAGGCCTTTTGAAAACATTGTGGGAAAAAAGAGAAAATGCTGTTAATCAGCATTTTCTCCTTTTCCCTCACTGTTTTCTACCCTATCAAAGACAGAAATCATCATTAAATTTTGAACTATATTGAAATTGTCGTTTACAAATGCTCTCAATTTGGTCGAGCCTAGAATTTTGTCGTTTGGTAAGGAGTTAATAGTCATGCATTCAGTATGTTACCTGCTGTCAACCATTTTCTTCCTTTTTCACCTCCTCTTCCCTTGGAATGTATGATGTATCATGTCTTCTAGACTAGTATTTGCTTTTCTCTATCCACTTCCTCTTTTTGTAGACACTGCAATTTTTCAAATGACATCTTCTTGAGTCCAATAATGATTAATGCTGGGTACCAGCATTTTTCATTTTCGCACGATGTTTTCAAAATCCTGCTTCCGTAGGAGAGTTAATTCTTTACCAAGCAATCCCAAGTTTTCATGACCCTGGAGAAGAAGGCTTTTGAAAACATTGTGGGAAAAGGAGAAAATGCTGGTTGGCTGCAATTTCTCCTCTTTCCACAATGTTTTCTACCCTTGCGAACACAAATTTCAAATTTTGATTGACGTTTATTTTGTCGTCTGCGAATGCTTTCAATTTTTACTTGTCTAAAATTTTGTTGTTTGGTAAAGTGTTAAAACTTGGGATTGTGTGGTAAAAAGGTTTATGTTCAAAGAGCTTTTCATATGAAACCCAATTGGTTACTTGAGATAAAAGTCTATTTCTAAACACTTTGAAGTATCCTTCAGTTCTTTAGAAGGTTTTATCAGATGCATAATGTTTTTGTCTCCTCCCATTCTGTAAGAAGTTTACTGGTCACCTGAACCCTTTACCAAATGATAGAATAGACTTCTGCATAACCAAAGCATTATCTCCTTTTCCAACAGTGTTTTGGAAGGCTTATTTTCTTGGTCAATAAAAATGGGATCATTAACTCTTTACCAAACGGCAAAATTTTAGACCCGTCAAAATTGAAAGCTTTTGCAGACGACAAATTTTACGTGGCTCAGCTTGTGGAATTGGTCTCTGAAAGGCTGAAAAACATCGTAGGAAAAGGAGAAAATGCTGGTTACCAACATTTTAGCCTATTCCCACAATGTTTTCAAGAGCCTTCTTCCTTGAGGTCGTTGAAAGTCGGGGTTGTGTGGTGAAGGGTTAAACTTTGGTATAGGATTTATGTTCAATTAGTATAACAAACAAATGAAGCAAACATTTTCAGTTAGTGAAAAGGACAAAAAAATTGCAGTTAATCCCTTTACCACCATACAATCCCAATAGCAGACAGTAGAAAGGAGAAAAAAAAACTATTTTGGGAAAGTAGAAAATACTGGCTGCCAGCATTTTCTCCTTTCCCCACAGTGTTTTCAAAAAGTTTTTTCTTCGGGGCTGTTACTCTTGGATTGTCTGGTGAAGGGTTAAAGGCTGCTTTGGTCATGATTTGGAAAAAAAACAAAACAAAGCAGACTTTGGAGACTGAAATCAAAGTGAAATTTCTGAACAGTCTGATCTTGATCTAAACTCTCAGCCAAATTGATTAACCTTTTACCACACAATCCCGACTTTTAACGACCCTGAGAAAGAAAGCTTTTGAAAACATTGTGGGAAAAGGAGAAAATGCTGGTAACCAGCATTTTCTCCTTTTCCCACAATGTTTTCTCCCCTTCCCCTTCCCAAATCAAATTTCTATTTTTGAGTTACATTTATTTTGTCGTCTGCAAATGCTTTCAATTTGGACTAGTCTAAAATTTTGTCGTTTGGTAAAGAGTTAAATTTGTTCCAAATACTCTGGTTACCAGCATGTTTTCCTTTTCTTAGAACATTTTCAAAAGCCTGCTTCCTTTGCATTAAAACACAGGATTGCCTTTCCCTTTACCAAACAGTCCTGAATGTTACGACCTTGGGAAAGAAGGCTTTTGAAAACATTGTAATAGAAGGAGAAAATGCCTGTAATCAGCATTTGTCCCCATTCCCCTCAATGTTTCCTACCCAATCTGAGAGCTAAGCAAATTGTTGTTTGCAGATCTTTTGCATTTGAAAGAGTCTAAAATTTGTCATTTGGTAAAGGGTTAACCCTTTACCACACAATGCCGACTTTCAACGACCCTGAGAAAGAGGGCTTTTAAAAGCCATTGTGGGAAAAGGAGAAAGAAAATGCTGGTAACCAGCATTTTCTCCTTTGCCCACAATATTTTCTACCCCAGGAAAGACAAATTTTATGTTTCGAGTAACATATAATTTGTTGTCTGCGAAATGCTTTCAGTTTGGAAGGATATAAAATTTTGTTGTGTGGTAAAGGGTAAAGAGATTCTTTTATCTCATGAGTATGTGACCTGCCGTACAGTTGTTAGATAAGGTTTCAAAAGTTAGAAACTGCAGATACATCTTCAAAGGAGATATGTCTTGAGATTGGAAACGGCAAAAATCTGAAGGCTACACATAGAATTCCTTACTGTTTTACAAGCACTCAATGTGACGACTTTTTCTATATATGGATCAGTGCTTTGTTGAAAGATAAACTTCAGGCATATCTAAATACATGGTTTGGAAATACCGTTCATAAAATTTTGTTGTTTGGTAATGAGTTAACCCTTTACCTGACAGGCCGACTTAACTCTTTACCACACAATCCCGACTTTTAACGACCCTGAGGAAGAAGCGTTTTGAAAACATTGTGGGAAAAGGAGAAAATGCTGGTAACCAGCATTTTCTCCTTTTCCCACAATGTTTTCTACCTTTTCCAAAACAAATTTCATTTTCTGAGTCGCATTTGATTTGCTGTCTGCAATAATTATTGCTTTCAATTTGGACCAGTCTAAAATTTTGTCGTTTGGTAAAAAGTTAAGGCCCCAATAGCATCAAAAAGTAATCATTGAACTTGTTCAAATGCAGTTGAATTTAAATCATACCATATGAAACAATAGGAAATTATTGTGTGGATGACAGTTTGTTATTGAACTGTTAGTCCAAGTGCTAGTCGCTGGCAGAAAAATGAATTTTTAAAGTAGATCAAAAGTTGCCAGGTGGCTCTATCGTTTACTTTTTTTTAACTCGTTTTAAAATTCATTTTTCTGCCAGCAACTAACACTTGGATTGACTGTACAATCACAGATTGCCATCTTCACAATAATTTCCAGACTTCCAAACACATCATTTAAATTTAAATGCGGTTCAACACCCATATTGATTACTTTTGACTCATATTGGAGCTTTGAGGTACTTCACACTTTAAAAAAACAATAGGAAAATGAGATTTAAAAAAATGGTTTATAGTAACATGCAAAAGTAACTGCACATTTCCACAGATTTTCAGAGGCTATCTTTGAAAGAGTTATACAACTTGTTACAATAATTGAGTGTAGACTACTCATTTATTTTTGACAGACTTTGCTTTAAATCTTACTGCTTTAACCCTATTCCACACAATCTCAACTTTTAATGACCCAAAAAGAGAAGGCCTTTGAAAACATTGTGGGAATAGGGGAAAATGCTTTCTCCATTTCCCACAATGTTTTCTATGTTACCAGCGACAGAAATCATCAGTTTTGCAACATTTGATTTGTCATCTGCAAATGCTTTCAATTTGATTCAGTCCAAACTTTCATCATTTACTCTATTTCAGTTCAAAGAAAGGCAGTGGTAACCATATAAACAGGTCAGCCTCTGCAGACAGTTGTAGCCGTGTTCCCTGGGTACCGCCTGGCGGAGTTATGCCTAGCCAGCCGATTGTCCAAGATCCTTCAATGCCATTGATGCCTCCGCCGAACACGAGGGTACAGTTGGAAGAGGTTACACGGCGGCTTGAGACAGATCACGCACTCAAATCTAAGTAAGATTCCTCGTCTTAACACAGTGCTTTATAGCATAAGTTCATAGCTGTTATAAAAAATATTTGAAGAAAAGAAAAATACTGTTTGGGCAGATTGCTTCCTATGAAAAAACATTCTTTTCCCACGTTTCAAAGGCTTGTGTGTCCTGTAGAGGCATTTAAGTCTTTATCAAATGATAAAATATTTTATTTGTTTAAATTGCTGGCTACTAGCATTTTCTCCTTTTCCCACAATGTATTCATAAGGTTTCTTTCTAAGGGTCGTTTAAAGGCGGCATTGTGTGGAAAAAAAAAGTTAAGGTAATATTTATGTAATGAATGGTCAATTAGGTAGGTCTGAAAAGTTCATTAAAAAAGTTTCCACTTGAACAAACAAAAACATTGTCCTGCAGGAGACTTTAAAAGCATGGTGGCAAAAGGAGAAATTGCTTGCAACAGTAATGTTTTCATGTATATTTATATGTTAACTCTTTACCAGGCAACAGTATTTTAAGACTTGTTGAAAGCATTTTTTAGACTGCAAAATTAATTAACTCTTTACCAAACTATCCCGAGTTGTAACGACCTTCGGGAAGAGGCCTTTTGAAAACATTGTAGAAAAAGGAGAAAATGCTGGTAACCAGCATTTTCTTCTTTTCCCACAATGTTTTCTTTCCTTTCATAGACAGCAATCATCCTTTTAGCTACATATGAACTGTCGTCTGCATATGCTTTCAGTTTGAGAGAGTCCATTGTTTTGTTGCTTGGTAAAGGGTTAAATGTGGCCCAAAAAGTTGGATTTTGTCTGTAAAAAGTTAGAAAAAATTGTAGGAAAAGTTGAAAATGCTGGTTACCACCATTTCCCCCTTGTCCTTCTGTAATTTCAAAATGCTTCTTCCTCAGCTTTGTTAAGACAGGATTGTGTGGTAACGGGTTAATGAGAGTAAGGTTCTTTGAAGTTAAACCGTTTAATTCATGTGTTTTCAGGTCATTCACTGGTCCAAGTAAAGATAAGAGACCTGGCATGCCAGCTGGTCAAGGGCGTGTGCCCACCTTGCCATCGGGAAGGATGGCCCAATCAGATCTTGATACCTCAGGGGATAGTAGTAGGAATGAGTGAGTGTTTTTGCCTTATACATAAGTTATGCTCTGTGAAAAGGGGGTATATTGCATCTGCAAAAAAGAATCAACCCAGGTTGCCAGCGCAATTCTGGCAGACTGACCGGGGTCGAAAATTTTTACTTTTTGTAAATTTTCCACATGTCTAAGGACCATTCTACCTTGGGATTTGGCTGGATGTTAGACAAAATGGACTTTGGATTATGGATCCATAATTATGTGATGACATGCTTGGTATAATGCATCACAGACATGTGTTCAACCTTTTGTCAGAGCATGGCTCAAATATAAATGTACTTCTACAAGACAAAAATTGCACATAGGCATTTAGATTTTCATGATGAATCGAAAAAAATTATGAACCATGATGAACCAAAAAAAAAAAGTAATTTCAATGTTTTTTCTGTCAAAATACCATTTGTTTTTTTCATGGGATAGAACGATGAATGAACAATTTCTTTTCCCATCTGCAAGGGATCAAGTGATATGTGTTTTTTTTTTTTCACCTGGAAGACATAAGCTAAATCTCTGCTCCCCGTAAGAGTAAGTGTAACCATGTTGCATGTTTTAACACATTCCCAGTACTTATAGAATATGGATAACGAAGATGAATTAGCATATTACCAGGAAATCCCATGTTTTAGCAGCCATCATGTAGAAAATATTGTGAGAAAAAGAGAAAATGCTGGTAACCAGCACAATGTTTTCTACCACTTCAAAGATAAATCTCACTATTCGATTTACATTTATTATTGGAAAGTACTCTTCACCAGTTTAGCCATGTCCAAATTGAAAGCATTTGCAGACAACAGTTTCAGTTCGGGCTCATATGTGCAATTTTTCCTTGATGGGTAGAAAACATTGTGGGAAAAGGAGTAAATGCTGGTTACCAGAATTTTCTCTTTTTCCCACAATGTTTTCAAAAGGTCTCTTGCCAAGGGTCGTTAAAAGGCGGCATTGTGAAGGAAAGGGTTAAGCACAAAGAAGTTGAGAGTTATGTCGTTTGATAAAGGGTCAAGCTTTTTCACTTGAATGCCGTTTGCTGTTGTCTACTGTAGTATACAGGAAGTTGACGGAGCTTTTCTTTTTTGTCCAGAAAACAGATGAAGAGATCATCTGGTAGCATGAATACCTCGACCTCCAGTAAACCTGACGAGACAGTGATTGGGTACTTTCTGCCTGGAGAGCCCATTCCATACAGAACTACAGTTCCTCATCCCAATGTCACTCTGGGCCAACTGAAACAGCTTATCAGTAAACGAGGAAACTTCAGGTAACTCAACTTCCTTGAGAAATCACTAACATTTAACCACTGATAGATTAAATGGTTGACTGAATGGTGTTTTATGCTTCTTTTAACCCCTATCCTGCTGAATAAAAGAAAAACTTTGAAGCCGATAGTATAAGCCCAAAACTTTCCTGTTTCGAAGGGATTTTCGGAAGGAAGATATCTCCTTATCGGACATTGTAGATCAAAGATCAGACTGCACTAGATCAGACTGCACTATCTGTGCAGTCTGATCTTGATCTACTCTGTCCACAAAAGGTCAGTGAGTCACGATATGGAGCCTAAGGGTTAACATTATTTCAGTCATATGGCAACAGCTCACATATTCATGTATGTCCTCTGTTTCACCCATACTGGACTAGGGCTCTGAAGTGTCTTGCCAAAGAACACTGACACAAAAAATCCCAGTGCTTCCAGGAAGGCTGGAACCTGGGAGCTTCCAGGTTTTGAGTCTTACATTTTACCACTGAGCCACACAGGACCCCTCTGAAAGATGGATTTAACATTTACCGTACAACCCTCAATTTTAAAGACACTCACTTGAGTCGACTTTTGATAAAGTTAATGGAAAAGGAGAAAATGCTGGTAACTGACATTTCTCCTTTTCCCACAATGTTTTGTACCCTTTCACTGGCAAATTCCCTGACTTGGGCCGCATTCAATTTGTCATCTACAGATACTTTCAGTAAGGACGAGTCTAAAATTTTCCTGTGGTAAAGGGTTAAAAACACAAACATAGGTGGTAAAGGCAGAACCTTGTTATCAAATGTAGATTCTCCGCAATAGGACAAAGTGTTTGATATTCAAAAATACATGTACAACTGTTTTTATTTCTTTACAGGTACTTCGTGAAGACACATAGCAGAGATTTCGACTCGGAAGTAGTCTACGAAGAGATAAAAGAAGACGCAAAGATACTACCAGTGTTTGATGGCAAGGTTATAGTTAAGATTGACAAGATAGATGACATTGAAAGTCCGAATAAATCAAATGCGGGCAAGAGGTAGTTATCTCTTTACCACACAATCCCGAGTTTAAAAGGCCCTGAGGAAGAAGGCGTCGGAAAACATTGAGGGAAAAGGAGAAAATGCTGGTAACCAGCATTTTCTCCTTGTCCCACAATGTTTTCCTCCTTTCCAAAGGCAAATCACATCATTTGAATAAAATTAACTTTGTCGTCTGCAAATGCTTTCAATTTGAACAGGACTGAAATTTTGTCGTTTGGTAAAGACTTAAATCCGGATACTCTCAAGTGACTAGGGCACAGAAAACCTCTTAAAGAGTTTGGACCTGACCATATGAGAGAGAAAGGAGAAAATGCTGATAGAGGACGGAAAACAGTTTCACCCAGTCTAGATTTCTGTGTGTTACAAAGCCATAATTGGTATATATAGGTTGTACTATTTAATTGATACAGAAGTCAATATGTGAAAGATTACGTTCGTCTAAAGCAATGTTTTTCTCTTCGTAAATCACACGTCTTTGGTCTTTTAGAGAGATTGTTTCACGAGGATGAAAGGCCTGATAGCCCTTTACCAAACAACCCACAGCTTTAATTACACCAGAATAGGACCGTCTTTGAAAACGTTGTGGGAAAAGGAGAAAATGCTGATAACCAGCATTTTCTCCTTTTCTGAAAAAGTTTTCTACTCTTTCAAAGACAAGTTTCATTATTGGAGATACATTTGATTTATTGTCTGCAAATGCTTTCAGTTTTGACGTGTCCAGATTTTTGTCGCTTGATAAAGAGTCTGTGGCAAACAACAAAAGTGATGACCTGTCCATGTTGAAGCATTTTCAGACAACAAATTAAATGTGGTTCAAATGATTGATTTGTCTTTGAAAGGCCAGTAAACATTTTGGGAAAAGGAGAAAATGTTGCTTACCAGCAATTTCTCCTTTTTCCACATTGTTTGAATTTAAAACGCTTTATTTCTTAGGTTTGTTAAAACTCGTGAATGTGTGGAAAAGGGTTAAATGGTTGAAATATTGTGAATATTTTTAAATTAAAGAAAATAAGGTATTATGTGAATTTTTGTCTTCTGTACGACATGTTCTGCTGCTATAAATAGAGGGTGTTCATAACAGTTTGAGAAATGTTTTTGGACAACTAAGCCCATAACTATTTGGGCCTAATTTCACCCTTTTGTAAAACAAGAACAATGAACAAAAGATAGAAACATTGGAGGAAGGGAACAAATTTATTGTGTCATAATATCGAAAAAACATTCGGGAGAAGGGGGGGGGGGGGGGGGGGGGGGGGGGGTGAGGAACATTTTCTTGTACTAACCAGTTTTCCCACTTTCCTCAAGATTATCAAAAGATTGCTACTCTAGGGGTGTGATAAGTTCTATTTGTGTGGAAATGGCCAACTCGATCAAACAATTTGCTGTTTTAACCCTTGGGCTGGTAAGAGTGACTCACTGACCTTTTGCGGACAGTATTGATAAGATCAGACTGCACAGCATGTGCAGTCAGATCTTTGATCTACGCTACCTGAAAAGCAGATATTTTTCCCCAAGAACAACCTTGAAATAGCACCTTTTGGGTTTTTTAATACTATAGGCTTGAAAGTTTCATTTCACTTATATAGCAGATTCAGGGTTAACCCTTATCCTGCTGAGTAAAAGAAATGAAACTGTCAAGCCGATAGTTAAGCCCAAAACTTTGCTATTTCAAAGGGATTTTTGGAGGGAAGATATCTCCTCATTGGACAGTGTAGATCAAAGATCAGACTGCACATTCTGTGCAGTCTGATCTTGATCTACGCTGTCCGCTAAAGGTCAGTAAGCCGCGATAAGCAGCCTAAGGGTTAACGGCTCCTCTAAGAAAGAGGCCTCCGAATGCTAGCATCCATTTTCCACAACGTTTTTGTTCCCTTTCAGAGACCAATCAAATCATTTGAACCTATAATTTGTTCGCTGCAACTGCCTTCAGTTTGGAAAACTAAGCAGCACTTTTTTTGGGCCAAAAAGCTTGAGTTGTTAGGTAAGGTAGGATTACGAAGGCAATATGTAAAAAATATTTTATTTGCAAAAGTTATTTTTTACTTATTATGTAAACTTTGTTGTACAGTTGACAAGTCTGGACATTTTTTGTGTGTAAGTAACTGACTTATGGAAAAGAATTGTTCACTAACTCTTAACCATACGACAAAATTGAAAGCATTTGCAGACAACAAGGGAAATGTGGATCAAATGATGAACTTTGTCTTTAAAAGGGTAGAAAACATTGAGGGAAAAGGAGAAAATGCTGTTTTCCTGCATTTTCTCCTTTTCACACAATGTTTTTTATAGCCATCTTGCTTGGGGTCGTTAAAGCTGGGGATTTTGTGGTAAAGAGATAAATGTACGGCAAATTTGTGAAAATGTGTTTAACCCTTTACCGAACAAAATATTTGACACATCCAAATTCAAAGCATTTGCAGACAACAAATTAAACATGGCTCAGATGCTGGAATTTGTATTTTTTAAAGGGTCAAACACATTGTGGGAAAAGGAGAAAATGCTGGTTAATAGGGTTTTCATCTTTTCCCAGAATTGTCCAAAGACAGTTTCCTTTAATTTGTAAAAGGGTTGTCCCTCTGTCGAACAAGCCATGTATTAATGACCCTAAGCAGGAAAGCTTTTGAACGAATTGGACAAAGCAACAAATTTTTAAATTGACACAAAGTTCTTCTTGCTGATCTTCACCTTGTAAAAATTATTTTATAAATTTTTATAAGAAATTTGATCTTTATTTGTTAACACTTTACCAAGTAATTCCAACTTTTAACGACCCTGAGAAAGACGCCTTTTGAAAATATTGTGGAAAAAAGAGAAAATGCTGGTAACCAGCATTTTTCTCCATTTCTCACAATGTTTTCTGTCCTTCCAAAAACAAATTTCGCTTTTTAAATGGTATTTACTTTATCGTCTGCAAATGCTTTTAGTTTGGACTAGACTAAAATTTTGTCGTTTGGTAAAGAGTTAACTCGCTACTGAACATGCTTTGTATACCAACCAAATACTACTTCAGTTTGACCAAAGGATAAACATTTTCAGGTAAAGAAATTTTTTTTTTTTCAATAGACAGGAAATGTAATTGATTGTTACAAGTAATTGTTTTCACCCCCCTCCAGCATGTTTTCCATGGCTTTGAACTGTAGGGGGCACAAAAGTTCTTATTTGTGCAACAATGGTGTAAAAATTTTAGGTGGGATAACTCTTTACCACACCATCCCGAGTTTTAACGACCCTAAGAAAGAAGGCTTATGAAAACACAGTGGGAAACGGAGAAAATGCCAATAACCAGCATTTGCTCCTTTTCCTGCCTTGTTTTCTACCCTTTCAAAGACAAAATCCATCATTTTAGCCACAATTGAATTGTCGTCTGTGTATGCTTTCAAGTTGGACTGGTCTAATTTTTTTTTTATTTGGTAAAGAGATAGTGGTTTCAAGATGTGCTAGTGCTAAGGTTGTGAATACAATACTCAATTATGAAACATAATTTTTTTTTCTTGTTGATGGTACTGGGCATGTTAGCTCAGTTGGTAATACAGAGGGCTTGGCACAAGGTCCCAGGGGGTTGCTGGTTCAAAACCCCCACCTCAGCCAGTCAGATCCCATGTAGTTATCAGGTTAACCCTTTACCACACAACCGCGACTTTAACGACCCTGACAAGGAAAGCTTTTGAAAACATTGAGGGGAAAGGCGTAACCAGCATTTTCTCCTTTTTTTCCCACAATGTTTTCTACCTTATCAAAGACAAATGTGATAATTTGATACACATTCAAATTATTATCTGCAAATGCCTTCATTTTGGACAAGTCTACTCTTTTGTTGTGTGGTAAAGGGTTGAAAGGCATGAAATAATAAAGGATCTCTAGATGATTCAAGGAAGATAGCAATTTTTTTATTTTTAAACATGACAGTTTTGTAAATATTCATTATGAACAGATTGGACCTATATTTAATGGAAACCTGTACCAAAATATCTTTTCTTTTTTTAAGAATTTTAAGAAACAAAAAATTGAAAGCATTGTGGGTAAAAGAGAATATGTGTTACCAACATGTTTTCCTTTTCACACAAATAAAGAATATTGAAAAATGTATTGAAGTTGAATGAATATTTAACCACATACCAGACAATGGCACAATTTTCACAATTCTGAGGAAGATAGCTTTTGAGAAAATACTGGTAAATAGCATTTTCTCCTTTCTCCACAATGGCTGTTAAGTTACCAGTGATGAATCCCATCACTTACCCACATTTATTTGTTGTCTGAACATGTTTTTAGTCTGGACAAGTCTGAATTTTTGTCTTATGGTTAAAAGTTTAGGAGTATGGTTAAAAGTTTAGGAGTATCTTGTCATGTATTTTGAATATTTATGAATGTAGGAAATTGGATGTCAGAAAATATTGATTTCCGTCAAAGTTTCGAACTCAATTAACTGTGTATGCCTTCTGATGTCAACTTTTCAGAGACATATTTTTTCTTCATTTAATTCGTCACTGAAATACACAGACCCTCTTAACCCATTTCCTACCTCAGTATACTGCCCAGCAATCGAAATCTGATTACCTAAAAAGGAAAAGTAAAAGCAATAATGGTATTTTTAAGAATTCTTTGTTCATATTTTCAAAATATTTCGATACCATTAGAGCTCTTAGACTGAAGATATTTTTCTATTTAGTGCTACATTTAGGGAAAAAATGTGTAGGTTTGAAAACTGTTCACGAACTTAAATGTTTTTACAGTAGAGATAAATGTGAATTGAAAAGTTGTCGACATATCTGAACATTTTGTATTTGATATTTATGCTCTTTATTGTTGAAAGTTTGGGTATCAAAATTATATACAACAGTTAATGTTTTCATACAAAGCTACTGGCCAAAGGTTAACTCTTTGCCGCGCAATGGCGACTTTTGACAAGCCTGAGAAAGAAAGCTCTTGAAAACATTGTTGGAAAAGGAGAAAATGCCTGTAACCAGCATTTTCTCCTTTTCCAACAATGTTTTCTACCCTATGGAAGATAAATTTTCTGTTTTGGGTAACATTTAATTTGTCGTCTGCAAATGCTTTAAGTTTGGACAAGGCTAAATTTTTTGCATCTGGTAAAGAGTTTAAAGACATGTATAGTTTTGTATTTCCCATCAACATTATTTTGACTTTAACCCTTTATCACACAGCAAAATTTTAGACCTGTCTAAATTCAAAGCCGTTTCAGTCAAGAAATTAAATGCAGCGCAGATGACAAAAATTTATCTTTAACCTTTTCCCAAACAAGCCCTGGTTTTCATGTGTATGCAGTACAAGTCTTTTGAAAACACTGTGGGAAAAGGAAAAATTGCTCGTAACGAGCAATTTCTCCTTTTCCCACAATGTTTTCTACCCTTTTTGAGACCTTTCTGCCATTTTCATCAAATTTAAAATTGTCGTCTGCAAACTCTTTCAATTTGGACCAGTCCAAAATTTGTCGTTTGGGAAAGGGTTAAATGGGGAGAGAATATTGTGGGAAAAGGACACATGCTGGCTACCAGCATTTTTGCCCTTTCTCCCAATGCTTTCTAAAGGCTTCTTCCTTCAGCTCGTTAAAAAAAAAAAACAAAAAAACACAGGAATGTTTGGTAAAGGGTTACACCCAAAATTTAGGTGAACATTTCACAGACACAGACTCCGTAAGTAAAAATATCGGATGTTTTTAATCTCTTACAAATGTTAGGTTCTTTTTTACCGTGATTACAAAGGCATTTTTAACCAATGGGTGAATGCTTACAAATGTTTTATTGGTCAACAAAAAAATCTTTAGTTGTATCATAAAGTTTCCTTGTATGACCCTCTACCACAGTACAATGTTTTAGACCTGTCCATAATGCAAACATTTGAAGACTAGAAGGTGAATGTGGCTCATATGATGGGATTTGTCTTTGAAAGCGTAGAAAACATTGTAGGAAAAGGAGGGTTACCAGCATTTTCTCCTTTTCCAACAATGTTTTTGAAAGCAGGGATTATGTTGCAAAGGGATAATGAGATGAACTGATGGGATTACTGAGCTGCCTGTTGAATTTTCTGTGTTCCAAGCTATCATGTCGTGTTGTTTGATACTTTGTATCCCTATCATGACTGCCCATAACAACATTTCTATGTAGAGAAACAAATCGAGTTTTTTTGAACAGAAGAAATGTTTTTTGTATGGAATGGACTTAATCTTTAATCAAACGTTCATATGTTTAACCTTTTTTCGTGTAATCCTGGCTTTTAATGACTCGGGGGGGGGGGGGGGGGGGGGTTGAAAACATTGTGGGAAAAGTGGAAAACGTTGGTAACTAACATTTTTTCCTTTTCCCACAATGTTTCTACACTAAAAGACAAATTTTATGTTTCCAGTTACATTTAGTTTGTCATCTTCAAATCCTTTCAATTCAGGCAAGTCTAAAACTTGTCATTTGGTAACGGGTTAAAGGACCCTTAGGGGGAAAAAACAAAAACCTTTGAATACATTGTGGGAAAAGGAGAAAATGCTGGTAATCATGGTGATCTAAGGGTTTTTGTTGCATTATATATATTTATTTCTTTCAAATGTTTACTGTTGTGTCTTCAGTACTGTTTCCTGGTTTGTCTAAAAATAGCCATTATGACAGTGTATTGTGTGTTCATCATAATATTACATAGTATTTTAGAATTTCATGAACTCATTTTAATTGGTGAAGCTGTATAGATGTTTAAATATTGATGATAGATTAAAAACTTTAGGGCTTGTTCTTGAATATTAAAATTCAAGATATAAAGAATAAAGAGAGTTGTCTGTGATGATATATTTTATTGTCATGTAATGGTAAAATTACAGAATAAAAATTCATTGTCTTAAGATGTAGTCTTCTGTGGTATATAATAACACCTAAGGGCATTAGCTAGTATTAACATTTTTTCCTTTTATACTAGGATCTTCTGGCATTACTCTGTCAATAATGACGGAACAGATAAACAGGTCTGCCAACGATCGGTTCAGGTGTTAAAAGAGACCACTAGAAGGAGTAATTGAAAAATTCCTGCCTGGACCAAGGTGTACAGGGCATGATCATGGAACTGAACAAGTGACATGTGGTTTGTATTTAACCCTTTACCAAACAACCTGGAGTTTGAAAGACCCTGTGTACGATAGCCTTTGAATACAATGTGGGAAAAGAAGAAAATATTGGTAAACAGGATCTTCTCCTTTTCCCATTATGTTTTCTGACCTTTCAAAGACGAAGCCTGTCATTTCGAACCATATTTCATGTCACCTGCAGATACTTTAAAATTCGAGCAGTCTCAAAATTTGTCCTCTGGAGAGAAGTTAACCATTCACCGAACAACTTGTTTTAAGGACTCAGAGAAAGAAACCTTTTGAAAGCATAGTGGGAACAGGAGAAAATGCTGGTGACCAGCATTTTCACATTCTCGCAATGTTTTTTACCCTTTCAAAGACAGATATGATCTCTTGACCTACACCTAAATTGTCGTCATCAAATGCTTACAATTTAATCAAGTTGAACAGTTTGTTGTCAGGTAAAGACCAATGGATTACACTTATGTAAATTCGTAAATAAAACTACTTGTTGAATGGCACCATGATAAGTCGCATTGTCCTCTTTGATTTCGAGGAATGCACATTGTGAAGAGAATGGGATAACAATACGATGATGAGAGGGAGAATAACACACTGGGAAATAAGATACTGGGTTAGCTTTTCCTGAAATGAGAGTGTGATGGCATATTGTGAAATGAGTGTATGATAGCATATCTGAATATGAGAGTGTGGTAGCAAATTGGGAAATGAGAGTAAGATGGAACATCTGGAAATGAGGGGAGTAGGATAGCACTTCCTTGAATGAGAGAGTGGGATATCGCATCTGGAAATAATAGACTGGGATAGCTTATCATGGAATGAGAGACAGGATAACACATCCTGGAATGAGATGGAGGGATAGCACACCTGGAAATGAGAAACTGGGATAACACATCTGGCAGAGTGGGACGGTTCATCTTGTAATGAGGGAGTGGAAAGGCACATCGGGAAATGAGAAAATGGGATAGCTCATCTGGAAATTAGAAAATGGGATAGCACATGGGGAAATGTAAGAGTGCGATGGCACGTCATGAAATGAGAGGGATAGCACATTTGGAAATGAGAAAGTGGGATAAGACATCTGGAAATGAGAGGGTGGGATAACACATCTTGAAATGAGAGGGACAGCACATTTGGAAATCAGAAAGTGGGATAAAACATCTGGAAATGCGAGGGTGGGATGACTCATCTTTAAGAGAGTAAAATGGAAATGAGGGAGTGGGATAGCAAATCTTGAAATGAGAGATTGGGATAGCACATGGGGAAAGGACAGAGTGGGATTGCACATCTAGAAATGAGAGGGTGGGATATAGCAAATGCTGAAATGAGAGAGTGAGATAGCATATCGGTAAATAAGAGGGATAGCACATTTGGAAATGAGAAAGTGGGATAAGACATTTGGAAATGAGGGAGTGGGATAGCACATCTAGAAATGAGAGGGTGGGATATAGCAAATGCTGAAATGAGAGAGTGAGATAGCATATCGGTAAATAAGAGGGATAGCACATTTGGAAATGAGAAAGCGGGATAAGACATCCAGAAATGAGAGGGTGCACATGCTGAAATGAGAGAGGGATAGCACATATGGAAATGAGAGTGGGATAACACATCTGGAATTGAGAGAGTGGGACAGCACATCTTGAAATAATATGGTGGGCTAGTCCATCTAGAAAATAGAAAATGGATAAAACATCCTCATTGAGAGAGGGATGGCACATCTGGAAATGGGAAAGTGGGATAACACATGTGAAAATGAGAGTGATTGATTTTATGGTGTTTAACGCCATTTTCAACATTATTTCAGTTATATCAGGGCGGCCAGTGCACCTATCCATGCTTCCCTGGAGTTTCTTTTTACCAGTACTCGGCACAATATTCTTTCCAAGCCACTGGCTGCTTTCCCACATAACCATTGTCGAAACAATAGTCAGCAGTGAAAGAGGAATGAATCCTGTTGCAATGACTATCATCAATCCTCAGAAAGAAATTGGGCAAGCCGGGGATTGAACCAGCGACCTCCTCTTCTCAAGTCCTGTACGCTATCGAATGAGCTACGGGGCTTGGCGTTGAAGATGAGAGAGTGAGGTAGCACATCTTTAAATGAGAGAGTGGGATAACACATCTTGAAATGATTGGGTGGGTTAGTTCATCTAGAAGTTAGAAAAATGGATAATGCATAGTGTAATAAGAGAGTGAGGAAGCACATTTGGTAATAGTGAGATAGCACTGGAAATAAGAATATGGTATTTCATTCGAAAATGAGAGATAGATGGCACATCTTGAAATGATAAGAGTGGGATAGTTCATCTATAAAGGAGAAAAATGGGAACACATGGAATAAGAGAGTGAGAAAGCATATGTAGAAATGAGAGAGTGAGACAGCACATCTGGAGACGAGAATTTGATATGTCATCTAGAAATGAGAGAGTTGGATAACTTATTTTGGAACTGGAGAGTTGGATAGCACATCTAGAAATGAGAAAGTTGATTGATTGTATGGTTTTTGACATCGGTTTTCAAAATTATTTCAGTTAT
This sequence comes from Tridacna gigas, assembly GCA_945859785.2. NCBI lineage: Eukaryota > Metazoa > Mollusca > Bivalvia > Cardiida > Cardiidae > Tridacna > Tridacna gigas. Next base: position 9,494,304 of record OX244030.2, on the reverse strand, counting down.
ATCGCAGAGGCCAGTGCACCTATTTAGGGGTTCCTTGAGTTTGTTTTACCAGTACTGTGCACAACATTCTTTCCAAGCCACTGGTTGCTTTTCCACATAACAATTGTCAAAACAATGGTCAGCGATGATAGAGGAATGAATCCTGTTGCAACGACTCATCAATCGTCAAAAGGAGATTGGCCAAGACCGGGATCGAACCAGGGATCCCCCCTCCATTCTGAAGTCCTACACGCTACCAACTAAGCTACCAGGGCTGAGCGATTGGGATGGCTCATCTAGAAATGAGAGAGTTTGAAAGCAAATTGTGACATGAGAGAGTGGGTACCTGATCTGGAAATGAGCGAGTATGATGGGTCATTCGGAAATAAGAGAGTTGGAAAGCACTGCTAGAAATGACAGTGAGATAGCAAATCTGAAATGAGGAGATGGGATAGCACATCTGGAAATAAGTGGCATAGCACATTTCGAAATGTGGTGAGATATGGAAATGAATGAGTAGTAAAACACATCCTAGAATACGAGACTGGGATAATACATCGGGAAATGAGAAAGTGGGGCAGCAAATCTGGAAATGAATGAGCGGCATAGCACATACTGGAATGAATGACCAGTATAGCACATCCTGGAATGAATGAGTGGCATAGCAAATCCTGGAATAAAAGAGTGGCATAGCATAGCCTGGAAAGAATGAGGGGCATAGCACATACTGGAAAGAATGAGTGGCATAGCACATACTGGAAAGAATGAGTGGCATAGCATATCCTGGAAAGAATAAGCGGCATAGCACATACTGGAAAGAATGACTGGCATAGCACATACTGGAAAGAATGACTGGCATAGCACATTCTGGAATAAATGACCGGCATAGCACATGCTGGAAAGAATGAGTGGCATAGCACATGCTGGAAAGAATGAGTGGCATAGCACATCCTGGAAAGAATGAGCGGCATAGCACATCCTGGAAAGAATGAGTGGCATAACACATCCTGGAAAGAATGAGTGGCATAGCACATACTTGAATGAATGACCAGCATAGCACATCCTGAAATGAATGAGCGGCATAGCACATCCTGCTATGAATGAGTGGAATAGCACATACTTGAATGAATGACCAGCATAGCACATCCTGAAATGAATGAGTGGCATAGCACATCCTGCAATGAATGAGTGGCATAGCACATCCTAGAATGAATGAGTGGCATAGCACATCGTGCAATGAATGACAAGCATAGCACATCCTGGAATGAATGAGTGGCATAGCACTACCTAGAATGAATGAGCGGCATAGCACATGCTGGAATGAATGAGAGGCATAGCACATCCTGGAACGAATGAGTTGCATTGCAGATCCTGGAATAAATGAGTGGCATAGCACATCCTCGAATGAATGAGTGGCAGAGCACATCCTGGAATGACTGATTTGCATTGTATATCCTGAAATGAATGAGTGGCATTGCAGATCCTGGAATGAATGAGTGGCATAGCACATCCTGGAATGAATGAGTGGCATAGCACATCCTGGAATGAATGAGTGGCATAGCACATTCTGGAATGAGTGACTGGCATAGCACATCCTGGAATGAATGAGTGGCATAGCACATCCTGGTACGAATGAGTGACATAGCAGATCCTGGAACGAATGAGTGGCATAGCAGATCCAGGAATGAATGAGTGGCATAGCACATCCTGGAATGAATGAGTGGCATAGCACATCCTGGAATGAATGAGTGGCATAGCACATCCTGGAATAAATGAGTGGCATAGCACATCCTGGAATGAATGAGTGGCATAGCACATCCTGGAATGAATGAGTGGCATAGCAGATCCTGGAATGAATGAGTGGCATAGCACATCCTGGAATGAATGAGTGGCATAGCCCATCCTGGAATGAATGAGTGGCATAGCACATCCTGGAATAAATGAGTGGCATAGCACATCCTGGAATGAATGAGTGGCATAGCACATCCTGGAATGAATGAGTGGCATAGCAGATCCTGGAATGAATGAGTGGCATAGCACATCCTAGAATGAATGAGTGGCATAGCACATCCTGTCATGAATGAGTGGCATTGTACATCCTGAAATGAATGAGTGGCATAGCACATCCTGGAATAAATGAGTGGTATTGCAGATCCTGGAATAAATAAGTGGCATAGCACATCCTGGAATAAATGACCGTCATTGCTCATCCTCGTATGAATGAGTGGCATAGCACATCCTGGAATGAATGAGTTGCATCGCACATCCTAAAATAAATGAGTGGCATTGCACATCCTGGAATAAATGAGTGCTGCAGCACATCCTGGAATGAATCAGTGGCATAGCATATCCTGGAATGAATGACCAGCATAGCACATCCTGAAATGAATGAGTGACATTGCAGATCCTGGAATGAATGAGTTGCATAGCACATCCTGGAATGCATGAGTGGCATTGCACATCCTGGAAAGAATGAGTGACATAGCACATCCTGAAATGAATGAGTGGCACAGGACATCCTGGAATAAATGGGTGGCATTGCAGATCCTGGAATAAATGAGTGGCATTGCAGATCCTGGAATAAATCTGTGGCATTACAGATCCTGGAATGAGCGGCATAGCACATTCTGAAATGATGAGTGGCATAGCAAATCCTGGAAAAAAAAGTGGCATAGCACATCCTGGAAGGAATGAATGACTGGCATAGCACATCCTGGTAAGAATGAGTGGCATAGCACATCCTGGAAAGAATGAGTGGCATAGCACATACTGGAATGAATGACCAGTATAGCACATCCTGGAATGAATGAGTGGCATAGCACGTCCTGTAATGAATGAGTGGCATAGCACATCCTAAAAGCAATGAGCAGCACAGCACATCCTGGAATGGATGAGTGGCATAGCACATCCTAGAATGAATGAGTGGCATAGCACATCCTGTAATAAATGATTGGCATAGCACATTCTGGAAGCAATGAGCAGAAGAGCACATCCTGGAATGGATGAAAGGCATAGCACATCCTGGAAGGAATGAGTGGCAAAGCACATCCTGGAATGAATGAGTGGCATAGCACATCCTAGAATGAATGAGTGGCATAGCACATCCTGTAATAAATGATTGGCATAGCACATCCTGGAAGCAATGAGAAGAAGAGCACATCCTGGAATGGATGAAAGGCATAGCACATCCTGGAAGGAATGAGTGGCAAAGCACATCCTGGAATGAATGAGTGGCATAGCACATCCTGGAATGAATGAGTGGCATTGCACATCCTGAAATGAATGAGTGGCATAGCATATCCTGGAATAAATGAGTGGTATTGCAGATCCTGGAATGAATGAGTGGCATTGCACATCCTGAAATGAATGAGTGGCATAGCACATCCCGGAATAAATGAGTGGTATTGCAGATCCTGGAATAAATAAGTGGCATAGCACATCCTGGAATAAATGACCATCATTGCTCATCCTGGTATGAATGAGTGGCATAGCACATCCTGGTATGAATGAGTTGCATCGCACATCCTGAAATAAATGAGTGGCATTGCACATCCTGGAATAAATGAGTGCCATAGCACATCCTGGAAAGAATCAGTGCCATAGCACATCCTGGAATGAATCAGTGGCATAGCACATCCTGGAATGAATGAGTGACATTGCAGATCCTGGAATGAATGAGTCGCATAGCACATCCTGGAATGAATGAGTCGCACAGCACATCCTGGAATGCATGAGTGGCATTGCGCATCCTGGAAAGAACGAGTGACATAGCACATCCTGAAATGAATACGTGGCACAGGACATCCTGGAATAAATGGGTGGCATTGCAGATCCTGGAATAAATGAGTGACATTGCATATCCTGGAATAAATCTGTGGCATTACAGATCCTGGAATGAGCGGCATAGCACATTCTGAAATGAATGAGTGGCATAGCAAATCCTGGAAAAAAAAAGTGGCATAGCACATCCTGGAAGGAATGAATGACTGGCATAGCACAACCTGGAAAGAATGAGTGGCATAGCACATCCTGGAAAGAATGAGTGGCATAGCACATCCTGGAATGAATGACCAGTGTGGCACATCCTGGAATGAATGAGTGGCATAGCACGTCCTGTAATGAATGAGTGGCATAGCACATCCTGGAAGCAATGAGCAGCACAGCACATCCTGGAATGGATGAGAGGCATAGCACATCCTAGAATGAATGAGTGGCATAGCACATCCTGTAATAAATGATTGGCATAGCACATCCTGGAAGCAATGAGCAGAAGAGCACATCCTGGAATGGATGAAAGGCATAGCACATCCTGGAAGGAATGAGTGGCAAAGCACATCCTGGAATGAATGAGAGGCATAGCACATCCTGGAATGAATGAGTGGCATGGCACATCCTGGAATGAATGAGTGGCATAGCAGATCCTGGAATGAATGAGTGGCATAGCCCATCCTGGAATGAATCAGTGGTAGAGCCCATCCTGGAATGAATGAGTGACATAGCAGATCCTGGAATGAATGAGTGGCATAGCCCATCCTGGAATGAATGAGTGGCATAGCACATCCTTGAAAGAATGAGCAGCATAGCACATACTGGAATGAATGACCAGTATAGCAAATCCTGGAATAAATGACCAGTATAGCACATCCTGGAATGAATGAGTGGCATAGGACATCCTGGAATGAATGATTACCATAGCACATCCTGGAAAGAATGAGTGGCATAGCACATCCTGGAAAGAATGAGTGGCATAGCACATTCTGGAATGAATGACTGGTATAGCACATCCTGGAATGAATGAGTGGCATAGCAGATCCTGGAGTGAATGAGCAGCATAGCACATCCTGGAATGGATGAGAGGCATAGCACATCCTGGAATGAATGAGTGGCATAGCACATCCTGGGAAGAATGAGCAGCATAGCACATACTGGAATGAATGACCAGTATAGCAAATCCTGGAATGAATGACCAGTATAGCACATCCTGGAATGAATGAGTGGCATAGCACATCCTGGAATGAATGACTAGCATAGCACATCCTGGAATGGATGAGAGGCATAGCACATCCTGGAATGAATCAGTGGCATAGCACATACTGGAATGAATGACCAGTATAGCAAATCCTGGAATGAATGACCAGTATAGCACATCCTGGAATGAATGAGTGGCATAGCACATCCTGGAATGAATGACTAGCATAGCACATCCTGGAATGGATGAGAGGCATAGCACATCCTTGAATGAATGAGTGGCATAGCACATCCTGGAAGCAATGAGCAGCATAGCACATCCTGGAATGGAAGAGAGGCATAGCACATCCTGGAATGAATGAGTGGCATAGCACATCCTGGAATGAATGAGTGGCATAGCACATCCTGGAATGAATGACTAGCATAGCACATCCTGGAATGGATGAGAGGCATAGCACATCCTGGAATGAATGAGTGGCATAGCACATCCTGGAAGCAATGAGCAGCATAGCACATCCTGGAATGGAAGAGAGGCATAGCACATCCTGGAATGAATGAGTGGCATAGCACATCCTGGAATGAATGAGTGGCATGGCACATCCTGGAATGAATGAGTGGCATGGCACATCCTGGTATGAATGAGTGGCATGGGACATCCTGGAATGAATGAGTGGCATAGCAGATCCTGGAAGGATTGAGTGGCATAGCACATCCTGGAATGAATGAGTGGCATGGCACATCCTGGTGTTAATGAGTGGCATGGCACATCCTGGAATGAATGAGTGGCATGGCAGATCATGGAATGAATGAGTGGCATAGCCCATCCTGGAATGAATGAGTGGTAGAGCCCATCCTGGAATGAATGAGTGGCATAGCAGTTCCTGGAATGAATGAGTGGCGTAGCACATCCTTGAAAGAATGAGCAGCATAGCACATACTGGAATGAATGACCAGTATAGCAAATCCTGGAATGAATGACCAGTATAGCACATCCTGGAATGAATGAGTGGCATAGCACATCCTGGAAAGAATGAGTGGCATAGCACATCCTGGAAAGAATGAGTGGCATAGCACATTCTGGAATGAATGACTGGTATAGCACATCCTGGAATGAATGAGTGGCATAGCAGATCCTGGAATAAATGAGTGACATTGCAGATCCTGGAAAGAATGAGTGGCATAGCACATCCTGGAATGAATGAGTGGCATAGCACATCCTGGAATGAATGAGTGGCATAGCACATCCTGGAGTGAATGAGCTTCATAGCACATCCTGGAGTGAATGAGCAGCATAGCACATCCTGGAATGGATGAGAGGCATAGCACATCCTGGAATGAATGAGTGGCATAGCACATCCTTGAAAGAATGAGCAGCATAGCACATACTGGAATGAATGACCAGTATAGCAAATCCTGGAATGAATGACCAGTATAGCACATCCTGGAATGAATGAGTGGCATAGCACATCCTGGATTGAATGACTAGCAAAGCACATCCTGGAAAGAATGAGTGGCATAGCACATCCTGGAAAGAATGAGTGGCATAGCACATTCTGGAATGAATGACTGGTATAGCACATCCTGGAATGAATTAGTGGCATAGCACATCCTGGAAAGAATGAGTGGCATAGCACATTCTGGACTGAATGACTGGTATAGCACATCCTGGAATGAATGAGTGGCATAGCACATCCTAGAAAGAATGAGTTGCATAGCACATCCTGGAAAGAATGAGTGGCATAGCACATCCTGGAATGAATGAGCAGCATAGATCATCCTGGAATGAATTAGTGGCATAGCACATCCTGGAATGGATGAGAGGCAAAGCACATCCTGGAATGAATGAGTGGCATTGCAGATCCTGGAATGAATGAGTGACACAGCACATCCTAGAATGAATGAGTGGCATAGCACATCCTGTCATGAATGAGTGGCATTGCACATCCTGAAATAAATGAGTGGCATAGCACATCTTGGCATGAATGAGTGGCATAGCACATCCTGGAATGAATGAGTGGCATAGCACATCCTTGAAAGAATGAGTGGCATAGCACATCCTGGAAAGAATGAGTGGCATAGCACATCCTGGAATGAGTGACTGGCATTTGTAATGATGTTTTCAAGAACAGTTGTTTTCAGGGTCGTTAAGTCGAGATTGTGTTGTAATGAGTTACGTGTGTAGAAGTTAAATCTCATCTATTTTGTTCAACAAATGATTCAATGACATAGTAAAACTGACGATTCATATTCAACTATATTTGTCAATAACGTTCCTTTTCCGTTTCTTGAAAAGCAGCTTTATTAATTGCATTTATCATGATATATAAAGACAGCAGGATTGTATATTTACTATGTTAAAGTATCACTTTTGTTAATATATCAACAACTTTGTTGACTTTTTGCCAAACGAAAATTCTACACTGGGCCAGATTGAAAGCATTTGCGGACGTCTAATTGACTGTCAATAAAGTAATGAAGTCCCATTTTGAGGGTGTCGAAATCACCGGAAAGGGAGTGAATGCTGATTACCATTATTTTCTCCTTTTATAACAATGTTTTCAAAAACGGTTGTTTTTCAGAGTCGTTAAAAGTCGAGATTGTGTTGTAATGAGTTATGTGTGTAGAAGTTAAATCTCATCTATTACTTGTATGCAACTCTTGTTGTATTGAACATTATTGTATTATATAATATGGATTTTGGGCCGGTGGCCTTTATATTGCGCAGTCAAGCTTCGAAATTCAAGGGTTTGAATTTTGAATTTTGAAGCTTGATTATACCAAGCTATGTATATAATCATGGATCCGAAAAGTCCATTTTGTTTAACAAATGACTCAATGACATGGTAGAAATGACGGTTCGCATTCACATACCATTGTCAAAACATTCTTTGTCCGTTTCTTGAATAAAAAAGCATTAATACTTGCAGTATTCATGATATATAAAGACAGCAGGATTGAATATTTGTTATGTCATAGTATCACTTTTGATATTATATCAACAACTTTGCTGACTCTCTGCCAGATGGAAAAATTTTGGACTGCGCCAGATTGAAAGTATTTGCAGACGGCTCTCTATAAAATGATGAATCCTCATTTTTGATGTGTTGGAAAGCATTGGAAAAGGAGAGAATGCTGGTCACCACCATTTCCTCCTTTTTCAGCAATGTTTTCAAACACGGTCGATTTCAAGGTTGTTTAAAATCTAGATTGTGTGAAAAAGAGTTAAGAGTGTGGAAGTTAAACCTCGTTTATTGCTTGTACGCAACTCTTGTAAATACAGTTATTGTATCATGTAACATGTATTTTGGGCCGGTGGCCTTTATTTACGAATAAAGAACTTGAACTTGAACTTGAACATAGCACATCCTGGAATGAATGAGTGGCATAGCACATCCTGGAATAAATGAGTGGCATTGCAGATCCTTGAATAAATAAGTGGTATAGCACATCCTGGAATGAATGAGTGGCATAGCACATCCCAGTATGAATGACCAGCACAGAATAAATGAGTGGCATTGCAGATCCTGGAATAAATGAGTAGCATTGCAGATCCTGGAATGAGCGGCATAGCACATCCTGGAATGAATGAGGGGCATAGCACATCCTGGAATGAATGAGTGGCATAGCACATCCTGGAAAGAATGAGTGGCATAGCACATCCTGGAATGAATGACCAGTATAGCACATCCTGGGGTGTATAAGTGGCATTGCATATCCTGGAAAGAATAAATGGCATTGAACATCCTGGAATTAATGAGTGTCATTTCAGTTTCTGAAATATATGAGTTGCATTGCACATCCTGCAATGAGCGGCATAGCACATCTGGAAATGTGAGTGGAATAGCATATCTAAAAATGACAGTGGGATAGCATATCAATTCAGAAAATGGGATAGCACATCTGGAAATGAGGAGGATATGGGTAAGCACGTCTTTCGGATAGCATATCCAGAATTGATGAAGTGGGATAGCTTATTACTAAATGTCGGTGTGGAAAATCATAACCGCAAATGAGAGTCAAATAGTATGCCCTAAAATGAGAAATAGCATATTATAAAGTAGGATTTGTATAATTTATTGAAAAAGATTGGGTGGGAAGCAGTTTTAATCACGGGCAACTGATTATTTTTCGTCGTCACATGTTGCCCATAAGAGCAATGCACCAAGGAAGACTGACAGTAATGTTAAGGGAAGATACAGGGCAAAACGTAAGTTATTCCTGGCCCTTTTTACTTCCTGGTGTTTAGCCCCATCACTTGGAACCTCAGCTGAACGTCTCATCCTAAAGGCCTTTATAGTTTTAGGAATTTTAGGTAGTCAGCCATGGGAATGGAACCAACACCCTCTAGTGACAAGAGATTTGACGCTCATGCTCTTCCACCTCAGCTATTCATGCCTGTCATCACAGGCGACTGAAGCTCCACTGGTCTATCACAAAACAACAAATTTTCTATTGGTTGATCATTGATATAGAGGGGATGCGCCAGTGTGCCATTTTTAGGCAGAGTTTTCAATGATCGACCAATGAAAATTCCAGTGTTCTGTGATAGACCTTCAGTCGCCTGTGGTCTGAATTAAGTGAGTACATCACATTCGCTCTTATCAAACAAACCCTGTTTTTGCATAAACCCCGAAGAATAAAGCTTTTCACATCATTGTTGAAAAGAATAAACTGCTGGTAACCATGCTGGTAACCAACATTTTATCCTTTTTCACAATTCTGTCTACCCTTTCATGGACAAATTCCATCACTAGCCCCACAGCTTATTTGGTGTCTACATATACAGTGAAAACTGTCTTAGTGGCCACTTCTACTGAGCAAGCAACTTGAGTTAAGCAAACATATTCTGAGTTCCAACAGAAGGCAAATGTATTGAAATGCATCTGCACTAAGCAACCACCTGTCTTGAGCAAGAACATTTTGAGTTTCCCTTGCAAATGTGGATGATAGTTACCTTGCAATGCCAGTGGGGATAATAGTTACCTTGAAATGCCAATGTGGATAATACTCACCCTGAAATACAAATGGGATAATAGCAACCTTAAAATGCAAATGTGGATAATAGTTACCTTGAAATGCCAAATGGGATAATAGTTACCTTGAAATTCCAATTTGAATAATAGCTTCCTTGAAATGCCAAAGAGATACTAGTTACCTTGAAATGCCAATTAAGATAATAGTCACCTTTAAATGCAAATAGGGATAATACATTGAAATGCAAATAGGGATAATAGTTACCTTATAATGCAAATGTGGATAATAGTTAGCTTGAAATGCCAATGGAGATAATATTGACCTGGAATTGCCAGTGGAGATGAGAGTTACATTGAAATGTCAAGGGAGCTAATATTTACCTTGAAATTTCAAGGGAGATAATAATTACATTGAAATGCCAATGGAGATAATAGTTACCATAAAATGCAAATGGGGATAATAGTTACCTTGAAATTCCCACTGGGTAACCTTGGAAAAATGCCAATGGAGATATAGTTAACTTGAAATATCAAGGGAGATACAGTTACCATGAAATGCCAACGGAGGTAATAGCTAAACTGAAATGCAAATGTGGATAATAGTTACCTTGAAATGCCAATGGAAACAAAAGTCATCTTAACTTGCAAATGTGGATAATAGTTACCTTGAAATGCAAATGGGGATAATAGTTACCTTAAGACGATAATGTTGATAATACTTACCTTGAAATGCCCATGTGGATAATAGTTAGCTTGAAATATAAATGGAGATGATAGTTACCTTAAAATGCCAACTGAGACAATAGTTACATTGTAATGCAAATGTGCATGATAGTTATATTGAAATGCAAATAAAGATAATCTTGCAGTTCCAATGGTGATTATGCTTACCTTGAAATGTCCATGGGGATAATAGATACTTTGAAATTCCAATGGGGATAATAGCCTCCTTGAAATGCCAGTGGAGATAATAATTACCTTGAAATGCTAATGCAAATGATAGTAACCAAAAATGCAAAGGGAGACTATAGTAACCTTGTAATGCAAATGTGCATGATAGTTTCATTGAAATGCCGTGGAGATAATAGCCTCCTTAAAATGCCGAATGGAGATAATAGTTACCTTGAAATGCTAATGCGAAAGATAGTTACCAAAAATGCCAAAAGAGACTATAGTTACCTTGTAATGCAAATTTGCATGATAGTTTTTATGAAATACCAATGGAGATAATAGTTACCATGCAATTCAAATTGGGATAATAGCTACCTTGAAATGCCCCTGGGGATAACAGCAACCTTGAAATGCCAATTGAGATAATAGTTACTTTGAAATGCCAATTGAGATAAAAGCCCCCTTGAAATGCTACTGGAGGTAAAAGTTACCTCGAAATGCTAATGCGAATGATAGTTACCTTGAAATGCCAATGGAGAAAATAGTTACCTTGACATGCAAATGGGGATAATAGTTACCTTCAACTGCCAATGGGGATAATAGTTACCTTGGAATGCCAATTGAGATAATAGTTACTTTGAAATGCCAATGGAGATAATAGCCTTCTTGAAATGCCAATGGAGATAAAAGTTATCTCGAAATGCTAATGCGAATGATAGTTACCTTGAAATGCCAATGGAGAAAATAGTTACCTTGAAATGCGAATGGGGATAATAGTTACCTTCAACTGCCAATGGGGATAATAGTTACCTTGAAATGCCAATCGAGGTAATAATTACCTTGAAATGCTAATGGGGATAATAGTCATCGTGAAATGCCAGTGGGGATAATAGTTACCTTGAAATGTCCATGGGAATAATAGTTACCTTAAAATGCAAATATGGATGATAGTTACCTTGAAATGCCAATGCAGATAATAGTTACCATGAAACGCCTATGGGGATGATAATAGCTAATTTGAAATGTTTATTGGGATAGACACCTTAAAATGCCAATAGAGCTAATATTTTCCTTCAAATGCCACTGGGGATAAGTGTTACCTTGAATTGCCAACAGGGATAATACTCACCTTGAAATGCAAATGGGGATAACAGTTACCTTAAAATGCACATGTGGATAATAGTTACCTTAAAATGCCAATGGAGATATAATAGTAACCTTGAACTGCCATTGGGGCTAAATCTTGAAATGCAAATGGGGATAATAGTTACCTTAAAATGCATAACTGGATAATAGTTACCTCGATATGCCAAATGGTATAACAACAACCTCGAAATGTCGATTGGAAAAATAGCTTCCGAGAAATGCCAATGGGGATAATAGTTACCTTGATATGCCAATGGAGATAACAGTCACCTTAAAATGCAACTGGGGTAATAGTTATCTTAAATTGCCAATAGAGATAAAAGTTACCTTGAAATGCCAATGGGGATAATATTCACCTTGAAATGCAAATGGGGACAATAGTTACCTTAAAATGCCAATGGAGATAAAAGTTACCTTGTTAGCCAATGGAGATATAATAGTTACGTTGAAATGCCAATTGGAATAATAGCTTACCTGGAAATGCCAATGGGGATAATAGATAGCTTGAAATGTCAATGCATATAACAGTTACCTTGAAATGCCAAATGGGGTAATAGTTACCTTGAAATGCCAATGGGGATAATAGTTACCTTAAAATGCCAATGGAGATAATAGTTGTCTTGAAATGCCAATGGGGGTAATAGTTAATTTGAAATGCAAATGGGGATAACAGTTACCTTTAAATATAGTTATCTTAAAATGGATATGTGGATAATAGTTACATTGAAATGCCAAATTGGATAATAATTACCTTGAAATGCCATATGGAATAAAAGCATCCTAGAAATGCAAATGAGCTAATCGTAACCTTGATATGCCAATGGAGATAATGAAATGCCAATGGGGATAATACCTTGAAATGCAAATTTGGATAAAAGGCATCCTGAAATGCCAATGGGGTTAATAGTTACCTTGAAATGCTAATGGAGATAATAGTTACCTTGAAATGCATATGTGGATAATAGTTACCTTGAAATGCCAAATGGGATAATAATTACCTTGAAATGCCAATTGGAATCGTAGATGCCTAGAAATGCCAATGGGGGTAATAGCAACCTTGATATGCAAACGGAGATAATAGTCACCTTAAAATGCAAATGGGTAAACTACTCACCTTGAAATGCCAATGAGGATAAAAGTCACCAGGAAATGTCAATGGGGATAATAGTTAACTTGAAATGCCAATGGAGATTATAGTTACCTTAAAATGCTATGTGCGGATAATAGTTACCTTGAAATGCCAAAGGGGATAATAGTTACCTTGAAATGCCAATTGGAATAACAGCTAACATAAAATGCTTATTGGAATAGACACCTTGAAATGCCAATAGAGATAATAGTTTCCTTCAAATACCAATGGGGATAATACAGTAAAACCTCAGTAGTTTGTAGCGCAAGGGACCGGAGTATTTTTTTTCGATCTAAACGTAGTACGAATCAAAAAAGTATGGCTGTGTTCAGGTATTTTTGGTGCCCCACATAAACGGAAATAGACAATCAGATTTACGCAGCATATCTTGTGGTACTCTGCACTGGTTTCGTATATATATATATATATATATATATATATATCTCCCGTTCCTTTAACCTGAAGGCTTGATCTGATGTTATTTTTGTTATTATTACTCCACTCACCTAGCAAAGACACGTGTAAAAACCATCGGAGCAAGCTTCCGAAACGGGGATATTGTCACTTGACCATCTGATACAAGAAAGTTTATTTATCTTTTTTTCATCCATCTATAAAAACTGTACATGTTTATCATAATAAACACGCAAAACGAATTTATCCATTGTTTTTGCGCATGTTGAAATCCATCAGAGTGATTTCCCCTTCTAGAGATCAAATCACTCAGAGGACTTCAGACTGGGTCACCAGAAGAAAGACTGGAAAACACCAAGTGGTGCTTTCCGACGTATTTAGGTAGTTTAGGCAAGTAAAAGGTAATATCCTGCCCCCATATCCCTAATGACCAGATAACCGTACCTGAATGAAACCCCCCCAACTATATTGTTTGCCTTTTTCCCGATTTTTTTTTTTTTTTTTTTTTTTTTTTTATTTATTTATTTATTTTTTTTTTTTATTTTTGGCGATAAAAATGAAAAGGGCTGATGTGGTATCAATGGTATTTTTTGGCGAGTATAGGTTGATAACTTCTTTCCCCAATACCCCTATTTAACATATAACCCTACCCTTTCGACCCCCTCTCCCTTTCAATATGTATTTTGCTATATTTTGGGCGTTTTCCGACGTTTTTCGGCGTTTACCTGCATTTTCCGGTCATAAGGTGATTTCCAGTCTTTCTAGTAATCGCTGCAGACTGTTACACGTTTAGGCCTTGTCTTATGTTTTGAGAAATTTCGGAATCATTGTCGTTTTGATTGATTAATTGATGTGACAAACCAATCAACGTCTTTAATTACATTCGCGTGCAGTTAATGACTGAATGATACCAGTCGACATTGCCAATCAACAGGTGTGAAAATCAAGGTTGTTCACGGGTTTTCACACCTTCCCAAGTTTGCAAGGGGATTAATTATATACCAATTAAAGGTAGGAGTTTGTGTTCAAAAACTGCTTTTGGGGTATGAAATACACTACGAATTAAGGACAACCAACGTTCAAAGTGCTCAGAGAAATTTAACGATGATAAAGGAGCATAAATATCGGGACCAGAGATAGCATACGAACAAACACATAGCTTCAAATACGCGATGTGCGAATTAACGAAATTCTACTGTAGTTACCTTGAAATTCCAACGGAGATAATTGTCCTTGAAATGCAAATTGGGATAATACTAACCTTGAAATGCAAATGGAGATAAATGACGATAATGAATACCTTGAAACACCAAAAGGCATGAAAGTTAACTTGAAATGCAAATGGAGATAAAAGTTATCTTGAAATGCAAATAAGCACGATAATTATCTTGAAATGCCAATGGAGATAATAGTTACTCTGCAATGCCAATGGGATAATAGTATTCTTGAAATGCCAATAAGAATATAATGGTTACCGTGAAATGCAAATGGGGATAATAGTTACCTAAAATGCAAATGTGGGTAATAGATGATACCTTGAAATGCCAGTGGAGATAATAGTTTCCATGAAATACCAATTGTGATAACTGTTACAATGAAATGCCAATGGGGATAATAGTATCCTTGAAATGCCAATACAGATAAAAGTTACCGTGAAATGCCAACAGAGATAATAGTTACCTTAAAATGCAAATGGGGATAATAGATACATTGAAATGCCAATGGAGATAATTCAAGATTCAAGATTCAAGATATTTTATTCAAATATATAGGCCACCGGCCCATAATATATAAACAATTTTACCATGCAATCCCTCACAAGATATAATCTGTTACCTATAGGAGATGCTTAAGTTAACAATTATTAAACTGTTTTCGTCTTTGCACTTTATCAGATTTTAGCCTTGTCCAAAAGTAAAACATCTGCAGTCGACATTGCTCGAAACGGAGAAGATGCCATCAGCGTGCATTTCCTCCATTTGACTTATTACCAAACGACAACACCCTAGGCTTGTCCAAATCAAAAGCATTTGCAGACGATAAATTAAGTAACTGAAGATTGGATTTTTGTTTTATGAAGGGTAGAAAACAATGTAAGAAAAGGAGAAAACGCAGGTTACCAGCATTTTCTCCTTTTCCCAAAACGCCCACTTGAGGTTTCTTTACCGCAATGTTCAAAATGTAATAAATTATTACATTGAAAATTATTTTACTAAAATATTAAAATAAAGGCTGCCGGCCTTTGGTTCAAACAGTTTATATTACTGACACCTACCAACAAAAATTCTAGTCTAGTCCAGATCTGCTACACTCGGTGGTTGGCACTGATTGAAAACGAAAAAACACCCATAACGTGAGTTTCTTCCATTTCATACAATGTTCAGGTGTTATCAACTTGTTACATTAAAATAGCTATTCTAACAATAGTCCACCGGCCGATGATTCAAACATTTTCAAAACCCTATCTTACAAAAGAAAATGCATAAGTTCACACTAATTAGACCTTTTAAACTTATCCGATTTGAGAATTTTAGCCTTGTCCAAATTTAAAAGCGTCTGCGGTTGACGTTTGACATTGATTGAAAAGGAGAAAATGCCCCTATTGTGCAGTTTCTCCGTTTCACGCAATGCTCATGTGCTTTCAACTTGTTACGATCTAGATGGCTATTCTAAAACAAAGACCCTTATAAATTTTATAATGCTGTCTTAATTATCTATATACAAAATATCTACGGTCAACCGTTGACATTGGTTGAAAAGGGGAAGATGCACCCAATGTGCATTTCCTCCATTTCACACAATGTGCAGGTGTAAAAAATGTGTTGCACTCAAAATGGTTATTCTAAGACATACACTTAGAAAAAACATAAGTCCACAATAATTAAGTTTTTCTATCTTACCAAATGTGAATGTTCTAGACTTGTCCAAATTCAAAAATATCTGCATGCGAAAGTTGACACTGACTGAAAAGGAGAAAATACTCATAGGGTGCAGATCCTCGATTTCAATCAATGCTCGGGTGCTATCAGCTTATTACGTTTAATATTTCTTATTCTAAGTTATAGGCCATCGGCCCATGAATCAAACCTTGCGATATAATATCTTACGCAGAAAAAATGCATAAATTTACAATAATTAAACTTTTAGTTCAACACTTGTCAGATGTGAAAATTTTTTAGCCTTGTCTAAAACTCAACACGTCCATGTTTGATGTTTGACATTGATTGAGAAGGAGAAAATGCCCTTAGCGTGCTTATTCTCCATCTCACGCAATGTTAAGTTCTGTCAGCTTGTTACAATCCGGTCTTTTTTGTAAGTGTACAGTTCTGGAATATGTAAATAAAGGATGTGTTGTTTAAGTTATTTCGTTCCTAATTTGTAGAATTTTGTGTACGAACTTTGAAATATTAAGGAGACTGTATTGATTAGGATTTGACATAAATCTAAAGAATGAATCGTATGTTTTATTCCTAGGCTCGCCTATATATATTTTCCTATAAAAATCGTATCGGTGGCAGAGAAAAAATACGTGGTATTCGTCTTCAATAGCTTCGGCTCCATATGTCTCAAGACAGTAAGTACAAAGCCTTTCCTCTCTCGGGGCATTATAGTGTCTTCCTACTTCGATATTTAAATTATGATCTGAGCAGCGAAATTTTGCTAATGCTTTCCTTAAATAGAATGGCAGATCGAAAGATAAGTAAAGTTCTACATTTAAAAGTGATTTAAACTGCGTGTAAAACTGCCCTTTCCCCGAATTACTTAGAGAATTATGCCATTCTTGTTGTAGAGAATCCTTAAGCCTTTGTTTAAAACCTAGGATAAATAAATTTTTATCTCCTATATCCTGCGCAATCCAGACATATCCGTATCCATAACTGAATAATAAGTTTCTGACCTCTGATGCATATGTGTGTCTGTTATTGTCATCAAGCCTTTTTAACATCAAATAACATTGTTTAGGATACCTATGGCCTGGCATTTGTATTATTCTTAACCAGTACTTTATAAATTTTACATAATATTCAAGACAAAGGGGAAATCTGCCACATTCACCTAACACCATCAAGTTACTTGTTCTTTTAGTTACACCCAAAAATTGTTTACAGGCTGAGATTTGTATTTTTTCTACGGTATCCCTATACCCGAACCCCCACAGTTCTGCCCCATAGCATAGGATTGGTTTTACCATAGCATCAAAAATTTTGAAAAAATCATTATAATGTATAGATCCGAATCGATTATATTGAGCGCGGATACAATTCAGTGACTTTTTAGCTTGCGCTGCTTGGGCAAATAGCGCTCTAGACCACTTTAATTTAGGTGTGAATATCAGACCCATATATTTGTAAAAAGATGATATGGTTATTGGATTGTCATGAAAATACCATTTCTCGTTTTTTCTCAATGGGCCTCCATTTCTAAATACCACAACATTGGTTTTGCTATAATTGATTTTCATGCCTATCTCGTTCGAGAATTTTTCTATAGAGTTTATTTGTCGCTGCAACTGCACGACCGTGTCGGCTGGACTTGCTACATCATCCGCAAACATTAAAGAAATTATTTTGGGTATATTTTCAGTTACAAAGATGCCAGAATTACATTCTGTCCTTAAATAGGTACAAATATCGTTTATAAAAAGATCGAATATCATCGGCGAACTTAAATCGCCTTGTCGGGTACCTTTCGAACAAGGGAAAGAACCTGTCCCTAAACTGTTCACTTTTACACAGCAGTTATTTCTCTTGTATATATTTAATAGAATTTTCAGAAAGTTGCAGCACACCCCCTTCCTTGCAAGGATTTCGAACAAAACTTTATGGGAGATATTATCAAATGCCTTTTCGTAATCAATGAATATTATGTAAAGACGGCCCCTTTTTTTCGATAAATACTTTTGGATAAGTGCATGCATTATGAACATGTTATCAACTGGTGAATAATTTTTTCTGAAACCTGCCTGTGATTCATCTATTTGATTATTAATAAATGCCCAATTGCACAGTCGTGTGTTCAGGATTGAAGAAAATACTTTATATATCACATTGATGAGAGAAATCCCTCTGTAATTATTTGGATCATTGATGTCTCCTGTTTTGTGTAGTGGACAGATAATACTTTCTGTCCATTGGTAAGGAATTGTGCCCGTTGTCAAAATGCGATTAAAAAGCCTAGTAAGAATCGGAATCACTGTATGTTTTGTAAGGACAATAAAGTTACCAATAATTCCATCTGGTCCTGGGGCTTTATTTATGTTGATTTTAGAGATAGTTTCCTTAATCTCTTGTTCTGAAATCTCCGAGTTCAGAATATCACACGAAGACTCATTGCATGGATTGATATTTAGCTCTTCTACACTATAGTTAAAATTGTCTTCTCCTTTTAAAAGCCTCGAAAAATGATTAACCCATTGTGCCCCTGAAATATTGTTATTATTACTTGAATTTGTGTTATTTGATTTAAGCAGTTTCCAGAAAGTACGAGGATTTTTTCTTGCGTTTACTAGATCCATTTTGTTTTTGTGTCTGAAAGTGTTTTTCTTTTTCCAACACGTATGTTTAAAAATCTGTTTTTGCTCTTTGTAAATTTTCAAGTTATCTGGTGAGTTAATCTTTCTGAACGTTTTTAGAGCTATGTACTTTCTGCATTTTAGTTCCTGTAGTTCCTGATCCCACCATTCTGGTTGTTTATATGGTGTGCTTGGTTTAGGTTGTTGAACTGTTGATTTTAGACCTAAATCCTCAGCTGTTGATGTGTATAAATGATTGAGTTTAGAGATCATTGCGGCTGTATCTAGGTTAATCAGTTGCAATAGTTCATCATAAATTAAGTTACATTTGAGTGTGAATGTAGAGACAAATAAATCCTTTTTTTCTTCTTTCCAATAATATTTATCTAATTTATGAAAAATTTCTTGCGACCCATTTAAATTTTGAGCCAACGTCTTAGTACCTGGATGGTGCTTGACCTGCAACCCTAACGAACACTTAATAGGGAAGTGGTCAGATTCGTCTCTTGTCAGGATTTCAAAATCTGTCACTAAAGGAAATAAGTCAGTGGATGCAATACTGTAGTCTACCACTGAAGCTCCGTTACCGGAAATACACGTAATATTGCCCTCCCTGTCTTCAAACAATCGACCATTCAAAATATGAATATTAAGAGTGCAACACATTTCAACAAGTGACTTTCCAAATTCGTTATACTTTGTGTCTCTATTTTTCCTAGCAAATGAAAAACTGTCTGAGAAAAAAGGGTTATCACCAAATACAAAGTCTAACGAGTCGTCCGGAATGTAATCTAGAAAATCTTTGGTACGGGCGTTAAAATCACCTGCTATGTAAAATAGGCAGTCAGGATATTCATCTCTTAACAATAATAAATGATTACAAAGATTTTCAATACCATTTGGTTCTTCCCGGTCGTAAATAACAGACCCTTCTGGTGATATATACACAAATACCATAATCAAGTGCCTGTGGAATATCTCATAAATATTATCTTTTAACAGAAAGGCTATGCATTCAGAGAACTCCTCGTGTATTCGACATCTGAAGATTTCCCTGAATGCATCGCCCTTTATGAATACGGAGATTCCCCCGCTGTTGCGCAAAGCTCTGTTGATCTTTGCCCGCACGATATCAAAATATAAATAATCATGTAGGAGATTTTTAAATTCTGATTTTTCTTTACTCCAAGTCTCGGATAGATGTACTACATCGAACTGAGAAAGATACATTTTTAATTCTTCATTGTTAACATGCTTTTTTAACCCCGCTATATTCCATGATATTGTTTGTAGACTGTAAATATCACGTGCGCCTGGGTGGTGGCCAGAATATCAGTACGCATGCGCAGTATTCTCACTCTCGTGTGTGGGAGAACGTGCTTGCGCTTGATTGGTTGACGAGCCATCGACGTGTGTGGTGCTATTATTCATATTCAAAGTAGAGGAATCCTCTTCGTTCTGATTGGTTGTAGCCGATCTGTTGCCGCGCTGAAAACCACGTGTAGTTTGTTTACTATTTTTACGTTGACTAACACACACCAAGCTATCATCGCTCTCATTGTATTTGTAGACATTACCATCAATTATAAGTTTGTCGTAGGATATTGACGCGAAGCGATTATTTTGTCTAGCTTCTATCATGTGTTTACCCAGTTCATATCGATGTTTTCGTATTCGCTGGGAAAAATCTTCCCTAACCGAAACGTTGCTGGTTCTTGTCAATTTTTCTTTTGCCGCACTAAGGACTTTTTGTTTACCTTTATAACTCGTGAATTTTACCATAACAGGCAGACAGCTACGGTTTCCTTTACGCCTCAGGCGATGAGCTCTTTCAATTCCTATTTCTTCTGCATCGGATAAGTGTAGATCATGTCTCAAAACATCGCGAATTTTGTCCTCACTCGTACTCCACGTCTCGTCGGCTGATCCCTCTAGTCCATCGAAAATTAAATTTGAACGTCGGGACTGGTTTTCTAGGTTATCAATTACAGATTCTAATTGATTCACTTTATTCTGTAGCAGGGAGTTACTTTTAGATAGTTTTTCATTATTCTCCTTTAGTGATTCACAGGTGCTAACAACATCGGACACTTTGACGGTTAAACTTGAAATAGTTGTGGTAATACTGGACAGTTGACTGTTTATTGAGGCCATGTTTATATTCATGTCATGCTTGAGTGATAAAATCAGTTCGGACAAATTACTGGTAGAATTCATGTCAGCTACACTGACCTCACCCTTTTCCCCTATTGTCAATCTAGTTTAATAGTTACTTTGAAATACAAAGGGGGATCATATTCACCTTGAAATCAAATGGGGATAACAGTAACCATGAGATGCCAATGGAAATAATGGTAACCTTGAATTGCCAATAGAAATAATATTTACCTTGAAATGCAAATGTGGATAATAGATACCTTGAAATGCCAATGGAGATAATAGTTGCCTTGTAATGCAATCGGAGATAACAGTTACCTTAAAATGCAAATATGGATTATAGATACCTTGAAATGCCAATGGAGATAATAGTTACCTTAAAATGCAGATGTGAATTATAGATACCTTGAAATGTCAGTGGAGATAATAGTTACCATGAGGTGCCAATGTGGATAATATTCACCTTGAAATGTAAATGGGGACCATAGTTACCTTGATAATTAATAGTTTACGTGAAATGCCAATGGGTATTATTCACCTATAATATGGGTAATAGTTACCTTGAAATGCTAATGGAGATAATAGTTCCCTTAAAATGCAAATGTGCATAATAGATACCTTGAAATGCAAATAGAGATTGTAATTACCTTGAAATGCCAATGGAGATAAAAGTTACCTTTAAATGCAAATGTGCATGATAATTACCCTGAAATGGCAATGGACATTATACATGTAGTTACCCTGAAATGCCAATGGTGATAATAGTTAAATTGAAATGCCAATGGGAATAAAAGTATCCTTGAAATGCCAATATAGATAATGGTTACCTAGAAATAAAAATGTGGATTATAGTTACCTTGGAATGCCAATGGAGATAATATTCACCTTGAAATGCAAATGGGGATAGTGGTTACCTTGGAAATGCCAATCGAGATAATAGTTACCTTGAAATGCCAGTAGAGATAAAGGTAACCTTGAAATGCCAATGGAGATAAAAGTTACCTTAAAATGCCAACGTGAATAATAGTTACCTTGAAATGCCCATGGCAATAATAGCTTGAAATGCCAATGGAGATAAGTTACCTTGAAATGCCAAATGGGATAATAGTTACCTTGAAATGCCAAAGGGGATAATAGTTACCTTGAAATGCAAAAATGGGATGTATGGTAACCAGCATTTTCTCCTTTTCCCAAATGTTTTTTGTACCTTTTCAAAGACAAATCCTTTTGTATGAGCCATACTTAATTTGTTGTCTGCTAATGATTTCAATTCAGACCACTCTTAAATCTTGTCATTTCGTATTCAGCTAAAATAACATTGGGTAACAGTCAGAATGTGTCAAAAATAATTCGTGAAGCTTTTAACAATTTTATTGACAAAGCAGAAAGAAGACAGAGTAGGAACCATTGTACAAAAATGAGTAACAGTGGTAACATTACTGCTCTTAACTCTTCACCACACGATCCCAAGTTTTCACAACTCTGAGTAAGAAGCCTTTGGCAACCATTGTGAAGAAAAAAAGGGAAAATGCTGGTAACCAGCCTTATCTCCTTTTCCCACAATTTTTTCAACGCTTTCAAAGACAATTTCCACCCTCTAAGCCAGATCTAATTTGTCGTCTGCAGGTGCTTTGGATTCAGAGGGATCCAAAATATTGTCAAGCGGTAAAGAGTTACCCAGCCAAAGTTTTATCAGTCAAGCAGCTAAAGGATAAATTAAAAAAGCTTGCTTAGCATTTTATCACACAATCTCGAGTTTTAACGACCCTGAAGGATACGGGTTTTGAAAACATTGTGGGAAAAGGAGAAAATGCTGGTAACCAGAGCTTTCTCCTTTTCCAACACTATTTTCTACCCTATCAAAGGCAGTAGTAACCAGCACTTTCTCCTTTTCCAACACTATTTTCTACCCTATCAAAGACAGAAATCATCATGTGAGCTACATTTAATTTGTCGTCTGCCAATGCTTTCAATTTAGTCTGGTCCAAAATTTTGTTGTTTGGTGAAGAGTTAAGGCAGATGCTAGCATGATACAAGTTAATCTCTTCTTATTTTTCCCCATTTGGAAATTGAAAACAAGAGGGCCATGATGGCCCTGGGTCGCTCACCTTAGTATAGTGCCTTAAAGGTTTTTCTTTTATTAGACCATGTGACCTAGTTTTTGACCGCAGGTGACCCAATTTCAAACTCATATTCATGAAGACAAACATTCTGACCAATTTTCAAGTCAACTGAGCAAAAAATGTGGCCTCGAGTGCCCTAAAGATATTTCTCTAATTTGACCTAGTGACATAGATTATTACCCCAGGTGATCCAAATTTAAACTGGTCTTTGATTATATCAAAAGAAACATTTTAACCAATTTTAAAATCAAATGAATAATAAATGTGGCCTCTAGAGTGCCCACTATCTATTTATTTAATTTGACCAAGTGAACTAGTTTATGACCCCAGTTGACCCAAATTCAGACTCATGTGAGATTTTACAAAGACAAACATTCTGACCAATTTTCAAGGCAATTAAGCAAATAATGTGACCTCTAGAGTGCCCACAAGGTATTTCTTTATTTTGACCTAGTGACCTAGTTTATGGTTCCAGGTGATCCAAATCCAAACTCATCTGGTATTTTATCAAGACAAACATTCTGGCCAAATTTCAGGTCATTTGAGCAATAAATGTGGCCTCCAGAGTGCAAACAAGGTATTTCTTTAATTTGACCCAGTGAACTAGTTTATGACCCAAGTTGACCCAAATTAATCTAATGTGAGACTTTATAAATACAAACTTTCTAACTAATTTTCAAGGCAATTGAGCAAATAATGTGGCCTCAAGAGTGCCAACAAGGTATTTCTTTAATTTGACCTAGTGACCTAGTTTATCACCCAAGATAACCCAATTTTGAACTCAATGAACTTGTTGCACTTAGATGGGCAAACAAACTTAGAAGAGAATCACTACATACCAAATATCAAAGCTCTACGCCTTCTAGTTTTAAAGAAGAATTTTAAAGTTTTCCTTCTTTGTTCCTATGTTCGAACTTGTGACCCCCAGGGCTGGGCCAGTTTTGACCCAGGGGCATCATATGAACAAACTTGGTAGAGGTCCACTAGGAAATGCCACATACCAAATATCAAAGCTCTACACCTTCCCGTTTAATGGAAAAAGAAATTTAAAGTTTTCCTTCTTTGTTCCTATCTTCGAACTTGTGACCCCCGGGGCGGGGCCATTTTTGACCCAGGGGCATCATACGAACAAACTTGGTAGAGGTCCACTCTGAGATGCAACATACCAAATATCAAAGCTCCACACCTTTCGGTTTCAGAAAAGAAGAATTTTAAAGTTTTCCTTCTTTGTTCCTATGTTCGAACTTGTGACCCCAGGGGCTGGGCCAGTTTTGACCCAAGCAGCATCCTTGGAACAAACTTGGTAGAAGTCCACTAGGAAATGCTGCATACCAAATATCAAAGCTCTATGCCTTCCCATTTAAGAGAAAAAAAAATTAAAGTTTTCCTTCTTTGTTCCTATGTTTGAACTTGTGACCCCCGAGGCAGGGCCAATTTTGACCCCAAGGGCATCATATGAACAAACTTAGTAGAGGTCTACTAGGTGATGCTACATACCAGATATCAAAGCTCTACGCCTTCCAGTTTCAGAGAAGATGATTCTTAAAGTTTTCCTTCTCTGTTCCTATGTTCGAACTTGTGACCCCCGGGGCAGGCCCAACTTTTGCCCCAAGGGCATTATATGCACAAACTTGGTAGAAATCCACTAGAAGATGCCACATACCAAATATCAAAGCTCCATGCCTTCCTGTTTCACAGAAGATTTTAAAAGTTTTCCTTCTTTGTTCCTATGTTGGAAATTGTGACCCCCGGGGCGGGGCCAGTTTTGACCCCAGGGGCATCATATGAACAAACTTGGTAGAGGTCCACTAGGCAATGCTACATACCAAATATCAAAGCTCTACGCCTTCCAGTTTCAGAGAAGATGATTTTTAAAGTTTCCCTTCTTTGTTCCTATGTTCGAACTTGTGACCCCCGGGGCAGGGCCAGTTTTGACCCCAAGGGCATCATACAAAGCAATTTGGTAGAGGTCCACTAGGAGATGCTTCATGCCAAATATCAAAGCTATATGCCTTCTAGTTTTAGAGAAGATGATTCTTAAAGTTTTCCTTCTTTGTTCCTATGTTGGAAATTGTGACCCCTGGGGCAGGGCCAGTTTTGACCCCAGGGGCATCATATGAACAAACTTGGTAGAGGTCCAGTAGGAGATGCTACATGCCAAATATCAAAGCTCTACGCCTTCAAGTTTCAGAGAAGAAGATTTTTAAAGTTTTCCTTCTTTGTTACTATGCTCAAACTTGTGACCCCCGAGGCGGGGCCAGTTTTGACCCCAGGGGCATCATATGAACAAACTTGGTAGAGGTCCACTAGGAGATGCTACATACCCAATATCAAAGCTCTATGCCATCCAGTTTCAAAGAAGATGATTTTTAAAGTTTCCCCTCTTTGTTCCTATGTTCGAACTTGTGACCTCCGGGGCGGGGCCAGTTTTGACCCCAAGGGCATCATATGAAGAAACTTGGTAGAGGTCCACTAGGAGATGCTTCATGCCAAATATCAAAGCTCTACGCCTTCAAGTTTTAAAGAAGAAGATTTTTAAAGTTTTCCTTCTTTATGACTATGCTCAAACTTGTGACCCCCGGGGCGGGGCCAGTTTTGACCCCAGGGGCATCAAATGAACAAACTTGGTAGAGGTCCACTAGGAGATGCTACATACCAAATATCAAAGCTCTGCGCCTTCTAGTTTCAGAGAGGAAGATTTTCAAAGATTTTGCTTTTTTTCCCTTTTTGTTGCCATGGCAACCAGAGTTGTGGGTGGAATTCAATTCTTTGAACAATTTTGGTAGAGCTTCACCCAAGGAACATCCCTGCCAAGTTTCATCAAGATTGGCCCTGTGGTTTAGGAGAAGAAGATGTTTAAAGAAATTGTTGACGGACGACGGACGACAGACGCTGGATATAGGGCGATCACAATAGCTCACCTTTAGCACGTTGTGCTAAGGTGAGCTAAAAAGGACTCTTATTCCTTTACCACACAATCCTGAGTTTTAACGACCCTGAGGAATCAGCCTTTTGAAAACCTTGTTGGAAAAGGAGAAAATGCTGCTAACCAGCATTTTCTCCTTTTTCCCACAATGTTTTCTACCCTATCAAAGACAAATTCTACCATGCTTAAACTGTTGTCTGCAAATGCTTCAAACTTGGACAAATGTACATTTTGGACAAAATTTTAGACTTGGCCATATCAAAAAGATATGCAGGCAACAAATTCAATAGGGCTCAAATTACAATTCCTGCCTTTGATAAGGTAGAAAACACAGTGGGAAAAGAAGAAAATGCTGGTCACCTTTTCCCACAATTTTTTTCAAAAGGCCTCTTCCTCTGGGTCAGTAAAACTCCTGAAAACCCCTTCTTTTTCAGGGTCATGAAAACTCGGGACGGTGAGGTAAAGTGTAAAGACAAGCTAATTGCTTAACAGAGGTGATCCCTAAAATATTTTTGAGTGTACATTCATATAAAAACAGTCTCAAGCTAAAACACTACCAGGCTGCTGATTATGAACAATGAGTAATATCCTATTGTACTATTTTTAACTCTTTACCAAATTACAAAATTTTAGACTTGCCAAAATTGAAAGCATTTGCAAACAACAAATTTACCATCAATATGGCTAAAATCATGTGATTTATCTTTGAAAGCGTAAAAACATTCTGGGAAAAGGAGAAAATGCTTGCTACCAGCATTTTTCCCTTTTCCCCACAATGTTTTAAAAAGCCTTTTTCCATAGTGTAGTAAACCTTTTACCAAACTATCCCATTTTCTAACAGCCCTAATAAACGAGGCTTCTGGAAATATTTTGGGAAATCGAGGAAATTCTGGTAACCAGCATTTTCTCTTTTTTCCATGACGTTTTCAATCCTTTCAGAAACAAATTCCAACATTTAAGCCACATTTAGTTTTTCGTCTGCAAAAGCTTTCAATTTGGACCAATCCGAAATTTTGTTTGGTAAAGAATTAAAACACTGGATTACTTGGTAAAAGGTTTAATAAACTTTACCGAACAATCCTTTGTTGTAAGATGTCTGCAGATGAAGGTTTTTGAGGAAACTTTATTGAGAAAAGAGAAGTTGCATGTAACTAGCGATTTCTACTTTTCCACCAATGTTCTTTACCCTATAATAAGTAGTTCTACTTTTACCAAAATGTTTTCTACCTTATCTCTTAAGGACACATGCCATAGTTTTCCCTGCTCACCGCTTTGTGCATGTTTCTGTTTTATGAACTCTATTATATTGCACTGGGATGGATTGACAGATAGATAGTATATTTTCATATATGATTATGTTGGTTGCCTTTTAAATATCTGGAAATCACAGACACGAAGAAAAACTTGAGATTATAAATGATAGGGATGCCAATCACAAACAAGAGGGCCATGATGGCCCTGTATCGCTCCACTGGCTTATAAATATAAACCATGAAGAGAAGTCTTTACTATATAAGCCCTCATAAAACTTTGACCCCAGGGCTACAGTCGGACTAAATGGGGAATATGTGTATTAGAAGAATAACATGCCAAATTTGGGAGTTCTTGGCCTTATGGCTAGTAACAAGACGGTTTCTGAACTTTTCACTCAATAAACCCATGTAAAACTTGTGAACCCTGGTGCAGGGCCAAACTTGATCCTAGGGCTGTAACTTGGGCCCTCTTTGTAGTTGTCCACTAGATAATGCTATAATTATGCAAAATTTGGTAGCCTAAGCCTTATGGCTATGTACACCAAGATTTAAAAGTTTTCCCTATGTAAGCCTATGTAAATCTTGTGAACCCCCCCCCCCCCCAGCATGAGGCCAAATTGACCCCAGGACTATAATTTGGGCACTTTTGGTAGACCCCAACTAGATCAAGTTAAATGCAAAATTTGGTAGCTCTAGGCCTTATGGCACAGGTACAGGAAGATTTTTAAAGTTTTCTCTATATAAGCCTATGTAAAACTTGTGACCCCTGGGGCAGAGCCAATTTTGACCCCAGGGCTATAATTTCAAGAAACATGATAGAGGTTTACTACATAAAGCTACATGCCAAATTTGGTAGCCCTATGCCTTATGGTTTCAGACAAGAAGATTTTTGAAGTTTTCTCTATATAAGCCTATGTAAAACTTGTGACCCCTGGGGCAGAGCCAATTTTGACCCCAGGGCTATAATTTGAAGAAACTTGATAGAGGTCTACTACATAAAGCTACATGCCAAATTTGGTAGCCCTATGCCTTATGGTTTCAGACAAGAAGATTTTTAAAGATTTCCAATATTTTTCAGTTTTGTTGCCATGGCAACCAGAGTTTTTGAAGGAATCAAATTCTTTCAAGAAATTCTGAAGAGGACCATGGCAGGATCATTTCTGTGAAGTTTCATGAAAATTGGATGGGTAGTTTCAGACAAGAAGACGTTTGAAATAAAAGTTAATGCACGGACGGACGGACGACCGGACGGACGGACGGACGACCGGACGGATGGATGGACGGACGGACGCACGACGGACACCAGGCCATGACATAAGCCCGCTGGCCTTCGGCTAGTGGAGCTAAAAATTAGACGTTTAATATAAAGGGAGGTATTTCATTATGAAAATAACTTTTAAAAATGAACTCTATCTCTCAAAAATGCCCCGCTTGATATACTTTTTTCAAAATCTTTTACAAGATTTTTTTTCTTTTATTGCAGAGAATTGAACAGAAAATATGTCTTTCTTGACACTAAGAACATTTCTAATTGCTACTGTGATCTGTCTAGTGCCTTAATTCTTTCGATTAATCCTTTTCAAACATCACATTTCTAAGAATATTCATTTATTTGAGCAGTATTGTTTTTTTAGGTTTGAAATTAAAGCTTATTATCTGAAAGTTTGACAAGGGTTATCCCCTTAGAAGAACATATCTTTGTACTTTGCTCTGCAACATACAATGCACTAGTATGATTTTCTTTTCATTTTTTTTATTCGCATACATAAACTCATTACCACCATTACCATAAATAGCACAATGGTGTTTGCCTCTATATTGTATGCAATAAGACAAGGTGTGTAATGAAAGAAAATTTTACCCCTGTCCTCTTTCAGAAATTATATTTTGTGAACCCATCTGCACCTGCAACTAGATTATTTTTTCCGTTTTCGCTTAAATATTATCTCTGAAAGGGGACTGGGGTCAAATTTTCTTCGATTTTTTTGCACTCTGATCTATATCTACACATTCAGCATTCTTCATGCACCAAGGGTTAATGTTAACGTCAAATTGAAACGTTGATGACATGTGCCTCTTTTTGGTTGTGCAGAGGTTATAAAACAAGGTTAGCTATTCTAGTGATCATACTTTCTTTTTATTAGTATTAGAAGTATTTCATATATTTCACCTTTGTTTTCCACTGTAGAACAATTTATAAAAAAATAACATTAATTAATCCACTGCGTAATCTAGCTTTGATCGAAACTCTTTGCTCATGTCCCATTGTCAATCATAATCATTACGCAAACTTGTAATCTCTGCATATATCTCACGCAAGGCGTACATGATCGCAAAGCATATCTTTTAAACTTTTTCCTAAAACTCAAGCATTGTAAACACACATAATATCGCACTTCACCAACATTAACAGTCGCTTGTCTGTGAGCCCAAATAACAGACAGCAAGGCTGCACATCAGGCCAAATAAATGCGATGACCTGATTGGTCAAATATCGATTTCCACGGATCCATGTATACAGAAGCAGTCACCAATGTGCTATCTATAGTAACTGTGTCCAATACCGAAAATTCATTATCACATGACAGACAAATGGAGTTTCAGTGGCCTATGGTAAAGACTTAAAGAGAACTTCACTTGATTTCCTTCAATTTCAAATTTGTGGTCTGCAGATGAAATTAGGACCTGTCTAAACTTTGATACAGGGTTAATATTTTACCAAACAACAAAATTTTAGACTCTTCCAGTTTGAAAGCAGACGAGAAATTAATTGTGGCTAAAATAATGGAATTTTTCTTTGACAGGAATGAAAATATTTTGGGAAAAGGAGAAAATGTTGGTTACTAGCATTTTCTCCATTTCCCAAGATGTTCTAAAGAGCTTTCTTCAGGGTTGTTAAAACTCAGGATTATGCGGTAAAGGAATAAATGAATCAGATCTACAGTAAAAAAAGAATTCATCCTTCACAAAACAATCCCACATTTTAACGAATCTTAAGAAGAAACCTTTAGAAAATATTGTTGGGAAAGAATAAAATGCTGAAAACCTTTTCCTGCAATGTTTTCAATTTTTTCAAAGGCAAATTTTATCATTTGAGCCACATTTAACTCTTTAGCATACAATCTGGAGTTTTAATGACCCTGAGAAAGGAATCTTTGAAAAAACATTATGGGAAAAGGAGAAAATGATGATAACCAGCATTTTCTCCTATTCCCAACATATTATCTAATTTTACAAAGACAAATGTCATCATTTGAGACATGTGTAATTCCTCTACTAAAAACTCTTTCAATATGGATGAGTCTAAAATTTTGTAAAATGGCAATGGGGTAATATGTTGTCTGCTACAACTTTGAATTTAGAAGAGTCCAAAATTTTGTCGTTTGGTAAAGAATAATCAAAGAATCGTAAATAAAAGACACAACAAAAATGTACAAATAAAGAATAAAAACACAATTTTTAACCAAATGATAAAAATCTTAAAATTGTCAAAATTGAAAGTATTTGCAGACAACACAATAAATGAGACACAAAAACTGAAATCTGTTTTGAGAAGGGTCAGAAGCATTGTGGAAAAAGAAGAAAACACTGGTTACCAGCATTTTCTCCTTTTCCAACAATGTTTTCAAAAGCCATTTTCTTCAGAGTCGTCAAAACTCAGGTTTTTTGGTGGTGAGCGGTTAATAATCCTGTTCTGTGCAATCTTAGCCAACATCTAAAAAATCCATTTCTTCTTGAGGTAGACTACTCTTAAAACCATTGTGACAAAAGGAAAATAAATTGTAATAAGCATTTTCTCCTTCTGCCACAATGTATTCATTTGTGTTCATGTGGAAGTCTTAACTCTTCACCAATCTACTAGCATTTGCAGAGAAAAAAAATTCAGTGTGACTCCAAAATTGAATTTTTGTCTTTGAACATTTTGAAAGGTTAGTAAATGTTGTGGGAAGGGGAGAAAACCCTGTTTACCAACACTTTCTCCTTTTCCCCCAATGTTTATGTCTTTGTAACTTGTAATTAATGGTTAACATTTTGCTAGGTGACAAAATTTAACCCTTTACCACACACTGCCGACTTTTAATGAACCTGAGGAAGAAGCCTTTTGGAAACATTGTGGGAAAAGGAGAAAATGCTGGAAACCAGCATTTTCTACTATTCCTACAATGTTTTCTACTTGATCAAAGAAAAAAATCACATCATTTGAGCTACACTGAAATTGTCATCCGCTTTCAATTTGAACAGGTCTAAAATTTTGTCGTTTGGTAAAGGACTTGTCTATATTGAAAAGTATTTGCAAATGGCAAATCAAATGTGGCTCTTCTCTTTCTAAGAAAGGAATCATCTTTTGAGCTATACTCTGATTATGTCGTCTGCAAATGCAAATTCGAAAGTTGGTTGCTTGGTATGGATTTAACCCTTTACCACACAATCCTGAGATTTAACGAGCTTAAGGAAAAAACTTATGAAACAATATGGGAAAAGGAGAAAATGCTGGTAACCAGCTTCTCCTTTTCCCACAATATTTTCTACCCTTCCAACAGCTAATTTGGGATTTCGAGTCACATTTAATTTGTCGTCTGCAAATGCTTTCAATTTGGACCAGTCAAAATTTTGTCGTTTGGTAAAGAGTTAATTATTTGTGGAGATAATAGTTTTGCCAGCCAAATGTTTCATGGTACAAAGATAAAGATGAAACCCTTTACCACACAATCTTGAGTTACAACAACCTTGACAAATAAAGCACAGTAAGAAAAGAAGAAAATGCTGATAACCAGCATTTTCTTCTTTTCCCACAATGTTTTCTACCCTTCTCAAAACAAATTTTAATTTTTGAATCTTTGAATTGCTTCATTGTGTTGTCTGCAGTTGCTTTCAATTCAGACAAGTCTTAATTTTTGTTGTCTGGTAAAGAGTGAACAAAATCAAAGTATTGTGGGTATGAGACAATGCATGAGAGATAGTGTGACAATGAGTAATGACATAATTCAACATTCAAACATATACAACACAATATTACAAGTTTTGTTCAAAAATTCCTATTAAAAGATAAATAAATCTTATTTGAACATTTTAATGCGCAGATTATTGAACAGGTTTTACTGAAAAAAAAAAAAATGCTATGAATTAGCACAACTGTTGAACAGCACTGGTGAACACAATCAGTTTTTCAAAAAAAAAAAAAATCTAAGTTTTGCAATAAATGTAGTTGCTACCATAGACAGGATCAAGATCATTGTGCTGAACCCTTTACCAGACAACAAAGTTTTAAACTTGTCAAAATTGATAGCATTTGCAGACAACAAATTAAACATAGCTCAATTGATGATAACTGTCTTTGATAGGATAGAAAGACCTTCGAGGAAAAAGGAAAAAATGCTAGTAACAATGTTTTTGAAAGCTTTCTCTTTTAGGGTTGTTAAAAGTTAGGATTGTACAGGAAAAGGTTAATGCGTAGTCAATTGAACAAGTTTTATATATGAAAAAAACATAATAATCGCCATGAAATAGTACAAATATTGGAACAGCAGTGGTGAACACATTCAGTTTTTATTAAAGAGAAAATTCTGAGTTTTGCCATACATGTACTCGTTACTGTAAGCAGATTAGATCAACATATTTCCTCATAGGAACATGCAGTTTTAACTTTTCCAGGGAAGAAAAAGCCTTATCTGTTAACCAAACAACAAAATTTTATACTCAATCCAAATTGACAGCATTTGCAGACAACAAATGATCAGATTGTAGGGGAGAAAACATCAAAGGGGAGCAGAAAATACTGGCTACCAATTCTCCACAATATTTTCTACTCTCTGAAGAAAGAATTCCATGTTTTGAGTAACATTTAATTCGTATGTCTGAAAAGACTTTCAATTTTGTCAGAAATTTTGTCATGCAGTAAAGAGTTTAAAAAAAAAAAAAAGGGGGGGGCAGTATGTTATGGCAAATATGACAAAGCTGATTTTAAGAGTTTGTATTCACCAACTAGTATTTAGTATTTTGAATTGTAACTTAGACACAATATCTTCCAACCAATCAAGAAACCAGTCATGGGTGATTCTGATATCTGAATTTTTCAACAAAGCTTATTTTACAGTTGGGGGATACATGTTCACATTTACTATAATGAAATTCAAATTTTACAGAAAATGAGTAACAGATTATAAAAAAAAGGGTTCAAAATAGCAACATAGGTAGCACGTTTACATAGACATCTAATCAGTTTCTATTGCACTAACTGTTTGAGTCACTCATGTAACTGTTTTTACTGTTTTAACTCTTTACCACACAATCTCGGATTTTAACAACCCCGAGACAGAAGCCTTCTGAAAACGTTGTGGGAAAAGGAGAAAATGCTGGTAACCAGCATTTTCTCCTTTTCCCACAATGTTTTCTACCCTATTAAAGGATCAATTCCATCATTTGAAGCAGGCTGAAATTGTTGTCTGCAAATGCTTTTAATTTGGACAAGTCTAAGACTTTGCTGTGTGGTACAGAATTAACACTTTCCCAAACGACAAATTTTGGACTGGTCCAAATTGAAAGAGTTTGCAGACGACAATTTTAAATTTGATGAAAATGGCAGAAAGGTCTCAAAAAGGGTAGAAAACACTGTGGGAAAAGGAGAAATTGCTCGTTACGAGCAATTTCTCCTTTTCCCACAGTGTTTTCAAAAGACTTGTACTGCAGACACGTGAAAACCAGGGCTTGTTTGGGAAAGGGTTAAGTCTGCATTAATCCTTTACCTCACAAAACCAACTTTCAGCAAAATGAGAAATAAAACTTTTGAAAACATTTTGGAAAAAAGGAGAAAATGCTAGCAAGGCCAGCTTTTTCTCCTTTTCCCACAGTGTTTCCATCCATTCCAAACCAAACTTTCAATTTTTGGGCCACATTTATTTTGTTGTCTGCAAAATGCTTTCACTTTGGACAAATCTAAAGTTCTGTTGTGTGGTAAACAGTTGATTTTATCATACATGAGGCATGCTCTGGGAAAAGTGGGCTTCTTTAGTGCATCTGCAAAAAGTATCCACCTAGGTCTGCCTGCGCAGGCTGATCCTGGTTGAAACTTTTTGCTGTTGGCTAATTTTCTTCAAATGAAAGGACAAGTATACCTCATGATTAAGCCGATTGTTATACAAAGAATTTTGGGAGCCATAATTACCAATATGTTATGATTTGCTTGGTGCCATGCATCATGGAGATGCTTTTAACCCCCTTTTTCCAGAGCATGGCTCATATCTTACTTTTGTATGAAGCCATTCAATATGGGTAGCATAAAAATTGGGAGTTTTAATGAATGAGCATTTTACAATCATTTTCTTCTTTTCCCACAATGTTTTCAAAAGCCTTCTTCTTCAGGGCTGTCAACTTTTTACCAAAAGACAAAATTTTAGACTGGTCCAAATTGAAAGCATCAGCAGACGAAAATTTAAATGTGGGTCAAATAATGGATTTTGTGTTTGACAGGGTAAAAAACATTGTGGGAAAAGGAGAAAATGCTGGTAACCAGCATTTTCTCCTTTTCCCACAATGTTTTTAAAAGGCTTTTTTCTCAGGGTCGTTAAAACTCGGGATTGTCTGGTAAAGTTTTACCAAGAGCTGAGCCAATCTATCTCAGAGGATTGATGACGGTCATTGCGATACGATTCATTTCTCCTTCACCATTGATCATTGTTTAACCCTTTCCCAAACGACAAATTTTGGACTGGTCCAAATTGAAAGAGTTTGCAGATGACAATTTTAAATTTGATGAAAATGGCAGAAAGTTATCAAAAAGGGTAGAAAACACTGTGGGAAAAGGAGAAATTGCTCGTTACGAGCAATTTCTCCTTTTCCCACAGTGTTTTCAAAAGACTTGTACTGCAGACATGTGAAAACCAGGGCTTGTTTGGGAAAGGGTTAAACAATGGTTATATTGGAAAGCAACCAGGGGCTTGGGAAGAATATCGTGCAAAGTACTGGTATAAGAAACTCCAGGATAGGTGCACTGGCCACGGAGATATAACTGAAAAATAATGTTGGAAATGGCATTAAACACCATACAAACAAACAAATCTATCACCTCTCCCTTCATCTTGCATTGTGTTGTTCAATGTTGAGTAACCCCAATACCATTTATCAAGAAAAGAGTATACATAACAAGGAGAAAAAATATCTTGCACTGAATTAACCCTTTACCACACAATTCCAAATTTTAACAACCCTGAGGAAGATGCCTTGTGAAAACATTGTGGGAAAAGGAGAAAATACTGGTAACCAGCATTTTCTCTTTTTCCCACAATGTTTTCTACCCTGTCAAAGACAGAAATACTCAATTAACTCTTTACCAAATGAAAAATTTTAGACTGGCCCAAATTGAAAGCATTTGCAGACAACAAAGACAGGATAGAAAACATTGTGGCAAAAGGAGAAAATGCTGGTTACCAGCATTTTCTCCTTTTCCCACAATGTTTTCAAAGGCGTTTTTTTTCAGGGTCGTTAAAACTCAGGATTGTGTGGTAGAGAGTTAAACAGCATTTACTTTGTCATCTGCAAATGCTTTCAATTTGGTCAAGTCTAGAATTTCCATGTTTGGTAAAGAGTTAACAACAACAACAACAAAAAAAAAAAAAAAAAAAGTCACAGGGTTTGAGAATCGCCAACCTATCTCCATATTTGGTAACAGCAACAACTGTAACAACAACAAAGTACAACAATCACTTTGACACCTTCAATTCTTTGACATGGATTTTCCCAAAGTGAATAGAAATCTTGTACCTTGCCAGATCTTTGCGGGTGACCATGCCAATAACCTGAAATTATTATCAACCAATGACTATTTATCTCAAATTCATCAATCTGTTCTGGTTTAACCCTTCACTAGATGACAGAATTTTAGACTTAGTCCAAACTGAAAGCATTTGCAGACCACAATTTCAATGTGGCTCAAATGGTGCAATTTTTCTTTGATAGGGTAGAAAACATTGTGGTAAAAGGAGAAAATGCTGGTTACCAGCATTTTCTCCTTTTCCCACAATGTTTTCAAAAGGCTTCTTTCTCAAGGTCGTTAAAACTCGGGATTGTGTGGTAAAGGGTTAATTCTGTTTACCAAACCACAAATTTTGAGCAGTGTGGATTCATGATCAGATTGCTCATTCTGTGCAGTCTGAGCCTGGGTCCATAATCACCAATCATTCTTAAGAAGATTCTTTGCCTTATTCTCAAGATTTTTCTACAATTTAATGTAACACAACTTCTGATACAGTTTATCCAATCAGATATGGTCTAGCCAATCAGAAAGCACTAGCAGATGACAATTTAAATGTGGGTCAAATAATGGATTTTGTGTTTGATAGGGTAAAAAACATTGTAGGAAAAGGAGAAAATGCTGGTTATCAGCATTTTCTCCTTTTCCTACATTGTTTTCAAAGGTGCTTTGTTCCAAGGGTCGTTAAAAGGCGACATTGTGTGGTAAAGGGTTAAGGGCCTAAATCATTCTCTCTAGTCTTTTACTGTTTGATGAACTTTACTAGAATGGAAATCTGCTAAAGTTAATATCATGCATGATTTTTGAAATCATTTCAAATCAATAGATTTTTCTTCCTACATGTATATACTCTTATTCTGTAGTTTTGCAGTTTATACTACCTACCCTGATGTTCAGGATTTCATATACATATACGTCTAATATAATAAACATGTTTGATCCTTATTTTAATCTGCAATCTGACTAAATTCAGAGTAAAGGCAAAAACATTGTGGGAAAAGAAGAAGAAATGCTGGTTACCAGCATTTTCTGCTTTTCCCGCAATATTTTCAAAGCTTCTTTTCGGAGGGTCGTTAAAGCTCAGGACTGTGTAGGAAAGGGTTAAAAAATTAGTAAAAATCAATATCAAGATTGCTTTATTTGTAAGAAAAAGATAATAAGTACCTCATGGTCCGAGTTAATAACTGTCACATGTCTCAGGCCAAGAGCCCTAAACAAGCGAAATATTCTTGGCAAAGAGGCACACTGAAATCAACAGAAATGAAAATAAAAATAAACCCTTAACCATACAATCCCGACTTTTAATGACCCTGAGGAAGAAGCCTTTTGAAAACATTGTTGAAAAAGGAGAAAATGCAGGTAACCAGCATTTTCTCCTTTTCCCACAATGTTTTCTATTCTATCAAGAACAAATTTTGTCATTCCAGCCACCTTGAATTTGTCATCTGCAAATATTTTGAATTTGGACCAGGCTAAATTTTTCCGTTTGGTAAAGAGTTAACTCTTTACCAGATGACAAAATCTTAGACTAGTCCAAATTCAATGTACTCGCAGACGACTAATTAAATATGATTCAGCTGATGAAATTTGTCTTTGATTGAGTAGAATACATTGTGGAAAAAGAACAAAATGCTTGCTGACCAGCATATTCTCCTTTTCCCACTATGTTTTAAAAAGTCTGTTTCCTTGGGGGTCATTAAAACTTGGGAATGTGTGATAAAGGGTTAGAGTGCCTATCACAACTATAGTTGCTTTTGCAGCCAGTGTAGATAGGATCAGACTGCACAAGACATGCTGCCCAATACTGTCAGCTTTGATTAGATATTCTCACAGGCAGTGGTTTTGTGACGAACTTCACCATCTATTTAATGTAATATTTAAGTCTTATATATTACATTATATAGATGGCGAAGTTCGTCACAAAACGAACGCCTGTGGATATTCTAGACAAAATCTAACTCGATGTTGTATTCAATCGGGTCTTTTTTTTAGTTTTGAAATGTCTGTTGGGTTCATTTGGTGCTCTAAAGGTTAAGGTAACCCAGTTCAAAGCTATTTCTAACATCCTTCCAGGAGATTGCCAGGGGGGAGGGGAGGGGGAATTGATTAAAAAAAGCTGAGGAAAAACA
The DNA here is from genome assembly GCA_945859785.2 of Tridacna gigas. Taxonomy (NCBI): domain Eukaryota; kingdom Metazoa; phylum Mollusca; class Bivalvia; order Cardiida; family Cardiidae; genus Tridacna; species Tridacna gigas. Next base: position 9,455,958 of record OX244030.2, on the reverse strand, counting down.
GCAATTAATAGTATTACATTGCCAGCATTTTTCCTTTTCTAAATAAAAATCTTTCATATGCAATCTTTCTCTGGATAGTAAATACATTGAATTGTTTGTTTACGGGTTAAGTAATGGTGGCAGTGTTGGTAATACATGTAAGGCACAAATGAAATTAACAAATGTTTACCTTATCACCTGTGAAGGATGCAAATCAAATTTCAATATTACTGGCCGCAAAAAAAACCCTTCCAATGAATGAGAGATGGCTAACAGCTAAATTTTTGGAGACATTTAGAAAAAAATTCGGGTCCAGATTCAAAGAAACAAGAGGTCAGAAAAAACCCTACTTCTTATGTTTGACAATGTTCAACCCCAAAAGAACATCTACAACTATTGCTTATTAACCCCTGAACCCAGATTTACTTGTATACGCAGACAGTACAGATCAAGATCCAACTGCACAGGATGTACAGTCTGATCTTAGATCTACACTGTCCACTTTTATGCCAGATATTTGGACAGAAAATGGTTTTGAAATATCAGCATCTTTAGTAATGGCTGAGAATGTCCAGTTAATTTGGCTTGCACTAAAAGGGATGAACTTTTTACCAAATGACAAAATTTTGGACTAGACCAAATTGAAAGCATTTGCAAACAACAAATTAAAGGTTATTCAAATGATGTCTTCTGTCTTTGATGGGGTAGAAAACATTGTGGGAGAAGGAGAAAATGCTGGTTACCAGCATTTTCTCCTGTTCCCACAATTTTCTCAAAAGCCTTCTATTTCGGGGTCGTTAAAACTTGGGATTGTGTGGTAAAGAGTTAACTCTTTACTAAACGACAAAATTTTAGACTGGACCAAAGTGGAAACATCTGCAGATGACAAATTGATTGTAGCTCAATAATGATTCCTGCCTGTGATAGGGTAGAAAACATTGTGGAAAAGGGAGAAAATGCTGGTTACCAGCACTTTCTCCTTTTTCCCTCAATGTTTTTAAAAGCCTTCTTGTCCAGGGTCATTAAAACTCAGGACTGTGTGGTAACAGGTTGAATATACTTACATCCTGTACAGTGTGTGCCCCTGCATTCATAAATGGCACCAAATTTATGGTAAAGTCTCTTTCATTGGAAGAAATAGAAATTTGCTGAAAGATATACAAATTATTTGAGTTAATACACATACATTAGATGCTGCCAGATTGTTTCAGCAGAGAATGGGTTGCTTCTTTACCAAACAAAATTTTAGACTGGCTCAAACTGAGAGCATTTACAGTCTAGAAGATAAATATGACTCGAAAATTGAAATTTGATTTAGGTTGATTGATTGGTGTTTAACGCAGTTTTTAACATTGTTTCAGTTATATCTCGGCAGCCAGTGCACCTATCCATGGCTTTCCTGGAGTTTCTTTTACCAGTAATATGCACAATATTTTTTCCAAGCCACTGGCTACTTTCCCACATAATCATCATTGAAACAATGGTCAGCAGTCAGAGAGGAATGAATCTGCAATGACTAACATCAATCCTCTGAAAGAAATTGGCCGAGCATGGGTTCGAACCACCGACCACCTGTTCTCAAGTCCTGTATTCTACAGACTGAGCTACCAGGGCTTGGCGAAATTTGATGATTTGCAAAGGGTAGAAAACATTGTGGGAAAAGGAGAAAATGCTGGTTACCAGCATTTTCTCCTTTTCCCACAATGTTTTCAAAAGCTCTCATTTTCAGGATCGTTAAAAATCTGGATTTTGTGGTAAAGGGTTAAACTAAATCCTTCACTAAACAATCATCAACTTTTACAACACTAAGAAAAAATGCATTTGAAATAATTGCAGGAAAAGGAGAAAATGCTGGATACCAGCATTTTCTCCTTTTCCTGCAATTTTTCTATCCCCGCAGACACAACATCCATTATCACAGCCATTTGTAATCTGTGGTCTGCAAATGCTTCAAATATAAACCAGTTCTAAAATTCAAGATCTTGCAAAGGAATAAAAGATAAGGCAATACAAGGCCAGTATGAATTGTAGTGGAAAATGTGTTATCTAAAATTTGCTCACTTTCCAAGAAATAACTTCTTGTATGTGAGACCTTCAAAGTACTCTTCACCTTACTGTATACGGTTAAACACTAACTAAAGCTATCCCGAAATGCATTTCTAAAATGTATTTTAGAATATAAAATCTATAGGCTATAGCACTGAGGGGAGTGCAGATAGAATCACAGTCTGAATTGTTCAACTATTTCCAGCATTAAGATCTTTGAAATTGCTTAAGAAATGACAATGATTGATTTATGGATTGAGTGATTGGTGTTTAACTCTACTTTCAACATTATTTCAGTCATATCATGGCAACAGCTCGATTATTAATGTATGTCCTGGGTTTCACCAGTACTAGACTATGGCTTTGAAGTGCCTTGCCTATGGACACTCCCACAAAAAACCAAGTGCTTCCAGAGAAACCTGGGATCTCTAGAGTCCTACACTGTACAACTGAGCCACATGACCCTTATGAAATGACAAAGGACAGTAGGCTATCACAATAGCTGACCTTGACTACTATATGCTCTGGTGTGCAAAGTATCAGGTACACACATTATGGCTACAGTAATACTCCTAGTTCAAACTTAATTCATTTTAAATTTTGAATTACACAAATTACTCTTGATGCTTGCTTCCTGGAAACTTACCAGTGACTTGCACCAGGGTGTGAGTTTTAATTCCAAAGTATGACCTGGCTATTTAACAGGTTTGAACCCAGAACCTTAGATATGAGAGCCTGTTACTCTAAACCCTACACTACCATAATGAAATGTAAGTCTTCTAAACGAGATGAGGGTAAGTGACTGCTTAGAGTTAACCCTTTACAAGACAACAAAATTTTAGCCTTGTCCAAATTGAAAGCTTATGCAGATGACAATTGCAATATGGCTTAAATGGTGCAATTTTTCTTTGACAGGGTAGAAAACATTGTGGGAAAAGAAGAAAATGCTGTTTACCAGCATTTTCTCCTTTTCCCACAATGTTTTCAAAAGGTTTCTTTCCCAGGGGCATTAAAAGGCGTCATTATTCAGTATAGAGTTATTTCTTAATTTGCCATTATAATTTGGATCTTTCTCCGTAGATGGTTTTCATTTTCTCATTATTTTCTAACTGAAGTTGTCTTGTTAACCCTTTACCACATAATGACGACTTTTAACAACCCTGAGGAAGAAGCCTTTTGAAAACATTGTGGGAAAAGGAGAAAATGTTGTTAACCATAATTTTTCCATTTCCCACATTGTTTTCTACCCTATCAAAGAAAAATGACATTTTTGAGCCACACTGAAATTGTCATCTGCAAATGCTTTCAATCTGGATGGGTCTAAAATTTTGTCATGGGGTAAAGGGTTAAAAAAAAAAAAAAAAAAAAAAAAAAAAAAAACCCAAGAACATCACATACAGGTGCCAATGATCCCCTGCTATTACTTTTAGAAATAAAATGATTTCAGAGAAAAAGGGGCATAACTGTGTAAAAATATTTTGATGGATACCTGCCCCACTTGTCTGGGTTCCCCTTTTGATCATTAATAACTTGTTTGAGTTTGAAGTAGATATCTTCTGTAATGACAGAAATATTATAAAATGTCAAATGATGACAAGACTATGACAATAACTTGACGTTTTCTTCAAAAACAGCCAAGCTACAAATTACAGCAGCACAGTAAAGGTCTGACCTGTATAGGAGGGAATCTTGGGTATGCATCTCTGAAATCCTCAGATCGAATATTAGTCATCTTTTGATTGATATCTGGGTTTTCCTGGAAAATCTAAAATAAACATCAATACATAGATTAGCCAAAAAACAAAAATTTGAGACGAAATCTGATTAGATAAACTATAAACTAAGATTAACCTTTTCTTTTCCTTTTTATACCATTTTTGTAACTTCAATACTTTCTGAAACATCTAAAACAATAAACTGCAGTTTGTTAACAAATGATCAGATTCAGTCTTCAAAGCTCCCTTTCAAAACCTTTACCAAATAATCCGTTGATTTAATGATCCTTATAAAACAGGTTTATGAAAACATTACTGGAAAATAAGAAAATGCTGATAACCAGCTTCTTTCCCTTTTCCATACTGTTTTCTTACCTCTCAGATGCTTTCAATATGGACAATCTGGCTTTCTGACACAAATTTGAAACAAATCAAGCCACTTTGAAACATTCATGTTAAATATGGACTATCAACTGGAATTACATTTTACCATTTGAATGTGTTAAAAGTTGTATCCGAATTACAATAAATAATCCAGAGTTTTAATGATTCTCACAGAGAAGGCTTTTGAAAACATTGTGGGAAAAGAAGAAAATGCTGGTAACCAGCATTTTCTCCTTTTCCCATAATGTTTTCTGCCTTTTCAAAGAAAGAAATCATCATTTGAGCTACACTAAATTTTTCATCTGTAAATGCTTTTAAATTGTTTGAGTCTAAAATTCTTCTGTTTGGTAAAAAGTTAAAAGAAACAACAATAAAGACATCAGCAAAACAAGAGCACCGCATGCGGGTGCCAACGCTTTGATAATTAATAACTTGTTCAAGCTTGGAGTAAATACCTTCAGTAATAACAGATATTATAAAATGTCAAAGTTTTCGCATGACAACCCAGATGATGACACCAGGGCTACGACAATACCTCAAAGTTTTCTTAAAAAACAGCCAAGCTGACAACAGCACTGCATGCAGGTGCCAACACTCTGCTGTGGTTACCTGATTTTCAGTAGAAATTGATTGTGAGCTGAAAAAGAGGCTTAACTGTATCAAAAATACTTTGATGGTTACCTGCTCTTGTTCTGTAAGCTCCCCTTTTCAAAGATAAAATCTTGTCCAAGTTTGAAGTAAATATCATCAGTAATAACAAGAATATTATAAAATGTCAGAGTTTTTGCACGGCCATGCACACAATGCCAGCGCTATGAAAACATGTCTACATTTTCTTTGAAAACAGCCGAGCCAAAAAAATCGAGGACAAACCTTGAGTTTCAACAAAACGATCAACTGTGAGCGTAACACTAGCCCCCTGAATGTACCAAATGTTTGTACTCCATCCTGCAAAAAACCAATGTAAACATAGTTTTACCTGTATACAAAGACCACCCAAGAGGAGCAAGAAAAGCGGTCTCTTACAGCAGGTGGTCTTCTGTTACAAGGTTAGTGAGGTAAACCCTTCACCACACAATGACGAGTTTTAATGACCCTGAAACAGAAGGCTTTTGAAAACATTGTGGGAAAAGGAGAACATGCTGGTAACCAGCATTTTCTCCTTTTCCCACAATGTTTTGTATTATTTCAAAAATAAATTACATCAGTAGATAAGATAATACTCGATCTGGCTCACATCCCACATAATCCTCACCCCCATTCGCACACGATTAAGCATCACCAAAATTTCATGTAACACGCCCTCTAAGCCGCATGCTCATAAAATTATCACCCTCATAAAATTAACAAAACCAATAGGTGAAGCATTCATAATTAAATCAAACTAACCTCTATCTTAATCCTTTTACCTTTAATTCATTTTTTATAACACATCAACCCCTCACCCACTAACTGAAAAATTTTTGATAAAAAAAAAAAATTTAATTTTAAAAAAATTTCATCATCTCTTTGCTTCAGTCACCGAGTCACTGATTCATTCGAGTCACTGATTCATTCGAGTCACTGATTCATTCGAGTCACTGAGTTACTCAAGACAAACCCCCCATCAACCAGGTGCATCATTACATCATTGCTTCAGTTACTGAGTAAGTGGTTAACCTGAGAGTTTAAGATAAAAAAAATTTTTATCTTGATGTTTATAAAATTTGAGTTTAAGTATTTAATTTAGTATATGGATTGTGTGAAGATGAATCACAGCAGAGGAAAAACAATTGGATCAGTTAGAGCCAGAAGAAAGGGGATGACCCACTTAACATTTACAAGAGACAACACTTTGATAAAAGAATTAAAGGTGGAAGACTATGAAGACTTATTCAAGTGTCTGGGAAAACATATTACAGAGGTATTAACAAATGAACCACATAACAAACCATTGGAGCGAGCACTAGAGTTTCTTAATCTTAAAAAAGTAAAAGATGAAGATAGAAATTTAAAAATGAAAATGATTATACAAGAATACTTCAACGAGGAAATTCAAACAGCCCAAGAGATGATAAAAAAATATTTTAAAAAATTATCTAATGGTCATCGAAGAGGTCTGATACTTCTTAGAAGAGATATATTTCAAATCTTTGATAAACTTAGAGTTGTACAAGACATCATAGAAAGAAAAGAAATTTGCCCTAATCGTTAAAAAAATTTTTTAATAAAAAAAATTTTTAATTTTTTATTCCTTTGATAGAAATAAAAAATTGATTTTAAGTATAAAAATACCAGGAAACTATAAGTACATCAGATATGTATGCAAGACCAAAAGCAGTAGGATTAACAAAAACCGGTGTTATCTTTAACCCCGGAAAGACCTGCAACAGACAAACCCCCATACCACGCTATAAAGACATTGCTAGAGGTGTCTTTGAGTCAATAAGAGAACACTTTTACAACGACGATAATCATTTTTCAAACGCTAGATTATATTTGACATTACAGTTTCTTAACGAAAAAACGGTAAAAGGAGAAGACAGAAACGAGAGAATGAAAATTATAATCCTAACAAAACTTGAAGGATATTGCGAAGAAATTGAAAAACTGATTGCAACTCACGAAGATAAAATAAAACACAATAAACGAAAAGGAATCATTTCATTAAGACAACAAATATACAACAAAGTTGATATTATACGAGGAGTTGATGATCTTCTTAGAGCAAAACTTGCGGGTGTGTAAATAATTTATAAGCTTATAAAATCTAAAATTAGATTTTATAATCACTACATGAGTGACATAATAGGTTAAAGAACCGACGATATATAAAAAATATGGAAAAAATAAATGAAGATATAGAAGCAAGTAAAACTGTAGAAGATAAATGGCAAATAGATCAATTCCTATCAATAGCATCTATAGATATTAGTGATAGTTATGATTTATTTAAAGAAATGACAAACAGAGCATGTATAGCATTTTCCAAAGAGGATAAAGAATATGAACACGTAGTAGATGTAATAAAAAAATATAGAGAACTAGAAAAGTTTTATGAAGAAATAAATTGTTATACTTACTACCTAACCCATAGTATACACAGCGGTGTAATGCAAGAATGGTTTGATAAAAAATGTGAATTTGCAGACGAATGTTTCTATCTAGATCATCTAATAAACATTAATAGCAGCGATAACGAAGATGAAGACTATAATCCCTTTTCAACAGATGCTCGCATATCTAAAATGGAAGATCAGTTTTTCGAAGCTTATAATTATTTTAAAAGAGAAACCCTAGCTGGTATAAGAACATATTTAGAAAAGAAAGGGGAAGAAATTTATAAAAAACTAGAAAATCTTTTGTTGAAAGAGAAAGAGGGTATCACGGTAGAAAAACAACAGTTGAAAGCTGTGGTAAAAGAAGAATATAAAAAAATTAGAGAAGACATCATGGATGAAATAGAAGAAGAAATAGATTATTAAACAAAAATTTTCATAAAATAAAATGCTAGAACTAGAGCCAGATTTCAAGCAAAAGCTAAGTGACTTACTTAAGGATAAATCAAATATTTATCCTATAAACACGAACAAAATCATTTACACAAATGGAACCGGTCTAATGCCCTATAAAAATCCAAGATGGTTTAGTGATATATACTACTACTGCAGTAAAATGCTTTATGAACAACCTAAAGAAGATACTTTAAACATAACATTTTATGCTGGTGGTAACAACATACGTGTTAATCATTGTTTTTGCAGTAAAGATTTAACCAATTTACTATCTCTCTTTAAAGAAAGATTTATAGATTGTCCACACGAACATCAATTCCTAGAAAGTTGTATTAATGATATTGAAGAATATAGCATAAACTTTAAGTTTCTATAATTTATAAATTTGAGTTAAAATTTATAAATTCCTATAGTTTACAAAGATGAACAGAGGAAAAAAAGCCCAAGGAACTAATAAAAATGAACGAATCTTTTACAAGAGAGACGATGCATTATTAAGAAATATCAAAACTGAAGACCTTGATAAAACTGCCGGATTTTATGTAGGTAGAATTGAACAAAATTTAGCAACCACTGAAGTTTCTAATGCAACCTTTTACGATATATTAAAACTTATCCATCACCCCAAACCTAAGGGAGAGGATAAAAATCATCAAATGAAGTTTATAACAATTTCTTATGTTAACAGTATTTTAGATGAAGTCGAAAAAATGGTTAAAAGATATCCAAACATAAGAAGAAAGATTTTGTTTAGAATAGAGATACTAAATAAATTTGATAAACTGTTTGTGATTGATCACATATTGAAGAATATAGCATAAACTTTAAGTTTCTATAAATATTTAACCCAGTAAAGGGTTATATATTTTACAAGTCTAATTCTATCAGTATTGATACATATGCATTTTTAGCATCTGGATTATTTGACCTTGTTATAAAGTTTATAACATCACATTGATCTACTTCTAAAGGTTGAGGAAAAACAGCACAACTACATTTTTCTTTTGCACTTTTTATTAAGGAGTAATCAACCTGTTCAACCCCATTTACTACTAAATTAACTTTTGCCTCTTCATGCAAAAACCTATTACCTTTAACAACCATTAAACTCCCTCTTAAAATTCTGCCAGAAGCAGACATACAATACCCTCCTATTGCATGAACTCTTCCTGTGTTTCCATTGCCAAAGGAGAACTCATAATTACCATCTGTTAAAGAACCTTGTTCCTCTGCATGCACGCTTATAATAGGCTTAGGTCCTATGAGAGAAGGAAGTGATACTTTTCCATCCACGTAAGATTTTGTTGCTAAGTCTCTTTCTTCTACAGGAGCCCCAGCATTTTTTATAGTAAAACCTTTAAAATCTACATCAGATATTGCTTTAAAACTTCCATCAGGATTTTTTACAATGGCCCCTCCATTATCAACATAATTTTTATTAGCAGCAGCATCACGATCTGTAGGATTCGGCAATCCAGTAAGTGGGTGAGTGTTCATATCTATTTTACCAGTTGCTAAGAAAGTTCCATATCGGTTTTTTGTTAAAGCATTATTACCTGCAGTTATTGCTTCAACAGCGGTATCAACATAATGCTTATTCGCTACCTGACGAGTTTCTATAGGTGAACCAACATTGTTAATCCTAAATCCTTCCATTGAAATATCTCCTCTTGCTGTACCATCTGCTCCCAAAACAAAAGCACTTTCAGCAGCATCTACATATTTTTTATTAGCAGCTTCACTCAGTTCCTTAGGGTCCGCTATATTTTTTATTTTATTAAAACCCATATTTAAATATCCAGTCATATGATATCCCCCATTTTCATCTAACAGCCCTGCGTTTGCATCAACATAACTCTTAGTGGCAACATCCTGTGGATTTACTGGATTACTAACCCTCGTTAGTGTGTTTCCATTCATATTTATAGAACCAGCAGCGGGGGTAGTTCCATCTTTACGTAAAAAATTATTTGAGATGTAAGCAAGTGATACACCATCACCGCTTGTTTTAACTTCATCCATTCTTCCAAATTTATCAACAGGCATTTTTAATATTACTAAAAAAGTTTATTTAAAATATCTTGAAATTTATTACCCAAGCACAATTCTTTAAGAATGTACAAACATAAATGACCACAAAATACTTACCTGCTTGTTGTAATTGATCCGTATTGTAATGTAATGGTCTTTTTAAATAATCTATAATTTCAAGAGGCGGTTGAATACCATAACTATCAAAATAAATTTTTTTCTTTCCATCTTTAAACCAAGCAACCCAATGAGTACCAGGTCCGCCCACGTCATCAAGATTAAATATACCACATTCTTTATTTCTTACTTTTTTAGGTAGGGTATCTCTTAAAAATATTCCTCTAAAATTTTTTATTTTTAATTTTTTTGCTGCATCCTCAAGCTCAAAATTGCTTAAAGGTTTATTTGGTAAAGTTATTTTATCAACTAAAATATTCTCCATTTTTATATACTTAAATATTTACAATAGCACTATTATCAACCCACGAATTAAACTCATCAGAATAACCTTTCCACTTTACAAGAGATTTCTTTTTACCTTTTTTAATAATCTTTTCTATTCTATACACCTCTTGGCTCGTTTTTTGTAGTTCAGGCTCATAAAAAGAACCTTTTATTTCTTCACCATTTAAATCTTCAATCTTATACGTTATAGGTGTTGTATGTTTTACTTCTGTAACTGTAAAAACCTCTTCAGTCCATCTCGTAGTATAACCTTTTTCAAAAGTCTTTTTCTTTTTACTTATCCTTACTTTGTCTCCAACAGAAAACTTCGGTTTGATATCCTCCCTTACTTGATCATAATCAGGATATAATGTTGTCCAAACTTTATTTTCATTCTTCTTCTTACTTGCTTCAATTGGTGTCATCTTAATAGAAGAATGCCTCGTGTTGTTGTATTCCTTAACAAGATTTTGTAATACATCAATATATACATTTGTTGAGTGAGCAGAGAAATACTTCCACATTTTTTCTTTCATTGTTCTAATCCATCTCTCAACAACGCTTGATTTTTCTTCATTTTCAGTAGAATACAATTCAACCAAATCTTTAACATCTTTGTTATAAAACTCTTTACCTTTATCCACCCACATTTTCTCAGGTTTTCTTTCCTTAAAAATACTCTTCAGTGCAACAGAAACAGATTTTCCTGTTTTATCCTTTAATGGTATAAGCCAACCATATTTTGAAAAGATGTCAATGACAGCAAGAAGAAATTTTACTCCACGATTTAGTTTAGAAAATGCTTGCATATCTACTAAATCAGCAGCCCATATCCTATCGATACCATTTACTCTAACTCTTCTCTTCTTAAATTTTCTTTTTACAGGTTTATGTAATTCTTCTGCTAGTGAATATTTTTTTTTTTTTTACTCATTCCCATACCAAATCTTTTCTTGGTTCCTATCAATGAGGAAACCAATCCTCTTTCCATTCTTTCCTTAATAGTAGGATTATAGATATCTTTTAACTCTTTAAGCATATTAGCATCACATACATCATTACGTGTTTTAGTATCATTATGCTTAAGATAACAAATATCATGATGATAAGCCGCTTTATCAACACGATTTACTGGCTTTGACCAATCTTTAGGTGTTAAGTCAGGATTTAATCTTTTCTTTAACTTTGTACCGGGACCAGTAAAATTATGACCAGGCAAGTGCATTTCAACAGGCAAGTTATTGATTGCTTTGTTTAACAATGAACCACCTTCTTTTTGTTTAACAAATTGTGTTTTAGTTGTACCACAAATAGCACATTTTCCTCGCACCATTTTTTTACCATTTTTACTTACTACACAATTTAAATCTGTAGTATCAGTTTTCTTTTTACATTTAACGCAATACATTATTTTATATTAAAATATATTTTTTAATATAAAATGGATATTGTTAATTTATCTTGGAATGAAACATTAGCAAAAAGATTTAACCATCCCCTTTTACCTAGGAGTATCAGAGGTTTAATAGTAGGTAAATCAGGATGTGGTAAAACTACACTTTTACTTAACCTTTTGTTAAGACCTGATTGGTTAGATTATAGTAACTTATACGTTTTTGGTAAAAGTTTGTTTCAACCAGAATATCGAATACTAAAAAAAGCTTTTGAAGAAAAAATACCAAAAGAAAACATATTAAGGTTGTTTTCACTTAAAGATGAAGTTCAAAACCGAGATATTTCACCTACAGCATTAGTTGAAGAATGGGCAAAAACAATTAAGGAAAAATCTGATATCAATTGTGAATTTTATGAATATGCTAGTGATGTTCCTGATCCGAGAGATTTAAATGCATCAAATAAAAACTTAATGATATTTGATGACTTACTTTTAGAAAGACAAAACAAGTGTGAAAACTATTATGTGCGGGGTAGACATAGTAACGCAGATTGTTTTTATCTAGCACAAAACTATTTTAGACTACCTCGTCAAACTATTAGAGAAAATGCAAACTTAATATGCTTGTTTAGACAAGACTTAAAAAATCTTAATCATATTTATAGTGATCATGTAGGAGATGATATGACTAAAACAGAGTTTATTAATTTTTGTAAAAAGTGTTGGGAACAGCCTCATGGATTCGTAGTGTTAGATTTAACTAAGAACCCTAATGATGGTAAATATAGATGTGGATTTGATAACGTTTATATACCACGAGATTATAAAGATTATTATTAAAAATATATTTTTCATTTTAAAATATATTTTACAAATTAATAAAATGGAAGTAGAATTACTTGAAAAGATAGTAAAAAACACTGACCACAAAACTTCATTTCAAATTATCGTAAGCGATAACAAAACAGAGATTAGAACAAGATTTACTCCTCCACTTCTATTAGAAAAAGATAAAGAATATGAAATAGCATTGGTTAATCTCGAAACTTACTATTCATTTCCTAATATTGATGCAAGCAATAACATTTTTGTTTATACACCAGATAATGGTGCAACATGGGTAAAAATAAAAATACCTGAAGGAAGTTATGATCTAGTTGATATTAATGATGTAATTCAACAAGAAATGAGAAAAAAGGGTCATTATGATGCTGTTAATGAAGAATATTATATTAACATCTCAGCAAATACTAATACTTTAAAGTCTATTCTTGTTTTAGAAAATGGATATCAGGTTGATTTTAACCAACAAAATTCTATTGCTAAAGTATTAGGGTTCTCTCGTGCTAAATATGAACAAGGATTTCATGAATCAGAAAATGTAGTAAATATTCTTAGTATTAATAGCTTACTAGTTAATATAGATTTAATTTCAGGTAGTTATGTTAACGGTTCACAAAGAAATACAATTTATAGTTTTTTTCCAAATGTATCACCAGGATATAAAATTATAGAAAATCCAGTCAATTTAGTTTACCTTCCATTAACTTTAAATGAAATACATAATCTTAATGTGTCAATTACTGATCAAAATGGAACATTACTCAATCTAAGAGGGGAAAATTTATCAATTAGATTTCATATAAGAGAAGCAAGATAAATATAAAAATGACAAACTATATTAATGCAAAAATAAATATATCAGACGGACAAAAGGAAAAAATTTTACATTCTTTTAGAAACAAAGCTCCAGCTAGTATTCGTTTAAAGCATGAGGATATTCATGGTAATGATGTAATAGCATTAACCAAATCTCAAGTAAATAAACTTACAAAAGCTTATAAATCTGGTAAGGGGGCTACGTTTAGAATGTCAACTAAACAACTTAAGCATAATATGAAAGTAGAAGGCGGATTTCTTGGAATGTTGGCAGGATTAGCTTCATCAGTTCTACCTACATTAGCAAGGACCGTTTTACCTGCTTTGGGAGTTGGTGCACTATCTGGTTTAGCATCTTCAGGTGTTCAAAAAGCAATGGGTAATGGATTGTATCTTAAGAAAGGTGGTTGCGTCTGTCAAGTAGAAACTGATGGTAAAGGTTTATTTCTTGGTCCAGCAAAAGGTAAAGGATTAGGTTCCGTTGGTGATGGATTATATTTAAAACAAGGTGGTAAAATTTATGATGGAAAAGGTCTTCTTTTAGGGCCTAATAGTCCATTTGCTAATATTCCTATATTAGGCGCAATATTATAAATTAAAAAATATGAATGTGCATAAATTTGGAAATGGAAAACATAAAATAGTTCAACCAAAAACTATTTTTTGGAAACCTGTAGAAGTTAAGTATCCAGCTAAAAAAGTTAATCCTGTTACATGGGATGTTTTTACTCAACAACCGTTAGTAATAGAAGGAGGACAAACGAAGACGATAGCCTTAGGTATGGGCTTCAATATGAGTAAAGGTTTCGTTTTAGCTTCTCTATCTTATAATCTTAAACTCAATCAATTATCTATTACAAATGAAGTTACATTAGAAGAGGTGGATGACATGGTTGCAACAATTACAAACAACTCTGGTAAAATAAAAAAAATAGAAGAAAACACCTTTTTGTGTCGTCTTTACTATTCTATTTAAAAAATAAGTTGCTGTTAATAAAATGGAACTAAAAGAAAAGATTTATCCAGAGCTACCAGAAGCACGAAATATACCAAATGCACCATCATTAGAGCCAGTAATAACTGCAAGAGATAACGGTCAATCATTCAGGTTACAAAAGATATCAGAAATTCAGACTTTTCTAGAAAATGAAGTTAAGGAAAGAGAGCAACTAAGTAAAAAATACATGAAGATTAGTAAGAATGTGGACAATGTAGAAGCTGGACTAACCGTTATAGCACTAGGCGCAGGAGCAGGGGGAATCGCTTTATTATCAACCGTAGTAGCGATACCAGCAACTATGGTTCTAGAAGGCTGTGCTTTAGTTGTTGGGTTAGCCGCTTTAGTGGGTAAGTTTGTGGTTAGAAGAAGCAGAACAAAATCTGAAAAACATCTTCAGATTAAAATGTTGGCAGATTCAAAGCTAAACACACTACTTACACATATATCAAAAGCAATAACAGACAACAAAATAGATCATTCAGAATTTACTTTAATTATGGAAGAATTGGAAAAATATAAACAAATGAAGGAAGAAATTAGAAGTAAAACAAAGAAAAAAAGCAAGCTAGAGGAATCGGAGAGTTTAATAGAGAAGGGGCGAATAGAAGCACGGGAGGAATTCAGGAGACTTGTAGAAAGGCATTCAAATTAAAACTAAAACCGCCTAAGTTTAAATGTTCTTGTGCATGTGAGATAGATAATACAAATTAAAAAATTTTTTTACTTTTTAAAAAATGTCATTTTTAAAGATAAAAGACCCTTTAAAAAGGGAACAAACAGTAAAAGAATTTCTTGCACTGAAGAAAAGAATTCATGATAATCAGCTTGCAGAAAAAACAGGTGAAATTGAATTACAAACAGACCTTTCAAAGTTTTTTAAACCTATTACAGAAACACAAAAAGCAGCAACAAAGGAAATTACAGAAGGGCTTAAACCTATTAAAGAGGGGATTGAACAGATACCACAGGCTATTTCGTTTCCAGCATTTCCTTCTATACAAGCTAAAAAAAGTGATGGTCTTACTGATGAAGAATTAGAAGAAATATTTTGGTATAGTGAACAAAGTGAAAAAGAAAGTGAGCCATTTTTGTTTATTGGAGCAGAAGCAGCTCAGCAGTTAAGAAGATATACAAATAAGAATGATGCAGATTCAACTTATGGGTTATATGACAAAAAAGGTAAATTTTATATTGGTAATGAGGAAGTTGAAATTTTAGGAGATGATCTTTTATTTGATAGTAAAATCTATGAAGGCACACCTGGTCTGTGGGAGTTAATTGTAGCTAGAAAACCGGATGAAGATAAATATACAGACGAGGATTTTGATAATTACAAGGAGATAATATTAAAATCTGGCACTCTTCATCGAGATAATAACCCAAAAAGTAAATTTCCAAAAAGCGGTAAATCATATAAGTGGAATAACATGCTTAGACATATTTGGAATGATTCAGTCCTTGGAAAAGGAATTACGGTAATCCCTTCTGACCCTAACGCTCTATTAGAAAGATTTGATCTCTTAATGGCAAGTAAAGGTGCGGGTAATACAGGTGTGAGAAATGAGTTGGTAAGTATTTGCGATGAATTAAAAAGACAACGTGTTTTAAATGCAAAAACTTATAAAAAATTAATGTCTATACTATAAAAAATGATTACATCACAAAAGAGAGGATTTAAAAGAAATTATGCTTATGGAGGAGCAGGAATATTTGATAGTTTTGTTAATTTTCTTACAAAACTCTTTACAAGCAGTGCAGCTAAACAATTTGCATCTTCAGCAGTTGATGTTGGTAAGAGCATAGCTAAGGAAGGAGCAAAGAAAGCATTAGAGGTTGGAAAGACGGCAGCAATTGATGCAGGTAAAAAGTTAGTTCAAAAGGCTTTAACACCAAAATCTAAAAAGATAATAGAAAAATATACTCAAAAGCCTACTACAACAACTCAACCTGCAACACAAAATATAAACACCTTAATAGATGGTAGTGCTATTGCTATTCAAGATTTAGTTAAGAAATTAAATAGTAAGGGTTCCGGAGTTAAAGTAATATAAATTAAAGCTAAGTTAAGTAAAATATTACATTAAATAAAAAGAATGACTAATCTAAAATTTAATTTAACGCATTATGAAAAATACAACACAAAAAAGGTTAGTATCCTTTATGCAAATTTAAAACTTGATGAAGATTGTGAAGTATTAGATAGCAGTGATACAAATTATGATTATAAAAAGGTTGTTTTAAAATTGTCACCTGAAAAAGCTGATATCATTAAGGAATTTGAAGAAGATATAAATCAATATCTAAAAAAAAATAATATGTCTAAGGTAACCATACTTTACGGAAATAGAATTTATCTAAAAATGAAAAAAAACCTTTCAGTAGAAAAAATTAAAAATATTAAACTTAAGGGTGTGTATGTAGATGATGAAAACAAGTCATTCCCTCAACTATGGGCAAATTAAATTAAATTAAACAATTATAATTTGACTTAAAATTATAATTGCATATAATAAAAATGGATATTTTAAATATAAAAGCACCAATTTTTAAAGACGACAGTATTGATGAATATGAATATTATGAATATCTGCCTATTACAGGGACTAATTTTAACAATGATGGAGGAAATATTAGGATTGATATTGAAACTCAAGATATTTTTTATCATCCTTCAGAATCATATTTAGAAGTTGTAGGTGAATTAGTAAAAAATGATGGGACTGTTTATGGAGCTGCCGATGAAGTTACCTTAATAAATAATGGAATAATGTATCTGTTTAAAGCTATCAGATATCAACTTAGTGGACAAGAGATAGAATACAATATTTACCCTGGCACGTCTACAACAATGCTTGGGTTGTTAAAATACCCAGATGACTTTTCTAAATCACAAGGGTTAAACCAACTGTGGTATAAAGATACTAGAGAAATAGCTGATTCCGCTAATAATAATGGTTTTAAGATAAGAAGGGATTATATTTTTAGTTCAAATCCGGTTGGAACATTTAGTTTTAGGATACCACTAAAACATATATTTGGTTTTTGTGAAGATTATACCAAAATTTTATATGGTATGAAACAAACTTTAACCTTAACAAGAGATAGTGATGATGACGCAATTTATAGAGCTGCTGGTACAGTTGCTGGTAGAGTTAATTTACTGAAGGTATCTTGGTTTATGCCACATGTAACACCAGAAGATAGTCATAAGATGGAACTTTTTAAATTTATTGAGAAGAAAGAAAAATTTCCTGTTGGATATAGAATGATACAAAGTGATAATATTGCTGTTCCACAATCAACCAATTTTACTTGGAGGTTAGCATCTAAATCTTCACCTGAAGTACCAAGGTTTTTAATTATTGGTTTTCAAGATGGAAAAAATGATGACCAGGAACAAAACCCGGCTATATTTGACAACTTTAGAGTTAATAATATTTATGTAATGTTAGGTTCAAAAAAATATCCAGCATATGATTATAATATAAATTTTAATGCTAATCAAATTAGTAGAATATATAGTGAAGCTGCTTCATTTAGAAAAAAGTTTTTTAACATGGATGAATTAGTATCAAACCCTAATATTAATCCTTCAGATTACAAAACCCTTTATCCTTTGTTTGTGTTTGATTTAAGTAAACAAAGTGAAAGACTTAAGTATTCTGTTACTGATATTCACGTTAAAGCAGTATTTGCAGCAAATCCACCACCAGATGCTGTAGCTTATTCTGTTTTAATTAGTGATAGACTAATTAACTTCCAGAGTGATGGGAATAAGATGAGTGTAGTGTATTAAGTAATTTTTTACTTAAATAAATGAAAAAGGTTGCTGATTTTAAGAAAATATTAACAGATAACAATATTAAGTGGTATTCCTATTGGAACAAGAAAAAGTATATTGATGTGTTAAAAAAACATGGTTTGTATCCTGAAGAGGAAGAAAAAAAATTTTTAAAAAAAATTCCTAATTATGAAAGATTAAAGTATATTGCTAAAAACCCAAAGAGGGTTACCTTAAAGGATGTTGAAACTGAAGAGGTGAAAGAGTTTCCATCAATTTACAAGGCTTCTAAGTATATAGATAGATGCCCACAAACGATTGAAAATTGGAATGGTAGAGTATGGAATGGTAAATATAGAATTGATATTCTTTAATTTTATTATTTATGAAAAAAATAATAAAATTTGACTTAAGGAAAGAAATTTATATTTAAAAAAAATGGATCGTCAATTTGATAGATACAACGTAGAAGGATTAAGAAATTTAGCAAGGGAAAGGGGATTAAGAAGATACTCAAGGCTTAGACGTGATGAACTAATAACTCTTTTGATTAATACGGGACCCTCAATATTAGATAGAGACATAGATACTATTGATGCACCAATATTACAACCAACGCCCTATATACCAGCAAGACAAAGACCAACCAGGCAACAAACTACTTCAGTTAATGATTTGATAAGGAGTTTAGAAAATGTAAGAGTAGAACAACCAAGTATAACACCAGAACTTAATGCTTTAAAAAATAAATTAAAAAGTATATATGATGAAGAAAGAGAGGAAAAAATAAAAATAATACAAAATAGATCAGCCTTAGATAATTATGCAACTGAACATAAAATAGACGGTATACCTGTTAAGACATTACAAGAGTTTTTAATGCTTACAAGACCGACAATTGAAAATCTTTTAAGAAGCATGCATAGTCATAAAGTAAAATTAAATATTCAATGTTTTATGAGAAAAGGAGAAGATAATAATGAACAAAGAGTAGTAGCAAATTTTTCTTCTGGTAGTTATGATATTAAATTAGAAGGAACTAATGTAGAAGAAGTATACGAAAAAATGATGGAAAGAATTTTAGAAAATTTAAATAAATTTACTTCAAATGGTAGTGGGTGGGATTTAGATAGTGTGATTCATTTAAAGTTACATAGTGTTATTTATGAACCACTAAGAGCAGGTGGATGGTTACCTTTACCTAAGTGGATTGCTAATAAAAATGCGTGTATTAATATGAAAAGTAAAAATGATGAATGTTATACAGATTGTATTTTGAGACATTTAAATCTAAAAGAAAAAAATAATGAAAGAGTTGATAATGATTTAAAATCAAAGAAAAATAGCTTAAATATGAAAGGAATAAAATATCCTGTTTCTTTACAGGATATAGATAAGTTTGAAAGGCAAAATCCAACAATTAGCGTTAATGTTTTTGGGATAGTAGAAGGTAAGGAAAAAATCAAACGTATTAGAGCTATAAAAAGTTTAAAAGAAAATCATATAAATTTGTTATATATTGAAGATGAAGAAGAAAAAACACATTATGTTTTAATAAAAAATATTAATGCTTTACTGAGAATACAAACTGCCTCTAATAATAATGTAGAGTATTGTATGCTTTGTATGAATCATTTTGGTAGTAAAAAACTTTTAGAAGAACATATGGAGCGTTGTGAAGATCATGATGGAGTTGATTTAATAATGCCTAAGTTTGATCCTGAAAATCCTGAAGAAATTTTAATAAAGTTTAAAAACTATTGTAGAAAAATTATGGTACCATTTGTTGTTATTGCCGATTTTGAATGTATATTACAAAAAATAGAACCACAACAAAAAAGTAATACTATTGAAACACAAAAGCATATACCTGTAAGTTATAACTATTTAATTTGTCCTTTTAATGATAAAATTATGAAACCAGAATTAAGAGGATATGTAGGTGAGGATGCTGAAAAACATTTTATAGATACTTTAACTAAGGATGTTAAACAACTTTATAAAGAATTTTATAAAAACCCAGTAAAAATAGAAAAATTAACTGAAGATAAAGTTAGAAAACATAAAAATGAAGTAAAATGTTGGATATGTGGTGGTAAATTTACTCATGAAAATTATAAAGTAAGAGATCATTGTCATTTTACTGGTGAGTATAGAGGTGCCGCACATAATGATTGTAATCTTAAAGCAAAAGTTCCAGATTTTATACCTGTTATCTTTCATAATTTATCTGGTTATGATGCACATATTTTTATTAAGTATCTTGGTAAAACTAGTGGTAGAATTGATTGTTTACCTAACACAGAAGAAAAATATATTAGTTTTACAAAAAATCTAAAGGTAGGAAATAAAAATATTAAATTAAGATTTCTTGATAGTTTTAAGTTTTTAGCTAGTAGTTTAGAAAAAATTGTAGAAAATTTAAAAGATGAAAATTTTAAAAATTTAAAGTATTATTTAAAAAATCATCGTGGTGGTTATACAGAAGAAAAATTAAAATTGTTAAGTAGAAAGGGTATCTTTCCTTATGAATGGATGGATAGTTTTGATAAGTTAAAAGAAACACAACTACCACCTATAGAAGAATTTTATTCAAGCTTAAATGGAGAAGGAATTTCAGAAGAAGATCTGGCACATGCGTTAAAAGTGTGGGATGTTTTTGGTTGCAAAACTATGTCTGATTATTTACAACTATACAATGAAACAGATGTTGTACTTTTAGCCGATGTTATGGAAAACTTTAGATTTTCTATGCATAAAGAATTTGGTTTAGATCCTGCTTGGTATTATACTTTACCTGGATATGGATGGGATGCTATGCTTAAGGTAAGCGAAATAAAATTAGAAAAACTTACTGATATTAATATGCTTAACTTTTTTGAAGCATCAAAAAGGGGTGGTGTTTGCATGACAAGTATTAGACATTTTGAAGCAAACAATAAGTATATGGGTGATGAGTATGATTCAACAAAACCTAGTATATATGGGATTTATATTGATAAAAACAGTCTTTATCCTTGGGCTATGAGTAAGCCTTTACCCGTAAACTATTTTAAGTGGATGACAGAAGAAGAATTAAATAACTGGGAAAAATATCCATGTACCCTGGAGGTTGATTTGGAATATCCTAAAGAGTTACATGATTTGCATAATGAAATGCCTTTAGCAGCAGAAAAATTAAAAGTTAGTAAAGTAGAAAAGTTAATACCAAACTTAAATGATAAGGAAAAATATATACTTCATCATGAAGCTTTAAAGACTTACCTGAGATTAGGATTAAAAATAAAAAAAATACATCGCGGAATTAAATATCAAGAGAGTACCGCTATTAAAAAATATGTTGATAAGTGTGTGGCTTTAAGAACACAAGCAAAAAAGGATAAAAATAAATTTTTAGATAATTTATGGAAGTATGCAATGAATTCTGTTTTTGGTAAAACCATGGAAAATATAAGAAATAGAGTAAACATAGAATTAGTTAATGGTGAAAATAGTGAACGATTTAGAAAGTTAACAGCAAAACATAACTTTCATAATCATACTATATTTGATGAAAATTTGGTTGCGGTACATATGAAAAAAACATGGATTAAATATGATAAACCAATTTATTTAGGAGTAAGTATACTCGATATTAGCAAAACAACTATGATAGAAGATTATTATAACTATTTTAAAAATAAATTTGGTGAAGATAAAGTATTTATGTGCTATACTGATACTGATAGTTATGTTTTAAAAATAGAAACAGAAGATTTGTATGAAGATTTAAAAGAGGATGCCGATGATTTGTTTGACTTTAGCAATTATCCAAAAAATCATCCATTATATAGTGATAAAAATTGTAATGTGTTAGGTAAATTTAAGGATGAAATGGAAGGAAATCTTTTAACTGGATTTGTAAGTCCAGGAGCAAAAACTTATGCTATGAAAAAATTTATCTTAAAAAAGGATGAAGAAGGTAAAGCAGTAACTGATAAAGATGGTATGTTTGTTTATGAAGATAGTTCATCAGAAACTAAAAAATGTAAAGGAGTTAAAAAGTCTGTAATTAAAAATGACTTAAAATTTAAAACTTATAAAGATTGTTTGGATACTGAAAAAGATTTTTGTGTAACTATGGGAGGAATAAAAAGTAAACTTCATGAATTAACAACTATAAAAATGAAAAAAATAGCTTTAAGTTTTGAAGACGATAAAAAGGGGTTGATACTGAGGGATGGAAGTTATAGAACATTATCACATGGGCATTATAGATTACAAGGATTAACAGAAGAAGAAAGAGAAATGTATGAAGCACAGGGGGCAAGACCAAAAACAAAGTAAAATATTTAATCTAGTAAAAAGATTAAATATTTAAAATTTTAATTTTTTTTTTATCCACCGGCTAACTCAGTCACTCGGCTAACCCACTTACTCAGTAACTCAGTAACTGAAGCAATGATGTAATGATGCACCTGGTTGATGGGGGGTTTGTCTTGAGTAACTCAGTGACTCGAATGAATCAGTGACTCGAATGAATCAGTGACTCGAATGAATCAGTGACTCGAATGAATCAGTGACTCGGTGACTGAAGCAAAGAGATGATGAAATTTTTTTAAAATTAAATTTTTTTTTTTTATCAAAAATTTTTCAGTTAGTGGGTGAGGGGTTGATGTGTTTTAATAATTGAATTAAAGGTAAAAGGATTAAGATAGAGGTTTGTTTGATTTAATTATGAATGCTTCACCTATTGGTTTTGTTAATTTTATGAGGGTGATAATTTTATGAGCATGCGGCTTAGAGGGCGTGTTACATGAAATTTTGGTGATGCTTAATCGTGTGCGAATGGGGGTGAGGATTATGTGGGATGTGAGCCAGATCGAGTATTATCTTATCTACTTACATCATCTAACCTTTTCTCTGTAGATCATGTAACCTTTTCCCACAATGTTTTGTGCTATTTCAAAAACAAATTACATCTTTTGAGAAGCGTTAAACTTGCCGTCTGCAAAAGCTTTCACTTTGGACCAGTCAAACATTTTGTTATCTGGTAAAAGGCTAACTTAAACCTTCACCATAAAATCAAGTTTAAATGTCCCTCAAAAAGGAAGCTTTTGAAAAACATTGTAGGGAAAGGAGAAAATGCTGGTACCCAGCACTTCTCAATTTCCCACTATGTTTACCTACCTTTAACTCTTTACCAAACGACAAAATTTTGGACTGGACCAAATTGAAAGCATTTGCAGATGACATATCTGATGAAGCTCAAATGATGATTTCTATGTTTGATAGGGTAGAAAACATTGTGGGATAAGGAGAAAATGCTGGTTTCCAGCATTTTCTCCTTTTCCTACAATGTTTTCAAAAGCCTTCTCTTTCAGGGTGGTTAAAACTCGGGATTTTGAGGTAAAGAGTTAAGAGACAAATTTAACTCTCATTATTTGAGCGCTTCTCAATTTCCCACTATGTTTACTTACCTTTAACTCTTTACCAAACGACAAAATTTTGAACTGGACCAAATTGAAAGCATTTGCAGATGACAAATCTGATGAAGCTCAAATGATGATTTCTGTGTTTGATAGGGTAGAAAACATTGTGGGATAAGGAGAAAATGCTGGTTTCCAGCATTTTCTCCTTTTCCTACAATGTTTTCAAAAGCCTTCTCTTTCAGGGTCGTTAAAACTCGGGATTTTGAGGTAAAGAGTTAAGAGACAAATTTAACTCTCATTATCTGAGCCACATTTGTCGTCTGAAAATGCTTTCAATTTGGACCAGTCTAAAATCTGGTCGTTTGGTAAAGGGTTAAAGGCCCAGTAGCAGCAAAATGTAAATAGTTTTGTGAATAAAATACAGGTAAATTTCATTTATACCACTAAAACCAGTCACTGGGAGAACAAATAAAATAAAACTAGTATTAATGTTGGCAACAACCCTCTAGCAATCCACAAAACTTCAGATCTATCCATATTGAAAGTATTTGCAGACAACAAATTAAATGTGGCCCAAATGATGGGATCTGTCTTTGAATGGATACAGCTTTGTGGAAGGTTAAAATGTTGGGTTACTTTTCCACAATTTCTTTTAAGCCTCTGTCGTCAAGTTCATGAAAACATAATTGTTTTGGTAAAGTTTGAAATGTTTTATAAATGTTATTGGCATATAATTTTAAAGGCTATGTTACATAACTCTTTACCAGACAATAAAATTGTAGACACATCCAAATTGAAAGCATTTGCAGACAACAAGTTGACTTTTCCTCAAATGGTGAGATTTTTCCTTGATAGGGTAGAAAACATTAAGAAAAAAGGAGAAAATGCTTGTTCCAGCATTTTCTCCTTTTTCCATCATGTTTTCAAAAGCTTTCTACCTCAGGGTCAATAAAACAATGGATTGTGTGGTAAAGGGTTGAGGTCGTAGAAAAGCTTACAGTTTCAGAATTAGACGTATAGTCCTGGACTACAGGAAATCCATTGTGAGTTTCTTTCTTCAATATGTCCACTATGTTCCCAACCTTCTCTACTGTACGTAAAACTGTAACAGGATGACTCATCACTTCTCTATAGAAAAATGTAAAAACTAGAGCTGTCACTAAATGTGACTTAATACCCCCGCCAGCCTTTGACAGAAACTAGTATTGATGTTAAGAGAAAAAAAAAGTGTCAAGTTCAAGGGAAGATAATTCATGAAGCAGGAGGAGTTGACACTTGAAAATTGCGTCCTGCAAACCTTCAATATATGATGAATGTATGTGCAAAGTTTCAATACAATTGAAAGAAAACTGGAGGAGGAGTTTGCGACACAAAATTAGTAGTATTTTGTACACAGACGGACACATGGACACACGGACACACGGACAGACAGGCTGATTCCAGTATACCCCCGAAAACATTCATTTTGCGGGGGTATAATGAAACCTTTACCAAACGACCCTGGGAAAGAAGACTTTTAAAAAGTCTTGTGGAAAAAGGAGAAAATGCTGGTAACCAGCATATTCTCCTTTTCCCACAATGTTTTCTACCCTGTCATAGAATTTAAGCTCATTTGTACCAATTTTAAGTTTGTCATCTTTAGACATTTTGAAATTCAAAGAGTGTAAAATTTGTCGTTTGGGAAAGGGTTAAAATGTCAATACATGTAGAGAGATGTACCAAAAATGCTCTGGAATATAAGTCACATGTGCACTGTTCATGTCATAAAATAGAACGATAGAAATGGATTCAAAGAAACATTCTTTATAATCCGTCATTGGATGGCAAAATTGAAGACTTATTGAGCTTGAAAGCATTTGCTGATACTGATTTTATGGTGTTTAACACCGCTTTCACCATTATTTCAGTTATATCGCAGTTGCCAGTGTACCTATCCACGTTTTCTTGGGAGTTTCTTTCACCATTACTCCACACAATATTCTTTCCAAGCCACTGGCTGCTTTCCAACATAACCAATGTTGAAACAATGGTCAGCGGTGAGAGAGGAATGAATCCTGTCGCAATGACTATCATAAATCCTCGGAAAGAAATTGGCCAAGCCAGGGATCGAACCAGTGACCCCTGTTCTCAAGTCCTATACACTACCAACTAATCCACTGGGACTCGGCTTGAAAGCATTTGTAGACAACAAAATAAATGTGGCTCAGATGAAGAAATTTGTCTTCAAAGGGTCGAAAACAGTTTAACTCTTTACCACAAAATCCCGACTTTTAACAACCCTGAGAAAGAAGCCTTTTGAAAACATTGTGGGAAAAGGAGAAAATGCTGGTAACCAGCATTTTCTCCTTTTCCCACAATGTTTTCTACCTTTCCCAAAACAAATTTCAATTTTTCAATCACATTTATTTTGTTGTCTGCAAGTGCTTTCATTTTGGACCAGTCTAAAATTTTGTCGTTTGGTAAAGAGTTAATATGAGTGCATCTATACTGTGCATATATTGTGTGGTACTTTTGGGCATCTTATCAGGAGTATGGAAAGGTTTAGGATTCTATTCCC
The DNA here is from genome assembly GCA_945859785.2 of Tridacna gigas. Classification (NCBI taxonomy): domain Eukaryota; kingdom Metazoa; phylum Mollusca; class Bivalvia; order Cardiida; family Cardiidae; genus Tridacna; species Tridacna gigas. The sequence continues at coordinate 9,430,061 of OX244030.2, read as the reverse complement.
AATCAAACCATACACCATAAATGTTGCATTTATTCATAAACAATGGATAACTTGGTTAAATTACAGCAGACGACTTTTCAAGACAATGTGGCAAAAGGTGATAATACTTGAAATGAGTGATTTCGCCATTAGCCACAATCTTTGGACACCCTACATGTTATTCACAATTTGGCTCATTTTATCATCCATATTTCAACAGTTTACCCAAAATTATTTGGCTAACTCTTTACCAAACAACAAAATTTTAGACTAGTCCATATTGAAACCAAAATAAATGTAACTACAAAAGTGAATTTTGATTTGGGAAGGCCAGAAAACACTGTGGGAAAAGGAAAAATGCTGGTTACCAGCATTTTCTCCTTCTCCAACAATGTTTTCAAAGGCTTTCTTTCCAAGGGTCATAAAAAGTTGGGATTGTGTGGTAAAGCATTATGATTTAAACAACTGAGATTATATAGATAGGGCATTCATATTCAAACAACCAATGAAACTGCTTCTACCTTTTGTCTGTATGAGTACACACTTACTTGGCAAATATATTAGAAGACATGATTGGTGGTTCCCATCCTAACAGTGGGACTCCCTGCATGTGAATGTGCATATCATATATTCCCTATATGTAGAAAATCAAATACATAATTATTGTTATTTCATTTCGACATACAACCTGCTTCAGCAATACTTTAACCTTTTACAACATGGCGAATATTTAGACTAGTCTAAATTGAAGCAATTTGCAGACAGTAATTTAGATGTGGCTATCAGCATTTTCTTCTTTTCCCACAATGTTTTTAAATGCCTTCCTTTCTCAGGGTTGTTAAAACTCAGGATTGTGTGGTAAAGGGTTATCCCTTCACAATACAATTATCAATATTACTATGCTCTGGCAAACTGGAGTTTAATGCATCTCTGTGATGTTTTGTACCAAGCCAGTCATCGCATTATTATGGTTCCGTAAAATCCATTTTGTCTCACAACTGACTGAATCGTGAGGTAAACTGGTCCTTTGAGAAGCAGAAAATTGACCAATAGCAAACTGTTTCGACCCAGGTCAACCTACACAGACTGTGCAGGCTGACCTAGGTCCATCCTGTTTTGCAAATGCATAAAACCCCCTTTTCACAGAGCATGGCCCATTTGTTTTTATCCATCTTGAGAAAGAAGGCTTTTGAAAACATTTAGGGAAACAACAAATAATGCTGGTAACCAGCATTTTCTCTGTGTCCCATAATGCTTTCAACCCTCTCACACAAAAATCTGTTCACAAGAACTCTTTACCAAATGACAAAATTTTAGACTGGTCCAAATTGAGAGAATTTGCAGACGACAATATAAATGTAACTGAAAAACTGAAATTTGTTTTGGGAAATGGTAGAAAACATTGTGGGAAACGGAGAAAATGCTGGTTACCAGCATTTCCTCCTTTTTCTGCAATGCTTTCAAAAGGTTTCTTTCACAGGGTCATTAAAGGTCAAGACTGTGTGGTAAAGAGTTAAACTATTGATTCACAGTTGCTACTTTGCAGGCTTATACAAGATTTCTACCAGTTTTTCCTTATTATAATAAACCTGTTCTTTTAACTCTTTACCACTCAATCACAAGTTTTAACAATCCTGAAGAAGAAGCTTTTTGAAAACATTGTGGAAAAAGGAGAAAATGCTGGTAACCAGCATTTTCTCCTTTTACCACAATGCTTTCTAACCTTCCCAAAACAAATTTCAATTTTTGAGCCACATTTATTTTGTCGTCTGCAAATGCTTTCAATTTGGACAAATGTAAAATTTTGTCCTTTGGTAAAGAGTTAATAGACTGGAAAACTATGTTTTATGTAAGAATCTTTTACAATACAATAGTGTACCATTTCCTTTTAGGTCTCGGTTTCAGTTAATTTGACTGATTGATTGACTGAATGGTGTTTTACAATGCTTTCAACATTATTTCAGTCATATCATGGCAACAACTCACATATTCATGAATTTCCTGGGTTTTACCAGTACTAGGCTAGGGCTCTGAAGTGTCTTGCCCAAGGACACACCCACGAAAAACCCAGCAGATCAGGCGGGGCTCGAACCCGGTGCCTCCAGGTTACGAGTCCCACACTTTACCACTGAGCCATGCAGGACCCCTCAGTTTATTTGAAATAAGTAACCTTGCAATACAGAGGTGTAAAATAATCACGTGAAAATTTGTCTGTAAAATCTGTCCTGCCTCAAAACGTAAAATTCAGTGGAAAAATGTCATGCTCAGGCCATCCTTTTATTTATGAGGAGAGTGTACTGAAAGTTTATAAAAGTTTCTGAGAGTTCTGATTCAAACTGGACAAACTGGACAAATCTAGTTAGTTATGAATAAACCCTGCCACTTGTCACAATGTATGCACCTTCTTATGCAGATGAATCATAGTCAATCTCTACCTCGCTAATGTTGTTGCTGTATACACAAAAAATATCAAAAGAATAATTTCTATCTAGACAATTCTTGGACTAAAAATTGACAATTTTGGTCATATCAATTTAACCCTTTGGCACATAAAATAATTTCACTCTGGTCAATTTTGAAAGCAATTGCAGACAGCAAATCAACTGAAGATTAACTATTAGGATTCATGTTTGAAAGGTTAGAAAACATTTTGGGAAAAGGAGAAAATGCTGGTTGCCAGCATTTCCTCCTCTTCCCAAAATATTTTCAAAAGCTTTTTCCTCATAGTTGCCAAAACTCAGGACTTAACTTTAAAACTGACCTACCTCATTAAAGAGATCCCCCACCCACTTGGACAACATAAGTACAATCATGACTGGTAAACCAAGAGTTATGTTTCCTGTTGCCTCTATGATGATGACAGCTAAACTAATTGTCATTCTAACAACACCACCTGGAATAAGAAATTACTTTTCTAACATTTAACAACTTCAAAATGCTCTGCTTAACTCTTTACCACACAATCCCAACTTTTAACGACCCTGAGGAAGAAACCTTTTGAAAACATTGTGGGAAAAGGAGAAAATGCTGGTAACACCAGCATTTTCTCCTTTTCCCACAATGTTTTCTTACCCCATCTAGGACAAATTCCATTATTTGAGTCACATTTAAATTGTCATCTGCAAATGCTTTGAATTTGGATCAGTCTAAATTTTCCTCGTGTGGTAAAAATTAACTCTTTACTATAAAAGAAAATTACAGAATCATCCATATCGCAGGCTTCAGATGAACTTGCCCAAAGTGTGACATCAATGAAATGGACTTTCTAAGTCAACAGTGACTTAACTCTTTACCAAACAACACAATTTTAGACAAGTCCAAATTAAAAGAATTTGCAGACCACAAAATAAATGAGATCTAAAAACTGAAATTTGGTTTGGGAAAGGCAGAAAAAAAATAGTGGGAAAAGGTGAAAATGCTGGTTAACTGGGTCGTTTAAAGTTGGGATTGTGCAGTAAAGGGTTAACCCATTATCAAACAATCCAAGTTTGAATGACCCTACATAAAAAGACTTAAAAACATCATGGAAAAAGAAGAAAATGCTTGTTACCAGTGTTTTCTCACAATGTTTTCTTCCCTTCCAAAAAACAATTTCTATTTTTCAGTCACATTTATTGTTTTCTGCAAACCCTTTTGATTTGGACATGTGGTAAAGAATTAAACAGGCAAATTGAGGAACTCTTTTGTTACCAACATTTTCTCCTTTTCTCACAATGTTTTCATAAGCTTTCTTCCTGCAGAGTATTTTATACTTGGAATTCTTTTGCGAAGTGTTATACCTTTATTGCACAAATATGACTTTTTCAAGTCTTAACCATAACTTATTTTCAACAAGAGGGCCATGATGGCCCTGTATCGCTCCACTGGCTTATAAATATAAACCATAAATACTAAACATTTCAATTCTGAGCCAAATGGTTTCAAAATGAAGACTTACAAGGTTTTCTCTGTAAAAGCCCATGTGAAAGTTGAGACCCGCAAGGCAAAGCCATTTTTGATCCAAGAGCTATAATTACTTGAACCCTAGTAGAGGTCCACAAGATAAAACCACATGCCAAAATAATACAAGTCTATGCTGTATGGTTATAAATATGGTGATTTTCAAGTTTTGTCCATATGAAGCCTCTGCAAAACATAAGACCCCTGATGCAAGGCTAATTTCAGAAGAAAAAAAAATCAAAACAGGAAGATTTCTTAACTTGTCACTATGTAAGCCCATGTAAAACTTGTGACCCCAGCGGCGGGGCCAATTTTGACCCCAGGGCTAAAAATTTAGGCCCCCTTGGTAGAGGCCCACTAGATATAGCAACATGCAAAATTTGGTAGCTCTAGGCCTTATGGCTAGGTAGAGGAAGATTTTTAAAGTTTTCTCTATATAAGCCTATGTAAAACTTGTGACCCCTGGGGCAGAGCCAATTTTGACCCCAGGGCTAAAATTTTGGCTCCCTTGGTAGAGGCCCACTAGATATAGCAACATGCAAAATTTGGTAGCTCTAGGCCTTATGGCTAGGTAGAGGAAGATTTTTAAAGTTTTCTCTATATAAGCCTATGTAAAACTTGTGACCCCTGGGGCAGAGCCAATTTTGACCCCAGGGCTATAATTTGAAGAAACTTGATAGAGGTCTACTACATAAAGCTACATGCCAAATTTGGTAGCCCTCTGCCTTATGGTTTCAGACAAGAAGATTTTTAAAGATTTCCAATATTTTTCAGTTTTGTTGCCATGGCAACCAGAGTTTTTGAAGGAATCAAATTCTTTCAAGAAATTCTGAAGAGGACCATGGCAGGATCATTTCTGTGAAGTTTCATGAAAATTGGATGGGTAGTTTCAGAGAAGAAGATGTTTGAAATAAAAGTTAACGCACGGACGGACGGACGGACGCACGGACGGACGGGCGCACGACGGACACCGGGCCATGACATAAGCCCGCTGGCCTTCGGCCAGTGGAGCTAAAAATCATTGTGGAAAATTGAGTAATTGCTTCTAATAGGCATTAAAATTTTGCCCTTTCTTTTACCACAATGTTTTCAACATGTAATCTAAATAGATATGTTAATTTCCACAAAAAGCTTCTTTTTTGTATCACTTTTCGGTGAATCTAAATGTATGGTAATTGTAACCCTTTACAAGACGACAAAATTTTAGTCTTGTCCAAATTGAAAGCATTTGCAGATGACAATTTCAATGTGGATCAAATGGTGCAATTTTTCTTTGATAGGATAGAAAACATGGTGGGAAAAGGAGAAAATGCTGGTTACCAGCATTTTCTCCTTTTCCCATAATGTTTTCAAAAGGCTTCTTTCTCAAGGGCAGCGGCATTGTGCGGTAAAGGGTTAAGATTACTTTCAATCTGAATCTAACACGACAACCTACAATCATCTACCTGAAAAAGATTTATTGATTAAACAGTGTTTTAGGCTACTTTCAACATTATTCATCCATACCACAGCGACAGCTCATATATTCATGTATGTCCTTGGTTTCACCAGTAGTAGGCTAGGGCTCTGAAATATCTTGCCTAAGGACACTACCTCAAAAGACCTAGTGTTTCCAGTGAGGTTCAAACCTGAGGCCTCCAGGTTAGAAGTCCCACTTTTTATGACTGTGGCACGCAGGACCCCATAGCAGAAAAAACAAAATCACGTTTCTTACCCAGCATGGCAGCTGCACCTATCAATGCATATTTTCCCGACTCAAGCCATACCTGAATTGAAATAAGCGAAAACTATCAATAACCCTTTACCAGACAACAAAATTTTGGACCTGATCAAGCTGAAAGCATTTGCAGACAATCATTTAAATGTAGCTCAATGTATGATTTCTGTTTTTGATTGGGTAGAAAACATTGTGGGAAAAGGAGAAAATGCTGGTTACCAGCATTTTCTCCTTTTCCCTCGATGTTTTCAAAAGCCTTCTTTATCAGGGTTGTTAAAACTTGGGATTGCGTGGTAATGGGTTAATTATCAACTCACTGTCTTGCACAAGTATCAGGATTCTTATGTCATTCTGAAAGATAAGTACAACTAAACTCTCTACCAAATGACAGAATTTTGGACTTTTCGAAATTGAAAGCATTTGCAGATGACATAATAATCATTACTCAATACTTTGAATTTGGTTTTGGAAAGGTAGAAAACATTTTGTGAAGAAAGGAGAAAATGCTGGTTACCAGCTTTTTTCTCCTGTTTCCACAATGGTTTCAAAAGTCTTCTTCTTTAACCCTTTACCAAACGACAAAATTTTACTCTTGTCCAAATTGAAAGCATTGGCAGACGACAATTTAGATATGGCTCATATGGTGAAATCTGCTTGTAAAAGGACAGAAAACATTGTGGGAAAAGGACAAAATGCTGGTTACCAGCATTTTCTCCTTTTCCCCCATTGTTTTCAAAAGACCTCTTTCCCAGGTCGTTAAAACTCGGGCTTGCGTGGTAAAGGGTTAATGTGTTACATAAAATCTAATGCATTACCTCCATTCACTTACTAGTGGACAAAATTTTACATTTACCCATATTAACTCTTTACCACAGGACAAAAACGTAGACTAGTCCAAATTGAAAGCATTTACAGACGACATTTTAAATGTAGCTTAAAACATAGCATTTGTCTCTGAAAGGGTAGAAAACATTGCGGGAAAAGAAGAAAATGCTGGTTACCAGCATTTTCTTCTTTTCCCACAATGTTTTCAAAAGGCTTCCTTCTTGGGGTCGTTAAAAGTCAGGATTGTGTGGTAAAGAGTAAACAGCATTTGCGGACCCTAAATGAAATATGGTGCAAATAATGGAAACTGCCTATAGAAGAATTTGCCCTTTACCACACAATCCCGAGTTTTAACAACCCTGAAGATGAAGCCTTTTGAAAACATTGTGGGAAAAGGAGAAAATGCTGGTAACCAGCATTTTCTCCTTTTCCCACAATTTTTTTTACCCTATCAAAGAAATATCATATTATTTGAACCACACTGACATAGTCGTCTGCAATTGCTTTCAATTTGGACGAGTGTAACATTTTTTTCATGTGGTAAAGGGTTAAAAAGCATTGCGGGGAAAGAAGAAAATACCAGATACAAGCATATTCCGCTTTTCCCATGATGTTTACAAGTGCCTATGTGTTGTAAATAAACAGGATTGTCTTTTGATTGTCCAATGAAACATGACAATATGATTGCAACATGTCAGTGCCCCTTTCCCAACAATGTTTTTTCATATCATTAACTAAAAATTCAGTTTCCTTTCTCATAATATTTCTCCATTGTCTTTTTGGGCTGCCGATGTTTATTTCACACCAGGTGAGACAACATTTCAGACTCATTCGAAGTATCTGCATATGACAAATTAAATGTATTTCAAATGATGATTTCTGTCTTTGATAAGGTAGAAAACATTGTGAGAAAAGGAGAAAATGCTAGTTACCAGCATTTTCTCCTTTTCCCACAATGTTTTAAAAAGCCTTCTTTTTCAGGGTCATTAAAGCTCGGAATTGTGTGGTGAAAGGATAAAAAGCTTGAAAGTTAATGTTTTTTTTATTCCTATACAAGATGACAAAGTTTTGAATCTTTAACCCTTTACCACATGGCAAAATTTTAGACTTGTCTAAATTGAAGGTATTTGCAGGCAACAAGTTTAACATTTGTCAAATAATGAAATTTTTCTTTGAATGTGTAGGAAACATTGTGTAAAAAGGAGAAAATGCTGGTTACAAGCATTTTCTCCTTTTCCCACAATGTTTTCAAAAGCCCCTTCTTTCAGGGTGGTTAAAAGTTGGGATTATATGGTAATCAGTTAATTCTAAAAGTATTGCAGATGACAAATGAATGTGGTTTTAATGATGGTTTTGACCCTCACTCTTTACCGAAATGTGGACTTGTCCGAACTAAAAGCATTTGCAGACGACAATTTAAATGTGGCTCAAATTATAGAATTTGCCATTGATAGGGTAGAAAACACTGTGGGAAAAGGACAAAATGCTGGTAACCAGCACTTACTCCTTTTCCTACAAAGTTTTCTTCTTGATCAATGACAAATTCCATCATTTGAGCTACATTTAAAGTGTTGTCTACAAACACTTTCAATATGGGCAAGTCTACAGTTTTGTCATGTGGTAGAAAGTTAAAAGATCCAAGACAGTTCTGATAAATCTTTTTCTCCACTTCTCGTTTTGGTCACTTACTGCATCTGGAAAGAGATACTGTAAACAAAGTCCAAATAACCGACCCCATGCTGCACCAATCAGTAAACTGGGTATAAATAGCCCACTGGGAATGGAAAGCCCGTAAGTCCAACATGCCAGCAGGAAAAATGTTACACCATACAGGAGTAAAGATACCCCTCTGTATGTACCTACAGACAGAAAAGCATTATAAGCAGTTCTTTAACCCTTTACTACACAATCCAAACTTTTAACGACCCTGAGAAAGAATTCTTTTGAAAACATTGTGGGAAAAGGAGAAAATGCTGGTAACCAGCATTTTCTCCTTTCCCCACAATGTTTTCTACCCTTCCAAAACAAATTTCAATTTTTCAACCACATCTATTCTGTCGTCTGCAAATGCTTTCAATTTAGACTAGTCCAAAATTTTGTCGTTCAGTAAAGAGTTAACCCAAATTGAAAGCATTTGCAAACATCACATTAAATTTAGCTGGAATGAGGGTAATTGTCTGTGAAAGCGTAGAAAACTTCTTGGGAAAAGGTGGTAACCATTTTCTCCTTTTCCCACGAGGATTTTAAAAGGCTATTTCCTCGGGGTAGTTAAAACTTGGAATTATGTGGTACAGAGTTAAATAATGAATGAACCCTGTAGTAACAGCTATCATGAATCATCTAAAAGAGTTTGACTGTGCTGGGATTCAAAGCAAAAATCCCTAGATTAATATCTATACACAGTAAAAAGAAGTGCTACACCCCCTGTGGTTTTATGGGATTTTATTGTCTGGCATATATAATATGAAATGGGGTAGAAATTAGAATCCAGCTGCTGCATACACCTATAAAACATTCTTTTGCCTCTGAAATGAACTGCATTCTGGTATCCCTTGACCTCATGGCAGCAGCTATCAATAGAGCTTTTTCAAGGTCTGGTGAGAGGTATTTGACAAAAACTGCAAACTGTTATCCAAGCAATCAGCAAAATTATTAATTCCTACCTACCACGAGGTCAAGGGATACCTAAGTGCCGTATATTTAATAGGCAAAAGATTTGTTGGTGTATGCAGCAGCCAGATTCTAATTTTTACTCCATTTCATATTATTTATGTCAGAAAATCAATTTTGGTAAAAAACACAGGGGGTGCAGCACTATTTTTACTGTGTATATATGTTCCCTACTGAGCTATCAGACTCAACACCAACTACATGTGATAAAAGCATACTGAAAGTTGAGCATTAGTACATCTTACCTTCTGAATCATGAAATAAATGTCTAACACTGTTTTCTGGAGCTTGGAAAAATATGGCTGCTGTAGAGCTGTACTGACCATCAGGGCAGAAAAACTGCAAATACAAACAAGAGGACCATAATGGCCATACATTGCTCACCTGAATTAGTAAGAATTGGTCACTGCAAAAGCTAAGTCACTCACAGATTTAAGGCTTTGATCTTATTATTCTATACTGAGTCACAAGGACCTTGACCTCTACTTAACCCTTTATGACACAATCACAAGTTTTGACGACCCTGAGGAAGAAGCCCTTTGAAAACATTATGGTTACCAGCATTTTATCCTTTTCTCACAATGTTTTCTATTTTATCACAGAGAAATTTTATCATTTAAGCCATCTTCAAATGCTTCAAATTGGGGCAAGTCTACATTTTTGTTGTCTGTTAAAGACTTCAGTAGTAAAATGACATGGTGTGCAGCACTTTCTAATTACAGAATCATCAAGATCGATCATAAAGTAAAGTATCACAAACTTGATTTATTGATTGTTCAAGTTATTACAGATTCCTTTTCAGCGGATTTGTATAGCAAATCTGCTTACTGTGATCGTTCTTACCGGAACCAAATACATCATGTGTAACGATGTGTGCACGCTCACACTCTAATGACTACAATGTCGGTTTGACCTGAACCAAATATACTAGCTAATACACCTCAACCTCGCTTTTGTCACTACCATATGTACTGTCCTCACATGTATACATATAGTCTGAAATCAAATACCAGCAAAAAACTGCGTAAGACTGACGGATCAAATTACACTCAACAGTAATAGAATAACAGTTACTGCGCGGCCCGCTCGGCAGAACAATTTTGACTTTCCCTGCCCTTGATAACTCCATTTCAAAACGATTGCACATACGTTGCATGTGATGTTTTTTTCTTTTTTTTTGTATTACAACATATTATAGCTTTATGTTACTCCACAAATCCGTTTTCCAGGACTTTGAGTCCTTTGATTCATTTTTGGTAATGAGTGACCTTGACCTTTAACCCTTTACCAGACAACAAAATTTTAGCCTTGTCCAAATTGAAAGCAACTGCAGATGACACTTTCAATGTAGCTGAAATGGTGCAATTTTTCCTTGATAGGGCAGAAAACTGTGGAAAAATGAGAAAATATTGGTTCCCAGCATTTTCTTCTTTTCTCACATTATTTTCAAAAGGCTTCTTTTCCAGGGTCGTTAAAAGGTGGCATTGTGCAGTACAGTGTTAATTAAGCAGTACATAGAAGTTATGTGCATCATCTGAAATTCAACATCTATCACCATTTGGAGTTTAATGAACCCAGCAAATAGTATGTTGCTATTATTCAGATTCTGTTGGGTTTTTTTTGCTATATTTGAACCATGTGCTGTGAAAAGGGGATTTAATGCATCTGTAAAAAGTATCGATCCAGGCTAGCCTGTGCAGGTTGACATGGGTCGAAAATGTTTTGCTATTGGTAAATATTCTGCATGTCATAGGACCTTGACCTTTAAATCAGTCATACAATGATAAGTCTGTAATTTGCATAGCACAATATTTCACCAGCCAAGTACATAAATACATGGCTATTGTTGAAGTCATTAACTCTTTACCGTTTGACAAAATTTTAGACCAGTCCAAATTGAAAACTTCAGCAGGTGAAAAAATAAATGTGAATCAAAAATTGAAATTTGTTTTTGGAAGAGTAGAAAACATTGTGGGAAAAGGGGAAAATGCTGGTAACAAGCATTTTCTCCTTTTCCCACAATGTTTTCAAAACGCTTTGTTCTCAGGGTCGTTAAAAGTTGGGATTGTGTGGTAAAGGGTTACAGATTGCACTTTGATTAACTCTTTACCACGCAATCCCGACTTTTGAAAACATCGTGGAAAAAAGGAGAAAATGCTGGTGACCAGCATTTTCTCCTTTTGCCACAATGTTTTCTACCCTATCACAGGCAAACTCCCTCATTTGAGCCACATTCAGTTTGTCATCTACAAATGATATTAATTTGGACCAGTCCAAAATTTTGTCATTTGGTAAAGGCTTTACTCTTCCTTGACTTAACTCTTTACCAAACAATAAAATGTTACACTGGTTCAAATTGACAGCATCTGCAGACAACAATTTTAATGTGATTCAAACGAAGAAATTTGTCATAGAAAGGGTAGAAAACATTGTGAGAAAAGGAGAAAATGCTGGTTAACAGCATTTTCTCATTTTCCCACAATGTTTTCAAAAGGCTTATTTCTCAGGGCCATTAAAACTTGGGACTGTGTTGTAAAGGGTTTAGCCAAAATCTGAACCAGCATTTTCTCCTTTTTCCACAATTTTTTCAAAAGCCTTCCTCCATAGAACCATTAAAAGTCCAAAATGTTTGGTAAAGGGTAAAAGATAAAGCTTAACCTTTTTCCAAATGACAAAATTTTAGACTTGTCCAAGTTGAAAGCACTTACAGACGACAAGTAAATTGTGGCTCATATGATGGGATGTGTGCTTGACAGAGTAGAAAACACTGTGGGGGAAAAAGCTTTGTTCTCAGATTCCTTTAACCCCTTACCACACAATCCTGGGTTTTAATGACCCTGAGAAAGAGGCCTTTTGAAAACATAGTGGGAAAAGGAGAAAATTCTGGTAACCAGCATTTTCTCCTTTTCCCACAATGCTTTCTATCCTTCCCAAAACAAAGTTCAGTTTTTGAGTCACATTTATTTTTTCATCTGTAAATGCTTTTAATTTGGACAAGTCTAAAATTTTGTCGTTTGGTAAAGATTTAAACTTAGGACTGTGTGGTAAAGGGTTTAAACATACCATAGAGAATAGAAGGAATGACACTTAACTCTTTACAACACAATCTCCGGTTTTAGAAACCACAAGGAAGATACTTGTGGAAAACATTGAGGGAAAAGGAGAAAATGTTGTTTTTCTAATATATCGGACACAAATTCGATCATTTGAGCCACATTTAAATTGTCGTCTGCAAATGTTTTCAATTTGAACACGTCTAAGATTTTGTAGTGTGTTAAAAGGTTACCCAAACTGAATGAAACTCTCAACCAACCTGAACTTGGTATGTTTTGGGTTCTGCTCTCATTGGTTCACAATCATTGTACAGATAAATGATGAGAAATGATATAGTGCCCGATACAGCTGCAACCATCATAGTTTCAAGCACCCTCGGAATATAACCATGGATGTATCTGATGTACAGAAAGAAATGACTATGTTTCCCAAAGCTGACATGTATAGAAGTTTAAAAGTAACTTGTGGCATAATCCAATAGGTTCAATCTCTCAAACAAGAGGGCCATGATGGCCCTGTATCGCTCCACTGGCTAATAAGTACAAACTATACATACCAAACATTAGAATTCTACGCCAGATTGTTTCAAACAAGAAGATTTATAGAGTTTTCTCTACAAAAGCCCATGTGAAAGTTGTGACCCCACAACAAAGCCATCCTTGACCACAGAGTTATAATTTCTTAAATCCTGGTTGAGACCCACAAGGTAAGACCACATGCCAAATAATAGAGGTCTAGACCATATGGTTATAAACAAGAAGATTTTCAAAGTTTTCTAAATAAAACATGAGACCCCTAAGGCTGGGTTCATTTAGATCCCAGGGCTAAATTTTGAACAAATTCAGAAGTGTTCCAAATTTGGTAGCCCTTGGATTTATAGTTAGGAGCAAGAAGATTTTCAGAATCTTCATTCTATAAGCACATGTTGAACTTATAACCCATGAGGTGGAGAGCCAGTTTTGACACCAGGGCTTTAACTTGAACAATTTTGGCAGAAGCCTGCCAGAGGATGACACAGCTGTAACTCAAGATAAGGAACAAGAAGATCTGGAAAGTTTTCACCATAAGCTTATGTAAAACTGACATGTGGCACAGGGCCACTTTAGACCCCAGGGCTATAATTTGAACAATCTTGGTAGAGGTCAATTTTATAAAATATACATGCAAAATTTTATAGCCCTAGGTTTTATGGTTATGAGCAAGAAGATTTTTAAAGTTTTCACTATATAAGCCCATGTAAAAACTTGTGAACCCCCAGGACAGAGCCAATTTTAACCCCACGGCCACAATTTGGGTGATCTTGGTGGAGGCCCACTAGATAAAGCTACATGTAAATATGCAAAATTTGGTAGCCCTAGGCTTTATTATTGAGAACCAGATAATTTTTAAAGTTTTCACTTGGTAAGCCCATGTAAAACTTGTGACCCCAAGGGGTGGGGCTAATTTGACTCCATGGCTATAATTTGAAAAATCTTAGTAGAGGTCCATTAGATGAAGGTTCATGCCAAATTTGGTAGCCCTAGGTCTTATGCTGTTTGACAACTGGATTTTTAAAGATTTCAATGTAAGCCCATATAAATTTGTGACACCTGCAGTGGGGCAAATTTTGACCCAAAGGCTATACTTTGAAGACACTTGGTAGAGGTCCAATAGAAAAAGCTACATGCCAAATTTGGTAGCCCTAGGCCTAATGATTCAGAACCAGAAGATTTTTAAAGTTTTCACTATATAAGCCAATGTGAAACTTTTGACCCCCAGGGCGGGGCCCAATTTTGATCCAAGGCTATAATTTGGAGAAAGTATAGGTCCATTAAATGAAGCTACAAAGCTGCCAAATTTGGTAGCCCTAGTCATTATGGTTTCGGACAAGATTTCCAAAATTTCAAAATTTCTCAGTTTTGTTGCCATGGCAACCAGAGTTTTCAGAGGAATCAAATTCTTTCAAAAAATTCTGAAGAGGACCATAGCAGGATCATTTCTGTGAAGTTTGGTCGAAATTGGAAGGGTAGTTTGAGAGAAGATGTTTGAAATAAAAGTTAAAATGCACTGACAGACAAATGCAAAGACACACGACTGACACAGGGCCATGACATAAGCTCGCTGGCCTTTGGCCAGTGGAGCTAAAAAACAACTGAATAGAATTTGAGCCATGCTTTGTGGAAAAGGGGCTTAACACATCTGCAAAAGTATTGACCTGATCAACCTGCCCAGTCCACACAAGGTTGACATGAGTTGAACCTTTTTGCTATTGGCAAATTTTCTGGATATGCAAGGACCATTCTACATCAGAATTCAGTCGGTTGTTGAACAAAAATGATTTTATGGATCTATAACTATTAGGTGACTTACTTGATATAATGCTACTTGTCCATAAATTAACACGTAATCCAATATGTAATTTTAAGTTGTGAGTAGTGAGAACTTGTTTCACAATCAATGTAAAATAGAGAAAATAGACACTATGTAAAATGCATTTAAATTCAAATTCTAACATGACACATGAATTCAGCTCTATAAGCACAGTGCAACTAAAGAGTGGTAAAATCGATGTCATTCTATATTCTGTATAAAGTAAGAATTAATCCACATCCAGTTTTGTATACTAAGTATGAACTTGTTTTCCTTTGATCAAGAGTTGGTCATGTAGAATCAAACTAATCTTCTTTCTATCGTGGTTTATCGTTCAATAAACCACAGTTGTGAGTTATGAGGCGCAATGAATAAACCACTCAGGCTATTGCCCTCATGGATTATTAATTATGCCTCATAACTCATGACCCTGGTTTAATGAACAATAAACCACGATAGAAAGAAGATTATTTCTTAATTGTACCACTTAAAAGTATGGTAATTATGGTGAAGATGACAATCTGTTACTGTTCAGTTGGTCCAAGTGCTAGTTGCTGGCAGAAAAATGAATGTTTGAGCCACGTTAAAAGTTGCCAGGTCACTCTATCTTTTGTTTACTTTTTCATTCTTGTAAAGCTCAAGAAATAAACTGAACATTCTAAGTCATTAAAGATAGAGGCCATGCTCTGTGAAAAGGGGGTTAATGCATTTGCACAAAGTATTGACCCAGGTCAGCCTGCGCAGTGTGTGCAGGCTGACCTGGGCCAAAACTTTTTGTTACTGGTCCATTTTCTGCAAGTCCACAGACCAGTTTACCTCATGATTCAGCCAGTTGTTAGACAAAATGGATTGCATGGATCCATGATCATGTGATGACTTGCTTGGTATCATGCATCACCGACATGCATTAAGCCCCCTTTTGCTAGAGCATTAGAGCTTTTTTTGTTAGAATATACACTCAAAAGGCAGGCAAAGTAGACCAAGATCAGACTGTATTTTTTGTGCAGTCTGATCTTAATCATCGCTGTCTGCATTACCAATAACATCTGGCTTTAGCATGACAATGTTTAACTCTTCACCAAACGACAAAAATGTAGACGGGTCTAAACTGAAAGCATCTGCAGACGACAATTTCAACGTGAATTAAATAATGTAAATTGTCTTTGATAGGGTAGAAAACATTGTGGGAAAAGGAGAAAATGCTGGTTACCAGCATTTTCTCCTTTTCCCACAATGTTTTCAAAAGGCTTTTTCTTTAGGGTCGTTAAAACTCAGGATTGTGTGATAAAGTGTTACGGTAAAGTAGTTGTCACCTACATACAAAATAAAAAAAAAAAAAAAAAAAAATCACATATACCTGTTCCTAAACACTGTAAGTTTAAAGTTTATGTGATTAAACAGCGCCCCAAGTAATCCCCCTGAAAAAATAAAATAAAAGATCAAAAGCTATTAGTCCTTTCAAAATACACATACTTCCTGTTTCCATCCGTTAGTGGAAATCTTAAATTCAAAGGAATGTGTAACTCTTTACCACACAATCTCACTTTTAACGACCCTGAAAAAGAAGTCTTCTGAAAACATTGTGGGGAAAGGAGAAAATGCTGGTAACCAGCATTTTCTCCTTTTCCCACAATGTTTTCTAACCTTCCAAAAACAAATTTCAGTCTTTTAGTTACATTTATATTGTTGTCTGCAAATGCTTTCAAATTGGATTAGTCTAAAAATTTGTCGTTTGGTAAAGAGTTAAACTTACTAATGAGACACTGCATAAACAAAACTGAACAGTATTGTATATATATGGAATATTATGTTGTATTAACTTTCCTGGTACTTGTATTTACTTCGAGTAGTTTGAGAAAATTTGATATCGCGCAAGGCCAAAGGTCAAGCGACATGTCAAAATTTTCTCACACAGCAAGAGGTACATACAAACATCAGGAAAGTTACTACAATATAATATTCCTTTTATTATATACATACATTTTTCACAGACAAAATTTTGCAAGTATTGACATTTTATTCGATATTGGTAAATGGAATAAAAGAAATAATGATAAAATGGCCAGTGACTTTGTTTTTATGAATGGCGGGTGAATATTATGGAGTATCATTTTGACCAATCAAAATCGAGAATCAATACGCATGCTTTCTGTGTATGAGATACTTCATCATTCCATAGTTGGAACTGTATTTCACAGTGTGTAGATACAGATTTTTTTCTGTCATGTGTGTAATTTTGGAACCATATTTCACAGTGTGTAGATACAGATTTTTTTCTGTCATGTGTGTAATTTTGGAACCATATTTCACAGTGTGTAGATACAGATTTTTTTCTGTCATTTGTGTTAGTGTAACCGCATGCGACACATGGATTTGAGCCGGAAAATTTTCAGGTATATAATAAAACTTACGATCCAATAAAAACATCTACACTAACTCAGGCACATTGGGCTCTGATGCAGTGTCTAACAGGCATATTCAACCTTTTAGCAAACAACAAAATTTTGGCCCCATCCAAATTGAAAGCAGATGACAAACTAAATGTGGCTCATATGATGCAATTGCCTTTGACAGGGTAGAAAACATTGTGGGAAAAGGAAAAAATGCTGGTTACCATGTCAACTGTTGGTCATTTTTGCAACCATCTCCATATCAAGAAACACAGAGCGTGGCATACAAAAAGTAAACCTGCTTTACATAAGTGATACTCATTGCCATGGGATTTATTCCCCTCTCACCCATATTTCAATGATCACTGTTTTGGAACACAACCTGTGGCTTGAGAAAAATATTGTGTTTAGTATTTGTAAAAGAGACAGGTGCACTGGCTGCCACGTTGTAACTAAAATAATGTTGAAAATGGCATGAAATACCATTCAAACAAATAAACAAATGAGCCATGCTCTGCAAAAAGGGAGCTTAATGCATCTGGGAAAAGTATCAACTCAGGTCAGCCTGCGCAGTCGGCGCAGGCTGACCTGGGCCGAAACTTTTTCGTTATTGGTCAATTTTATGAATGTCCAAGGACCAGTTTACCGCATTATTAAGTTGACAAGAAGGCAGTCTGAAGGACAGCTATATCCCCCACTGCAGCTGCACCTAGACAACACTCCATTGCACTGAGCCTTTTTATAATCACCCTTTCATCGTCATATCACGACTGAAATACTGCTGACGGATATAAACACCAAACCATTCATACCTTCGGTTGCACTGATGAATTAAAACAAAAACTGGTATGTAAATATCAAGTTTGAAGTTGATAGCTGTTCTACTTTGGAAGTTATTCTCTGGACAAAAAAATCAATATGAAGAATAACAAAGGGCAATAACTCAAAAAAATACCAACCACAGAGTTATGGATCTTGTACACTGCACTTCTCCTAAATGTAATTTATCTGTATATCAAGTTTGAATTCGATAGCTTTTAAACTGTGGAAATCATGACCCGGACAAAAATATAATTTGCAAAATAACAAAGGGTGATTACTCTAAAAATACTGACCACAGAGTTAAGGATCTTGTGCACTGTACTTGTCCTCAATGTGATTTATTATGAAGTTTGAAGTCAATAGCTTTAATACTTTGGAAGTTATGCTCCAGACAAAAAGCAATATGTAAAATGACAAAGGGCAGCAACTCCAAAAATAGTATAAAAACAGAGTTATGGATCTTCTGCACTGAACTTGTCCTCAATTTATCTGCATATGAAGTTTGAAGCTCAAACTGTTTTTTTACTTTGGAAGTTATGCTTTGGACAAAAATCCAATGTGTTAAATGACTAAGAGCAATAATAATGAAGACAGAGTTATGGATCTTCTGCACTGCACTTGTCATGTTCCCACTCACATCTTTTTTTGGGAGTGCATGTGCTCCCTCGAGTACACATTCCAGAGTTCAAGAGAAATTCTAGGAGTGCACTTAATTATGACAATTTTAGAGCATCTAGGGAGGAAATTAAGGTACTGTTGTACTGAAAATTTGTTTTGGCAAATCTCACTCCGTAGTCATCTGCTCTTGAAAACAATATGGGTAATTTAAAAAAAAAAAGATGCCTGTTATATTCTAGGAGTGCACTCAATAATGACCATTTTAGAGCATCTATTGAGGAAAAAAAATAATATGGGTAATTTAAAAAAGAGGATGCTTGTTATCTTTCCTCACTCAAGGGACCAGTTTTAGAGGGACAACTTACAACCTAATGGTCAGTAGAATTTTCAATTTCACTGTCAATTCCAGACACTAATTAGCTTTCACTTGAGATATTATGTAAATCAAATGTTTAAAGTTATTGATAAACCTGCATACACAGTTTGAAATGCCTCTGATGGGACGATGTCAAACCAATTTTTATTATGTCATGGGTTTTTGCATTTTTTTGCTCCGATCTTTTTTTTCATGCCTGTTGAGTTCTGGAGTAGTATTTCCACATGATTTGACATAGATTTGTCAATTAGGGTAGCATATAACTTCAAAACCTGTTATTTTAGACTAGAAAAGCAGATTGATACCATTAATACTTTTAAATAAATGACAACATTAGCTGTGATAAACAGTGACTTTCACATTAAATTTTGATACCTATTGTATATGTCGGAGTTTAGATCTTTCCAATATCAAGTAAAGACATTACTTGTTGCCAGCAGATTCGCCAGTGCTTAAGTTTTGGAGACATTTTTTCTAACTTGTCCCAGTTGGCACCACTGGTGATTGACAGCGGGAGCCCTGAAACCTGTGCGTGCATGCATGTTTCACTTCATATTTTTGTACGTGATTATTCAATTAAGTGTGTGAATCACGCACATATGTGCATGAATCACGCACATATGTGCATGAATGGGAACCCTGACTTGTCCTCAATGTGATTTATCTGCATATGAAGTTTGAAGTTTACAGCTTTCATACTTTGGAAGTTATGCTTGGACAAAAATCCAATTTGTAAAATGACAAAAGGCAATAACACCACAAATAATAAAAACAGAGTTATGGATCTTCTGCACTGCACTTGTCCTCAATGTGATTTATCTGCATGTGAAGTTTGAAGTTCATAGCTGTCATACTGTGGAAGTTATGCTCCCGACAAAAACCAATTTGTAAAATGACAGTGGGCAATAACTCCATGACAAAAGAGTTATGGATCCTGTGCACTGCACACCATCTCATTGAGATGATCATTCGACGAAAGTTTATTGAAAATCTTTCAAAGGGTTCAGGAGATATGGAGCGGACAAGAAAGCGTTACAGATGGATGGATGGATGGACAGACAAACAGACGAAAGCCATTCCTGTAATCCCTACCTACCTTGGTGGGGGGCAGGTGAATTAGTTACTAAAAAAAGTGGCTTTTATGGATCCACAATAATATGGCGACTTGCTTGGTATAATGCATTACCAAGACACATTAAGCCCCCTTTTGCCAGAACATGGCTCTTATCTTTTTATTCCTACAACTGATTTTAAAATGTAGATGGTAAATCTTACCTATTAGTCCCACAATAATGAACATAAAAATTTCCAATCCGCCGTAACTCACTGACTGAAAATAAAAACAATCAGATTGTGAGAAAAAAGGCATAATTTTAATTGCGTTTGCTGACAGTCTTAACCAAGATCAGACCACAAAGAACAGCACAATGATCTTTGATTGACACTGTTTCACATTTAATGAGATATTCTGACAAACTCTGAAATTACAAAATCTGTCTCTTTCGAAAAATTTAAAATATCCTTTTAACCCTTTACCAAACAATCATGTGTTTTAGCGACCCTGGAGAAAAAAAATCTTACGATAGCATTGCAGGAAAAAGACAAAATACAGGCAACCATCCTCTAAAAAGGCTAATGGTATCATTTCAGCCACATTTGATTTGTCGTCTGCACATACTTTCAATTTGGACATTTTCTTGTGAGGTAAATAATTAACTTAATCTATTCTTGTCTATAAAGTCTGACCAAGCGATAAAATTTCAGACTTGTCCATAGTAAAATTACTGGCAGAAAAAAAATTAAATATGGGTCATTTAATGAAATTTGCCATTGTAATATAAGGGGAAATATTAGTCAACAGCATTTTCCCCTTAGCTGAAAATGTGTCTGAAAACTTTTCTAAAGGTGCTTAAATAGAAAGGATCATTTGGCATCTCTTAACCAAATGACAAAATTTTAGACCAGTCCAAATTCAAAGCTTTTGCAGACGACAAAATAAAAATGACTCAAAAATTGAAATTTGTTTCAGTAAAAGTAAAAAACATTGTGGGAAAAGGAGAAAATGCTGGTTACCAGCATTTTCTCCTTTTCCCAGAATGTTTTCAAAAGGCTTCTTCCTCGGGGTCGTTAAAAGTTGGGATTGTGTGGTAAAGAGTTATAGAGTTACAACTTAACTCTTTACCAAACGACAAAATTTTAGACTGAACCAAACTGAAAGCATTTGCAGATGATAAATTAAGTGCTGCTACACTGATGATTTCTCTTTTTGATAGGGTAAAAAATATTGTGGGAAAAGGAAAAAATGCTGGTTACCAGCATTTTCTCCTTTTCCCACAATGTTTTCAAAAGCCTTTTCTTTCAGAGTCATTAAAAACTGGGATTGTGTGGTAAAGAGTTAACCAAATGATGAAACTGTAGACTTGTCAAAACTGGAAGCATTTGCAGACGACAATTTGAATGTCACTCAAAACAAGATATTTGTCTTTCAAAGGGTGGAAAACATTGTAAAAAAGGGAGAAAATGATAGTTACTAGCCTTTTCTCCTTTACCCACAATGTTTTTAAAGGCATTTAACATAGTTTGCTGATTGCCATTAGAAAAAGTATGCTGGCTGCCATTAGCACATGTATGCCAGCCGTCATTAGCACTTTTATTATGGTACTTACAGGCTTACAAGTGGCTTATCTTGAAAAAGTACGCAAAAAGTAGCAGTAATTTCAAGGAAAAAGTAGGGAAAAAGTAGGAATTTTATGATGAAAAGTAGGAATCTTATGATAAAAAGTAGGAATAAATTTAACAAACTTTTCATTCAATCTTGTATATACACCAAGTTTAACCCTGCAGAACAGTTCAGAACAAGATGTGTTTGAAGAAATACTAAGCCTCCAGATTGCAGCAGTCATTAAAGCATGGCAAAACATAATATTGTAAAAGTTCTGAATAATTTCTACCATTTCTTTGATTTACAGCCGTATCAGAAGCTATCTTTGACTTTTTGATAAGCATTAGAGTAATCTGACACAAACCAAAGAATTTCTAATCACAACAATTTCAACATTCAATTGATCTTAACCAAAGGGTAACTCATAAGTTTCTCAATGTCAACTCTTTACCAAACAATAAAATTTTAGACCAGTCCAAATTTAAAGCATTTGCAGACGACAAAATAAATGTGACCCAAAATTTAATATTTGTGTTGGATCGGGTAGAAAACATTGTGTTAAAACCAGAAAATGCTGGTTACCAGCATTTTCTTCTTTTCCCACAATGTTTTCAAGAGTCTTCTTTCTCAGGGTCGTTAAAAGTCGGGATTGTGTGGTAAAGGGTTAATAAGCCATGTACAAAATTTAGTTTTAATCTAGTTATGAACAATTTTTTGATGGAAACAAAGACTTCCAGGATTTTTACAAAATCAAAACTCTAAAACTCTAAAGCTATTACAATTTCTACTGAATTTATCTACAATCAAACCCACCAATTGGAAAAATAAAGCTATCTATAAAATTAAGGGAAAATCCTCTGACAGATATCGATTTTGTTCGTTGAAAAAAAAAAAAGAAAATAAATAAATAAATAACTGCCTCAAAAATAATCAAGTACAAAAAGATGAGAATGTATGCTGTGGTACTCAATAGTAATTAATACATGTATTTGAAACTTGGAAAAACAAATTACATGAAAAATAAACAAGGAATTATAAACAGAAGCATTATAATGTGAAATCCAACAAAGGACAAATTCTACTCAGCAAATAAAAGCTTGAGAGTATGTGTTACAGCACCTGGTAACTATCTTTGCGTGATATTTTGATGAAACAAGAGGGCCAGAATGACCTTATACTGCTCCACTGTCTAATAAATTGCTTATGCCATACACATAATTGGCATCAATAGTCATCAAACTGGTAGAAATCTGTATTTGCAATAGCCCCCCAAAAAGTATTGTTTTTTTTAACATGCATCCCAGATGATTTTAATGAATGCAGGCAATTCTTAACCAGTATCATTCCTACCACTTCCTCTATAATGCATTATACCAATCAAGCCATCACATAATTGTCAACCCATAAAGTCCACTTTTTCAGACAATTGACTTAATCATAAGGTAGACTGGTTCTTTAACATACAGAAAATTGACAAGAAGTGAAATGTTTCAGCCCAGGGCAGCCTGCGCGGAGTGCGCAGGCTGACCTGGTCAATACTTTTCGCAGATGCATTAAGCCCCCTTTTCACAGAGCATGGCTCATGTAAATGTTATAAAATATTCAAAGCAAGCAATACTTACTGGAAATGTACCAAAGTTAAAAAGACCTGGTGATGACAGATCTAAACACTGCCCCTCTCGACAACTTGCAACAATGTTAAGTGTGACTGTAGACAACATTGATGCAAAAAACTGAAAAGAAAAGAAATGAAATAAATAGAGGATATTTAGTGGTTTTTTTCGGTTAAAGATTGAAATTTATTTCATCGAGTGAACATCATCAGTATTCATGTGTGGCACACCCATGAGCGAAACTATTACTGTATGATGCTCAAGATATGAAATAAATTTCGATCTTTCACAGAAAAACCCACAAATAATTCTATTTATTTCATGCTTCTAATGCCTTTTTTGTTTGGACTTGCTAAGTAACTGGGAACTTGCAGTATTTCCATACCAGTGAGTTTATCAATCAGTAAATTCACCGGTTGAAACGGTGAAATTATCAAACCTCAATTCACCATTATTTCCCAATATACTACCGAAAAGCATGAAATAAAGAATTTTTAAAGGGTGACATACTCATGAAAAAACAAAATGGCAGAGCAGAATGTCAATAATTGAAATACAATTCACAAGATGACAAAATTTTACACTCATCAATATTGAAACCTTTTACAGACCACAAATTAAATGTGGCTCAAATAACTGTATTGCGTTTCTGAATGATTGGAAAACATTGTGGGAAAAGGAGAAAATGCTAGTTACCAACATTTTCTCCTCTTCCCACAATGTTTTCAAAAGCTTTCTTCCTCGGGTCATTAAATGTCGGGATTGTGTGGTAAAGTTGAATTACCAGTGTAATACATGTACATTGAATATCAAAATCAAGAGAAGCTTCACAAGTCACAAGGATAATTAGAAATTTTTACTAAGATGTCATACAGTGTTTCTGTCAGCCCATAAATTTTGAGGGTCATCTGTGACTCCCTGTTTGGAATTTTGGGGGTCATTAAGAAATTTTACATGTCATGGTCTTTAAACTTTTTTTCTTTTTCAATTGTTGTTCCTCTTTGCCCCTTTGTAGATGTCTCATAATGCTAAAAGTTTTACATGACAGAGTGGTCTTAAAGGTAAAAGTTGAAAACAACGACCTTGTAGAAACTGTCATCTGTCAACCCGATTACTCAAACAAGTCGGTGACCATGACCGAGTGGGGTCTAAAATGTGGACAAAAAGTTTAAAGTATGGATTCCATACAATAATATAGGCAAGATGACAGCGATGTCACACAGAAAAATGTTGAGTTTTAAACTAATACAGTGTAAACCCGAAACAAATCATTCAGTGGTAGATAAACTGATACCTGTTACATCTCACATAACCATTGATACGAAGATCTATAACAGGCTGACAGTTTAAGTGGAAGAAAGTGGATTCTATATGATTCTGCAGTGTGACTTGACGATTTTGTAAGATATATTAATTGAATCAATTTTTTATGCAACTTTATAGTTTTGATTTATGTTTCGTCAAGGAATATGCGATGTATTAATTCCATTGCGTCAGCCTTTCATTTTGCACGTCAAAAACACAAAAACACAGACTTTCTGAAATACTGTGTCACATATTTGTACATTTCAAAAGCATTAGAAGGAGATAACCTACATGTGACGGAGATGATAGGAACTGTCTTTTAACTCTTTATCACACAATCTCGAGTTTTAACGACCCTGTGAAAGAAGCCTTTTGAAAACCTTGTGGGAAAAGGAGAAAATGCTGGTAACCAGCATTTTCTCCTTTTCCCATAATGTTTTCTACCCTTCCCAAAACAAATTTCAATTTTTTAATCATATTTATTTTGTCGTCTGTAATTCTACCCTTCCCAAAACAAATTTCAATTTTTGAGTCATATTTATTTTGTCGTCTGCAAATGCTTTCAATTTGGACCAGTCTAAAATTTTGTCGTTTGGTAAAGAATTAAGGGGTAAAAAACATTTTGGAAAAATGAACAAAATGAACATTTTACCATCATTTTCTTATTGTCAGGCTCAAAAAATAGTACGTTTTGACTTCTGGTTTTCTGATATGAAGATTTGGGCTTTTGCTAATTTCAACAGTGGCAGCCATATTCTTCACAAGACAAAAATTATTTAAACCTTTACCACAGGACAAAAGTTTAGGCTAGTACAATTTGAGAGCATTTGCAGACAACAAAATAACTGTGACTCAAAATTTGAAATCTGTGTCTGAAAGGGTAGAAAACGTGGGAAAAAGAGAAATGTTTTAAACCCAAAATTCATGAGGTAGCAAAAACATGATGTATTTATCTTTATCTTCCTTTTCGCAGAGCACCGTTTGGTATCTATTCGAAGATATTTACTCACTATTCTCCACGTAAGGGCTTGGTTCCAAAAACTTGCTCCCTCTTCAAGGCTAAACAAAACGCCACCTACTGGAGCCCCAAAAGCAGCTGATACCCCTGCAGCAGCCCCTCCAGACACAAAATCACGCTTTTCAGTATCAGATCGAAAATATTCAAACAACTGGAAAAGTATAAAAAAGAATCTCAGACATTACAGCATTATTCTTCATCATCAATTATAACTGTCTAAACCAACAGCAAATTTTTACCAGCAATTACATATTGTTACAGTAGATCACTCCTTCCTTAGGGCATAGCTTCTTCCTGTATAAAATCAATACCTGACAACTGCGTTAGGGAGAGTTCACTTGAGCTAAGGGGTTAGTGTATTGGTCTATTAAACCTCAATAAATGAGGATATTTGCTGCACGGGTTCGAATCCCAGCTGGAGCAGTTTGTATTTGAGCTATGCATTTGTTACGAACTTTCATGTTCGTAAGAATAAGACAAGTACTCACTCTATACATATTATGATACAGATTTGCCAAAATGCTGTATCTGCTACAAATATCATTAGAAAACACTGTGAAACATAGTATCCCTTCTCAAATACATTTTAGCCATGCTCTGTGAAAAGCGAGCTTAATGCATCTCCAGGATGCATGATACCAAGCAAGTCGTCACAGGATTATGGACCACTAAAATCCATTTTGTTTAATAACCGACTGAATTTTGAGGCAAACTGGTTCTTTGACATACAGAAAATTGACCAATAGCAAAAAAGTTTCAGCCCAGGTCAGCCTGCGCAGTAAGACTGCGCAGGCTGACCTGGGTTGATACTTTTTTGCAGATGCATTAAGCCCCCTTTTCACAGAGCATGGCTCATTTACTCTTTTTATACATGTTTTTCATTGCCTAAATACAATGTATCCTTTTTTTGTCAAGAGATATCTAAACTTGGACATTAAATAACCATGTTTGAGAAATAGATGTTGCAAATGAAATAACACACAATGCAATCCATTTACAAAATAGTCCCAACTTTTAATGACCCTGGGCAAGAAGGGTTTTAAGAAAGATTATGTGAAAAGGAGAAAATGCTGGTAATCAGCATTTTCTCCTTTTCCCACAATGTTTTCTGCCCTTTCAAAGACAATTCCTATCCTCTGAACCTCATTTAACTCTTTACCAAGCGACAAAATTCTGGACTAGACCATATTGTAAGCAATTGCAGACGACAAATTGAGTGTAACTCAAATGTCGATTTCTGTCCATGATACGGTAGAAAACATTGTGGGAAAAGGAGAAAATGCTAGTTAACAGCATTTTCTCCTTTTCCTACAATGTTTTCAAAAGCTCTTTTCTTCAGGGTCTTTAAAACTCGGCATTGTGTGGTACAGGGTTAAATTGTTGTCTGCATATGGGTTCAGTTTGAAGAGGTCTAAAATATGGTTTTGTGGCAGAGAAATAATAACATAACTAAGTACATGATTAATAAGATAAGAAAATTTGGACCTGTCCATACTGAAAGCAATTGCAGATGACAAATTTGATAAGGCTCGAATGATGGAATTTCCTTTTGACTGGGAATAAAACATTGTGGCTAAAGGAGTAGACGCAGTTGACAGCATTTTCTCCTTTGTCCACATTGCTTTTAATAGCCTGTTTCTTTTTTGTATGAAGACGATAGATATATGTGAGCCCTGCTGCATGGCAATTTTGGACTGGTCCAAATTGAAAGAGTTTGCAGACGACAATTTAAAATTTGATGAAAATGGCAGAAAGGTCTCAAAAAGGGTAGAAACCACTGTGGGAAAAGGAGAAATTGCTCGTTACGAGCAATTTCTCCTTTTCCCACAGTGTTTTCAAAAGACTTGTACTGCAGACACTTGAAAACCAGGGCTTGTTTGGGAAAGGGTTAAAACACATAAGAAAAATTATAAAGATCAAACCTTCAGATCAAATTTAAATGTGGATGATCTCCCTTGAGATATCCCAGCAGCCACCACAGCACCCGAGTGAATCATTGGTCCTTCCTATCCAATAAAACATTATAGTCCAAATATCAACCCTTAAGCTGCTAAGCATGACTTAATGACGTTTAGCGGACAGTGTAGATCAAGATCAGACTGCACAAATGTGCAGTCTGATCTTTGATCTACACTGTCCGATGCAGTGTTTTTGTTTCAGGTGAAATCAACTTTGAAGTCAAGTCATAATATTTGGTTTTTTACTATTGCGTGAAAATTTTCATTTCATTTATTTAGCAGTTTAAGGGTTAATACTTTACCAGATTGCAAAACTTTAGACATGCCCAAATTGAAAGTGTTTGCAGACGACAAATTAAATGTGACTAAACTGTTGTAATTTTTTGCCTTTAATCCTTTACCAAATGACAAAATCATGCTCTTGTCCAAATCGAAAGCATCTGCAGATGACAACGTAAATGTGACTCAAAAACTAAGATTTGCATTTTGAAGGAAAAATGACAATGTGTGAAAGGAGAAAATGTTGGTAACCAGTGTTTTCTCTTTTTCTCACAATGTTTTCAAAAACCTTCTTCCTCAAGGTCATTAAAACTTGGGATTACGTGGTTAACACTTAAAAGTAAGAAATGAATGTTGGAAAAGGAGAAAATGCTGGTTACACGCATTTTCTCTTTTTTCCCACATTTTCAAAAGCCTCAGGCTTGTTAACACACAAAATGATAACAGTATAAAAACTCTTGCTGAACCACAAAAAAAAGGCAAACATTATGGCTGATAAACAGCTAAACCTGTACTAGGAGACCATCCATGGGCAGGAACAATGATTGGAGTTTGAGGCCGTTTTCAACACTATTTCAGTTATACTGCGGCAGCCAGTGCACCTATCCATGCTTTCCTGGATTTTCTATTACCTGTAATCCGCACAATATTCTTTGCAAGTCACTGGCTGCTTTCCCACATAACCAATGTCGAAACAATGGTCAGCGGTGAGAGAGGAATGAATCCTGTTGCACTGACTATCATCAATCCTTGGAAAGAAATTGGCCGAGCTGGAGCTCGAACCAACTACCTCCTGTTCTTAAGTCCTGCACGCTACCGACTGAGGGGCGGGAACAAAAGTAGTCTCTGAGAGAAGGTGGTCTTTCACGGCAAGTTCAATAAAGTTAGTCTTAGAGATGCAGAACAAAAACTGTACTTTCTTAACCACCATAGCACTGAACCTCAATTTAAATACTTAAACGGACAGCGCAAATCAAGATCAGACTACTAAGAATGTTCAGTCTGATCATAGATCTAGACTGTCTGCTTTTTTGCCAGATATTCTGAAACAGCTTACTAACAAGAGCACCGCATGAGGGTGCCAACACATGGTTGCAAGTGCTTGATTTTCAGTGAAAATTGTTTTAGTAAAAAAAGGGACATAACTGTGTAAAAAATACTTGGATGGTTATCTGCCCCTGTTGTATGAGTTCCCCTTTTGATAGTTAACAACTTGTCTAAGTTTGAAGTACATATCTGCAGTAATAACAGAGATATTACAAAATGTCAGAGTTTTTGCACTACGAAGATGCAGACAACGCCAAGGCTATGACAATAACTTGTCATTTTCTTCGAAAACAGCCGAGCTGAAAACAATGCTAGGAAATTGCAATATCCTCATCTTAAGAACTGTTATTGAAATGTGCATTTCACTTACCTAGCGCTACAAAGGTAAAAAAGGTTGTTGTTTAACTCATTACCAAACAACAAAATTCTAGACTAGTCAAAATTCAAGCATTTGCAGATGACAAAATAAATGTGACACAAAAATTGAAATTTGTTTTGCAAAGCGTAGAAAACATTGTGGGAAAAGGAGAAAATGCTGGTTACCAGCATTTTCTCTTTTTCCTACAATGTTTTCAAAAGACTTTTTCCAGAGGGTCTTTAAAAGTTGGGATTGTGTGATAAAGGGCTAATTCTTTACGAAACAATCAAGAGTTTTAACATTAAAAACTCTGAAAACATTGTGGGAAAAAAAAGAAAGTGTTCATAACCGGCTTTTAATCCTCTTCCCACAATGTTTTTTACCCTTTCAAAACCATATTTCGTCATTTGGACCACATTCAATTTGTTGTCTGTAAATGTTTTCAATTTGGACAAGCCTAGAATTTTGTTGTCTTTTGTCTCTTCTGACTTAACTCTTTACCAGACAACAAAATTTTAGACTGATCTGAATTGAAGCATTTGCATATAACAAATTAAATGTGACTCAAATGATTTGATTTTTCTTTGACAGAAAAGAAAACACTGATGGGAAAAGGAGAGAATGCTGGTTGCTATCATTTTCTCTTTTTCCCACATTTTTTCAAAAGCTTTCTTCTTCAGGGTCATTAAAATTTTGGATTGTGTAGTAAAGGTTTAGTAAATATAGGTGGGCTTTACGCCAAGTCTGACTGTAGGTCAAAGCACTATATCTGAACACTGATACACTGATACTGACCTTCCCTACTGCGAGACCTCCCGCAACAGCCGCAACCACTCCGATCACTTTCACGATCAGCGTTTTTACTCGCACAACTTCTGGGACTTTAACGCCATTCAGGAAACATTTAATCTGCGGAATGCCACTACCTGCTGCCACTGGCTGTAATTAAAAACAGTCAACTTTAATACCTTAACAAACAATTCCATTTCTTAATGACCTACAGAAAGAAGGCTTCTGAGAACATTGTGGGCAAAAGAGAAAATTTTGGTAACCAGCCTTTTCTCCTTTTGGCTTCATGTTTTCTACTGGGGCCTGACCCAAATAGTCAAATATTCCAGAAACAGTCAAATATTCTAATATGAAATTCATGTTCAAGTGAAATTTTTCCCGACGTGTATGTTCGATTTGATACTGTTAGATCAACATCTTGCTATAAAAATACCAGTAACCAGACATTCATATTTCAGACACTGAAACAAAGTTCTTAAAATGAATATTTGAATTTATTTCATGTCTTTCGGTAGATTATCCAGAAATAATGGTGGATTGTGGCTTAATATTTCATGGCTACGACTAGTGAAAATATTGATTTTATATTTTCTAACTCTTCAATTGAAGGCGGAAACAGTAGTTCCCGCACACTAGTTACCTAGGTAATCAGCGTGTGCCATTCAAATGGAGGGAAATATGACATAATTTACGGTATATGTCTCCGGCTTTACGTCATACTGCAATGCCTTGTTACGTAAGGTGGGTACGCCATGGAGAATTGCCAAAAACAACTGTACTGGATTTTGATGAAAGTCCCAACAAAATTGGGGTTAGAAGCATGAAATAAATAGAGTATTTGTTTTTTTCAGTGAAAGATCGAAATTTATTTATAATCTCGTAAACATCATTGTTTTCACTCGTGGCTGCACCACTCGTGAAAATATTACCAA
The DNA here is from genome assembly GCA_945859785.2 of Tridacna gigas. Taxonomy (NCBI): domain Eukaryota; kingdom Metazoa; phylum Mollusca; class Bivalvia; order Cardiida; family Cardiidae; genus Tridacna; species Tridacna gigas. Next base: position 9,399,361 of record OX244030.2, on the reverse strand, counting down.
TGATGTTCACTCAATAAAATAAATTTCAATCCCCCCCCCCCCAAAATATCCTCTATATAATTATAGGAATATCAAAAACGAATAGTTGAATACCCGTTTTTGTATCTGTTCCCATCCCTATTTTCTCCAATTAAGAGACAAATCTAATCATTTTACCCACATTACTGTTGTTGCCTGCAAATGCTTTTCATTTGAGTAAGCCATCACTCTATCTTGAGGCTATGGACACCACTGTAATCTTTCACAAAAGTTTGAGAAATTATGCCCAGATGTTGCCATTTTAATGTTTTTATTTTAACCAGAAAAATCCCATCTTATCAGACAGAGTAGATCTAAGATCAGACTGGATATTCTGAGCAATCTGATCTTAAATCTATACTGTCCCCAAAAAGCCCATCAACCATTTACCAAAAAATCCTGGGTTGAAAAAAACATTATGGAAAACATAATGGGAAAAGGAGACAATACTGGTAACCAGCATTTTCTCCTTTTTCCACAATGTTTTCTACGTTTTCTGATACAGATTCAATTTTTTTTCACATTTATTTTGTCGTCTGCAAAACCTTTCAATTTGGACAAGTCTAAAATTTCATTTTGTGGAAAACATTTAAGTCTATACTGTCCCCAAAAGCTAATTAACCCTTTACCACACACTCCCGAGTTTTAATGACCCAGAGTAAGAAGCCTTAAAAAAGCATTGTGGGAAAAGGAGAAAATGCTGGAAACCAGTATTTTCTTTTTCCACAATGTTTTCTACCTTAACAAAGACAAATTTCATCATTCAAGTTAAATTTAAATTGTCGTCTGCAAAAGCTTTCTGTTTGGACCAGTCTAAGATTTTTAAGTGTGGTAAAGAGTTAAGTCACACTCAGCAGCCTAAGTATTTACGTTTATTTGGTGACTACCTATACTTACAGCAAATAAAACCGTTGGTATAGAGCCCACCATGACCAGAAGTCCATTAAATCCAACCCAGGCTAACAATGGCTTAGCCAAACAGTAGTTCCCTGTACATTTGTCCACTTCTAAGAATATGTTAAGGATGATTCAACCTTCCATATATCCAACCTTCCTACATCATTTTGGCCAATTTCTTTCCGAGGATTGATGATAGTCAGTGCGACAGGATTCATTCCTCTCTCACTGCTGACCATTGTTTCAACGATGATTATGTGGGAAAGCAGCAAGTGGCTTGGACAGAATATTGTGCCTAGTACTGGTAAAAGAAATTCCAGGAAAGCATGGATAGGTGCACTGGCCGCTGCGATATGACTGAAATAATGTTGAAAACGGCATTAAACACCATACAATCAATCAATCCCTACATCATTTAAATTACATTGTATTTTCATTCTTCTTCAAATCTTAACCATAAAGTTTCGAGATTTAACAACCCTGAGGAAGTGAGCCCTTAAAAACATTATTGGAAAAGGAAAGGGTTATTAACCCTTACCACAAATAACCCTTACCACACAATCCCAAGTTTTAACAACCCTGCAGAAGAAGGGTTTTGAAAACATTGTGTGAAAAGGAGAAAATGCTGGTAACCAGCATTTTCTCCTTTTCACACCATGTTTTCTACCCTATCAAAGGCAGAAATCATCATTTGAACATCATTTAATTTGTCGTCTGCAAAAGCTTTCAATTTGGTCTGGGCCAAAATTTTGTTGTTTCCTAAAGAGTTAAACGTTTACCGCACAATGCCACCTTTTCATGACCTTGGAAAAGAAGCCTCTGGAAAACATTGTGGGAAAAGGAGAAAATGCAGGTAACCACCATTTTCTCCTTTTCCCACGATGTTTTCTACCCTATCAAGAGAAAATTGCAGCATTTGAGCCACATTGAAGTTGCCGTCTGTAAATGCTTGCAATTTAGACTGGGCTAAAATTTTGTTGTTTGGTAAAGAGTTAACCGTTTACCACATATTCCCGACTTTTAACGACCCTGAGGAAAAAGCCTTTTGAAAACATTGTTGGAAAAGGAGAAAATGCTGGTCACCAGCATTTTCTCCTTTTCACACAATGTTTTCAACTCTTCCCTAAACATTTTTTTCAATTTTTGAGAAACATTTATTTTGTCGTCTGCTAAAACATTCAATTTGGACTGGTCTAAAATTTTGTCATCTGGTAAAGAGTTAACAGGAAGGTAGAAACTCGAGATATTGATTGGTTTGATTGTATACATAATTTGTAGCATGCTATGGTTTATCAAGAGCAACACTTCTGCACAGTAGCAGACAAGTTGCTACCTGTTTAGAGCTTGCATCTTAAGTTTCCTTTATTAACTCCTTACCAAACGACAAAATTTTAGACTGGTCCAAATTGAAAGCATTTGCAGACGACAAAACAAAGGTGAATGAATAATTGAAATTTGTTTTGGGAAGGGTAGAAAACATTGTGGGAAAAGGAGAAAATGCTGGTAACCAGCATTTTCTCCTTTTCCCACAATGTTTTCAAGAGGCTTCTTTTTTAGGGTCGTTAGAAGTCGGGATTTTGTGGTAAAGGGTTAAGCAGTGTTGACATTTATACCATTTGCTCTTAAGTTTTCTATATTCAGTAAACTTAACATTTAATTAATCCTTTACCACACAATTCTGAGATTTAACTATCCCAGATTAAAGGACTTTTGAAAACATGGTGGGAAAAGGAATAACGCTGGTAACCAGTAGTTTTTTCCTTTTCCAACAATGTTTTCTAACCTTTCAAAGATAAATTTCATAATTCGGGCAACATTTAAGTTGTTGTCTGCAATTGCTTTTAAACCAGTTTAAAATTTTGTCATCTGGTAAAGGGTTAAGACAAAAGGAAGGCACAATCATAGTCTGCAGGTCATAATATCATTATGCCAAGTTTAATAAACATAACTAATAGTGTTTTAGTATGGCATTTAACACAGTTTTTAACATTATTTCTGTTATTGTCACTCTAATGTTTAACTCTTCCATACAACAGAATTTTAGACTGGTCCAAATCGAAAGCATCTATGGACGACAAATGCAATGTGATTCAAATAATGGGAATAGTCTTTAAAAAGACAGGAAACATAGTGGGAACAAGAGAAAATGCTGGTTACCAGCATTTTCTCCTTTTCCCACAATGTTTCCAAAAGGCTTCTATTTCGGATCATTGGAACTCAAGATTGTTTTGTGAAGCACTAACACAATTTTCAACCTAATTTCAGTTACACCTTAGGCTAATGGTTATTGTCACTGTAATGGTTAAAACCATATGAGCCATGCTCTGGCAAAAGGGGGCTTAATGCATCTCCGTGTTGCATAATACCAATCAAGTCATCACAGAATTATGGATCAATAATAGCCACTTTTCTTTAAAACAGACTTACTCATGGAGTAGACTGGTCCTTGGACATACAGAAAATTGACCAATAGGGAAAAGTTTCCGCTCAGGTTAGCCTGCGCAGATTGCACAGGCTGACCTGGGTCGATACTTTTCGCATATGCATTAAGCCCCTTTTTCACAGAGCATGGCTCATATATGTTTTCTATTGAACATTTCTTCCCTATGTCACTCGTTCAGTGCAAGTCAAAAGACTCTGCACTGGGCTGAGCTAAAATCTTGAAATCTGAAAAGGATACCGTGTTTAACGTATGAGTATTTGAGATTTGAGGCATGTTCCACACAGAAGTCAATAAACGATGCAATCAACCCTGTAAACACACCAATCATCCCCATAACAAACCATCTGGCCACTTCCCTTTTAATGGCTAACTGAAAAAAAAATGGAACCTGATAAAGTATACTGAACTCTTTACCAAATGACAAAATTTGGACTAGACCATATTGAAAGCATTTGCAGACAACAAAATGAATGTAGCTCAAGTGATGATTTCTGTCTTTGATAAGGAAGAAAACATTGTAGGAAAAGCATTTTCTCTTTTTCCTACAATGTTTTCAACAGGCTTCTTCATCAGGGTCGTTACAAGTCGGGATTGTGTGGTAAAGGGTTAATACTAGTAGTACACACACACTCTCTCTCTCCTTCATTAAATTTTATGAAAAATGCTTTCTGATGATTTTCTCACTGAAAATCCAACATAAGAGATTATAGATAAACATTTTATAACTTTGCCAAAGAAATAATGACACCAAGTTTGGACTTGTTCAAACCCAAAGCATTTGCAGGCGAAAAACTGACTTTTGATCAACAGCATATTGTGGGAAAAGGGAAAAAAATGCTGGTTCCTATCAATTTCTGCTTTTCCATGGATTTTCTCAAAGACCTTCTTCAGGGTTGTTAAAACAAGGGAGTGATTGGTAGAGGGTTAAATGATTGACAAAGTATCTCTATTTTGCATAATATACTCACTCACTCTATAACAGATAACCAAAATCTACACTTGTCAACATTGAAGGCATTTGTAGATGACAAATTATATGTAGCTTACCTCTTTACCACACAATCCCGACTTTAACGATCCTTTGAAAGAAGCCTTTTGAAAACCTTGTGGAAGGAGGAGAAAATGACAGTAACCAGCATTTTCTCCTTTTCCCACAATGTTTTCTACCCTTCCCCAAGCAAATTTCAATTTTTCAATCATATTTATTTTGTAATCTGCAAATGCTTTCAGTTTGACCAGTCTAAAGTTTTGTCGTTTAGTAAAGAGTTCAATGATTGGGGTTTGTCTTTGAAAGGGAAACAATAGTATGGGAACGGGGGAAAGTGCTGGTTGCCAGCCTTTTGTCCTTTTTAAACAATATTTTTAAAAGCCTACATCCTAAGTATTCTGGAAATTTAAAATATGGAATTATTTTACAAAATAATTCTATGCTGTCCTACTCACTGTTGTTGACATATTCTTCTCCTCTCTTTGATATATCACATTTTCCAGGACATCATAATCTAAACTCTGAAAAAAAAAAAAAAAACGGGCAGAGTCCGATCACCTACTGAGCCATCAAGCCTGTATAAAAGATAATGGTCAAAATTACCTCAAAGCCCTTCAGCACAAATAATAATGGGTTAAGTTGTCGCCTAATCATCCAGCCTTTTTTGTAATGAGTAAAGCTACCTCCGAGCCATCCAGCAAGAATAATAATAGATTGATTAATCACTAAGCCATCCAGCTAGTATGTTATTGGAACGATTTACCACTGAGTCAACCAGCAAGTTTAACAATGGAATGGTTAACTATGGAGTCAACCAGCCAGTATAACAATGGACTGGTTAACCACTGAGCCACCAAGCAAGTTTAACCCTTTACCAGACAACAAAATTTTAGCCTTGTCCAAACTGAAAGCATTTGCAGACGACGATTTCAATGTGGCTCAAATGGTGCAACTTTTCTCTGATAGGGTAGAAAACATTGTAGGAAAAGGAGAAAATGCTGATTACCAGCATTTTCTCCTTTTCCCACAATGTTTTCAAAAGGCTTATTTCCCAGGGGCGTCACAAGGCGGCATAGTGCGGTAAAGGGTTAACAGTGGGTTGGCTGGTTAACCACTGAGTCAACCAGCAAATTAAACAATGGACTGGTTAAATACATTCACGCAGCTTTCAAAGAACATAGTTAAACTTAAGTTGCTGAATAAATAGATTTGGTACTCAGAGGGACTTCATAAATTGGATGATGTGGACCAATGACCAGATTACATGTTCTGTAAGGTCTGATCTTGATCCACACCATCTGCATAAGCTCATCTAGGGGCAACTTTCAACATAAAGGTTTGATAATATCTCATTTTCGTTCTTTTAAAATTCCTTTTGTTAGAAATAATTTGATTTGACAAAATATGCTATATTAATTTTAAACAGTTAACACATTGAACTGCCAAATATATAAAATGCATAAGAAAAAGCAATAAAATTCCTTGCACTGTGGAGTCATCAATGTATCGTACAGTGTAGATCTAGGATCAGACTGCATTTCTGTGAGGTTTGATCTTGACCTACACTGTCCTCATAAACTCACTTAGTTACAATTATCATTTTAGAGGTTTATTATTGACTTACTTTTAACTTGGTTTCATTCGCAACTATCAAATTTGTCAAAATTTATACTAAATGTTGGTAAATTTTTATCTAACCACAAAAGAGCCTAAGAATAAAATGAAAACTTTAGGAAAAGAGTAAAATTTAAGGTACTGCAATTTCAATTGTTTGACATGCAAAGTTACACTATACATTGTTGATTGGTGATCAGATTACACATTGTGTGTGGCCTGATCCCAATTCACAAGGTCTGTACTGTCACATTTAGGCACGCTTAGCAGCTTTGTGATTTATCACTGCCTTAACTTGCAATTTCGTTTTTCAACATAATTCCTACTGTTTCTTACATTCCTTCATAAAGCATGACCGACCTGCTACATGCACTGCCTCATTCTTTATTGTTTTTCAATTGCTCCTTTTTCTGTCTCTGTTCACACCTTGTGCTTATTTATATTATTAATTGTATTGGCTACAAATATGTTTTGTATTTTATGCCAAATAAAGATTATGTTATGTTAACCACTGAGTCAACCAGCAAATTTAACAATGGACTGGTTGGTTAACTCTTTACCAGACGACAAAGTTTTAGACTTGTCCAAACTGAAAGCATCAGCAGACGATAAATCAAATGTAGCTCAAATGGTGGGATGTGTCTTTGAGAGGAAAGAAAAATCATGTGGGAAAAGGAGAAAATGCTGGTTACCAGCATTTTCTTCTTTTCCCATAATTTTTTCAAAAGCCTTCTTGCTCAGGGCTGTTAAAACTCTGGATTGTGTGGTAAAGAGTTAACCACTGAGTCAACCAGCAAGTTTAACAATGAACTGGTGATCCACTGAGTCAACCAGTTAGTATGAAGATGGACTACTTAACGACTGAGCCACCAGACCAGTATATTAATGGACTGGCTTTTAATCACTGAGTAAACCAGCCAGTGTAACAAAGGATTGGCTAACCAGTGTGTATACAAATGAGCCACTAGCCTGTCCGAAAATGAATTGCTCTTCCACAGAGCCACCTAGCCAGTGTAACTAGTGATTGGTTAAGCACTGAACCACCCAGCCAGTATAAAAGTAGATTGATTTACCACTGAGTCAACCATCCAGTATAAAATGGATCGTTCAACCACTGAGTCAACCGGCCAGGGTTATAATGGTTGGTTAACAAACGAGTCAACCGGCCAGGGTTACAATGGTTGGTTAACCACTGATCCACCAAGTTAGTACAACAATATATTGATTAACCACTGAGTCAACATGCCAATATAATAATGGACTGATCAACCACTGAGTCAACCAGCCAGTATAAAAAGGATTGTTTACCCAAACCAATGATTCAACCAGCCAGTGTTATAATGGGCTGGTTAACCAGTGAGCCACCAAATTAGTTTAATAATATATGAGCCATGCTCTGTGAAAAGGGGGCTTAATGCATCTGCGAGAAGTATTGATCCAAGTCAGCCTACGCAGTCCATGCAGGCTGACCTGGGCTGAAACTTTTCAATATTGGTCAATTTTCTGTATGTCCAAGGACCAGTCTACCTCATAACTATATGGTTGTTAAAAAAAGCAGCAATTATTTATCCACATTTATGTGATGGCTTGCTTGGTATTATGCTTTACGGAGATGCATTAAGCCCCTTTTGCCAGAGCATGGTACATATTGATTTACCACTGAGTCAACCAGCAAGTATAATAATAAATTGATCAGCCACTGAGTCAACCAGCAAGCACAATTTTTAATTTATAAATGACTGAACCACCCAGCCAGTGAAATAATGGGTAAATGAAAACTCAATGAGGGTATTACAGGACTAAAATGGTAACAATTGCTCACTTCATATGTCCCTGATAAGACCAGATCTGTCATCTCAACATTGATCTTTGGCTCATTGGTGGATGAAGCTTTTTGTGTTGAAACGGATATCGATGTAGAAAATTCATCATCACTGTCTATGTTGACCTGAACAAGAATTCTTCAGTGTAATTATTGGAAACTTAAATCTTTTACGAAACAATCCCAGGTTTTAACCCTTTACGAGACAACAAAATTTTAGCCTCATCCAAATTGAAAGCATTTGCAGACAACAATTTCAATGTGGCTCAAATGGTGCAATTTTTCTTTGACAGAGTAGAAAGCATTGTGGGAAAAGGAGAAAATGCTGGTTACCAGCATTTTCTCCTTTTCCCACAATGTTTTCAAAAGGCTTCTTTCCCAGGGGCATCAAAAGGCGGCATTGTGCGGTAAAGGGTTAAAGAGGAAGACATCTTAAGGAAGATGTCTTTTGAAAACATGGTGGAAAAAGGAGAAAATGCTGGTCACCAGCATTTTCTCCTTTCCCCACCCCATCAAACACATTTTCCATTATTTGAGCTACATTTCTTTCAGAATTTCCTTTTATGTGCATGTCCCCCCTCCTTTCCCCTCATGTTTTATTTGATCCAATGCTCTGTGAAAAGGGAGCTCAATGCATGGGCAAAAAGTTTTAACCCAGGTCAGTCTGTACGGTCTGCACAGGCTGACCTGGGCCAAAAATTTTCACTGTTAGTCAATTCTCTGTATGTCCAAGGTCCAGTCAACCTCATGATTCAGTTAGTTGATGGACAAAGGGAATTTTAGGGATCCCTAATTATGTGATGTCTTGCTTGGAACCATGTATTATGTAGATGAATTAAGTCCCCTTTTCACAGAGCATGGCTCATTTATATCATAAAAGAGGTATTCTTCAAATACATATATAGCAATGCATTTAACTCTTTACCACACATCAAAATTTTAGACTGGTCAAAATTGAAAGCTTTTGCAGACAGTAATTTAAATTTGACTTGAATGCTGAAATTTATCTTTGATAAGTTGAAAAGATTATGGGGAAAGGTGAAAATGTTGGTTACCAGCATTTTCTACTTTTTCCACAATGTTTTCAAAAGGCTTCTTACTCAGCGTCATTAAAACTCGGGATTGTATGGTAAAGGGTTAACTCTTTACCACAACAAAAAAAAAAACAACATAAAAAGTAGACTAGTCTTCACTGAAAGCACCTAAAAACAACAATTCAAACATGGGTCATATGATGGAATTTGTCTGTGATAAAGTTGAAAGTGTGGGAAAAGGAGAAAATGCTATCAACAAGCATTTTCTCCTTTTTCCACAATATATTCAAAAGGCTTCTTCCTTAGGGTCTGGAAAGGAGTTCTGGAATATCTCCAAAAATTGATAAATGAAGATAATCTTTCTAATGTCACTTGATCAAAGTTCAGATAATCATTAATCCATTACCAACCACATAATCCTGACTTTTAACATCCCTAACAAACTTTTTTATAACACTGTGGGAAAAGGAGAAAATGCTGGAAACCAGCATTTTCTCCTTTTCTCAAAATGTTTTCTACCCTTTTCCAAACAAATTTCAACTTTTGAGTCGTAATTATTCTGATTTCTGCAAATACTTCCAGTTTGGACTAGTCATTTGGTAAAGAGTTAACTCTTTACCAAACGACAAAATTTTAGACTAGTCCAAACTGAAAGCATTTGCAGATGACAAAATAAATGTGACTCAAAAACTAAAATTTATTTTGGGAAGGGTAGAAAACATTGTGGGAAAAGGAGAAAATGTTGGTTACCAGCATTTTCTCCTTTTCCCATATTGTTTTCAAAAGGCCTCTTTCTTGGGGTTGTTAAAAGTCAGGATTGTGTGGTAAAGAGTTAAATGAAAACAGACAACAAGTTAAATGTGACTTGAAAATTGAAATCCGTCATAGGACAGGTAGAAAACATTGTCAGAAAAGGAGAAAATGCTGGTTATCAGCATTTTCTCCTTTTCCCACAATGTTTTCATAAGGCATCTTCATCAGGGTCGTTAAGTCGGAATTGTGTGGTAAAGGTTTAAACAGTATAAACAGTGTGACTAAAATATAGGTAAATGTACAACTTCAATTACTTCTTATGCATGAAAAAAATAAAGTGGGCTGTTCTGTTAATGGGTTTAACCCTTTACCACATGCTTTAACAACCCTGAGGAGAAAGGCTTTTGAAAACACTGAGAGAAAGGAAAAATGCAGGTAACTAGCATTTTCTCCTTTTCCCAGTGTTTTCTACTCTTTCCAATACAAATCCCAGGCCTAAAAAAAAATATCTGTGTTTAGGGTTTCCTGATCCTACCTAGAAAATGCTGCCGATCCTAAACTTTTTATACTATGATTGAAAAAAAAAAAATTTTGGGGGGGGGGGGGGGGAGGGGGGGGTGATTTCAGTACAAAGTCCATGTAATAAGTTTCTGGAAAAAAAAAAGAAATCCCTACCTACCCTACCTACAGCATCTGGGACCGAAACCCTAAACACAGATTTTTTTTGTTAGGCCCCCATTATTTTTGCCACCTATTTCTTGTCTGCAAATGCTCCTTTGGAAGTGGACCGTTTTGACAACCCCCTTCTTGCCCCCCCCCCCCCCCCCCCCCCCCCCTTTTCCCATACGGTCAGCATTAGCAAAGCTTGGGTTGACTCGTCCCTTGGTACTTTCACTGCATTCGTTGGAAACACCTGTAAATGTATAGCAAGGCCAACAGTTTTACATAGTAAGGCAGTCCCTAAGGTGTACTTACACGATTAGCGGATTGGAATCGCTCCGATAACGCGTCGTCAAGCAAGTGAGAACTCTCACTTTCAATACTCGCCATCTTGACATCATGTGATGCTGAACAATATCCCAGTATCTCCTTACCCTGAATGTGAAGTGTAATATTGTTCCAAGAGTCCAACTTTGAATAAAACAGGGAAAAAAGTAAATAACTTTGTGTCTTTTGGGGTAGGATTTTTCTTGAGTTTTTGCCATTTATGGAAATAGAAAATTCTACAGAGTGTTAAGTGCAATTGTGATGTTCAAAAGGGACAGAAGAGATGTTGCGGGGAAGGCTTCTTCTTTTTGTTCGATTAAGAAGTCAGTTCCTGAATTCCGTAGCAAAATAAGCACAACCAAATGTGGTACTTAGATTCACTGCAAAATAAATTAGATTAAATCAATATGACCAAATTTACTGTCTAAGAGCTTTTATTGAAAATGTAAAAGACACATTTAAAGATAACAGCTAATCCTGGAGGCAGGTAATTATATTTTTTATTTGGTATTCACAGCAGTGGAAAATGTTGCAGTTGATTCCGTTATCCCGATGTGTGAGTGGACTTAATTTCGAACTGGTTGTATTTGCGGACATTTAAGTGTCTTAGATTCCACTGCATTCCTTTGCCGAAATAGTCAAAAATAATGAACAACTGAATGAATTTAGGAACCAAGTAGAACATTTTAGGAGATTTAGTACATTTTTCCTTCTCCCGTAATAGCCAAGTTGTACCACAGGTGAACGGCGACAATGTAAATCCTATATTACACACTAATATACTGAAAGGTAAACAGCTCGTAATGTATTTTCCATACCCCAATCACGAATTCCATGCTGTTTACAAGTTATTTTACTACCAATATTAACATCCATAGTACCAATGGATAGCGGAAACATTATTCTACATGAAAATCATGTCACAATTTGAGCCATTACAAGTTGCTAAGAAACATCTATCTCATAACTGTCAAACAACCCAACTCAGAAGAGATCTGATTGCACTGAATCGCGAAAATTTTCAAGAGATAAAACCCATTTTCAAAGCAAAAGCAGTTGAATTTTTGACGTATCATTTCGGGTCCAGCAATAATAAGGCATATAAACCTGAAACATTAAACTATTTGATGTGAATAGGCTGTACAATCCTTATTTCCATCGATAGATCTGTCCAGCGCTCAGCTGCCTGGCATTTTGACATACTGCGCATGCTCGGTTTGTTTCAAAACGTGTTTTCTCATTCGTTATCGATGAAGGTGTGTCTGGACCCGGCCAATGAGAAAACGCGATACAAAAGCATGCTTAGTAGGCCATAAAGGATAACAGTTTGCATGGCTGGACATTTTCAGATAAAAAAAGCTTCGTACAACACAAAAACATATTGAAGATCTATTTTCAGTGCAGATATACTTTAAAATTTGTAGGCTTCAAATGCACCTTGCTCAAGAACGGACATTTTTCGCGTTGAAAATGGGTTTTATCTCTCGAAAATTTTCGCGATTCAATGCAATCAAATCTCTTCCGAGTTAGGTTGTTTGACAGTTTCGAGCTAGATTTTTCTTAGCAGCTTGAAATGGCTCAAATTGTGACATGATTTTCTTGTAGAATAATGTTTCCGCTATCCATTGGTACTATGGATGTTAATATTGGTAGTGAAATGACTTGTAAACAGCATGGAATTCGTGACTGGGATATTGAAAATATATCACAAGTTGTTTACCTTTCAGTGTATTAGTGTGTAATACTGTCGCTCGCCGTTCACCTGTGAGTTGTACAACCAAAATTTGACCATTTCATCACATAAAACAGCATTTTCTCCTTTTCACACAATGTTTTCTACTTTCTCAGAGAACTTAAATAATTTGTACCAACTTAAAATTTATCGTCTGCAGATGTTTTGAATTTGGAAGAGTCAAGAACTTGCTGTGTGGAAAGGGTTAAAGGAAACGAGACCACCTTGATAACGGGTCTCACTAAAATACGCCACAGCAGAAATATACGCCACAGGTACGCCAAAGAAGAAATCAATATGCCACAGCACATATATCGCTATGGATGCATGATTTTTATGTTTGATCTCTTTATTTATGATATTATCTTTTATAGTTTTAAGACATGCTTAGAAATTTTATATATTTTTGTAGTAATTCGTTCGGATAAACAGGTGTTGAAATTGGTAGCCATTATCAAGCGTTGATCTATTTATAAGTACTTGAAGGGAGATAACTCTATTGACAAGGAGTTGGTCTAAGCTCCTGGTTGACTGTCAGACGACAAATTTGTCTTAATTTTGCGCAATGCCGAAATGTAAGATTTGTCTCAAATTAATTGTGGACTAGGATGAGCATGGGAAAAGAAAACGTGCAGGATTTTGAATAGATCATGATAAAGAACCTTTATATTATAATCAAAAGGACACACACTGTCTGATCATTTAACCATTTACCACTGATTTAATCTCTTTACCAAACGTCAACATTTTCGACATTTCTAAATTCAAAGCATTCAAAATAAATGTGGCCCAAATGATGTAAGTTGATTTTGGGAGGATAGATTGCTGTAAGTTGTATTTAAGATGGTTGAAAACATTGTGAGAAAATGCTACCAGCATTTTCTCCATTTCCACAAAGTTTTTCTAAAGCCTTCTTCATGGAGGTCGTTAAAATGCAGGTCTACGTGGTAAAGAGTAAATGGCCAAGAAGCTGTTGTTAACAATGTTGGAAAAGAAAAAACAATGTGTTTAACCAGCTAGTTTTCTACCCTATGAGGTCTGTACCACTTGGACTTGTACTGCTTCGTAATTAAACGTGTTGCAACTCGCAGTTCTTGAAGGGACTGAAACTTCTCATCCTTTAGTTGTGCCTTTATGGTTGGGAAAATGGCGAAGTCAAATGGTGCCAAATTGGGAGAGTAGATTTTGTCCACATGTAGTACAAAGTTCTCGAGAGGCATACCAGGCCACTTTTTGCTTAGGGCGTGTATGAGATCTCGACGAAGCACCTTGCAAAAATAGTCAGCATTGACGTTAGTGCCTTTCGGAACTACGTGCTGCAGAATCATCCCCTGCATATCGGCAAACATCACAAACATGTATTTCCTCCACTCTTGCATACTTGGGCTTTCTTGGGAGGGGGTCATCAGGCGTTATTTCACACTGCTGACTGGCTCTTCGTTTCGGGATCGTGAAGCCATAGCCATGTTTCGTCCATGGTGATAATGCACGATAGGAATGTTTCCCCTTCTCTGTTGACCCTCTGCAGAAACGCCCGGGACTCACCGACTCGCTGCCGCTTCTCCTCATCTCTCAAAGGGCGGGGAACCCATTGTGCGTGGACCTGAAACCAGTCAAAAGTATAATTTTGATTCTTCTAAATTCATCATCACAATCACCATCATAAATTTTAGATATGTGATATTGTTTTTAATAGCAACACATTTTACAGTTTTTACATAATTCATGTTCGTATCTGTTTTAAAATTAAACATTTTTTGTTTAAATTTACCTTTGTCATTTCCAGTTCATTAGTTACAACTGAATGGATGCTTCCAACGCTGATGTCGAAGGTCTCTGATAAGGTTCGCACTGTCAAACGCCAATCTCGCCTCAGGGCCTCGCCAATGGACGTGACCAATGTCGCTGCAATTTCCTTCTTTCAATCTCTTCCTTCTCAATCGTTAATGCTCTCTTCCCCTTCTTTTAAACGTCTATGCCAATCAAACACCAGTGACCGGGAGACCGACTTCCCTTTCGCCATGATAATTTTTTTGTAAGTATCTGTTGGTGTTTCTCCTAGCTGCTGGCAAAATTTTATTATGGACTGAATTTCCAGACGTTAAGTTGACGCCATCTTAAACATTCCATACGTTTACTCCAACGCTGATTTTCCGAAGCATCTAACCGTCAAATGACCTCAAATTTACACATAACGTAAGTAGCGCCAAATCTTGTATTCTGCTTAAATTTCATAAGGTCAACGGTTACGAGAGAAACACAAAATGTACAGAAGAAGGGCGAGTATAGATATAATATTTTGTGCTGCGCCAGGAACACGTTACCATGGCATTTTCGATGGCAACTGCGAGCGCGTTTTATGAGAGAAGTATATTGAATAGACATATCCATGCGTGGATTGAACTCCGATAGAGAATGATGTAAAATTTAGCACGATTGCTTCGAAAATAAATTTTTACTAGGCAAAATCCGGATAATTTTTTAACATCCCTCGTTTATGTATTCAGACTGTTTTCACTCTCACCCTTTTGAAAAAGATTGGTTTCAGAGTCCCTTCTTTATTCCACGCTTACATATATGGTTCTGCATAATTTCCGTCGTCTAGTTGAAACAACTTCATGTCGCTTCCTAGTACCATTGCACCTGTCCATGCTTTCCTGGAGTTCCTTTTACCAGTACTCCGCATCAGTACTCCCCACAATATTCTTTTCAAGCCTCTGGCTGCTTTCCCACTTCCCACATAACCATCGTGTAATCAGTGGCCAGTGGTGAGAGAGCAATTGATCCTGCCGCAATGACTATCATCAATAGAGTATAAAATTCACACTGAACACCATTTCATCTATCTGAAAGTGAATTTCCCAGACGACTACGATAAACAACTTGTACATTTCATCAATCTGGACTCTACACACAGTTCTTTGCTGTACGACGCCCATTCTTTAATCTTAAAGAAGGAATTTGTATGTATTTGAATTGTATGTATTGTTCACATGTATCATCCGGTGTACATGTTAAATTTATCTATGTATAACATGATAAATCAAAAAGTGTTCTAATTGATGTATACATACTGAATAAACAAGATATTCCTTTTTTTTCCCCCCACTTCCCACATAACCATCGCCGAATCAATGGCCAGAGGTGAGAGAGCAATGAATCCTGCCACAATGAGTATCATTAATAGATTATTGAAATTCGTGCTGGTTCGGTAAATATTTTTTTTTAAACTGGCAGGCTGTTAACGATCTATCGGACGGCTACGGGAGATACAATGGGTACCAGTTTAATATTTTTTAACCCTTCTAAATGTCGGTTGAACGAACATAAAACGGGTTTGAAACATTTAGGGAATATTTCACCTTTTACCTCTATCAATTCCATTTTTCGAACATATATTACTGTCAAATTTGTCGCCGTCAATTGAACCGCTCTAAATCCAAATTTTTCGCTTGGTAGGTGTGAAAAACAGTGTATTAAATTTAAACAGTACATGTGCCACAACCCTTCATCTCCATGCAATAAAAATTTTGCCTTGCGCAACTTGAATTTCGGACGACTAAAATGATCCGAACTGAAAAAAAAATAGAGTCAGTTTAAATACAGAACTCTTTTTAGAAAACATTACAGGTGGAAGAATGCAGGCTACTAGAAGTTCCTTCTTGGCAGGGTTGTCAAGGTTGTTGTGTAAAGGGTTCACCAGTGTCAACCCTTAGACTTGCTTTTCTGTAGACGTGAAAAGGAACCCTTATAATTTTCCCATTAAAACAAAACGTAAGACCCGTTCAGATTAAAAGCAATTATAGACAACAATTTGGACCAATACTTACAGAGTAGAAAACATTGTGGGGAAAATGAGAAAATACCGGTCACAAACACTGTTGGGGAAAGCTTTCTTTCTTGTAAAAACTCTGGATTTCAAAGGTGAAACTCTAGCATTCTCCTTCAACCACATTTTTTTCTTTTATATGTACCTTCAAATCATTGAAACTTTCCCGAGTTGGACAAATGACTTAACCAATAAACTTCAAGCACTTAGAGACAACCATTTAGACATACTACAAAAGAAGGAATCATCGTAGGAAAAGGAGTTAACTCTTTACCAAAAGGCAAAATTTTATACTAGTCCAAATTCAAAGCATTTGCAGATAACAGAATAAATGCGTCTCAGACATTGAAATTTGTTATAAGAAGGGTAGAAAACTTGGTAGGAAAAGGAGAAAATGCTGGTCACCCGCATTTTCTTCTTTTTCCACAATTTTTTCGAAAGGCTCATTTCTTGGGTGGAAAAGGGTTTTAGTTAACGTTTTCTCATGCAATGTTTACAAAAGTTTTTCGTTAAAACTATTGACTATGTGGTAAATAGTTATATGATCTGATGGTAGAAAGCTTGTATGGTAATCTCCGCAAAGCTCATTCTTATCCCATTCTGTTTTGTATTCCACTAATATAAATTCAGGTGTAATCTGAAAAATCAAGACCAGTTCTTACTCCTAGTCATTAGAGTTATCTCCCTTCAAGTATTTATAAATAGATCAACGCTTGATAATGGCTACCAATTTCACCACCTGTTTATCTGATCGAATTACTACAAAAATACATAAAATTTTTAAGCATGCCTTACAACTATGAAAGATACTAATCATAATCAAGAAGATCAAACATAAAAATTATGCATTCATAGCTATATATGTGCTGTGGCATATCACATATCAATTTCTCCTGTGGCGTACCTGTGGTGTATATTTCTGCTGTGGCGTATTTTAGTGTGACCGCCTTGATAACTGATGGTAGGGTACCAGATGGTAGTGGTTATTGGTGCTTGCTGAATGGCAAACCACTACACTTTGTGTGAATTCACAAACTACTCACTAAAACAAAGAAAATAAAAATTATATTTTTTACGTTTCTTATAAATAAAATATACTGTAAGCATACTTACAGTGTTTTGCTGGCTGATAAATTTTGGGGTCATCTGTGACTCGCTGTTTGAAATTTGGTGGGGGGGTTATCATTCAGAATTTTTACATTTTTACCTGTCATGGTCTTTAGCTTTTCTTTTCACGTGTTGGTTTTCCTTTGCCCCCTTTGTAGATATCGCATAGTGCTAAAAGTTTTATATGAAAGCAGGGTTTGCTTTTACGCCGTAAACATGTCTTTTTACGCAACGGAATTGATTTGGGACGAAACGAACATGTCGCCTTTGCGTCCACAGGACAAAACGAAAAATCGGCACTGTTTTACCACCGTTTAAAATACAAACAAGGATTGTTTTGATGAAAAATGTTTCTGTTTCCATGATTGCAAAAGATAGCCACAAAACAAAACATTTCTTTTTTTTTTGAAATCCAGCTTCTAAAAATAGCTCCAGTTGCATGAGTAGCAACCTCTTATCCAAGTTATTTGCGATTTCATCGCATAGCAACCTCATTTGTTGCAGTCCATTATGGCTACCCTGGCGAAGAGGAAAAAATATACTTGCTCTTTTCAAGAATCCTGGCTGAAAGAGCCCGAATTTAAGCTATGACTAATAAAAGAAACAAAATCGGAAAGCAACATTGTTATAAAATGCTCGTTTTTGCCTAGACATCAGAGCGAAAAACGTGTTTACTGATGAATGCACGGACTATCAAAGGTCAATGCTAACTCGGCAAGCTTCTTCCGACGGACATTGCCATGCAGTTGAAATAAAAAAAATTCCAAAGAATCGTCACTAAAATCCTTACAGCGGGTAGAAGAATGGGACTCGGTTAGAGCTAGATGGGGCTCAGTTTTCTGATGTCAAAGGTAAAAATTGAAAGCAATGACCTCATAGAAACTGTCGTCTGTCATCCTGATTACTCCAGCAAGTCGGTGACCATGACCGAGCAGGATCTGAAATGCGGGCAAAAAGTTGAGTACGGATTCCATACAGGCGAGACAACGGCGATGTCACACAGATTAATGTCGCGTTTTAGATCGATTCAGTGTACATTGTAAACTGGCAGCCCTTTATTAATCTTCGTATCAACATCTATCGGGCGGTGACGGGAGATACAACAGGTACCAGTTTATGTACACCGGAAACAATTCAATGTTAGAAAGCGGGTCCGATATGATTCTGCAGTTATAAACTTGACGATTTTATAAGATATGTTAATTGAATCAATCTTCCATATCACTTCTTAGTTCTGATTTATGATGTATCAAGGGCGACGCGATGTATTAATTTTGTTTCGTCAGGCTTTCATTTTGCACATCAAAAATGTGGGCTTTCTGAAACGCTGTGCACATGATGGGTATTCTGTGTGGAGATGATTTCTGCAGAAAATGGATTCAAGGGTGATTTCTCTAGAGATGTGGTCTCCTGGAGACAATTTCTCTAAGAATAATCATCCTTATTCAAATTAGGAATGAGTTGTCCAGGGAGTTGATTTTTTTACATTAACATCAGCACACCACTTTGGTGTGAGGCACATGAGATGGTCACAAAATAACTTGCTTTGAACAAGACTTAATTCTTAATAATGTATTATGTAAAAACATTAATTTCCAACATGCCATTGAAAGCCTGATTTAATTGTTAGTTTCTGTGGTAACCAATCATAATTTGCTTCTACAGTTTCATTATATATATTTTGATTTCTGAAGCCAAGTTACTGCAGTTGAAAGTATCCATGCAAGTTAGTTATAGTACTTTTTTTTATACAGTGCCATTCTTAACTTGAGAGAGAAAGTAAACCGAAAGTTGTAGCCCATAAGTGGTCTCTACTTTTTTTTTTCCGAAATTCTAAATAGCTATTGGATACTAGAAGTCCCACAGTAATCTGAATACAGGTCCACACATCAAAGACATGTTCCATCATTTGATTCACACATGATTTATTTGTTGTCTGCAAATGCTTTCAAGCTGGACAGTTCTACTTTTTTGTGGTTTGGTAAAAGTCTTGAATTACTGAATCCTTGAAATTGGTTCACATAACTCTTTACCAAACAACAAAATTTTAGACTGGCCCAAATTCAAAGTATTTGCAGATGGCAATTTAAATAAAATCTGGCTCAAAAATTGAAATTTGTTTTGGGTACAGTAGAAAACATTGTGGGAAAAGGAGAAAATGCTGGTTACCAGCATTTTCTCCTTTTGCCACAATGTTTTCAAAAGGCTTCTTTCTCAGAGTCGTTGAAAGTCGGGATTGTGTGGTAAAGGGATAATCATTTTCATCACCGATTTTTTATACTTCAAATGATGATGCAATAGATGCTTCATTTTTACATTCATTGTCATATTAACTCATTACCAAATGACATTTTAGGCTGGTCCAAATTGGAAGCATTAATTTTGCAGATGACAAATGTTGTACAATTTATGAAATTTGTCTTTGAAAGGGTAGAAAACATTGTGGGAAAAGGAGAAAGTGCTGGTTACCAGTATTTTCTCCTTTTTCACACAATGTTTTCTAACGTTCTTTTCCTTGAGGTTGTTAAAAGTTGGGATTGTGTGATAAAGGGTTTAACTCTTTACCACACAATCACGGGTTTTAACGACCCTGAGAAAGAAGCCCTTTGAAAACAATGTGGGAAAAGGAGAAAATGCTGGTAACCAGCATTTTCTCCTTTTCCCACAATGTTTTCTAGCTTCCCCTAAACAAATTTCAATTTTTGATTTATGTTTATTTTGTCGTCTGCAAATGCTTTCAGTTTGGACTAGTCTAAAATTTTGTTGTTTGGTAAAGAGTTACACAATCTATCCTCTCATTACCATTTATGAATACCTGTGCTCTAGATACGTGATAGATGAAAACTGCAGATGGTCCATGAAACACTGACATGTTGTACATGTACATAATATTTCTTAGGAAATGGTGAGTCAATGGTGGAGGCGGTATCATTCAGCATTCAGAGAGAAGTTCAGCTGCGATTTCTTTCTCCAGCCGATATACCCGAGGTGAAAAAACTGTGTACAGAATGGTTTCCCATAGAGTAAGTAGTGTAGAACAAAGGTTTTAGCTCACCAGAGCACATAGTGCTCAGTGTGAGCTTTGGTGATCATACTGTGTCCATCATCTGTCCATCACTCTGATGTTAGCATTTACCTTTCGTGCACTCTAGAGGCCACATTTTCAGTCAGATATTCATGAAACTTGGCCAGAATGTTTGTCTTGATAAAATCTTGGACAAGTTCGAAATAAATTATGGATCCATACAATCAATGTACTCTAACAACAGACTGAATTTTGAGGAAGAGTGGTCCTGAAATATTCAGAAAATTGACAAATGGCGAAAAGTTTCAGCTCACGTCAGTCTGCTCGGACTGCGCAGGCTGACCTGGGTTGATATTTTTCGCAGATGTATTAAGCCCCCTTTTCACAGAGCATTTTGTTGCATCTGCTACAGTTTTCTTTTTTAAACATTTTGTTAAATGCATTTTTTTCCCCATTTTCAGGTTTTCAGTGTGCATCCTAATTCTCTTCTCTAAATTTACATGTAATTCTCAGTTCTTTTAACCCTTTACCACACAATCCCAGGTTTTAATGACCCTGAAGAAAAAACTTTTGGAAACATTATGGAAAAAGGAGAAAATGCTGGTAACCATTATTTCTCCTTTCCCCACAATGTTTTCTGCCCTTGCCAAAACAAATTTATATTTTTGAGTCATGCAGAGCTACAGATAATTTTTTACTGTAAACAGTATTTACTCCTTGACTTTTTTGTCAATGCTGAAAACATTTCTGAGGCTGTATTTTCAAGCATATAAAATAATTGCAAGTTGTAAATAGCTCACCACATTTTTTCCAATGCTGAATGTGTTCTTCACTTCTCTTTTCACCCACTTACCCATACTTTTCCCTTCTTTATAACACTAGTAGGATGTGAAGGATGCTGCAATGTGGCTTAAGTTTTTGTATCCATGAAAACATTGTGGGAAAAGGATAGACTGCTTCATCTGGTCACATGCAATTTCTCCATTGCACTCAATGTTTTCAAAGGGACTCTTTTGACTGTTTCATGAAAAAGATGTATTTTTTGGGAATAATCTTATGCTACTAAAAACCAAGGAAATTTTGATTTCCACTTTTCGATCGTATTTAACGACACCGAGTCCCCTGTATGTTTCTTGCAGTTTGCCTCGACTCTTGAAACTGTTTCTGAAATTACCTCGGCTGAAATAGCCTTAGCAATCGCTGATGAGGGCTGTTCAGCCTTTCTAAAAAATTTTGAAATATTTTGGGCCTCGGAAACTTTGATTTTCCTTTTATATCTGCTCGGTCTTCCAGGGATTGACATTTTCTTCTCTTAAATTTGTCGCCGAAACATTCGCGTGACGCATTGCGGGAAATTTAAAGGGTGTACTTGGTTCTTAATATTTACATACTACATTCTCGGTTTGGAATTGTTCTACCTCTGCAATCAAACAAGTTATGCGTATTTCGTATTTTGTATGCGTTTTTATACCCCTGTGGTTATTTATCAATGCATTTTTATATGTTTTTAATGCTTAATAACGCAAAAACGCACTCTATCTGGAGCTCTGGTCATGTTTACATTGTCATCTGCATATGCTTTGAATTTGGACCAGTCTAAAATTTTGTCATTTGGTAAAGGGTTAAGTCTTTACAAGACTACAGAAACTTAGATGAATCCTCTAACTTGAGAGAGTTTGCAGATGACAATCTGAATGTAGCTTAACCCTTTACCACACAATCCCGACTTTTAATGACCCTGTGAAAGAAGCCTTTTGAAAACACTGTGGGAAAAGGAGAAAATGCTGGTAACCAGCATTTTCTCCTTTTCCCACAATGTTTTCTACTCTTCCAGAGACAAATTTCAATTTTTAATTCACATTTATGTTGTCGTCTGCAAAAGCTTTCAATTTGGACTGATCTAAAATTTTGTCGTTAGGTAAAGATTTAATCCTTTACTAAACATTCCTGACTTTTAATGAACCCTAGAAAACCTGTTTGAAACATTACAGGAAAAAAAGAAAATGCAGACAACCAGCATTTTCTCCATTTTGCACAATGTTTTCTACCTTTCCCAAAGTAAATTTCAATTTTTCAGCCACTTTTGTTTTGTCGTCTGCAAATGCTTTCAATTTGGACTAGTCTAAAATCTTGTGTTTGGTAAAAAATTAAAGGCTGAAATTTGTCATTCAAAAGGAAGAAAATGTGGGAAAAGGAGAAAATGCTGGTTACCAGCTGTGTTTTCCAAACCATTCTTTGTCAGGGTCATTAAAATGAATTATGTGGTAAAAGGTTTACTATATATAAATTAACATGGTGTATTCTTTAAAAACACAAAATCTTTAAAAGGTAGACGGTGTAAATTTGCCAGCAAATGGGCGGGGGCCCTTAACTCTTTACCAAACGACAAAATTTTAGACTTGTCCAAATTGAAAGGATTTGCAGATGACATATCTGGCTAAAATGATTAAAATTGTCTTTTCTAGATTAGAAAACATTGTAGGAAAAGGAGAAAATGTAGATTACCAGCATTTTATCCTTCTCCTGCAATGTTTTCAAAAGCGTCCATCTTTAGGGTCGTTAAAACTTGGGATTGTGTGGTAAAGGGTTAATATAAGCTTGTCTACATTTTTGACCAATCACACATTTCTATTTATTCAATAGTTATCAGTACTAAAAAGTAGGTCAATTCTAGGTTTACAATTCCCAACAAAGAACTGGTGTCTTCTCTTGTTTCATATAGATCTACATTTACATCTAAATTATAACTTATACATCTGCCATTATGTTTGACTAATATGATCTGAAATGAATACCTAGACAAATACTGTGCTTGTATAATCACAGACCTCCAGGTAAAAGGGAGTGATAGTATCTAAATCCATTATTTCTCTTCCAAACCCTATGTTGTTGGTACTCATTAGAATCGTCTCGATGAGACGATTCTAATGAATACCCATAACATAGGGTTTAGTGGAGAGTGATTAATATTTTCAATTTTGGTATCAAAATTACTCTCTCTGTCTAGAGCTCTGTAATCAGTAATGTAAGAAGAACCCTTTTCCACACATTCCCGAATTTTTGCAACCTTGAGAAAAAAAGCTTTTAAAGAGAAAAAAAGCTTTTGAAAACATTGTTGGAAAACCAGAAAATGCCAGTAATAAGCATTTTCTCCTTTTTCCATAATTTTATTTAGCCTATTCAAGGACAAATATTATCATTTGAAAAACATTTGAATTGTTGTCTGTAAATTCCTTTTATATGGATGAGTCTAAAATTCTGTTGTGTGATAAAGGATATAAATTTGTAAGTTTTCCTTATGGAGGTGATTTTCAAGTAATATGTAATTACAGATTGTCCATCCTGTTGATAATGATGACAAGGGAGAATTTGAGGTTTTACCAGCAATTTAACCCATTACCACACAATCCCGACTTTTAACGACCCAGGGTAAGAGGCCTTTTGAAAACATGGTGGGAAAAGGAGAAAATGCTGGTAATCAGCCTTTTCTCCTTTTCCCACAATCTTTTCTAACCTATCATAGACATATCATGCCATCTAAGTCATATGTGATTTGTTGTCTGCAAATGCTTTGAATTTGGACAGGTTGATTTTTTTTTTTTTTTTTTTTTCCTTTTGGTAAAGTGTTAACCCTTATCCTGCTAAATAAATAGAATGAAGATATCCAGCCAATAGTGTATACCAAAACAATCCGATTACAAAGTGTTTTTTGCTGGAAAAAGCTTGCCCTATCAGACAGTGTAGGTCAAAGATCAAACTGCATGTTATGTACAGTCTGATCTTGATCTACACTGTCCCCGAAAGGTCAGTGAGTCATGGTTAGCAGCCTAAGGGTTAATTTTGAATAATGAATCAAAGCTACAAGAATGGTATGCTGGCGACCAGCATTTTCTACTTTTCCCACAATGTTTTCAAAAGCACTCTCTGTCAGGATTGTTAAAAGTTCAGATAGTGTAAAGGTTTTAAACAAAAATCATAATGAGGATCAGGAAATTAAACATGGAGCAAAAAGTATTGAGAAATCTCACAGTTTTTCTTCTGTTTTTGGAAACAGGTATCCCGATGTGTGGTACCAAGAAATAGCCTCAAACCCAAAATTTTACTCCTTGGCAGCTACCTACCATTCCAATATTATTGGCCTTATAGTTTGTGAAATCAAACAGAAATTGATGTTGAACAAAGAGGTAGGCACAACTTTGTATAGATAAGTTATATCTCAAAGTTCCCTAACTCCTTAAAGTAAGCCAAATATAACCAATTTTGTTGATATTTTATCAAACTATAGTCATTTGTGTGGCTTTATTACAAATACATGTATTACACCTGGCAGTTACGAGATTGCATAGATTACAACAGATAGAAAATGCTATTTTGGACTTGATGGCCATCCACTTGTTTAATTGAGGATATAGCATGATACTTATCACATGACTGTGTACAACCTTAGCCTTGTATATTCATGCGCTTGGCAAGAGAGTTAAGTCGAGATACACCACACAGGTACACTGTCGCAACAATCCTCACAAGAACCCAACAGCAATTACTCGAGGATGTCTGAAATTTATATCAAGAGTATAGTCGAATGACTTCAAAGACAGTAGAAATATAAATTTCGTATGTGTACATTAATATTTAGCGTTTCTGGATAGCTGAAAGAATGGGAAAAGACATGACCCTACAAATAGATGAGTTACCATTTTCCGTGTTGGAACAAATCTAGCTTTCTTTTTTTAGATGAGGGTATACATGATTCTAGCTATAAACTCCCCCTTCGTTTACAATTCTGACCTGACATAATTTTCTCCTTACCAAGATTCATTTCCAGTAACAGATCTGAAACTTTTTCATTCTTTGGGGCCACAGATATTAATAATTTATTGATTTAAACACATTTTTGGCTTAAAATGAGTAGTTGGGGTTCAGAACACAGTTAAACTTTTTAGGCTGGATTATTATGTAAGCATAGCAACTGACCCTGTCTGAAAAGAATAAAACATGAAATTTTCTAGAAGGAAAAAAAAGTGGGTTTAAATTAAGGTTTGTACCAGTAAATCTACAGTATATGAGGTAGACAGGTTATTTTGGCAGTGGTTTTTAGACTAGCGAAGCTAGTCTATAGGCATCATGACTGACCTAGAGTCAAAGTAAATAAAAAAACCCACAGTTGCCAAATACTGCCTTACAGAAAATACTTCTTTCTGTTAAAAATCTTAATTCTGTTACATATGGCAATTTTTACAAAAAAAAAAATAAATCTCTACCAATCCAATTTGAACATGTCATCTGACAAAGTAATAAACTGAACAAGATACCATTTACAAGGTACAAGATCTTTGCTTATATGTAAATTAAGTGACCTATGGAAAGCAGAGAATCACTTATTCCTACACCATTGTAACATTATGAATGAATCTATTAACCCTTTACCACACAACAAAATTATAGCCTTGTCCAAAATGAAGGCATTTGCAGACGACAATTTCATTGTGGCTCAAATGGTACAACTTTTCTTTGATAGGGTAGAAAACATTGTGGGAAAAGGAGAAAATGCTGGTTACCAGCATTTTCTCCTTTTCCCACAATGTTTTCAAAAGGCTTCTTTCCCAGGGGCGTCGAAAGGCGTCATTGTGCAGTAAAGGGTTAATAGATATTACCTAGGTAACTTGTAGCAAATCCCAGCTGTATGAACCCTCACTGGACAGGGAATCTTTGTCATTCTTTCAGTCATCCATTATTTAGATCATTGTGTACAGTTAAACTGTTATAGTAAACTGTTATTTATGTCTTGAATATTAACTCTTTACCAAACAATCCAAAGTTTTATCGACACTGGGGAAGAATCCCTTTGAAAACATTGCAGGAAAAAGAAAAAAAACGCTGGTAGCCATCATTTTCTCCTTGTCCTACATTGTTTTCTGCCCTTTTGGAATCAGGTTTCATCAGTTCAGCCACATTTAATTTATGGTCTTCAAAAGCTTTGAATTTGGATGAGTGTAAATTGTTTCATTTTGTAAAGAGAGTGAAATAGTTAACTACATCTTGTGCTATTGGATATTTAATAATTGATTGCATGGTGTTTAATGCCGTTTTCAACATTATCTCAGTGATATTGCGGCTAGCTAGAGTACCTATCCATGCTTTCCATGAGTTTCTTTTACCAGCACTACCGCAACTGAATGACCTTTTGAGGACAATGTGGATTAAGTTCGGACTGCACAGAGCATGAAGTCTGATCCCAAATGGATCTACGCTGTCCAATAAGAGGATATATTTTTTTCCAAAATGTAACTTTGAAATAGCAATATTCAGGTGTTTACCATCGGCTTGAAAGTTTCATTTAACATTTTTTAGCATTTTAAGGGTTAAACTTAAACTGGATTATAGTTAACCATTAGCACGCATAGCAGCTCAGTCGGTAGCATACAGGACTTGAGAACAGGAGGTAGTTGGTTCAATCCCAGACTCAGCAAATTTCTTTCCGACAATTGATGATCTAGTCATTGGGACAGGATTCATTTCTCTCTCGCGTTTCGACGATGGTTATGTGGGAATGCAGCCAGGGGCTTGGAAAGAATATTGTGCGGAGTACTGGTAAAAGAAACTCTTGAAAGCATGGATATGTGCACTGGCCACCACTACATAACTGAAATAATGTTGAAAACAGGGCTAAACACCATACAAACAATCAATCAATCAAATTTGCTAGTCTATCAGTACTTTCAGTACTTTGATGAATGATAGTAGTGTTTGAGATATTTTGTAAGTGTTCTGTCAATTTACCCTTTTCCAGATAACAAATTTTGGACTCTCTAAAACTGAAAGCATCTGTGTCATATGTGGTTGAAATGATGAGATATGTCTTTCAAAGGATGGAAAACATTGTGGGAAAAAGAGAAAGTGCTGGTTACCAGCATTTTCCTCCTTCCTCGTTAAAACACATTATTGCTAGGCAAATACATGTAGTTAATGTAACATGTATACCTTACAGTATCTGTAATTTTTCATACAGGATTCTGATATTTTGGCACCTGCCTTCCCAAGCACAGTACAGGTTGCCTATATTCTAAGTTTGGGTGTGGTTGTGGACTACAGGAAACATGGAATAGGTAAGGCAATAATTATTGACTTTGTTATTTATCCATTACTGGACAGGTTTGACACAAGACAACAAAAATTTAGACTTGTCCATTTTGAAAAATGTGCAGGGGACTAACGCTTTGTTTGTATGGCAGGGGTCCTGAAGGGCTCAGTGGATAAGTGTGTCGTAACCTGGAGGTCCCAGTTTTTAGCCTCACTGGACACACTGGGTTTTTTGTGGAAGTGTCCTCGGCAAGACACTTCACAGCCCTAGCCTAGTACTGGTGAAACCCAGGACATACATGAATATGTGAGCAGTCACTGAGATATAACTGAAATGATGTTGAAAGTGGTGTTAAACACCATTCAGTCAATCAATCATAGTTTGTATGGTGTTTAATAATGTTTTCAACATTATTTCAGTTATATTGCGGCTACCAGTGCACCTATACGTTCATTCCCAGAGTTTGTATTACAAGTGCTTGGCACAGTTTTTCTGTCCGAGCCACTGGTTGTTTTCCCAAATAACCATTGTCGAGAGAATGATCAGCTTTGAGAGAGGAATGAATCCTGTCTCAATGACTACCGTCAATCCTAGGAAAGAATTTTACAGAGCTGGGGATTTTCTAGTGACCGTATTGTCTAGAGTCCTGTAAGCCACCAACTGAGCTACCCGGCATGGACACAGAGGCATAACCCATAACCAGATGACAAAATTTTAGCCTTGTCCAAATTGAAAGCAATTGCAGACGTCAATTTCAGTGTGGCTCAAATGGTGCAATTTTTCTTTGATAGGGCAGAAAACATTGTGGGAAAAGGGGAAAATGCTAGTTACCTGCATTTTCTCCTTTTCCCACAATGTTTTCAAAAGGCTTCTTTTCCAGGGTCATTTAAACTTAAAGGTGGCATTGTGGGGTAAGGATTAATGAAAATGGCTCAATGATGGGACTTTTCATGGAAAGGATAAAAAGGATTTTGAGAAAATGGTGTAGGGAATCTCATGATGTTCTTAACCCTTTACCGCACAATTCCGACTCTTAATGACCCTAAGAAATTTTGACCTATAAGAAAACGTTCAATCCAGGTCAGCTGCACGAACTGCGCAGGCTGACCTGGGTCGATACTTTTTGCAGATGCATTAAACCCCCTTTGTACAAAGCATGGCTTATGTATAACTTTTTTTTTCTACAGGTTCACTGCTCCTGGATAGCTTATTGTCGTATTTAACAACAAAAGAGTACAGTAATTGTAAAGCAGCCTACCTACATGTATTGTCCACCAACCACAATGCCATTCGGTTCTATGAACGCAGAAACTTCAGGGCCCATAGTTACCTCCCTTACTACTACTCCATACAGGGCAAACCTAGGGATGGTTATTCCTATGTTTTGTATATAAATGGAGGCCAGCCACCCTGGTCAATATTATATCCTTTATGTTTTATTATTTATGCTTTGACATACCTGTCAGTCAGATGGTTGAGAAGTGTTGAATACATGTGCATGAACATAAATTTTTCTGTCATTCCTAATACAGTAAAATTTCGTTAGTTCGCAATTTGCTTGTTCGAAGCTATGTGTTGGTTTGTATGCTATCTCTGGTCCCAAAATTTATTCTTCTTTATCATTATTAAATTTCTCCGAATACATCGACCATCGGCAGTCCGTAGTTCGTAGTGTATTTCATGCCCTACCTTTAATTGGTATAGAATTCATCCGCTTGTAAACCTGGCAAAGGTGTGAAAACCCATAACAAACGTTGATTTTCACATCTCTTGATTGATGATGTCAACTGGTATCATTTAGCTGTTGACTGCAAGCGAATGTAATTAAAGGCGTTATTTGGTTTGTCACATCAATTAATCGATCAAAACTCTGAAATTTCTTAAAACATCCGACAAGGCATAAACGGATAACGGTCTGAAGCGGTTACTAGAAAGACCGGAAAACGCCTAATGATAGGAAAACATCAAAAAATGTCGGAAAACACCCAAAATATAGCAAAATACATGTCGAAAGGGGGAGAGATTTGAAAGGGTAAGGTTAAATAGGGGTATTGGGAAAAGAATCTATCAACCTATACTCGCTGAAAAATACCAATGATACTTCCTCGTCCTATTCCGTATTCATTGCCGAAAATAATCACATAGCCCCAAAACTTTTTGAAAGAAAGCAAACCATATTGGATTATTGGTGGAGGGGTTTCGTTTGGTTAGGGTTATCTGGTCAGTCATACTTTTTGGTTCGTACTAAGCTTAGTTCGAATAAAATACTGTGTTCCCTTTGTGCAACGAAATACCGAGATTTTACTGTATGTATAAAGCACTGGTTTTTTTTTACTTCTATGACGTACCCTTAGGAAGTCTTGGCCCATATTTACCAACCATTCTAAGCAGTATTTTTTGTCTAATTCAAATTTTGAAAGCAACTTAATTTCTCATTGGCTGAACCTAATTGTGTTACGTTGAAATTCAGAAAATTCTCGAGAATTACATTTAAAGAATGTGAAAATGCGAGAATACCAACCCCTGATCATTCTATATTCACCCAATACAATCTTACATAAAAATTTCTTCCAGATGGTGACCATCTAACTTCATTGAAAATGAATTTTGGAGACAGGACAAGGAAGAATTAGTCTTGAGCAAATTTCATATGGTTTTCAGTAAAACCAAGAAGATTTAAGACTTTACCACACAATCCCAAATTTAATCAACCCTGAGGAAAAAGGCTTTAGAAAACATTTTGGGAAAAGGAGAAAATACTGGTGTCCAGCATTTTCTCCTTTTCCCACAATGTTTTCTCCATTTTCAGAAGCACATTCCACCATTTCAGTCACCTTTATATCATAATCTGCAAATGCTTGGGATTTTGACAGGTGTAAAATTTTGTCGTGTGGTAAGGAGTTAAAAAGATTTGAATTAAAAATTTCTGGTCAAAAGCAGTTGTTAGGTTCCTGCAGTGGATGGCTTAGACATATTGTTGCTAAAGTACTTGTTACGGGAGATCACTCCTTCCTTACGGCATAGCTTTCCCGTATAAAATAAATACCTGACAACTGTGTTAGGGAGAATTCTTTTTAGCTTAGGGGTTAGTGTATTGGTCTTTTAAACCTGGATAAACAAGGAACTTTGCCACACAGGTTTGAATCCCAGCCAGAGCGGTTTATATTTGAGCTGTGCATTTGTTGCTAACTTTCATGTTCGTAAGATGGGGTGGGGGGGGGGGGGGGTCGTCCGGGATTAGCCATAGAGCCATTTGTTGTCTGCCTGTTCTTGGCCATAGAGCCATTTGTTGTCTAAATAATAGACTTCCAGCCTAATAAGGCATTCCATCATCAAAATGATGACTTCTCTTAAGAGGGGGTGTGTTACAGGAGATCACTCCTTCCTTACGGCATAGTTTTCCCATATAAAATTGGTACCTGACAACTGCGTTGGGGAGAATTCTCTTTAGCTCAGGGGTTAGTGTATTGGTCTTTCAAACCTCGATAAATGAGGATCTTTGCCCGCAGGGGTTTGAATCCCAGCCGGAGTGGTTTGTATTTGAGCAATGCATTTGTGCGAACTTTCATGTTCGTAAATGCCTGTTACAAATGGTTGGTGTTTTTCCCTTCATTGTTGTAAAATTTGTCAGGAAATACTTGCTACAATGTAATGGCAACTTGTTAAGTGAATAAGATTTTATGAAAAAAGTACTGAGTTTCTTACAAAGATCCAATTTCAAGCAATTTCTCTACTGTTTTTGTTTTTATATGTACAACTGGTTTCTACAGGTAGCACTGAAAAAGGGAAAGGATAATGTTCTTTTGTTAACCTTCCCAAACAAGCCCTGGTTTTCACGTGTCTGCAGTACAAGTCTTTTGAAAACACTGTGGGAAAAGGAGAAATTGCTCGTAACGAAGCAATTTCTCCTTTTCCCACAGTGTTTTCAACCCTTTTTGAGAACTTTCTGCCATTTTCATCAAACTTAAAATTGCTGTCTGCAAACTCTTTCAATTTGGACCAGTCCAAAATTTGTCGTTTGGGAAAGGGTTAAATGATGCAGAATATAGGGGTGGAAAAGGAGTAGTTGCTTATGGCTCGTACTTTCTATTTCTTTTTCACAAAACATTTTCCAAAGCTGTATACAATACGAGCACAGAAACTTGTATTTACATGGCAGCAGTTTCATCCTTTACAATACTTCCAAATGTTTAAAAGAATTTGCAGATGAGATATTAAATGTGGCTTAAACAATGGGATTTGTCTTTGAAATGGTAGAAAACACTGTGGGAGAAGGAGAAAATGATGTTTACCAGCAAAAGCCATTGTCCTCAGAGGCATTAAAAACTTGGGATTATACTCGGGGATTGTAAGGAAAAGGTTAAATTGTTTTTAACGAAATGAATGATGTATGTCAGTTTATTTATAGCTGTAGTTTCATGTTGAAAATTATTCCTTGACTTCTATCACTGATTACCTGAGTCATTGTGGTTCTGTGCTCACGAAGTTACAGCCTTGTGCACTACCACGGCAGATTATGAGAACTGTGAGGAGATGTTTTTGTCGTATATTAAGTTCTGGAAGTCCAGAGACAGCCTCAAACTATACATCTTGATATTTGTGAGATTGCAGGGAGGAAGCGGAATCAAGATGTCAAGGTCACAGGAAAGTGACGGTTTTAAAATGAGATAGCAAAGTGTTCAGTATCTTCATAAGGTCACCTGAGCTCATCATCTTCATTGTGAGCTTCTGTAAACACTTGGTGTCTGTCAGCGTCAGTGTTTCATTAACTACTTACCACACAATCCTGAGTTTTGATGACCCTGAAGAAGATTTGAAAACATTATGGGAAAAGAAGAAAATGCTGGTAACCAGCATTTTCTTCTTTTCCCACAATGTTTTCAACAATCTCAAAAACACATACTGTTGTTTGTACCCCTATTTTATTTGTCATCTGCAAATGCTTTCAATTTGGACTGGTCTAAAATTTGTTTGTGTAGTAAAGAGTTAATCTATCAAAAAAAGCACCTGTCTATCAGCACACTCATCTAAAACTGTAGCGTAGATGCCTCAATATAACCCTTCCAGTATAAATTTTGAGGCTTTTGTGGGCAGCATGAGATCAAATCAGACTTCTCAGAACAGGCAGTCTGATCTGGGATCTATACCCCTCCCTAGTTTAGTCAAGCTTTCAAGATAAAAAAAGAACCCTCTGAGCTTCATTGAATTGTATTTGATGTAGAAAGAGGATGAGTCATTTATTTGGTGCCGAGAGAGTCCCAGAAACTTGCAACCAACAGCCATGCAGACAGTGGTCTTAGGTTAGCGATACAGGGTCAAGGTGACCCTCTTGTCTTTTCTAGTGATTTTTAGGCTTTTGCACTTTTTCAGTTCAAAGTAAATACCGGTAGGTGAGCATGACTAGTCATCTATGAGTAAATATCTGTTCTTTCTGAAATACTCTGTATTTTTAACTTGTAACCATAGAACATAATTTTCGACCAGTCCAAATTGAAAGCATTTGCAGACGACAAAATAAATGTGACTCATGATGGGAAGAGAAGACAAGACTGGTTACCAGCATTTTCTCCTTATTCCTCAATGATTTCAAAAGCTTTCTTTCCCAGGATCATTAACTCTTTACCACACAATCCTGCCTTTTAACGACCCTACAAAAGAAGGCTTTTGAAAGAATTGTGGGAAAAGGAGAAAATGATGGTAACCCTATCAAAGAAATAACCTACCGTGTCAAAGAAAGAAATCCTTATTTTAACAACATTTAATTTGTCGTCTGCAAATGCTTTCAATTTGATCGGCCCTGAAATTTTGTCGGTTGGTAAAGAGTTAAAAGTTGGGGCTCTTTGGTAAAGGGTTAAAAACTGTCTATAGAGGCATTGTTTATCAGTAGCGTTTCTTTGATGCCATTGATTTTCTAGTTTCATTACTTTATTTTAAAATACCCTTTATTACACAATCCCAGTTTTTAATAACCGTGAAGAAAAATGCTTTTGAAAACAATGTGGCAAAAAGAGAACATGCAGATAATCAGCATTGTCTCCTTTTCCCACAATGTTTTCTACCCTACCAAAAGCAGATTTCAGTTTTTGAGTTCCTATGTATCTTGTCATCTGCAAATGAATTGAATTTTGACCATTCTAAAATTTTGTTGTATGGTGAAGTGTTAAGAGGTGGGAAAAAAAAAAGAACAAAATGCTGGTTACCAGCATTTTCATCTTTTCCCACCATTTAGTAAATTATTCTTGGGTAAAATAAGAACCCTTGGTAACTTGTAAAATGTTAAAAAAGGAAATTTTTTTTTTTCTCAAAATTTTGTACTGAAATGCATGACTGAAATACATGTAGGTCCTTTTGGTAAATATGTTACTGGTATATGGTTGTTTTAGATTTAATGCTACAGCACTGTAGTGTGCTTCAGGACATCTTGTCTTAACCCTTGACTTTTAATGACCCTGAGAAAGAAGCCTTTTGAAAACACTGTGGGAAAAGGAGAAAATGCTGGTAACCAGCATTTTCTCCTTTTCTCACAATGCTTTCTACCCTGTCAAAGACAAATTCCACAATTTGAGCAATATTTAAATTGTCGTCTGCAAATGCTTTCAATTTGGACAAGTCTACATTTTTGTTGTGTGGTAAAGAGTTAAACTTTTACAAAAAAAAAAAACTCCCAAAGTTTTACACTTGCCAGAACTGAAAGCATTTTGCGGGCAAAAAATTAAATCTTGCTCAAATAATTAGATATATCTTAGAAAGGGTTAAAAAAAAAATGTGGGAAAAAGAGAAAATGTGGGCAACCAGCATTTTCTCCTTTTCTCACAAAGTTTTAAGTGGCCAGCTTTATCTTGGTCCATAACTCTTTACCACACAATCCCGACTTTTAACGACCCTGAGGAAGAAGCCTTTTGAAAACATTGTGGGAAAAGGAGAAAATGCTGGTAACTAGCATTTTCTCCTCTTCCCACAATGTTTTCTACCCTACCAAAGACAAATTTCATCATCTAAGCCACATTTAACTTGTTGTCTGCAAATGCTTTGAATTTGGACAAGTCTACATTTTTGTCGTGTGGTAAAGAGTTAAACACAAGATTGTTTGTTAACGACTTAAACCATCTCCAAATAAACATACAATCTGTGTCTTTACAGTCCTGAGGAATTAGGCCTTGAAAAACATCCTGGAAAGGGGAAAAAAGCTTGTTAACAGCATTATTTTTCCTTTACCCACATTGTTTCTTACCCTGTCTGAGACATACCATCTGGTAAAGAGTTAATCTTGAAAAATGACAAGGGTTTGTACTTTGTAAAACCTTGTTTATGTATGGGGAAAAAAAAAAGGAAAATATTCAGGGCAGGACTTTTGTTATTGTACAAAGACAGCTTGTTTCAGTGTGTGGAAAACATTCTGAGAAAATTAGCTAGCGCATATCACAGGCACTGGCTCCTATACATTTATTGTGTATAAAGATTGAACACAATTAGTACTTGTAATGTTTCAAGTCTTTACCAGCCAACAAAATTGTGGACTTGTTCTCTCTAGAGGCATTTGTAGACCACATCTAGAATGTGGCTGATACTGGTGGTATTTGTCTTTGATGAAGTTGAAAACATTGTGGGGAAAGGAGAAAATGCTGCTGAACAGCATTTTCTCCTATTCCCACAATGTTTTCAAAAGCCCTCTTCCTCAGGGTTGTTAGAACATGGGATTGTTTGGTAAAGAAAATAAATGGAAAGACAGGAATGCATTTATTGTACTTGATATTGCCACAGATCAAAAGTTCATTTTATACATAGATATCATGTGTATTTCACTGTATACTGCATGCTATGATGTGCCAATTACAAAATTAGTTAACCCTTTACTAGACAACAAAATTTTAGACTTTTTTTCAGTATTTTCAAATGACATACAAGATGTGGCACAACTGATAGGAATTGTGCTTGTAAGGGTAGAAAACATTGTGGGAAAATGAGAAAATGCCGGTAAAGGGTTAACAGCCAATAAGTCTTGTTTTGACAAAGTACATATATCATCATTGTTAACATAATATTTGAGCAGTGCTCTGGCAAAAGGGGGCTTAATGCATCTGCAAAAAAAGTATTGACCCAGGTCACCCTGCGCAGTCCACGCAGGCTGACCTGGGCCAAAACTTTTTGCTATTGGTCAATTTTCTGCAAATTCAAGGACCAGTTTACAACACGATTCAGTCAGTTGTTATACAAAATGGACTTTATAGATCCGAGATCATGTGATGACTTGCTTGGTAGCATGCATCACAGAGATGCATTTAGCCTGCTTTTTTCCATAGCATGGCTCAATTGTTTTTAGCATACTTCTTTGTTCGAACCTTGTATCTGGTAAGCAATTCTATGATTGTTTAATGCTTTGCCAAACAACAAAAACTTTAGACTGGTCCAAACTGAGAGCATAAGCAAGCGACGAGTTGGCACAAATGGTGGGAGTTGTATTAGAAAGGGTGACCAGCATTTTCTCCTGTTTCCACAATGTTTACAGAAGCCTTGTTCCCCGGAGTTATTTTAACTCTACCAAACGACAATATTTTCAACATGTCCAAATTGAAAGCATGTGCAGACGACAATTAAAATGTGACAAAAAAACAATTGTTTAAGGAAGGGTAGAAAACTGGGAAAAGGAGAAAATGCTGGTTACCAGCATTTTCTCCTTTTCCCACAATGTTTTTCAAAAGGCTTTTTTCTCAGGGTCGTTAAAAACTTGGGGTTTTGTGGTAAAGGGTTAAACAGGGGATTGTTTGGCAAATAGTCAACAAAGCTTGCACAAGGAGTAGAAACTAGAGATAGATAATATTTAGAGATAGTTAAGAAATTACTGTGACAAAGATAAGTCTGTTTTTAATTTAGCGAATATTGTTTTGTTATAATGTGTTCA
Organism: Tridacna gigas; assembly: GCA_945859785.2. Taxonomy (NCBI): domain Eukaryota; kingdom Metazoa; phylum Mollusca; class Bivalvia; order Cardiida; family Cardiidae; genus Tridacna; species Tridacna gigas. Next base: position 9,363,132 of record OX244030.2, on the reverse strand, counting down.
ATAGTATAAAGGTTGTTAGATTCATCAGAATGTTTCTGTATGAGATACATGTTCTAGTTCTTGGCCAAATCAAGTAATTAACCCTTTACCACACAATCTGACTTCTAATGACCCTGAAAAAGGAAGCCTTTTGAAAACATTGTGGGAAAAGGAGAAAATGCTGGTAACCAGCATTTTCTCCTTTTCCCACAATGTTTTCTACCTGTCCCATAACATATTTCAAATATTAAGTCGCATTTAATTTGTCGTCTGCAAATGCCTTCAATTTAGACTGGTCTAAAATTTTGTTGTTTGGTAAAGAGTTAACATCATATTTGAATATTAACTTAGAAAAGGAATGCAAATCATCATACTTCAGACTTAGATGATAATTTCTGGTAGGAAGTTGGGATTCAATCTAAACTCTTTATCAGATCACACAATTTTACAACTGTCCATTTTTTAAAGCATGCTAAATAATAAAAATTAATCCTTCAAAGGTAAAGAAAAATTTGAAAAGGAGAAAACCTTATTTCCAGTATTTTCTCAGAGTTGACCAGATTGCAAGCATTTGCAGATGACAAATTAAGCATGCCTCAAAGGATTGAATTTGTCTCTTAAAGGTATGAAAACATTGTTGGAAAAGGAGAAATTGATGGTTTCCAGCATTTACTTTTTTATCCAAGATAATGTTTTGGAGAGCTTCTTTCTGAGAGTTGTAGAATTATCAGATTGTCGGGTAAAGGGTTAGATAGAACAGAACAGAACATATATTTTATTAGATGAGTACAAGTGTACATTGTCAAAATTACATGTTATATTCAACAAAACATTTGTCAAGGTCTCTCTCTCTCTAGACCATTTTTCTTACTGGCTGCAAAGGCAACTATAGTTGTGAAAGGCACTTCAACCCTTTGCAACATGATCCCAATTTTCAACAACAGGAATGAAGAAGCCTTAGGAAAACATTGTGGAAAAAGGAGAAAATGCTGGTAACGAGCATTTTTTCCTTTTCCCCCAGTGTTATCTACTCCAAAAAAGAAAAGTTTCATGTTATGTGCTACATTTGTCATTATCTACCCAGGTCAGCCTGCGCAGTTTGCGCAGGCTAACCTGGGCTGAAACTTTTTTGCTATTGGTCAATTTTCTGCAAGTCCAAGGACCAGTTTCAGAGGGTTGTAAGACAAAATGGACTTTGTAGAACTATGGTCATGTAATTACTTGCTTGGTATCATGCGTTGCGGAGATTAAGCCCCCTTTTGCCAGAGCATTGCTCATTTTCTTGTTTAAATGTCATTTTCTTTTTGTCCAAATTTGTAATTGAAATGAAATCCAATTCATTTTTAAGATTCACAATTTATGCAGAAATGTTACTTCATTATACCTTATATATTTGTTTGTGTTTGTGTGTGCGTATGTGTATGAAGGGCCTTTTTAACCCATTACCAAACGATCCCATGTTTTAAAAACGACCCTGAGGAAGACAGCTTTTGAAAATATTGTGGGAAAAGAAAGGAAACGCTGGTGACTCACCAGCATGTCCTCCTTTTCCCCCTTTGTTTTCCACACTTTCAAAGATAAGTCCCATCTCTTTTATCACATTTTGTTTGTCGTCTGCAACTGCTTTCAATTTGGAAAAAAAACTAAACGGTAGCCTTTGGTAAAGAATTAAGATCACATTTGCATTTATATTAACCCTTTCCGACACAGTTCCAAGTTTTAACGTCCTTGAGAATGACAGCTTTTAAAAACACTATTGGAAAAGGAGAAAATGCTGGTAACCAGCATTTTCTCCTTTCCCAATTATGTTTTCTACCCTTTCAAAAAAGGAATCCATTCATTAGAGTCACATTCAATTTGTCATCTGCAAATGGTTTGAATTGAGATTACTTTAATTTTTTGTTGTTTGTTAAAGAGTTAACCTTATATCTCATAATCCTGGGGTTTACTGACCCAGATGGAGAAGGCAAGATATTCTGACAAAAACAGCCTTGAAACTACAATTTTTTTTTTTATCTGAACTGATGGTTTCTTTCTTGTATGTGTTGTACTCAAAGAGTTAAATCTTTACCAAACAGTCCCATGTTTTAATGACCCTGATGTAAGAGCCATTTAATTCTTTACCAAACAACAAAATTTTGGACTGGACTAAGTTGAAAGCATTTGCAGACAACCATTTAAATGTTGCTGAATTGATGATTTGTGTCTTTGATAGGATAGAAAACATTGTGGAAAAAGGAGAAAATTATGGTAACCAGTATTTTCTCCTTTTCCCACAATGTTTTCAAAAGGTTTCTTCCTAGGGGTCGTTAAAAGTCGGGGTTGTGTGAAAAAGGGTTAAACAGTAATAAAAACATTGTGGGTAAGGGAGGAAAAATTGGTAAGCTGCAGTTTCTCTTTTCCCCAGCAACATTTTTTTTTTTCAAAGACAAATTCATTAGTTCTTTGCAAATGCTTTTAATTTGGACAAGTCTTAACCCTTTCCCAAGCGATAAATTTTAGACTGGTCCAAATTGAAAGAGTTTGCAGACGACAATTTTAAATTTGATGAAAATGGCAGGAAGTTCTCAAAAAGGGTAGAAAATACTGTGGGAAAAGGAGAAATTGCTCGTTACGAGCAATTTCTCCTTTTCCCACAGTGTTTTCAAAAGACTTGTACTGCAGACACATGAAAACCAGGGCTTGTTTGGGAAAGGGTTAATACAGGTTCATTTTTTTTTTTTTTTTTTTCCTTTTTAGCAGGTCAAAAAAAAATGTTTCAAATGAAAATCATGGTGATATTATTGAGCCTCACAACTGTTGAAATATTTTTCATGTTAAACCTTAATCTTTACAGAAGATTTTGATTTTTCTTTGAAATCTGGGTTGAATAGCATGAATCTCTTTATTGTGATTGAAATTCCTTTTATTAGACGGCTAAGTATATACATGCATATTCGTAGAATCAAAAATAAGGGAACCCTTCTATTTCATCTGTAGGTAATTCCTTATTTTTACCAAAAACATAATAACAGATATGGAATCCAATATCGGATGTGACCTTGTTATGGGAGATCACTCCTTCCTTACAGCATAGCTTCTTCCCGTATAAAATCAATACCTGACAGCTGCATTAGGGAGAATTCTCTTTAGCTTTGTGGTTAGTGTATTAGTCTTTCAAACCTCTAATACTGAGGATCTTTGCCGCACGGGTTCGAATCCCAGCCCAGGCAGTTTGTATTTGAGCTATGCATTTGTTGCAAACTTTCATGTTCGTAAGAACCTCGGTGTGCAGCAACACCTGCATGACACCTAGCGGACATATGGGGAATGGTACGGCGTATCTTTGCTGTTTGAATCTGCTGAAATGTGGAGAGGTAAAGTTACCCTGTCATATCATGTCAGAAGAAACAAGTAACAGGGTTCCCTTATTTTTAGGGCTACGTATATGCTAGTGGACTGTGCAATGAAAGTAACTAGCATTTTATTTTAAGATATTAAAATCTTGTTTGAAAAGGACAAAATTTTTGTACATAAGCAGAAAGGAGCATTTCTCACAGGGAAAGGTAAATTGTTCTTTCCTTCATCCCTTGTCAATGATTTCATCAATTTTGAGCTCACCTAAGCTCAAAATTGATTTCTTCAAGACAGTTAATCCTTACTCACAATCCTCAGTTTTAGAGACGCTGAGAAAGAAGGCTTTTGAAAACATTAATGGAAAAGGAGAAAATGCTGGTAACCAGCATTTTCTCCTTTTCCAACTATGTTTTCTACCCATTAAAAGATTAACGTGATCATCTCTGTCACATTTATTTTGTTGTTTGCAAATGTTTTGAATTTGGACTTGTCTAATATTTTGTTGTTTGGTAAAGAGTTCGATGAATTCAGACAAGTTGAGCAACAGAATTTGCTAACATGCTTTAATGCATTTAACTCTGTACCAAACAACAAAATTTTAGCACAAATGCCGATAATTATCTGTGAAAGTGAAGAAAACCTTGTGGGAAATGGAGAAAATGCTGGTTACCAGCATTTAATTGTCTGTGAAAGTGAAAAAAACCTTGTGGGAAATGGAGAAAATGCTGGTTATCAGTATTTTCTCCTTTTCCAACAAGGTTTTCAAAAGGCCACATGAATTGCAACCCTTCTAAGAGTGTACTTCTTAGAAAAGGAAACCTGAGCAAGATGACTAAGATGGCCTAGCAAAAAATTCATCCCAAATCGAGGGCCCATTTTCACCAACCATTCAAAATTTGCATTCTTAGTGTAATTCTAAAAAGCAATGCAATTTGTCATTGGCCAAACCATTGGGCTAAATGGTTTAGCCATTTAAAAATTTTATTATTTTCAAATTTGAAAATTCTTGAGAATAAGACAGAGAATATTAATAAGAGTGATTTGTGAATAAGGGTCCTGGAAGTCATGTTGTTTCGAAACTTTCGAATTACAATGAGCTTTTTAAGAATATGCATTTTGATGACGTTGGAGTGATCTTTGCCTTGTTGGGAATAGCTTAAACTCTTTGCTATCGTATACTTTTGAGATAAATATAAATTACTATGATAGACTTCGACAAGTTGTCATTGTCATCTGCGTCTTCAACAAAGTCTTTGACATTTAATAATCTCTATGTTATTACTGAAGATACTTACCTCAATCTCAGACTACTTGTTAACTATCAAAAGGGGAATCCATACAACAGGGGCAGATAACCATCAAAGTATTTTAGACACAGTTATGTCCCTTTTTACTTGAAATTTTCAAAATCTGAGACATGTTGTAATATCTGTTATTACTGAAGATATTTACTTCAAACTCGGACAGGTTTTTAGCTCCACTGGCCGAAGGCCAGCGGGCTTATGTCATGGCCCGGTGTCCGTCGTGCGTCCGTCCGGGCGTCCGTCCGTCTGTCCGTCCGTGCGTTAACTTTTATTTCAAACATCTTCTTCTCTGAAACTACCCATCCGATTTTCACGAAACTTCACAGAAATGATCCTGACATGGTCCTCTTCAGTATTTCTTGAAAGAATTTGATTCCTTCAAAAACTCTGGTTGCCATGGCAACAAAACTGAAAAATATTGGAAATCTTTAAAAATCTTCTTGTATGAAACCATAAGGCATAGGGCTACCAAATTTGGCATGTAGCTTTATGTAGTAGACCTCTATCAAGTTTCTTCAAATTATAGCCCTGGGGTCAAAATTGGCTCTGCCCCAGGGGTCACAAGTTTTACATAGGCTTATATAGAGAAAACTTTAAAAATCTTCTTGTCTGAAACCATAAGGCATAGGGCTACCAAATTTGGCATGTAGCTTTATGTAGTAGACCTCTATCATGTTTCTTGAAATTATAGCCCTGGGGTGAAAATTGGCTCTTCCCCAGGGGTCACAAGTTTTACATAGGCTTATATAGAGAAAACTTTAAAAATCTTCTTGTCTGAAACCATAAGGCATAGGGCTACCAAATTTGGCATGTAGCTTTATGTAGTAGACCTCTATCATGTGTCTTGAAATTATAGCCCTGGGGTCAAAATTGGCTCTTCCCCAGGGGTCACAAGTTTTATACATAGGCTTATATAGAGAAAACTTTAAATATCTTCTTGTCTGAAACCATAAGGCCTAGAGCTACCAAATTTGGCATTTAGCTTGATCTAGTTGGAGTCTACCAAAAGTGCCCAAAGTATAGTCCTGGGGTCAATTTGGCCTCATACTTGGAGGGGGGGGGGTTCACAAGATTTACATAGGCTTACATAGGGAAAACTTTTAAATCTTGGTGTACATAGCCATAAGGCTTAGGCTACCAAATTTTGCATATAATTATAGCATTATTTAGTGGACAGTTACAAAGAGGGCCCAAGTTACAGCTCTAGGATCAAGTTTGGCCCTGCACCAGGGATCACAAGTTTTACATGGGTTTATGGAGTGAAAAGTTCAGAAACCATCTTGTTACCAGCCATAAGGCCAAGAACTCCCACATTTGGCATGTTATTCTTCTAATACAATATTCCCCATTTAGTCAGACTGTAGCCATGAGGTCAAAGTTTTATAAGGGCTTATATAGTGAAGACTTTTCTTCGTGGTTTATATTTATAAGCCAGTGGAGCGATACAGGGCCATCATGGCCCTCTTGTTATACTCTATGTCAAAAGGAGAATATATCAAAAGGGAAACCCATACAAGAAGGGCAGATAAACCATCAAAGTATCTTTGACACAGTTATGCCCCTTTTTGGCTCGGAAGTTTCACTGAAAAATCAACCAACTGCAGCTGAGCATTGGCACCTGCATACAGTGTACTTGTTAGCTCCACTGGCCGAAGGCCAGCGGGCTTATGTCATGGCCCGGTGTCCGTCGTGCGTCCGTGCGTCCGTCCGTCCGTCCAGTCGTCCGTCCGTCCGTGCGTCCGTGCGTTAACTTTTATTTCAAACATCTTCTTCTCTGAAACTACCCATCCGATTTTCACGAAACTTCACAGAAATGATCCTGACATGGTCCTCTTCAGAATTTCTTGAAAGAATTTGATTCCTTCAAAAACTCTGGTTGCCATGGCAACAAAACTGAAAAATATTGGAAATCTTTAAAAATCTTCTTGTCTGAAACCATAAGGCATAGGGCTACCAAATTTGGCATGTAGCTTTATGTAGTAGACCTCTATCAAGTTTCTTCAAATTATAGCCCTGGGGTCAAAATTGGCTCTGCCCCAGGGGTCACAAGTTTTACATAGGCTTATATAGAGAAAACTTTAAAAATCTTCTTGTCTGAAACCATAAGGCATAGGGCTACCAAATTTGGCATGTAGCTTTATGTAGTAGACCTCTATCATGTTTCTTGAAATTATAGCCCTGGGGTGAAAATTGGCTCTTCCCCAGGGGTCACAAGTTTTACATAGGCTTATATAGAGAAAACTTTAAAAATCTTCTTGTCTGAAACCATAAGGCATAGGGCTACCAAATTTGGCATGTAGCTTTATGTAGTAGACCTCTATCATGTTTCTTGAAATTATAGCCCTGGGGTCAAAATTGGCTCTTCCCCAGGGGTCACAAGTTTTATACATAGGCTTATATAGAGAAAACTTTAAATATCTTCTTGTCTGAAACCATAAGGCCTAGAGCTACCAAATTTGGCATTTAGCTTGATCTAGTTGGAGTCTACCAAAAGTGCCCAAAGTATAGTCCTGGGGTCAATTTGGCCTCATACTTGGAAGGGGGGGGGTTCACAAGATTTACATAGGCTTACATAGGGAAAACTTTTAAATCTTGGTGTACATAGCCATAAGGCTTAGGCTACCAAATTTTGCATATAATTATAGCATTATTTAGTGGACAGTTACAAAGAGGGCCCAAGTTACAGCTCTAGGATCAAGTTTGGCCCTGCACCAGGGATCACAAGTTTTACATGGGTTTATGGAGTGAAAAGTTCAGAAACCATCTTGTTACCAGCCATAAGGCCAAGAACTCCCACATTTGGCATGTTATTCTTCTAATACAATATTCCCCATTTAGTCAGACTGTAGCCATGAGGTCAAAGTTTTATAAGGGCTCATATAGTGAAGACTTTTCTTCGTGGTTTATATTTATAAGCCAGTGGAGCGATACAGGGCCATCATGGCCCTCTTGTTTTTTTCCTATGATAGACCATCCATAATTTGAAAATAAAAGACAGAATTGAAGATGATAAGAGGTTGTGACAATTTTAACCTCAAGAAACTTGTTTTGTGAAAGTATATAAAAGATCCGTGCTCTGGCTAAAGGGGATTGAACCCTTTACCACACAATGCCAACTTTTAACCACCCTGACAATGCCAACTCTTAACAACCCTGACAAGGAAAACTTTTGAAAAACATTGTGGAACAAGGAGAAAATGCTGGTAACCAGCATTTTCTCCTTTTCCCACAATGTTTTCTACCCTAACAAGGTCAAATTTCATTTGGGCCACTTTAATTTGTCATCTGCAACTGCTTTCAATTTGGACCATTCTGAAATTTTGTCGTCTGGCAAAGGGTTTTATGAATCTCTGATGCATCTCCTTGTTCAGCAGATATCTTCATTAACTCTTTACCAAACGACAAAATTTCAGACTGGTCCAAATTGAAAGCATTTGCAGATGACAAATTAATTTAGCTGAATAGATAGCAATTGTCTGTGAAAGTGTAGAAAACCTTTTGGGAAAAGGAGAAAATGCTGGTTACCAGCATTTTCTCTTTTTCCCACAATGTTTTCAAAAGGCTTCTTTCTCAGAATCATTGAAAGTCGGAGTTGTGTGGTAAAGATTTAACGGTGGATTTATAACCCCAGTTACCTCATGCAGTTTTGCAGACATCTTAAGTTTAACTCTTTACCAGATGACAAAATTTTGGCCTCGTCTAAATTGAAAGCATTTGCAGACAAAAAAAATAAATGTTTCTCAAAATATGAAATTTATCTATAACAGGACAGAAAACATTGGCAAAAGGTTTGAAAACACTGGTTACCAGTATTTTCTCCTTTTTCCACAGTGCTTTTAAAAGCCTCCTTTTCCAGGATCATTAAGTCGGATTGTGAGATAAAGGGTTAAACAGTAGGATAGATCAAACTTGCAGAAATAAATTCTGACATAGATGCTATTTATTATCAATTTAAGTAACCCTTTACCACACAATCCTGCCTTTTAATGGCCCTGAGGAAGAAGACTTTTGGGAGAACAAGAGCAAATGAAGGTGATCAGCATTTTCTCGGTTTCCTTCAATGTTTTTAAAAGGCTTCTTCTCCAGGATCGTTAAAAGTCAGATTGTGAGGCAAAGGGTTAAAAAGTTAGTAAGAATAGATCAAACTTGTAGAAATGAATTCTGGCCTTTACCACACAATGCTGACTTTTATAACCTTGAGGAAAAAGACTTTTGCTGGTAAACAGCATTTTGTCTTTTTCCCACAATGTTTGCTGATTTTTCAAAGGCAGTTTCCCCCATTTGAGTCGCCCATGAACTGTTGCTTGCAAACACTTTTGACTTTGACAAGTCCAAAATTTTGTCGTTTGGTAAACTGTTAACCCTTTACCACATAATGCCAACTTTAATTGACCTTAAGAAGGGAGATTTTTGAAAACATTGTGGGAAAATTCTTTCCACAATGTCTTCTGCCCTATCAAAGACAACCTCCACAATTTTGGCAACATTAAATTTGGAATCTGCATATGCTTTGGGTTTGGACAAATCTAAAATTTCATAGTGTGGTAAACAGTTAAGATAATACATTGAAGTAATGAGAAAATGCAAGCTTGCAAAATGTCTTTGCATGAAGCTTTACATGTCAGTTTTTGAAGAAATCGAGTTTTATGTGCAGTGAAATGTATGAATGAGTGATTGCTTACACATGTTCATATTTGATCCATGTTCTGTGAAAAGGAGATTTAATGCATCTGCAAAAAGTATCAACCCAAGTCAGCCTCCACAGTCCATGCAGGCTGACCTGGGTCAATACTTTTAGCTATTTTCTTCATGTCAAAAGACCAGTCCACGTCACGATTCAGTTGGTTGTTGAGCAAAACGGACTTCATGAATCCATAATTATAATAATTGCTTGGTATAAATCATCATGAAGGTGCATTCAACCCCTTTTTGCCAGAGTGTGACTTATTTGTCTTTAACCCTTTCCCAAACAACAAATTTTAGACCAGTCCAAATTGAAAGAGTTTGCAGACGACAATTTTAAATTTGATGAAAATGACAGAAAGTTCTCCAAAAGGGTAGAAAACACTGTGGGAAAAGGAGAAATTGCTCGTTACGAGCAATTTCTCCTTTTCCCACAGTGTTTTCAAAAGACTTGTACTGCAGACACGTGAAAACCAGGGCTTGTTTGGGAAAGGGTTAATTAAAGGTTCATTTTTATTCCTACATGTTTGTAAAGATATCATTTGTGGAACAAATCATTATAGTGTTTTGTATGTTTTTACACTTGTATAAATGACATTTATATTATGTGTATATTATTTGCTTGGATGTATTACATGTATAGATTATTATTCTCTCTGTTAGCATAAAAGTATTAAGGTCACCAGGTGTCAAAAATTTGTCACTATATCTCAACTTTGGGAACAGAAATCATGCCAAAAAGCATATGAGCTATGCTTTGCCAAAAATGGGGTTGAGTGCATCTCCATAACGCATGATACCAAGCAAGTCATCACATAATTATGGATCCATTTTGTATAACAACTGACTGTATCATAAGGAAGAATAGTCCTTTGACATACAGAAAATTGACCAATAGCGAAATGTTTCCACTCAGGTCAGCCTGCGCTGACTGCCCAAGCTGACCTGGGTCGATACTTGGCAGATGCATCAAGCTACCTTTTCACAGAGCATGGCTCATATTGATTGCTCTAGAGATCACACACATGTAAATGACACAGTGTAAGAACCAGTGGATGGGGTCAGATCTTGGAAACTTTTCTCAACCTATTGACCAATAATCGGAGTTTTAATGACCAGGGTTAAGAAGACTTTTGAGAACATTGTGGGAAAAGGTAAAAATGCTGGTATCCAGCATTTCTTCTTTTCCCACAATGTTTTCTACTCTTTTTAAACATTTTATTGATTGAATCATACCTGTAATTAATTTGTCATCTGCAACTGCTTTCAAAATGGACAAATAAAACCCAACAATGGCCTCCCTTTTGCCGTCGGGCAGACCAAAATGACTTGCAGTTTACATGTTTTTCTGCCTGTCAAAATATTTCTGTCATATTAAGCATCACCAAATGTGCATGTTATTTTGATGTTCTTTTACGTGATTGCATGAGTTAGGCTCACTAGGGATTTTCTTGGGTTTAAGTTTGTCATATGTGTGGAATTTTACTTACCCGTTGAAGTCCAGGGTCTGTATTCACCAACCATTCTTAAGAACATTCTTAGTCTTATTCTCCAACATTTTCTGGATTTGAAAGTATCACAAGTTCTGATTGGCTAAACCATTTAGTTTAGCCAATCAGAAGTTGTGTTACTTTCAAATTTGGACAATCTAGGAGAACAAGACTAAGAATATTCTTAAGAATGGTTGGTGAATAAGGGCCCTGAACCTTGATACCTTTCTCTAAACTGCATACACACGAAATTTGGGAACACAATTTAGGTTAGCAAGCATCATGTCTGAAAACAAATTTCACATAAAGTTCTACGATATGAGTAAAAATTTGCATAACTTAATGCTGACTCATACCTTTGGGTAAAGCAGGGTCATATGTGTGTATATTCAGTGCCCCCCAAAAATCTTTGTAAATCTATGCAGTGTAGTGAAAGGTTTTCCTGGTATTTAGGTACTCAGTGTGGACAGTCTGATCTGTCTGCATTGTTCTCATGATTGTGGCTCTACAGTGTCCAGTTTTTTGCTTTGATATTCTTTTAAGGACAGCCTTGAACTAGCAATACTTATACCTTTTGTACTGATCAAGAATGTCCATTTCATATGATTATACAGCACTGAAAGGGTGTTCATGGAGAAATTCTGACTAGATGATTGTATAAATTAGCTCTGCACTGAATGCTTATATTTTTTAACCCTTTCCCAAACAACAAATTTTGGACTGGTCCAAATTGAAAGAGTTGCAGACGACAATTTTAAATTTGATGAAAATGGCAGAAAGTTCTCAAAAAGGGTAGAAAACACTGTGGGAAAAGGAGAAATTGCTCGTTACGAGCAATTTCTCCTTTTCCCACAGTGTTTTCAAAAGACTTGTACTGCAGACACGTGAAAACCAGAGCTTGTTTGGGAAAGGGTTAACTCTTTACTAGATGAAAAAAAATTGACCAAAGCAAAGGCATTTTGCAGACAATAAATTAAATATAGCTCTAAGGATGGTATTTGTCTTTGGATTAGAAGAAAACATTTTGAGAAAAGAAGAAAATGCTGGGAACAACAATGTTTTCAAAATCATATTTCCTGATGGTCAAACAAATACTGGATTGTTTGATAAATGGTCCTGAGAAAGAAAGCTTTTGAAAACATTATGTTAACGATCATTTTCTCTTTTCCTACAATGTTTTGTATACTTACCAAAACAAATTTTCATTTTTCAGTCACATTCAATTTGTCGTCTGCCAATGCTTTGAATTTTGATTATTCTAAATTTTTTTGTCATGTGGTAATGAGTTAATTATGTGTAAATGAAGTACATGTATAGATGCTATATCCCTGAAGTGATTTTACGTTTGAACCTTTTTTCATCCCAGTGTGTTACCTGTGATACAAAAAATGATCTTTAAATTAAAAATACTGAAAACACCTCTGTACTTTTGATGTGTGTCCATTTTAACATAGACTTTATACCCACATTGATTGCCGGAAGTGGTATTAACTCTTTACCACATGACACCATTTTGGACTCGCCTAAATTAAAAGCATTTGCAGACGACGTATTAAACATGTCTCAAATGATGGATGTTCTCTCTGAATAGTTAGAAAACATCGTGGGAAAAGGAGAAAATGCTTTTACCAGCATTTTCTCCTTTTCCTACTATGTTTTCAAAAGTCTCTTTCCCCAGGGTCGTTAAAACTCGGCATTGTGTGGTCAAGGGTTAATCCTTTCCCAAGCAGCCCTAAGGAAGGTCCCATTTGAAAACATTGTGGCACCAGCATTTTTCCTTTTCCCACAATGTTTTCTGCACATGCAAAGACAACTTCAATCATTTGAGCCTTATTGAAATTGCAGTCTGCAAATGTTTTGAATTTGGACTTGGCCAAAATTTGTTGTATGGTAAAGAGTTCATCAGTTCTCACAGGAAGTCCAAGTGGGTCTGGTGGTAATGTACAAAGCTTGTAAGTTTGTAAAAGAAGCGTTGTTAGTTTAATCATTTACAACACAATTCCGAATTTTATCGACCCTGCTGAAAAAAAAACTTTCGAAAACATTGTGGGAAAAGGAGAAAATGCTGGTAACCAGCATTTTCTCCTTTTTCCCACAATGATTTCTACTCTTTCAAAGACAAACTCCAACATTTCAGCTACATTTAATTTGTAATCTGCAAATGCCCTCAATTTGGACAAATCTAAAATGTTGCTGTATGGTAAAGAATTAATGCTGAAACAAGTCACTAATTGTAGACATGTGCAACTTGAAAGCAATGGCATACAACAAATTGAGTGTGTTTCAAATGATGATTTGTTTTTGAAAGGGTAGAAGGCATTGTTGGAGAAAGGAGAAAAGTCTTTTCCTTTGGAGTTGTGGGTGGGGAGTAGCTGATCTCTTTCTGAGGGTTGATGATAGTATGGTGAAAGAAACTCAAGAAAAGTATATGTAGATAGGTGCGCCGGCAGCCACAATAGAACTGAAGTAAGAAGTGATTTCTGTCTGTGGGTCAATGATAGTCATTGTGACAGGATTCATTCCTCTGATCATACTTTCCACTATGGTTATGTGAGAAAGCAGCCAGTGGCTTGGGAAGAAAATTGTGCAAAGTACAAGCAGTGGTCCAGAAAAGCATAAATAGGTGGGTGCACTGGTAGCCATGAAAAAAGTGAAGTAATGTTGAAAACAGGGTTAGACAGCATACAAAGATCTATATTAAGAGAGAGATTGTTTGGTGAAGGGTTTACTCTTTAACCCTTTACTACACAATCCCAACTTTTAACGACCCTGTAAAAGAGAACTTTTGAAAACATTGTGGGAAAAGGAGAAAATGCTGGTAACCAGCATTTTCTCCTTTCCTAACAATCTTTTCACCCTCGTTAACCCAGGTGTGAAGTGCTATAAATGTAGTTTACGAAATACATCAGAACTTGGTCAACGAGGATGCAATCTTTTCAACCCTGTCAAATGCAAATGAACCATGCTCTGAAAAGGGGGCTTAATGCATCTGCGAAAAGTATCGACCCAGGTCAGCCTGAGCAGTCTGTGCAGGCTGACCTGGGCAGAACCTTTTTGCTATTGGTCAATTTTCTGTATATCAATATACCATATTACCTTGTGATTAAGTGGGTTGTTAACCCTTTTCCAAATGACAAATTTTGGACTGGTCCAAATTGAAAGAGTTTGCAGACGACAATTTTAAATATGATAAAAATGGCAGAAAGGTCTCAAAAAGGGTAGAAAACACTGGGAAAAGGAGAAATTGCTTGTTACGAGCAATTTCTCCTTTTCCCACAGTGTTTTCAATAGACTTGTACTGCAGACACGTGAAAACCAGGGCTTGTTTTGGAAAGGGTTAAAAATGTGGCTATTATGGATCCATATTTATATGATGACTTGCTTGGTATAATTCATCACGGAGATGATTTAAGCCCCCTTTTGCTAGAGCATGGCTCAAATACAAACACAAATTTCAATTTTTTAATTATATTTATTTTGTTATTTGAAAATGCTTTCACTTTTTGATAAAAGTCTGAAATTTTATCCTGAGGCAAAGACTTACAGGCAAAAAAAGGCAACTGTGGATCAGACTAAGTGTAGTCTAATTTTGATCTACACCATTGATAAGAACCAACTGAATCGATGCTTAGCTCTGGGAAGGTTAACCTTACCCACATGACAAATTTTGGACTCTCCCAAATTCAAAATATCAGTAGATGACACATTCAAAATAAATGAGCCATGCTCTGGCAAAAAGGGGCTTAATGCATCGCTGTGATGGATGATACCAATCATGCAATGACATAAGTATGAATCCAAAATGGCCAATTTTTTCTAACAACTTAATCATGAGGTAGACAAATCTTTGGACAAATAGAAAACTGACCAATAGTGAAAAGTTTCGGCCCAGGTCAGCCTGCGTAGACTGCGCAGGCAGACCTGGGTCAATACTTTTCAAATATGCATTAACCCTATACCACACAATCCCAACATTTAACGACCCTGAGTAAGGAAGCTTTTGAAAACATTGCGGTAAAAGGAGAAAATGCTGGTAGGCCTAATCAGTATTTTCTCCTTTTCCTACAATCAGGGATCATATATATGTGTATATAAAATCCCTGCTACAATCTTTTCCACCCTATCAAGAACAAATTTTGCCATCTGGACAACCTTTAATTTGTCGTCTGCAAATGCTTACAAGTTTGACCAGTCTAAAATTTTGTTGTTTGGTAGAGAGTTAAGCCCCCTTTCCACAGAGCTTGGCTCAAATACAAATGAGCTTAAGTTCTCTGATAGGATAGAAAACATTGTGAGAAAAGGAGAAAAAACTGTTATACCAGCATTTTCACACAATCTTTTCAAATGCTTCTTTCTCGGAGTTGTGAAAGCAAGGGATGGTTTGGTAAAGGGATAACCCTTTTGGTGCGCCTAAAAATTATTGGTATCATTTTTGATGGCACGCTAAAGTATATTATATTTGAAACTCAGATTTGACTCAGACAGGATTGGCTAAATAAGTGGTCTGTGTAGATCCAAAATCAGACGGCATGTTCTGTGCAGTCTAATTTTGATCTATGATGTTCTTAAACTATGTTCTTAAACTGAAGCAAAATCTAAAATACCAATGACTGCGCTCAGTCAACTTTCTCTTACCGAGTTTTAACGACCATAAGGAAGGCTTTTGAAAACATTTTGGGAAAAGGAGAAAATGCTGGTAACCAGCATTTTCTCCATTTCCTACAATGTTTTCTACCCTACCAAAGACAGAAATCATTATTTGAACTGCATATTGATTTTGTCGTCTGCAAATGCTTTGAATCTGGTCGAGTCCAGAAATTTGTCGTATTTTTGTAGTTTGTCAGTATTTAACAAAGCAAAATTAATTCGCAGCATTTATACCGAAAAGGCCTCTTTTATTGATATAAAAAAGCAATAAATTTCATATGAGTAATGATCCTCCGAGGAATTAGATACTTTTAAAACAAATTCCATTTTGCCTAATTACTTCAGTTTCCTTTACAAAAATCCATTGGCTTTGTAGGCCTTTAACAACAACAACAACAATTTTGTTACAACAACAACAACGCACAGAAAGCATGAGCCACGAAAGTGTAATTTTTCATGGGTATACAGGTAATAAAATGTTCTAATTTGCTTAGTATATATCAAGAATTGAAAATGAGTAAATAAGGAAATCGAAAATTCCGCAAACAAAGCTTTGGGTAGGATGTACGGTAAAATTGTCCGCTGGAGATTACGGTCTCGAGAAGACTCGAACCTAAGATAAATTATCCACAAGAGAAAGTGCTGTGTTTTTTCCCCCGGCCGAGTGCCAGCGACCTTAGACGTGGTGACCCTGATTCCATCTTGCGTGCTGGGAGTAATATTTATTCCAAACATGTTCCCTGACAGTAAGAAAATAACAAAAAAATACTTCAGTCAGTTTTTAGCAAATTTTCTGGAAATTATAGTCATAGAGTAACTGGTCTCAATAAGAATATATGATACAGCTTAGCCAGCAACTTACAGTTAGCTGGATATAGTATTCAGAACTTCTGGCAGGCCAGTCTATAAAATCGGTTTAAGCTAGTTTACTCGTGGGGAGCTATGCTTCAGAGATGTGGGTTATCTTCAAATGCGCTGAATCTGGATTGGTTTTAGCCCAGGTTAACACCTGCACATGTGCAGGATTGGCAACTGAATCCTCAGTTGTTGCTTGGCTTTGTATTGTCAGCAACTCTTCGTCAAGATTCGGGCATTTTCTGGAACCCGAACTATTACGAAAACTAATTGTACTACAACATGATTCTGCCACGGTCCATTTTAGAATTTCATGAATGAATCTGATTCTGTTCCAGCATCTGGTTACCTTGGCAATAAAAGTGAAAAAATCTTGAAAATGTCTTATCCCTCCATTGGTATCATGTAACTCTATCCCAGATGATGAAAATTTGGACTGGTCCATATGTAGGATAAATAATTGTCCCCAAATGTGATTTCAGTTTTTTGATGGGTTGTATCTTTGTACGGGTCCGACGAATCACCGAAACAACGAAAGTAATTGTTTTTGACACATGTTGTAGTCATATTGATGAAGGACGGTTAATTTAAAACCAAAGGACATAATAACAGTTTAGGCCCGCCGTGAAGAAGTGTACAGGAATAGCCTGCCTGAAACGCTACTGTAAATGTCCACCGAAATACCCGATCGATGTAGTAAAATTTGTCGATTCCGGGATTCTACCTCGGCAATCTTACTTCAGTAGCTTTTGCACAATGTTGATGTGTCTGATCTTTATCCATAAGTATACTAAGAAAAACAGTTTTCATTTTTATACTGGGCAGATGAAATTAAAAAATCACCAAATTAGAAAACCGGCAGCCATTTTGAATCTGTGGTTAATCACATTACAAGGCGTAAATTGATAAGAAAATTATAATTCCAACAATAAGATTATGAATGATAACTTTGTCACTTTAAAAATAACAATGAAAAAATGACACATCAAAGAAGTTGGATTATATCAGCCGAACACATTCAATTATGATTGCTTCACTTTAATAGAACAGAACTTGCCCAGTTACTTGTACATTTCGATGGATCAGAGACCTACATCATGCAATGTCTGATTTGGGTCTACTTCGTTCGCAAGTGAAGTGCATTAGCTCTCTCTTTTTTTTGTGTGTGTTTGTTAATCTTACAAAGAAATAATAAACATAAGTAATAAGGTCCTACTGATAATTCCTTAGTCTAGATTGGCGTAATCAAGATTGGGTATTTCGGTGTGTAACAGACCAGACACGCGAGTGTTTCGGTGATTGTTCTCCACGTAAATTAATGATTAGTGTATATTAACATCATTCTTCTAAATAATGGTTAATAATTTGATAAAGCGTGTTTTCTGTTAAAAAAAGGAAAGAAAAATCCTGCATACTTATATCAGTTATCTGAACTCAACAATAATAAAAATAGGGGTATTTTGGTGTTTCAGTGGAATTTCGGTATTTTGGTGATTCATCGGACCGTCTTTGTACAGAGAAAAATGCTAAGAAATGAGAAATATCTGCACAGATTTTATGTACAAATTGAGAGCACCTTGGCGACAAATCTGAAAGTAGTACAAATTAACAGAAGTTTTTTGACAGGGTAGAAAACTTTGTGGGAAAAGGAGAAAATGCTGGTGTACATCATTTTCTCCCCTTCTTACAATATTTTCAACATGTGTCTTCCTCAAGGTTGTGAAAATAGGGGCTTGTTTGGTAAAGGGTCAAAAGAATAGAAAACTGAGGAATTTCAAAGGGAGAAAATACTGGTTATCAGCATTACTCCTTTTTCTAAATGTTTTCAAGGGCTTTCTTGTTATTGCTCATTAACTCTTTACCACAAACAAAAAAAATGTAGACTTGCCAAAATTGAAAGCATTTACAAACAACCATTGAAACGGTGTTCAAATGATCAGATGTTGTCTGTGATAGGGAAGAAACTAGCATTTTCTCCTTTTCTTACAATTTTTCCGAAGGACATTTTTCTCAGGGTTGTTAAAACTCTGGATAGCATAAATGTTTAAAACATGGAATTGTTTGGTAAATTTAGCATTCAGGTAAGCAAAAAATCTTAAGCTTTATTCTTGTACATTCTGTGTGAAAGAGAAAAGTTGTTCAGTAAAAATGAAAGCTGTAAAGATTATCAGATATACATAGAATCCAAAATAAGGGAACCCTTGTCTTTTATCTCAAAGTAATTCTTTATTTTACCTAAAACATATAACAGATATGGAATCCAAGTCAACACCTGCACCACCTGGCGGACATACTGGAGATGATACAGCATATTGTTGCTCTTGGAATCTGCTGAAATATTGAGGTAAACCTACCCTGTCATAACATGTCAGAAGAAACAGGTAACAGGGTTCCCTTATTTTTGGGGCTATGTATAACTGTTTTCAGGTATATAGACTGATTCAGGCAGCCTTTTCTCTTTACAGTTCTACCCATGAAGATAACAGGAGAGAGTAAATGTTTACACTATTTGTATGTAAAGGAGCACAAAGTGAGGGAATCAACAACCAGTAAACCAAAGGACAAAACATTGTTTGTTTTAAACATTCCTCCATATTGTGAAAGTGTAAGTGTATTATAAACAGTTGAACCAGTCTTACAGACCAAATATTAAACATACATCCTTATAGCCAGAGAGAAAAAAGCTGTGAAAATTCGATAGACTGTAGAATGGTTTAGAATTTAGTCAGCAGTGTAAATACATATGAATTACAATATATATGGTGTAAGGGATAAACACATATATTGGAAATCTTTGATTTAAAACAAGAAACGTCACAATAGTGATTTCTTTGATGGCCTCCTGAAAATGAAATGCATATTCTATAGATCGGTCATAGTCTATGCATACTTTCAACCGTCATTGGCAACATTTGACATGAAGATACAAGAATGATTATAGTTTGATAAAAAAAAGATGAAATGAGTTAAAAACTGGCTCAAAATGAGTACAGATGTATTTTTAAGCAATCAACTACTTTAAGTCCACTGATTTGTTACACATCAGTTCTTAACCCTTCGAGCGCATTTCACAACTATAGTTAGCTCTGTTGTCAGTGTAGATAAAGATCAGACCATAAAAAAATGCAGTTTGATCTTTGATCTACACTACTGTGCAGAGACATTCTGGATGAAGGCAAATCTGAAATTGCTACTATTTTGGGCTTATTTCCGGACTGAAAATGCATGATGGGTTTGATGCTGAAAGGGTTAAACTAAACTCTTTGCCAAACAACAAAATTTTAGACTCGTCCAAGTTGAAAGTATTTGCAGACGATAAAAAAAATGTGACTCAAGAATCGAAATTTGTTTTGGGAAGGGTAGAAAATATTGTGGGAAAAGGAAAAAAAGCTGGTTACCAGCATTTTCTCCTTTTCCCACAATGTTTTGTCGTGAAAACCGGGGATTGTTTGGTAAAGAGTTAATTGAACTTCTGTTTAACCCTTTACCACACAACCTCATCTTTTAGCAACCCTTTGGATAAAAGAATCTTTTGAAAATATTGTGGGACAAGCAGAAAATGTTGGTAACCAGCATTTTCTCCTTTTCCAACATTTTTTTTTTTTTCTTTTTTGAAAGACCTTTTCTTAAGGGTCATCAAGACTGGATTGTGTGGTAAAGGGTCAATTATTTTTACAGAAACATATAGAACACCTCTTTGCTGAATTTGGGAAAGTAACAAAAGTTTTCCTTCATAACAAGCCAAAAACTGGAAACCTACCGGAAGATACCTCCAAATTCTTTCCATCTGTACCACCCCTCAAGGTAATGTCTGTTTTATTGTACATGTTTCAGCAAATGTTGTCATATGGGTTATCACAGATTTAATTTGTTTTGTATGATGTGGTTTTCCGTTCTGTTAAAATCACTTATTCATCGTATCGAATTAAAGAAAAAAGAATTAACCCTTTCCCAAACGATGAATTTTAGACTGGTCCAAATTGAAAGAGTTTGCAGACAATTTTAAATTTGATGAAAATGACAGAAAGTTCTCCATAAGGGTAGAAAACATTGTGGGAAAAGGAGAAATTGCTCATTACGAGCAATTTCTCCTTTTCCCACAGTGTTTTCAAAAGACTTGTACTGCAGACACATGAAAACCAGGGTTTGTTTGGGAAAGGGTTAAGTGTTTATTGACAATACAATCTTTTTATGACTCTGAGCAAGGAGACTTTTGGAAAGATTGTGCAAAAAGAAGAAAATACTGGTAAACAGCATTTCTTGTTTTCTCAGAATATGTTCTACCCTTTTAACCCTGTACCACGTAAAAAATTCAAGACAAGTCAAAATTGAAAGCACTTGTAGATGAAGAATTACTTGTGGCCAAAATACCTGAATTTAACAGAGAAGAAAACATTTTGAGAAAAGGAGAAAATGCTGGTTACCAGCATTTTCTCCTCTTCCCAAAATGTCTTCAAAAACCATCTTCCTCAGGGTGGTAAGAACTCTGTATTGTGTGCTAAGCGGGTTAAAGACAAATCTGTCATTTGAGCAAAGTTTTTTAATGTCATACACAAATTAATTCAGACCAGTCTAAAATTCCTTGTGCAGTACAGAGCCAACTCATGATTATTGTAATACCAATATGACTAAGATATAAGTTTTAACTACCAGTGTTGACTATTGACAAATGACTTGCAAGGCTTTAATATGTTGCAGAAAGATTAGCAAATGGGCCATGCTCTGTGAAAAGGGGGCTTGATGCATTTGCAAAAAGTATCCATCCAGGTGAGCCTGGGCAGGTTGACCTGGGCCAAAAATCTTTGCTTTTGGTAAATTTTCTGCATGTCAAAGGACCAGTGTACTTCATGATTCAGTAAGTTGTACAAAACAGATTTTATTGAGATATATTACAGTAATGACTTGCCAGGTATCATGCATCATGGAGATGCATTAACCCTTTCCCAAACGATAAATTTTAGACTGGTCCAAACTGAAAGAGTTTGCAGGCGACAATTTTAAATTTGATGAAAATGGCAGAAAGTTCTCAAAAAAGGTAGAAAACACTGTGGGAAAAGGAGAAATTGCTCGTTACGAGCAATTTCTCCTTTTCCCACAGTGTTTTCAAAAGACTTGTACTGCAGACACGTGAAAACCAGGGCTTGTTTGGGAAAGGGTTAAGCACCCTTTTGCCTGAGAACGGCTCAAATATTTGTCTTTTGTTGTTAGGCATTTACATGTATAAGAGATTTTTGCTCTTCTAAATTTTATACAGTGACAGCTGCAATTGCTCTCATGAGCAAACAGAACGGCTGCCTCATTATTTTTCAAAGCCATGGCTGTTCCAACCAATTATAAACAGATTTATTTGAATCCATGCATGTTTTAGTGTAATTGGAAATTCAGTGCATCTAATGTTTTCACCCATTGTGGAACCATCCCATGTTTTCCCTACCCTCATTATAAAAGCTTTTGAACATATTGTGGGAATAGAAAATGCTGGTTACCAACTTTTTTTCATTTTCACACTTTTTCTACAGAAGATAAATGCTGTCATTAGACCCACTGTCCACATTTTATTTAACCTCTGCAAGTACTTTCAATATGGACAAGTCTAAGATTCTGTTGTCTTGTACATGCACAGAGTGAACTCTTTTCCAAACAATAGAATTTTATTTTAGAGATGTTAAAAGTGTAGGCATTTGCAGACAGTAAAGTAAATGTGACTAAAAATTGAAATTTGTCCTTTGGAGGGTAAAAAAACATTGTGGTAAAGCATTGTGGTTTCTAGCATTTTCTCCTTTCCCCACATCATTTTTCAAAAGTTTTCTTCCTTAAGATTGTTAAAACTCAAAGCCTGGTTTCATAAAAAAACCTTAAGTCTCTTACTTTGCTCATATCAGCTGATCGACTCAGTTTCCGACTTAAGTTGAGTTCGTTATTTGAGACGCATTTCACTAACACTAACAGGCTTCAGGTGTTTTCGTCAAATCCCGAAATGACACAAGGTTTCAGACTCAACTTTGCAAAATAAGCAAACTTAATTCGGTTAACAGAATAAAGTGCGTTATTTTGCTGAGTTTAGTCTGACATGTTGTGTCACCTCAGGATTTCAGAAAATTACTGAAGTGAAATGTTTCTCAAATAGCTAGCTCAGCTTAACCCTTTACCAAACAATCCTGGATTTTAACGACCCCCGAGGAAAAAGCCTTTTGAAAACATTGTGGGAAAAGGAGAAAATGCTGGTAACCAGCATTTTCTCCTTTTCCCACAATGTTTTCTACCCTATCAAAGGCAAAATCCACCATTTAAGCCACATTTAAATTGTCATCTGCAAATGCTTTCAATTTGGACAAGTCTACTTTTTTGTTGTTTGGTAAAGAGTTAAGTCAGAAACTGAACCCGTTTGCTGATTTGAACAAAGTTAGAGACTTGAGTGTTTTACTGAACTTAGGCCCAGGATTGTGTGGTAAAGGGATAATGGTAGTTATGGTACATACATGTACTCATGTTTATTGCCAGGGTTACAGAGTGGCTTATGTAGTGTTTGACACAGCTGACACAGTCCAGAAAGCCAAATCTTGGCCATACGACAAACATCTAGTCCTTCAGCGGAACGGAGCACCACCACTCAGGACTGGAATGAAAAGTAGGTTCTCTGACTTTCAATCATGTTGACATGTTGTTACTGTGTTCTTCATATATGTGTCAGGTGGCATCTCTACTACAGAGGGCTTTTTAATACTCTACCAAATGGAGAAGTTGGGCTCTTCCAAATTGAGAGCATCTGAAGTTGACAAATACAAGTTTAGCACATATTGGCCAAACTGGTTAAGTTTTGTAAGGAGCAATCATATATTTCTAAACGTTACATAGGGAAATTATAAAATATTTCCTGAGGTCCTATGTGGCTCAGTGGTAAAGTATAGGACTTGTAACGTGGAGGTCACATGTTTGAGCCTCACCAGAAGCACTGGGTTTTTGGTAGTGAGTGTCCTTAGGCAAGACATTTCAGAGCCCTAGACTAGTACTGGTGAAACCCAGGTCAGGACTTACATAAATATGTGAGCCCTGGCCTTGATATGACTGAAATAATGTTGAAAGTGGCTTAAAACACCATAGTCAATCAGTCAAATATTTCCTTGTCCAAATTAGAAGACACGGAGCTATTTGATAAGAAAGATATTACCTTCTTGATAGAATTAGGTTTGTTCAAATTATAATCATTGGGTCAGGCATGGCCCCAACCAAGTCAGATGTCTTGTCTACAGACATAGGCCCTCTATTTTTGATCATTAAAATGTAGTATCGTCTCTAGTAAATTATTCAGATAATAGCCTTCACCCTTTACCACACAATCTCGACTTTTAATGACCCTATGGAAAAAGACTTATGAAAATATTGTGGAAAAAGGAGAAAATGCTGGTAACCAGCATTTCCTCCTTTTCCCACAATATTTTCCACCCTTGCAAAAAAACAAATTTTAGTTTTTGAGTAACATTTATTTTGTTGTCTGCCAATGCTTTCATTTTGGGAAAGTCCAAAATTTTGTGGTTTGGTAAAGAATTAATGTCAAAAAGAGACCCAACCCTGGGATCACATGGTGTACCTGGAGATATACATAGAATATTAGATGATCTTAGGTGGACAATGCCATTTTTATTTGCTTTTTATTACAGAATGGTGTGAAGACTATGCTAAGAATACAGTTGACATAAGTGAATTACAGAAAGAGATTGATAAATATATGGAAGAGTTTGACAAAAAAATAGAAGAGGTAGTGCTCTATTTGTATGACAATTTATCCTGGGTCCGTATTCACCAACCATTCTTAAGAATATTCTTAGTCTTATTCTTCAAGATTTTCTACATTTGAAAGTAACACAACTTCTGATTGGCTAAACCAAATGGTTTAGCCAATCAGAAGTTGTGTTACTTTCAAATGTAGAAAACTTTGAAGAATAAGACTAGGAACGTTCTTAAGAATGGTTGGTGAATACGGACCCTGTAGACCCTTGAATTTGAATATATATCTCATGATGTACATGTAGTTAAAATATCTATTCTGATTATGTCTGCTAAAAGCTTTGAAATTTTTTTTTTCCCTGTCAAAATATTCAGTATTATTGCTATGCCATTTTTTTTTAGTTTTAAATTTTAATAACATTAGCTCACATTTTTAAACCTGATGAAACATTAGATTTTCCATATAGAAGGCATATGCAGACTAGAGATGAAATTTGGCTCAAATAATGTGACCTGTTTGTTGAAACATGGATTGTATATAACAGGTGTACATGTAAGTTACGATCCCTGGTTGAAAGAAGGAACATTGTGGGTAAAGGAGAAAATGCTGGCTATCAGCAGTTTTTTTTTTTTTCAGAGACCTTTTTTAGAAGGGTTGTGAAAACGTAAAAGTATTTTACCATGGTGAGAGAATACTCATGAATCATGGAAAAGTTTATTCTTACCACAGTCTTGCAAAAAATATTGAAAAGTAGCTTAAAGCTTAACCAGATGAAACTGTTTGGACTTGTTCATATCCACAGTATTTGGAAAAGACCATACTTGTAAAATGTGGCTTGAATGATAGGATTTATCTTTAATGAGTTAAAACATTGTGGGAAAAGCATTTTCCAACAATGTTTCAGAAGGCTTCCTCAGGATTGTTCTCTAAAGGGTTATATTAAACTATTACAGGAAGTCAGGAAAGCAAAGGAACAAGAGGGTGTGCCAGATGAAGATGGTTGGATCACTGTGACAAGATACAGCAAAAATAAAGCACCACGAACAGAAACCCATGAGAAAGTTTTAACTCAAAAAGAAAAGAGAAGGGGAAAGGAAAAAGTACAAGACTTAATATTTACCCTTAAAGTATCTTTCACAACTGAAGTTGCCTCTGCAGCCAGTCTAGATCAAGATCAGACTGCACAAGACATGCTGTGCGATCTTTGATCTACACTGTCGGCTCTGCTGAGACATTCTGGACAAGAGCAACCTTGAAACTGTAATTATTTGGGTCTTATTTCTAGACTGAAAATGTTGGCTAGATTCATTTGGCACTGTAAGGGTTAAGTTAATTCATTTCCATACTTAGGGCCTGGAGGTTCCATGTTTTATGTAGAGTCATGAGGGGAAAAAACAAGAGCACTGCATGAGGGGAAAAAACAAGAGCAGTGCATGCAAGTGCCAGTGCTTGGCTTCACTTGCTTGATTTTCAGTGAACATTTGTAAGTCAAAAGGGGCATAACTGTGTCAAGCATATTTTGACTGTATGGCCCTTGTAGTATGGGTTCCCATTTTGATAGTTAACAACTAGTTGGAGTAAATATCTTCAGTAATGACAGAGATATCATAAAATGCCAAAGTTTTTGCAAGACAACAACAACACAGGCAATGCTGGAGCTTTGACAATACCTCAATGATTTCTTTGAAAACAACTGAGCTAAAAATCTGTGTGTCTGATACTGATAGGCTCAGAGCAAGCAGATTTTGTATGTAGCATCATCTGATGGTCAGAGTTGTTCAAATTGTACCCCTGGACTAAATGATGGCCCTGCCCTGGAGGATGTCATCCCAGGGGTCAAATGCATACAAAGAGTACTTGGAAAGAATTCTTTTAAAAAAGCTTTGTCTAAAATCACTAGATCTGAAGTGTTGATTTGATATCATGTGGCCTAGAGTTTTGATATTAAGGTATGTAGCATCATCTAATGATCCTTTCAAAAGTTTTTTAATCCTTTCCCAAACAAAATAATTTAGACTCTTCCCAATTAAAATCATCAGTGGACAAATTCAAAATTGGTACAAATGAGCACAAGTTCTATAAAAAGTTGAAAACAGTGTGGAAAAAGGAGAAAATGCTGATGCCAGTTTTAATTACCCAGATAGAGAAGGCTATTGAAAACATTGTGGGAAAAGGAGAAAATGCTGGTATCCATCAATGGACCATCATGTTCTCCTTTTCCCACAAAGTTTTCTATGCTTTGAAGGCAAATCTCTCCTCATTTGAGTTACATTTGTCATCTGCAAATGCTTTCAAATTGGAAAAGTCTAAATTTTTCATCTGATAGATCTTAACAGTTAAATCTGTATGTACAGCTATTAAAAACATTGTAAGAAGAAAATGTAAGTGGCATTTTCTCTTTTTCATTCAATTTCTTCTACCATTTAACCCTTTCCACACTATGCCGATTGTGGGAAAAGGAGAAAATGCTGATAACCACCTTTTTCTCCTTTTCCCACAATGTTTTCTATCCTATTAAGGTCAGATTTCGTCTTTTTGGCCACCTTCAATTTGTCGTGTGCAAATGTTTTGAATTTGGACCAGTCTGAAATTTTGTCATTTGGTAAAGGGTTAAAAGACAAATTCTATCATTTGAGCATATGGATGGATCTGAAAAAAATCTCATGTCATGAAATAAGTACTTGTATGTAGTTGAACTTTCTCTTTTCATTTTCAGGAACTTATGAATTTTTACAGTTTTCAAATAAGAGAATCAAAACGAGAGCGTAAGTACCTTTACCACCTAGTAATCACTAATAATGCTTTTTTAGTTGCCTCTCTCGATTTATTACTTGTCAGCAGGCAGAACATTGTCTGGTTTTAGAAGAAAAGTTTTAACTTGGGTACATACATTCCATTACTCCGCCCTGATTTCGACTTCCCGTAAATTTGCACAGGTCACAGAAAGCAAGTACAGTTATGATCAGAAAATATACCTGAATGGTTAACAAAGTATTGAGGAGAAAAAAGAAATTGCTTGTAATAGAGAACTGACTGCTTGTATGTTTTGAAATACTGTATTATTTCAATAGTCATACTTAAGTAGTGAAAAAATAGCACTCTTTGTTCTCATTTCTTAAAATGAATCCAAGAACAGAATGAAATAACCTATCTACATGCTATAACAATGAATTTCTCTTCATTTGAGCCATACTCTGGCATAGGGGGTCTAATGTTTCTGTGATGCATTAAACCAAGCAAGACATTACATAAGCATGGAACCATAAAATCCATTTTGTCTAACAAGCGACTGAATCTGGAGGTAGAATGTCCTATGATATGCAGAAAATGTAACAATTGCAAAAAGTATCAACCCACCTCAGCCTGCACAGACTGGGCAGGCTGACATGGGTTGGCACTTTTTGCAAATGCATTAACTCTTTATCACACAACAAAAATGTAGACTTGTCCAAATTGAGAGCATTTGCAGACGATAATTTAAATGAGGCTCAGATGATGGATGTTGTCTTTGATAGGGTAGAAAACATTGTGGGAAAAGGAGAAAATGCTGATTTTCAGCATTTTCTCCTTTTCCCACAATGTTTTCAAAAGGCGTCTTTCATATGGTCGTTAAAACTTGGGATTGTGTGGTAAAGGATTAAACCCCCTTTTCACAGAGCATGGCTCATTTTTCATTAGGTTCAGTGTATATTATTCATTTTTGGGCTATTATGAGACACAAGTACATTGAAGGGTTTAAGGGTATTTCATACTCCTAGTTGTCATTACTGATATACAGAACGTACACAACAGCAGTAACATGATCTTTTAACTCTTAACCCTTTACCAGACGACAAAATTTTAGCCTTCTCCAAATTGAAAGCATTTGCAGACGGCAATTTCAATTTGGCTAAAATGGTGCAGTTTTTCTTTGATAGGGTAGAAAACATTGTGGGAAAAGGAGAAAATGCTGGTTATCAGCATTTTCTCCTTTTCCCACAATGTTTTCAAAAGGCTTCTTTCCTAGTGGCGTCAAAAGGCGTCATTGTGCGATAAAGGGTTAATGAAAGTGTTTGTCCTTGAATAGGTAGAAAACATTGCGGGAAATGAGAAAATGCTGGTAACCAGCATTTTCTCCTTTTCTCAAAATGTTTTAAAAAACCCTCTTTCGTAGGATCTTTAAAGCTGTGGATTTTATGGTAAAGGGTTTAGAACCTTAACCCTTTACCATACAATCCACAGTTTTAAAGACTCTGAGGGAAGAGGCGTATGAAAAACATTGTTGGAAAAGGACAAAATGTCGGTCACCAGCTTTTTTACCTTTGCCCCTTTTCCTACAATGTTTTTTGCCCTCTCAAAGAGTAATCCATTATTTGAATCACATGTAATATTAAGTCTTCAGATGCTTTCAAATTGGACAAATCTAAAATTTTGTTGTATTGGAAGGAGTTAATAATTGCAAACTTACTGTTCTGTCATTTCTTTTGAAGAACACTCTTTGAATCTTCTTTGGGTCAAAGTTTGAAAGCCAGTGTTTTTTTTTTCACAAAAAAAAAAAAACATGCATAAACACAAAAGAAAGTTGCTGAAGAGTTATCTTTGTTATGTAACATTGATAGTGTATGTCAAACAAGCATGTTTTTATTTTTTCAAAATGTTTACCTCTATCTAAATTCTTGCATTTTACTCTATACCGCACTTTTCCAGATCGAAAGTGTTTGCAGATGCCAAATTAAATGGGGCCCAAATAATGGAAAGGGTAGAAAATATTGTTGGAAATGGAGAAAATGCTGTTTACCAGCATTTTCGTCCTTTCCCCACATTGTTTTCAACAGGCCTATCATCTCAAGATCATTATTATTACTGGGGACTATGTGGTAAAGGGCTAATTTTACATTTCAATTATCTTTCAGACATAGCAACTCTGAGGAAGAAGTTTGAAGAAGACAAGCAGAGGATTGCATTAATGAAAGCTTCCAGAAAGTTTAGACCATATTGAATTATGTATGGACTCAGTTACAAATAAATTAATAAGACAATACAAAGTATTCTTTGCTTTATTCAATTATTTTCCTTATGGAAAGATAGAGAAACTTGTTGAAAGCAATTGCTGCTTCTCTCACAATCTTTTCAGTGTCATTTAAAAGAAGACTTTTTCTTCTCCTGCTTCAAAAAATTTCCTTTTTCATTACATTCTGAAACAACCCTTTACTCTATGATCCTTAATTTTTAGGACCCTAGAGGACAAACTTTTGAAAACATGGTGACAAAAGAAGAGAATGCTGATATCTAGCATCCATGACTGCTAAAAGTAGTGCTTGTTTTTCCAGTGTCCATATGCCAAGCCCCGTAGCTCAGTCAGTAGCTTACAGGACTAGAGAACAGGAGGTCGCTGGTTCGATCCCCGGCTTGGCCAATTTCTTTCAGAGGATTGATGATAGTCATTGTGACAGGATTCATTCCTCTCTCATCGCTGACCATTGTTTCCACGATGGTTATGTGGGCAAGCAGCCAATGGCTTGGAAAGAATATTAAGCGGAGTACTGGTAAAAAGAAACTCCAGGAAAGCATGGATAGGTGCACTGGCCCCCGCGATATAAGTGAAATAATGTTGAAAACGTTATTAAACACCATACAATCCAGTGTCCATGAACCCTCACCTTCCTTTTTATTACCAATGTCCACGAACCCTCTCTTTAATGTACATTTTAACTGTCCATGAACTATCATTTTACTGACTGTTTATCTAATGTCCATGAATCCTTATCCATAACTCAATGTTTACCCAGTATCCATGAACGTTCAATTATCTTAATGTATATCCAGTGTCCACGAAGCCTAACTTTACTATATTTCTATTAAATGTCCATGAACCCTCTCTTTGCTATGTGTATATCCAATGTCCATGAAGCCTCACTTTATGTATACTCACTGTCCATGAACTCTCACTTTACTACATGTATGTGTCTATTCAATATCCATGAAGCCTCACCTTACTATATGTATACTCAGAGTCCATGAAGCCTCACTTTACTCTGTGTTTATTCAATCTTAATGTCCATGAACTCTCACTTTACCGTGTTAATCCATAGTTTATGAACTCTCACTTTACTGTGTATCTTTTGCAGTGTTCATGAACCCTTCTTTTACTGCATATTTGTACAGTGTCCGTGAATGCTGACTTTCACTATGTGTTTATCCCAAGTCCACAAACCCTCACATTAATGTGTACATGTATTTATCCAATGTCCATGAACTGTCACTTAACCCTTTCCCAAACAACAAATTTCAGACAATTCCAAATTGAAAGCATCTGCAGACAATTATTGAACTGGTATACAAATGAAGTGAAGTTCTTTGACAAAGTCAAAAACATTGTGGGAAAAGTAGAAAATGCTGGTCACCAGCATTTTCTACTTTTCCCACACTGTTTTCAAAAAGCCTGTACTTAAGGGTTATTGAAACTCGGGACTGTTTGGTAAACAGTTAACTATGCATTTATCCAATGTCCATTAACCCCAGGCTTGATATGATGACTTGTTTATGAAAGATCCATGGCCTCTGCACCATGCCTACCGCCATATTGAACAGACATTATCATCTTGAATAATCTGAAACAAAAAGGGAAGACAGGACTAACATAACCATCCATGAAGACTGTTCTACTTTTCTAATGTAACAAGAACAAAATTCTTTTATTATTGCGGTAGAAAGTAATGGCAAATATTATCTCTCATGTTTGAACTATCATACAAATATTTGCTACTTAAGAACAGGGGGTTGCTGGTTTGATCCCTGGCTCGGCCAATTTCTTTCCTAGGATTTGATGATGGTCATTCCACAGGATTCATTCATCCCTCATCGCTGACCATTTTTTCGACGATGGTTATGTGGGAAAGCAGCCAGTGGCTTGGAAAAAATATTGTGCATAGTACTGGTAAAAGGAAACTCTCGGAAAGCATGGATAGGTGCACTGGCCGCTGCGATATACACTGTAAATGAAATAATGTTGAAAGTGGCATTAAACACCATACAATCAATGAATATGTGGCTTAGAAAGAAACAATATTGGCCACCAAATTTGTATCAAAGATTTTGGATAAAAATGATCATACTCGGTATCATTTCTATTATGTAAGAATATTATACAGTACAATATTCTTACATAATAGAAATGAAAGATCGCGAGTTTTAACAACCCTGAAGAAAGCTTTAAGCAACATTGTGGGTAAGGGAGAAAATACTGATGGCCCACAATGTTTTCTACCCTATCAAAAACACATCGTAATTAGAGCCACATTTCTTTTGTTGTCAATTTGGTCAAGTCCAACATTTTGTCTTTTGGCAAAGAGGTAAAAAGTGCAGTAGCTTTCTCTTATCATATTAAAGCCTTTACCATGCAATTCTGAGTTTAAAAGACCCTGAGAAAGAAAGCTTTTAAAAACAAGAGGGCCATGATGGCCCTGGATCGCTCACCTGAGTCAATAGGCAAAATGACCACAGGTGACCAAATTTCAAACTCATCTAAGATTTAATTAAGACAAATGTTTTGACCAATTTTCAAGTCAACTGGGCGAAAAATGTGGCCTCTAGAGTGTCCACAAGGTATTTCTTTAATTTGACCTAGTGACCTACTTTATGACTCTGGGTGACCCAATTTCAAGTTTTCTGAGATTTAATTAAGAAAAACATCCTAACCAATTTTCAAGTCAATTGAGCGAAAAATGTGGCCTCTAGAGTACCCACAAGGCATTTCTTTAATTTGACCTAGTGACCTAGTTTTTGACCCCACATGATCCAATTTCAAACTTGTCCGAATTTTATCAAGACAAACATTCTGACCAAGTTTCACAAGTATCTGACTGAAAATGAGGCCTCTGGAGCTCACACAAGGTTTTTCTATGATTTGACCTACTGACCTAGTTTTTGACCCCACATGACCCATTTTTTAACTTGTGCCAGATTTTATCAAGACAAACATTCTGACCAAGTTTCATGACGATTGGACTGAAAATGTGGCCTCTAGAGTGTACACAAGGTTTTCCTAAGATTTGACCTAGTGACCTAGTTGTTGACCCCACATGACCCAATTTCGAACTCGTCCGAGATTTTATCAAGACAAACATTCTGACCAAATTTCACAAGTATATGGCTGAAAATGTGGCCTCTAGAGCGTACACAAGGTTTTTCTATGATTTGACCTAGTGACCTAGTTGTTGACCCCACATGACCCAATTTGTGCTTGTCCGAGATTTTATCAAGACAAACATTCTGACCAAGTTTCATGAAGATTGGACTGAAAATGTGGCCTCTAGAGCGTACACAAGGTTTTTCAAAGATTAGACCTAGTGACCTAGTTTTTGACCCCACATAACCCAATTTCGAACTCATCTGAGATTTTATCAAGACAAACATTCTGACCAAGTTTCATGAAGATCGGACTGAAAATGTGGCCTCTAGAGTGTACACAAGGTTTTTCTCAGATTTGATCTAGTGACCTAGTTCTTGACCCCACATGACCCAATTTCAAACTCGTCTGAGATTTTATCAAGACAAACATTTCGACCAAATTTCACAAGTATCTGAATGAAAATGTGGCCTCTAGAGCATACACAAGGTTTTCTAAGATTTGATCTAGTGACCTAGTTTTTGACCCCACATGACCCAATTTCGAACTCATCCTAGATTTTATCAAGACAAACATTCTGACCAAGTTTCATGACGATTGGACTGAAAATGTGACCTCTAGAGCGTACACAAGGTTTTTCTAAGATTTGACCTAGTGACCTAGTTGTTAATCCCACATGACCCAATTTCGAACTCGTCCGAGATTTTATCAAGACAAACATTCTGAACAAGTTTCATGAAGATCGGACTGAAAATGTGGCCTCTAGAGCGTACACAAGGTTTTTCAAAGATTTGACCTAGTGACCTAGTTTTTGAACCCACATGACCCCATTTCGAACTCATCTGAGATTTTATCAAGACAAACATTCTGACAAAGTTTCATGAAGATCGGACTGAAAACGTGGCCTCTAGAGCATACACAAGGTTTTTCTAAGATTTGACCTAGTGACCTAGTTTTTGACCCCACATGACCCAATTTCGAACTAGTCCGAGATTTTATCAAGACAAACATTCTGACCAAATTTCACAAGTATCTGGCTGAAAATGTGGCCTCTAGAGCGTACACAAGGTTTTTCGAAGATTTGACCTAGTGACCTAGTTTTTGACCCCACGTGACCCAGTTTCGAACTCGTCCGAGATTTCATCAAGACAAACATTCTGATCAAGTTTCATGAAGATCGGACTGAAAATGTGGCCTCTACAGCATACACAAGGTTTTTCTAAGATTTGACCTAGTGACCTAGTTTTTGACCCCACATGATCCAATTTCGAACTCATCTGAGATTTTATCAAGACAAACATTCTGACCAAGTTTCATGAAGATCGGACTGAAAATGTGGCCTCTAGAGCGTACACAATGTAAAAAGTTGACGACGCACAACGGACGACGGACACAGCATGATCACAATAGCTCACCATGAGCACTTCGTGCTCAGGTGAACTAAAAACTGTAGGAAAAGGAGAAAATGCTGCTAACCAGCATTTTCTCCTTTTCCTGTAACATTTTTTATCCTTTCATAAAACGGATTCCATTACTCAAACCACTTTCAATTTGTTGTCTGTGCTTTTGATCTAAAGAAGTCTAAAATCATGTTGTTTTGTGAAGAAATAAGACATAAATGTCAGCCATGCTCTGTGAAAAGGAGATTAATGCATCTGCAAAATGTTATCTACCCATATCAGCCTGCACAGTCCGTGCAGGCTGACATGAGTCGAAACTTTGTTATCTGGAAATTTTTCTGCATGTCCAAGGACAATCTACCTCAAGATTCAGTCCATTGTTAGACTACAAGTGAGCCATGTTCTGTGAAAAGGGTACTTAATGCATCTGCAAAAAGTTTTGACCCAGGTCGTCCTGCACAGGCTGAGCTGGGCCAAAACATTTGCTATTGGCTAATTTTTTTGTGTATGTCGAAGAACCAGTCTACCTCATGCTTAAGTAGGTTGTTTAACCCTTTCCCAAACGACAAATTTAGGACTGGTCCAAATTGAAAGAGTTTGCAGACGACAATTTCAAATTTGATGAAGATGGCAGAAAGTTATCAAAAAGGGCAGAAAACACTGTGGGAAAAGGAGAAATTGCTCGTTACGAGCAATTTCTCCTTGTCCCACAGTGCTTTCAAAAGACTTGTACTGCAGGCACATGAAAACCAGGGCTTGTTTGGGAAAGGGTTAAAAAAGAGGCTATTATGGATCCATAATTATATGATTGCTTGATAGGTATAATGCATCTCCGTGATGGCTTGTGTACTTTATAGATCTATAATTATGTGATGACTTTCCTGGTATAATGCATCAAACCTCCTTTTCCCAGAGCACTGCTCATATGATTTGAAAAAAAATAAAAAAAATACCTGTTAGGTGGTAACCCTTCAAAGATCTGTTGGATGTCGAATTCAGCTGAAGATAAAACGAAGAAGACTATGATCTACATTGTCCAACCTGATAATAAAGCTAGGTAGATTTAGGAACAAAAAAATAATAGAAAGCTGGGTTCATGGTAAAAATCCGACAAGAGGAATGTCTTAATGGAAAATACTCAAATTCAAATATTTCTGTTTGATATCAATATGTAACTCTTCATTAAACAAAATTCAATACTTAAGCAAATCAAAAGCCTTTGCAGACAAAAAATCCACTGATATTCAATTGAAAAAATTTGAAAGAGTGGAAAACACTGTGTGAAAACAAGAAAATGCTGGTAACCCATGCTGTTAAAAGTAGAGATTGCGTGGAAAAGGATTAGAAAAAAAATTAATGAAAGGAAAATTTAGAATATTGCTGTTAGAAGGCTTTCCCACTATCCATCTTTTTTTCAACCCTTATGAAAATATCACGAGAAAATGCTGGTTTCCAACATTTTATCTTTTCCCCACTATGTTTTCAAACATCCTTTTCCTTAACTCTTTACCAAACGACAAAATTTAGACTGGTTCATATTGAAAGCATTTGCAGACATTTTTAATCTAACCCAAAACATAAAATTTGTCTTTCAATGGGTAGTAAACATTGTGGGAAAAGAAGAAAATGCTGGTTACCAGTATTTCCTTCTTTTCCCACAATGTTTTCAAAACCCTTCTTCCTCAGGGTCATTAAAAGTCGGGATTGTTTGGTAAAGGGTTAAGATAGTTAAAACTCGGGATTGTCTTGTAGAGTTACATTTGTGCTGTACTGGATTTACGGATAATGCTCCAGTTTTTTTCTTTTTTTAACCCTTATGAAAACATCGTGGGAAAAGGAGAAAAAGCTGGTTTCTAGCACTTTCTCTCTTCCCCACAATGTTTTCAAATGCCCTTTTCCTTAAGGTAGTTAAAGCTCGGGATTGTCTGGTAAAGTTATATTTGTACTATACTGGGTTTACGGTGACATACCCGATAGTGCTCCAGTTGTCAATGCAACTTGGATAGTCTGAGCTAGTCTGTCCACTGACGTATTGATCATCTGTAATGTAGTCTCTGTACAGCGTCCATTTTGATAATGCACAGATAATGTCTTGGACACAACATACATGTCCGTATAGGAAAACAAACTTTGATTCAGCTCCATACTTTGATATGACTCTAAGCTAACTAGTACTCCGAGATGCAGCTTTGAAAAATATGCCATCAAATCACTATAAGATGTATCCTTTCCTACCACAGTACATGATTTGTCTTCTGAAGTCTTGTAATCCTTATGCACTAAAGGTCCCAGAATGCACCATCGAACCAATCCACTGATTGGACAAGTAAATGTAGACTGTATTCTAACGAGTCTGACTGAATCTGAGCACAAACATGGATCATCTGATATCCAGTCTACAATACATTTCAACAAGCTGAATGGAGGTGACTTCCTCAGTTCTGAAAAGAAGAAAACTTATTTGACTAACTAGTTAGTCATGCATTTAACTCTTTACCACACAATCCCATGTATTAACCCATTCCCAAACAACAAATTTTAGCCCCTTCCAAATTGAAAGCATATGCAGACAACAAATTTGAAATGGGTACAAATGAACTTAAGGATTTTTGAAAGGGTAGAAAACATTGTGGGGAAAGGAGAAAATGCTGGTTACCAACATTTTCTCCTTTTCCCACTATGTTTTCAAAAGGCCTCTTCCTCAGGGACGTGAAAACATGGGATTGTTTGGTAAAGGGTTAAAGACCCTGAGAAAAAGCTTTTGCAAACATTGTGGGAAAAGGAGAAAATGCTGGTAACCAGCATTTTCTTCTTTTCTCACACTGTTTTTTACTCTTTTCATCACAAATTCCAACATTTAAGCCACATCTATTTTCTTTCCTGTAAAAGCTTTTTATTTTGACCAGTCCTAGTATTTGTTTTTTGGTAAAAGGATATTAATGTGTAATAAAAAAAAAAAGTCTGATGCATGCATGCCAGGATGCATCACCTACTAAAAATATCACTCACTAAAATTATCAGATTTAAAATCCTTAATATCAAGGCAAAGGCCAAATATTTCGGGCCAGCAGGTACCTACAACTCTGTGCAAGGCATCTTATATTGCACACACACATCCTCAGAAATGCTCCCTCCAGCATGCCTATCTTTGACCTCGTAGACATTATTTCAACAATCATAAAAATCAGCAACTAAAAAATGCTGCACACAAAAGATGAAAGTTCTCTTAATTTTGCAGTTCCAGAAAAGAAGTTCTCATTTAACCCTTTACCACACAATCCTGAGTTTTAACGACCCTAAGGGAGAAGGCTTTTGAAAACAATGTACGAAAAGGAGAAAATGCTGATAACCAGCATTTTCTCCTTTTCCGCTAGTGTTTTCTATCCTTCCAAAGATAAATCCAAACATTTGAGCAACAAAATATTTTCGTCTGAAAATGCCTTCAATAAGGATGATCCCAAAATTTCGTCGTTTGATAAAGGGTTAATACATATGTAGTGAACAAACCACATCTAATAACAGATAGACCATTCATGTAATACTTGTAAATTGTATCTTCCATTACAACATTCAGTCTTACAAAATGTTTGAACATCTTTGTGGTCCATGAAAGCAATTCAAAATCTATTTTTTCATCAAATATTTATGCGTATTATTTGAATACAGGCTTTGTGCATAATGCAGAATGAATGGGAAGAGGGGAAACATTCTTTTATCCCTCTACAGAACAACTCCATCTAAATGATTGAGTCTAACACTGCTTATAGAAACATGAAATTTCCAACATACAGGAAAAGCTAAATATTGAAACTTCATTTTTTTTCCTTTCAATAGAAAATCTCACCATATAGAACAGTGTAGATCACGATCAGACTGCACAGGAGCAATCTGATCTTGATTTACACTGTCCGCAAAAGCCAACTACATTATGCTAAGCAGCTTAAGGGTGTAATAGCACTCTCAACACAGAGTGCGTAATCCATTCTGAACCCCCAAATACGCCCCTGGGACACTGACCCTGACTTACTCAGTGCTGGATGCAGAATTAGATCAGATATTTTAGACATACCTGTGTAAGTATATATGGTAGTGAGTGCAGTCATGAAATTGCATGTAAATAAGGATGACACCTTGGGCAAGCTTCGAAAGGCGGCACCAACATTTGGGTAGAGAAGACAGTAATCATCCACTAGTCGCTGAGATAAATCACAAACATTCTGACTCTGGCTGCCTTGTTCCTGTTTACAAATTCAAACATAGTAAAATCTGATATATAGGAAATAACAAGTGGCTGGATTCATAAACAAGAGCACCACATGTGGGTGCCGATGCTCGGTTGCAGTTGCTTTTAGTGAAAATTCGAAGTCAAGAAGGGCCATTACTGTCAAAAATATTTTGATGGTTACCTGCCCCTGTTGTATGGGCTCCCATTTTGATAGTTAACAACTAGTCCAAGTTTGAAACAAATATCTTCAGTAATGACAGACATATAAAAATTAAAAAAAGTCAAAGTTTTAAAAAATTCTAAGTTGAAAAAGGGGCATATAATAAAAATATTTTGATGGTTACTTGAACCTGTGATATGGGTTCTCCTTAGATAGTTAACAACTAGTTCAATATTGAAGTAAATATCTTCAGTAATGATAGAGATACTACAAAATACCAATGTTTTTGCACTATGCAGACAAAACGACCTAGAGGGCAATGCCAGGGCTATGAGAATACAATGTACCTCGACTTCTTCAAAAACATTTCTCAACAATGCAATTTTTCTTAATACAGAATATCACTTGTCCATTTAACTCTTTACCACACAATCCCGAGTTTTAACGACCCTAACAAAGAAGGCTTTTGAAAACATAGTGGGAAAAGGAGAAAATGCTGGTAACCAGCATTTTCTCCTTTTCCCACTGTTTTCTACCCAATCAAACACATATTCTATCATTTTAGCCAAATTTAAATTGTCGTCTACAAATGCTTGCAATTATGACCAGTCTAAAATTTTGTCATATGGTAGAGTTAACCCTCTAGCAAATTATCCCATGTTTTAATTACACTAAAGAGGGCCTTTGAAAACATTGTGGAAAAAAAAAAGTGAAAATGCCGGACACTAGCAATCTACTTTTCTCACAATTTTTACTACCATGAGACAATTCTTATAATTTGAGCCACATTTGATTCAGTGTCTGCAAATGCTGTCAAAACCGGTAAGCCTAAAATGTCTGGTACATACTTAATACACACAATCACGAGTTTAAACCACCCTGGGGAAAAGGACTTTTGAAAATATTGAGGAAAAAGTAGAAAATGCCAGTAACCAGCATTTTCTACTTTTCCCACAATCTTTTCTATCCTTTAACTCTTTAACAAATGACAAAATTTTAGACTGGTACAAATTCAAAGCATTTGCAGGCGACAAATTTAATGTACCTCAAATAATGATTTCTGTCTAGAAACTGAGTTTGGGTAGAAAACATTGTGAGGAAAGGAGAAAATGATGGTAACCAACATTTAATCCTTTTCCCACAATGTTTTCAAAAGCCGCCTTCTTCAGGGTCGTTAAAACCCGTGATTGTGTGATAAAGGGTCAAATCTTTTTAAGATGACAAAATTTCAGACTTGGCCAAATTGCAGATAACAAAATTTGAAAGAATGGAAATCAAATTTAATGTAGCTCAAATGATGATTTCTGTCTTTCATAGGGTAGAAAACATTGTGGGAAAAGGAGAAAAATACTGGTTACCAGCATTTTTTCTTTTCCCCATGATGTTTTTCAAAAGCCTTCTTCCCTCAGGTTTGTTAAAACACAGGACTGCATGGTAAAGGCTTAAGTCTTTACCACACAATCCTGAGTTTTAACGATCCTGAGAAAGAAAGCATTTGAAAACATAGTGGGAAAAGGAGAAAATGCTGGTAACCAGCATTTTCTCCTTTTCCCACAATGTTTTCTATCCTTTCATAGACAAATCCCATTATTTCTGCCACATTTATCATTTCTTCGGCAAATGCTTTTAATCTGGACCAGTCTCAAATTTTGTCTTGTGGTAAGGAGTTAAAGACAAATCCTTTCATTTGAACCCGATTTAACTTGTCGTCCGTAAATACTTTCATTTGGGACAAGTTGGATTTTTTTTTTGTGTGGCTCTGAGTACATGTGCACTGTATTTACTTATTTCCTTTTTTCAGCTTTGAAGCATCTTAATCCAATCACAGTACAAGCTACAGTGTATTTCTAAACATATATTATCTTGTACAGTAATAAAACAAGAGGGCCATGATGGCCCAGGGTCGCTCACCTTAGTAGAGTGCCTTAAAGGTTTTTCTTTAATTTGACCATGTGACCTAGTTTTTGACTGCAGGTGACCCAATTTCAAACTCATATTTCATGAAGACAAACATTCTGACCAATTTTCAAGTCAATTGAGCAAAAAATGTGGCCTCGAGTGCCCTAAAGATATTTCTTTAATTTGACCTAGTGACCTAGATTATGACCCCAGGTGACCCAAATTTGAACTGTCATTGACTATATCAGAAGAAACATTTTAACCAATTTTCAAATCAAATGAATGTGGCCTATAGAGTGCCCACTAGCTATATCTTTAATTTGACCAAGTGACCTAGTTTATGACCCCAGTTGACCCAAATTCAGACTCATGTGAGATTTTACAATGACAAACATTCTGACCAGTTTTCAAGGCAATTAAGCAAAGAATGTGGCCTCTAGAGTGCCCACAAGGTATTTCTTTATTTTGACCTAGTGACCTAGTTTATGGCTCCAGGTGACCCAAGTCCAAACTCATCTGGTATTTTATCAAGACAAACATTCTGGCCAAATTTCAGGTCATTTGAGCAATAAATGTGGCCTCCAGAGTGCAAACAAGGTATTTCTTTAATTTGACCCAGTGAACTAGTTTATGAGACCCAAGTTGACCCAAATTAATCTTATGTGAGACTTTATAAAGACAAACTTTCTAACTAATTTTCAAGGCAACTGAGCAAATAATGTGGCCTCGAGAGTGCCAACAAGGTATTTCTTTAATTTGACCTAGTGACCTAGTTTATGACCCAAGATGACCCAATTTTGAACTCAATGAACTTGTTGCGCTTAGATGGGCAAACAAACTTAGAAGAGAATCACTACATACCAAATATCAAAGCTCTACACCTTCCAGTTTTAAAGAAGAATTTTAAAGTTTTCCTTCTTTGTTCCTATGTTCGAACTTGTGACCCCCGGGGCTGGGCCAGTTTTGACCCAGGGGCATCATATGAACAAACTTGGTAGAGGTCCACTAGGAAATGCTACATACCAAATATCAAAGCTCTACACCTTCCCGTTTAAGAGAAAAAGAAATTTAAAGTTTTCCTTCTTTGTTCCTATCTTCGAACTTGTGACCCCCGGGGCGGGGCCAGTTTTGACCCAGGGTCATCATATGACAAAACTTGGTAGAGGTCCACTCTGAGATGCAACACACCAAATATCAAAGCTCCACACCTTTCGGTTTCAGAAAAGAAGAATTTTAAAGTTTTCCTTCTTTGTTCCTATGTTCGAACTTGTGAACCTAGGGGCTGGGCCAGTTTTGAACCAAGCAGCATCCTTGGAACAAACTTGGTAGACGTCCACTAGGAGATGCTACATACCAAATATCAAAGCTCTATGCCTTTCCATTTAAGAGAAAAAAAAATTTAATGTTTTCCTTCTTTGTTCCTATGTTTGAACTTGTGACCCCCGGGGCAGGGCCAGTTTTAACCCCAAGGGCATCATATAAACAAACTTAGTAGAGGTCTACTAGGCGATGCTACATACCAAATATCAAAGCTCTAAGCCTTCCAGTTTCAGAGAGGATGATTCTTAAAGTTTTCCTTCTCCGTTCCTATGTTCGAACTTGTGACCCCCAGGGCAGGGCCAACTTTTGCCCCAAGGACATCATATACACAAACTTGGTAGAGATCCACTAGAAGATGCTACATACCAAATATCAAAGTTCCATGCCTTCCTGTTTCAGAGAAGAAGATTTTTAAAGTTTTCCTTCTTTGTTCCTATGTTGGAAATTGTGACCCACGGGGCAGGGCCAGTTTTGACCCCAGGGGCATCATATGAACAAACTTGGTAGAGGTCCACTAGGCGATGCTACATACCAAATATCAAAGCTCTACACCTTCAAGTTTCAGAGAAGAAGATTTTTAAAGTTTTCCTTCTTTGTTACTATGCTCAAACTTGTGACCCCCAGGGCGGGGCCCGGTTTGACCCCAGGGCAATCATATGAACAAATTTGGTAGAGGTCCACTAGGCAATGCTACATACCAAATATCAAAGCTCTACGCCAACCAGTTTCAGAGAAGATGATTTTTAAAGTTTCCCCTCTTTGTTCCTATGTTCGAACTTGTGACCCCCGGGGCAGGGCCAGTTTTGACCCCAAGGGCATCATATGAACAAACTTGGTAGAGGTCCCAAATATCAAAGCTCTATGCCTTCTAGTTTTACAGAAGAAGATTTTTTAAGTTTTCCTTCTTTGTTCCTATGTTGGAAATTGTGACCCCCAGGGCGGGGCCAGTTTTGACCCCAAGGGCATCATATGAACAAACTTTGTAGAAGTCCACTAGGAGATGCTACATGCCAAATATCAAAGCTCTACGCCTTCAAGTTTCAGAGACGAAGATTTTTAAAGTTTTCCTTCTTTGTTACTATGCTCAAACTTGTGACCCCCAGGGCGGGGCCAGTTTTGACCCCAGGGGCATCATATGAACAAACTTGGTAGAGGTCCACTAGGCAATGCTACATACCAAATATCAAAGCTCTACGCCTTCCAGTTTCAGAGAAGATAATTTTTAAAATTTCCCCTCTTTGTTCCTATGTTCGAATTTGTGACCCCCAGGGCAGGGCCAGTTTTGACCCCAAGGGCATCATATGAACAAACTTGGTAGAGGTCCACTAGGAGATGCTTCATGCCAAATATCAAAGCTCTATGCCTTCATGTTTTACAGAAGAAGATTTTAAAGTTTTCCCTTCTTTGTTCCTATGTTGGAAATTGTGACCCCCGGGGTGGGGCCAGTTTTGACCCCAGGGGCATTATATGAACAAACTCGGTAGAGGTCCACTAGGAGATGCTACATGCCAAATATCAAAGCTCTAGGCCTTCAAGTTTTAGAGAAGAAGATTTTTAAAGTTTTCCTTCTTTGTGACTATGCTCAAACTTGTGACCCATGGGGCGGGGCCAGTTTTGACCCCAGGGGCATCAAATGAACAAACTTGGTAGAGGTCCACTAGGAGATGCTACATACCAAATATCAAAGCTCTGCACCTTCTAGTTTCAGAGAAGAAGATTTTCGAAGATTTTGCTTTTTTTTCCTTTTTGTTGCCATGGCAACCAGAGTTGTGGGTGGAATTCAATTCTTTGAACACTTTTTGTAGAGCTTCACCCAAGGAACATCCCTGCCAAGTTTCATCAAGATTGGCCCAGTGGTTTAGGAGAAGAAGATGTTTAAAGAAATTGTTGACGGACGCCGGACATATGGCGATCACAATAGCTCACCTTTAGCACGTTGTGCTAAGGTGAGCTAAAAAAAAGAAAATATTTGGAAAAAAGGAAAATTTCTTCACTGAAAGGAGCAAAAAACATTGTGGGAATAGAAGAATTCAAACTTTTTCAAATCAAAAGCATAGATTATTTAAATGTGGTTCTTTTGATGAAATTTGGCTCGGAAAGAGTAGAAAACATTGTAGAAAAAGGAGAAAATGCTGGTTACCAGCATTTTCTCCTTTTCCCACAAAGTTTTCAAACATATTTTGCCCTGGGACAATATAACTTGGAGTTTCTTGGTAAGGGATTGAGTAATTTGTGCTCTGGTGGGCTGAAAAAGTTCATACCTGCATCCATAAAGCAACACAACCTAGAACTGAGCTGCAGCTTATTGATATCGCCATGGAAACTAGTTTTGTCATAAGATTTAATTTGGTTGGATCACAGTGGCCTCCGAATATTGCTGAAAATATTCTGAAACAGGCATGCTCTGGTGCATCTTGTAGTGTTGAGCATATCAAATCCAGCAGTTTAAGTTCATGTACAGCACTGAGTTTCTAAAATAAATGTATAAAAGCCCAGTAGCAGCCATAATAAAAATGCAGGTGTTAAAATGCATTCAAATTTCAATCATCTATTCGAAAGTACGGAAAATACTGTGGAGATGACAATCTTTTGTTGTGTGGTCAGTCAATGTGTTAGTCACTGGCAGAAAAATGAATTTTAAAATCAGACAAAAAATAAACAGAAGATAGAGTGACCTGGCAACTTTTAACCTGGTTTTGAATTGAATTTCTCTGCCAGCAAATAACACTCAATAACACTCACACAATAACAGATTGTCATCTTTACAATAATTTCCATACTTTTGAATGGTATGGTTTAAATTCAAATGTTTACTTTTGGCAGCTATTGTTACTTTCATGTTTTACTACACAACAAAATCTTAGACTTGTCCAAACTGAAATAATTTGAAGACAATAAAATAAATGTGACTCAACAATTGAAATTCGTTTTGGGAGAGTAGAAAACATTGTGGGAAAAGCAGAAAATGGTGGTCACCAGCATTTTCTCCTTTTTCCACAATGTTTTCGAAAGCTTTTTTGCTAAGCTATTACCACAAAATCTCGAGTTTTAACGACCTTATGCATGATGACTTTTGAAAACATTGTGGGAAAAGGAGAAATTGCTGGTGACCAGCACTTTCTCCTTTTCCCACAATGTTTTCTATACTTTCAAAGACAAATCTTGTCATTTGAGCCTTATTTACTGTGTCATCTGCAAATGCTATCAATTTGGACCAGTCTACAATTTTGTTGTTTGGTAAAGAGTTAAATGGCACAATTGTGTGGTAAAGATTTAACTCTTTACCAAACGAAAAAAATTTTAGGCCGGTCCAAATTGAAAGTATTTGCAGACGACAAATAAAAAGTGGCTCAGATAACAAAATTTGCCCATGATAGGGTGGAAAACATTGTGGGAAAAGGAGAAAATGCTCCTTTTTCCACAATGTTTTCAAAAGCCTTCTTTCCCAGGGTCGTGAATATTGTTTGGTAAAGGATTAAAGAACATATAATCTTAACCATAACAGTGCAGAAAAAAAACAAACAGATGCTTTTAGGCTAGAAATGAGACTCAAATGATTATAGTATCAAGGTCACTCTTTCCAGACTGTCTCAGCAAAGAAGACTGTGTAGATCAATGATCAGACTACACATTTTGTGCAGACTATTCTTGAGATCTACACTGGCTGCAATGGCAACAACAGTGAAAAAAGGGGTTGTATGGGTTAATAAATACTTCAGTCAAAATGTTATGATTGGCTATTTTTATCTTTTTTTTTTCCTAAATAATTTCCAGCTTTTTCACTTTTCTATAGACTGTGCAAAAA
Source organism: Tridacna gigas (assembly GCA_945859785.2). Taxonomy (NCBI): domain Eukaryota; kingdom Metazoa; phylum Mollusca; class Bivalvia; order Cardiida; family Cardiidae; genus Tridacna; species Tridacna gigas. The sequence continues at coordinate 9,318,196 of OX244030.2, read as the reverse complement.
CATCAAAGAAGGTATAGCTTAGAGTCAGTTATTTCACTGCTGTCAGACCAAAGGACCCGTATGTGTATCTTCTTAACCCTTAGGATGCTAAGCGCGACTCACTGACCTTTTGTGGACAGTGTAGATCAAGATCAGACAGCACAGAACATGCAGTCCGATCTTGGATCAACACTGTCCGAAATTTTTTTTTTTCCATAAAATAAGTTTGAAAATTTAGCATTAATTGGGTTTTTTACAATTGGTTTGCAAATTTCGTTTCACTTATTTTGCAGGTTAAGGGTTAAATCGCAAAGGGCCGGATAAACCCAACAGACCCTGGGGAAAGAAACTTTTGAAAAAATTGTGGGAAAAGGAGAAAATGCTGGTGTAACCAGCATTTCCTCCTTTTCCCACAATATTTTCTATCATGTCAAAAACAGAAATTATTTTTTGAGCTACATTAAATTTGTTATCTGCAAATGTTTTGAGTTTGGACAAGTCTACAATTTTGCCAGGTGGTGAAGAGTTAAGACATGACAGGCACTTTAACTCTTTACCAAACGACAAAATTTTAAACTTGTAAAAATTGAAAGCAGTTGCAGACGGCAAAATAAGTGCGAATGAAAAATTAAAATTTGTTTTGGGAAGGATAGAAAACATTGTGGGAAAAGGAGAAAATGTTGGTTAGCAGCATTTTCTCCTTTTCCCACAATGTTTTCAAAAGGCTTCTGTGTCAGGGTCCTTAAAACTCGGGATTGTGTGGTAAAGGGTTAAGAGTTTAATTCCATTCAAAAGAAAAGTGAACCAGGGTCATCAACTGTATTCACCAACCATTCTTAAGTTTAGAGTAAAACGATTTTTGATTGGCTAAACCATTCGGTTTAGCCAATCAGAAGTTGTGTTACTTTCAAATTGAGAAAATTTTGGAGATTAAGAATATTTTTAAGAATGGTTGGTCAATACGGACCCAACTCTCCTTTTTGGCACCTCTTACATAAGTTACGCAATTATTTCACTGTCCCCCTTCAACTCTTTATCAAACAACAACTTTAAAATTTTTAGACTCTACAAAATTAGAAAAAGGAAGTGTTTCAAACGATAAGAGTTGTATTTGAAAGTGTAGAAAACATTGTGGGAAAAGGAAACAAGAGGGCCATGATGGCCCTGTATCGCTCCACTGGCTTATAAATATAAACCATAAAGAGAAGTTATCACTATATAAGCCCTTAAAAAGCTTTGGCCCCAGGGCTACAGTCGGACTAAATGGGGAATATGTGTATTAGAAGAATAACATGCCAAATTTGGGAGTACTTGGCCTTATGGCTAGTAACAAGACGGTTTCTGAACTTTTCACTCCATAAACCAATGTAAAACTTGTGACCCCTGGTGCAGGGCCAAACTTGATCCTAGGGCTATAACTTGGGCCCTCTTTGTAGTTGTCCACTAGATAATGCTATAATTATGCAAAATTTGGTAGCCCTAAGCCTTATGGCTATGTACACCAAGATTTAAAAGTTTTCACTATGTAAGCCCATGTAAATTTTGTGAACCCCTGCCCTCCCCCCCCCCCCCCCCCCCCCCCCCAGCATGAGGCCAAATTGACCCCAAGATGTACTTTGGGCACTTTTGGTAGACACCAACTAGATCAAGTTAAATGCAAAATTTGGTAGCTCTAGGCCTTATGGCTAGTTACTGGAAGATTTTTAAAGTTTTCTCTATATAAGCCTATGTAAAACTTGTGACCCCTGGGGCAGAGCCAATTTTGACCCCAGGGCTATAATTTGAAGATACATGATAGAGGTCTACTACATAAAGCTACATGCCAAATTTGGTAGCCCTATGCCTTATGGTTTCCGACAAGAAGATTTTTAAAGATTTCCAGTATTTTTCAGTTTTGTTGCCATGGCAACCAGAGTTTTCGAAGGAATCAAATTCTTTCAAGAAATTCTGAAGAGGACCATGGCAGGATCATTTCTGTGAAGTTTCATGAAAATTGGATGGGTAGTTTCAGAGAAGAAGATGTTTGAAATAAAAGTTAACACACGGACGGACGGACGCACGCACGCACGCACAGACGACAGACACCGGGCCATGACATAAGCCCGCTGGCCTTTGGCCAGTGGAGCTAAAAATGCTGGTTTCCAGTATTTTCTCCTATCCCACAATTTTTTCAAAAGATTTCTTTCTCAGGATTTTTACAACACCGTATTGTTTGGTAAAGCGTTCAGGCTTATCACAGTACATGCTTTGAAATTGACAGCATGACTTGTTGAGGACTGCTAATTTCTCATGTGTTTACTCTAAAGTATTGTGGCCCGACAAAACAATTACATATTCAAATAATAGCACAGTTAATGGCTTGCAACATTGGTAAGGAAAAACAAGAGCACCCCATGCAGGTGCCAATGTTCGAATACAGTTGCTTTCAGAAATAGATTTTCAGCAAAAATTTCAGAAATAGATTGATTTTCAGCGAAAATTTTAAGTTGAAAAAGGGGCATATCTGTATCAAAAAGACTTTGATGGTTACCTTCCCCTGACGTATGGGTGCCCCTTCTGGTAGCTAACAACTAGTCTGAGTTTGAAGTAAATATCTTCAGTAATGACAGAGGAATCATAAAATGTCAAAGTTTTTGCACAATGTACCAGATGACTATACAGGGCTATGACAATACTTCAATGTTTTCTTTGAAAACAGCCAAGCCAAAAGTTAAAACTTTTACATAAAAATTATACCTTTGCATTTTGTCCACATTTCCGTGATATATTAAGAATGTATTCCTGAGCAACCTCACTTGCAAAGTTTTCATTTCCTGTACTGAGACCAGGAATGCCTTGCTGAGTGCTAGAGAAATGTCTGACAAGGTAGCTGAGGGCCTCTTTTGTACAATTTGGAAAGTCCAGGTACTGAAGTTTCATTAAAATACTGGACATTCTTTATCCAACTGTGTGATACTTCTTCTAACTTCAGTTATTCTGAAATAGAGAGGAATGCATAATAGTAATGGAAGTACCTAATTCCCCATAGTTTTGGGATAATGTCCAGATTTGGAACATGATAAAAGTCTTTATTTGGATATTTCATCACATGTAATGACACAGTATTTCACTTAATCCTTGAGCCAAGCCCTGGTAACATAGTTGGTAGCATATAGGACTTGAGAACATGGGGTTGCTGTTTCGAATCCCCAGCTAAGCCAATTTTTTTCTGAGGACTGATGATAGTCAATGGGACAGGATTCATTGCTCTCTCACAACCGTTCATTGTTTTGATGATGGTTGTGTTGGAAAGCAGCCAGTGGCTTGTAAAGAATATACAAAGTACTGGTAAAACAAAAACTCCAGGAAAGCATGGATAAGTACATTGTGCACTGTGATATAATTAAAATAATGTTGAAAACAGTGTTAAACACCATAGAATCTACTATCAATACTATCAACTTAACTCTTTACCAAACTATAAAATTTTAGACTAGTCCAAATTGAAAGCTTTTGCAGACGACCAAATAAATGTATATCAAAAACTGAAATTAAGTTTTGGAAGAGTAGAAAACATTGTGGGAAAAGGAGAAAATGCTGGTAACCAGCATTTTCTCCTTTTCCCACAATGTTTTCAAAAGTCTTCTTACCAAGGGTTGTGAAAACCAGGGATTGTTTGGTAAAGGGTTAATCCTCCATCAGGTGACAGTTCACCTTTTTATTCGAGGCCGTTTTTGGGCATCCCCCAGTGGTGTTACCTTTAATTCGGCGGGAACGTAGCACCTATGTTCTTTTAGTGATTATTTCTCCCCAACATAGTGAAGAAACAATTGCAAAAATGGCATTGGTGCTACCCTTGCAATCTGAGATAATGTGTACCTTCCACTCATGATTGATTGATTGATTGTATGGTGTTTAACTCCGTTTTCAACATTATTTCAGTTATATTGTGGCAGCCAGTGCACCTATCCATGCTTTCCTAGAGTTTTTTTTACCAGTACTATGCACAATATTCCTTCCAAGCCACTGGCTGCTTTCCCACATAGCCATCGTCGAAACAATGGTCAGCACTGAGAGAGGAATGAATCCTGTCGCAATGACTATCATCAATCCTCGGAAAGAAATTGGCCAAGCCGGAGATCGAACCAGCGATCTCCTGTTCTCAAGTCCTTCCATTCAAGGGTTAGCTTCGTTACCTTCGATCCGAAGGCGAGCTCCGATGTAATTTTACTATTGTTTCTCTCCTGTGAGCGGAGAAACAATAAAAAAATAACATCAGAGCTCACCTTCAGATCACAGGTAGCTTCTTGTAAGTGGAGAGACAACCACAAGAACATTATCCGAGCCAATCTCTGCATCAGGGGTCCCCTCGATCTGAAGGGGAGTTCCAATGTTATTTTTTTTATTGTTTCTCCTCTGAGTGGTGAAACAATGAAAAAATAACATCAGAACTCCCCTTCAGATCAAAGGTACATCAAGGGTAAAGGTATGGTGGTGTTTACTCTACATCCAAGTGTAAAAAATCACATAACGATATTATATGTGATACTGGCAGCAACCCTGGAATTCACCAGGTGGATTTCGCTTTTCAATTTGGAGGATAGGGAGCATAATGCAAGAATAAATGTTGAAACAGTAAATACCCAAGGACTTGCATATTCATCACTTCAACATTCAGCCTGTAGCCAGACAAGCTTTGTTCATCAGTGGTTCCCAGTAGTTACGGTCGAATCATTTTTTCCTGGAAGTTGGGGGGGGGGGGGGGGGTGATATGCCTAAAGGATACATGTACGAGTCGTCTTTGGGATGACTTGGCTATGTGTGTATGGGAGGGGAGTCATTATACTCGATCACGTTGATTATTTGTAATGAAATTAAATGTTTACAAATGAAATTAAATGTTTACTTATTATCTGTCCCCTAGTTCACATATTCAAAGAAGATTAAGCATAAAATATTTCCATACTTCTACTGCCTTTCTGACATCGGTTGCTTTCGGAGAAATGAGTCTGATGGGCTAACTTACCGGATAGGACCGGGTTCGGCCTTATAACCGGATTGATCCATAGAAGAGGATTTTTATTTTATTTTTTTGTTTGTTTGTTCTATAGTTTCTTGTTAACGATTCCGAAAAAGAACACATGTACATGCATACTAATACAATAAGAAGTTTGGTCGAATCTTCTTCAGCTGGGCCCAAGTGTTCTCTGTTTTTAGCCCGTGGGTCGAGTCTGTTGGGTCGAGTTTAAATTGTTGTGGGTAGCTGCCAATATGATTTCAAAAATTTCTGCTTGGAATCAGAACTAGTGTTAAATAATGATATGAAAATTAAGAATAATGTGGTTAGCTCTAGATAAACATGAAATTGGAAAAGAACCGGTTACAATATCTGATCCGGTATAACCCGGTGATTTTTCCCACCGAAAAGGCGTACTTGATTTTTTATAAAGGTGCCTAAAGATGGGAATACAACGAAATGTAGGTATATGACCACCGTAATGTAACGAAATGTCAAAAATTGTAAATGCTTATACAGCGGAAGGTTATGAAATGTGAAAGTTTCAACAACATAGTGTTCAGAAAATGTAATTGGAAAACCTACATACCGGAATGCAGCTAGGTGAAGACTATTTATAGAATTCGGTCAAATTACACCAATACGTGTACAGGCCTAAAAAGTAAATTTTGAATAATGGAACATAAAAATACCCAGAATTCGGGTGTGTGTGGAATGTTACAATCTTAAATGCAGCGACCTATCACAGGTTTGTAAGGATAGGTAACCAAATCTGGGGCTTAAAACACAGAAATGTAACAAAAATGGCGTTACAATAGTCAACATTTCCAGCTGTAGTATGTAATAGATGCTAAAATGTGAAAGCTTCAACAGCGAAATGTTACAAAATGTAATTAATGTAATTTGAAAGGCGCAAATACCGGGGTGCAACTAACTGAAGAATAAACGCAAATTGAAATTCACAAAAATCCTGACCATAAATGTGATTCATGGAACATTAAAATAGTTAGAAATTAATGAGGGGGTCAAATGAAACTACATATATCTTAAATGCAGCGACATAGCACAGATAGTATGCTGTGTATGCGCTGAATTGACATCAACGAAATGTTTGTAACACTCCTACTTTTCTCAACAGAGATTATTTCTTGATATTTCTGCGTGGATTAAGAGATATGGACAGTGAGTGCCAAAACAGCGACATAATGTCAGCTTTACGTTGATCTGTGACAATGGTTATATCATTTTCATTCTTGTAAGTGCTTGACATTAACGACTGTTACTCTCATGTTATTCACTGATGACGCTTTTCTGTAAAAATCAAAGCACTGAAAGCACTGCTGAGGTGGGATTCATTTAATCCAACTCAAGCTGAAATCAAAATGATCATATCATATACCGATATAATAAGCATGTAGTGCTGAACTATATGTGAATTTAGAATTATCGCAATTGGAATAAGAAATGTAATATTCTGGTATGACATTATGCTGCATTAGACACCATTATGGATTTTGTGAAATTCACAGGCAAACATGAAATCAAGCAAATTAATATTTAAATGCAATGTTACATTCCTCTGGTTTATTACTAAAGCTTATGCTCTTCAAATTTCTATTTTCCTCCGCCCAATTCTTCCTGAAATATATTTAAGGATTTCAAAATCAAATCAGAAGTTGAATCCAGCCAGAAACTTAAGCTTGTAATAATTAAATGGAAATAACTACTCATGTTTCTTTTTCGTGACAGATATTTGCTACTACTCATCTGCCTTAATTATCAAACTACACCATGACATTGTTGGTATTTTATGTACGAGTGTTTTGGACAGAAAATGTTCAGCCTCAGTCTAGATGATTATATCTGGCACAAGGGATCTGCACACTTTTTTCATTAACTTTGTTTATCTGAGAATGTAGATTTTACATTCAAGTCTCCAAGATCAATTTGACTAATTGATTGACTGATTGATTGATTGGTATTTAACGCCGTTTTCAACGTTATTTCAGTTATATCAAATCTACAATTTAATTGTCAAGTAGAGGCTAAATTTGTATGATTGTATGGTGTTTAACGCCATTTTCAACATATTTCAGTCATATCACGGCAGCCAGTGCACCTATCCATGCTTTCCTGGAGTTTCTTTTACCAGTACTACGCACAATATTCTTTCCAAGCCACTGGCTGCTTGCCCACATAACCATTTCGTCGAAACCACGGTCAGCGGTGAGAGAGGAATGAATCCTGTCGCAATGACTATTATCAGTCCTGGGAAAGAAATTGGCCGAGACGGGGATCGAACCAGCGACCTGCCTGTTCTCAAGTCCTGTACGCTACCGACTGAGCTACGGAGGCTCGGCAAGATCAAGTTGACAACTGGTATTCAAAGATCACATGAACTGGTTCTACATGTGTGAGCTCTTGGATACCCTCTTTGAATTTTGTCTTTTTATGAGAATACGTGCAGAGTGCAGGCTACACACACCAGTCAGGGTCACAGTGAGGATGTGGGTCACATGTACTTGATTGTTTTTGTTACCTTGATAGAAAAGTCATATCTTTTGGGAGACACCTGTTATGACGAAAAGAATTATCAACCAAGTAAGTTATTATGGTTTTAACGGTTATGCTCAGATGTCTTGAATATTCAACATGAAGCAAGAGTTTTTTTTTTTTTAATATAATTAGTGCCAAACAAAGTATGTCCTAATTTGCAAAATGTTTGGAAATCTTGTATAAATACCGTTTGAATGATCCTTGAATAAACATCCCTTGCACCCATTGATATCTTGGCATGAAAAGAATTGGCGTTTTTGGCGTTTGGCTTTCCTCTATGAAATTTTATTGCAATTCAGGCTTCTTACAGACTAATGTTCTCTTTAAGCTAGTTACGGCTCATTCATCTGTCTGAAAGTAGAGCGATACAACCCCATTACGGCCTTTTTGTTTAATTAATATTTTTTGTTTCCTCTTCATTTTTTTCCCGTTTATTTATCTGCTTTATTTGTCGTAGGAAGTCCGTTTTCTTCGTTTTGACAAAAGACATCTCTAATTCTTTGGCACAAACATCTGGAAAGAAGGAGGGCAAGGGGCTGGGAACTGGAATAAAGCTGATTTATTTCCGCGTTGCCTTTGATTTTCCTCCAGTGGGTCCTAAGCATTAGCGCTCAATCTTATTCGAGAGAGAAAATGCTTTGACCCTAACCACGAATCACTGAGCACTACGATTTCCAATGATGAACTTATTCTTTATTTGCTGCATTCCGGTGTTCAGCTTTTTCAAATTACATTTTGTTACACGTGATGGTAAACTTTCCACATTTCCGTCTACTTTGCTTCGATGTTTTGGATTCAATAAAAGAGAACGTATTGAACATCACATCTCAGTGTTTAGGTTCTATGTGCAATGAAACGAAACACCAACTCAACTCAATAGGTGCTATTCAAGTACATTTAAAATACTCTGTCAGCGGAGTTGAACGTTCCACATGAAACGGAACATTTTGTTATATGATTCCGGAGTTCAGGTTTCACATTTAAATGCAAGCTCTAGAATTGATTGACAATTGAATGAATGGTTTTTACGCCTCTTTCAACACTATTTCAGTTATATTACGGCGATAGCTCGCTCATTCGTATTTGTCCTGGTTTCACCAGTACTAGGCTAGGGCTGTGGAGCATCATGTCCAAAGACACTACCCGTGACGAAAATCAGTGCTCCCAGTGAGGCTTATTTACCGGGACCTCCAGGTTTCCAGTCCTACACTTTAACACCGAGCTATGCAGTTCAAGGAAGCTACACATGTGTACACTTTTATGCACCCGATCTTCTAGCCTTTGCAAAAAAAGCGCAATCTCCGAGCAGAGTTGTCGTTCTTTACTCTCACCATACATCTCTGCAACGGGCTAAATGACAAGAATCTTGTCAAACCGAGGAAAACATGTTTTGTTACTGTTTAACTGTTTCGTGTGTAACATAATAAAGTAGACAAAGGAAATATGATTCCGGATACATTATAGGTTCATTCAAACTGATGAATTTACCTGTATACAATGGAACTATTTTTTCAAGCTTCTTTACTGATCAGAATCTTACGCCAATTGTAAATCAAAGGACTGATAGTCCTGAGAGTCGCCTGGAGGGTAATGGGTTGGAAGTGTTCACCCTTTTTTGTTCAAATCCATTAAAAACATTCAAGATACAAAATAACTTAACCATAAGACAGTATTTTATGCAAGCATATTTCTGAGTTGTCATCCTAAAATTACAAACAAATTTACATGGAAACGTGGTGAGAATAAAATTTAGGCAACAGGAACAGCTTTCAAAAGTTCGAAGTCTCTTACCCCGGGCGACTTCATTAAAAAAATGGTTTTTAAAAAGTACAATCAATATAAACAAGTCATTTCGTTGAAATGACATCCATCGCTGAAAAAAAAAAAAAAAAAAAACAACAACAAAAAACATGTTTTGATGATTATAAGAATTATTGTGCTTTTCATGTAAATGGCCTTTTTTGTTACTGGTGAAAATATAAATTAAGCCCCCTTTTTCCATGACACAGCATTTCATTAAATAAAAACAAATACTGATTGTCTGTGGCTTATGATAAACAATATAAATATGAAGTTTCATAAAATTTTGTCCAGTAGTTAGAGATATTGGTCCATAATGGAAATATACATCAAGCCCCCTTTTTCCATGATACCGCATTTCATTAAATAAAAACAAATACTGGTTGTCTGTGGCTTATGATAAACAATATAAATATGAAGTTTCATAAAATTCTGATTAGTAGTTACAGAGATATTGGTCCATAATGGAAATATACATCAAGCCCCTTTTTTCAATGACACTGCATTAAGAACAAAAACTAAATAAAACAAAACAAGCAGATCGGAAGACATCAAGCCTCATTTTCCCATGACAAGGCATTACATAAAAAGGTGTATCGGCGGGCTATCATGAGGGGCATGTATGAAGTTTCATTAACGAAGTTTCATTAATGGAGTTTCGTCAACGTTTTTAGAATATATCTGTCTGGATGGACGGAAGATCGGACGGACGAACGGACAGACGGACAGACAACAGGAAACTACATGTATATCTTTCTCCCCCCCCCAAGCAGATCGGAAGACATCAAGCCTCATTTTCCCATGACAAGGCATTACATAAAAAGGTGTATCGGCGGGCTATCATGAGGGGCATGTATGAAGTTTCATTAACGAAGTTTCATTAATGGAGTTTCGTCAACGTTTTTAGAATATATCTGTCTGGATGGACGGAAGATCGGACGGACGAACGGACAGACGGACAGACAACAGGAAACTACATGTATATCTTTCTCCCCCCCCCCCCCCCCCCCCCCACGGCGGGGCATTATAAGTGTCGAAGTTCCAACAATATTTACAGTTCCTCCCCAGCTTAATAATGCCTGTAAAGAATGTGGACAAAAATTAGGCTTCTAGGTTGATAAAAATGTTTTTCTAGCGCAGAATCTGGGTGACTTAACTTACATGCATATCTTAATTCTTACACATATTGCTAAAACAAACATTCTGAATAATTTCAGTGGAATACATTTTCTCTCCAGATTTAGAACAAGTTGTTTCTGTGCGACACAAATTTTCTAAAATTGGACCAAGTGGTTATACATACATGTACATCGGTTAACTTAACTAATTTTTCTTTCCAAATACAGGATGCTGGATATGAAATTTGGGTATAATTGCTTATAATGTTTCAGAGGCGGTGATTCTGAAATGTTACTACACAATTCTGAAGCTTCTGTGAGGTTTATAAAAACAGAGCAGAATCACTTGAACAATTATACAAACACAGTAAACTTTAAAACACTCTCTCTGCATTCAATGGGTCGGTGAAGAACTAGGTCCGTGTACGCTGAAAATAAAGGCCTGTTCAGAGACTGATTCATAAATTTGTAAATTTATAAAGAATTCCGTGGTGCAAATGACGTTATACGTCACGTGATTACAAGATCTATATTTGTCGCACAGCTACATTCCAGAAAGCACCTGCTAAGCGATGACTTGGTACAGCCTAGAAACGTGCCCATTACATACGCTATGTACGATCTCTGGTGCACCTAGAATATGGGGGTGCAAAGTATTTAAAGTCTAGAATAAAAAGCTGTAAAGAAGCAACGTGTACGAATGTGTAAGAGGGCAACGCAACCATTCCAAGTCGTTATAAATTTGTTAAAAAAATTAGCCTACTGTTGGGAAAAACCTCCACTGGAGGCTTCCATGTCAACTCGGTATCGCCTTACTCTTTCCGATCATAGGTTGAGTGTTGAATTGAAATAATACTTACATTTAAGGACAGATTGTAAAATTTAGAGTGTAATTCTAATGGGTAATTATCAAACAGTTTCCACTGAGAATTGTACACAAATAGAAGCGTGCCGTAGAAAAGACACTTGTAGTCGAAGAGTATTTTTCAGCGTGTTCGCAAACTAGTTTAGGTCACGAGGGCTATTTTAAGATATATACATAATGCGCTATTTTTAGAGATGATGTCTGTGTAAGCAATAGGCTATCGTGTACCCTTGCAGACGAAATGATTGTTTGAAAGGTTTGAACTGTTAAATAGCTCAGTCTTTATGGAAATATTCATTACCACAAATGCACAATTCTAAGTTATTTACAACAGAAAAAAAAAAAAAAAAAACTGGATTGTTTACCGAATGATTAGAAAACTATGTTTTATCTCGTAAACCGGAACTTGAGACAGGAAGCAGTACAAGGCCGGAGGTATGCTTACGTCACCCCATAGATCAGGATGATAACAATGAGAGCCTGGTTGCTACGCAACCAGGCGACTCAAAAAAATGGCTGCGCCCATGAATGATGACAATTTAAACAAAATTAAAAAACAAGTTATCGTCCTTTAAAAGACATTTAAGCTTTTCAGAAAATCCCTCTTTTTCACATTTCCTACCACTAAGTCTTATTGGCCGTATGCTGTTTGAACAGCACACAAAACGGTCTTTCTTTCACAGGCGTTTGTGTCGCGATTTTGAGTTATGGTCATGTGACGAAAATATCACGTGATGACGGACTACTTTCTGAGCCAACTACAGAGGTGAATGGGAATGATCCGTAGTGCAAGAGAATGAAATCAAAGTACTGAAAGTACTGACAGACTAGCGAATTTGATTGTTTGATTGATTGATTGATTGATTGTATGGTGTTTATTAACCCTGTTTTCAACATTATTTCAGTTATGTAGCGGTGGCCAGTGCACATATATCCATGCTCTCCTGGAGTTTCTTTTACCAATACTCCGCACAATATTCTTTCCAAGCCACTGGCTCCTTTCCCACATAACCATTGTCGAAACGTGAGCGAGAAATGAATCCTGTCGCAATAACTATCATCGATCCTCGGAAAAAAAATTGTTGAGGATCAAACCAGCGACCTCCTGTTATCAAGTCCTGTATGCTACCGACTGAACTGCTGGGGCTATATGTGCTATTGGTTAACTATAATCCAGTTTAAGTTTAACCCTTAACCTGCTAAAAATGTTAAATGAAACTTTCAAGCTGATGGTAAACACCTGAATATTTCTACTGCTATTTCACAGTTACACTCTGGAGAAAATCTATCCTCTTATTGGACAATGTAGATCCAAGATCAGACTGCACACACTGTCTGCAAAAGGTCACTGAGTTGCGGTAGTACTGGTAAAAGAAACTCAAGGAAAGCATGGACAGGTGCTCTGGCCGCTGCAATATCACTGAAATAATGTTGAAAACGGCGTTAAACACCATGCAGTCAATTAGTCAATATCGAGTAGCACACGATGTAGTTAACTATTTAACTCGCCTTACAAAACGAAAAAGCTGTTGCAGACCATGAATTAAATGTGGCTGAACTGGTGAAACATGATTCCAGAAAGGCAGAAAACAATGTGGGAAAAGGATTTTCTCCTTTTCCCACAATGTTTACAAAGGGACCCTTCCCCAGTATCTTTAAATTTTGGGATTGTTTGGTAAAAGGTTAAGAGAATAACAGTTTAACATAATAGTTCAACTGTACACAATGATCTAAATAATGAATGACTGAAGGAATGACAAGGGTTCCCTGTCCAGTGGGCGTTGATATCGCTGGGATTTGCTACAAGTTAACCTAGGTGTATCTATTAATAGATTCATTCATAATGTTACAGTTGTGTAGGAATAAGTGATTCTCTGCTTTGCATAGGTCACTCAATTTACATATTTAAGCAAAGATCTTGTACCTTATAAATGACATCTTGTTCAGTTCATTACTTTGTAAGACAACATGTTCAAATCGGAGAGGTAGAGGTTTAGTGGTTTATGTCTAAATTATCATATATAACAGAATTAAGATTTCTAACAGAAAGAAGTATTTTCTGCGTGGCAGTATTTGGCAACTGTGGGGTTTTGAATCTAGGTCAATCTTGATGCCTATAGGCTAGCTTCGCTAGTCAAAAAGCGATCATAGTTGCATCTTGCCACCCCTTCCCCAAAAGAACATATTTCTTTCTGAAATATGGAACAAAATGTAAATTTCGGTACGTTTTTGTGCTTTTCAATCACTACATATTTTTTAAATACACATACATAGCTATGTTCGTTCTTTAGCTCTGAATTGACATTTTGTTGTTTATTCAGATAATGCACTTTTCACATTCTAGTTTGTTACATCATGTGTGTGTTTAGGCTTTACCGCTAAATGAAATGTCTAGCACACTCACACATCCAATTTTCAAGTCGATTTGAGTAAGCAATCATGGAACAATGGTTCCCCTCTCCCAAAATCTTTATACATTCATTGATAAAACTTTACATTTGGGGACTTTTTCTTATGTGTGCTTCGTTAATCTAAATTAATTCTTCACCCAGCTAGGTTCCGGAATATAGGCTTTCGTTATATTCCGTTTTTAGGCAACTACATTTCGTAATGTTTCATGATGTCTCGGTGTTTAGACTCCACCTTTCGGTGATTAGAATACCTGTATTCGGAAAAATAAAACTCTTCAGGCAAGGTAACAATTGGAATAGATCTACAGGTAGATGCAACAGTTAGATCTACTGTGTGTTCAAGTAATTTGCAAAAGAAAACCATTGAACTCAAGCAAACGTCATTTAAGTGTAATAACAAAAGTGTTGTTGTAGATTATATGAAGCATTTCTTTTGACATTCGTCCCTGAAGACACTTTGCTGTCAACCACAGCACAGGTGTTAAATGACACAGGTAAGATTTTTTTATGTTGATTTCCAGTAATGTGGCCTTTTTAAACGAAGGTCCATTTTTCTTGTATCAAGATAAACCGACCAACAAACACTGATGAAACTGAAATATAGACAGTTAATTTACGAGTTGACGATTTAGTAGTGAATTGTAGAAGATCTGAGTTTCAGGACTATAGCCCAGGGCATAAATTTAAAAGTACAGGTGTGACCAAAAAATCAATCTTTTCCTTAGTTTATCAATAAATTACATATGATGTGCTTAATTTATTACATGAAATTTACTTAGCTTTGACACCAAGCTGTATTCCTGGATCATTAATTTTGTAATTCTATGCCATAATAATCAAAGGGCTGACACACCGAAGGTAGCCAAAATATTCAGATGCATACCGGTCACACTAAAATATGCCACAGGAGTAATATATGCCACAGGTACGCCACAGGGAGAAAATGATACGCCACAGCACATAAATAACATCTAATGCGTATATTTTATGTCTAAATATCTTAATTAAGGTGTTATCTTTAATATAATGAAGTTTAGCTGAGAAATTTTATATATTTTGATGGAAATTTGATCTTGAAATGCATATTTTTTATGTCTAAATATCTTAATTAAGGTGTTATCTTTAATACACTGAAGTTCAGCTGAGAAATTTTATATATTTTGATGGAAATTTGATCTTGAAAGACAGCCATACTCCGAGTCACGATCTCAATGACGCCATAGTTGTATAAAACATCAGTTTCTTGAAGATGTAAATTGTACAACCTTAAATAGATGGCCGATGATATTTACCCGACAGTCGTGTACACACTGAAGAAAATTCATATTGCGAGGCCGACTGTCGTGTACTCAATGAAGGAAAACTCGTTGGGTGCCCGACGGTCGTGCACGGACTGATGAAATTTCGTCTTGGGGGCACGATTACGTGCCCCCAAGACGAAATTTCATCAGTCCGGGCACGACCGTCGGGCACCCAACGAGTTTTCCTTCATTGAGTACACGACAGTCGGGCACCCAAGAAGTTTTCCTTCATTGAGTACACGACAGTCGTCCTCGCAATATGAATTTTCTTCAGTGTGTACACGACGGTCGGGTAAATAGTCACTTTCTAAATAGATTTATTTGTCAGTTCTAAGAATATTTCGTGACGTTAAGAACTGAATTGTAACTTTGTAAACCATTTCGTCTCCAGATTTAAATGTGTTAACTTGGATCTGTATTGGAAGATAGTGAAGAGAGATAACTCTGACAAACGTTTGATACTTGTCACTTTAAATAATTGTTAGTCTGGAGACGATTCAGTTAACAAAATGATGATTCAATGCTAAGCATTGTTAAATATCCTAGGAAATGAAAAATAAGTCTGTTGAAAGTTGTAAAGAAAAAAATCTTTAAGAAATTAATGTATTCTACAACCATGGCGTCATTGGGATCGCGACTTGGAAACAACACAGGATATTGCTGTCTTTCAAGATCAAATTTCTACCTAAAAACATAAGATTTCCCAGCTATACTTCAAAATATTATAGATAACATGTTAATTAAGATCTCAAAGCATAAAATTTACGTATCCAAAGTTATAAATGTGCTGTGGCGTGTCAGTTTCTCCTGTGGCGTATATTACTGCTATGGTGAATTTTAGTGTGACCCGATGCATACACATGTATACCGATTTGTGCATTTAGTTTTATGCTCAGCTGAAGGCAGTATGAGTCTTCTTAATGAGTTAATTTGGTTTTCAGAATTACTTTGCCATTATTTCTTTGACCAGTTTGGCCCCAGCTCAGACTTTTGCAGTGTGATCGATTCAGCATATTTCATTGTGCTTTTAAGTGTGCTAAAATTGTTCAGATGATATAAATGACACACCCACAGAAATAACCAATGGTAGCTTCAGTTCAGTGGTCACCTGTTTGCTGCACTTAATTCTTCAATAGTGATCAAACTGGAGAACAAATTTTATTAATCAAATTTACACCATACGGAAAAAGAGTGCCAGACCAGCCCAGAGATAAGATATTTTATGGCCAAGATGAAAAGCTTGTGCTAAGGGCACAAGGGTGCACTCCAGAATAAACCATGCAAAGAATGCAGAGGCTATTTATTTGGCAAAGAGTGAGAGTTGGTATGTCATTTAATATCAGTATATCAAGATAACCTGGCAAGGTTTGGTCTGCTAAATCCTAACAATAATTATTGTATAATATTTGCCTATATTTCACGCCAATAATGAATATACTTTTCAAGATTATTTAAAAGTTAAACATTAGTTTTTAAACTGGAATGGGGTGGTAAAGAAGACAAAAGGCCAGAGCACCCTAAGGCAAGAATCACTTACTCAGTTGTCATTTCAGCTACTTATTTAACGGACTAAATGACATGTTACATAATATCAATTGACCTACAAGTTCCTTGTAAGATTGTTATCATTGACAAATTCAGTTGTTTTAGCTGTTGTACATCGTTAAACAGACAGTTGATTTAAGGCCTCAGTTTTTTTAAGGTGAAGTTGGATAAATAGTGAAATAGTGGTAAGAGTTTTCAAATCTTTAGCAAATGACAAAAGTTTTGACTAGATCTAGTCCAAATTGATAGCATTTGCAGATCTATAACAAAATAAAACTGACTCAAAAATAGAAATTTGTTTTGGAAAGGGTAGAAAACCTTGCGGAGAAAATTAAAAAAACCCTAAAATTTGCAGATTGAAATATTAAACAATATTGAATAATATAAAGAACAAAGAGTTGGTTTCATACAGATCGATAGATTAAACTGACACTATTGCCAGTGATTTGAAAACAACATGAAGGAGAGAGAACTTCAGCACAAGGTGCAAATTCTATTAATTTGTAAGATCATTTTGATTCTTATTGTACCACATGTATACACCTACAAAAACCCTTTACCACACTACAAAATTTTAGATTAGACCAATTTCAAAGCATTTGCAGACGACAAATTCATCTTTCATACAGAAGAGTTTTAGGGCTGATAGAGAAGAAAACATTGTGGGAAAAGGAGAATATGCTGGTTACCAGCATTTTCTCCTTTTCCCACAGTGTTTTCAAAAACCTTCAGTAGATCTATATTTCACAGGAAAGACAAACCTATAGGTTTATCTCTTTTCCACACAATCCCAAGTTTCAGTGACCCTGAGGAAGAAGCCTTCTGAAAACATTGTTGGTCATCAGCATTTTCTCCTTTTCCAACAGTATGTTCCATTCTTTTAATGACAAATTCCATCATTTGAACCACATTTAAATTGTCATCTTCAAATGCTTTCAATAGGGACAAGTCTACATACATGTATTTGTCATGTGGTAGAGAAATGATCCATGCCCTGGCAAAAGGGGGTTTAATGCATCTACATGATGCTTTGTAACATGTAAGTCATCCCATAATTATGGTTCCATAAAATCCATGTTGTCTAATAACCGACTGAATCATGAGTTGGTCAATGGACATGCATAAAATTTACATATAGCACAAAGTTTTGATCTATGAAAGCCTGTGCTGACTACTCAGGCTGGCAGGGGTCAATACTTTTTGTACATACATTAAACCTCCTTTTCACAGAGCATGGCTCATATGTACATGTATACGTACATATGTGATTGAAGTACCTGACTAGTGGCCAGAGATTGATCATTGTGACAGAATGTGTCATATCTGAAAATAGAGGTTAATATTGCCTAATTGGAATAAAAATTTTATCCTATAGCATACTATAGAGAGAAAAGGTTACTGGACAAAGTAGGTCAAGATCAGAGGGTGCAGACTTTGATCTGCTCTGTTCAGTACTGAAATATTTGAGAGATATAAATTCTTAGAGTCTGATCTTTGATCTACACTGTCCACTTTGTTGAGACTCTCAGACAAAATCTACCTTGGTATTGCATTTATTTGGGTTTTGTTTCTAGATTTAAAATGTCAGTAAGGTTTATTTGGCGCTCTAAGGTTTAAGACAGGCTTGAATTTGTTTTGCTTAGGTCTTACCTACATACTGAATATCTTCTTGCATTTATCATATAGCAGTTTAACCCATTCCCAAACAACAAATTTTTGATATTTCCACATTAAAACATTTGCAGTTAATGACCTTGAAATTGGTGCAAATGAGCTGAAGGGTAGAAGACATTGTGGGAAAAGGAGAAATTGCTTGTAAGAAGCAATTTCTCCTTTTGTCACAATGTTTTTAAAACTTTTCTTATTTGGGATCGTAAAAACACGGGACTGTTTGTTAGTCCTTTACCACACAATCCCGACTTTCTACGACCTTAAAAAAGAAACCTTTTGAAAACATTTTGGGAAAAGGAGAAAATGCTGATGACCAGCATTTTTTCCTTTTCCCACAATTTTTTAAACCCTTCCCAAAACAAATTTAAATTTTTATGTCATAATTATTTTGTTGTCTGCAAAAGATTTCAATTTGTAACAGACTGAAATTTTGTCAGTTGGTTAAGAGTTAAAGGGTTAACTCTTTACTACCAAATAAGAAATTAGACTTCTTTTCTTAGTGGAGGGGAAAATGATTTGGTGAAATGAGCCTGCCACTTGCCAGGATGTGTGTGAAATATTGTTTAACTCTTTACCAAACAACAAAATTTTGGACTGGACCAAAGTCAAAGCATTTGCAAACAACAAATCAAATGTAGCTGAAATAATGATTTCTGTCATTGATTGGGTAGAAAACAATTTGAGAAAAGGAGAAAACGCTGGTTACGAACATTTTCTCCTTTTCCTACAGTGTTTCAAAAGCCTTCTCTTTCAAGGTAGTTAAAATTGGGATTGATAAAATGGTAGGTTATTATTTAATTAACTCTTTCAAACGACAAAATCTTAGACTAGTCCAAATTGAAAGCATTTGCAGACGACAAAATGAATGTGACTGAAAAACTACAATGTGTTCTGGGAAGGTTAGAAAACATTGTGCGAAAAGGAGAAAATGCTAGTTACCAGCATTTTCTCCTGTTCCCACAATGTTTTCAGAAGTCTTCTTTCTCAGGGTCATTAGAAGTCAGGATTGTGTGGTAAAGGGTTAAGGAAAAACCATAAAATATTTGGTGTATAGTGTGGCATGGCTTGTGCCTCAACCTAAAATCTCTGTATAACTGTAACTCGATAAACCTTTCATTAACAGTTTATATTATTGTTTGTTTTTGGGGGAATACATGTTTAAAACCATGAACAGTGACGAGATAATATAAACATTATCAAGTTAGGTTTATGAATTATCTCATCACGGTATGTGATTTTAAACCTGTTATCCCAAACATAAACAATAATATAAACTAATAATGAAAGGTCTATCAAGCCAGAGCTATAATACATAAACCATTAAACTAAACAGTTATTAGTATTCTTAACCCTTTACCACACAATCCCGACTTTTAACGACCCTGAAAAGGAAGCCTTTTGAAAACATTGTGGGAAAAGGAGAAAATGCTGGTAACCAGCATTTTCTCCTTTTCCCACAATGTTTTCTGCCCTTCCAAAAACAAATTTCAATTTTTGAGTCACATTTATATTGTCATCAGCATATGCTTTCAATTTAGACCAGTCTAAAATTTTGTCGTTTGGTAAAGAGTTAAGTGATGTTTTATGTGTCAACTGCAAAGATGAAACATAACTGCTGTTTGTTTGTTAACCCTTATCCTGCTACATAACTGAAAAGGAAATTTCAACCCAGTAGTAAAACTGCCAGAAATGCTATTTCAAACTTATCTTTAGGAAAAGAATATCTTCTTACCGAACAGTGTAGATCCAAAATCAGACTGCAAGTTCAGTGCAGTCTTATCTTGATATACACTGTCCGCAAAAGGTCATTGAGTCGCGCTTAGCAGCCTAGGGGTTAAGTTTTATACCTAAAATGTGGACAAAGAGGGTTATATTCTATTACACATAAAAAAGTCACGTAACTGCCATTCTAGTAATACGATATAATTGACCTTGAATGTTATACAATTTGAATTGAGAACAGTTGTCTTCAGTCTATTTGTGCAGTATAATATAACCTGGACTGATGCCACACAAAAAAGTAATGCTCTGGCAAAAGGGGGTTTAATGCATCTCTGTGATGCATTATACCAATCAAGTCATAATAATACTGGTAATTATGGATCCATAAAATCTGTTTTGTCTACCAACCTACTGAAGCATGAGGTAGAATGTTCCTTTGACATGCAGGAAAGTTACAATAGGCAAAAAGTTAAGATTTATGTTAGCCTGTGTGGACTGCAGGCTAACATAGGTCGATACTTTTTGGAGATGAATTTCATCTCCTTTTCGCAGAGCATGGCTAAAATTCAATCTAAAAAAAAAATCTATATACCAAAAGATTTGGCATGCAGACACAAACCATTCTAACTTGGATTCTAAGGTGTATTCAGGGGTCCTGCATGGCTCAGTGGTAAAGCGTGGGACTCGTAACCTGGAGGCCCCGGGTTCGAGCCCTACCTGATCCGCTGGGTTTTTCGTGGGTTTGTCCTTGGGCAAGACACTTCAGAGCCCTAGCCTAGTACTGGTAAAACCCAGGAAATACATGAATATGTGAGCAGTCGCCGTGATATGACTGAAATAATGTTGAAAGCGGCGTAAAACACCATTCAATCAATCAATCTAAGGTTTGTTCTATGGCAAATAACATAATTTAGACTTTGGCAGTTAACAAATTATATGTAGGTAAAATGACAGGAGTTGTTTCCTGAAGGATAGAAAACAGTGGGGGAAAATGAGAAAATGCTGGTAACCAGCATTTTCCCCTTTTCCATGTAGTGTTTTCAAAGGCTTTTTTGCCCCTTAGGGTCATAAAAAATCGGGTTTGTTTGGTAAAGAGCTAATTCTAGAAGTTATATCACTAGAGCCATGTATCTCTTTACCCAACGACAAAATTTTAGACTGGTCCAAATTCAAATTTTTGCAGACAACAAGTTAAATATGGCTCGAATGATGATTTTTATTGTTGATTTGGTAGAAAACATTTTGAGAAAAGGAGAAAATGCTGTTTACCGGCATTTTCTCCTTATCCCACAATGTTTTCAAAAACCGTCTTTATCAGGGTTGTTAAAACTCAGAATTGTGTGGTAAAGGGGTACAATGCATTGCTCATCCATGCCTTCATTAACCCGTTACAAAACAATCATGTATTCATAACCCTGTGGAAAAATACATTTGAAAACATTGCTCCAATGATTATTTCTGTCATTGATATGGTAGAAAAAATTGTGGGAAAAGGAGAAAATGCTGGTTATCGGCATTTTTTCCTTTTCCCACAATGTTTTCGAAAACCGTCTTCATCAGGGTCATTAAAACTCGCTCTTGTCTGGCAAAGGGGTACATAGACTTTGCATTGTGTATCAATGCTTTTATTAACCAATTACAAAACAAATGTGTTTAAATACATTCAAAGGCATTGTTGGAAAAAGAGAAATGCTGGTTTGCCAGCATCTTCTCATTTTCCTACACAGTTTGCTTTCCTTTCAAATGCAACTCTCATAATTTGACAGCATTCTCTGTTTTTCCCCACAGTTGTTTTCTATCCTTTTAGACTTCAAATTTAATTTGTTGTCTGCAAAAGCTTGGATGAGTTTAAGACTTTTTCCTGTAGTAAAAAGTTAACCTTTTACCACACAATCCTAAGCCTCAATGACCCTTTGGAGGAAGGCCTATGAAAACAATGTGTGAAAAAGATAAAATGCTGTTTAACACTTTGTCATGCTCCCACAATGTTTTCTATCTTTTCAGCAAATTTTGTCGTCTACAAAGGCTTTCAGTTTTGACAAGTCTAAAATTTTGTCGTTTGGTAAAGAGTTCCGTATTCACCAACTATTCTTGAGAAAATTCTTCGTCTAATTCTCAAGAATTTTCTAGATTTGAAAGTAACACAATTTCTTTTTGGCTAAACCAAATGGTTTAGCCAATCAGAAGTTGCGTTACTTTTAAATTTAGAAAATTCTTTAGCATGAGACTAGGAACATTCTTGAGAATGATTGGTGCATATGGAACCCCTGACATTTCGTGGAAAACCAGGTGTGTCAAAAAAGATGCCTAACCCTGACCCTTACCCTAGCCCAGTCAAATTATGGCTCAAATCTTGCTCCCAGACGGAGCTTTTCATGAAATGAATCTAGGAATTTAACAATCAGTATTTTAAAACATATATGGATTTTGACGAAACACCCTTTCGATGGAATGTCGCATCGGGTGCATATGGACCCACATCACAATTTCTGCTTTGAATATGGGACATTTTTTATGACATACCGAAAGAGACCCTCTTAATGATATGACCTCCACTTACATGTATTTTATGTCTTTATTTCTCCACAGTTCACGTATGTCTGCCTTACTCTTTACTAGACGACAAAACTGTTGACTCCTTATTGAAGTTAATAGATTTGCAGGCGACAAATTAAATGGGGTTCAATGGTTGGATTTGTATTCGAAAGCAATGAGATGGATGGTTTGGTATAGCATTAACCCTTTTGGAGTGAAGCAGACATATTTTAGTTTTACCAAACGACAAAATTTTAGAATTGTCGAAATAGAAAGCAATTGTAGACAACAAATTAAATGTGACTCAAATGATGGAATCTGTCTATGACAGGATAGAAAACATTGTTGGAAAAGGAAGAAAATGCTGGTTACCAGCATTTTCTCCTTTTCCCACAATATTTTCAAAAGGCCTCTTTTTCAGGGTGATTAAAACCTGGGATTAGGTGGTAAAGGGTTAAACATGGAGAAGGGCTTTCAGCACCATTTCCGAAAGCATGGGACCTTTGTGGACAGCACAGAAAGTGCAGTCTGATCTTAAATCTACACAGCCCGCATGATTAGTCAAGCCTGACAAAATCTTTCATTGTGTTGTATTTTCACTTGTCGAAAGAGGTCAAGTTTTTACATTTGATGCTGAAAGAATTAACAGCATAAATTTTATATACCGGTAGACTATTTTCAGACAGTGAAAATCTTTGATAAAATTGCACTCTTTGTCCAGTCTGATCTTGATGTCCTCCCTCGGAAGTTTCGTTTGCCCTAAACCCTTTTTGGCTAAATTTCTACAGTTAAAATATTTGATTTTTGTGACCATAGGGTGATCTAGATAAAATGATACCCAAAAATGTTGTATAATACGGTTACTATATTTAGCCTTGTTATGGTGGGTAGTCATGCATACCATGAACATTTACCTATTGAATTTCACACACAGAAATGTCAAGTTCATGCATATGATAATATATACCTATCAACATTGCACTTGAAAATATCTGGTTCCTTTGGTGCGGTTAAAGTTGAAATAGATTGTGGCTGTGTTAAGAGAGCTTTTATGAAGGTAGGAAGTTAACAAGAATAGAAAGTGGACAGGATGTGATTCTGGTCAGAGCTGCGCAGCTGCTGACAGTTTCCTAAAGCAAGGCAGGACTTTTTCAAATCCAAGACAGTTGACAAGGGTTTGATTGTAGAAGAGCTGAAGCTGATGGTAAACACCCTACACTGTACAGTTCTCTGCATATATATGGCATTGTTTTTCGAGTGAAAAAATTAGAAATTGGTGAAATTTTCAGATTTCGGTACTGTGTTGACCAATATTGTATTTGATGTATACGGAATGAGGCCATAAAAGAATGCAATTTTTCTATAATTTTTACTTTCATGGGTTTTCCTGATATAGTGGTAGGAAGTTGTTGGTATTATGCCAAACTGGAGATGACAGCTGGGGTTTCTAGGGTTTCATTCTGGTTATTGCATGGGCATGCATTTGATATGACTAGGGTTTGATCCTGGCAAGAACAAAAATTGACACTTGAAGAAGCTAGGATTTAATTCTGGTCATTGCATGAGCTGATGGTAGGGATGACCAAGGTTTCATTCTGGTCTGAGCAATAGCCTACAGTGGGGTGACAAGGGTCTCATTCTGGAAAGAGTTAGAGCTGACAGATTGCTTGACCAGGGTTTGATTCAGACAAGTACTTGTCTGACAACTGAATTGACCAGGGTTTTGATTCTTGTCAGAGGTAGAGCTGACAGTCACAAAGAACAGGATTTGTCTCTAATAGAGCTAGAGCTGACAGTTTGGTTAACCAGGGTTTGGTTCTGGTCAGTGCTTGAGCTTACAGGGTTGAATTCTGGTAAGAGCTAGAGTTGTCAGTCAGGTGGCTAGGGTTTGATCCTGTTAAGAGCTAGAGCTGACAGTTGAGCTTTCAGGGCTGAATTTTGGTAAGAGCTAGAGCTGACAGTCAGGTGGCTAGGGTTTGATCCTGATAAGAGCTAGTGCTGACAGTTGAGTTACCAGGATTTGATTCTGGTTAGTGCTTCAGCTTACAGGGTTGCAGAACTCCAGGTAGAGGGAGTGATTTTGATTTCAAATTGAAAATATGAAAATATTAATTATTCTCCACTAAACCCTATGTTATGGGTACTCATTAGAATCATCTCATTGAGACGACTGTAATGAGTATGAACAACATAGGGTTTGGAAGAAAAATTAATGGATTTAGAATACCATTACTCCCTCTTATCTGGAGCGCTGGGGTTAAATTCTGGTAAGAGCTAGATTTGTCAGTCGGGTGGCTAGGGTTTTTTTCTGGTAAAAGCTACAGTTGTCATTTCAGCGCCTGTGGCCAGGGTTTGATTCTGGTAAAAGCTACAGTTGTCATTTGAGTGGCTGTGGCCAGGGTTTGATTCTGGTAAGAGCTAGAGTTGACAGTTTGGTTGACCAGGGTTTGATTCTGGTCAGAGCTACAGCTCACAGTTGAGCGGAATAGGTTCACCTGTGGCAAGAGCTAGAACTAATAGTAGGGTGGCTAGGGCTTTCTTCTGATTAGAGCATCACCTGACATTTTGGGCGACTAGGGTTTGATTCTGGCCAGAGCTGGCCAGCTCACAGTTGGAGTTTCCTTTTACAAGGCACATTTTCCTAGCCTTAGGATGATAAGGAAACACAAGATAAATGACTTGCTGCTAAATGATTGAAATGATGCAAGTGGCTATAGAACTAATCTTCTCAGAAAGGTTGAAATTAGAGTGCCTTGTTTCTCATTCATTACTCAATGGCAAGAACAGGGTTCTTAAGATATTACCTTGACTAGACTTTGTCCTTGTCACCCAAAACATGACTTTTCTTTCTGTCGATCGTATGGTGTTTTAACACTGTTTTCAACATTATTTCAGTTATATTGCGGCGGCCAGTGCATCTATCCATGCTTTCCTGGAGTTTGTTTTACTAGTACTCTGCACAATATTTTTTCCAAGCCACTGGCTGCTTTCCCACATAACCATCGTCAAAACAATGGTCAGTGTTGAGAGAGGAATAAATCCGGTCGCAATGACTACCATCAGTCCTCAGAAAGAAATTGGCCAAGCCGGGGATTGAACCAGCGACCTCCTGTTCTCAAGTCCAGTACACTACGGACTGAGCTACGGGGCTTGGCGACTTTATCCCACACTGGTATTTTTGCAGAGATTATGCAGGGAAAAACTAAGGAACTATAGAATGCAAATGGAGTTAACATTTTTCTGCTAGCTACATAAGCTGGCCTTTAACCGACTTCATGACACTCACCTAGAACGATTAAAAAGTCATTTGTGATTCGTAAAAATTGTAAGAATGTTTATTTTGCAGGTATGACACCAATATACAATTAAGGGTTCCTAGTTAACCAATACCCTGGTCTGCTTATTCACACCTTACCAAATGAATGTGAGCCATGCCCTTACTGCACAGTGCCTCCTTTTAACACCCCTGGGAAAGAAGCCTTTTGAAAACATTGTGGGAAAAGGAGAAAATGCTGGTAACCAGCATTTTCTCCTTTTCCCACAATGTTTTCTACCCTATCAAAGAAAAATTGCACCATTTGAACCACACTGACATTGTCGTCTGCAAATGCTTTCAATTTGGACAAAGCTACAATTTTGTCGTCTGGTAAAGGGTTAAGGGGTTTAACCCTTTCCCAAACAAGCCCTGGTTTTCACGTATCTGCAGTACAAGTCTTTTGAAAACACTGTGGGAAAAAGAAGAAATTGCCTGTAACGAGCAATTTCTCCTTTTCCCACAGTGTTTTCTACCCTTTTTGAGAACTTTCTGCCATTTTCATCAAATTGAAAATTGTCGTCTGCAAACTCTTTCAATTTGGACCAGTCCAAAATTTGTCGTTTGGGAAAGGGTTAATTCATCTTCATGATACATTATACTAAGCTAGTGATCAGATGATGATGGAACCATAAAATCCATTTTGTCTAACAATGGACTGAATCATGAGGTAGGCTGGTCCTTTGACATGCAGAAAATTGACCAACTGCAAGAAGTATCAACCTAAGTCAGCCTGCACGGACTGCACAGGCTGATCTTTAGCTGATATGTTTTGCCAATACATTAAACCCCCCCCTTTCACAGAGCATGGCATATATTCATTTCCTGATAATCTTTTTCTTGTACTAATTGGTAATTTGATATGTTTTCATAGGTTACCCTTTAACCCATTACTCCATTACTAGAAAGAAGTACATGTATTTTTACTCACACCTTTTTAGCAACAACTGCTCCTTTTCCAATAATAAATTGGATTTATGTCTTATCTTAAAGTATATGAGCCATGATCTGGCAAGAGGGGGCTTAATGCATCTTCATGATACATTATACCAATCAAGCTGTCACATAAGTATGGATTCATAATAGCCACTTTTTTTGCAACCAACTTAATCATGGGGTAGACTGGCCCTTGGACATAAAGAAAATTTACCAGTAGCGAAAAGTTTCGGCCCAGGTCAGCCTGCGCGGATTGTGCAGGCTGACCTGAATTGATACTTTCGAAGATGCATTAAGCCCCCTTTTCACAGAGCTTGGCTCATATACACGTATCTGATTGAAAGTTTTCCTTTTCAACAATGGGGAAAAAGAGGAAACATATAAAACTGCAAAAGAGTTTTACTCTTCATATTCCAGTACCTCTGACATCATCGATCTTTATTTAAAAGATCTTTCTTGTTTTAAATGCCATTTTATTTAAAGCCAGATCAAGACAAATAAGCCATGCCCTGTTAAAAGGGGGTTTAATGTATTTGCACACAGTATTGGCCATGTCAGCCTGCACAGACTTTGCAGGCTGACATGGGCCTACGTTTTTTGCTATAATGTAAATTTTCTGCATTTCCAAGGACTATATTGTCTACTTCATTTAACCTGATCCTGACCTTTCTGCTGAATATATAAGTAGACATATAAATAGAACTCTGTCTATTATTCAGAAAATTTAGTTCCCATTCATTAAAGTTATGGAAGCTATTTCTTAGGTACTTATATACACAGGTAAGCAATTTGATATGCGGATACCGTACGAAATATTTCCGTGATCATTTGGGACATATGCCAAAGGCAGCCCTGTGCGATGCAGAGGGTAAAAATAAAATTTTAATTTATTTAAATGATGTTGACCTGGGTCAGGTTATGTGGGCTATACTACCTTTATTATGGTTCAGTTGGTTTTCAGTGGGTCTAAAATTTTGTCATCAGGTAATGGCCCGGTCCCACTGCACTTACGGATGCAAAGAGGATGTAAAACGTAAAAAAATCTTGCCATCCGTTGGAAAACGCTATGCATCCGTTGTGTACTCATTGCATATGTGTTTCATACGCTCTTTCCACCGAGCATCTGTCCACTGTGATTTCATCCGCGCAAAAAGTTTTGAGCTGCACAAAACTTTTAGAATGGATGAACTTTACGGCGTGTACAATGTAAATCCGCGACATATACGAGCAACAAACTTTCTCTGTCCGTTATCATCCGTTAAACGTATGCTGTATCCCTTCTGCATCCCCTGGGCATCCTCGCAACTCACATCCGCTGCAGCTGAAAATGGAAAGAGGGGGGAAAGATAAGGTACATGGAACGTCTATACATCGTAAGTAGCATGGAAATAGAAAGGATGTAAGCGTATGCATCACGTATATAAAATATTCAAAATGGACAAAGCCTTTGTATCTGGGATGTCTGTAGTATGTCTAGAGTATGTAGATGGACACCTAGCGGACAACCGGTATTTTGTATAAAAAGGAAGAGAAAATCATCTGAATCTCGGTATGAGTTGAGCAGCCATGGTGTACAGACCTCACAACCCTTGGTCTTGTTCTTCAACATCATCAATTGTTCTCCACCATGGATGATCAAAGAGTCCATATTATAGCTGCAATCATTCAACAGCAGAACCACAACATGTTCAGACTGTATCAAGTTTTAGACAGAAGGAGACGTCCAAGAGCTGTGTGGGTCTGAGGGTGGATCGTGAGAAGATGTAGTAGAGATGTATCGATGTAGCCGCCAGCACGTCTTTATGCTTTATGCTGACTGCGTGCGTGCTACATCCCTTTCTATCTGCAGAGCGGACGCAATTAATACCCCACGCATGCGCAGTGAACGGTTTGCATCTGATATACACCAGCGCGGCATCCCCTTTGTTTCCGTTAGGAGTATGTGGTGCATACGCTTCATCCGCTAGGCTTCTGATGAACATCTGTTTAACATCCCCACTACATACTACCAACGTCCGTTCTTTTCCGTTCTCTTTCCGCAAATTTTCGCCATTTTTGTCCATTTCTGGAGCGTATGAAAACGGATGGAGACATCCCCGAAATTTTGCTCGTCCGATGTGTCCTTTTTGCATACGTTTTGTGTCCATCGGCCAGTGGGACCGGGCCCTAAGGAGTTAATTAAGTACTTGTATTTCCTCTTTATCATAAATTTTAGACAGGTCCAAATTCAAAGTATTTGCAGATGACAAGAAAAATGATACTCTTATGATGGTACCTGTATCAGATAGGGTAGAAACATTGTGGGAAAAGGAGAAAATGCTGGTTACCAGCATTTTCTCCAGTTCCCACAATGTTTTCTAAAGCCTTCTCTTTCAGGGTCGTTAAAACTCAGGATTGTGTGGTAAACAATAAATGCATAAAGTTCTGTTTATTTGTATTGTAAAGGGTAGAAAACCTTGTGGGAAAAGGAGAAAATGCTGGTTACCAGCATTTTTTCCTTTTCCCACAATGTTTTCAAGAGCCTTCTCTTTCAGGGTCGTTAAAACTCGGGATCATGCTGTAAAGAGTTTATGCATAAAGTTCTGTTTATTTTTAGGTTACTGCTGGACACTGATATAGCATATTGGTATTTTGCTGTGAAGTAGAATCATGCAGATACATACTATGTTCCTGATTGTCTTTTCTGTAGGATTTCTTGTTCCAGGTATGGAATTTCTTTTTATATTAGTATCATGTTTGAGGTACATGTGGTGTACCATGGTTCTAGGAAAATGCTTGCCACTGGTTTCCCCGCTATAGTTTTTTTAGCTCACCTGAGCACGAAGTGCTCATGGTGAGCTATTGTGATCGTGCTGTGTCCGTCGTGCGTCGTCCGTCGTCAACTTTTTACCTTGTGTGTGCTCTAGAGGCCACATTTTCAGTCTGATCCTCATGAAACTTGGTCAGAATATTTGTCTTGATAAAATCTCGGACAAGTTTGAAATTGGGTCATGTGGGGTCAAAAACTAGGTCACTAGGTCAAATTTTCGAAAAACCTTGTGTATGCTCTAGAGGCCGCATTTTCAGTCAGATACTTGTGAAATTTGGTCAGAAAGTTTGTCTTGATAAAATCTGGGACAAGTTCAAAATTGGGTCATGTGGGGTCAAAAGCTAGGTCACTAGGTCAAATCTTCGAAAAACCTTGTGTACGCTCTAGGGGCCACATTTTCAGTCAGATACTTGTGAAACGTGGTCAGAATGTTTGTCTTGATAAAATCTGGGATGAGTTCGAAATTGGGTCTTATGGAGTCAAAAACTAGGTCACTAGGTCAAATCTTCGAAAAACCTCGTGTGTGCTCTAGAGGCCACATTTTCAGTCAGATACTTGTCAAATTTGGTCAGAATGTTTGTCTTGATAAAATCTCGGACGAGGTCGAAATTGGGTCATGTTGGGTCAAAAACTAGGTCACTAGGTCAGATCTTCAAAAAACCTTGTGTACACTCTAGAGGCCACATTTTCAGTCAAATACTTATGAAACTTGGTCAGAATGTTTGGCTTGATAAAATCTCGGACGAGGTTGAAATTGGGTCATGTGGGGTCAAAAACTAGGTCACTAGGTCAAATCATCGAAAAACCTTGTGTACGCTATAGAGGCCACATTTTCAGTCAGATACTTGTGAAATTTGGTTAGAATGTTCGGCCTATTGACTCAGGTGAGCGATCCACGGCCATCATGGCCCTCTTGTTTTCATTTTTTTTTAGCGGATTTGTATAGCAAATCCACTTACTGTGATCGTTCTGACTTGAACCAAATACATGTACATCATGCGTAATGACGCATGCTTGCTCAGACTCTGCTATGATATCGGTTCGACTTGAACCAATATACCGTCATGCACGCTTGCGCCCATTCTACTTTCAGTTTTAGCTAATAAACCTCAACCTCGCGCTTGTCACTACCGTATATGCTGTCCTACATGTGTATACCTCTAGTTCCAAATCTAATACCAGCAAAAAACTGCGTAAGATTGACAGGTTGGAGTACCACTCCTTAACTCTTTACCAAATGACAAAACTTTGGACTAGACCAAATTGGAAGCATTTGCAGACGACAAATTTAAATGAAGCTCAAATGATGATTTATGTCTTTGATAGGGTAGATAACATTGTGGGAAAAGGAGAAAATGCTGCAAAACCAGCATTTTCTCCTATTTCCACATTTTTTTTAAAGCCCTCTTTTTCAGGGTCGTTAAAACTCGGGATTGTGTGGTAGAGAGTTAAAAAGTAATAGAATAACAGTTTCTGCGCGGCCTGCACGATAGGACAATTTTGACTTTCCCTACCCTTGCTAACTCCATTTCAAAATGATCGCACATGTATTGCATCTGATGTTATGTTTAGCTCACCTGAGCACAAAGTGCTCATGGTGAGCTATTGTGATCATGCTGTGTCCTGCGTCCGTCGTCAACCTTATGTACGCTCTAGAGGCCACATTTTCAGTCTGATCCTCATGAAACTTGGTCAGAATGTTTGTCTTGATAAAATCTTGGACGAGTTTGAAAATGGGTCATGTGAGGCCACATTTTCAGTCAGATACTTGTGAAACTTGGTCAGGTTGCTTGTCTTAATAAAATTTTGGACGACTTTGAAATTGGGTCATGTGGGGTCAAAAACTAGGTCACTAGGTCAAATCTTAGAAAAACCTTGTGTGTGCTCTAGAGGCCACATTTTCAGTCAGATACTTGTGAAACTTGGTCAGAATGTTTGTCTTGATAAAATCTCGGACGAGGTTGAAATTGGGTCATGTGGGGTCAAAAACTAGGTCACCAGGTCAAATCTTAGGAAAACTTTGTGTGCTCTGTAGAGGCCACATTTTCAGTCAGATACTTGTGAAACTTGATCAGAATGTTTGTCTTGATAAAATCTCAGACGAGTTCGAAATTGGATCATGTGGGGTCAAAAACTAGGTCACTAGGTCAAATCTTAGAAAAACCATGTGTGCGCTCTAGAGGCCACATTTTCAGTCAGATACTGGTGAAACTTGGTCAGAATGTTTGTCTTGATAAAATCTTGCAACGAGCTCAAAATTGGATCTTGTGGGGTCAAAAACTAAGTCACTAGGTCAAATCTTAGAAAAACCTTGTGTGCGCGCTAGAGGCCACATTTTCAGTTAGATACTTGTGAACCTTGGCCAGAATGTTTGTTTTGATAAAATATTGGACAAGTTCGAAATTGGGTCATGTGGGGTCAAAAACTAGGTCACTAGGTCAAATCTTAGAAAAACCTTGTGTGTGCTCTAGAGGCCACTTTTTCAGTCAGATACTTGTGAAACTTGGTCAGAATGTTTGTCTTGATAAAAACTCAGATGAGTTTGAAATTGGATCATGCGGGGCAGAAACTAGGTTTCAAAGGTTAAATCTTAGAAAAACCTTGTGTGTGCTCTAGAGGCCACATTTTCAGTCTGATACTCATGAAACTTGGTCAGAATGTTTGTCTTGATAAAAACTCGGATGAGTTTGAAATTGGGTCATGTGGGATCAAAAACTAGGTCACTAGGTCAAATTAAAGAAATACCTTGTAGGCACTCTAGAGGCCACATTTTTCGCTCAATTGACTTGAAAAGTGGTCAGAATGTTTTTCTTAATTAAATCTCAGATAACTTTGAAGTTGGGTCACCTGGGGCCATAAAGTAGGTCACTATGTCGAAATTAAAGAAATACCTTGTTGACACTCTAGAGGCCACATTTATCGCTCAATTGACTTGAAAATTGGACAAAACGTTTGTCTTAATTAAATCTTGGATGAGTTTGAAATTTGGTCACCTGGGGTCATAAACTAGGTCACTAGGTCAAATGAAAGAAATCCCTTGTGGACACTCTAGAGGCCACATTTCTTAATCAGTTGACCTGAAAATTGGTCAGAATGTTTGTCTTGATGAAAGCTTGGATGAGTTTGAATTTGGGTCACCTAGGGTCATAAACTAGGTCACAAGTTCAAATTAAAAAAAATACCTTGTGGGCACTCTAGAGGCCACATTTTTTGCTCAATTGACTTGAAAATTTATCAGAATGTTTGCCTTAACTCTGTACCACACAATCCCGACTTTTAACGACCCTGAGAAAGAGGCCTTTTCCCACAATGTTTTCTAACCTATCAACGACAGATTTCATCATTTGGGCCACTTTTAATTTGTCTTCTGCAAATGCTTTTAATCTGGACCGGTCTAAAATTTTGTCGTTTGGTAAAGAGTTAATTAAATCTCAGATGAGATTGAAATTGGGTCATCTGGGGTCATAAAGTAGGTCACAAGGTCATATTAAAGAAATACCTTGTTGGAACTTTAGAGGCCACATTTGTTGTCTTGATGATATCTTGAATGAGTTCAAAATTGGGTCACATAGGGTCATTAACAATGTCACTGGGCCACATTGAAGAAATACCTTGTGGGCACTCTAGAGGCCACAATTCTAGCTAAACTGACCTGAAAATTGGTGTACATATTTGACTTGATGATATCTCAGATTATTTAGAAATTGAATCTAATAGGGTCATAAACTAGGTCACTGGGTCAAATTAAAGAAATGTATTGTGGGCACTGTAGAGGCCACAGTTTTTGCTCAACTGACCTGAAAATTTGTCAGCATATTTGACTTGATGATATCTTGAACGGAAGTGAAATTGGGTCACATAGGGTCATAATCTAGGTCACTAGATCAAATTACAGAAATACCTTGTGGGCATTCTAGATGCAGCAATTCTTGCCCAATTCACCTGAACCTTGGTCAACAAGTTTGTTTTGATGTCTCGGATGAGTTTGAAATATGGTCACATAGGGTCATAAACTAGGTCACTAGGTCAAATTGAGGAAAGATATTTTGGACACTCTGGAGGCCACATTTTCAGCTCACTTGACCTGACAATTGGTCAGAATGTTTGTCTAAAAAATATCTCAGATGAGTTTTAAATTGGGTCATTTTGACCCTGGAGTGAAATTTCGCCTATTGACTCAGGTGAGCGATCCAGGGTCATCATGGCCCTCTTGTTTATTGCAACCTATTACAGCTTTATGCTACTCCACAAATCCACTTTCCAGGACCTTGAGTCCTTTGATTTAGTTCTAATACTGTAATGGGAACATTTAACAAAAGGGAACATACATACACAATGAAATATAAGCACTTTTCAGATCATCTTCGCAAGCCAAGGATACTAACTCCACTTTGTTTGTTACCTACCCTTGGCCGCTCACCTCTTTAAAAATCGAAACTCCCGCTGCGCCACCTATCGAATATCACGAGTTGCGTAACCTTTGCTGATGTCATTTCTGACCAATCAAAATGCTCGTAATAAAATTTGTTAGGCTATGCATCAAATATGGCTGCGCTTTTGGATTCATCACAATTTTCTGAAATTAATTAGACATACGATGATTCGCAATCATTTGGCTGTTGAACCTGTCCTAATATTTCACATAATTGATCATGAACTATTAAAAACTCATTAAATATCGATCGTCTACTCTTTTTTGGCAAATTTTCGTCACAAACATGACAACTTTTGTTTTTGACGAGCGCCGCCATTATTGTTTTCTGTTTCGCGGAAAATTTCTTGTAAGGGATGGTTTGATTGGACGCGATGAGTTTTGATCACATCCAATGAAATGGCGCAGCAGGAGTTTCGATTTTTAAAGAGGCGAGCGGCCAAGGGTACTACCTTAGTATCCTTGGCTTGAGAAGATGTTTTCAGATGGACACTTAAAGCTCTTATCAAAACACTTTTCTTTTTTTTTTCTTTTTTATTTCTGATTCAATGCATCTTTTAAGTGGGCAATATACACATCTTGTTTTTCTCTTTAAGTACTATCATCTGTATTAACCCTTTACCACACAATCCCAACTCTTAACGACCCTGAAGAAAAAGCCTTTTGAAAACATTGCAGGAAAAGGAGAAAATGCTGGTAACCAGCATTTTCTCCTTTTCCCACAATGTTTTCTACCCTTTCCAAATCAAAATTCAATTTTTGAGCCACAGTTGATTTATCATCTGCAAATGCTTCCAATTTGGACTAGTCTGAAGTTTTGTAGTTTGGTAAAGAGTTAAAGATTATATTTACAATACATTTTTAGCTCCACTGGCCAAAGGCCAGCAAGCTTATGTCATGGCCCAGTTCTGTCTTGCATGCGTCCATGCGTACATTAACTTTTATTTCAAACATCTTCTCTGAAACTACCTATCCAATTTCGATGAAGTTTCACAGAAATGATCCTACCATGATCCTCTTCAAAATTCCTCCAAAGAATTTGAATCCACTGAAAACTGGTTGCCATGGCAACAAAACTGAAAAATACTGAAAATCTTTAAAAATCTTCTTATCTGAAACACTATAACCCAGGGCTACCCAAGTTGGCATGTAGCTTCATCTAATAGACCACTACCAAATTTTTGAAATTATAGCCTTGGGGTCAAAATTGGCCCCATCCCACAGATCGCAAGTTTAACATGTGCTTATAGAGTGACTTAAATTTATAGTGTGATGAAGGGAAATAACTCCTGTTCTAAGATATATAATGTTTGTTACTATTTACCTCCCTTGATTATCTAACTGCACTATTGGTGTTAGGTGTTCAAGTTTTTTGGATAGAAAATGTTCAGGGAGAGATTTATTTTTTCATCCTAATAGTTATTCTCAGATGAGTGGAATATTTCATATAAAATAAGGTTTCTATCATTCAGTTTTTTGTTCAAAACCCCTTCCCCTTCATGCCATTTAGAAAACCTTTGTGTTTTCACTGACATTTTCTTTACATTTAAAAAGGTATGACCCGTTTTTTTGTTACCGAAGGGGGCTAATTATTTTCCATGTAAGTTAATTGCCATACAAACTTTTTATGCTGTATGTTGCTGTCAGTGGCAGTTAAGTGCTTGATACATTTATTTTACTCTTTACAAAACAACAATTTTTTTTTTACTGGACCAAATGAAAATTAAAAGCCATTGCAGATGACAAATTGACTGTAGCTTAAAGGATTATTTCTGTCTTAAATAAGGTAGGAAATATTGTAGGAAAAAGAGAAAATGTCAGTTGACAACATTTCTCCTTTTCGCACAATGTTTTCAAAAGCCTTCCCTTTCAGGTCATTTCAGGGTTAAAAGCCAGTGGAGCGATACAGGGCCATCATGGCCCTCTTGTTAACTATTCACAGTACAGTTTGAAGTGCAAAATTCTTCAAACAGTCATTAAAAATTCGTTAACAGAGCATTTTTTTTTTTCTAAAAAAAGGAAGCATTCTTCGAAAGAAACAACTTATGCTGTAATGGGAACATTAGAAAACAAACACACACAAAAACACAAAGGAGAAGAAGCGGGGGGGGCAGTTTTCCTTAAGGGGCAGATTTCCTGGGGGCATTTTTCAGGGAGCAGTTTTCTGGGGTGGTGGTGGTAGTTTTCTTGGGTTCTTGGGGGGGGGGGGGGGGGGGGCTTCCTGATACCACAGACCTCCAGAGGGAGTGATAGTATTCTAAATCCATTATTTCTCTTTCAAACCCTATGTTGTGGATACTCATTAGAATTGTCTCGACAAGACAATTCTAATGAGTACCCATAATATAAGGTTTAGTGGAGAGAGGTTGATATTTTCAATTTTGAAATCAGAATCACCCTCTCTATCTGGAGCTCTGTACCATACATGTACCATATCATACATGTACCATATTATGTCTTGTTATTCCTGCCAAAAGGCTGAGGGATAAATGTTATGGCCTGGGCTATGGACCTATTCTGTCCATCTACCTGTTCTAGCCTTTAATCAGCTGTCCTGTCCTGTCCTTCCATGCCATTCTTTTGTTGAAATGTATCCCTGCTTGGTAGGGTGGGAGGCTGTACATGTATATCGGATCAAAGTAGTGGCTTGTCAACCCACAAAATTTAGGTCGCTGAGCATAATGATAAAGAAGATGGAATGCAGTAAGCCTTCACCACACAGTCCCGACTTTTAACAACCCTGAGAAAGAAGCCTTGTAAAAATACAGTGGGAAAAGGAGAAAATGCTGGTAACCAGCACTTTCTCCTTTTCTCATTATGTTTTCTGCCCTTCCCAAGACAAATTTCAAATTTTCAGACACATTTATTTTGTTGTCTGCAATTGTTTTCAATTTGGACTAGTCTGAAATTTTGTTGTTTGGTAAAGAGTTGACTCTTTACTAAACAACAAAACTTAAGACTGGTCCATATTCAAAGCATTTGCAGGCAACAAATCAAATGTGATTCATATGACAGGATTTGAAGCAGAAAGGGTAGATAAAATTGCAAGGATAAAAGAAAATGCTGGTTACCAGAATTTTTCTTCTTTTCCTATAATGTTTAGAAGAGCCTTCTTTTTCAGGGTCATTGAAACCTGAGATTACATGGTAAAGGCCAAAAGTATCAACAGGGGTGTGATTTTCCCTCCTTATGGAGGATTTCCTCCCTTCAAAGCTAAAAGTACAAAACTGTGGTGGCTCATGTAGGATCTGAAAAGAATTATTGTGGCATTTGTCAGAGACAATGCCACTGAGTTCAATAAGGCATTTTGAAAATCATGTATCGTATTTTGTGCAAAACCAAAGGAAGTAAACCCACTTAAACTCAATTTTTCTATGACAGATAAGTGTTTCGATTGCACTCAGATATGAAAATGAAAATGGCGTATTTAAATAAATTGTATTAGGCCATCGATCATGATAATACTTCTTTTTGTCAAAAATAGTTCGATCGGCTATGGTCTTCTATTGGCATAATGATAAACACAATCTTTGTTTCCTGACTGCCCAATTCTGTGCTTGATCGTCCCAAACCAGTTCGTTCCTGGGCTTATTTGTCCCTGGGCTTGTTCGCCAGGACTTGCTCAGCCCACAAGATTGCATGCTACTCTATTGGATTGTGCATGACAAGCGAATATTTTGAAACTATTTCTATGGTTTATTTTTAGCTCACCTGAGCATGAAGTGCTAAGGTGAGGTATTGTGATGGGTCATTGTCCGGCGTCCATCTCTCCGTCTGTCCACAATTCCTTTAAACATCTTCTCCTCCTAAACCGCTGGGCCAATCTTGATGGAACTTGGCAAGGATGTTCCATGGGTGAAGCTCTACCAAAGTTGTTCAAGAGATTGAATTCCACCCATAACTCTGGTTGCCATGGCAACAGAAAGGAAAAAAATAGCAAAATCTTTGAAAATCTTCTTCTCTGATTCTAGAAGGCGTAGAGCTTTGATATGTGGTATGTAACATCTCCTAGTGGACTTCTACCAAGTTTGTTCATATGATGCCCCTGGGGTCAAAACTGGCCCCGCCCCGGGGGTTACAAGTTCGAACATAGGAACCAAAAAGGAAAACTTTAAAATTCTTCTTCTCTGAAACTGGAAAGCGTGGAGCTTTGATATTTGGCATCTAGCATCTCCTAGTGGACCTCTACCAAGTTTGTTCATATGATGCCCCTGGGGTCAAAACTGGCCCCACCCCGGGGGTCACAAGTTTCGAACATAGGAACAAAGAAGGAAAACTTTAAAATTCTTCTTCTCTGAAATTGGAAGGCGTAGAGCTTTGATATTTGGTATGTAGCATCTCCTAGCGGACCTCTACCAAGTTTGTTTATACGATGCCCCTGGGGTCAAAACTGGCCCCACCCCGGGGATCACAAGTTTCCAACATAGGAACAAAGGAGGAAAACTTTAAAATTCTTCTTCTCTGAAACTGGAAAGCGTAGAGCTTTGATATTTGGTATGTAGCATCTCCTAGTGGACCTCTACCAAATTTGTTCATATGATGCCCCTGGGGTCAAAACTAGCCCCACCCCAGGGGTCACAAGTTTCGAACATAGGAACAAAGAAGGAAAACTTTAAAATTCTTCTTCTCTGAAACTGGAAAGCGTAGAGCTTTGATATTTGGCATCTAGCATCTCCTAGTAGACCTCTACCAAATTTGTTCATATGATCCCCCTGGGGTCAAAACTGGCCCTGCCCTGGGGGTCACAAGTTCGAACATAGGAACAAAGAAGGAAAACTAAAATTCTTCTTTTCTAAACCTTGAAGGCATACAGCTTCGTTATTTGGTATGTAGTGAACCTGTTCTGAGTTTGTTAGCCCCCCCTGAGCACAACATGTTCAGTCAGTTCGAAATTGGGTCACCTGTGATCATAAACTAGGTCACTAGGTCAAATTAAAAAAATACCTTGTGGGCACTCTAGAGGCCACATTTATTGCTCAAATGACCTGAAATTTGGTCAGAATATTTGTCTTGAAAAAATCTAGGATGAGTTTAAAATTGGGTCACCTGGGGTCATAAACTAGGTCACTTGGTCAAATTAAAGAAATACCTTGTGGTCACTCTTGAG
Organism: Tridacna gigas; assembly: GCA_945859785.2. Lineage (NCBI taxonomy): Eukaryota > Metazoa > Mollusca > Bivalvia > Cardiida > Cardiidae > Tridacna > Tridacna gigas. The sequence goes on along the minus strand of OX244030.2, from coordinate 9,279,100 downwards.
GCCACATATCTTGCTCAATTGACTTGAAAATTGGTCAGAATCTTTGTCTTGATGAAATATCGGATGAGTTTGAAATTGGGTCACCTGGGGTCATAGACTAGGTCACTTGGTCAAAATAAATAACTTGTGGGCACTCTAGAGGCCACATTTATTGCACAATTGACTTGAAAATTGGTCAGAGGGTTTGTCTTGATTAAACCCTACATAAATCTGAATTTGGGTTATGTGGGGTCTTAAATAAGGTCACTAGGTCAAATTAAAGAAATACCTTGTGGGCACTCTAGAGACCACATTTATTGTTCAGTTCAGTTGAAAATTGGTCAGAATGTTTGTCTTGATAAAATCTAGGATGAGTTCAAAATTGGGTGACATGGGGTCATAATCTAGGTCACTAGGTCAAATTAAAGAAATACCTTTAGGGCACTCTAGAGGTCACATTTGTTGCTCAAATGACTTGAAAATTATTCAGAATGTTTGTCTTTCAGATTAGTTTTAAATTGGGTCAACTGGGGTCATAATCTAGGTCACTAGTCAAATTAAAGAAATACCTTTTAGGCACTCTAGAGGCCACATCTTTTGCTAAATTGACTTGAAAATTGGTCAGAATGTTTGTCTTGGTGAAATCTCACATGAGTCTGAATTTTGGTTAACTGGGATCATAAATTAGGTCACTAGGTCAAATTAAAGAAACACCTTTTGGGCACTCTAGAGGCCACATTTTGACTTGAAAATTGTTCAGAATGTTTGTTTTGATAAATTTTCAGATCAGTTAAAACTGTTTTAAATTGGGTCATGTGGAGTCATAAACTAGGTCACTAGGTCAAATTAAAGAAATACCTTGTGGACACTCTAGAGACCACATTATAGTTCAATTGATTTGAAAATTGGTTAAAATATTTGAGTTCAAAATTGGGTCCCCTGGGCTCATAATCTAGGTCACTAGGTCTAATTAAAGAAATACCTTTAGGGCACTCTAGAGGCCACATTTATCGCTCAATTAACTTGAAAGTTGGTCAGAATGTTTGTCTAGATAAATTTTTTGATGAGTTCTAAATTGGGTCACATGGGGTGATAAATTAGGTCACTAGGTCAACTTACGGAAATTCCTTGTGGATGCTGTAGAGGCCACATTTTAAGCTCAATTTACCTTACAATTGGTCAGAAATTGAATTATGTACGTTCAGTGAATTTCGCCTATTGACTCAGGTGAGCGATATAGGGCCATCAAGGCCCTCTTGTTCAAATTATTAATTCCACACAATGGCTCCCTTGACAAATGCCACACCAGTGCTTTCAATGCTTTGATTTTCTAAGTGTGTGTGGGGGGGGGGGGGGGGGGGCGGCGCAGGCGGTGTTTCAGGACATCTTCCTTTCCTTTCACATTTATTTCATCAGTCACACCTCAGCCATTATCTGTCTACACCTTTAACTCTTTACCAAAGTACAAATTTGAAAGCATTTTCAGAGGACAAAATAAATGTCACCCAAACATTGAATTTTGTGTTTGGAAGGTTATAAAACATGGTGGGAAAAGGAGAAAATGCTGATTACCAGCATTTTCTCCTTTTCCCACAATGTTTTCAAAAGGCTTCTTTCTCAGTGTCATTAAAAGTCGGCATTCTGCGGTAAAGGGTTAATTGTGATGTGCATTCCTTAGAAACTATGTACTTGATTTAAAGTCACCAAAATTTCATGAGCAGACTGTTGTAGAAAGGCAAAAGGAATTTCGTTCAAATTGTTATGGTCACATGATCAAGATGAGTCACAGGCATTTGGTTTGTGACAATCTTCTCCATGTATTTAATGTAATATATAACATTATACATAACAGTTTGTCATATAACAAATGCCTGTGAGATGACCACAAAGATCATAAATATAAAAAGATAGTGGCTCAAATGACGAAGTTTGTCTTTGAGAGGGTAAGAGACATGTTAGAAAAGAAGCAATTATTGCTGGTAAGTTCCTCTTTCAAAGTTGATGTCAGTTGAAACAGAATCAAAGAATCAAATGCAGCCTCCCTTAGAAAGGGAGAAGAACTGGTTGTCAGTATTTTTGTGGTCACATGATGAAGACAACCGCAACGGATCTTATGCATCATATGCATCTAAAACTTTAACCCTTTACCCCACAATCTGAGCTTTAACTACACTTAGGAAGAAGCCTTTTGAAAACATGGTGGGAAAAGAGAAAATGCTGGTTACCAGCATTTTCTCCTTTTCCCATAATGTTTCTCAAATGAGAAATTTCAGTTTTTTTGAGTGGCATTTACTTTTTGTCATGTTTTTGAGTCATGTTTACTTTGTGGTCTGCAATTGCTTTCAATTTGGACGAGCCCAACATTTTGGTTTCTGGTAAAGAGTTAACCCTTTACCACACTATCCCAAGTTTTAACAACTTGGCTTTTGAAAACATTGTTGGAAAAGGAGAAAATGCTGGTATATTAGCATGTTCTCCTGTACCCACAATGCTTTCCACCCAACCAAAAAGAAATGTCAAGTTTTGAGTCACATTCATTTTGTCGTCGGCAAATGCTTTCAATTAAGACAATTCTAAAATGATGTTTTTCGGTAGAATGTTAAAATTTCTTCAGACAAGAGCCAATGCTCACCATTTTTGTTGCCTGCAAAGGCTTTCAATCTGGACCGTTCTAAAATGCTGTTGTTTGGTAAAATGTTAGAAAAGGTTCTTCAGACCAGGGCAGATATTCCCCAACCATTCTGTATATTTAGTCTTATCTTCGATTTAGAAAGAAACACAATTTCTGATTGACTATACACTTTGGTTTACTGCTGAAATTTTGGAATCATTCAATCTAGAAAATTCTTGAGAATTAGACTAGGAATGTTGTTAAGCGTTTCCTCCTTTTCCCACGATGTTTTCCAAACCCTTCCCTAATCAAATTTCAATTTTTGAGCCACAGTTGATTTGTCGTCTGCAAATGCTTTCAATTTGGACCAGTCTAAAATTATTTTTGTTTGGTAAAGAGTTAACCAGTGTTCTAAGTTTAACCATTGTTCTATGTTTATCTTAGATTTATGAACTTCTCTGGAGAAAAGATGAAACCATTGTTCATGAAATATGTTCCAATTTGAAGGTTCAGGTTTTATTTCTTACTGACCCTTCAGTAAAGAATCCCTTGTTTAACCCTTTGCCACACAATTCCGACTTTTTACGACCCTGAGAAAGAGGCCTTTTGAAAACATTGTAGGAAAAGGAGAAAATGCTGGTAACCAGCATTTTCTCCTTTTCCCACAATGTTTTCTAACCTAATAATGACAATTTTCATCATTTTGGCTACCTTTAATTTGTCGACTGCAAATGCTTTCAATTTGGACCAGTCTAAAATTTTGTCGTTTGGTAAAAGAGTTAAAGAGTTCCTTGGGAGGAAGAGGAAAGCTTTTGAATTCATTGTGAGAATAGAAAAAAAGCTGGTAACTTCCATTTTCTTTTTTCTGGTGCTTTAACCCCTGACAAAAAAAAATCTTGAGTTGTAATGGTCCTGAAGGAGATGGCTTTTGAAAATATTGTGGAAAAAGGAGAAAAGGCTGGTAACCGGCATTTTCCCCCTTTCCCACAATATTTTTTACTCTTTAAAAGGCAATTAGTTTTTTTTTTCTGCAAAGTGCAATCAGTGTGGACAAGTAAAATTTTTGTCATTTGGGAAAGATTTAAAAGAAAGATTCTGTCATTTGAACCACATCGGATTTGTTGTCTGCTAATATTTTTGTTTTGGGTTGGTCTAAAAGTTTGTTGTTTGATAAAGAGTTTTTCAAAATAAAAAGAATTAATCCACAATTGCTCAAAAAATAATGCATGTGTTTGTTCTTTTTTTCAGTATTGTGTAATGTAGAGATTCATACCACTACAATATCAGTGGGTGGTAGTCAGGGAGGCAGGGTACAGTTACCATGTAAAGTCATAAATAAGCAAATGAACGACACTGTAAGCTGTTTCTTCATAATATCAGCCATGCTCTGGCAAAAGGGGGCTTAATGCATTTCCGTGATCCATGATACCAATCAAACCATCACATAATTATGGATCCATAATAGCCACTTTTTTTAAAACCAACATCATTATGAATTAGACTGGTCCTTGGACATACAGAAAATTGACCAAAAGCAAAAAGTTTCAGCTCAGGTCAGGCTGCACAGACTGTGCAGGCTGACCTGGGTCTATACTTTTCACGGATGCATTAAGCCTTCTTTTCACAGAGCATGGCTCATGTGTTTGTTTGTTTGAATGATGTTTAACCATTTACCACACAATCCTGACTTTTAAGGACCCTGAGGAAGAGAGCGTTTGAAAATATTGTAGGAAAAGGAGAAAGTATTGGAAACCAGCATTTTCTCTTTTTCCCACAATGTTTTCTCCTCTTCCAAAGATAAACTCATCATTGGAGTCATATTTGATTTGTCGTCTGCAAACACTTTCAATTCGGATAAGTATAAAATTCTGCTGTCTGGTCAAGAGTAATGCAGTTTTCCAACATTATTTCACTTATGTTGCACTGGCCAGTTAAAACCGTGCTAAAAACTAAATGGTTTTGCCAGTCAGATATTGTGTTACTTTTAACCCTAAAAGCACCTTTCACAACTATAGCTGCCTTTGCGGACAGTGTAGATCAAGATCAGACTGCACAAAATGTGCAGTCTGATCTTTGATCTACATTGACAGCCTTGCTTAAACACTACAGACAAGAGGAAGCCTGTCATCTAGACTGAAATTGTCCATTGGATTTTTTGCCGTTTTAACCCTTTACCGCACAATGCTGCCTTTTAACGCCTCTGAGGAAGAAGCCTTTTGAAAACATTGTGGGAAAAGGAGAAAATGCTGGTAACCAGCATTTTCTCCTTTTCCTACAATGTTTTCTGCCCTATCAGAGAAAATTTGCACCATTTGAGCCACATTGGAATTGTCGTCTGCAAATGCTTTCAATTTGGACCAGTCGGAATTTTTCTCGTGTGGTAAAGGGTTAATGGTTAAGTTTAGAATAATAAGATGAAGAATGCAAGTCATAATGGTTGGTAAATACAGGCCCAGGTATTCTTTGATTCATCGTGGATGAAGTCTGTTTTTCATGTGATAAATGAAAAATTATCATTAATTTTAATGGCAGTACTTGAATATCTTTATTGATTTACAGCCTTTTTTACCAGACGTTGAAATACTATTGAAAGCATTACAGGTAGATTAAATGTGACTAAAATCATGGAACTTGTCTGAGACAGGATAGAAAACTCAAGGAAAAAGTAGAAAATACTGTACACAAGGTTTGTTTACTTTTCCTGTAATACTTTCAAAAGTCTTCTTTAGTAGGGTAGATAAAACATGGAAATGTTTGATGTAGGATTAAAGTACCTTTGAATGGGGAGATAATAAAGAAATTTGTTGATAATGGAAAGATTGCAGGCCTTTAGCTATTTCTACATTTGCTACAAATTGTAACTCATTTCCAAATGACAAAATTATACACTGATCCAAATTGGAAGCATTTACAGAGAACAAACATGTCTCAAAATCTGAAATTTGCCCCAAGAAGGGTAGAAAACATTGTGGGGAAAGGAGAGCATGCTATAAGGCTTAAGCTTTCCGTACTTAAACTCTTTAAATTTTCTCCTTTTCCCATGATGTTTTCAAAAGCTTTCTTTTTTAGGGTCGTCGAAACATGGGATTGTGTGAAAACATTGTGGGGAAAGGAGAAAATGCTGGTATCCATTATTTTCTCCATTTACCACAATATTTTCTAACCTTTCATAAACATGCAATCATTTGAGCCACATTTTATTTGCCGTCTGCAAATGCTTTGAATATGGACCAGTCTAAAATTTTGTCATGTGGTAAAAAGTTATCTGTCATCAGATTCATCTAAATGTTGATTTGCACGAATACCTTTCAGGTGGTTTGGGAGTTTATCGACCACAATGTCACTATATCTACAGAAAGAGACATCCGCATACAAGGTGTCAGCAAATATGAGATCTCTACGCTCCAAGGTAACTTTTTACACATGTCTCATCTTTTGCATTAACTCTGTATCACATGACAAAATTTGAGACTTGTCCAAATTGAAAGCAGATGACAAAGCAAATGTAGTAGCTTAACTCTTTACCAAACAACAAAATTTTTGGACTGGACCAAATTGAAAGTATTTGCTGACGACAAAATAAATGTAGCTTAAATGGTGAATTTTGTATTAGATACTGTAGAAAACATTGTGGGAATAGGAGAAAATGCTGATTACCAGCATTTTCTCCTTTTCCTACAATGTTTTTAAAAGCTGTCTTGCTCAAAGGTCTTTAGAACTCAGGATGGTAAGGGTTAACCCTCAACCAAACAATCCATTGTTTTAACGACTCCGAGATAGAAGTTTTTGAAAACAGAGTAGGAAAAGGAGATAATGCTGGTAACCAGCAGTTTTTCCACTTTCCGAGATGTTTCTTCTCTTTCACAGACAAATCATATTATTTACGCCTTTACCAAACAAATCCATGTTTTCACAACCCCGAGGAAAACTGCATTTGAGAACATTGGGAAAAAAGGAGAAAAAGCTGTTTACAGGCATAATCTTTTATACCCTTTCTAAAACAAATTTAATCTTTGATCCATCTCTAAATTTGCAATCTGCAAATGCTGCCAATTTGGACAATTCTACTGTTTTGTCATCGGGTAAAGAGTTACACTTTAACCCTTGCCCAAACGACAAATTTTGGACTGGTCCAAATTGAAAGAGTTTGCAGACAACAATTTTGAATTTGATGAAAATGGCAGAAAGTTATAAAAAAGGGTAGAAAACACTGTCGGAAAAGGAGAAATTGCTCGTTACGAGCAATTTCTCCTTTTTCCACAGTGTTTTCAAAAGACTTGTACTGCAGACACGTGAAAACCAGGGCTTGTTTGGGAAAGGGTTAATAGCTTGGCTGTTTTTGAAAGAAAAAGTCGTGATATTGTCATAGCCCTGTCAACCCCAGGATAGAGGCTTTTGAAAACATTGTAGGAAAAGGAGAAAATGCTGGTAACCAGCATTTTTTCCTTTTCCCACTATGTTTTCTACGTTGTCTAAAGGAAATCTAATTATTTGTGTCATTTTTAGTTTCTCTTTTACAAAGACAAGCGATATGGATGACTCTAAAACTGTGTCATGTGGTGAAGGGCCAATATTGCTGCTTAAGAAAATCATGTCCCCTGAGTTAAGAATAAGCCCAGCCCCAAGCTTATTTACTTTATACATGTGGAAACTTAAACCCTTTACCACACAATCCTGACTTTTAATGACCCTGAAAGATTGATTGATTGATTGTATGGTTTTTAATGCTGTTTTCAACATTATTTCAGTTATATCGCGGCGGCCAGTGCACCTATCCATGCTTTCCTGGAGTTTTTTTTAACCAGTACTCCACGCAATTTTCTTTCCAAGCCACTGGCTGCTTTCCCACATAACCATTGTCGAAACAATGATCAGCGGTGAGAGAGGAATGAATTCTGTCGTGATGAGCGACCAAGAAAGAGAAGGCTTCTGAAAACATTGTGGGAAAAGAAGAAAATGCTGGTAACCAGCATTTTCTTCTTTTCCCACAATGTTTTTCTACCCTATCAAAGACAGAAAGAGTCATTTTAGCAATGTTTAATTTGTCGTCTGCTTATGCTTTGAATTTGGTCCAGGTAAAAAATTTGTTGCTTGGTAAAGGGCTAAGCAATCCATATGTCTAAAATCACTGTCCAAAAGCATTTTATGCTGTAGCATTCAACACTCTATCAAACAACAAAGCGTTAGACTTGTCTAAATTCAAAGCGTTTGCAGACGACAAATGAAATGGGGCTAAAATGATTGGATCCATCTTTGAAAGGATAAAAAGCGTTGTGGCAAAAGGAAAAAGAAATGCCGGTTTACTAGTATTTTGCCCTTTTCCACAATGTTTATTAAAGCTTACCAACTCAGAATGTGTGATAAAGGATTGGGTGTCGTAAAACGAGATGTTTGGATTATGTTCACTCAATAATGGCTGTCTGAAAGGTTGGTAGTGTTGGTAACACATGTGACATGCCTCGGTATTTTGTATTGAACATCGTCTTGTCTCTTTTAACTCTTTGGGAAACTACAAAATTTTCGGCTTGCCAAAACCCAAAGCATTTACAGACCGCATAATAGATGTGTCTCAAATAGTCAGTGTTTTCTTCGAAAGCAGAGAAACCATTGTGGAATGAGTCTTCTGCAAAAGGTGTTTGAGGTTTCCTTCCTAATCCTGATCTCTTTTTTCACTAAAACATCGTAACTCTGTACAAAAATGGCAAATAATTGGACCAAAGTGAAAGAATTTGCAGATGACAAATTAAGTATAGCTCAAAATTTCTGTTTTTGAAACTGGTAGAAAACATTATGAGAAAAGGAGAAAATGGTGGTTACCAGTATTTTTCTCCTTTTTCCATGATGTTTTAAGGACCTGCTTCTTCAGGGTTGTTAAAATACAGGATTGTTAGGTTGTGCATAAATGCACACTACAGACCAGATTTTTATGCAGGGTTTATGTTTAGGTATACTTGTCATGATAGATGAGCTTAACTCTTTACCAAATGACAAAAATTTAGACTCGTCCAAATTGAAAGCATTTGCAGATGACAAAATAAATGTGACTCAAAAATTGAAATTTGTTTTAAGAAGGGTAGAAAACATTGTGGGAAAAGGAGAAAATGCTGGTTACCAGCATTTTCTCCTTTTCCCAGTGTTTTCAAAAGGCTTCTTTCTCAAGGTTGTGAAAACCCAGTATTGTTTGGTAAATTAATTTATAACCATGTTACTCTGATTAGGTATTAACTCTTTACCAAACGACAAAAGTTTAGAGTCATCCAAACTGAAAGCATTTGCAGACGACAATTTAGATGCGGTTGAAATTTTGCTCTTTGATTCTGAAGGGATAGAAAACATTGTGGGAATAGGAGAAAATGCTGGTTACCAGCATTTTCTCCTTTTCCTTCAATCTTTCCAAAAGCTTTCTTTCACCGAGTGGTTAAAAGTTGGGATTGTGTGGTAAAAAATTAAGCCTTTACTACACTACAAAATTTTAGACTTGTTCAAATTTAAAGGATTTGCAGATGACAAATTGAATGCAACTTAAAATATGAAACCTGTCTATCATAGGGTAGAAAACATTGTGAGAAAAGGAGAAATGCTGGTTACCAGCATTTTTTCTTTTCCCGTAATTTTTTGCAAAAGCTTTCTTGCTCAGCATCATGAAAACTAGGGATTTTGTGGTAAAGGGTTAAGGCTTACTGCAAATAGAATTAATTAGTCCTGTTCATTATTAATGTGTATAACACATTTATGTTTACCTGACTCATGTCATGATATTCACAGACCTGCAGATAAGAGGGAGTGATAGTATTCTAAATCCATTATTTCTGTTCCAAACCCTATGTTGTGGGTACTCACTAGAATTGTCTCGATGAGACGATTCTCATGAGTACCCATACATAACATAGGGTTTAGTGGAGAGTGATTAATATTTTCGATTTTGAAATCAAAATCACTCTCTCTATCTGGAACTCTGTATTCAACAACACTGTTCTGCAAAAGGGGAGATTCTGAGACCTTTACCCACTGAATTGGTAAAATGTCTCATCATAATGTACACATTGGCTGGATACATTGTTTTTTATCACTTTGATAAATGGGTGCTGTTGTGTTTGATGTTGAATACTTCAATGGTAGTGAGCACACCAGATAATATATTGTATCTAGACTTTGTGGCTTGAAGATTAATCATTTTGTCACAGTATTTTTGATCTTTGCTTTTTCAGATAGTTCATCTGAGATGCAGTGGTATCTGGGTATAAATGATTTGCAGTTTGAGGATGCAGGGACCTACAGATGCTCAGTGTATGGCACAGATGAAGCAGTGGTCCATCATGTTACAGTACAAGGTAACTGGTTTAATCCTGGTCCAAACAATCTTGAGTATTTTACCGCACTGAAGAAGAAAGCTTTTGAAAACCCTGTGGGAAAAGGAGAAAATGCTCGAAAACCAGCAAATCTTTCTAAAACAAAAACCTTAGAATTTGGTTTTCTTGAAACAGTTAATTCCTGCCAGGGTAGCCTGTGCAGACTTGGGTTGATACTTTTTGCAGATGCATTAAGCCCCCTTTTCAAAGAGCATGGTTCCAGTATTTTTGTTTTTAGGCTTATCAGTCAATAGTTAATTTTGATTGATTTCTGCATGTGCCACAGTGTTGAAAAAAGTTGTCTTATACAGCTGTGCCATGATTCAAGTCTTTGAAACATTGTGGGGAAAGCAGAAACGATTGGTTTTTAGCTTTTTCTCTTTTTCCAACAATGTTTTCAGAAGCGTTTTTTTTTTTTGCCATTGTTGGATTGTTTGGTAAAGGGTTAGTTCTTTACCACACAATGCTGACCTTTAATGACCTTGAGAAAGTAGACTTTTCAAAACATTGTGGGAAAAGGAAAAAGTGCTGGTAACCAGCATTTTCTCCTTTTCCCACAATTTTTTTCCACTCTATTGAAGACAACTTCCACAATTTTTGTCTCATTTAATTTGGCATCTGCATATGCTTTTGGTTTGGACAGATCTAAAATTTTGTTGTGTGGTAATTGGTCAGGACAGGAGTAGATATTTGACAATAGAAATAACTGCAAGCATTGATGCTAAAAGTAAAGTGTAAAAATTATATTAAAAGGTATGCTGTTATGTCTAAATGCATTAATTATATTTGCAGGTGCACCCCCTAGAAGTAACCCTCCACTTGCAAATTTCTTAGGTAAGTTGTAGCTCACCTGAGCACAAGGTGAGATTTTACGATTTTCCATTATCAAGTGAGGACCTATCACCAGTTGCTTCAAGTATCTCAGAAATGACTTGGGTCTGTATTCCCCAACTATTCTTAAGAATATCCTTAGTCTTACTCTTCAAGATTTTCTAAGTTTGAAAATAACACAAATTCTGATTGGCCAAACCAATTGGTTTAGCCATTCAGAAGTTGTGTTACTTTCAAATTTAGAAAATTCTGGAGAACAACATTAAGAACATTCTTAAGAATGGTTGGAGAATACGGACCTAGATCACATCAAAACCAATGCTGTATACAGACTCAGTAGGTGTGAGGATAGAAAGTTGTTTCAATGACTGATCTCATGATGAAGTTTGTCCCCAAGATTTTTTGAGGGTTGTAGTGAATCAATTAGTGTAGTTTTTTTAAATCAAGAAAGTAAAAAAAAATAAATATTCTCCAGAGGGTCAAATCTTTTTTTTTTATTATTAGCTTAGCAGTTTTCGAAGAAAATGTTGAAGTGTTGTCATAGCCCTGGTGTCGTCTGGTGTTGTTGTCGTCTCTGCATCGTCATGCAATAACTTTGATATTTTATAAAATTTCTGTTATTACTTAAGCTTTTTTGCTTCAAACTGGGACAAGTTGTTTATTATCAAATATGGAATCCACACAACAAGGGCAGGTAATCATCAAAGTATTTTTGACACAGTTATGCCTCTTTTTGAACTTAAAATTTTCAATGAAAATCAATCAACCACAGCTGAGTGTTGGCATGTGGTGCTCTTGTTTCAATCTTGCATTAACCCTTTACTACACGATCCCAAATTTTAGTGACCCTGAGAAAGAAGGATCTTGAAAACATTAGCGGAAAAGAAGAAAATGCTAGTAACCAGCATTTTCTCCTTTTCCCACAATGTTTTCTTTCCATTCTATGACAAACTCCATCATTTGAGACACATTTAATTCGTTGTCTGCAAATGCTTTGAATTTGGAACAGTCTAAGAGTTTATTGTGTGGTAAGGGGTTAAAACAATTAAGTTTTCTCTGTATTGCTTAAAATTGAAATTAAAAAAAGATATATGAGCCATGCTCTGTGAAAAGGGGGGCTCAATGCATCTGCAAAAAGTATCGACCCAGGCCAGCCTGCCCAGTCTGCGCAGGGTGACCTAGGCGGAAACGTTTTGCTAATGGTCAATTATCTGTATGTCTAAGGACCAGTCTACTTCATGGTTAAGTTGGTTGTTAGAAAAAGTGGCTGTTATGGATCCATAATTATGTGATGACTTGCTTGCTTTCATGCATCTCAGAGGTACATTAAGCCCCCTTTTGCCAGAGCATGGCTCAAATGAAAAAAGTAAGAGAAAGCTACCTGTTATATTACCTGGGCTCGGCTTCACAAGAAATCGTAAGTGCCTTATTTTATTCAAATCCACTGATGGAATCAATTTTCGACTTATGTTGAGTACCTTATTTGAGATGCATTTCACTAACATTAACAGAATTCAGTAATGTTCTGATTTTTATGTTCTAATGTTCCTATAGTGCCTTATTTGAAATGAATTTCACCAATATTAACAGACTTCAGTAATGTTCTTAAAATCTAAGTTGACAGAACAATTCACTCAACTCAGCAAAAACAATGGACTTAAGTCTGTTTACTGAGTTAAGTCTGTTTATTTTGCTGGGTTGAGTCTGAAATGTAGTGTCAGCACAGGATTTGAGAATGTTACTTAACCCTTTCACAATCCTGAGTTTTAATGACCCTGAGGAAGAAGGTTTTCGAAAACATTGTAGGAAAAGGAGAAAATGCTGGTAACCAGCATTTTCTCCTTTTCCCACAATGTTTCCTACTCTATCAAAGACAAAAATCATCATTAGAGCTACATTCAATTTGTCATCTGCAAATGCTTTTAATTTGGTGGAGCCCAAAATTTTGTCGTTTGGTAAAGAGTTAAGTGTGTTAATGTTAGTGAAATGCGTCAAAAATAATGTACATGTACTCGGCTCAGGTCAGAAACTTAATCTGTTCGTAGATATGAGCAAACAAGAGACTTTAGCTTTTTTTTTGGAAACTAAGTCCTCATTACTTAGTAACAGAATATGAATTTAGAATATAATTACGGCATAGGCTTTGTAATTTTCTTTGCAAACTGTGATTTCAGATTGCTGTATTGAGAGGAATGTGGACCCATGTATCTACCCTCTGTGTAACCGTGGCAATGATTCCAGCTATATCTCTGTTCTGTTTGACAATGAATGTGTTGATAACAATATTCTAACAGTCTTGGAATGTGGCCAAGGTGAGGGATGAGCTCAAACAAAAAATATCTTTAAAAAGATAGACTGCGTAAGACATTCTAGAATATGCAGAGTGCCGGTAGAGCAGTCAATGAACACAGGACTTGAGACCAGGGAGTCACTGGTTCAAAGCCCTAGCTTGGCCAATTTTTTCCATAGGATTGATGATAGTCATTGTGACAGGATTCATTCTTTTCTCTCCGCTGATGATTGTTTTGACAATGGTTATGTGGGAAACAGCCAGTGGCTTGGGAAGAATATTGTGCAAAGTACTGGCAAATGCAACTCTTGGAAAGCATGGATTGGTGCGTTGGCCACTGCAATATAACTGATATAATGCTGAGAACTGTGTTAACCACCATAAAAATGAAGAAACAAACATACATTCTCAAAAATATAAAACTCTTTTGTGGCTGAATATAGTAATATTTTATGTGGTAAACACTTATATAACTTCCTACTAGTCGAGAACTTGGGATTATCCACCATTACATTCATTTGCCATGATGCAAATAAGCATTTCGGTTATCTTTTAATGGAATCAATGGTTGTATGTTAGTATTATACAAACAGGCTTGCAGGGGCCAGCAGAATAAACACATCCACATTTCTGACCACCGGTAAAATAATATTTATTCATTCTAGTATATCAATACCAAGAAGTAGGTTAAAAGTGTAGTCAGCGCTTGAGAATAGTTGGGGAATTCGGACTAAGATAATTCTTCATAGTAATCAATCAAATTGAAATGAAATATAGAAGACCATTTCAATAGTGTTTTATTTGACCCATGACCACGCAAATACATTAGAGATATGCCTTGTGAAAATGGGGTTTGATGCATCTGCAAATAGTAACGACCCATTGTTCAAAACCTTTTGCTCGTAAATTCTCTGCATATCCAAGGACAAGTCTATCCCATGAGTCAGTTGGTTTTTAGACTAAATGGGTTTTATGGATCCAAAATTATGTGATGAGTTCCGTGTTATAATGCATCACATTGATGGATTAAACTCCTTTTTTTCAGAGATTATTACTCATTTAGTTTCAGATTATATTAACATTTTACATAGATCAGGTAAGCAATAAAGCAATAAAGGGCTATCATAGCCCTCTTGTTTGTTCTAACAAGCTGGTCAGAATGAACTCATTTCATTAATATGGTCAAGTAACTATCAGTAGGGAAACTGCTCTGAACTTTTCCTCAGTTAACTGTTTACCATCTGACAGTATTTTAGACTGGTCCAAATTCAAAGCATTTGCAGACGACAAATATGATTAAAGCGATTCAATTTGTCTTTGAAATGATAGAAAACATTTTGGTAAAAGGAGAAAATTCTGTTTTCCAGGGTTTTCTCCTATTCCCACAATTTTTCAAAAGCTTAATTAACAGGTCATTAAAACTCAGGATTGTTTGGTAGAGGGAGAACCCTTTACTAGTTGACAAAATTTTAGACTGGTCTAAATTGAAAGTGTCTGCAGACAAGAAATTAAATGTGGCCCAAATGAAAGTATTTGTTTTAGAAAAGATAGAAAACATTGTTGGAAAATGAAAAAAAATGCTGGTAACCAGCATTTTCTCCTTTTGCCACATTGTTTTCTACTGTGTCAAAAACAAATCCCGCATTGAATCACACCTGTAACTTGTCATCTGCAGTTGCTTTGAATTTGGACAGATCTAAAATTTTATCATTTGGTAAAGAGTTAAGTCACATTTTAGTCATGCTCTGTGAAAAGTTGGTAAAATGCACCAGCAAAAAGTATTGACCAATGTCAGCTTGGGCAGTTGGTGCAGCTGACGTTGGGTTTATACTTTCTATTATTTTTGAATTTTCTGCATTTGAATTTTGACAGGACCACTCTTTCTCATGACTCAGTTGCTTTTAGACAAAATAGATCCATATTATTTGATGGCTTGCTTGGTATACATGTTTTCATGCAAATGCATTAACTCGCTATCAGATGACAAAATTTTAGACTGGTCCAAATCGAAAGCATTTGCAGACGACATACTAAATTTGGCTGAAATTGATAGTACATGTCTGAGAAAGTGTGGAAAGCCTTGTGGGAAAAGGAGAAAATGCTGGTTACCATTATTTTCTCCTTTTCCCACATTAAAACTTGGGATTATGTGGTGAAGAGTTAAACCCCCTTTTTCCTTTTCCCAGAGTGCCCGTCATTATTACTTTGATGTCTATATACAGGTGGGAGAAATGTCCTTGGATGTTGTATACGCAGTAATGTTTCCGAGTTATGCCAGAATATCTGTGAAGGTTGGGGAGAAAGGGACGGAACAGACTATTCTAGCTGTATAGGATTACAGACATTTAGCATTGCAGCATGCTATGACGAAGCATTTGGTAATAGAATTTTAATAGAGTTTTAGTTGAGTATTCTAGCAGTAAAGGACTACAAACAGTTAACATTGCAGCATGCAATGTTAGAGCATTTAGTAATAGAATTTTAATAGCTTTATTAGCTTGGCTGTTTTCGAAGAAAACTTTTAGGTCTTGTAATAACCCTGGTGTTGTTTGTGTCATTGTCGTCGAAAAACTTTGACATTTTTAGCTCACCTTAGCACAACGTGCTAAAGGTGAGCTATTGTGATCGCCCTATGTCCATCGTCCGTCGTCTGTCGTCCGTCGTCTGTCGTCCGTCAACAATTTCTTTAAACATCTTCTCCTAAACCACTGGGCCAGTCTTGATGAAACTTGGCAGGGATGTTCCTTGGGTGAAGCTCTACCAAAATTGTTCAAAGAATTGAATTCCACCCACAACTCTGGTTGCCATGGCAACAAAAAGGAAAAAAAAGCAAAATCTTTGAAAATCTTCTTCTCTGAAACTAGAAGGCGCAGAGCTTTGATATTTGGTATGTAGCATCTCCTAGTGGACCTCTACCAAGTTTGTTCATTTGATGCCCCTTGGGTCAAAACTGGCCCCGCCCCGGGGGTCACAAGTTTGAGCATAGTCATAAAGAAGGAAAACTTTAAAAATCTTCTTCTCTAAAACTTGAAGGCGTAGAGCTTTGATATTTGGCATGTAGCATCTCCTAGTGGACCTCTACCAAGTTTGTTCATATGATGCCCCTGGGGTCAAAACTGGCCCCGCCCCGGGGGTCACAATTTCCAACATAGGAACAAAGAAGGAAAACTTTAAAAATCTTCTTCTCTAAAACTAGAAGGCATAGAGCTTTGATATTTGGCATGGAGCATCTCCTAGTAGACCTCTACCAAGTTTGTTCATATGATGCCCTTGGGGTTAAAACTGGCCCTGCCCCGGGGGTCACAAGTTCAAACATAGGAACAAAGAGGGGAAACTTTAAAAATCATCTTCTCTGAAACTGGAAGGAGTAGAGCTTTGATATTTGGTATGTAGCATTGCCTAGTGGACCTCTACCAAGTTTGTTCATATGATGCCCCTGGGGTGAAAACTGGCCCTGCCCCGGGGGTCACAAAATTGAGCATAGTAACAAAGGAGGAAAACTTTAAAAATCTTCTTCTCTGAAACTTGAAGGCATAGAGCTTTGATATTTTGCATGTAGCATCTCCTAGTGGACCTCTACCAAGTTTGTTCATATGATGCCCCTGGGGTCAAAACTGGCCCCGCCCCGGGGGTCACAATTTCCAACATAGGAACAAAGAAGGAAAACTTTAAGAATCATCTTCTCTAAAACTAGAAGGCATAGAGCTTTGATATTTAGCATGGAGCATCTCCTAGTGGACCTCTACCAAGTTTGTTCATATGATGCCCTTGGGGTTAAAACTGGCCCTGCCCCGGGGGTCACAAGTTCAAACATAGGAACAAAGAGGGGAAACTTTAAAAATCAACTTCTCTGAAACTGGAAGGAGTAGAGCTTTGATATTTGGTATGTAGCATTGCCTAGTGGACCTCTACCAAGTTTGTTCATATGATGCCCCTGGGGTCAAAACTGGCCCCGCCCCGGGGGGTCACAATTTCCAACATAGGAACAAAGAAGGATAACTTTAAAAATCTTCTTCTCTGAAACAGGAAGGCATGGAGCTTTGATATTTGGTATGTAGCATCTTCTAGTGGATCTCTACTAAGTTTGTGCATTTGATGCCCTTGGGGCAAAAGTTCGAACATAGGAACAGAGAAGGAAAATTTTAAGAATCATCTTCTCTGAAACTGGAAGGCGTAGAGCTTTAATATTTGGTATGTAGCATCGCCTAGTAGACCTCTGCTAAGTTTGTTCATATGATGCCCTTGGGTCAAAATTGGCCCCGCCCTGGGGGTCACAAGTTCAAACATAGGAACAAAGAAGGAAAACTTTATTTTTTTTTTTCTCTTAAATGGGAAGGCATAGAGCTTTGATATTTGGTATGTAGCATCTCCTAGTGGACTTCTACCAAGTTTGTTCCAAGGATGCTGTTTGGGTCAAAACTGGCCCAGCCCTTGGGGTCACAAGTTCGAACATAGGAACAAAGAAGGAAAACTTTAAAATTCTTCTTTTCTGAAACCGAAAGGTGTGGAGCTTTGATATTTGGTCTGTTGCATCTCAGAGTGGACCTCTACCAAGTTTGTTCATATGATGCCCCTGGGTCAAAACTGGCCCCGCCCCGGGGGGGTCACAAGTTCGAAGATAGGAACAAAGAAGGAAAACTTTAAATTTCTTTTTCTCTTAAACAGGAAGGTATAGAGCTTTGATATTTGGTATGTAGCATTGCCTAGTGGACCTCTACCAAGTTTGTTCATATGATGCCCCTGGGTCAAAACTGGCCCAGCCCCAGGGGTCACAAGTTCGAACATAGGAACAAAGAAGGAAAACTTTAAAATTCTTCTTTAAAACTGGAAGGCGTAGAGCTTTGATATTTGGTATGTAGTGATTCTCTTCTAAGTTTGTTTGCCCATCTAAGCACAACAAGTTCATTGAGTTCAAAATTGGGTCATCTTGGGTCATAAACTAGGTCACTAGGTCAAATTAAAGAAATACCTTGTTGGCACTCTCGAGGCCACATTATTTGCTCAATTGCCTTGAAAATTAGTTAGAAAGTTTGTCTTTATAAAGTCTCACATAAGATTAATTTGGGTCAACTTGGGTCATAAACTAGTTCACTGGGTCAAATTAAAGAAATACCTTGTTTGCACTCTGGAGGCCACATTTATTGCTCAAATGACCTGAAATTTGGCCAGAATGTTTGTCTTGATGAAATACCAGATGAGTTTGGATTTGGGTCACCTGGAACCATAAACTAGGTCACTAGGTCAAAATAAAGAAATACCTTGTGGGCACTCTAGAGGCCACATTATTTGCTTAATTGCCTTAAAAATTGGTCAGAATATTTGTCTTTGTAAAATCTCACATGAGTCTGAGTTTGGGTCAACTGGAGTCATAAACTAGTTCACTTGGTCAAATTAAAGAAATAGCTAGTGGGCACTCTAAAGACCATATTTATTATTCATTTAATTTGAAAATTGGTTAAAATGTTTTTTTGATATAGTCAAAGACCAGTTCAAATTTGGGTCACCTGGGGTCATAATCTAGGTCACTAGGTCAAATTAAAGAAATATCTTTAGGGCACTCGAGGCCACATTTTTTGCTCAATTGACTTGAAAATTGGTCAGAATGTTTGTCTTCATGAAATATGAGTTTGAAATTGGGTCACCTGCGGTCAAAAACTAGGTCACATGGTCAAATTAAAGAAAAACCTTTAAGGCACTCTACTAAGGTGAGTGACCCAGGGCCATCATGGCCCTCTTGTTTTAATATCTCTTGTTGTTACTGAAGATATTTACTTCAAACCTGGACTAGCTTTTAACTATCAAAAGGGGAACTGCACCAACAGGGCAGGTAACCGTCAAAATATTTTTGACACATTTATACCCCAACTTATAATTTTCAACTTAGAATTTAAAAAAACTTGACATGTTATAATATCTCTGTCATTTTTGAAGATATTTACTTGTTGTTCGGTAAAGGGTTGTTTATTTACTAGATGGTAGAATTCTGGTCTTGCCGAGACTGAGGCATTGGCCGACAAGAAATTATGTGTGGCTCTAATGGTTGGGTCATTTTCAATGCTATTAAAAACATAGTATAAAAAGAGAATATGCTGGTAACTAGCATATTCCCCTTTTCCAACAAAGTTCCATCATTTTAGCTACCTTTATTAGATCACGTTTTGGAAGAAGGCATGAAGGAAATGTCATAGCCCTGTTGTTGTCTTCATCATTATGCGCCCGCCTGGGTGGCTCAGTGGTGAGCGTGTCTGACTCATGACCTGGTGGTTGTGAGTTCGATACCCGGTTGAGGCGAACTTTCTTTCCGGCGTATTTTCTCCTCTCACCTCTGCTGAAGCATGTGAGAAAAGTAGTTGGTGGCTTTGGAAAGAAAGTTGTGTTAGTACTGGTGTGAGAAAGCCAGGAAACACATGTGCATCACCGACCGCCATGATATGACCTTAGCTGTTAAAGTGGCGTTAAACCCCAATACAACCAACCAACCAACCATCATCATTATGCAACATCGACATTTTACAATATCTCTGTCATAACTGAAGATATTCACTTCAAACTTGGACTAGTTGTTTACTATCAAAAGGGGAACCCCTACTACAAGGGCAGATAACCACCAAAATAGTTTTGACACAGTTATGCCCCCTTTTTCATGTGGAATTTTAACTGAAAATCAATCTATCTCCAAAAGCAACTGCAGTGGAGCATTGGCACCCGCATGCCGTCTGAGACAAGTCAAAAAGTTTTGTCATCTGTTAGCTCTTTGCCAAAAGACAAAGTTTTAGACTTTTGCATAACGAAAGCATTCGCAATGGACAATTTAAATGTGACTCAAATGATGGAATATGTCTGTGAAAAGGTAGAAAACATTACTGGAAAAGGAGAAAATGCTGGTTACAAGCATTTTCTCCTTTTCCAATAATGTTTTTAAAAGGCTTCTTCCTCTGGGTTGTTAAAACCCAGGATTGTTGAGGTACAAAAAAGTGTGAAACAATCCAGGAAAAAAAGTCTATCTCAAAAAACGTTGTGGGATAAGCAGAAAATGCTGGTTACCACTCCTTTTCTCAGAATGTTTTTGAAAGGCTTCTTCTTCAGGGTTGTTTGGTAAAGGGTTAAAAAGCCTCTCAATGATCCTGGGGTAGAAGTCTTTTGAAAACATTGTGGGAAAAGAAGGAAATGCTAGTAACCAGCATTTCCTCCTTTTCTCAGTATGATTTTTACCCTATCAAGCACAGATTTTGTCATTTGGGCCACCTTTAATTTGTAGTCTGCAAATGCTTTCAATAAGGACCAGTCCAATATTTTGTGTTTGGTGAAGTGTTAGATGAAGACACAGCATTGTCTATTTCAGAACACCTGCCAAGCCAGCCCACAGCCATATCAGCAGTCTCTACCTCAGGGGGCTTCATTGCACTATGGGAACCCCCTCTACAAAAAGCTGAGGCGGTCACAAAGTACAGGGTTCGCTATAGACAGAAGGACATGGTACATTACAACGCGGTGAGTACTGCTCATTAGCTGTGTACTGTGAGCCATGCTCTGTGAAAAGGGGGTTTAATGCATCTGTTGCAAAAAGTATCAACCCATGCCAGCTTGCACAGTCTATGCAGGCTGACCTGTGTCGAAACGTTTTGCTTTTAGACAATTTTCTGGCTGTCAGGCCCAGTCTACCTAATGATTCAGTTGGTTGTGAGACAAAATGTATCTCATGGATCCATGATTACGTGATTACTCGCATGGTATAATACATCACCAAGATGTATTAAACCATCTTATGCCAGAGCACTGTCCATCTGTATTTACTTGTTACCAGATGGAAAAATTTCAGATTTGTCCAAATTGAATGCATTTGCAGACAACAGATAACATATGGCTCAAAGGATGGGATTTGTCTCAGAAAGCCTAGAAAACTTTGTGAGAGAAAGAGAAAATGTTATTTACCAGTGTTTTCTCCTTCTCCCACACTGTTTTCATTAGCTTTCTTCTTCAGGTGTGTGAAAATATGAATGTTGGGTAAAAGATTAATCCAAAGAGTGCTGAAATGAAATCAACCTTTTCAGTGTGATAAAAAGAGCTGAAATATAGCAATTTCAAGGTTGTTTTGGCAAATTTATGTTACAAAGTAACAGACAGTGTAGGTCCAAGATAAGACTGCACATTCTGTGGAGGCTCTCAGTTTGGATGTCTAAAATATTCTCATCTGGTTAAGAGTTAAAATATTTCAAGAGAAACAAACCATAGACCTACTTGAAAAACAATGTTAACCCTTAAACTGCTGAATAAGTGAAATGAAACTCTCAAGCTGATAGTAAAAACAGAAACGTCGGTATATCAAAGATATTTTTTATTCGAAAAATATCTCTTTATCTTTATCGAACACATTATGTGCAGTCTGATCTATATTTACTCTGTCCGCAAAAGGTCTTCAAGTCATGCTAAGCAGCCTAAGGGTTAATGCGAAGCACTATTTGTCATAGCTTGTTGACTATCTTTTGGCAGATATCCACGGAAGATGCTTCTCAGTTGTCCCTTGAAGTACCTAACTTGCTGGAGAACACAATGTACGAGTTCCAGGTGATAGCTTTGGCAGATCAGGGAGCAAGTCAGCCATCGTATACTGTGGACATTGCTGTCAGAGGTACTGAAATTAACCTTCTCTCATGAACCATTTACCATACAATTCCTGAATTATAATGCCACTGACCAAGACAACTTTTGAAAATGTTGTGGGAAAAGGAGAAAATGCTGGTGATCAGCATTTTCTCCTTTTCCCACCATGTTTTTTAGCCTTTCTCAAAACACATTTTAAATTGGGGTCACGTTTATTGTCTCATCTGAAAATTGGTTCAATTTATACATGTCTAACATTTTGATGTTTGAGGAGGATCAACTTTTTTTTATTAACTCTTTACCAAATGACAAAATTTTAGACCAGTCCAAAATGAAAGCAGTTGCAGACAACAAAACAAATGTGACTGAAAAACTGAAATTTGATTTGGAAAGAGTAGAAAACATTGTGGGAAAAGGAGAAAATGTTGGTTACCAGCATTTTCTCCTTTTCCCACAATGTTTTCAAAAGGCTTCTTTCTCAGGGTTGTTAAAAGTCGGGATTGTGTGGTACACAGTTAATATGTAATTGTTGAAACTCTACCGTAGATACTTATTTTCAAGAACAGACCAGTTGTGAATTAGGATAAATGGGATAGGACATAAGTTGGCATTTTAGATAAATTTTTTTTAAACAAGTCTAGAAAAATTTTATAAAGCAATCCTCTTGCAAGCTTAATAAGATTTCCGTAAACAAATAAAGTCCCATCTCTAAAGCAAACGAGTGTAGGATTCTTTTTATCACATAATGATATTGTGCAGTTATAGGTCAGAATATGCAAAAGCAAACATGCACATCCAGTAAGTTCCATGAATAATACTGGATTCCCTTGTCTGAAACACAGCGACAATGTAAATCCTATATTACACACTAATATACTGAAAGGTAAACAACTCGTGATGTATTTTCAATACCCCAGTCACGAATTCCTTGCTGTTTACAAGTCATTTTACTACCAAAATTAACATCAATAATACCAATCAATAGCGGAAACATTATTCTACAAGAAAATCATGTCACAATTTGAGCCATTTCAAGTTGCTAAGAAATACCTGTCTCGAAACTGTCAAGCAACCCAACTCGGAAGAGATCTGATTGCATCGATTCGCAAAAATTTTCAAGACATAAAACCCATTTTCAATGCGAACGCCGTCAAGCTGTCGCGCGCTGTTCACCTGTGGTCTGAAAGAAGTATGAAATGACGTCACATATAACATTACACAACATATATTTCAAACATGCGTTATAAATTATAAAAAATTTGAAATGGGTATATTACTCTGAAAAATTTGAAATGGGTATATTACACTGAAAACAAGGGAGGTTAGGCGATAAATGATTGTTTACAATGCAAATTCTTTTGCACTTGTGACAATGTTTTGTGATTATCACCATAATCAGAAAAGTAGTCTCTATGGATGGACCATGATCGGTGTCATTGACCTTGATTGTGTGGTGTGTTCTCACATACTGTATGTTATCCAATCTCGTATGCTTCATTTTAAGACACCCTACCGACAAAGTCTTTGGAGAGAATACTGGTTTCACAGTACAGTCGAAACTGTCTTAAGCAGCCAACCAAGGGACAAGCCAAAAGTGGCTGCATACGACAGTTGGCTGCTTAACACAGATCAGTATTTTCTACCACAGAGTGGTCAAAGTCCTGTCTAAACCATATTAAAAATGTCACACTGGTTATATCCATTACAAACAGTTTTCAATTTGCACTTCCAGTCATCCACTACACTTTTGTCCACAGAGCCACGCTCACCACTTTGTTTCTTAAAAACAATGTTGTGTCTTTTCAAGAAAGACTCCAGCCACCCACAAGATCCCTTGAAATCGTTAAGTCCGAGCTCACTGGCGAATTTCAATGCCTTCTCGCGAATCAAAGGTCCTGACACATTGATTTGTCTAGAGGTAGCGTCCAAAAACCAACGGTGACAAAGATCGTCAATTTTGTCATAAGACACAGTACGTTTAACACGTTTAGTTTCAGGATTCCCAGTTTCATATTCATCCATGATTTCGCGCTTACGTTTTGCCACATTTTGGATTTGAGTGCGTCCGACGCCAAAGTCGGAAGCGATGACCCTAGACGAGCGACCAGAATCAAGAAGCTGAAGAACTTTGACGCGTTCCTCTAACGTTAAACACTTGCGTTTCTGAGACATGATAGCGAAGAATAGGAAGTATCGTGTGATCAATCCCATTATAAAGCACCCTATCTTCGCAGTTTTACAAACTTTCAAACCTAATTAATTATTAATTAATTTTGATTGTATTAATCAAAATACCTCGGCACTTATTGACTTTAAATCATAAAAGACAAACAATTCAATTTCTCCCGATAAAGTGTACACCTGCACTATTAAGTTTAACCGTTTATCACACATGTTGATTGGTAAAGCGACGCGATTTATGCACACGATTAGCCAGACGTGTTATTGATTTTTTACACACCACCTGCTAGCGATTAGTCGGGTCGCGTGACCGCTTTATGGGATATGCTTTAAGTGTAATTAAGTACTTCAAATGTGACCGCTGACCACATATCACAATTTACCGTTAATTAAAGGACATTAAAGAGCTAATTTCCACGGGCGGGCCTGAACTGACCGTTAATCACAGATTGGCCGCTATTCACATATGACCGCTAACTCAGATTCGACTGTATTTATGTCCATTTGTTTCTCTTTAGATATGTTGATTTAAGCTCTGTATGTCATTAGCCTTTTGTCATATTGTCGTATTTTGTCACATGATGTAGTTGGTATAATTTCACCATGTATTGGATACAACCCATGGGGGAAAGTTGTTGAATTTGAATCACTTAGGTCAAACTACATTGTCCAGGTCAAACTTCATTGTCACAGAGCAAATTTCCAAAGACTGTACCAAAGAATGTTTACAGATACTTTTGGAATATCTCTTATGAAAGCAATGAATGATTTTAACTTTAAGCCTTAAAGCACCTTTCATGACTTAAGTTGCCTTTGCGGCCAGTGAAGATTAAGATCAGACTGCACTAATCATGCATTCTGATCTTTGATCCACACTGTCTGCTTTGCTAGATTTTTATAGTGAAAAGCAACCATGAAATTGCAATTATTGGGGTCTTATTTTTTGACTAAAAATGCCTGTTAGGTTTACTCGGCGCTGTTAGGTTTAACCCTTTCCCAGACGACAAATTTTGGACTAGTCCAAATTGAAAGAGTTTGCAGACGACAATTATAAATTTGATGAAAATGGCAGAAAGGTCTCAAAACGGGTAGAAAACACTGTGGGAAAAGGAGAAATTGCTCGTTATGAGCAATTTCTCCTTTTCCCACAGTGTTTTCAAAAGACTTGTTCTGCAGACACGTGAAAACCAGGGCTTGTTTGGGAAAGGGTTATGATACCTATCGAACATCCCTGATAAAAGCAATGAATGATTAATTCTTTTTTTGTCTATTTTTACAGGAGAATTATCGTCTCAATTAATTACAGAAACAATATATGGTGAGTACAGCAAATAGAAAGTTAAGGCAAAGGTATTGATTAACCCAGTACTTCATAATCTGGACTTTTACCAACCCCGAGTAAGAAGGCTTATGAAAACATTGTGAGAAAAGGAGAAAATGCTGGTAACTAGCATTTTCTTCTTTTCCCACAATGTTCTCTACCCTATCAAGTACAACTTCTGTCATTTGGGCCACCTTTGATTGTCACCTACCTCAGGGCTAAATGTGGAATTGTTAGGTAAAGAGTTAGACTCCTGCTGTGTAGTATGCAATACTACCATTAAAAATTGACATTGTTTATCTTTTAGAACATACTGTTGGAGAGGATTAATGATTATTGTCCTTTTTTTTTTTGCAATGTTTTCCGTATACATTTCATTCTGAAACAATTTACAATTCATATTTTTTTTTATATATTTTGAATTAGCCTTTGTTGAAACTACAGCCAATGGCAATATATACATGTATTTCATAACCATCCGAATCTCAATTATTTTACATGTATTTCCATGTTTAGTTTTCAATTTATTGGAGGTTTCAGGTATACGAAAATAAACCAAAATGAATTTGACATTTAGGTACATATATATTTTCAGACTTGATTCAGTAAAGTTTGATTGAAAATGTAGATAAAAAGATTTTAAAAGCACTTTTTTTGCTAAAATTCAATGGGAAAAAAAAATGCCATTAGATTTCAGGGAGCTACTACTTTGATGTCATTTGAGGAACAATAATATCAGGGTCCGTATTCACCAACCATTTTTAAGAATATTCTTTGTTTTAATCTCCAAGATTTTTTACATTTGAAAGTAACGCAACTCCTGATTGGCTAAACCAATTGGTTTAGCCAATCAGGAGTTGTGTTACTTTCAAATGTAGAAAATTGTGGAGAACAAGACAGAATGTTCTCAAGAATGGTTGGTGAATACGGACCCAGATTTATGATAATAGCTCTGGTAACCCAGACTGAATTTGTCTTGGAAAGGGTGGAAAAGATTTGCGGAGAAAATGCTGGTTACCTGCATTTCTCCTTTTCCCACAACATTTTCAAAAAGCTTCTTCCTGTGGCTTGTTGAAACATGGGCTTATGTGGTAAAGGGTTAAATCTGATCTGATGTGGTCAGCATGGCATAGGATTTGAACTACCGGTATATTTTTGTTCTGCAATTGATTGAACTGCCCATGCTTTCAAGATTTTTGCTCTCTAACCCTTTGCCCAACAGTTGCCTGTTTTAACCCTTTACCACACAATCCCGACTTTTAACGACCCTAAAGAAGAAGGCTTTTGAAAACATTATGGGAAAAGGAGAAAATGCTGGTAACCAGCATTTTCTCCTTTTCCCACAATGTTGTCTACCCTTCCCAAAACAAATTTCAATTTTGTCACATCCATGTTGTTGTCTGCACTTGCTTTCAAAGAAAACTGTCTAGGTACTGTTAAGTTCCTACTATCATTGTGTGTGTTTTCATCGCTGTGCAAAACCACAGACATTTTTATATATCTCTGTTGTTACTTAACCCTTTACCACACTGCAAAAATGTTGACTTGTCCAAATTGAAAGCATTTGTAGACGACATTTTAAATGTGGTTCAAATGATTTAATTTGTCTGATAGGGTAGAAAACATTGTAGGAAAAGGAGAAAATGCTGGCTACCAGCATTTTCTTCTTTTCTCCCAATGTTTTCAAAAGGCTTTCTTCTTCAGAGTTGTTAAAACTCAGGACTGTGTGGCAAAGAGTTAACCTTTTACCACACAATCCTGACCTTTAGTGACTCTGAGAAGGAAAGCTTTTGAGAACATTTTTCAAGATGTAAAAAATGCTGGTAAGAACAATATTCTTTTCCTACAATGTTTTCTACCCTTTTCAAAACAAATCTCAATTTTTGGATCACATTTATTTTACTGTCCGCAAATGCTTTCAATTTGGATTGGTCTAATGTTTTGTTGTTTGGTAAAGAGATAAGATATGTACTTTAAACTTGGGCTAGTTTTTTAACCCTTTCCCAGACGACAAATTTTGAACTGGGCCAAATTGAAAGAGTTTGCAGATGACAATTTTAAATTCGATGAAAATGGCAGAAAGGTCTCAAAAAGGGTAGAAAACACTTTGGGGAAAGGAGAAATTGCTCGTTATGAGCAATTTCTCCTTTTCCCACAGTGTTTTCAAAAGACTTGTACTGCAGACACGTGAAAACCAGGGCTTGTTTGGGAAAGGGTTAACTATCAAAAAGGTAACCCATGCCAGAAGGGTAGGTAAATTTATTTTTTACACAATTCTGCAAACTTACACCTACAGTACATTAAACAGCAACTACAACCAAGCATTGGCATTGGCTCTCGTTACAGGTAGCCCTCACCATCCCAGAGACAAGCACAATTAAATCTTTACCAAACGACAAAATGTTAGACTGGTTCAAATTGAAAGGATGTGCAGACCACAAATTAAATACAGCTTAAATGATGATTTCTGTTTTGGATACAGTAGAAAACATGGTGGGAAAAGGAGAAAATGCTGGTTTCCAGCATTTTCTCCTTTTCCCACAATGTTTTCAAAAGGCCTCTTTCCCAGGGTCGTTAAAACACAGGATTGTGTGGTAAAGGGTTAACTGAGGCAAATTTGTCATATGCAAATTCTTCCAAGTTGGACAAGTTTCAGATTTTGTTGCCCTTACAGTCCATAGTTTTAACAACATTGAGGAAATACGCTTCTGAAAACCTTGAAGGAAAAAGAGAAAAATGCTGATAACCAGCATTTTCTCCTTTTCCCACAAGATTTAAGACATTTACCATTGTTTCACTTACATTCAAATTTTTGGTCTGCAAATGCTTTCATTTCTACATGTCAAAAATTTTATTGTTTGGTAAATAGGTAAAATGGTGAGGTAACACCTTGTAATTTTGGCCCTGTATTCACCGACCATTCTTAAGAATGTTCTTAGTCTTATTCTCCAGAATTTTCTTAATAACAAAGTAACACAACTTCTGATTTGGTTTAGCCAATTAGAAGTTGTGTTACCCATACTTTCAAATTTAGAAAATCTTGGAGAATAAGACTAAGAATATTCTTAAGAATGGTTGGTGAATACATACCCAGATCACCTTTACATGTTTTTTATAGATTGCTGTGTGAGCAGTGAAGTGAGTGACAGCTGCATTGAGTACTGTAATGCGGATACCTTGAGTAGGGGAGGTAACCCAGATAGTCTGCTGTCATGTTTTCCGGAACTGGATAAAATATACAATTGCCTTGCGAGTGAGTTTTAAACCTATTCATAGAGATTTGCATTTTGATATGTGGTTGCAAACACTATTAAAATATATTCATTTTCTTAAAATGCTTTATTGACCCTGAAGAAGAAAGCAATTGAAAACATTGTGGGAAAAGGAGGAATTGGTTTTTAAAAAAAGCAATTTCTCCTTTTCCCACAATGTGTTATATCCTGTCAGAAAACTGTGGCTCATTTGCACTAGTTTTAGATTTGTCGTCTGGAGTTGCTTTTAAGTCTTTACCAAACGACAAAATTTAAGACCTGTTCATATTGGAAACATTTGCATACGACAAAGTAAATGGGACAGAAAAATTGAAATTTGTTATTGTAAGGGTGGAAAACATTGTGGGAAAAGGAGAAAATGCTGGTTACCAGCATTTTCTCCTTTTCCAAGAATGTTTTCAGAAGGCTTCTTTTACAGGGTTGTTAAAAGTCAGGATTGTGTGGTAAAGGGTTAATTTAGAAGAGTCCAAAATTTGTTGTTTCAGAAAGGGTCAAAAGCTGTTTAATGCTGGATGGTAAACAGCCATTTTATAATTGAGCCATGCTCTGTCAAAAGGATGTCTATGCATCTACAAAGAGTGTCGAAATAGGTCAGTCTATGAAGAAGTCTGTGCAGGCTGACCTAGGTTGATACTTTATCATAATGGTAAATTTTACGCATGTCAAGGGACCACTCTTACTCGTCAGTCGGTTTTTAGACTAAATAGATCAACATTATGGGACAACTTGTTTAGTTAACCCTTTATCAAATGACAAAATTTTAGACTAGACTGAATTGTAAACATTTGCAGACGAAAAAATTAATGTAACCCAAAAATTGAAATTTGTTTTTGAAAGGGTAGAAAACATTATGGGAAAAGGAGAAAATGCTGGTTACCAGCATTTTCTCCTTTTCCCACAATATTTTTAAAAGCTTTCTTTTTCAGGGTCGTTAAAAGTCGTGATTGTGTAGTAAAGAGTTAACCCTTTATCAAACGACAAAGTTTTAGATTAGACTGAATTGAAAACATAAATTTTGAAGATGATAAATGTAGTTGAAATCATGATTTTTGTATTTGATAGGGTAGAAAACATTGTGGGAAAAGGAGAAAATGCTGGTTATCAGCATTTTCTCCTTTTCTCACAATGTTTTCAAAAGCCTTGTTTTTCAGGGTCGTTAAAACGGCGGGATAATGTGGTAAAGGGTTAAATGCATTTCGAAGATGTATTAAACCCCATTTCACAATTATAAAAATCAGTTGTACATTTACTAGTAATGATATAGAGTATATTTGTTTTTTTTTGGTGAAAGATTGAAATTTATTTCATCAAGAGAACATCATTGGTAATATTTGCACGAGTTGTGCAGCCACGAGAGAAAATATTACTGATGATGTTCACGATGTGAAATAAATTTTGATCTTTCACCCAAAAGAAAGGAATATTCTATTTATTTCATGCTTCTAACCCCCATTTTGTTGGAACTTTCATCAAAAACCAGTATAGTTGTTTTTCGTAATTCCCCGTGCGTACCTGGGAACTACTGTTTCTGCCTTCAATTGAAGAGTTAGAAAATATGAAATCGGTATTTTCACTGGTCGTAACCATGAAATATCAAACCATAATCCACTATTATTTCTCAATAAACTACCAAAAAGCATGAAATAAAGTTTAGTATTAGTGGTATCCATTATTTAGGAAAAAAGATGAACATTAAAGACACTTTCAGAGTGGTCAGTTGTTTATAAAAGGAAAAAGAACTCTTTTTTTTTTTTTAATCAGAAACAAATAAATAGAGAAGAGAAAAATATAGACTCACATACATAATCTGTATTTTTCAGTTCAAGGTAACCACACCCCCTGCTGTTCCAGACTGAATGTACCGCCCACTTGTTTTTCACTTTGTGAAGGTAGAGTGAACCTAAACTGGAACACAAGTCTGTGTGTGCCGCATCTTCATCTTATTGAAGCCTGTATCCTGGAGGGATCAAGTTAGTGATTACTTTCATACACATTGGACTTTGACTCTTTACCACACGAGAAGAATTTTCCTTGTCCAAGAAATGCTGTAGATCTGATGACTTCAAAATCAGTGAACATGCCCAAAGTTTCCCTTAAGTTAAAATTGTATTTCATCTGAAAAACAGGATAAATACATACAGAATATTATATTGTAGAAAATTTTCTTGTCCTTGTATTTGATTCGAAAGTCAAGCGAGATGTCAAAATTTTCTTACGCTGCAAGAAGCAAATACAAGCACCAGGAAAGTTGATACAACATAGTATTCCTCTTATTATATACCTACACCGTTCACTAACAGAATTGCAAATAGTGACATTTCATTTGAAAACGGTAAACATTTTTAAAAAAAAAAAATGGATTAGTCAATGATAACTTTGATTTTATGAATGGCAGATGAATATCATAGCGTGACAGATGTATTTGAGTTGGAAAATTTTCAGGTATATAATGAGGTGCAAAGACGTTAACATTTTCTCAAAGTTTTTTCAGCGTTACCTGATTTCATTACAGCCCTTTTGCCCTCTCCCCCATACAACACAAGGATTGTCCCTGGAAGTATAACTTCTAGTTCAGTTACCATTGCCTGGGATGAGCCCACAGACTTTGTGGAAGGAGATTACTACACTATTGCTTGGAGACTGCATCGTCATTCTGTAGAGATAGATTGGAATACAGTAAGTCATAGACAAACTAAATCATCTTTTTAGCCACTATTTCTACTCAACCATAGTAATATGCAAATTTGGAGCCTTTGCTTTAGTCAAGAAAATGTGCAGAACACACATCCATGGCCGTGCAAGGTCACAATTGATGGCCAAGGTCCCATTCTTGGGTCTAATGTTTGAAGCTTAGCTTTTCTGTTTGCAGCTTTCGTGTTTGTGGGTTTTGTGTTTGTGGATTCTGTGTTTGTGGGTAAATCATCAAGAAATGATATCGGTATACTGGTTTTCTCTGAATTCATCAATGCAACCAAAGATGTGGATGGATGGATGGCTTGGTGTTTTTTTTATCCATCAACAGTATTTCAGTCATGATATGATGATGGAAGGGTAATTATAAAAGGCTCAGTGCAATGAAGTGCTGTTTAGGTCCAGCAGGAATCAAACCCATGACTCTGTGAACCAAAGTTAGGAGCAGTAATTGCTTGGCCACCCAGTCGCTTCTACAACCAAATGTCCTACCACTCTGACTGTCATTCTGCAGCATAACTGTCCTTCAGACTGCCTTGTTGTTGAAATATTTAAGAAGTATTGCTTTATGAAAGTATGGGCTTCCTTCCCGAAGCTTTTAAGAAAACAGGGTTTGTTGGATAAAGGGTTAGATCTTACAGTGACAAAATACAGGATTCATATTCTCCAATGATTCTTAACTCTTTACCAAAAGACAAAAATGTAGACTGGTCCAAATTGAAAGCATTTGCTGATGACAAATGAAATTTGAATTAAATAATGTAATTGTCTTTGATAGGATAGAAAACATTGTGGGAAAAGGAGAAAATGTAGGTTACCAGCATTTTCTCCTTTTCCGACAATGTTTTCAAAAGGCCTCTTCCTCAGGATCATTAAAACTTGGGATTGTGTGGTAAAGGGTTAAGAATATTCTCAGTCTTACTCTTCAAGATTTTCTAAATTTGAAGGTAACACAAATTCTAATTGTCTAAACCATTTGGTTTAGCCAATCAGAAATTGTGTTACTTTCAAATATAGAAAATTCTGGAGAATTAAACTAAGAACATTCTTAAGAATGGTTGGTGAATATGGATTTTTAGGTTTTACCTCTTTACCAGGTGAAAAAAATTTTAGACTCTTTCAAATCTCAAAGAGGTAAATAAGAATGGACTCAGATGATGTGAATTGTTTTTGAAAGGGCGAAAATATTGTGGGAAAATGAGGAAATGCAGGTTTAACTCTTTACGAAAGGACAAACTTTAGACTTGTCGATATTGAAAGCATTTGAAGATGACAAATTCAATTTTTACTGGAATGATAGTATTTGCCTTTGAAAGGGTAGAAAACATTGTGGGAAAAGGAGAAAATGCTGGTTACCAGCATTTTCTCCTTTTCCCACAATATTTTCAAAAGCCCTTTTCATCAAAGTTGTTAAAACATTGGATTGTGTGTTAAAGGGTTAAAGTTAAGTTCTGCAAAATTAGGAGATGTGTTTTTTCCCTGTAGGTATCTGTAGTTGTAGGAAACTCATATACCATAAATGGACTAGTACCAGCTGAGATTTATGATGCTGTTGTGGCTACAGAGAACAGAGATGGTTCCAGTCTACCAGAACTAACATTGGTGTTTGTTACTGAAGGTAATTTATTTGTGAATAAGTGCGAACCTGCCAGAGCCTTCTTAAGAACCTCTTCAAAGAATTTGATTCCAATAAAAACTCTGGTTGCCGTGGCAATAAAACTGTAAAATATTGAAAATCTTTATTGAATCTTCTTGTCTACACTATGTGGCCAAGGGCTACCAAATTTAGCAGGTAGCTTTATCTAAATGGACCTCTACCAAAATTCTTCAAACTGTAATCATGGTGTCAAAGTTGGCCCCATCTGGGGCGGTCACAAGTTTTACATGGGCTTATATAGTGAAAACTTTTTGATCCTAACCTGAAGGTCTAGGGCTACAGAATTTGGCATGCAGCTTCATACAGTAGACCTCTACCAAGATTATCAAAATTATAGTCCTAGAGTCAAAATTGGGCTTATGGTACAGGTTTTGAATTTTATTTTTTCATTGGGAAGTACAGGAAAGACACTGAAAGTGATAGCAAAGGAAAATTTGTAAAGGAAAGGTTAAGATATATTTTTGGATGATATAAAAAAAAATGGTGTAGAAGAGGGACAATTGATGCCTGTTTTCCCACAGTGGTTCCAAAAGCTGTCTGCTACAAGCTTAAAAAAGTAGTGTTTGTGTGGTGATGTGTTAATGCTTTACCAAATACTAGTAATCTTGAGTTGTACCAGACAACAAAATTTTAGACTTGTCCAATTTGAAAGTGTTTGCAGACTACAAACTGGATGGGGTGCAATTGATAGGATTGTGTCTTAAATAATAGAAAGCATTTTGGGAAAAGGAGAAAATGCTGGTTACCAGCATTTTCTCCTTTTCCCATATGTTTTCAAAAGCCGTCATGCATATGGTTGTTAAAACTCGGGATTTTGTTTAAAGGGTTAACTCTTTACCACTCAACAAAATTTTAGACCAGTCCAAATTGAAAGCTACTGCAGATGACAATTTCATTGTGGCTCAAATGATTCAGTTTTTCTTTGATAGAGTAGAAATCATTGTGCGTAAAGGAGAAAATGAAAATGCTGGTTACCAGCATTTTCTCCTTTTCTCACAGTGTTTTCAAAAGACTTCTTCCTTGGGGTCATTAGATGTTGGCATTGTGTGGTAAAGGGTTAAACAGCAATATTAATTTTAGCTCACTTATGTATCGGCAGTGTGGAGTGATACAGGGCCATCATGTATCTCTTATATTATTGTGGTATAGAAGCAGTTTTGTTTATTTTTCAGCCACAGGGTATGACAATCAGCTGCCATACAATGAAACAGGTATGCAACTTTGTTTCTTTACTGAAGAATGAATATATTAATTAACTGAACACACAGTTTTCAGAAATAACATAGGTTTTCTTAATAACTTTACACTACTTAAAGCACGGTGTTAGAAATTGTTAGTGTGTTTTCATATCATTTTGCCATCTTATGATTGAAATTAGTTTAGCTCTGATGACTTTGTGCAAAACTATAAGCTCTCAAAGAGAGTCATTAACATGGACCTGGGGTACGTCAACTGGGTTTATACCATGACAACGAGGTTGTTATCTTTTGGGTGATGAACGTCATATTTTAGAGGGAGTTGATTTCTTCTCAAAGCATTACCTGTTAAGGTCAGTGCATGGCTTGTGCTGGTGGATCCACTGTTTGTACACAATGTTGCACTGTTCCTGATCATACTAGAAAATGATGTTAGTTCTAAGTAGTAGGTTAGAGATCTGAACCTGTGACCTTTAAGTTGTTTTTTAACTCTTTACCAAACAATAAAATTCTAGACTGGTCGAAATTTGCTGACAACAAAATAAATGTGACTGAAAAATTGAAATTTGTTTTGGAAAGGGTAGAAAACATTGTGGGAAAAGGAGAAAATGCTGGTTACCAGCATTTTCTCCTTTTCTCCCAATGTTTTCAAAAGGCTTCTTTCTCAGGGTCATTAAAAGTCGGGATTGTGCGGTAAAGGGTTAATAGAGGGAAATATAGCGAAGTCACACTGGGCCAGATCAGGCGAGTACAGGGGGTATCTAATTGTTTTAAAACTTAGTAGGTCCATCTCTAACTAGGTAGATGCAGCAGTGAGTGGGGGAGGGGGGGAGTACCATATCTCTTTTCTCTGCAGTGTACAGACTAAATTTCTGCGTAGGACCTGAAATGAGAACTCAGAAACGGTCTTGTTCTTTCAAAGCCTTAGATAACTCATGTATTTGTTAACCCTTTAGCATAAAATCTCGACTTTTGGTGACCACTGCTTTGTCATTACATGATAAACAATTCCTAAACTCGGGTCAGTTGGAAAATTCTCAATTTCTCTGGTGTGGTAAAGAGTTTACCATATGACAATTTTTGTACTCAACCAAATTGAAAGCGTTTGCAGACAACAAAATAAATTTAGCTCTAGTATGTTTTTTTTTTGTCTTTGATAGGGTAGAAAACATTGTGAGAAAAGGAAAAAATGCTGGTTACCAGCATTTTCTCTTTTTCCCACAATGTTTTCAGAAGGCTTCTTCCTCAGGTCGTTAAAACTCAGGATTGTCTGGTAAAGAGTTAATGTATAAACAAAGTAAGTGGCAAGTATTTGCCATGCAGTTGATAAAAGGAACATTCAAGTATGTCAGTCAATGCTGAAAAAGCATTTCACATTTTATTATCAAAAGAGAAAGGTTAACCCTTTCCCAAACAAGCCCTGGTTTTCACGTGTCTGCAGTACAAGTCTTTTGAAAACACTGCGGGAAAAGGAGAAATTGCTCGTAACGAGCAATTTCTCCTTTTCCCACAGTGTTTTCTACCCTTTTTGAGAACTTTCTGTCATTTTCATCAAATTTAAAATTGTCGTCTGCAAACTTTTTCAAGTTGGACCAGTCTAAAATTTATCATTTGGGAAAGGGTTGAGCTGTATGCTCAGAGTGTGAAATTGATAGTATGTTGCAGATAAATTTGAGCAATGCTCTGGGAAAAGGGGATTTAATGCATCTCTGTGATGCATGATGCTAAGCAAGTCATCACATAATCATGAATTTTATGGACATGTTTTTTGTCTAACAAATGACTGAATCATGAGGTAGAATGGTCCTGGGACATGCAGAAAATTTACAAAATAATAAAAAGTTTTGACCCAGGTCAGCCTGTGTGGTCTATGCACGATGGCATGGGTCGACACTTTTTTTGAGATAGATTAAGTTCCCCTTTCACAGCGAATGGCTCATTTGTCAAAAATATTGATCTTCAGTCATGCTTTTTTCTATACGATAACAAAATTATTGTTTTCAGCTTGTTGTATAGATAATGATGTGCCAAGTGAATGTCTTAGCATATGTGATCATGACTTTCGACTGACAAATGCCGCAATATCCGCTGCCTTTGCTTGTGAGACTTCTGTTTTACCTATGTTACGGTGTGCTTCAGGTAACTAACTTTTATCTATGGACACATATGAGCTACACTCCTGCAAAACAGGGGTTAATGCATGTCCTTGATGCAGTATACCAAGCAAGTCATCACATAATTATGGATCAGTAAAAACAGTTTTGTTTGACATTTTGTAAAATGGTCCTTAGACATGCGGAAAATTGAAAAGTAGCAGAGAGTTTTGACCTGGGTCGTTACTTTCTGCAGATACATTAAAAACCCCTTTTTACAGAGCATGGCTCATGGTATAATTGCCGTCTTCTGTATGACGTAATGATTCAAGTGTGGTCTGAGAAGCCTGAAGAAATTAAATGTCTGATCTTTTAACTCTTTATCAAATGACAAAATCCTACGCCAGTCCAATTTGAAAGCAACAGCAGACAACAAATAAAACTTGAGTCATTGAATGATATTTGTCTTTGAAAGGGTAGAAAATATTGTGGGAAAAGGAGAAAATGCTGGTTACCAGCATTTTCTCCTTTTCCCACAATGTTTTCAAAAGCCTTCTTCAGGGTCATTAAAAGTTGGGGTTGTGTGGTAAAGGGTTAACTCTTTTCCACATGGTCCCCCCAAAAGTAAAGCTTTTAAAGCATTGTTGGAAAAGGAGGAAATGCTGGTAACCATCATCTTCTCCTTTTGCCACAATGATTTCTACCTTTACTAAGATGAGCATCATTATTTGAGCTGCACTGCATTTAACTTGCCATCTGCAGATACTTTCAATTTTGGCCTGGCTAAATTTTTCACATATAGTAAAGAGTTAACACTTTACCAAATGACAAAGTTTTAGACTCATCCAAATTGCAACTTAAAACTGAAATTTGTTTTTCGAATTGGTAGAAACATATTGTGGGAAAAGGAGAGAATGCTGCATACCAGCATTTTCTCCTTTACCCACAATGTTTTTAAAAGTCCAATTTCCAAGGGTCGTTAAAAATTGGGATTGTGTGGTAAAGAGTAAATCTTTTATCATAGGATTCTCTGTTGACTTACAGTTAAAAGTGGATTACTGGTAGATATTACTGGTGTCTGAGTTAGGTTCCGGCTGGAGCTTGGTTTTTGTTGAAATGCTCTTGAACAAGACATTTTTTTCCCAGTCTCACTATGTGTACTGCTGTTATGATATACAGATAATATAGTTAATAAGAGTCATTAACATTTCAGTAGAATACAACATTTTGGGCAGATCCCAATTTCTAGCTCTTGAGGATAACAAATGTACGTCATATGATAAGATTCATCTTAAAAGGGTAAAAGTTGTTGTGGGAAATAGAGAAAATTCTGATTTCACAAATTGAATAGACCTCATATGATGAGGTTAAGTCTTTGGAAACGTAAAAAAAAACCTTGTGGGAAATAGAGACAATGCTGGAAACCAATATTTTCTTTGTTTCCCATGATGTTTTCAAAAAGCCTCTAGGCTGAGTCTGGTAGCTGAGTGGGTAACGTACAGGACTTGAGAACAGGGGGGGCGCTGGTTCAATCCCTGGCTTGGCCAATGTCTTTCCAAGGATTGATGATCGTCATTGCAACAGGATTTATTCCTCTCTCACTGCTGACTATTGTTTCAAGCATGGTTATGTTGGAAAGCAGCCAGTGGCTTGGAAAGAATATTGTGCATAGTATCGGTAAAAGAAACTCCAGGAAAGCATTGATAGGTACACTGGCAGCCACAATATAACTGAAATAATGTTTAAAATGGTGTTAAACACCATACTATCAATTATACAATCGATCAAAAGCCCCCTTAAACACAAGATTGTTTGTTTAAAGGATTAAATACTAAAAAATCCAATCCAACCATTTTCATTTTAGATGGAAGGAACCACACAGACTGCTGTAGTCGAAGAGGTATTCCAGATATATGCATTCCATTATGCAGTCTTCATCCAGAAGAAGTCCCGAGTACCAGCTTTATACAGTGTGCCCTCTATAAGGATGAAATGAGCTATTGTTTTGATGAGGGAAAAGGTATGACACTTCCCTTAGCATTTTATGAGCCAAGCCAGCTAGCTAAGTCAGTGGCATCCAGGGCTTGAAGCCAGGGGGTCATGAGTTTGATTCTTCAGCTTAGCATATTTCTTTCTGAGGATTGATGATGGTCATGTGACAGGATTCAGTCATCTCTGGCGGCTGAATATTGTTTTGACATTATTAATGTTGGAGAGCAGCCAATGGCTTGGGTATAATGTTGTGCTAAGTACTGGTTAAAGAAACTCACGGAAAGCATGGATTGGTACATTGGTTGCTGCAGTATAAGTGAAGTAATGTTGAAAATGGAGTTAAACCCAACAAATAAATGAATTATTTAAAATAATATAAAGGGCAGCCCACATTGTTTAACCCTTTCCTAAACAAGCCCTGGTTTTCACGTGTCTGCAGTACAAGTCTTTTGAAAACACTGTGGGAAAAGGAGAAATTGCTCGTAACGAGCAATTTCTCCTTTTCCCACAGTGTTTTCTACCCTTTTTGTTAACTTTCTGCCATTTTCATCAAATTTAAAATTGTCGTCTGCAAACTCTTTCAATTTCGACCAGTCCAAAATTTGTCGTTTGGGAAAGGGTTAACTCTTTGTCAAACAAATTTTTGTTTTTACGACTATGAAGAAGAAGATGGTTGTATAATATTATCCCACAATGTTTTTCAATTTTCCTGGGCAAAACTTCATGGGGGAAGGGGTGGCATGGATGAAATTCTTTGTCTGTACTTTACATGTACAAGAAAACATATTTTACACATCTTTACATCATAATTTTACAAAAGTATGACAAATTTCTGTACAAAAGCAAATCTGCAATCAAGCTGTCTGCACTTTCCTTGTTAACGTGCACTTGTTGTAAATTTCTAAAGAAATTCCCCTGCTTACACAGGATTATGCTTGTAGAATCAGTTACATAAATTTTTGATATGGTATCTTGCAAATGGGACAAGGTCGAGGATGAATCATTTGACCCATTACCATACTACCCCATGTTCTATGACCTTAATCCTTTACCACACAATGCTGACTTTTACGACCCTGAGGAAGAAGCCTTTTGAAAACATTGTGGAAAAAGAAAATGCT
The DNA here is from genome assembly GCA_945859785.2 of Tridacna gigas. Taxonomy (NCBI): domain Eukaryota; kingdom Metazoa; phylum Mollusca; class Bivalvia; order Cardiida; family Cardiidae; genus Tridacna; species Tridacna gigas. Next base: position 9,239,915 of record OX244030.2, on the reverse strand, counting down.
GGTTACCAGCATTTTCTCCTCTTCCCACAATGTTTTCTACCCTATCAAACAGAAATCACATCATTTGAGCTACAATGAAATTGGCATCTGCAAATGCTTTCAATCTGGACAGGTATAAATTTTTGTTGTGTGGTAAAGGGTTAAGAAAGAAAGCTTTTGAAAACATTTTTAGCTCAGCTGTTTTCGAAGAAAAATGCCAAGGTATTGTTGTTGCCCTGGATTCATCTGCTTTGTTGTCTGTGTTGTTATTGTGGTGAAAACTTTGACATTTTTATAATATCTCTGGCAATACTGTAGATATTTACTTCAAACTCTGACAAGTTGTCAACTATCAAAAGAGGAACCCATACAAGGGCAGATAACCATCAAAGTCTTTTTGACAGGGTTATGCCCCTTTTTCAACTTGGAAATATCACAAAAAATCAAGCACCTGCAGCCAAGCATTGGCACTGGAATGCAGTGCTCTTGTGTAGAATTTTAACTGAAATCAAGCAAATGCAGCCGAGCATTGACACCCGCATGAAGTGCTCTTGTTTTTAGATTTGTTTCAATTCCCAGCTTTGTCCTACTGACTTTACGTTCAATCCCCGGCTTGGCCAATTTCTTTCCGAGGATTGATGATAGTCATTGCGACAGGATTCATTCCTCTCTCACTTCTGACCATTGCTTCGATGATGGTTATGTGGAAAAGCAGCCAGTGGCTTGGAAAGAATATGGTGCGGAGTACTGGTAAAAGAAACTCCAGGAAAGCATGGATAGGTGCACTGGCAGCCGCGATATAACTGAAATAATGTTGAAAACAACGTTAAACACCATACAATCAATCAATCATTCTACTGACTTTACAAAAGTAAGCTATTTGTACATTATCATTTACTTTTGTTCACATTTCACAGGAGTTTTGCCAAATATGCCAGTGGGTTTGACGGTGAAAGACATTGAAGAACATTCTATTACACTAGACTGGCAGAAGCCAGCGGGTCCTGCGATATCAACGTACACTGTGCAATATTCTATAGTGTATGGTACATGGACTGAGGTCAGATATCTTATTTTTAAGTGTAATACCATTATTTCTTCCCCAAATAATTCCAAGTTTTAAGGACCCAAGAAAGGCTTCTTTTGAAAACATTGTGGGAAAAGGAGAAAATGCTGGTGACCAGCATTTTCTCCTCTTCCCACAATGTTTTCTACCTGTTCAAAGACAAAAATCATTACTAAGTTCAAATTAATATGTTGTCTGCAAATGCTTTCAGTTAGGAAAAGTCAAAAATTTTGTTGTCTTGAATCAAGTTAGCTTATAGAGTTTGACAAAAGAAAATTGTCCTTTCTGAATAATGCGGAAACACTTGTAGGGAAAGTTGGATGTACTTGTGTACTTGTGACAATACCTTCTTTCTTTCATCCACATCGTTGTAGAAAATTGTCAAGTGTAGCAGAATAAAATGTATTTTTCACAAAAATTCTGTATGTATAATATTTTATGCTTGTATTACATCATATTACAGAGATATTAACTCTTTACAATGCAAAAGATTTTTAGACTTTTCCAGATTGAAAGCATATGCAGACAACAAATTCAATGTAAATCATAAGATATCTTTGCAATGTAGAAAACTTTGTGAGAAAAGGAGAAAATACTGGTTACCCTTTCTTCTTTTCCCATGATTTTTTTAAAAGCCTTCTTTTTCAGGGTCATTAAAACACAGGTTTTTTGGTAAAGAATGAACCCTTAAGCTGTTAGGCACAACTCACTGACCTTTTTTGAACAGCGTAGATCAAGATCAAACTGCATAGAATGTGCAGTCTAATCTTTGATCTACACTGTCCAATGCAGCATTTTCTTTCCAGTGAAATTAACATTGAAACCACAATATTTGGGTTCTTGCTATGGAATGGAAATTTTCATTTCATTTATTTAGCAGTTTAAGGGTTACCGGTAACTCTTTGCCACAGGTATTGTAGACTTGTCAGAGCGTTCAAAGCGTTTGCAGGAGACAAAATAAATGTGACTCAAAAATTGAAATTTGTTTTGGAAAGTTTAGAGAACAATGTGGGAAAAGAAGAAAATGCTGGTTATCAGCATTTTCTCCTTTTCCCACAATTTTTTCAAAGGCTGTCTTTCTTGGGGTTATTTAAAGTCAGGATTGTGTGGGAAAGGGTTAACTGTTTACCAGAAGGAAAATTTCAGAGTTTTCCATATTCAAAGCTTTTGCAGAAGACACATATGAATTCCGTTGAAAACACTGTGGGAAAAGTAAAAAACGCTTGTACCTGGCATTTTCTTCTTGTGCCACATTTCCAGTCTCTCAGAGACAGTATTTTCATTTTAGCACATTGAACTTGTAGTCTTAAAATGCTTTAAAATTGGATAGATCTAGAATGTTGTCATTTGCCAATAAGACAAATAATCTACATTGTGTTCTAACAGATCATTCAACATGTTTCTTTTTTTTTGTGAATTTTAGGCATCATGAAATAATTCAATTTTTTTTGACAACCATTATAACTCTTTTACCACACGACAAAATTTTAGACTTGTCCAAATTTAAAGCATTGGCAGATGAAATGTTAAATGAAGCTCATATCAGGGAATTTGTCTGTGATAGTAGAGAAAATTGGGTAAAGAAGAAAAAGCTGATGAACCTGATAAAGAAGGCTTTGAATAACATTGGGAAAAGGAGAAAATGCTGGTTACCAGCATTTTCTCCTTTTCCCTCCATGTTTTCAAAAGTCTTCTTGTAAGGGTCATTAAAAGGAAGGATCCTTAAAAGGAAGTATGGTGTAGCAGAGGTATAAATTTGATTATGTCATGACCGTTTTTTATTTTATTTTGGTCTACTGCAGTCAGCCCAGTCCAATGAAACATTTATAGTCATTGATGGTTTGGACCCCGACACAACTTACTACTTTAGAGTATTTGCTAAAAATGCCTATGGAACCAGCTTGCCATCAGAAGTCATAGTGGCATATACTCTTGAAGGTAAAATAACACTTCAGAAATTTTATTTACCAGTGCATTGAATAGTTAGATCAGGTGTTTTCAAAGATTATGTTGAGGTTTTGTCCTAGTCCAGTCAATGCTATATTCGTCTGTGTCATTGTTGCGTGAATATCGTGACATTTTCTAGTTTCTCTCTTATTATCAAGGATATTTATTTCAAAGTGAGGCTAGCTGTTTACTACCAAGTTACCTTACCATAACACAGAGGCAGGTAACTCTGAAAACATTTTTTTACACAATTATTCCCTTTTATCAACTGAGTTTTCACAGACTCTTTACCACACAATCCCGACATTTAATGATCCTAAGGAAAAAGCCTTTTGAAAACATTGTGAGAAAAAGAGAAAATGCTGGTAACCATCATTTTCTCTTTTTCCCACAATGTTTTCTACCCTTCCCAAATCAAATTTCATTTGTATTTTGTCGTCTGCAAATGCTTTCAATTCGGATGAGTCTACAATTTTATCATTTGGTAAAGAGTTAAAGCACCTGAAGTAGAATGATGGTAATCCCATGCGGTGCTCGTGTTTCCAAATAATATGTGAATCTGCCTGTCTTTCTTTCTGCACATATTCACGTGAGCATATTGGAGGGTGTCACAGTTTTGAAACTGTGTACAATGATAAACTCTATACCGGACAAGAAATTTTAGATTGGTTCATGTTGAAAGCATTTGCAAAATGACAAATATTGCTCAGCTGATTAGATTTGTCTGTTGAAAGGTAGAAAACATTGTGGAAAAAGCAGAAAAAAATTTCTGTTGTGGTTATTTTGCTGTCTTCAGATGCCTTGAAAATATGGACAGGTCTTGCAATTTGTCGTTTGTTAACTTTACCAAACAGTCCCAAGTTTTAACAACCCTGAAGAAGGAGGCTTTTGAAAACATTGTGGGAAAAGGAGAAAAAGCTGAAACCAGCATCTACTTCTTTTCCCACAATGTTTTCTACCTTCCTCAGAACAAATTCCAATTTTTTTCACTCGCATTCATTTTGTTGTCTGCAAATGCTTTCAATTTGGACTAGTCTGAAATTTTTGTCGTTTGGGAAAGGGTTAAAGAGTTAAAATAATTATCTTTTGTATGAGAAAACATGGCTAGGGGACAGGCTAGGATGCATGCTCGTCCCTGTTGTGGTTTATGGCTTGAAATGGGCAAATGGCATCAAACAAACTTACTAAATTTTTAACTTTTTAGCAAACAGCAAAAGTTCAGATTAGCCCAAATTGAAAGTTTTTTTAGATGAAAAATAAAACTTGACTCAAATAATGGGATTTGTGTTTGAATAAGTTGAAAACATGGTGGGAAAAAGGAGGAAATGCCGGTAACCACTATGTTTTCAAAATCCACGTTTTCATACCCGTTTGTCTGTTATAGGGTAAAAAAACATCTTTGACATTGTGATAAATCTTTTTCAGTGCCACTTAATCCAAATACAAATATGACATATGACTGGGAAGCACTGTGGCAAAATAGATCAGGTAATAAGGCATAAACTATCATTCTTTTCCTTCTCCAGCAAAATATTAGTAAAAAAGAGCGGTGCATGACCTGGACAGTTTAATAGAAAATAAGGACAGCTTAAGCTTTAGAGTACAGAAAAAACTTAACTCTTTACCAAACAATGAACTTTAAGACTGGTCCAAATTTGAATGTGCTCGCATATCATACATGGCTAAAGAAAAGGAATTTTTCTTTGAAAGGGTAGAAAATATTGTGAGAAAAGGAGAAAATGCAGGTTTGTCCTTTATCCCACAGAGTTTTGTAAGGCCTTCTCTGTCAGGGTCCTTAAATCTTTCACTGCCAATGTCGTCTTGCACAGCTTTTGCAGATGGTGTAGATCAAGATCAGACTGCACAAAACATGCAGTTTGATCTTTGATCTACTCCGTCTGCTCTCTGTTGCTGATCTTCAACCAAAAACAGTTGCAATTGAAACGAAAAAGAAACGAGAAAAGTCGGCTCCATTTAGTTGACAGCGAAAAAGTTAAGAGACATTTTCAGAATGAGTATGGTTTAATAAACATAAACATTCGTTATAATTGACTGAAAACAAGTATTGGTGCAATTTTAATTAACTGTTTAGTGTTATGCATACATACATTTACATTCTGATGTAAGTTTGTGTGGAAACACAAAAGGGAACTATTTTTGAAAAATTAGTTTTAATAGTTTTATAAAGTTTAGCTTCCTGCATGAATAAGAAAGATAACTGTTGAGTTTAGCCCTTTACTTTACAGATTAATTTTAGACACAACAAAGAATAATACAAGTATAAGAGGAGAAAGATTTGAAGAATGACCTGGTAAACATGTTTGAATTGCTGCAGCTGCTTACAAGTAACAAACGCATACTCCTTTTCTCAAAATGTTTTTTAAAGCTGTCTCGTTGAAGAATGTCAAAAAGCCAATTTTTGTAGTCATCGGTAAATAGCTTTGTGTTATATCACAGCATGTTATCATGTTTGAATATTTTAACAGATTGCTGCGGTGGGAGTGGAGTCGCAACTGACTGTAAGCCTGGATGTAATAATGGAGACCTACTGGACAAAACAAAGTGTATTGGCGACCTGGATAAGATCATAGCATGTGGTGCAGGTAAACTGTAGAGTGCCTCTTGTACAGAACGTGTCTCCTCTGTATTCAGTTGTGTCTTCTAGCAACAGACTGCAGAAAATGTCTTAACCCTTTCCCAAACGACAAATTTTAAACTGGTCCAAACTGAAAGAGTTTGCAGATGACAATTTTAAATTTGATGAAAATGCCAGAAAGTTATCAGAAAGGGTAGAAAACACTGTGGGAAAAGGAGAAATTGCTCGTTATGAGCAATTTCTCTTTTTCCCACAGTGTTTTCAAAAGACTTGTACTGCAGACATGTGAAAACCAGGGCTTGTATGGGAAAGGGTTAACTCTTTACCAAAGGACAAAATTTTAGACTAGTTCAAATTGAAAGCATTTGCAGACAACAAAATAAATGTGACTGAAAATGGAATTCTGTGTTGGAAAGAGTAGAAAACATTGTGGAAAAAGAAAATGCTGGTTACCAGCATTTTTTGGCCTCTTTCTCAGGGTCATTAAAACTAGGGATTGTGTGGTAAAGGGTTCGAAAAATGTAGTAATCAACGGGAAATCAGATTTAACCCTTTACCACACAATTCCAAGTTGTAAAAACACTGAGAAAGAAGGCAACAGCAGTATTTCTGCTAGCTCATAAATTTTGGGGGTCATCTGTGACTCCCTGTTTGGAATTTTGGGGGTCATTCAGAAATTTTAAGCATCATGGTCTTTTTTTCAAATGTCGTTTGCCTTTGATCCGTTGTAGATGCCACATAACACTGCTTAAAGTTTTATATGATAGTGTGGTATTAAAGGTAAAAGTTGAAAACAATGACCTCATAGAAACTGTGTCGTCTGTCATCCAGATTACTTCAGAAAGTCAGTGACCATGACCGAGCAGGGTCTAAAACGCAAACAAAAAGTTTAAAGTATGGATTCCATACAGTTACATAGGCAAGATGACAGCAATGTCACGCAGAATAATGTCACATTTTAGACTGATACAGTGTAAACCAGAAACAAATAATTCAGTGGTAGATAAACTGGTGCCCATTGACTCTTCCATAACGGGTGATACAAAGATAGATAACAGGCTGCCAGTTCAAGTGATAGAAAGCGGATTTGATATGATTCTGCAGTAAGACCTGACAATTTTGTAAGATATATCAATTGAATCAATCTTTTTATGTTACTTTTTAGTTCTGATTTATGTTGTGTCACGGAAGACGCAATGCATTAATTTTGTTGTGCCAGTCTTTCATTTTGCGCGTCAAAAACACAGACTTTTTGGAACACTGCAACAGTATGGCAGGTAACCATAAAAAATTTTGACACAATTATGTTCCTTTTTTGACTTAGATTGACTTTCAGTAGAATTTTCACTGACAATCAATCTATCTCTAAAAGCAACTGCAGCCAAGCATTGGCACCTGCATGTGCTCTTTTTAATTTTTTCTGTGATATATGCCTTATTTTCAGATGGAAAAGACCATACAGAGTGTTGTAAAAGGTTGCCCGATTTTCCAGATGCTTGTCTACCATTTTGTGCAGGAACAGTTCCACCCCAAGATGCCACATCAGCCCTCTGCCTATCATACTTTAAATCTATTTTTACCTGTTTTACAAATGGTCAAGGTGAGGGGATTTACTCATGAAATTGCTAAGGAAATAACTTAGTATGCTAAATACAGTTTTTAACCCTTTACCAATCCCAATTTTAATGTCCCTACGGAGTAAGACTTTTGAAAACTTTGTGGGAAAAGGATAAAATGCTGGTAACCAGCAGTTTCTCCTTTTCCCACAATCTTTTCACCCTTCCAAAAAAAATTGAATTCTTGAGTCATATTCATTTTGTAGTCTGCAAGTGCATTTAGTTTGGACATGGTTAAAATTTTGTCGTTTGGTAAAGAGTTAACCCTTTACCACACAATCCGGAGTTTTAATGATCTTGAAAAAGAAGGCTTTTGAAAACACTGTTGGAAAAGGAGAAAATGCTGGTAACCTGCATTTTCTCTGTTTTCCACGATGTTTTCTACCCTTTCAAAGATAGAAATCATCGTTTGAGCTAAATTTATTTTGTCGTCTGTAGATGCTTTCAGTTTGGACAAGGCTAAAATTTTGTTGTTTGGTAAAGAGTTAAATGTTAAAAACTCTTTGGTTGTCATGTTACAGGCTTTGCATATCAAACCTTTTACCACAAAATCCTGAGTTTTAATGACCCTTGAAAAAGAAAGCTGTAGAAAACATTGTGGGAAAAGATGAAAATGCTGGTAACCAGCATTTTCTCCTTTTCTGTCGATGTTTTAAATAATTTAAAGACAGAAATCAACTTCTTAGCTACACCAAATTTGTTGCCTGCGAATGCATTCGAATTTGATTGAGCTAAAAACTTTGTTGTTTGGTAAAGAGATAAACCTTTAATGACCCTGAAGAAGAAGGCTTTCGAAAACATTTTTTGAAAAGGAGAAAATGCTGGTATCCACCACTTTCTTCTTTTCCCACAATGTTTTCTAACCTTTCAGATACAAATTCCATCATTTGAGCCACATTTAAATTGTTGTCTGCAAATCCTTTCAAGTTTGACAATTGTGTATTTTTGTCATGTGGTAAAGAGTTTGAAAAGGGCACATCCTTTCAATATTTTTTCTCCAAAATTTTATTACTAAAGTAAGATATACAGGATCTGAGATTAGTTGGCCTTTAAAATGAAATTTAATTAAATGAGTCTAGGAAAAATGTTTTTAAGTGAGCCTTTGGTGAGCTTAATAATTTTTCTTGACGAGTTTAATAAAATTTTATCTTAAAAGCCAAAGAATGTCAGATTCTTTTTATCACATAACGATAGATCTATTTCACATATTATAGATTAGAAGATTCAAAACCATCTATAGATGCATGCCCAGTCATATCCATAAAAAATCCATTCACTTCTACGAAATATATACAGAATGACGTCAAAAATGATGTCACACAAGTGTGATACGAAACATCATTTTTTTTTTTTGTATATTACACTGAAAACAAAAGAGGTTATGTGATTAAAGGTTCTCTTGTGTATCATATATCTTCTGCTGTTCAACATCATTTCTATTTGTAAGAGTGCATCTTTAGACAAGCAGTATAATTGAAACTTAAAGGCTTTGTTCTCCTGATGTTACAGGTTTGCTTCCTTCCCCACCCACTCAGTTGAGACTAATCAGTAATGGCCATATACAGATAGCAGTCGAGTGGGAAAAACCAAGTGACAACTGTGAGAGCCAGTGTATGTATGAAGCTCTGTTATGGCAGGATGGCAGCGTTATTCACAGAGAGGTTTGTCTTATTACAGGCCTTTGAAGCTCTACTGGTCTATTAAGATACACCAAAATTTTTATTGCACTATCATCCGACACTGTTACTAAAAAATAGCACATTTTCACATCGCCTCTGAATTGTAGATAATGTTATCATAATCATACACTATAAAGGTGATACCCGACTGTGCTAGTTTTAGTAATGGTGTCTAATGACCAAGCAATGAAAATTTTTGGTGTTCCCTGATAGACCAATGGAACCTCAGTGGCCTGTGGTCTGATACTATCTGCAGTTGTTGTGATAGAATGTGCATGTATTTTACTTTTCATTACATTGGTGCTCAATCCCAGTCCTAGTAATAATAGTGTTTCTTTGCTGTATTCTTTTGTCATTGAATATCAACCTTTTACCTGACAACAAAATTTTGGACTTGCCCAAACTGAAATCATTTGGAGACGACAAATGTGGCTCAGATAAGGGGATTTGTCTTTGAAAGTGTAGAAAACATTTTAGAAAAAGAGAAAATATTATTATGCTGCAATGAAATTTCTCGGGATCTGATTGGATAATATGCTCCATGTATATAGTGCTGTAAACTGGCAGCCCCTAGGGTACAGTGCAGCAAAATCAAAGATGGCAGTGTGGGATCCTCATGAAAGTAAACCGTTAAAAAAAAATAATGATAAAGTAATGGTTGGCTGAAACAACTAATTATTTACTATTGCCAACACATCATGTCATGAATAGTTCCTTACCTGAGAGTTGTTTGACCCATGTCTAACTCTTTACCAAACAACAAAATGTTAGACTAGTCCAAATTGAAAGCATTTGCAGATGACAAAATAAATGTGACTATAAAGTTGGAATTTGTTTTGGGAAGGGTAGAAAACATTGTGGGAAAAGGAGAAAATGCTGGTTACCAGCATTTTCTCCTTTTCCCACAATGTTTTCAAAAGGCTTGGGTCTCAGGGTCGTTAAAAGCCGGGATTGTGTGGTAAAGGGTTAAATAAAAAAAATACACTGAATGTCTATAGCAGTGACTTCATGCACCAAACTGCACATTTTACCTTGGTTGCAGTGAAGTCAGTTTTCGGTGAAGTCATTTTTCAATGTGTTTTGGGCACTCAAAAGGGAAACTTGATTTTGTAAACGTACTTGATTTGTGAGACTATTACACAGAAATTTCGCCAAATACACTTTGGAATTGTAAAACTTTGCAGGATAATAAATTTGTGGTATGGTCAGGTGATAGGGGACTTGGAAACTTGTTCACGGCTGTGGCGAACCGTGTCACCACCTCGCCTTTGCCTCGGGGCAACATGATTTGCCACAGCCATGAACTAGTTTCCAAGTCCCCTGCCTCATGACCGAACAACCAATACTGGTAACAGGTACATGTATTTTGATATATCTTAGACTAACAAGTGACAACCTTGATAAATGTCTACTTTATGAATTTTATTGTAAAATATATTTTTTATTTCAGAATGTGAGCAGTAATTTGTCCTATACTTTTATGGATTTAATGCCAGAGACCGAGTATCGTATATCAGTCACGGCATCAAACAGCTATGGCTCTAGTTTACCTGCCCCCTATATTATAGTTCGGACAAACACTGATCGTAAGTTACTCGAATTCTGGGTTTTTTTTTTGTATTTGTTCGTCATCTCACTTAACCTTTTCCACACAATCCCGACTTTTAACGACCCTGGGAAATTAGACTTTTGAAAACATTGTAGGAAAAGGAGAAAATGCTGGTAACCAGCATTTTCTCCTTTTCCCACAATGTTTTCTAACCTTTCAGAAACAAATCCAATCATTTTAGCCACATTTAATCTGTCGTCTGCACATGCTTTGAATTTGAATCGGTCAAAAATATTGTCATGTGATAAAGAGTTAAGCTGATCAATTCTGATATCACAGAAAGTTTCAAATTAACACTTTACCAAATGATAAAGTTCAAGTACATGACTTTGTACTTGTCCAAATTGAAAGCCTTAACAGACCACAATATGGTTAAAATTCATGTAGATAAAGTAATGGGATTTCTTCTTTGAAAGTGTAGAAATCATTGTGAGAAAAGGAAGAAAAGCTAGCTTTTTCTCCCTTTTTCCCACAATGTTTTCAAAAGCCTTTTTTTGAGGGGATGTAAAAACTCGATGTTGTTTGTTAACCCTTTACCACATAATCCCAAGTTTTAACGACCCTGTAGGAAAAGGAGAAAATGCTGGTAAGGCGACGTTTTTTTAATTTTTCGTTTTACCAATCCGCCAACCTATTTTTTCATGAAACCAAAAAAAAATAAAATAAAAGTACTTTTTTTCAATTTTATTTTCCGTCACTGCTCCGACTCAATTAGCAGAACGGCAAACCAAAATACTTGAATGTCTTTTTTACAAGCACCTTTTACAAGCACCAACATTGTACTCATGCTATCTTGAAAACGGTTAATAAGTTTAGAACTTTGAAAATTCTTTCAATGGTCTTTTCTCTATTATGATATTGAGTCAAAATCAGGAAGGAGTAAGTCGGGAAAAGTATATGACGTAAACGGGTACCTGTTGTTTCTCCCATAATGCCTCCGTAAATTTATGTCGCATTAAACAGATACTGATGAGACATTTGTCGCACATTGAAAATAATTGAGTATGAAGTAGACATACCAATTCCTGAGCAGTTGATATGAAGGATTGACTAAAAATAACAGTAGAGCATCTTTTGGGGTGAAATGTCTTAGGTTTATGGAAATATATTTTAGGAGAACCTATATCATGTTAACTAAAACTTGTCTAGCACATGCAGACAGTCGTGAATCCATTTTAATTGTCATTAGTTTTTGCGTTTTTTTCAATAGCTGATTCTGCAATGACAATCATTGTAGAAGTAACCCAGATGTATTCATTGCATCCTTGAAGTACAAAATGCTCAATATTTTCCAACTTTCCTCAACACTTTCAACAATAACTCAAGAAATTCCATTTTTTTCCTAGATCTAAAAGAAGAATCCCACTGCTGTTGAATTAAAAGACTGCAGCTTCAGCAAGCTAATCCTGCCCATACTTCTAAATTACCATAGTTCCAGAAAAATGATTTTGCAGAATGAATTCAATTTGGCTCATATGACTGGTCTTGTGATGAAAAGAGGGAAAAATATTGCTTATAGCATTTTCTTCTTTTCCCACCATGTTTTCAAAATACTTTTTTCTTATGGATTGCTTAAAAACAGAACTGTTTGGTAAAAGATAAAGAGGAACAGTTTAAAAAAGACTGTTTCAGTATGCCCGCATTCATAGCTACAATATCAATAACATGACAGTGATAGATGTAGTAGTGGCAAATTTTATTTTTATTTTTTTTTTTTCATCCTCCGTCCCTAACTTTTCACGAAAAAAAAATGGTAAAACAAAAAATATAAAAAACACTGGCCTCACCAGCATTTTCTCTTTTCCCACAATGTTTTCTACCCTATCAATGACAGAAATCATCATTTGAACTGCATTTATTTTGTGGTCTGCTTTCAGTTTAGTCAAGTCCAGAATTTTTCGCATGGTTAAGAGTTAAAGGGTGAAACTTGCAATTTTTGTTCATTTATACTGGCTAAAAGCATGTCTGAAATAGGCTGTATTGATTCAGAGATAGTTAGTGTAGCTAGAAAGTTCCACTGAGTTTTTTTATACATGTATTTACATTTCCGTTTAACCTTCTAGCAAATATTCCTATCTTTTAACAACCTGTCAGAGGAAGTACATGTATATTGAAAACAGTGTTGAAAAAGGAGAAAATTCTGGTAACCAGCATTTTCTCCATTTCCCACAATGTTTTTTAACCTTTTGAAGACAAATCCATTATTTTGAGCCACATTTAATCTGTCATATGCAGTCCATAGTTCTGTACTTTGGTAAAGATTTGAAATACATGTATGAGCCATTCTCTTAGAAAAGGGGGTTTAATGCATCTGCAAGAAGTATCAACCCAGGTCAGGCTGCGCAGTCTTGTGTCGAAACTTTTTGCCTTTGGTACATTTTCTTAATGTCAAAGTAGGTAATATTCTACCTCAGGATTTAGCCAGTTGTTTGACAAAATAGATTTTTAGGATCCATAAGTATGTACCGTAATTACTTGCTTGGTATCATGCATCACAGAGGTGCATTTACACCCCCTTTCCTGAGTGCATGGCCCTCATAAATTGTATGCATTTCAGCTTACTTTGGTGTAACAGTTTCCCAGTTTCCTGAGAATGTTATCAACTTGGGAGAGTCTGTTCAACTGGAATGTGTTACTAGTGGAAGGGCACAGTGGTTCAGAAAAGGGAAAGTTGCAAGTAGTTTTAATGTGTTCAGACTTGATAGTGCAGCAAAGAATGATGAAGGCATATACAGCTGTGTGGCTAAGTTTGACAGTTCTGAGGACGTGACCAAAGATTTGTACCTCAACATTCGCTGTAAGTTCATACTCACACAAACCCAGCGATTTGTGAGCAGTCGCAGTGATATGACTGAAATACTGTTGAAAGTGGCGTAACCCTTTACCACACAACAAAATTTTAGATCTGTTCAAATTGAAAGCATTTGCAGACGACAATACCATTGTGGTTCAAATAGTGTGATTTTTCTTTGATAGAGTAGAAAACATTGTTGGAAAAGGAGAAAATGCTGGTTACCAGCATTTTCTCCTTTCCCACAATGTTTTCTAAAAGCGTCTTCTTCTGGGTCGTTAACTCTTTACCAAACGACAAAATTTTATGCTAGTTCAAATTGAAAGCATTTCGAGACGACAAAGTAAATGTGAATCAAAAATTTAAATTTGTTTTGGAAGGGTAGAAAACACTATGGGAAATGGAGAAAATACTGGTTACCAGCATTTTCTCCTTTTCCCACAATTTTTTCAAAAGGCTTCTTTCTCAGGGTTGTTTAAAGTTGGGATTGTGTGGTAAAGGTTTAAAGTCGGCATTGTGTGGTAAAGGGTTAAAACACCATTCATTCAATAAGTCCATCAATCAATCATCCAACGAATTTAACCCTTTCCTATACAGTCCTGTATTTTAATGACCTTGCGGATGAAGTTGTTTGAAATGACTGTGTTACTGAAATCACTGTTGTTACCAGCATTTTCTCCTTTTCCAATGATCTTTTTCCACCCTTTCAAATACAAATCCAATCATTTGGGCCACATTGAATTTGTCACCTGCACATGCATCACTATGGAGCAGTCTGATATCTTGTTGTCTGGTAATGTTGTCTGGTAAAGGGTTAACCATTATGAAGAGGTGTAAAACACCATAATATTATGTACAGGCCAAGATCAGACTGCAAATTCTCTGCAGTTTGATCTTGATCTGCAGTGTCTGCAGAAACAAGTAAAGTTATACTGATCGCTCCAGAGGAGAACCCTTTGTCAAAACGGCACCATTTTTCAACGACCCTAAGGTAGAAAGTTTTTTAAAAACAATGTAGGGAAAGGAGAAATCGGTGGTTACCAACATTATCATCTTTCCCAACAAAGTTTTCTTCTCTTTCAAAGACCTATCCAATCATTTGAGCTGTTTGTAAATTTTGGTCCACAGAATGTGGACTACAGATGAGAGTTTGCAATTCAGATAAGATGGCCTTATACAAGTATTAACTGTTTACCAAACAAAAAAATTGCTAGACAAGTCTTGACCCTTTTCCTGCTAAATAAGTGAAATGAAACTTTCAAGCCAACAGTAAAAACCCAAATTCTGCTAATTCCAAGGTATTTTTAGGGGAAAGAAATCTCCTGATCAGACAGTGTAGATGTGAGATGAGATTGCACATTCTTTGCAGTCTGATCTTGATCTACACTGTCTGCAAAAGGTCTCTGAGTCGTGCTTAGCAGTGTAAAGGTTAATTCATAGCAAGTGATGACGACAGATTAAATGTGGCGTAACTGAAGACATCTGCCTTTGAAAGAGTTAAAAAAAAAAACATTGTGAGTGTAGATGAAAATGCTGGTGACGGGCATTTTCTCCTTTTCCCACATTGTTTTCAAAAGCCTTGTTCCTCAGGGTTGTTTAACTCTTTACCAAAGGACAAAATTTTAGACCAGTCCAAATTGAGAGCATTTGTAGACAACAAAATAAATGTGACTCAAATATTGAAATTTGTTTTGGATAGGGTAGAAAACATTGTGGGAAAAGGAGAAAATGCTGGTAACCAGCATTTTCTCCTTTTCCCACAATGTTTTCAAAAGGCCTCTTTCTTGGGGTCGTTAATACTTGGGATTTTGTGGTAAAGAGTTAAACATAAGATTGTTTGGGACTTTACCATTCTCTGATCGACACACTGCAGTCTAATGTGATTGACTGGATATCTACTATTTGTCCACTTTGGAAGGAAAGGAAATTTCTAGTTGCCTCCATTACACATCAGTCTGACACTTAGCCTTTAACAAACAATCTTGAGTTTTAACGACCTTAAAGAAGAAGACTTTTAAGAGCATTGTGGAAAAGGGAGAAAATGCTGGCAACCGGCATTTACTCCTTTTCCCACAATGCTTTCTATTCTGTCGTCTGCAGATGGTTTCAATTTGGAAAGGTCTAAATTTGTTTTTTGGGAAAGGGTTAAAAGAAAAGAAATTAAGACTTGTTACCAGCATTTTCTCCTTTTTCTACAATGTTTTCTATACTGTCAAAGAATTTAAGTTCATTGTCTCCCCTTGTTTCATAGATGCCCCAATCGCAGAGAGTATGTCAGAGGATACAGTTTTACCAGAATTGGATCAGGATGCTCGTATCTTTTGCACCTTTAGGGGATTTCCAGATAGCGTTGAATGGTTTAAAGAGGGAAATAGCCTCACAGACGTATCCAAATACTTATTTGAGACATTGCAAACTGATCTACAAAAAGGCACAACAACAGCTGTGCTTAGAGTCAGATCTGTTACAAACGCTGATTATGGTACCTACACCTGTACGGGTAAAAACATGTATGGAAATGATACTATTACTGGAAAACTGCAGAGTAAGTTTGTTGCATGTAATTTTATGCTGTCATGGTTTTGAAACATACATATCAGCCATGCTCTGTGAAAAGGCAACTTAATGCATCTGTGAAATTTATTGACCCAGCTCAGCCTGCTCAGTCTGTGCAAGCTGACCGGGCTTGAAACTATTTGCTATTGGATGATTTTCCGCATGTCAAAGGACAGTCTACTTCATGATTCATTCAGTCATTAGACAGACTGGATTTTATTGATCAGTAATTACATGATGAATGGCTTGCTATAATGCATCACAGCGATGCACTAAATCCTGTTTTGCTAGAGCATGGCTCATATATGGCCCGCAACATGCGAAATTAGACCTTCGGACATTTGCATACAGTGTCGTCCCAGATCAGCCTATGCGGTCCGTGCAGGCTAATCCAAGATGGCACTTTACGACTACATAAGATTTTTTCATACAGTAGACTTTTGTGAAACAGAAAATCACACAAAAATGGGATTAGCCACAGACTGCACAGGCTGATCTGAGACAACACACTTTTACGCAAATGTCCGAAGGCCGCTTTTCGTGTGTTGCAGGCCATATATGAGTGATGCTCTGGGAAAAAGAGGTTTATTGCATCTTCATAATGTATTATACTATGCAAATATTCTCGCACAGTAGGGATCCATTTTGTCTACAAGACGACTGAATCATGAGGTAAAATGGTCCTTTGATGTGGAGAAACTTACCAATAGCAGAAAGTTCTGATTAGGGTCAGCCTGCAAGGACTGTGCAGACTGACATGGGTTGATTCTTTTTGTAGATGAATCAAACCACCTTTTCACAGAGTGTTAGTCAGATATATCAAACTGCCTTACAATTTAACTCTTTAGCACACAATTCCAAGTTTTAATGACCCTGAGGAAGAAGCCTTTTCAAAACATTGTGGGAAAAGAAGAAAATGCTGGTAACCAGCATTTTCTCCTTTTCCCACAATGTTTTTCTACCCTATCCAGCTCATTTTGGCCTTCTTTGATTTGTCGTCTGCAAATGCTTTCAGTTTGGACCAGTCTGAAATTTTGTTGTTTGGTAAAGAGTTAAGGATTTGGGTCTTCAGTTACTTTGATTTTGTTTACTGGTGTCTGGCTGGAGATACTGCAAAGGTACAAGGAAGCAGAGAGGCTGTTTACGGGGAAAGGATGGGTGCTGGGGGTTTGGGGTTTGAAGGGGTGGGGAGAGAGAGAGAGGGAGAGCGATTAACATGTCGACTTTGTGAATGTAAATTCTATTTTATTTTCTTCATTTCAGATTTAACACCGTCTACACCAATACCTACAGTGAACACATCTGTAGCAGGTAATACTTTTTCCATTTTTGTGGCATTTGTCAAAGACAATTCCACTATGAGTTCAATATGGCATTTTGAAAATCATATACCGTAATTTGTGCAAAACCGAAGGAAGTAAACTCAATCACACCCAATTTTTCTCATACAAATAAGTGTTTCAATTGTGCACAGATATAAAATTGAAAATGCTGTATTGAAAAGAATTGAATTAGGCCATCAATCATGCAAACACTTCTTTTTATCAAAAATAGCTTTATTCCCTATGGCCATCTATATTGGCATAATGATACACACGATCTTTGTTTCCTGATCAATCAATTCCGTGCTTGTTCGTCCCAAAACCAGTTTGTTCCTGGGCTTATTCGTCCCTGGGCTAGTTCGCCAGGACTTGTTCATCCCACAAGATTGAACCTACTCTATTGGATTGTGCATGACTATATAGTAGGTTGACTTCAAGTAATTATTTTGAAACTATTTCTGTTGTTTATTTTTCAAATTATTAATTCAACACAATGGCTTCCTTGACAAATGCAACACCAGTACTTTCAACGCTTTGATTATTATACCCCCGCAAAACGAGGGGGTATACTGGAATCAGCCTGTCTGTCCGTCCGTGTGTCCGTCTGTGTACAAAATACTACTAATTTTGTGTCACAAACTCCTCCTCCAGTTTGTATTGAAACTTTGCACATACATTCATCATATATTGAAGGTTTGCAAGACGCAATTTTCATTTCTATCAAAGCGCTGGCGGGGGTATTAAGTCACATTTAGTGACAGCTCTAGTTTAAAGGAATGTAAAAAGTTTGTCTGTTCAAATCTACAAACACTTAGCTTGTAATCCAAAAAATTGTAGCCTAAAATCCCTGTTGGGCAATATATCAGTCTACCAAACTGTCTTACATTCATTTATCTCTGTTGTAGAGTGCTGTGATAATCGGGGAGTGTCAGCCATTTGTTCCTCAGCTATCTGTACCTTTGCCTTGGACCTAAATAATATCATTTATGACACATCTTTGCTGGAGTGCCTCAACTATTTCGAGGATTTTATAGCTTGTGGTACAGGTAAATAACGACAATACTTGCACGTCTTTAGCATGCTTTAGTACACCCCACCACTTACGAAGTAGAGGGTTGGTATACTTGTTTGACCATGTCCTTTTTTTTTTGTCTGTCTGTCTGTCCATCGGTCCATCTGTCGATCTGTAGACTTTTTATGCCCCCGCCATGAAATGGGGGGGGGGGCATATAGAGTTACCTGTGTCCATCTGTGTGTGTGTGTGTGTTAGTGTGTGCGTGCGTGCGTGTGTGTGTGTGTGTGTGTGTGCATGTGTGTGTGCGTTAGTGTGTGTGTCCCATTCTTGTCCGGAGCATAACGTCTACATTTTTCAATGGATTTCAAAATAATTTTGCACAATTGGTCTCCTTAACAAGTACTAGTGTCATGCGAAAAGTTTGTTTCGACCCGCCCAAGGTCAAGGTCATGGTTGAAGGTCAAATGTTTAAATTGACCTTGTCCGGAGCATAACTTCTACATTTATCAATGGATTTCAAAAAAAACTTTGCACACTTGTTCTCCTTAACAAGTACTAGTGTCATGCGAAAAGGTTGTTTCGATATGGTCAAGGTCACAGTTGAAGGTCAAATGTTTAAATTGACCTTGTCCGGAGCATAACTTCTACATTTATCAATGGATTTCAAAAAAACTTGGCACACTTGTTCTCCTTAACAAGTACTAGTGTCATGCAAAATATACGTTTCCATACGCTCAAGATCAAGGTCACAGCTGAAGGTCATGTGTTTAAATTGACATTGTCCGTAGCATAACTTCTACATTTATCAATGGATTTCAAAAAAACTTGGCACACTTGTTCTCCTTAACAATTACTAGTGTCATGCGAAAAGTTTGTTTCGATACGCCCAAGGTCAAGGTCACAGTTGAAGGTAAAATGATAAAATTGACCTTGTCCAGAGCACCACTTCTACATTTATCAATGAATTTCAAAATAACTTGGCAAACTTGTTCTCCATTTTGAGTACTAGTGTCATGCAAGAATTTTCTTCTGATGTGTTCAAGGTCAAGATCAACATTAAAGGTCAAAAGACAAAAGTGATATTGTCCAGAGCATATCTACTAAATTAACAGATAGACTTCAAGTAAATTTGTATAGCTGTTGTGCTTTAAGAGTTTTAGAGCCATGCAAAAAGTTTGTTCTGATATGTCCAAGTTCAAGGTCACAGTTGAAGGTCAAATGACAAACTTGACCTTGCATGCAGCGTAACTGGTGCATTTAAGAATAGATTCATCAATTATCATAGAACATTTGGCTCAAGTTTGTACCATTACAACAACAATATTGTATTTGATCCATTCTAAAATCAATATAAACTGCTCTTTAAAAATTCCATGATTTATGGTATCATTGAAATTTTGAATGAATTTGTCATGAACCTCCTTTTCATCTTCATGTAATGGCTGCTGGCTGCTATGTCAACAAGAAGTGATATACAGGTACCACCAATGTTAACCCTGTCTAAGCTGTTATCCAAACAACAATTTTCTGTAATACCTACTGATTCTCTCATATGACATACCTGTGACCAATACCATTTAGCAGGGGCATCCGTGTCTCTGACACACCTATTTCTACTTTGTTTATGTGCTCTAACTCAAAAGCTGTTTGACCTAGGACCCTGACACTTAATACAAGTGTTGATCATGACCCAAGGAGGGTGCCCTGTTGCTTTTCGGTCATATAGGTCAAAAGTCAAGATCACGGGTGAACTTTGTTTGAAAATCGTTTCTGTGCTCTTACTCAATAACTGTTTGACGTAGCACCATGAAACTTTATACAAGTGTTGCTTGTGACCTAAGGAGGTGCCCTATTGTTTTTGGCCCATATGGGTCAAAGGTCAAGGTCACTGGTGATCTTTGTTTTGAAAATCATTTACATTCTCTTATTGTGCTGCTTCAGTGATGAGGTGCAGGTGGGGGTATTAGTCCGCTTTGTGACAATTCTAGTTTGAAATGTTTAAGAAATATTTCTGTGATGGTGATATAAACTCATCTCATACCTTAACTCTTTACTGCATGCCAAAATTTTAGACTTGTCCAAATTGAAAGCATTTGCAAATGACAAATTAGATATGACTCTATTGATGACACTTGTCTTGAAGATAAGTATTGTTAAGCCTTAACCAAACAATCAAGTGTTTTCAGAATCCTTGACAAAAAGGCTTCCTACCCTTTCAAAGAAAATCCTATCATTTGAGCCATGTTTACATTGTCGTCTGCAAATGCCTTCAATTTGAAAAAAATCAGGAATTTCGTTATGAGTAAAATTGTTAATCCTTTTATTTCATTACCACATTGGCACAAAGTGACGAGTTTTTACGCCCTCGGAGTTTTAAACACTGTTGGAAAAGGAAATATGTTGGTAACCAGCATTTTCTCCTTTTCCCACAATGTTTTCGTAACCTTTCAGAAAGAACTCTTGACCACATAACAATATTTCAGACCTGTCCAAAATGAAACACTTTTGTAGACAACAAATTAAATGTGACTCAAAAAATTAAGTTTCTCTTTGAAAGTGTAGGAAAGATTCTGGGAAATGGAGAAAATGCTGGTTACCAGCATTTTCTCCTTTTCTCATATTGTTTTCGAAGGCTTCTTTCTCATGGTGGTTAAAATTCAGGACCGTGTGGTAAAGGTCCATCCTCATTTATGTTGAATATTTTCCCTTCAGATGGTAAGGACCACAGTGTTTGCTGCGAGAGTAAGGGTGTCAGTGAATACTGCTCAGGCTTCTGCTCTGGCAATGTGCCAGATTTTGAATCGTCATGGGAACTGATAGTATGTCTTGAGCATGTTGATGATATTGGCAACTGTCTCACAGAGGGAATGGGTAAGTTGACATCAGATGACATGCAAACCTTGTGTCGATGATCAGTGTCGGGGTTGATAGAAAGATGCTTAAAAAGATTTCAAAAGGTTGACCTTTGACATATTTTTGGAAAGGTCAAACTTTGGCCTTCCATATACATGTACATAGGGTTAACCCGGAAGATATTCTTGCCTGGTACCACAAGGCTTAGAGCTTTGTTTTAAGCCTGTCTGTTTTGGAAAAGACAGACAAAACCTTATCGTAGTTGGCATTGGCATGTGCGTCGATGTTGTGGTCGGAAAAACTTTTGATATTTTCTCACACCTCTGTCATTGCTGAAGGTACTTACTTCAAACTTTTGCGGGTTATGTTCTAGCCAAAGGAGAACCCAACTTGGGAGGGCAGGTAACTCTGATCAGTCATACCCCTTTTTAAACTTGGAATTTTCACTGAAAAAGCACCTGCAGCAGAGCATTGGCATCTACATGTGATGCTCTGGTTTGTATGTAGCATAACATAGTGGTTGTGAAACAAAGGTTTATCAAATTGTATCCCCAGGGTCTGGTAGTACTGCATTGGAATTCCAGTTGTATGAAGAAAATGTTTAGAAAAATATTCTGAAATCTGTTTCTTGACTCTCTACCACACAACAGAAATTAAGACTGATCCAAATAGAAAGCAAGATGGCAAATTAAATGATGGGACTGGCTTTCTGAAAATGTAGATAACATTTTGGGAAAAGAGGAAAATGCTGGTTATTTTCTCCTTTTCCCACAATGGTTCAAAAAGCCTTCTTCCTCATGGTTGTTAAAATACAGGATTGTGTGGTAAAGGGTTCAAGAGGGCCAGTCCCAGGACTTATATAATTTATGGAGAAAAATAGAAAGATTGAAACTAGAGAATGGCAGGATTGAAACCCACTGAGAATTTCCATATTGTAAAAAGGAATGTGCAAGCTAGAACATTTTGAGTTTGTTCTCAGGCTTGATTTTCTAGAGATGTTGTCAATAAATTAACCCTTCACCTTCCAAGTTTTAAACTATGGAAACCTTGAGGGAAATGGAGAAAATGATGTTGTTCAGCATATTCCCTTTTTCCCCTGTTTTCTACCTGGTCAAAAAGAAATGCCATCATTTTAGCCACATTTAATTTGTTGTCTGCAAATGTTTTGGTTTTTGACAAGTCTAGAATTTTTTTCTCAGGTTACCCTTTACCACACAATCCCGACTTTATTGACCCTGAGATAGAAGCCTTTTGAAAACATTGTGGAAAAAGGAGAAAATGCTGGTAACCAGCATTTTCTCCTTTTCCCACAATGTTTTCTACCCTATCAAAGCCAAATTCCACCATTTGAGCCACACTTAAAATGTCATCTGCAAGTGCTTTCAATTTGGTCAGTATCAATGACAATCAACAGTCATAGATCATTCCATTTGTTTCTCTGAAACCCATTTTCAATAGTATCTTTTTTCTCTCCTAGACAAAATTCCGACTCCACCTCAGAGTTTTAGAGCTGCTGTCGAGTATGATTCTATATCTGTGACATGGGAGAAACCAGGACAAAATGCAGACAAGGTCAACAAGTATGACATCTACTTCCAACCAGATAGTGGCAAAGTTGTTACAGAATCTGTGGTAAGTTTATCTACATGTATTTGAATGCTACAGATGGCTGGCACAGTTGTCACAGAATCTGTGGTACGTTTATCTATTTGAATGCTACAAAATGGCACAGTTGTTACTGAATCTGTGGTAAGTTTATCTACATGTATTTGAATGCTACAAAATGGCACAGTTGTTATAGAATCTGTGGTAAGTTTATCTATTTGAATACTACAAAATGGCACAGTTGTTACAGAATCTGTGGTAAGTTTATCTACATGTATTTGAATGCTACAAAATGGCACATTTGTTATAGAATCTGTGGGAAGTTTATCTATTTGAATACTACAAAATGGCAAAGTTGTTACAGAATCTGTTGTAAGTTTATTTACTTGAATGCTACAAAATGGTAAAGTGGTAAGTTTATCTAATTGAATTCTACGAAGTTTTATAGCTATTTCGAATAAACAGGAATTGAAACACTGTATTTTAATCTGTTAACCATATAGTCTCAAATTTTAACAACCTTGCAATAGCCTTCTACCAAATGACAAAATGTTAGACTGGCCCAAATTGAAAGCAGTTGCAGACGACAGTTTTAATGTGGCTCAAATGGAGTAAATTGTCTTAGGAAGAGTAGAAAACATTGTGGGAAAAGGAGAAAATGCTGGTTACCAGCATTTTCTCCTTTTCCCAGAATGTTTTCAAAAGGCTTTTTTCTTCAGGGTTGTTTAAATGTGGTAAAGGGATAGAAGGCTGGTTACCAGCATTTTCTCCTTTTCCCAGAATGTTTTCAAAAGGCTTTTTTCTTCAGGGTTGTTTAAATGTGGTAAAGGGATAGAAGGCTGGTTACCAGCATTTTCTCCTTTTCCCAGAATGTTTTCAAAAGGCTTTTTTCTTCAGGGTTGTTTAAATGTGGTAAAGGGATAGAAGGCTGGTTACCAGCATCTTTTCCAACAATGATTTCAACCATTTCTGAGACAAATTCCTTGGTTTGAGTCACATGTCATCTATAAATGCCTTCAATATGTACAAGTCTGAAAGTTTGTTGTCCGGTAAAGAGTGAACCCTTTACCACACAATCCTGAGTTTTAACAACCCTAGGAAATAAAGCTTTTGAAAACATTGTGGGAAAAGGAGAAAATGCTGGTCATCAGCATTTTCTTCTTTTTCCACAATGTTTTCTATCTAGTCAAGGACAAATACTATCATTTGAAAAAAAAAAAAATTAGATTGTTGTCTGTAAATTCCTTCAATATAGAAAGTCCAAAATTTTATTGTTTGGTGAAGGGTTAAAAATTATTCTACTGTTTGAGATACCTCGATCTTTAATGGTGCAAGAGATGACCTGTAACTTTACAACCCAGTGTTTTGATAATTCTGAGGAGGAAGACATTGAGAAAATTGTGAGAAAAGTAGATTAATCTGGTAACCAGAATATCTTAGCCAAAAAGATTTCTGGTCTTGGAAAGAAGTATCGGAAAAGGATTTAGAAAGTTTTGGAGATACAGCCATTAATTCTTCCCTCTTGAAGACAACAAATATTGATTGGATGGTTAGATATGTCTTTGATAGGATAGAAAACATTGTGGGAAAAGGACAAAATGCTGGTTATCAGCATTTTCTTTTTCTCCCACATTGTTTTCAAAAGCCTTTTTTTCCTAGGGTTGTGTAAAGTTTAGATTGTTTGGTGAAGGGCAAAAGTGTGTAGTGCCTGTCCCTACGGTTACTTTTGTGGACTGTGTGGATCAAGATCAGACTACACAAGAAGTGCACTGGTCTGTTGTATACACTGTCTTCTATGTGAGACAGTTTAGCTTAACTCTTTACCACACAACAAAAATGTAGACTTGTCCAGATTGAAAGCATTTGCCGAGAACAATCTAAATGTGGCTCAAATGATGAAATTTGTTTGGGATAGGGTAGAAAACATTGCTGGTTACCAGCATTTACTCCTTTTCCCTACAATGTTTTCAAAAGACTTTTTCCTCAGGGTCATTAAAGTAGGTAGAGGG
Organism: Tridacna gigas; assembly: GCA_945859785.2. Lineage (NCBI taxonomy): Eukaryota > Metazoa > Mollusca > Bivalvia > Cardiida > Cardiidae > Tridacna > Tridacna gigas. The sequence goes on along the minus strand of OX244030.2, from coordinate 9,215,272 downwards.
TTAAATGACCCGTATATTGAAATACTTGTACATGTGTTTGGGTCATTTTCTTGTATTTATCTGAGGGCTTCAAGGATTAACGCTTTACCAAAGGACAAAACTTTAGACTTGCCCAAATTAAAAGCTTTTGCAGATAACAAAATAGTTGTGACTCAAAAATAGAAATACGCCTTTAAAAGGGTAGAAAACATTGTGAGAAAGGGAGAAAATGCTGGTTACCAGCATTTTCTCCTTTTCCCACAATGTTTTCAGAAAGCTTCATCCTTGGGGTCGTTGAAAGTTGGCATTCTGTGGTAAAGGGTTCACCTGTACTTTTACAGAGTTCCAGCAGGACACAGTACTACCTGCCTGTGACTGTTAAAGGTGTTACATACACTGTCTGGGGCCGGGCTGTCAACAACTTTGGACAGAGTGCCGAGACACCAAAGGTCCAAGTGCCTGTAACAAGTGGGTAATTTATACTTTATTATACCCCCGACCTATGAAGTGGAGGGGGTATACTGGTTTCACCATGTCTGGCTGTCTGTCTGTCTGTTTGTCCATCTGTCAGTCTGTGAATTTGTCCATCTTGTTTTCATTTCTGTGCTGTAACTCAAGTGTTGCTCATGACCCAAGGAGGTGCCCAGTTGTTTTTAGATCTCATGGGTTAAAGGTCAAGATCACAGGTGAACTTTGTTTGAAAACTGTTTCTTTGCTCCAACTCAATAGCTGTTTGACCTAGGACCATGAAACTTTATACAAGTGTTGCTCATGACCCAAGGAGGTGTCTTGTTGATTTTTGGCCACATAGGTCAAAGATCAAGGTCATTGGTGATATTTGTTTTAAAAATCATTTGTTCTTTGATTGTCTTGCTTCAGTGACAAGGTGTTGGTGGGGGTATTTGTCTGCTTTGCAACAGTTCTACTTTTAACAGTAACTTTAGGTTTTTCTTCTGTGGTAAATGCATTTTTTTTTTTAAAGATCAATGGTATTGATATTCTAAGCGCAGTCAAACCTTTCTGCGTTTTGGTACCAATATGATATTCCTGATGCAACAAACTGGGCACAGAAATTTTTTCAACAAAGTGCCTTCTTTTTACTGCTGGTTACCAGCATGTTCCTCTTTTTCCACAATGTTTTCAAAAGCTTTTCAAAGGGTCATTAAAAGTTGGGATTGTGTGGTAAAGGGTAAATTACTCTCTTAAGATTTATCTGTTTGTTCCACTTTACGTACCAGATCAAAGATGAATTGCTGCAGAACACGATACAAGTAACAACTTTTTCCAATTCAGCTCAGAAATATTTGTGAAAAATCCTGACGGATGACTGGGGGTCATGTTTGGCATGTAGAACAGTTGGACACCTTGCCTTATATACAAGCCATGCTCTGTGAAAGGGGGTTTAATGCATCTGCAAACTTTATCAAGCAAAATCAGCCTGCATGCTCCATGCAGCCTGACCTGGGTCAAAACCTTTCGCTATTGGCCATTGTTCTACATGTCAAAGGACTGTTCCATCTCATGATTTGATCGGGTGTTAGACAAGATAGATTTTATGGATCCATAATTATTTGATGACTTGATTGGCATAATGTATTACTGAGGGACATTAAACCCTTTTTTGCCAGAGCATGGCTCATACTATTAGGTGATAGAGGTTTGTCAAAAAAAGAGACGTGATTGTGGCTACAGGTCCATTGAAGTGGTTCTTAATTGAAAAAATAATATATCATTTCACACCTACAATCTAACACCACATGAAATCACATTAATACTGATTCTGCAGTTTACTCATCCAATAGAATATTGTATTATATCCAAGCATGTTAATAACCCCATATCATTTGACCCTGCTTACAGGTCTTGTGCCCAGGAAACCAATCAGATTTACAGCTGAGATTTTAGATGAAACTAGTGTAAGTTTGAGTTGGCAGGAGCCCACCTACAGCAACATCAAGATCATGGGCTATAAGATCATTTACTGGAAAACTTACAGTGGCAGGAGCACAGCTGTTGAGGTATGTTTCTTGATATATCAGCTCTTTACCAAACAAAGACATTTTTAGCACACCTGAGCACAACATGCTCACGGTGAGCTTCAATTTGTGGTTGTCCGATGTCCGGCGTCAGTCGTCCGTCCTGTGTCGTCCGTGGTCAACATTTACCTTGTGAACACTCTAGAGGCCACATTTCTTACTCAGTTGACCTGAAAATTGGTCAGAATGTTTGTCTTGATGAAATCTCGGATGAGTTTGAATTTGGGTCACCTGGGGTCATAAACTAGGTCACTAGGCATAATTAAAGACATACCTTGTGGACACTCTAGAGGCCACATTTCTTACTCAAATGACCTGAAAATTAGTCAGAATGTTAGTTATGATGCAATCTCGAATGAGTTCGAATTTGGGTCACCTGGGGTCATAAACTAGGTCACAAGGTCAAATTAAAGAAATATGTTGAGGGCAATCTAGAGGCCACATTTTCTTACTTAAATGACCTGAAAATTGGCCAGAATGTTTGTTATGATGAAATCTCGGATGAGTTTGAAATTGGGTTACCTGGGGTCATAAACTAGGTCACTAGGTCAAATTAAAGAAATACCTTGTGGACACTCTAGAGGCCACATTCCTTACTCAAATGACCTGAAAATTGGTCAGAATGTTTGTCTTGATGAAATTTCAGATGAGTTTGAATTTGGGTCACCTAGGGTCATCCAGGGTCATAAACCAGGTCTCACCAGATCAACTTACAAAAATTTCTCGTGGGTGCTCTAGTGGCTACAATTATTACTCGATTGACCTGAAAATTGATCAGCATGTTTGTCTTGATAAAATCTTGGATGAGTTCAAAATTGAGTCACATTGGGTCATAAACTAGGTCACTAGGTCAAATTTAAAGAAATATCTTGTGGGTACTCTAGCGGCCACAATTCTTGCTCAATTGACCTTGAAATTGGTCAGCGTGTTTGTCTTTGTGATATCTCGGATGAGTTCAAAATTGGGTAACATAGGGTCAAAAACAAGGTCACGGGGTCACATTGAAGAAATACCTTGTGGGCACCCTAGAGGCCACAATTCTAGCTAAATTGACCTTAAAATTGGTTTACATGTTTTACTTGATGATATCTCGGATCAATCAGAAATTGGGTCTCATAGGGTCATAAACTAGGTCACTAGGTCAGATTCAAGAAATGTATTGTGGGCGTTCTAGAGGCCACCATTTTTGGTCAACTGACTGAAAATTTGTCAGCATGTTTGACTTGATGGTATCTTGAATGTGTTTGAAATTGGTTCACATAGGGTCATAATCTAGGTCACTAAGTCAGATTACAGAAATACCTAGTGAGCACTCTAGAGGCAGCAATTCTTGCCCAATTCACCTGAACCTTGGTTAACAAGTTTGTCTTGATATCTTGAATGAGTTTGAAATATGATCAAATGGGATCATAAACTAGGTCACCAGGTCAAATTAAAGAAATACATTTTGGACATTCCAGAGGCCACATTTTCAGCTCAGCTGAGCTTACCATTGGTCAGAATGTTTGTCTTAATAATATCTCAGATGAGTTTTAAATTGGATCATTATTACCCTGGGGTGAAATTTCACCTACTGACTCAGGTGAGCGATCCAGGGCCATCATGGCCCTCTTGTTTACTTATTATTATACCCCAAATAAGTTTTCATTATATCTGGCATAGTAACCTCCCACCCCACAATCCAGACTTTGAACAACCCTGAGAAAAAAGCCTTTTGAAAATATTGTGGGAAAAGGAGAAAATGCTGGTATCTACCCTATCAAAGACAAATTCCATTAGTAGACCTACATTGAAATCGTCATCTGCTAATGCTTTCAATTTGGACCAGTCTAAAAGTTGTCGTTTGGTAAAGATTTAATAAATGCAAATGAATAGGTTAGGCAAAGTTTTGTGGTGCTTATACAGGTATATCAAGTGAGACTGAGGCATTACTATATGATCTTGGATGTCTCAAATTATAATTATGTAGATGGATTGAGTGTGCCAGTTAGGCGGACTGTTAACGCTTTACCACTGGACAAAATTTTAGACCGCTCTGCATTGAAACTACTTGCAGACAACAAAATAAATGTGGCTCAGAAATTTAAATTTGTTTTAGGAAGGGTAGAAAACATAGTGGAAAAAGAAGAAAATGCTGGTTGTTGTTAAAACTTAGGCTTGTGTTGTTAAAGGTTAACCTTTTTAGTCTGGTTTATTTTTATATGCTCTTTTTTTTTGTGTGTCTCACTTTTTGTGAGAATTGGGAGCATTTGTATTTAATTTAAGAATTTATGTCTAAAATAGTATCATAGATACTATACATGTCCTTCATGCCAAAATGTCCAAGAGAATGACTTCTCAATATATTGCCAAAAAGAAAAGGTTTTATATAAAACAAAAATGCTGGTAACCAGCATTTTCTCCTTTTCTCACAATGTTTTCAAAAGCCTTCTTATTCAAGATTGTGAAAGCATGCTCAGGATTGTTTGCCACAGGATTATTATAAATAAGAATTCTGATGAGAAATAGAGAATGTTGTTTGTTTTTCAGGCTGTGGCGACTAATGTACTACAAACTCGACTCGTAGAGCTGTCACCAAACACAATGTACAGTATTGTTGTTGTAGCCAGAAGTGTGGATGGATATGGTGAGGAGACGGAGCCCAGGAAGGTTTTTACAGGAGAAAGTATGGTTATATTTTTATCTAGTGTCTAAACCCTTTACCACAAAAAGAAAATGTTGGCTAGTTCAAATTGAAAGAATTAGCAAGTGACAAATTCACTGTTGCCCAAAAGATAATTCCTGCCTTAGAAATGGTAGAAAACAAAGTGGGAAAACGAGAAAATTGGTTACCAAAATTTTCTCCTTTTCCTACAATTTTTTCAAAAGGCTTCTCCTTCAGGGTCATTAAAACTCAATATTATGTGGTAAAAAGTTCACACTTTACCATACTTTTCCGAGTTGTGATGACCCAGAGGAAAATTCTTTTTAAAAGCATTGTGGGAAAAGGAGAAAATGCTGGTAACCAGTATTTTCTCCGTTTACCACAAAGTTTTCTACCATTTCTAGCACAGACTTTTTCCATGACATTTGTTGTATGCAAATTATTTCAATTTGATCAAGTCTAGAATTATGTCATGTGGGAAAGAGTGAGTCCTTTATCAACCAAAGTATCCTGAATTTCGAAGACCCCAAGGAAGAAGCTTTTGAAAACATTATGGGAAAATGAGAAAATGCTGGTAACCAGAATTATATCTGTTTTGGCCGCAATTTTTTTGTGCATTTTGAAAGACAATTTTCATCTTTTAAATAATCTTAATTTGTCATCTTCAAAGGCTTTCGATTTGGACTTTATACCACCCACCTACAAACATTTCGCATTTATCTAATGGAAAAAAAACACTGAAACAGTAATGATCTCCCTTGAATAATAAATAGTGAAACTTCAATTATCTCCCTTAGATAAAAATTGAGGGCAAAAAGAAAGAAATTGGTTTCAACAAACAGTTTCTCTTTATGCTTATGCATTCATGATTCATGTTTAAAACCCTTTGTATACAAGGATATTTTCAAAGCATTTTTTTAGCTCTACTGGCTGAAAGCCAGCAGAGCTTATGTCATGGCGGGGTTTCCGTCGTCCGTCCGTCCGTCTGTCTGTCCGTCCATCCGTCTGTCCGTCCGTTAGTCTTTTTCTTGTTTACGCGATAAAGTCTGCATTTGTTGCCGGATTTTCATGAAACTTGCACAGTTTGTTTATCTCATCAATAGCTTCAACCCTATTGAATTTGAAAAAAATCCAACAAACAGTATGGGAAAAGTAGCCATTTCAAGTTGAAAATTTCCAGTTCTTGTTTACGCGATAAAGTCTGCAAATAACTTCAGATTTTCGTGAAACTTGCACAGTTTGTTTATTTCATCAATAGCTTCAACCCTATCGACTTTGAAAAAAATCCAACAAATAGTATGGGAAAAGTAGCCATTTAAAGTTGAAAATTTAAATTTTCTGTTCTTGTTTACGCAATAAAGTCTGTATTTCTGGTCAGATTTTCATGAAAATCACACAGTTTGTTTATCTCATCAGTAGCTTCAACCCTATTGATTTTGAAAAAAAAATCGAAGAAACAATGTGGGAAAAGTAGCCATTTCATGTTGAAAATTTCCAATTCTTGTTTACATGATAAAGTCTGCATTTGTAATCAGATTTTTGTGAAATTCACCCAGTTGTTTTGTCTCATCAACAGCTTGAATCCTCTGGATCTCTCCTAGATCATGCATACTCAAATACTGAAACTGCCAAGTCAGGTGTAATTGAATGTTCATGGTCAGACCATTCAATCATATGTTGCTTTCTACAAGATAATATAAACTGATAATAATTTCAGCCTTAAAACTGTGCTGTTTCCTTTTTGAATCATGTTTGCAGAATGGATTGGTTTATTTCAACTATTGTTATGCTAATGAAACCTGCAGACTTTGTAAATCTTATCAATAGCTTCAACCTAATTGATTTTGAAAGAAATCCAACAAACAGTATGGGAAAAGTAGCCATTTCAAGTTGAAAGATTTCATTTCTTGTTTGTCTTTTTGCATCATGAATTCATAATGTATGCTAGCATAAAAGCAAGATTTAATTCCCTGCCAGTAGAGCATATTCAGGCCCTTCAGGGCCTTCTAGTTTCAAGGGTAGCAACAAGTTCACCTACTACCAGATGATGTTAAAATTGTACATTGTTCTAAATCAAGAGCATATGCAGAGGACAAATTAAATGTTTGTCTAATGATGGAATTTTTTTGGGGAGGGTATAAAACATAGTTGGAAAAAGAGAAATTGCTGGATATCAGCATTTTCTCCTTTTCCCACTTTGTTTTCAGAAACCTTCTTCAGTAGGTTTGTAAAAACATACAATTGTTTGGTAAAAGGTTTAGAAAGAGATGAAAAAGTGAACATGACCATTGATTAACCCTTTTCCTACACAATTCCAAACTTTAACAAACTTGAGAAAGAAGGTTGTTGAAACAAAGTGAGAAAAGGAGAAAATGCTGGTAATCAGCACACAATTCCAAACTTTAACAAACTTGAGAAAGAAGGTTGTTGAAACAAAGTGAGAAAAGGAGAAAATGCTGGTAATCTTTTCCCACAAGGTTTTCTGCCCTATCAAAAACAAATTCCATTATTTAAGCCTTTCCCACATAACAATATGTTGGACTTCTCCAAATTCAAAGCATTTGCAGAAGACAAAATATATGTGACTAGAAATTTGAAAATTTGTTATAGCAAGGTAGAAAACGTTGTGGGAAAAGGAGAAAATGCTGGTTACCAGCATTTTCTCCTTTTCCCACAATGTTTTCAAAATTCGTCTTGTTCAGGGTTGTTAAAACTGAGGAGGTCAAGCCACATTTGAAATGTCATCTGCAAATGCTTTGAATTTGGACAAGTCTACGTTTTTGTTGTTTTGTTGTTTGGTAAAGAGTTAACTCTTTACCAAGCGACACAATTTAAGACTGGTCCAAATTGAAAACAGTTGAAAACGACAAAATAAATGTGACTGAAAAATTGAAATTTGTTTTGGGAAGGGTAGAAAACATTGTGGGAAAACGAGAAAATGCTGGTTACCAGCATTTTCTCGTTTCCTCACAATGTTTTCAAAAGGGCTCTTTCTTAGGGTCATTAAAAGTCGGGGTTGCGTGGTAAAGGATTAAGAAAGAGACGAAAAAATGTTCTTGAAAAAAATGGATAAATTGATGTTGATGTTTATTTTACAGAGCCTCAAGTTGTTACCACAGGTCCTGGTGGTTATACTGATGATAACCAGGGTAAAGTTGGGCTTGCTGTGGGCATTGTGTTTGCTGTCATCTTTATGATAGCCATTGGTGTTGTCATCATTCTCTTCTATAGGTATGTATGGCTTGATTTTATAGTGCAATGAACCTCTGCCCTGGCTCATGCAGGCCTCAAGGGTGGGAGGTTGTGGGTTCAAACACCGGGCAGGATAGATTACACTGCAACCTCGTTATTACGCTGTAGTCAGGATCCATGATCCAGAACAGCATCATATCCGGGGTTAAATCCTATAACACTGTTCTCCTCCCCCCGCGATCACATTGTCGGTCATTTTCCCCAGTTCTGTGTAGCATTGCGCTTTTTTTTTGCAGTGTGTTCTTACCTAATGTCACCATGATTTTTTTATTTTATTTATCTTATTATTCATTATTTCATTATTATTATTTGAATTTTATATAAATGCTTCTTTGACTCTTCTTAGTTCTCTGATGCAAGTATACCTTGGATCAGATTACGCCCACGAACCGCGTCAAGGTGAGAGTCACTTGTGAGTACATGTGTGTTTTTACTCGACCTGAGCCGCCCGCACTTTTACCCAGGTCCCCCTGAGTTTAAGTTTGGCCAGGCCATGTACTAAGGTTTGTGCAGCAGCGTCAACCTTTTTCACCCAAACTTTAACCTAGGCTCCCCCAGGTTCAAGTTTGACGAGGTCAGACAATACTACATCATACTTAATATGACATGAAATTGCCGACATTTGTCACCAAAACTCAAACCTAGGCTCCCCCGGGTTCAAGTCTGACGAGGTCGGAAATTTTGATACAGTGTAACTCTTAATGTGAAACATTTTTGCTGACCTTTGCCGTCATAACTAAACCTAGGTTCCCCTGGGTTCAAGTTTGACGAGGACAGACATTTGGATAACTTTAGGATAAAGGAGTTTTGCGGACCTTTGCCGTCACAACTTAAACCTAGGCTCCCCCGGGTTCAAGTTTGACGAGGACAGACATTTTATTGTAGAAGTTGTAGAAAGAGAGAAAAAAATGCCGACCTCTTTGATTTTTTCTAGCCATGAGCCCTTTACCACACAACGCCAGATTTAAACAACCCAGTCCTACATGGGTTTTGAAAACATTGTAGGAAAAGGAGAAAATGCTGGTTTTCAATAGCTTTTTTTCTCAGTTGTTAAAAGTAAGGATTGCATGGTGAAAGGATAAGTGCTTGAAAACACCTTTAAAAAGGTAAATAGAAAACATTGTGAGAAAAGAATAAAACTGTAGTTACAAATGTTATGCTATTCTAAATACCACAGAGGGGATTGAGCTACAACAAATATTTCATAGTTTAAGGTGTTAAGCATAATTAAAGAGTGAAATGAAGAACCGATCAAAGTCGGGTATATAGCAGGAAAAACGTCACATGCAAGAAACGCTTCATAATAACTTGTTACTGAAACCTCCGATTGATTTTGTCTATGTACATGTTAGTTCATTTTAGGGAACTTGTCTGAAACTGAAACTACAATAATGGGTAAAAAGTAATTATTTTTAATCTTAATACCATTGCTCTCATGAAATATTGTCTAAATATAATATTATGATAGAGAAATGTTGTACCTGGAGATAAGAGAATGAGATACCAAATGATCATGGTTCATTAAAGTTATTTTATGTTAAATTTCAGGAGAAAAGTACGGAGCAAACCTCCAGTCCCAATTGGAGACTCTGTGGCCTTTGAAAATCCTTCCTACGGAAATGTATGTAGTATAAAAATGAGTCATGCTCTGTGAAAAGGGGTCTAATGCATCTGCAAAAAGTATCTGACCTGAGTTGAAACTTTTTGCTTTTAGGAAATTTTCTGCATGTGGAAGGCCCATTCTACTTCAGGATTCAGCCAAAGACAAAATGGATTTTACAGATTCACAATCATGTGATGACTTGCTTGGTATAATGGATCATGGAGGTGTATTAACCCTTTCCCAAACGACAAATTTTGGACTGGTCCAAATTGAAAGAGTTTGCAGACAACAATTTTAAATTTGATGAAAATGGTAGATAGGTCTCTAAAAGGGTAGAAAACACTGTGGGAAAAGGAGAAATTGCTCGTTATGAGCAATTTCTCCTTTTCCCACAGTGTTTTCAAAAGACTTGTACTGCAGACATGTGAAAACCAGGGCTTGTTTGGGAAAGGGTTAAGCCCCCTTTTGCCAGAGTGTGGCTCAAATGCATTACCTTTGAAAATATACTTGCCTTTTCTTGCTTGAATCAAAATTTGAAATAATTGTTCATTTAGCGCAACCACTGAATTACTTTTAATCAAGCTTGCCAGAAATAATGTTTGGTGATGGTGTTCTTTCACCTATGAATGTATAGAAGTTCTGGGTTTTTTTTGTGAAAAAATAGAAGAAACCCCTTAACCCTTTCCCAAACGACAAATTTTGGACTGGTCCAAATTGAAAGAGTTTGCAGACGATTTGAATTTGATGAAAATAGCAGAAAGGTCTCAAAAAGGGTAGAAAACACTGTGGGAAAAGGAGAAATTGCTCGTTACGAGCATTTTCTCCTTTTCCCACAGTGTTTTCAAAAGACTTGTACTGCAGACATGTGAAAACCATAGCTTGTTTGGGAAAGCGTTAAATGTTATCAAACAATCTAGTGTTCTAATGACCCTGAAAAAGGAGTCTTTTGAACACATAGTGAGAAATAGAAAATGTTGGTGATCGGCATTTTTGCCTTTTCCCACAGTGTGTTCTACCTTGTCAACAAGAAATCTTATTGTTTGAGGATTATTTAACTCTTTACCACACAACAAAATTTTAGACTGGTCCAAATTCAAAGCATTTGCAGACAACAAATTAAATGTGGCTCAAAAGATTGGATTTGATTCACTTTTTGTCAATCTGTAAACATGTAATACATCTGAGCATTGCTAAATAAATCCAGTTCCAATTTTGAATTTTGATTTACCTCCTGGTTCTTCTGTTATTTCTTTACCAAATGACAAAATTTTAGACTGGTCCAAATTGAAAGCAATTCCAGACGACAAATCAAATGTGACTCAAAAATTGAAATTTGTTTTGGGAAAGGTAGAAAACATTGTGGGAAAAGGAGAAAATGCTGGTTACCAGCATTTTCTTCTTTTCCACAATGTTTGCAAAAAGCTTCGTTCTCGGGGTCGTTAAAAGTCGGGATTGTGTGGTAAAGGGTTAATTTGATTTAACGGTAAACTTTTTTTAAAAATTTTAAACAAAAATAATATATGCTGGTATTAGACACGTAAATTGAAGGCCATAAGAGTTTTTTCTCGGCTTACATAGCAATGAAGACCTAGTCTGGGATATTTGGGAAGTAGCAAATACACCTAGAACTATGCCTGAAAAAGAAAAGACATATAATCGAGACCAAATGATGACTTTCCTTTACTTGCTGGCAAAATGCATATTGCCTCTTTCACCTTCGCTGTGTCTTTACTCTTTACCACACAATCCAGATTTTCATGGACACTGTGGAAGAAGCCTTTTGAAAGCATTGTTGGAAATGGAGGAAATGCTGGTAACCAGCATTTTCTTCTTTTTTACACTATGTTTTCAACCCTTTTAAAGACAATTTCCATCCTTTGAGCCAAGTCTGAAAATGTTTTGATTTAGAGACATCCAAAATATTGTCATGTGGTATAGAGTTGATCATTTTCTGTCTTAGATAGCTATTGTAGCTTTTTTTACCCTGTACCATACAGTTCCAAGTTTAAATGACCCGGAAAAAAAAATAGGCATTTGAAACTACTAGGGGGGAAAAGAAAAAATGCTGGTAACCAACAATTTCTCCTTTTCCCACAGTGTTTTCTACCCTATCAAAGACAGAAATCATCCATTGAGATACTTTAATTTGTCGTCTGCAAATGCTTTCAATTTGGTCGAGTGCAAAATTTTCATAAAGAGTTAACCTCAATTGTTGGAATTTATGTACATGTAACTTTAAATTAGAACAAAATGAAAGTGGAATAAGATAACATACAAATGAAAATATCTTCAGAATCACCAGTATGGTATTATAGATTGAAAGATTTACTGTCTACAACCACAAAACTTTGAGCTAATTATACTCCGACATAAGTATCACCTCACCTTTTGTTTTTCAGAGAAGTATTGGACAGAATGATCCTTCAGAAGGAAATCAGTTTCAGTACTCAAACCTTAAAGAAGAGCAGGATCACGAACAAGTACATTTGTCTTTCGGAAATACAACAGTGTCCAGCACTACAGATACCCCGGCCACTCTCGATGTTACTTCATAGCGGAATGTATATATGATTATACAGTGTTGTTAGAGTATTTTTGATGATCATTTGCATTCCAGTTGGCACTTCTCAGAGCTCAATACAATTTTAACCCTTTAACACACAATCCCACCTTTTAATGACCCCGAGAAGGAAAACTTTTGGAAACATTGTGGGAAAAGGAGAAAATGCTGGTAACCAGCATTTTCTCCTTATCCCACAATATTTTCTACCCTTTCAGAGTTTGGTTTCATTGCGTGAGCCACATTTGATTTGTCGTCTGCAATGGCTTTGAATTTGGAGGAGTGTAAAATTTTGTCATTTGCTAAAGCGTTAAATGGCTTTTGTATATATAGAGGATCTTACATGAGTGTTTAAGTATTATCAAACGAGACTTAAAATATTGTGACGTGAGCCTTGGCGAGGATCATATACATTTTAATCAACAAGTTTGATAAAGGTGATAACACTTAAACACCAGTGTGAGATTCTATTTATCACATAAAACAAAAGGCAGACAAATTAAGTATCCTGCATCATCACCTTCAACCTATATACTGTTTACGAATCCATGTTTACAGGTGTAGTTCTGTTTGAAATGTGTAAATATATAAGATAGCTTTCTGACATTTACATCGAAAGTAGAATGAAATATAGAGGGAAGATTGAAAGGTTTCCACAATTTCATTGACTTAGATAAAATATGCTTCATTTTGTTGTTATTAAACGTGAAAATAATAACATTTTCTGCATGTATAGGCCTTAACAACAACAATATCATTTTCCTGCGAAAACGCAAAGTAGTACCAATTTCAGCACATGCTGTGGTTGGTTTTGCAGGATTCACATGCTCATAACTACAAATTTAACCAATAATTGGCACCCAAAAAATGATAATACACTAGTGTATCACTGGAAATAAGTCATGGGTTTAATACACTGCTGGAGGAGGTTTTATGTGATAAAGTGCAAGAATGAACATTATATAAAATAACCCTGGATAAGTTCAATGAAAACAATGAAAATTTCAGTATTCTGTCATAGACGAATGGAGTTTAGGCAAAGCTGACAGTGTAGATCTAAGATCAGGCTTCATTTTTTATGCAGCCTGATCTTGATCTCCTCTGGACGCAAAGGCAGCTGTAGTCTTGAAAGGGGCTTTCAGGGTTAAATGATGGTAGTTCACTTGAAAGTGTAGAAAAACATGGAAAAAGAAGGGAATGTGAGTTACAAGCATTTATTTCTTTTCTCACAATGTTTTCAAAAACAAGGGCCACTTAAAATTATGATTGTCTGTTAATTTATTTCATTACTTCAAATCTAAAATTATGTCCATTCAAAGACAGTAATGCGGAACTTTGAATCTCTTTTTATTTAGTTTTACATCTTCAGCAGGGTCAGAATAAACTGAACATGCTCTAGCAAAAGGGGATTTAATGTATTTCCATAATGCAGTGTACCGAGCAAGACATCATGATTATATAACTTTGGATCTATAAAACCCATTTTGTTTAACAATCTACGGAATCCTGATTTAGACTGGTCCTTTGACATGAAGAAAATTGACCAATAGCAAAAAGTTTCAACTCGTGTCAGCCTGCGCGGACTGCGCAGGCTGACATGGGTTGATACTTTTTGCAGATACATTAAACTGCCCTTTCACAGAGCATGGCTCAAATGTTTGTATTTATTATCTTTGTACATTATCCAAGACTGTTATACATATCTTATCCTTAATATCTTTGTGTGTATATTTATCCTTGTGGATCAGGGACGTTTTGAGTTTGGAAATAGGTAACACAATTATACCAGCAGAGATGGTATGTTTGAAATTTTCTTTTTGGTTATATTCCCACTACAAAATAACTTGTTAACTCTTTACCACACAATCCCGACTTTTAACAACCCTGAGGAAGAAGTCTTTTGAAAACATTGTGGGAAAAGGAGAAAATGCTGGTAACCAGCATTGTCTCCTTTTCCCACAATGTTTTCTTCTCTATCCAAGACAAATTCCATTTTTTTAGGCACATTTAAATTGTCGTCTGCAAATGCTTTCAATTTGGGCAAGTCTAAAATTTTTGTCGTTTGGTAAAGGGTTGAAGGGACATAATTGATATATAATGTAAATTAGAACAAGATATTATTTGGTTGAATTAAGATATCACATCTTATGGAAACAAAACATTGCGTATTTGGAAGGAAAGAATGAAAAAAAAAAGCATGTCTGCTCCATGCTGGCATTCACAATAGACATGTAGTTAACTCTTTACCACACATTCCTGACTTTTAACGACCCTGAGGAAGAAGCCATTTGAAAACATTGTGGGAAAAGAAGAAAATGCTGGTAACCAGCATTTTCTCCTTTTCCCACAATGTTTTCTAACCTTTCAAATTTAAATTTTAATTTTTGAGTCACATTTGTTTTGTCGTCTGCAAAAGCTTTCAATTTGGACTGGTCTAAAATTTTCTCGTTTGGTAAAGTGTTAAGGAAGGTAAAAGCAAATAAGGTAGTAATACAGTTTATCTATGGAGTTTGTCTATGAAAAGAGTATAAAACATTGTTAGAAAGGCAGAAACAGCTGACTAACTACCGTTATCTCTTTTTCCTTTGACATATTCAAAAGCGTTCTTCCTTCAAGTCAGAAAAACATGGCATTGTTTGGTAAAGGGTTAAATTAGCTTGCATCAAAAGACCAACTGCAGTGAGAGACCACTTCTCATACTGCCCTTGCCTTGGGTGGTCTTTGAATACAGGTTTGACAGTATGGATAATGATTATTCTGCTGGAGAACATAGATCTGATCTTTTACTTCTGATTATTTTGTTACATACTTTCAATTTTTAACCCTTTACCACACAATCCCAAGTTTTAATGACCTAGAGGAAGAGGGCTTTGGAAAACATTGTGGGAAAAGGAGAAAATGCTTTGTTCTGTGGTGTAGAATTAAGGCATGCTGCCAGCTGGTACATGTATCATAATGGAGAAATATTTGAAATGTCCTTCTCAGAATACAGTTGCAAATATTGTTGATAAGAAAAGCAATAGCATGATACAAATTTTCTATCTCCAAACATTTGTAAACAATCAAAAAGGGAACCCATACCACATGGACAGGTAACCATTACAATTCTTTTGACAAAGTTAAGCCCCTTTTTTGGCTTAGACTTTCACTGAAAACAAATGCAGAGGACTGTTGGCTCCTGCATGCAGTGCTCTTGTTAAAAAGAAGCGGGGAAGAAATAAAGTACAGCTTATGTGGATATTTATGCTATAGTTACAGTAACGTATCTGAAATCAAAACTTGTATATTTTTGTAATTTCTCAAAGATCTGTGATTGTTGTTGTTGTTTTGTTTGTCATCATTGTATAAACATATAAAAGTCACTCTCACATGTTAGAAATGTTGCAAGTAACAGTTGAAGTATATCCAATTAAAAAAAAAAAAAAATGTCATATCATAATTATAGAGCTTGTTCACCTATTTAATGAGCTTAACTACAAGATTTATGTCATAGTTACAGGCACAAAGCTGCATTAACCCTTTACCACACAGTCCTGACTTTTAACAACCCTGAGAAAAAAAAGCTTTTGAAACATTGTTGGAAAAGGAGAAAATGCTGGTAACCAATGAAAGGGAATCAAAATAATAAAGTCATGAACCCTTTTACACAAGAATCCAGTGTTTCAAGGTCCAAGAGAAAGTTGGCTGTGGAAAATGATGGTAAAAGGGGGAAAATGCTGTTAACAAGCATTTTCTCCTTTTCTCACAATCCTTTGACAAGCCTTTTTTCCCCAGGCTCTGTTTAAACTCGAGATTATTTGGAAAATGTGGCTTAAATGGTGATGTATGTGTCTCAAAGGATAGAAAACATCATTGAAAATGGGAAAAAAACTGCTGCCAGTATTTCTTCCCACAATCTTTCTTAAAAGCCTTCTTTCTCAAGGTCATTAAAACTTGGGATCTTTGGTAAAGGGTAATTGCTGTTTAGTAGTGCATGCCTGTATTGTTATGTAATGGCACAGGCAAAATGGAAGGCTCTGAGGTTGTATTCACTAGGCAATCTAAATACTTTTCTTATTATTCTTAATTCCAAGTCTAGCCATCTGATTGGCTAAGACAGGATATCTCAGCCAATCGAATGGCTAGCTTAGGAATTTTAAAAAAGAATTAAGATTTAGAATGGTTGGTGAATATTGCCCTGTGGTTTACACTTTACTTAATTGTATATTGTTATGGCAACAGAAGACATTGCTTTGTGATTGTATACTTTAACTCTTTACCACACGATAAAATTTTAGACCAGTCCGAATTGAAAGCATTTGCAGACGACAAATAAATGTGACTGAAAAATTGAAATTTGTCATGGGAAGGATAGAAAACATGGTGGGAAAAGGAGAAAGGTTACCAGCATTTTCTCCATTTCCCACAATGTTTTTAACTCTTTACCAAATGACAAAATTTTAGTCCCAATTGAAAGCATTTGCAGACGACAAAATAAATGTGACTGAAAAATTGCAATTTCTCGTGGGAAGGATAGAAAACATTGTGGGAAAAGGAGGAAATGCTGGTTGCCAGCATTTTCTCTTTTTCCCACAGTGTTTTCAAAAGCTTTCTTTCTCAGGGTCATTAAAAGTCGGGATTGTGTGGTAAAGGGTTAATTGTATATTGTTAATGGCAAAAGTAGACATTGCTTTGTGATTGTATACCTTAATCAGAAATCATCTGACAGCATCATCATTCTGTTTTGTATTGCTATGCCAAGCCCCCACAGCTCAGTCGGTAGCGTACAGGACTTGAGAACAGGAGGTCGCTGTTTCGATCCCGAGCTTGGCCAATTTCTTTACGAGGATTGATGATAGTCATTGCTACAGGATTCATTCCTTTCTCACCGCTGACCATTGTTTCAACGATGGTTATGTGGGAAAGCAGCCAGCGGCTTGGAAAGAATATTGTGCGGAGTACTGGTAAAAGAAACTCCAGGAAAGCATGGATAGGTGCACTGGTTGCCTTGATATAATTGAAATAATGTTGAAAACAGCGTTAAACATCATACAATCATTTGTATTGCTACATTATTTTGATGTTTTATTCCTGATTTGACAAGGACTACATGTATTTGAAGTATGTAAGGTTAAACCCCATTACTGAACAAACCCGGAGTTTTAACTCTGTACCAAATGACAAAATTTTAGCCTTGTCCAAATTGAAAGCATTTGCAGAAGACAATTTCAGTGCGACTCAAATGGTACAATTTTTCTTTGATTTGATAGAAAACATTGTGGGTCAAGGAGAAAATGCTGGTTACCAGCATTTCTTCTTTTCCCGCAATGTTTTCAAATGGCTTCTTTTCCAGGGTAGTTAAAAGGCAGCATTGTGCAGTAAAGGGTTAATGGAACTGAGAAAAGAGGCTTTTGTGGGAAAAGGAGAAATTGTTGGTGACCAGCATTTTCTCCCTTTACTACATTGTTTTCTACCCTTTCAAAGAAAAAAATCCATGCGTTGAGCCACATTTAATTTGTTCAACACATTTAATTTGTCGTCTCTAAATGCTTTGAATTTGGACAAGTCTATAATTTGGTTGTCTGGTAATGGGACACATTGGTAGATATCAAAAAGGAAAATTTCATCCTCAGCTGAAAAGCAGAGATGTGTTGACATTGTTTATCCATTCTCTCTGGGTTAGTTGTCCGTCCATCTGTCAGTCATTTGAAGTCGTATTCCTTTTATTTTCTGTACAAAAGTATCACATGGAGGCAGAGAATATCAGTTAAAGCAGTTACTTTTTTCAGACTGATGCATCAAGTTATTCTGTTTCAACTCTTTTGTCATTCAGAGGAAAATCTCACAACCCGAAGTACATGTTGTACAAATAAGAAAAGATTCAGTGCAAAGTTTTTTTTTTTGTGTGTGATATTGTAAACTTGGGATAAGCAGCAAATTTTTTTTTACATGCAACCAACAATTTCAAAAACTGTCTTCCCTAGAAAAAATGGTAGCATATTGTTAGTCATAAATTATTTTACAAAGTAGATAGAATTTCTAATACTCAATGATGAATGAGATTTGACTTCAATGGTTGCCATACAATTTATGATATCCTGTACAAGCCAAATGATATGAGCCATTCTCTGGCAAAAAGTGGTTTAACATATCTCTTAACTCTTTACCACACAATCACGAGTTTGGACGACCTTGAGGAAAAAGCCTTTTGAAAACATTGTGGGAAAAGGAGAAAATGCTGGTAACCAGCATTTTCTCCTTTTCCCACAATGTTTTCTACTCTACCCAACACAAATTTCCATTATTATGTTGTTGTCTGCAAATGCTTTGAATTTGGTCTAGTCTAAAATTTTGTCATTTGGTAAAGAGTTCAATGCATTATACCAAGCATTGGTCACTACATAATGATATTATTGTGGATTCACAAAATAAGTTTTGTCTAACAACCGACTAAATCCTGAAGTAGAATGGTCCTTGGATGTGCAGAAAATTTACCAAAAGCAAAAAGTTTAGACCCAGGTCAGCCTTCACATTTGGCACAGGCTCACCCGAGTCTGTATTTTTTGCAGATGCATCAAACCCCCTTTTCACAGGGCATGGCTCATACATTTATATTAACATGTTCAGTTTGATAACGTCTTTTCAGCCCTTAGAATGGCTGTTTTTAGCTCACCTGAGCACAAAGTGCTCAAGGTGCGCTTTTGTGATGGTGCTGTGTCCGTCTTGCGTCGTCTGTCATCCGTCGTCCAGGCATCAATAATTACCTTGTGTGCACTCAAGAGGCTGCATTTTCAGTCATATACTCATGAAACTTGGTCAGAATATTTGTCTTGATAATATCTTGGAGAAGTTCGAAATTGGGTCATGTCCGGTCAAAAAGTAGGTCACTGGGCTGAATTTAAGAAAAACCTTGTGTGCTCTCTAGAGGCCATATTTTCAGCCTGATACTCTTGAATCTTGGTCAGAATGTTTGTCTTGATAATATCTTGGACAAGTTCAAAATTGGGTCATGTCGGGTCAAAAAATAGGTCACTGGGCCAAATCTAAGAAAAAAACATATGTGCACTCTAGAGGCGACATTTTCAGCCTGAAACTTACGAAACTTGGTCAGAATGTTTGCCTTGATAATATCTTGGACAAGTTCGAAATTGGGTCATGTTGGATCAAAAAGTAGGTCACTGGGCCAAATCTTAGAAAAACCTTAAGTGCACACTAGAGGCCACATTTTCAGTCAGTTATGCATGAAACTTTGTCAGAATGTTTGTCTTGATGATATCTCGACAAGTCCGAAATTGGGTCATGTTGGGTCAAGAAAATAGGTCACTGGGCTAAATCTTAGAAAAACCTTGTGTGCATGCTAGAGGCCACATTTTCAGCCTGAAACTCATGAAGGTTGGGTAGAATGTTTGTCTTGATGATATTTGGGACAAGTTTGAAATTGGATCATGTCTGGTCAAAAAGTAGGTCACTGGGCCATATCTTAGAAAAAACTTTTGTGCACTCTAGAGGACACATTTGTAGTCAGATACTCATGAAACTAGGTCAGATTGTCTGTCTGGATGATATTTCAGACAAGTTTGAAATTGGGTCATGTTGGCTGAAAAAGTAGGTCACTGGGCCATATCTTAAGAAAACCTTGGGTGCTCCATAGATACCACATTTTCAGCCTAATACTGATAAAGATTGGTCAGAATGTTTATCTTGTTGATATCTCAGACAAGTTTGAAAGTGGGTCATATTGGGTCACATGGTCAAATCTTAGGTAAACCTTGTGTGCACTGTAGAGGCCACATTTTCAGCCTGATTCTCATGAAACTTGGTCAGAAAGTATGCCTTGATGATATCTTGGACAAGTATCTGGTCAAAAAGTAGGTCGCTGGACCAAATCATAGAAAAACCTTGTGTGCACCGTAGAGGCCACATTTTCTGTCTGATACTCATGAAACTTGGTCAGAATGTTTGTTTGAATGATATCTTGGATAAATTTGGAATTAAGTCACAGTGGTTCAAAAAGTAGGTCACTTACACTCATGTGTTTTACATCATTAAAACCAGGATCTCTTCAGCTTTATCAACTGTATATGACTTCACTCAGGTGAGCGCTTTAGGGCCAATGGGCCTCTTGTTTGTGGATGGCTTAGGCCAAAATCAAACTGATGATTGGTTCACACAGCCCGATATTTTGAGAGATATTCTGACCTAAATTACCATGATATTGAAATATCTTTGTGCCACTGATATTGAAATATATTTTGCCTCTGATATCGCAATGTCACTGTGCCACTGATATTGCAATGTATGCCACTGATATCACAATATCTTTATGCCACTGATAGTGCAAAATCTTTGTGCCACTGATAGTGCAATATCTTTGTGCCAGTGATATTTCAATACCTGTCTGCTGATTATGTTGTAATATCTTTGTGCCACTTACTGAAAATATTTTCTGTCAGATCTATTTAACCCTTTACAAGATGGTAAAAGATTAGACTTGTCCAAATTGAACTCATTTGCAGGCAACAAATTAATGTGACTCAAACAAAAAACTGTGTTTTCAGAAATGATAGAAAACTTAGTTGGAAAAGGAGAAAATGCTGGCAACCGGCATTTTCTCCTTTTTCCATGTTTTCAAAAGCCTTTTTCCTTCGGGTCATTAAAACTCGGGATGGTTAGAGAAAGTACTGAGAGTGTTGGCTTAACTCTTTACCGAACAACAAAAGTTTAGACATGTCCAAATCGAAAGCATTTGCAGACAACAAATTAAAGGTGGGCCTAATGATAAAATTTTTCCTTGGTAGAGCACAAAACATTGTGGGAAAAGGAGAAAATGCTGGTTACCAGTATTTTCTCCTTTTCCCACAATGTTTTCAAAAGCCTTCTTCCTCAGGGTTGGTAAAACATGGGATTGTGTGATTAAGGGTTAAAGCAGGTGTTTTGCTTTATACAGGTAAATAGGCCTCTTAAGACAACCTGGTTGCTTTTAATAGGTATCCATTAAAACAGTTTTGACTGTAAACTACATGTATCTTGCTAACATGCTAAATGTTATGGGTAATGAAAGCACTGATATCAGTTTAAAATAGTTTATTTGTCCAATCCTCTGAAATACTCTTCTTTAATTACAAGGGTCATAAGGACTAATGCATGCCTCAGAAATATCAGGTGACCATAATGTTTTCATAGCTAATTCTATATTCCAAATCTAGCCATGTAAATGGCTGAGATAGAATTTCTAATACTAACTTAAAGAGATTACCTTGTGAGTGGCTGAGACAAAATGTCTAGCACTAAATTCAAAAAGTATTCATGTCATTGGCTGAGATAGAATTTCTAATACTAAATTCAAGAAATTACCATGTGAATGGCTGAGACAAAATGTCTAGCACAAAATTCAAAAAGTATTCATGTGATTGGCTGAGAGTGAATGTCTGATTCTAAATTCCAAAAATAGCCATGTATTTGGCTGACACAGAAGGTCCAGATCCAGTTTCTGAAACTAGACAGTCATGCGAATGGCTGAGACAAAACGTCAAATACTTAATTCCAATACTAGCCATGTGATTGGCCAAGACTGAACTAATTAAACCAATTAATCCTTTACTGCACAATGACGCCTTTTTACGCCCCTTAGAAAGAAGCCTTTTGAAAACATTGTGGGAAAAGGAGAAAATGCTGGTAACCAGCATTTTCTCCTTTTCCCACAATGTTTTCTACCCCATCAAAGCAAACTTGCACCATTTGAGCCACATTGAAATTTTCGTCTGCAAATGCTTTTAATTTGGACAAGGCTAAAGTTTTGTCGTCTGGTAAAGGGTTAAATGGCTAGTGTTGAAATTTGGAATGAGAACAACATGTAGAATCTTTGATGAATAAGGAGCCTTATGCCCATCATTTACAGGGTTTTATGCATTCCATAGAATGCTATTGTGTGAATTATATAATACTCATTTCTTAGTGATTGATGGTGATTTTTGTGGTGCAGTTCAGAGATACAGAAGCAAAAGCTTTTTTAATTCTAAATTGTTTGTGCTGTAAATTATACTTGATAACTGAGATTAAAAGACAACACTTCAAACTATTTCTTACCTTTTTGTGTATCATTTTGTAATACTCATTGCTTTGTGGTTGATCTTATTTTTGTGGTGCAGTTCAGGTGTACAGGAACAATAGTTTATATTTTGAATTGTTTGTGTTATAAATATATATACGTGATAAGTGACATTAAAAATTCAGGCATTCAACAGTTTCTCTTTTTATTTGTTTCATTGTCTGTTTTCTTTATTTTGGTTCATTCTTTATTGAGTCTGGTTTCAGGCACCCTGCTACTTTACCCCTTTATCACACAGCAAAATTTTCGCCTTGCCCAAATTGAAAGCATTTTCAGACAACAAATTACAAATGGATCAGATGATTGGGTTTATCCCTGAAAAGTAAGAAAATATTGTGGGAAAAGGAGAAAAAGCTGGTTTCCAGCATTTTTTCCTTTTCCAACAATTTTTTTCAAAAGCTTTCTTTCTCAGGGTTGTTAAAAGTTGAAATTGCGTGGTATAGGGTTAACTCTGTATGATGTTTTATGCCTTTTTCAACACTGTTTCAGTTATATTGTAGTGGCTATTGCACCTATCCATGCTTTCCTGAAGTTTCTTTTACCAGTACTTTGCACAATGTACTTCCCAAGCCGTTGGCTGCTTTCCAAGATAACCATTCGCAAAACAATGATCAGCAGTGAGAGAATGAATCCAGTTGCAATTACTATCATTAATTCTTGGATAGGAATTTGCCAAGCTCAGGACTGGAACCAGCAACCTTCTTGTTTCAAGTCCTGTACCAACTAACCTACCAGGCTCTGCACTTTAACTCTTTACCACACAGGAAAAATGTAGTCTTGTCCAAATTGAAAGCATTTGCAGACGACAATTTAAAGGTGGCTCAAATGATAGAATTTGTCTTTGACAGGATTGAAAACATTGTGGGAAAAGGAGAAAATGCTGGTTACCAGCATTTTCTCCTTTTCCTACTATGTTTTCAAAAGGCTTCTTTCTCAGGGTTGTTAAAATTCAGGATTGTGTGGTAAAGGGTTAACTCTTTACCAGGTGACAAAATTTTAGACTATTCCAAATCAAAAGCATTTGCAGATATCTTTTTAAATGGGGCTTAAATGATGGGATTTGTTGTTTGAGTAGGTAGAAAACTGTGTGGTAAAAAGGAGAATATGCTGGTATCGAGCAGTTAAAAGATACAACCTGAAAACCATCTTCTGTTAACCCTTTACCACACAATCCCAACTTTTAACGACCCTGAGGAAGGAGTCTTTGGAAAACATAGTGGGAAAAGGAGAAAATGCTGCTAACTAGCATTTTTTCCTTTTCCCACAATGTTTTCTACCCTTACCAAAACAAATTTCAATTTTAAAGTCACATTTATTTTATCGTCTGCAAATGCTTTCAATTTCAACCAGCCTAAAATTTTGTCATTTGGGAAAGAGTTAATACTGTGAAAATGAAAAAAAAAAATGCTAGTATGTCCCAGAATTTTTGTTGCCCGGCTTTTTTCTCCCCCAACCAATTTTATTCATGCATGTTTGCCTGCTATTGCACTGTGAAAGTGTGCTTGGATGGATCCAGCAGTTCATAAGTGTATTTATCGTTAACCATTTACCAGGTGGCAAAATTTTAGACATTAACCTTTTTGGCCCCTTTCTTAACTATATTTGCCTTTGCGGCCAGTGTAGATCAAGGTCAGACTGCACAAAATGTGCAGTGTGATCTTGGGTCTACACAGTCTGTGTAGCTGAAACATCCTGAACAAGAGCAACCTCTATCATTGCAGCTATCTTGATCTAATTTCTAGACTGAAAGTGCCTGTTGGGTTTATCTGGTGCTCTAAAGGTTATTCTATTGAGATCGATTGCAGACAAGAATTTTAGAAATTCATTTAATCAACCCTTTACCACACAATCCCAACTTTTAACGACCCTGAGAAATAAGCCCTTTGAAAACATTGTGGGAAAAGGAGAAAATGCTGGTAACCAGCATTTTCTCCTTTTCCCACAATGTTTTCTACCCTATCAAAGACAACTTCAACAATTTGAGCCATAGCTAAATTGTCATCTGCAAATGCTTTCAATTTGTCTTCATTTTTTTTGTTTGGTAAAGACTTAATTAACCCATTACCACACAATCCCAACTTTTAATGACACTGAGAAGGAAGCCTTTTAAAACATTATGGGAAAAGGAGGAAATGCTGGTAATCAGCATTTTCTCCTTGTCCCACAATCTTTTCTACCCATCCAAAAGCCTATTTTTTTATTCACAGTTATTTTGTCATCTGCAAATGCTTTGAATTTGGACTAGTCTAAAATTTTGTCTTTTAGTAAAGAGTTAAATGAACTGAAGTTCTCTGATAGAGTAGAAAACACTGTGGAAAATGGAGAACATTCTGGCTACCACCTTTTTCTCCATTTTGGACAACGTTTTCAAAAGTTGTCTTCCTCAGCACCATTAACCCTTTCCCAAACGACAAATTTTGGACTGGTCCAAATTGTAAGAGTTTGCAGATTACAATTTTAAATTTGATGAAAATGGCAGAAAGTTCTCCAAAAGGGTAGAAAACACTGTGGGAAAAGGAGAAATTGCTCGTTACAAGCAATTTCTCCTTTTCCCACAGTGTTTTCAAAAGACTTGTACTGCAGACATGTGAAAACCAGGGCTTGTTTGGGAAAGGGTTAAAAGGCTGAATTGTGTGACAAAGGAATAATTAACTAATGCACTCTTCAGAAATAGATGTAATCAACAAAGTGAATGTAATTAACCTGAATTTGGTATGTTTTATAACTCTTTACCAAATGACAACATTTTTAGACTGGTCCAAATTGAAAGCATTTGCAGATCACAAATTTCGTTCATCTTAAAACATTGTGGGAAAGAGGAGAAAATGCTTGTTACCAGCATTTTCTCATTTTGTCCACAATGTTTTCAAAGATTATTTTTTCCAGAGTCTTTAAAAGTCGGGATTGTTTGGTAAAAGGCATAAAAGATCCTGGTATTTTCCTCTGTTGAGTTCAACCAAAAACCTTGATATGTAGAATGATATGTGATATATTGCAGACAGTGTAGATAAAGATCAAACTGCTCAGTAGGCGCAGTTTAGTCTTGATGTACATCTGCTCTACTCTTTTTTTTTTTCCCTGGGAATTAGCTCTTTAAACATTTAGGAAAAGGAGAAAATGCTGGTATTTTCTCTTTTTCCCCAGGGATCGTAAATTACGATCCCTGTTTTCCCACAATGTTTTCAACCCTATCAAATTCAGAAATCATTATCTGAGCTACATTGGTCGTGTGCAAATGCTTTCTATTTGGACAAGTCTTAAATTGTGTCATTTGGTTAACTCTTTACCACACAATCCAAAGTTTTAACGACCTTGGAAGAGAAGGCATTTAAAAACACTGTGGGAAAAAGAGAAAATGATGGTAACCAGCATTTTCTCCTTTTCCCACAATGTTTTCTACCTTATCAAAGGCAGAAATCATCATTTGAGCTTCATTTTATTTGTCGTCTGCCAATGCTTTCAATTTGGTCCATTCCAAAATTTTGTCGTTTGGTGAAGAGTTAAGAGTTAAACAAATAGAACTGAGATACTAGTATTTCAGTCAATCCTAAACTTTGCAAAAGTCTAATGTACCTGTCTGTCTGTTAAAAGTCATGAATCATCAATAAATAATTATCTGTTTACACCAACAAAATGATACAGGGTACAGTCAGGGGTATAGCTAACCCAAAATAAAGTGTAGACAAAATTAATACCGAAGATGTAAAGAAAGGTAATAAGCGAGGCGCAACATGCTCAGATGGGGGAGGGGATTTCACAGGAGGGTCCCGGGGCCTCTCTAAGATAATTTTTGAATTGTAGAAGCTATTTGATGACGTTTTTTTTTTCCAAAATCTTTCCTCTTTTTTCCCTTCATCACGCAAAATGTACGCAACTGTGTTTGAGCGTACAAGTAGCTACGCCCCTGACCGTATTCAGCCCTTTATCAAACAATTCCGAGTGTAATGACCCTGAGAAAGGATGCGTTTGAAACATGATGAGAAAAAGGCGAAAATGGTGGAAATTTCACCATTTAACCCACATGTTATTGAATTTGTTGTCTGCAAATTTTTGGCTCGGCTGTTTTCGAAGAAAACGGTTTGGTATTGTCGAGACCCTCGCATTACTGTTGTCCTCTGTGTCCTTGTCCGCCGTGCAAAACCCTTTAACATTTTATAATATCTCTGCACTTACTAACCCCTATCCTGTTGAATAAAAGAAATGAAATTTCAAACCGATAGTATAAACCCAAATTTACTATTTCAAAGGTATTGTTTGGGGAAAGATATCTCTTTATCGGACAAGATCAGACTGCACTCCCGCAAAAGGCCAGTGATTCGCGCTTAGCAGCCTAACGGCTAATACGCTGATATTTACTTCAACCTTGGACTAGTTGTTAAGAATCAAAAGGGAAACATATTCAACAGGGGGCAGGTAACTATTAAAATATATTTGATGCAGTTATGCCCCCTGTTCAACTTAGAATGTTCAAAAACTTTGACATTGTATTGATCCATATCTCTGTCATTACTTTAGAAATTTACTTCAAACTTTGACTAGTTGTTGACTTTCAGAAGGGGAACCCATACAACAGGGGTACACTATTTGAATGTTGTCGGGACTTATCAAGTCGTATGCATTGAATTATGAGTAACAAATCCATTTTTACCCATTACCAAACAATTTATTTTTTTTTTTTGTGACGAAGATGGCTTTTTAAAAAATTGTTGGAAAAGGAGAAAATGCTGGCAAAAGGAGAACATGCTGGATAGCATTTCCTTCTATTCTCGCAACGTTCTCTGCTGTTTCAAGGGCTATTCCGATTATGTCAGCCATATCTAATAAGTCCTCTACAAAATTAATGTTCGTTATCAGGCTGGTAAAAATTTAACACCGTATGACCCTGTCAAATTTGCCGTGTGTGTACTGTTTTAACCGGTACATCCACAAAAACCATCCACCATGGTCAATTAAAACCAATATAGAAGCAATTAATTTGTCTTTCGTTCACAAGGTTGCATGTACAAGTGTTTCGTGTTCAAGGTTCCAGAAACTAATCTAATGGATGGACTGCGGTTTGCCTTTGAATGTAATGATGATAGAATTTCTCTATATATAGTAACAATGCCCGTGATATTTCTGCGATCCTGACTTCCGGCATTGTCATTTACCCTTTACCCATTATCTTCCGCTACGTGGCATTTCTCAAATACATCGAATCTTCGAAGAATAATGACATGCGGAGACAACGACCCTTTACCAAACGACGAATTTTAGAATTCAACATTGAAAATATCTGCAGACGACAAATTCAAATGGGAACAAATGAACTGAAGGTCTTTGACAGAATAGAAAACATGTGTTGGAAAAGGAGAAGCATTTTCTCATTTTCCCACAATGTTTTCAAAAGGCTTCATCTACAAGGTCGTTTAAAATAAGGGATTGTTTTGGTAAAAGGTTAACCTTTATTAGTACGTGTTTATACGGTTTTGAAAACAACTAGGGAAAAGAAGAAAATGCTGTTATCCAGCAAATTCTTCTTTTCCTCACAATGTTTTCCAACTTTCCAAAAACTAAACACAATTCTGGGTCGCATTTACATGAATGTTGTCGTCCGCAAAATGCTTTCGTTTCGACAGTCCTTGAATTTGATCGTTTGCTAAAGAATTTACCTTTTATCAAATTATTCCGTGTTGTTGCCATCCTGAGGAAGACGTCATCTGAAAACATAGTAAGAAAAGGAAAAAATGTTGTTATCCAGCATTTTCTCGTTTTCCAACAATGCTTTCTTCCTAATAAAATACACATTCCATTACTTGGACAAACAAACAACTTGTCGTCTGCGAATGCTTTCAATATGGACGAGTCTAAAGGTGGCAAAAGGGGGCTTAATGCATCTCCATGAAAAGCAATACCGAGCAAGTCATCACGTAATTATAGATTTTTTTTCTTTAACCAACTTAATCATGAGGTAGACTGGTCCTTGGACATACAGAAAATTGAGCAATAGCGAAAAGTTTCGGCCCAAGTCAGCCTGCGCGGACTGCGCAGGCCTGACCTCGGTCGATACTTTTCGCAGATGCATTAAGCCCCCTTTTCACAGAGCATGACTCAAATGTGTCAGTTCTCGTCTGGTAAAAGAAATAAACCTGACAATGCCAAGTACGATTTCTTTTACTTTTGCAAAGAGTGTAGATTATGATTAGGCTGTAAACAATTTGCACACTGATCATAGTCTATCTCATGTCCAATGTTTAGTGAGATCGGAATATTGCGTCTCTTCGCTGACTGCAAAATGACCCTTTACAATGCTAAATACAATAAAGTTGACACCCGCTCCCGGGTATCGAACTCAGGACCATAAGATTACAGCGTCGGCCTTAATCTTAAGGTCCTGAGTTGATACCCGGGAGCGGGTGTCAACTTCGGGATTATTCATCGGCCCACACATTCGGCGCGAGTACTAGTGTATTTCCCAGGAAGCAGGGTTTGTTTGTCTGTTGAATATATTTAACGCAGTTTTCAAGATTAATCCAGTTATGTCAAGGTAGTCAGTGCTCCTATCCCTGCTTTGGGAGACAGTGGTGTAATGGTCGAGCGTCTGCCTCTTACACAAAAGACACCGTGTTCGAATCCCACGGCGCCAGTACTGCCTAAGCTTTCCAGGAAGCAATCAATGAGAGTATTTAAGCCTTAACCCTTTAACCCGCAATGCCGCTTTTTAACGACCCTGGGAAAGAAGCCTTTTGAAAGTATTGTGGAAAAAGGAGAAAATGCTGGTAAACAGCGTTTTCTCCTTTCCTTTTCCCACAATGTTTTCTACCCTATCAAGAGAAAATTTAACCATTTAAGCCACACTGAATTTGTCGTCTGCAAATGCTTTCAAATTGGACAAAGCTAAAATTTTGTCGCCTGATAAAGAGTTAAAACTGCTAAGTAACTGAAATGAAACTTTCAAGCCGACAGTAAAATCCATAATTTTGCTATTTCAAAGTTATTTTTTTGGGGGGAAAATATCCTCTTGTCGGATATTGTAGATACAAGATCAGACTGCACGTTCTGTGCAGTCTGATCTTGATCTACACTGTCCGCAAAGGTCAGTGGGTCGCACTTAGCAGCCTAAGGGTTAATATAAGTTGTGAGAACTTCTTTCAAAATTGATGTAAACACTACTACGTTTATACTGAAACTATCCGTGCTTTCCTGGAGTTTCTTTTACCAGTGCTTCGCACAATATTCTTCCAAAGCCACTTGCTGCTTTCCCACAAAACCATAGTCAAAACAATAATTAGGGGTTAGAGAGGAATGAATCCCGTCGCAATGACTATCATCAATCCTCGGAAAGAAATTGGCCGAGCTGGGGACTGGAACCATCAACCCCCAGGGTCCGTATTCACCAATCATCCTTAAGAACATCCTTAGTCTTACTCTTCAAGACGTTCTAACTTTGAATGTAACACAACTTGTGATTGGCTAGACCAAATGGTTTAGCCAATGGGAAATTGTGTTGCTTTCAAAGTTAGAAAGTCCTTGAGAATAAGACTGAGAACGTTCTTAAAAATGGTTGGTGAATACAGACCCTGTTCTCAAGTCTTGTTGACTGAGTGACTGATTGTATGGTGTTTTCAACATTATTTCAGTTATATCCCCGCAGCCAGTGCACATATCCATGCTTTCCTGGAGTTTCTTAAACCAATACGCACAATATTCTTTCCAAGCCACTGGCTACTTTCCCTCATAACCACAGTCGATACAATAATCAGAGGTTAGAGCGGAATGAATCCTGTTGCAATGACTATCCTCAGTCCTCGGAAAGAAATTGGTCGAGATGGGGATTCGAACTAGGGTCCCCCCAGTCCCAAGTCATGTATGCTACCTACTGCGCTACCAGGGCTCAGCTCAATAAAACAGGCATTTTAAGCAACCTGTAAAAACCCTGACATTGCCGTTTCAATGTCCGAATGTGAAGGTTGCACGTCCTGTCCAGGTTGATCTTTAATATACACTGTCCGTAAAAGTGCATTGAGTCCACCTGATCAGTCAAATGGTTTATGTCGGATCCATTAGTTTATCACTGTAACCCTTAAATTCCTGGAACCTACTGCCGGTGTTTTTGCGGACAGTGTATATCAGATTTAGACTGCACAGAACAAACAATCTGATCATAGATCTACACTGTCCGCTACTGTGTTACACGGAAAGAACCTTGAAATAGCAATATTCCGTGCTGCTTTTCCAAATGAAATGGACCAAGTCATTAATCCAGTGCTTTTGCTCTTTACCTTTATCCGAGTTTTAATGAGCCTGAGAAAGAATCTTTTTGAAAATATTGAGAGAAATGGAGAAAATGCTGGCATTTTCTCCTTTTCTCACAATATTTTCTACCCTTTTACAGAAAAAAATCACCATTTTAGCCACATTTGATTTGTCGTCTGCAAATGCTTACAATTTTGTCCAGACCAAACTTTTACGCGTCGTTTAGTAAAGAGTTAAGGGTTCAGGGGCATGGAGAGTAGAAATGTATTGGAAGAAAAGCCCCGACTACTCAAACTAATTAACCTGACCGAGTTATAGAATCAGGCTATAGAGAAAGTCGGTGCCAACCGAAGTGTCTGTGCATGGAATCCGAAAATAACTTAATGTAGGATGGTGTTGGAAACGAAAAGAAGAAAAAAAAAAAGGAATCCTAAGCACTGCAGTTGCTTTTAGCAAAAGTTTAAATCGAAAAAAGGGGCATAACTGTCTCATTTTTATGGCTAACTGTCCTCGTTGCACGGGTTCCCCTTTTGATACTTAACAGCTAGTCCAAGTTTGAAGTAAATATCTTCATTAACCCTTTACCAGACGACAAAACTTTAGCCTTGTCCAAATTGAAAGCATTTGCAGACGACATTTCAGTGTGGCTCAAATGGTGCAACTTGTCTTAGATAGTGTAGAAAACATTGTGGGAAACGGAGAAAATGCTGGTTACCAGCATTTTCTCCTTTTCCCACAATGTTTTCAAAAGGCTTCTTTCCCAGGGGGTCAAAAGGCGGCATTGTACGGTAAAGGGTTAATTTAAACATATTTTATTCCACAGAAGTACAATATACATAAACAATACAATACTACAGGTTTACAAATATGATTCTGCAGAAATGGATTGGAATGAAAGCAGAGCTTATAAACTTCCTCTCCAATTTCCGGTTATTGCATGTATAAAGTACAATATACATAAGAAGTCTAAGAAGGCACATAAAAAAAAAAGAGATAGAGAAAAATAAGGGGGAACTACGGTAAAGGGTTAATGACAGAGATATTATAAAATGTCAAAGTTTTTGCACAACAACGATGACGCAGACGACGATGACGTAGACGATAAAAGGGCTATGACGTTTACTTCGAAAATAGCCGAGCTAATGAATGAAAGGAAATTAACCCTTTCCCAAACGATAAATTTTGGACTGGTCCAAATTGAATGAGTTTGCAGACGACAATTTTAGATTTTATGAAAATGGCAGAAAGTTCTCAAAAAGGGTAGAAAACACTGTGGGAAAAGGAGAAATTGCTCGTAACGAGCAATTTCTCCTTTTCCCACAGTGTTTTCAAAAGACTTGTACTGCAGACATGTGAAAACCAGGGCTTGTTTGGGAAAGCGTTAAAAAGAAAAAGGTGACCCCCCCCCCAAAAAAAAAAATCCCAACTAGTGGAGGCGCTACAGAGAAGAGAAATATTTAGGGAAAGAAAATAAATTTCATTCATCAAAAGGAAAGGAGAATATGAACAGAGGCGATTGCTTCTTTCTTCCTCATTTTTTTTTTTTTTTAAATAACGACCGGCGAAAAAGGTTCTCTCTGTTACAAGGACTTCTCTTTTCTCTTTGCGGAGTTTTTTATTTGTTTAAGATTTGGCATAACTAAATAATCTTTACATAAATCAAACCATTCAGAACCGGAGAAGTTTTGAAAGCAAGAAATTCCAGCTCGTTAATTCTGTTCTCTTTAGAAGGACCTGCCAATATTGGCCTACTTTAAATATCAAGGTAGGGAATTAATTATACTGAAGAAAATATGCTTCCCTATTCTGACATCAATTCATGAACAAAATTTTTGAAGTTACGCGAGAGTTTAGTATGGCATACTGAACACAGCGAGGTTAATGTGACGAAGAGTAGAATGCACGGAGCGCATGCGCTAGTATGCATACGTAAGAGTGTTTGGTTCCGGTCATATAGATTACATTAACCCTTTGGCTGCTAAACGCGACTCAAGGACCTTTTGCACAGAACGTGCCGTCTGATTTTGGATCTACACTGTCCCATCAGAAGATATTTCCCCCAAAATACCTTTGAAATAGCAAAATGTGGGTTTTAACAATCAGCTTGAGAATTTCATTTCACTTATTCGGCAGGATAAGGGTTGAAAATAATATAGCAGATTCGAAATTTAACAAAGTTTTGCATCAATATTTGCTACAAGCGCTTTTCATAACTGCAATCCTATGTACCGAGTAGGTGGCTGAAATTTACGCAATGTTATCCTATGTACAAAATGAAAATGTACATAGATTGATTGATTGATTGATTGTATGGTGTTTAACGCCGTTTTCAACATTATTTCAGTTATATCGCGGCGGCCAGTGCACCTATCCATGCTTTCCTGGAGTTTCTTTTACCAGTACTCCGCACAATATTGTTTCCAAGCCACTGGCTGCTTTCCCACATAACCATCGTCGAAACAATGGTCAGCGGTGAGAGAGGAATGAATCCTGTCGCAATGACTCTCATCAATCCTCGGAAAGAAATAGGCCAAGAACGGGGATCGAACCAGCGACCTTCTGTTCTCAAGTCCTGTACGCTACCGACTGAACTACGGGGCTTGGCGTGAAAATGTACTTAGAAACCGTTCTCTTTGACCAAGCAGCTGCGGATATCTCGAAATCGCAGATATGCCATGTTGATCGCTTGTCTTTCACCATTGGCGTATAGCAGTACAGAAACTTGTATCCTAAGTATCGACGTTGAAATTGAAAGCATTTGCAAACAACAAAGTAAAAGTGACTTTAAAATTGAAATTTGTTTCGGGAAGGGTAGAAAACATTGTGGGAAAAGGAGAAAATGCTGGTTATCAGCATTTTCTCATTTTCCCACAATGTTTTCAAAAGGCTCCTTTCTCAGGGTCGTTAAAAGTCGGGATTGCGTAGTAAAGGGATAATTATGGACCCATGAAATCTATTTTATTTCACAACCAACTGAATCATGAGGTAGGCTGGTCCTTGGACATGCAGAAAATTGACCGATGGCAAAAGTTTCGACTCAAGTTAGCCTGCGCGAACTGCGCAGACTGACATGGGTCTATACCTTTTGAAGATGCATTAAACTCCCCTTTCTAAGAGCATGGCTCATATATATTCAGCATACAGACTGTCAAGCCTTATCCTGCTAAATAACTGAAATAAAACATTCAAGCCGATGGCAAAAACCACTATGTTGGTATTTCAAAGTAATTGAGGTTGGGGAAATATCTCCTTATCGGACAGTGTAGATCCAAGATCAGACTGCACGTTCTGTGCAGTCTGATCTTGATCTACACTGTCCGCAAAAGGTTCGTGGGTCGCAATTAGCAGTCATGTTTGGTAATTCGTTTGGCTAACTTATCCAAAGACAGTTCTACCAACGATTCTTATAAACTATCGTTTCTGAAATATAAGCGTCTGGCGAATGATGATTCATTCTATCTTTGATGCAATGCCTCGCATATTGTCCTGCTGCTTACATAATTCGTTAATTTTCCGACCTCTATGCCCAGTTTCACGGAAAAAAAAGTTAAAGATATACCAATAGTCGTTTTCAGCCAGTTTTTAAACCATTTCATCATTATTTTATGAAACTATAAGCACTTTTTTATCTTCATTCCAAATCTTGCCTCTGACGGCTGCTAGATTACGACGGATAGAAAATACATATCATTTTTGGGCAGCCTTCAAAGAAATTACTTTTGTCATTTCCGGTTTGAAATGAGGACAAATCAGTTGAGTTTCTCTATCCTTTACTCCACATATATTGGTAATTCATCTATGTTTACACATCTGACTAAATTCTGAGCCATTTTACACACTTTCAAGTTTTAACTTTTTTTTTTACACTAGCTGTAAGGATGTACCTTTCTTATTTTGCTCAAATCAACTGACGGACTCATTTTCCGACTTAAGTCTTAAGTAGAATTATTTGAAACGCATTTCTCTAATATTAACATACTTAATTAGCATTCTCAAATCCTGAGTTGACACATTATTTCAGACTCAACTTAGCAAAATAATGGACCTAAATCTGTTAAATGAGTTAAGTCCGTTTATTTTGGTGAGTTGAGTCTGAAAAATTGTGTCAACTTGGAATTTGAGAATGTTACTTCTGTCCGTTCATTTTAGCGAAATGCGTCTAAAATAACGAGCTCAAATTAACCCTTTCCCAAACGACAAAATTTGGACTGGTCCAAATTGAAAGAGTTTGCAGACGACAATTTTAAATTTGATGAAAATGGCAGAAAGTTATCAAAAAGGGTAGAAAACACTGTGGGAAAAGGAGAAATTGCTCGTCACGAGCAATTTCTCCTTTTCCCACAGTGTTTTCAAGAGACTTGTACTGCAGACACGTGAAAACCAGGGCTTGTTTGGGAAAGGATTAAGTCAGAAACTAAACCTGTCAGCAGATTTGAGCAAAATAAGAGACTTAAGTTGTTTTTTTTCGTGAAACGGGGCCCTGGTCCTTTTGAAATACCGCGCATACACTCGTAGCCCAATATTAAGAAATCTAGGTATGTTTTTGGTCAATTCGAAGTAAGACATTAGTTGCTGGGATTACCCATTTTCATATTCATTGCCCTTGTGGCGGTCTTAGCCCTTATCCTACTAAATAAGTTAAACGAAAGTTTTAAGCCGATAGTAAAAATCAGAATAATGCTATTTCAAACTTATTTTTTGGAGAAAAATATCTCCTTATCGGACAGTGTAGATCTAAGATCAGACTGCACGTTCTGTGCTGTCTGATCTTGATCTACACAGTCCGCAAAAGGTCAGTGAGTCGCGATTAACAACTTAAAGGTTAAGTGGTTTTGATTAAGAAATACAACCCAAATCCTGCGATGATAATTGATGCTGTTTCGTTGAATGTAACCTTCCGTAGACTTATATTCACACCATCGGCAAACCTTAGGTTATCCCTATATCAAATCCCTCTGTGGTATGGGTGATATGTACGTTGGTTGAAATGTACCCACACCTTACATTTCGAGTTCGCCGGAAGTACATCGCTTTACTGCTCTAAGAATTATAAGACTCCACGAAAAAATAGGCCTGCACCAGACACAGTTACTCAATTGAAATCATGATCAACCACATTTTCCTTTGACAAAAAAGTTTGTTATTAAATTTGTTTAACGTTCTTTATCGATTTCGATAGGAGTTTTTCTGACAGACTGATAAATGTAAATAACTTTAATATGGTTGTTGTTGTCGTTAATAAGAATTTCAACAACTTCCGCTGGGTGGCACTTGTCAAATACATAAGATACCTGAATGGGCATTCTTCCATGGGTACAGAACCGGACTACTTTTCAAGGCGGCAATCAATGCAACGAATTTGAAAATAAAATATACGTTTACTTACTAAAATCTACCTTGTACGATTCATCCAGCCATCGTTAGCTAGTATATAACCTATGCACTAGCCATTTATAAATATAGCCGTCATAAGCTTGGGAAAAAGCCCCGGTATAAGCCCAGCTAGGTAGGGACGTTATTTTTGTTGTAGTCTGTTGCACAGATCCCGATTTCCCCCATGTCTATATTTAGAAACTGTGTACAAAAATTTGCAGTTAACAATTGATATTTTAAACAGGATATTTTTCCGGTTTGAAATCGTTTTGTTTTTTGAGCAATTTGTAGTGGAAAACTGGCTTGATTTTTCCACAGACTTATTATTTATTGCCATTTTCTACCTGCACTTTTTAAGCCCGCCCGAGTAGCTCAGTGGTTAGCGTACCTGACTCGTGACCTGGTTGCGAGTTCGATACCCGGTCGAGGCAAACTTTCTGTTCGGGGATTTTTCGTCTCTCACCTCTGATGCATCTGAGAAAAGTAGTCAGTGGCTTTGGAAAGAAAGTTGTGTCAGTACTGGTGTGAGAAAGCCAGGAAACACATGGGTGCGTCCCTGACCGCCATGATATGACCTAAGCTGTTAAAATGGCGTTAAACTCCAATACAAACCATGCACTTTTTCAGCGGCAATTTACGCACCGCGTATTAATATTTGTCCCGTACAGGACTGTGATGGGTCATAGCAGACAGGTCAAATCATGGAAGAATATTGACATGCGCAGACAACGGAATTTCAAGGGTGCCGCCATGTTTAAGGTCATGTGATTGAAAGAAGACTCAATACGAAACCTCCCTGATACAGACGGGGTTAGATGTAGTTACGGAATCGGTCGAGTTGTGAAGCATGATATTCAAATGTAATTTCAGTGCCGTCCTTGTGGTCTCTGAATTTGTGTCTCAGTGTTTGTTCACAATTTCATTTACACATGGCGTGCAACACACGAAAAGGGTTCTTCGGACATATGCGTAAAAGTATGTCGCCCCAGATCAGCCTGTGCAGTCTTTGATTAATCCGAGACGACAGTTCCCGTTTTTGTGCGATTTTCTGTTTCAAGAAAGTCTACTGTATGAAAAAATCTTATGTAGTCGTAAAGTGCCGTCTCGGATTAGTCTGCGCGGACTGCGCAGGCTAATCCGGGACGACACTTTACGCAAATGTCTGAAGGTCTCATTTCGCATGTTGCGGGCCATATAGTAATAGATCTAATTCAGGTTGGATACTTGACTACATGGTATTGATAAAAGCATACAATTAAGAAGTACAGCAGATCTACACTGAATATTCAGTGAAATATCAATACGATAATGCACATACTAGTACTTATATATGAACCATCCTCTGTGAAAAGGGTGCTTAATGCATTTTTGAAAAGTTATCGACTCAGGTGAGTCTGCGCAGTCCGCGCAGGCTGACCTGAGCCGAGACTTTTCGCTATCGGTCAGTGTCC
Organism: Tridacna gigas; assembly: GCA_945859785.2. NCBI lineage: Eukaryota > Metazoa > Mollusca > Bivalvia > Cardiida > Cardiidae > Tridacna > Tridacna gigas. Next base: position 9,178,052 of record OX244030.2, on the reverse strand, counting down.
TGTATGTAAAAGGAGCAGTCTACCTCAAGATTTAGTCGGTTGTTACAAAAAGTGGCCGTTATGGATACATAATTATGTGTGATGGCTTGATTGGTACAAGGCATCGTGGAGATGCATTAAACCCCATTTTGCCAGAGCATGGGTCATATAGAGCCATAATAACATATAACCAGTGTAGCCATGCTATGCTCCCCTTCCCCCTCCCAAAATCAGAGATAATACAAAAAGAAGATATTAGAATTCTTATTTCCAAGGTGGTCCCTTCTTATTTCCATTGTGGTTCCATAAATAATAGGCAATAATAAATACAAAAACGTACAAAGAAAATTTCAACGGTAATGAATGGCTCCTAAGCTCCGCCGCTCTGTCTGTCTGTCCCCCCTGTCTTACTTGATCATGTTAAAAGACTGGAAACATACAACCGCAGGGGTTCGTGCAACAAGTCGATAAAAAGAACAAAAAGTAACAAAACTGGTCGCGCTTAATTAGCAATTTGTTCTCGTTTTTGGCATTAAGTTGATTGTGCACCCTTCGAGTACAATCCCATATCATCTTCGCTTTTGCCATGTGCATTTTAACCCTTTGGCTTCTAAAAAGATAAAATCAAAAAGTCATGCTTATGGTAGAATCCACAAATTAATAGTATCAAAGATCATATCGCAAGGAAAATCTCATCGTATCGGACAGTGTAGATCCAAGATCAGGCTGCAAATTTAGTGCAGTCTGATCTTGATGTACACTGTCCGCAAAAGCGAACTGGGTCTTGCTAAGCAGCATAAGGGTTCTTAGGATTCCAGATATAAAGTCAAGGGATATTTCTCATCTTATTCAGTCGTGGACATATTGATACAACAACCGCATTAGGTGCTTTGATTTCAAGACAAGGATTTCGATGACATTATCATAACTTAATAGCATAATAGGCAACGGAATGCTTTTGTTACAGTGAAGGTTGGCAAAGGAGAAATGTAAAACGACTGTAAGTTAAATTGACGCAACTGTGGTCCATTTTGTACTATAAAAATATTTCCGTCGGTTTCAGTGACATAAATCGAGCGTAAGCACAATGGTGTACAGTGAAAGCAACGAGACAGAACAGGGGTTATATCCCTACAACGAGACGGAACAGGGGTCAGACCCCTACCACGGGCTTTCGATTATCGAAATCAAGAGACGGAATTATCCTCTGTGGGCTCATCAACTTAGCGGGCTGTACTTGCTTGTCGTTACCATTCTTGGAATTATGATGAACACGGCTGTTCTATTTACATTCAAGAAAAATAAGCCTCTGAGATCACCGACCAATATCTTTATCATTGGTATGACGATATCTAATCTTGGACATGCTACCCTCGGGAACACTTTGTCATGGATATCGGCATTAAACGGTAGCTGGATCGCCGGAGATGCTGGGTGCACATTAGCAGCTTTTATGGTGTTTGCATTTGGTTTGACGTCATTGTATCAACTTGCAGCTGTGAGCATTGACAGATACATTGTTATATGCAAGCCACTCCTTGCTTCCAAGATAACAGCCCGCGTGGCTGTACTTTCTGTAGCGACCTGCTACATGGGAGGATTCATGTGGGCATTGCTTCCTTTTACCGGCTGGGCAACCTATGGTCTTGAGGCACCGGGCGTGTCCTGCGGTATCGAACATGACGATCACAGACTTGCGACAATGACCTATTTTATCTGCCTGTTCATCTTTGTGTATTCTTTGCCACTCTGTACCATGATATACTGTTACAACGGAGTTTATTCAACGGTATGTAAAACCGAGTCATGCTCTGGCAAAAGGGAGCTTAATTCATCGCCGTGATGCATGATACCAATCATGCCACGACATAGTTATGAATCCAAAATAGCCACTTTTTTTTTAAAACAACTGACTTATTAATCATGAGGCAGACAGATCTTTAGACATGCAGAAAATGGACCAGTAGCGAAAAGTTTCGGCCCAGGTCAGCCTGCGCAGACTGCGCAGGCTGACCTGGGTCGATACTTTTCGCAGATGCATTAAGCCCCCTTTTCACAGAGCATGGCTCAATTATTTTTCAGTCAAATTGCTATTCATGCCATTCAAATGCAATCAAATAATCACGGAAGAAGCCATATTCATCCAGTTATTCATTGCATTCTGTATGTACAGTTATTGTGACTATTATTTTTCCATATTCATCCATTTGCATAATGTAAGCTAGGGCAAAAATTCCTAAAAGTTAGACACATGTGTACATTTCACGCTCGTGTAAAAATCGGTCATCTCCATTCAAGATTAAAATCTTTGAAATAACCCATTTTGGCACTTGCTATTTTAGACCTACCAAAATATATATGTGAGCCATGCTCTGGCAAAAGGGGGCTTGATGCATGGCCCTGATGCATTGTATCAATCTAGCCATCATATAATTATGGATCCATGATAGCTATTTTTTTTGTAACAACTGACTGAATCATGACGTAGATTGGTCCTTGGACATACAAAAAACTGACCATTAGCGGATTGCGCAGGCTGATACTTTTCGCGGATGCATTAAGCCCTCTTTTCAGAGAGCATGGCTCATATAGAATTACTCAAAGAAAAATACTCCTCTTAAACAGCTTTGGAAACAATATGGTTAAAAGCGCTATGGCTCACCACAGCAGTTGCACCTCTTTCAAAAAGGTCTTCTAGGAGCGTTCACTGAGAGAGAGTAAATGAAACCGTATTAGTACAGAAATCCTTAAAATGAGCGTTTGAATAATAAATAACTCCTGTTACAATTGAAAAAATTTCAACAGGAAGCCTTGCCAAGAAATTAAGGATATCGTTACTCAAATTGGGATTTTGGCGCTTAATTAAGACAAAGAAAATTCATTCTTTTGTACAAGCGATTTGTGACGTATCATTTTATTGGATAAACATTCCGCAAAGTATCTTTGCGGAACCAACGAAATACTTCAATGTCTATTTATGTGAACGACATTTTGTCAGCGATTTTCAACTGCGGTGCAAATCTTCTTATTTGAAAATCTCGAAAAAAAGTCAAATTAATTTATTTAACAGTGTTTTCAAGATTTAACGTTAAGTACCGGTACTAGTATCTCTGGAGTAGATACTGCAGATAATGTAATTTTTTATTTTTTTTACATTTCCCTCTCATTTTGTCAGGTGAGACAAATAAGCAAAATGGCGGCCTTTGATAAGGAGAGCAGAATTGCCAAGAAAAACCTGAAAGTTGAAAGGAAGATGTTGAAGACTTGTGTGTCCATGTGTAGTAAGAGCATGGCGATCCTTCTGTTCTGGTCTCTCTGTCTGTGTGTCTGACCTACCTACCTACCTACCTATTCTATCTTTCTAACCTTCCATCCATCCATCCATCCATCTATCACTTGTGCTCCTGTCTTATCTTAGCTTGGCCATTACGATCTAATCTTAATTTATTTACCAAACGCCTCCTTGTCTACCAACCCACAGCGAGTTTGGAATTTGGAAGCATCATTGGAAAGGAATATCCAAGATTCATTACTTACTTTGTGCCTTCTAATCTTGGTCAACACTGCCTGCATTCCATCCAGGATGCGAGTCGAGCCCTTAGAGCCCAGAATAAACCCATCTAACATTTTCATTGGAGAAAAAAATAGCCTAACAAGAGCAATGTCAAGGCTGTCTTTGTCCAGAATGTCTCAGCAAAGCGGACTGCACAGAACGTGCAGTCTGATCTTTGATCTACAATGGCCACAAAGGCAACTATTATCGTGAAAGCCGTTTTTAATGGTTAACTCTTTACCAGACGACAAAGTTTAGAAGTGTTCGATTTTAAAGGCCTTTGAGGAAAAAAGGAACGAACGTGACTTGGATGATGTGATTTGGTTTTGAATAGGTGGAAAAAATTGCGGTAAACGTTGTGGGAAAAGGTGAAAATGCTGGTCACCAGCATTTTCTCCTCTTCCCACAATGTTTTCAAAAGGTTTTTTCCTTAGTGTTGCTAAAACCCAGGATTGTGTGGTAAAGGGTTATATTAAGTATTATTTCTAGACTGAAAATGTTAGCTGGATTTATTCAGCGCCCTAAAGGTTAAATTCGCGAGTCTCAGCTATATGCAAGATATTTCCTTTCAAGACAAACGAGAGTAAATTGGCGAATTGCTTTACTAAGAAGACGAAAATAGTCATCGTGTGAAAACAATTGTCAGGTACGCTAACACTAGTAATACTGACGAATGTTTGGCCCAATAAAAATTGCATAGGTTGATGGCCGCCCACAGCAATCGAACACAGAAAGTCAAGACTGATGCTCTAAGTTACGACCGCAGACACCAAACTTTTCACAAGTTTAACAAACCATATCATATGAGCTTTGATCGACCGCTTTATTTAACGTGAAATTTGTGAATAATCTCTACTTGTATGCACCCAAATGATATTAAAACTTTTAAAAATAAGAAGACCCTAAGAAACAGGATAATAAACAACTCTACATCTTTTAATCAGATTGTAGTTCGGAATTTATTGACTTTAGCCCATTTTGCAATGGTATTGGTTACATTAGGGGAGATTTGGGGAAGATTTGGGAGGATTTGTGAATTCGTGCCGCCCCCGTGAGCAGCATGAAATTCCCAAATCTTCCCAAATCTTTTTGAGGAATATTTGGGTAGATTTGGATAGATTTTGGAAAGATTGGGTAGATTTGGGAATTTCGTGCCGCCCATCATCTCTGCTTAAATTTCAGTGGCGTTTTTTGTAACCTGGACTCCTTACGCCATAGTCGTCTTCTGGGGAGCTTTCGGGAACAGTGACGATATTCCACTCGTCATCACTGCCATTCCTGCCTTTGTAGCAAAGACTGAAGTAATTGTGAACCCAGTCATCTACGTGGGCACCAATAAAGTGTTTCGTAAAGCATTCTATGGGAGTCTACCTTGCGAGGGCCTCAGAGATAAACTAACGAAATCTGAGGAAGAAGCTAAAGAACAAGATTCAAAAGAAACGGACCCTGAAGAAGAAGAAGAAGAAGAAGAAGAAGAGAAAAAGGATAACGTGGGTGCTGAACAAGGAGTAAGTGCAGCAGCGAATGTGAGTATTGGATATTGGCCCAGGCTGATCTGGGTCCGTATTCACCAGCCATTGTTGAGAATATTCTACGTCTAATTCTCCAAGATTTTCTACATTTGAATGTAACACAACCTCTGATTGGCTAAACCAAATGGTTTAGCCAATCAATTTGGTTTAGCCAATCAGATGTTGAGTTACTTTCAAATTTTGAATTTTGGTTTAGCCAATCAGATGTTGTGTTACTTTCAAATTTTGAAAATTTTGGAGGGTAAAACTGAGAACGTTCTTAAGAATGGTTGGTGAATACAGACCCTGGGCTGCGTTTCAATACACTCTATAGATTTATGAAAATTATTTTGGATTGTATATACACACATACAATCCCTGTTTTACCCAAAGGTATGAGCTGGCGTAAAGTTATGCAAATATTTACTCAAATCGTAAAGTTATGCAGTTAAATGTTTACAAGCATTTAGGGGGTCAGTATAGCAAGAGCTAGAATAATCCTTACCGTCTTATCTTGAAACGAAACGCTAAATAAATTGCAATAAATTTTACACCCAAAATATTTCGATTTCACCTTTTTTCTATGGAAAACTCTCACCATACCGGACTGTGTAAATCCAAGATCAGACTACACGTTCTGTGCAGTCTGATCTTGATCTACACAGTTTGGGAAAGGACCTTGAGTAGAGCTTAGCAGCAGGCCATAGGTCAACTATCAGGTCGTAGAGAAAGGCTCGTTATCGCGATTTCAAAGCTTGCTGAGTCAGGATTTCTCACAACAAATCGGACACAGCGTAGACCCTAGAGTTTGTTTGTATTGTTTGCTTGTATTGGAGTTTAACGCCATTTTAACAGCTCAGGTCATATCATGGCAGTCAGTGACGCACCCATGTGTTTCCTGGCTTTTACACACTAGTACTGTCACAACTTTCTTTCCAAAGCCACTGACTACTTTTCTCACATGCATCAGCGGTGAGAGGCGAAAAATCGCCGGAAAGTTTTGCCTCAACCGGGTATCGAACTCGCAACCACCAAGTCACGAGTCAGACACGCTAACCACTGAGCTACCCGGGCGGGCAGATCCTAGAGCATACTATACATTTTGATTATATCTATACTGTCAACAAACATCTTGGTTGATGATCTGAACTCTTAATCTTAACCTTATGTGAAAAGAAGCTTTTACAGATATACATCTAGAAGATGTCGCTCTTATGTTATGTACTACACTTAAATTTCGACAAAACCCATATCGTTCACTTTTTTTTCAAGTTGTCTCCAGACAAGGTGGAAAAGTTTTAGACTTGTCCACTTTGAAATCATTTGCAGACATTTGTCTTGGAAAGGGTAGAAAACATTGGCAAATTACTTTCTGGGGATTGATGATAGTCATTGCGACAGTATTTGTTCCTCACTCGCCGCTGATCATTGTTTCGACGATGATTATGTGGAAAAGCAGTCGGTGGCTTGTATTTCAGTAACTACACGAACAAAATAAACTGACCTGTATACATACTTTCATTCTCCTGCAGGCTGCAGAAAACAATGGAAACCCAAACGCTGTAGCTCCAAACCCGTCAGAACCTACCAAAGTGGAGTGTTAAATACAGTGCAATTTGAACAACAGATTTGACACCAATGTGGCTCTACTGAAGTACAGGGTTGAAGCCAACGTGATTTGGACACAACTTTGATAGATACGGTGATCACTCCGAACCATTCAGAACGCACTAAAATGGTGTGTCAACGCCCAACTGATTCGGATAACACTATAGATACTATGATAGCTCTAACGCGTTCAGAATCTGTTTAGATTGAGTGTCTAAACCCGCTTGATTTGGATAAAGTTACAGACATTTTGATCGCTCTTGAAAAAACCCCAAAGACCTTAGACTTGCAGTTGTGAGTGGAAGCCAACATGATTTTGATAACACCATAGACACCATCGTTAGTTAAACTTTAACGATCGAGTGTGATATATTCACTGCTTCTGTCAGACCAACTGACTAGTTATTATGCTACATAATTGAATTATTCATCCAACAATTACGTGTATTTTAGCGCACCGAAAGTGGCTTTTGAAAGCGCTACAAGTGTAAAATATAGGTAACTCTGGTTACCAGCATTTTCTCATTTTTCTCAGAATGTTTTCTTTCGTATCGAAAACAGATTCTACCATTTAAGCAAAATTTAAGTTGTCGTCTGCAAATACTGTGCATATGTAAATGGCTGAAATGTCGTAGATTGTTAAAGAGTTTAGGCCTACAGGTGATACAAGGAAGAAGTTGTTCAAGATATATAGAAAACTGGAGTGGACAATAAAACTGAGAATTCGTTGAAGAAACATAGGACCTGGCATGAGCTGACATTTGAAATAAAGTTTTATTAAACGAATCCGGAAAATAGGTTATTAAGCGAGCTAACATGTTTTGTAGACAAGTTTAATAAAATGCCACCTCAAAAGCCAACGAATGTCAGATGTTTTTTAATCACATACGAGAGCTGTCTTTCAAGAATTATAGTTCATGTTATGTTAAAACAGAGGCCTACGTGTTCATGTGTATTTAACTTTAAATGACGTCTATTCGCTTATTTGACAGATGTTTACATCACAGACGAAAAATAGACCCACAGAAACCTCCATATAATGATTTTGTTTTGAATATAAAGATGACAAAATTTGCAGTTTAGTCGCGATCATCATTTTCGACAGTTAATTTCACCCTTAAATCTGGGTTTAGAAATATTTTAGCATTGAGGCGTGTAAATACAGAGCTTTGACCACTTTTTGCTTGTCTCAACCGCGTGTAAGAAAACCAAATTCGTAATGGCTGTATTACACAGGAAAATAAGGTTAGTTATGGTATTAAAGGGTAACCATATTTCATAGTCATTAAGAACATCTATGGAAAAGAGTCATTTGTTTGAAATATCCAACTTTATGTATCGACAACAAAAGTTGACACAGTTTTTTTTTTGACAAATTTACTGTTTGATGGCATGATATAATTCCTTCTTTTTCAGCCATTTTGTACCCTTAGTAGATGTGTAAAGGCTCCCTTTGTGTGTCTTCATGTTAGTTTTTTCATGTTTTGATGACTTGAGTAAGAATCATTGTTAACATGACATATGTATGTTTACACATATTTACATTATATGTGTGGCCCTATAGTATAATGATATACGAAGTCACAACGATTGTTAAATGTCAAATGTACGATATACACATATTGATATTATATGTTTGACCCTATAGTACAATGACATGTAAAGTCACAACCATTGTCAAATAAAAAAAAAAAAAAAAAAATGTATGTATACACATATTTATACTACATGTTTGACTCGTATAGGATTATTGCATGAAAATTTAGAATTATGCCCGAGGCTACTTGATACATTTATAAATCTCCACACATATTTATACTATTTGTGTTACCCATATTATAGTAAAATACATGTATAAATGAGTCATGTCTGGTGAAAAGGTAGTTCATTGCACCTCAAATTATCGATTCGGGTCAGCCTACACAGTGCGCACAGGATAACCAGTGTCGAAACTTTTTGCTACTGTTTGACTTTCTGCATGTCAAAGGACCGTTCTATCTTATAATTCATTCGGTTTTTAGACAAAAAAGCATCCGTGTCATGCGACAACTTGCTTAAATGAATTCCTTTCGAAGATGAACTAAACTCCTTTTTTCCAGGATGCTGCTCAGTTTTATTGCCAAACAGACATGTCGTTCTGCAACTTTATGTGCAATCGAAAATCTTAAGTCAAATCAAGACATTGATTGATGAGCGACAGGGCAATTATGTTTTATAGTAACGTGTAACATTTTGTGTATACGCATGTATTTCTTTTTGTATTATATATATTTATTTGACAAGGATCCTGCAGGTATACTTAAACTTTGATCTTGTGCCACTGTTATATACACAAACATTTCAAAACAACAACACAGAACAGGTATAACTCTAACTCGATAAACCTTTCATTAACAGTTTATGCTATTGTTTGTTTCTGTGAATACATGTTATAACACTACGAACCGTGACGAGATAATATAAACATTATCGAGTTGGGTTTATAAATTATCTCGTCACGGTATGTGATTTTAAACGTGTTATCCCAAACATAAACAATAATATAAACTGGTAATGAAAGGTTTATCGAGTGAGAGCTATACACTGAATTCTAAAATTAATTTACGTGTTTATTTAGGAATGTAGTTTATCCCTTATAAAATATATTAAAGTTTTTTTCTATATATTTCTTCCGAAAATACAATTTGGTTTGATCCTGATCAAGTGACACACATTGGCCGTTAAACCCTACAGCCGCTCCAATAGTCAGACTGCTTAAGAAATTCTGGCATTGTGAAGGTTGTAGAGGTCCAAATAAACATGGAATACGTGTCATAACGACTTTTTGTTGGCAGTGATTGACCTTCGGGGAGGTTAAAACTCGGGATTGTGGGGACTGGGGTAAAAGGTTAACTCAGTCCTAGAAGACAGCCTTGTATGCTTGACCACATTGAAACTATTTGAACCATGCTCTGGTATAAAAGGGTTTAATGTGTCTCAGTGATGCATTATACCAGGCAATTCATCACATGATTATGAATCCATAAAATCTATTTTGTCTTACAACCGACTGAATCATGAGGTAGACTGGTCCTTTGACATGCAGGAAATTGACCGATAGGGAAAAGTTTTGCCCCAGGTCAGCCTGCGCGATACTTTTTGCATATGTGCTAAGCCCCCTTTTCACAGTGCATGGTTCATTTGTAAACGACAAGTCAGACGTGGCTACCACGATGGACTTGGCCTTTTAGGTCTCTACCAAACGACATAATTTTAGAACTGTCTAAATTAGAAGCATGTGCAGACGACAAAATAAATGTGACTCAAAAATGGATATTTGTTGGTGGAAGAGTAGAGAAAACATTGTGGGAAAAGGAGAATATGCTGGTAACCAGCAACGGAACCGTCACAACGATGATTTCTTTGGTTGCCCCCAGAAAATGAAATGCATTTTCTATTGGTTGTAGCCAAATCTATGCAACCTTCCGGGGCAAAATTTGGCATGAAGAGATAAAATAAAGATGAAATTGGTTAAAAACTGGCTGAAAACGAGTATAGATGTATCTTTAAATTCTGTCCATCCGTGAAATCCTGCATGTAAACAGTGTTTACGTGTGTGCGGGGGGGGGGGGGGTGGTGGACCCCCGGGCTTCTGCATTTCGACGCACCTGAAAACATACTCGGGGGCCCTGAATATACCACGTCCAGTTGAAATTTTTAACCGCTGAGCCACTAAACCCCTTACCAGACGGTCCCATGTTTTGACGACCCAGACGATGATGGCTTTAGAAAACATTGTGGGAAAAGGAGAAAATGCTAGTAACCAGCATTTTCTTCTTTTCGCACAATGTTTTTCTGACCTTTCAAAAACATATGCAATCATTTGAGTCATGTATGACTTGCCGTCTGCATACTTTTTCAATTTGGACAAGTCTAACATTTTCTTGTCTGGTATACAGCTTCTAGGTAATGCACCGAGCCCCGGCAGCTCAGTCGGTACCGTGCAGGACTTGAGAACAGGAGGTCCCAGGTTCGATCCCCGACTTCTTTCCGAGGATTGATGATAGTCATTGCGACAGGATTCATTCCTCTCTGACCGTTGACCATTGTTTCGACGATGGCTTTGTTGGAAAGCAGCCAGTGGCTTGGAAAGAAGATTGTGCATAGTACTGGTAAAAGAAACCCCAGGAAAGCATGGATAGGTGCATTGGCCGCCCCGATATAACTGAAATAATGTTGAAAACGGCGTTAAAGACCACACAATCAACAATCAATCCAGGTAATGCTGCGTTTATATAAGTCACAATGCCAATGATTTGAGAGAAGCGTGGTTAGCGCTTGGGGTCGTGGGATCGAATCGTGTTGATCTTGAGGGAACTTGGTGCTATCGGGATGATCGTAAGGATTGTGACAGAATTTTCGACAGTCAAGAATTTTGCCACGATTATGCCGATTTAATGTTGATATCGAGAGAACGTGGTAGTTCATGGAAATCGTAGTAGAACGGAGTAAAAAGTAACAGACCTAAAGGCGGCGAACCAGACCTTGATGGTCCATCTTAAGTGATCTTGGTGAACTTGGAAACACGATTCAGTAAGGTTCACTACTTCGTGCCTCATTAATTAGGGTCTGTATTCACCAACCATTCTTAAAAGCATTCATAGTCTTATTCTTAAAGATTTTCTAAATTTAAAAGTAATACAACTTCTGATTGGGTAATCCAAACGGTTTAGCTAATAAGAAGTCTTTCTTTCAAATTTAGACAATTCTGGAAAATAAGGCCAAAGCTCAAGTCGAGGGAGTGATTTTGATTTCAAAAGTGAAAATATTTATTACTCTGTAATATGTCCTGTGTTATGGGTACTCATTAGAATCGTCTCATTGAGACGATTCTAATGAGTACCCACAACATAGGGTTTAGAAGAGAAATAATGGATTTAAAATACCATCACTCCCTCTTATCTGAAGCTCTGTAAGACTGAGAATATTCCTAAGAACGGTTGGTGTACACGAACGCAGCACTCTGTTAAGATGTTGAGAGTATTGTCTCAATAGCTACCTTAGATTAACACGTCACCATGGTCTCACCTAGCAGATCTGATGCCTTCTTTTTTGCTTCTTCTCCTCTCTTCTAATAAAGGTATATAAAAAGGCCAATTCAGCGTCTTCTTCATCTCTTGGATGCCTAGCTGGTTTCTCTTTTGAATATAGGGAAGGCGTTAGAAGATGGATTAAGTTTCTTTTATTTACAGTCGCTAGCAGTGGATGGACGACCCATGCCCTCTAATTATACCCAAATCGTGGGCAAGACGTGACAACCTCGATCAAATCGTTGACATTTGTCATAGCAAAGCTTAACAAAACTTGATAACGAGATGGATCTGAACGGAACGTGACAAAATATGATAGCAGATCGTTGTAATAGTTAGAGAACAGAGAACTCAAGAGAATGTAGACCGGTCTTTACTTTAACAGATAGCATATAGTTCAATTAACTATCCTTAAGCGCCCTTTTGCAACTATGTACTTATGTACAGTGTGAAAAATTAAATTATTTGCTGAAAGGAAAAAAGGTGGCTGTTCATGGGTTGAAGATGTCTTAAAATATTAAATAGCTTTAAAGACATTCAAATTAATATAAATGATGGCATATTTTTGCCACGAGATACGAGATAACTATTGAGTAATATTGACAATTTAAGAAAACTAGCGCGATAAAACAAACTTTCTTGGAAATATCATCTCGATAATAAAAAGTTTCACAATGAAAGTATCGCGATAATTCTCACTTTCATGACGATTTTTTTTTTGTGTGTGTTCGTGCCCACAACTGATATTCACGGTATCTATAAATAGATACGGTTTCGGAACATCTTTGCCATCTTGTACAGTCAAAAACTACAGAGTTTATCCAAATGGTGAATTTTCTACTTATAGATATAGAGAAACTGGTAGAACTATTCCCGATGGTTTTATCTCGAATGTCAGCCTCGCGAACGAGTGAGAAATTTTGGATGAAAAAATTTACTGATCAATGTAAAATTTTCTAGATAACAAAGTTTATCATGATATATATATATATATATATATATATTTTTTTTTTTTTTTCAAAAAAAAAAAAAAAAAAAAGCTTTTCACTATCTAGATAAAATTTCCAGGAAACTTTAATTTATCGTGTTAGTTTTCTAAAATTGTTCCGATAGTTATCTCGTATCTCGTGGCAGAAATATGCAACCATATCTATATCTGGAACATTTGAGGAAAAAATAATAAGCATCCTCACGTTCATCACAAAAGGCACAACTATTTTCATAAAAGATATGATTTAGAAAGAGATGTACTTATACGTCTCAAATTCAGAGGAAGATGATTCTAGAGGAAGATTAAAGAGGGGAATACACGAGTTTTCGAGTAAAGTAGTGCGGCATGGGAGAAGCACAAAATCGCCATTGTTTCTTGCCAACGTTTTGGAAATAGTGAACAGACAGTTATATTGAGTTCAATCTTACAATAAAAGGGGGCATTAAATAACTATCCATAGGAGTCCGTCCACATATATCTACAAAGTTTCTCTTCAGTCCACCGCATTGTACCCGAGGTATACCATTCAACCTTTTACCACACAATCCCGACTTTTAATGACCCTGAGGAAGAAGCAATTTGAAAACATTGAGGGAAAAGGAGAAAATGCTGGTAACCAGCATTGTTACCTTTTTCCACAATGTTTTCTATCCTAACATCATTTGAGCCACATTTAAATTGTCGTCTGCAAATATTTTCATTTTGAGCATGTGTACGTCTATGTGGTAAAGAGGTAAATTAAACAACGGAAAAACAGAAATTTTGAATTTTGAACGGCCGCCGGGCAGCCATATTGAATCCAATCTGGGGAAAAAAACCTGATCGGAAGAATCAACTCACTCAAGAAGGGGATACATCTATGAAATTGCTCTTAATTCCACCAAATTGCGATGAAGATGTACCATCGAAACGAATGAAAAAAGCGGAAGTAGTAAATTTCAAAATGGCCGCTAAGCGGCAATCTTGAGTTCAATTGTGAAACAAGAAATATCTTTAAAAAAAGATAGTGTTAATTTGCCAGCAAATAGGCAGTGTCCCCTTAAAATAAACTTGTCTACATTTTTGACCAATCACAAATTTCTATTCAATCATTTGTTACCAGTACCAAAAAATAGGTCAAAAGCCAGCACATTCAGCTACGCCGAAAAAAGATAGCGTAAATTTGCCAGCAAATAGAAAGGGGCTCTTAGAATAAACATGTCTATATTTTTTACCACAGGGGACCTTAGAATAAACATGTCTACATATTTGACCTATCAGAAAGTTCTGTTTATTCATTTTTTATCTGGACGAAAAAGTAGGTCAAAAGCCAGCACATTCAGCTACGCCGAAAAAGATGATATGATTCAGCACATTGCAAGAGTACATTAACCTGCGAGTTCCTTTATATGCGAAGGAGAAATACAAAAAAAAAAACAACAGAAATTGTAAATTCAAAATGGTTGCCAGTCGGCCATATTAAATCGAAAAAAGGCGTCATGCGTGACTGCATTAAGAAGTACATGAATCTTTTGAAGTTTCTCTGCATTTAATTCCAGGCACCTGCAAAATCAACTACAAAAACAAACGAAAAAGCAGAACTTGCAATTTCAAAAATGGCCGTCTGCCTTCTTAGATAAAAATCCGTAGTCTGCGCATTTCATATTCTTCAAAGATTGTACCTGTTTGCTCTGACACATTACTATCCTGTACAGGATAAATATCAATACGCAGTTGCTGAAACAAGTAGCAAGCAGAAATAGCTATAAATATAACGTCTGTGGAGAAATCAAGCCTCTTTTTCGGTTAAAAGTTTTTAGAAATATAATAATTTCAAACGAGAAAAATGATTTTGAAAAATACCTTTGTTTACTGTTTATCTTTGCATACAGTTTCTAAATATAGATTCAGGAAAACTAGCTAGAATCCAAAACTTTCGACCAAAGGAGCATTCATGATGCGATTTGTTACATACAAGAGAAAAACATTGCAAAGGAATACAGATGCGAATTTTCAGTCGTTACAGCATTGTCAGGTAACGTATAGCGGTACAACAAGCATCAAGTAAAGAACATTTGTTGAAACCATGGCCCAAACTCAACAACCTCTCTTAATAACATTGTTGGTCTGATTGTAAAAAATTCGAATTTCAAAGTAACGCTTTTTCTGATTGGCTAAATCAAGTGGGGTAAACATCAGAAATTAAGTTAATTTCTAAATCTATAATTAGACTATAATATTCTATTCAGAATGGTTGGTGAATACGGGCCCTGAATATGTTTGCGTTCTACAGCGGATTTGTCGGTTACCGTGCTCATTATTTTCAACATACAAATAACATAAAGTTAACTGCAAACTAATTAATCAATGAACGTGATTTTGTCTAGGCGTTCAATTATCTTAAGTACTCTTTATCTCTTCCTTATTTACGTTTGCGTAGATTTATCTATTCATACTATTAGCAAGACTTTATTTCATTTTAATTTTTCTTTGAAAATGTAACTTTTCATAGGCCATTTGCCCAGATCTCAAATAAGCATAATACTCACAAATATCCTCATTCATGATCATTTGGGGCCATGTTTAGTTACTCATGTTACTTTTTGAGTCCATGTTTGAGGATGCTTGTTTTCATTTCGAGCTTGTAGCATACATCCATGGCTTACACCTTTTTTCCAGTAGTTGCGGTACTCCTTTAAACTAAACAACTTTGTTTGTCTATGTAAAATACACCTACTTTTATTGTTGCCTCTTTTGCCATAATTATTTCGTCGCTTTATTATCCCCCACTGAAGGTAAGGAATATAGTATTAGCGTTGTCCGTCCTTCCGGAGCAATATCTCAAAAAGCCCGAAACCAAATTTATTGGCACTTTAGTGATGTTTTCCTCATTACACAAACACCGATTGTTTTTCTTTTCTTTCTTTGATATGATCAAAGCCAAAATGGCCGACTGGCGGCCATTTGGATTAAGCACTCAGGTACAAATTAATGGAGGGGTTTTTCATCTTTTTAGAACGAATGAATGAAGTTTTACGGTCCGTCACAATCGAAGGTCACATTAGACGCACTAACAACTACTACATATTGACTTTACTGTTATAAAAAAAAAATCATCTTTTCGGAGCTATTTCTTCATTAACACTAGCTGGAATAGGATTAAGCTTCTGGGATGCATGGACTTCTGTTGATGCTGATTCCTCTTTATTTTTCCACATATTGGATACCATTACCTTCCGCTAGATATCATTTTTCAAATATGACCTAGTAGTATTTGATTTGAGCATCCTGGGCACAGAACCGTACGCATGTCATATTCTGAGAAATATTTGAATAATGCCACATAGCAGAAAATAATGTTTTGATTATGCATGCAGAATTTATAGGATTAAGAAAGTTAGTACCCTTTTCCGGATACCTATGAAGACCTCTCTCATACCACGCAAAGAAAAGGGCGGAACAAGGTTCAGGAATTGTGACACAAAAATAGTGACAAGTATCATTTGTCATCATGCTGTTTTTGCGAAAAGTATCGACCCATGTCAGCCTGCGCACTTCGCGCAGGCTGACACTGGCCGAAACTTTTCGCCATCTTTAAACTTTTTACATGTCAAGGGATAATTCTACCCCGTGATTCAGTCGGTTGTTTGACAAAATGGATTTTATGAATCCATAATTAGGTGATATGTTGCTTTGTATAATGCATTACGGAGATGTATTAAGCCCCCTTTTGTCAGAGCATGGCTCATATTTAAATTCAATAAAGTTCAGGTTACATCGGATCATGTCCAGAACGGGTGCATCAAATGTTTCTCTTTGAATGCTCTGACGGAACAGACATAAGGATGAGATATGTCTGCACATCCTCATTACGTGTAAATTTCTCATTAAATGGGTTTATCTGATTAGTTACAACCACCAATTTGTCTGCTCAAATCAAAGTAATGTACAACAATGATGAAAGGCTCAGTATTTCTCCTTGACGGAGTCATAGTTATTTACACGGTATATATGGAGACCTGTAAAAGAGCAACACACTTTTGAATTGTTGGAAGAGAGAAAATATGTTTCCTCCAGGTTCGAATGAAACTGTAACAGAATCGGGTCCTCATACAGGATTATCATTCCTTGAAATTAGGAGACAGAATTATCCAAAGTGGGCGCATCATATAGTGGGAACTGTCCTTCTTTTCTTTGGGTGTTTCGGATTAGTTCTAAATATTTGTGTACTCTTCACCTTTATAAAGAAGAAAAAGCTAAGATCGCCGAGTAATACGTTCGTAATTGGACTCTCTGTCTCCGACCTTTGCATGGTGGTTCTTGGCACACCTTGGAGCATATTAGCTTGTTTGAATGGAAAATGGTTTATTAGCGATTTTTTCTGTGCGTTTGAGGCGTTTACTGTATACGGGTTTGGCATGACGTCTCTTCATCTTCTTACATCCATCAGTATAGACCGGTATATTGTCATCGTTAAGCCACTGAGGGCCCAGATGATTACTCAGCGTTCCGCCTTCTGCTCTATTCTTATTTGTTATGTCGGAGGATTTTTCTGGGCGGTGCTGCCTTTCGCCGGGTGGAGTGCATACGGACTAGAGGCTCCGGGGGTCAGTTGCGGTCTTAGTTATGAGGATCAGTCTCTTTTAAGGATGTCATATTTAGTGGTTATTTTTATCTTCGCCTTCTTACTTCCGCTCGGCATCATGATCTATTGTTACTTTTGCATATATCTCACGGTAAGTGGACGGGCTCATACTAATGTTACTGCTTATCATAAACCTGTGAAACTGTAAATTTATGAATTGTCGTTTGAAGAGATTTTGGGAAAAAAAAAAAAAAAAAATGAAAACAAGGCGTCGAGTTTTTCTAGTTTCTTGAAAAATGGATAGACAACAAAAACAATAACAGCAACAACCCCAAAAAGCACTTTTTAAACACAAAAGTGATATTTTATTTTTAACATATTGTACTAAATTGCATGTTTTGCTCGAAATTATTCAAACATTGACACCTTTTTACTAGAAAGAACATTAAGTGTTCAAAGCAGTCCTTTACAAAATTGTAGATATTGAAATAAAAGTAACGACCTTTTTCATATCCTTTTCCCCAATTTAGAAATACGTGAAAAATACTAGCAAATAAGTGGCGGTTGACCCTTTTCGGGACCACATTAAAAAAGACAGAAAATATATACATAATTATATATAGTACAGAGTTCCGCGAAGATCTCGCTCTAAATTTCGCTATTGGGATCGATATTCTTAATATTTCAAATAGTTATATCAATGTTTTTCCTTTCCACGGGTTAAAGAATTTGTTTAAAAAATCAAGAGTCTGTGATTTATTTGCCGAATCTAGCCTTGGCTCTTAGATCTGCGAAAGGACGCAGCCAATGATAGGACAGAAAAAAAAAAAAAAAAAAGATGTATAGTTTGAATAGTTCTCAACAAAAAGATACCTGTGTACTTCAAACGATGGTTGCACTCAATGAAAAACACTTACATTTTCTTTAGTCGTCGACATAGGCCATAAGAAAACCACAAAAAGATGTTGGCTTGTTCACTTAGTTCTATTGGTCTTCCTTAGGATGGATATCATTAAGATATAGGAATGAAGCAATAACTGTGTAATGCTCTGGGAAAATGAGGTTTAATTGATCTCCGTTATGCACATATATCAAACTAGTCATCACATTATTATTGATCCACAAAATCCATTTCGTCTAACAACCGACTGAATCATGAGATAGAATCGTCCTTGGACATTCAGAAAATTTACACAAAGCAAAAAGTTCCGAACCCTGTCAGCTTGCGTGGAACTTTGTGTAGATGCATGAAAACTCCATTTTCACAGAGCATGGTTCATTTACTTATCAAATATTTGCTGCTCAAAGCCGACTGTATGGATTTCAGATCATAGCCAGTTGATGAACACACACACACACACACACACACACACACACACAAAAACGTGTTTTATTGACTTTTAGGGCAGAAACTTTTAAACATTATCAAAAAAGGAGAAAACACTGGTGACAAGAATGTTCTCCCTTTTCGCAAGAATGTTCTCCCTTTTCGCACAATCCCTCTAACCCTCTTCAAAAGCAACTGCCATCATATGAGCCACATGTTGTTTGTCCTCTGAAATGTTTTCAGTTTGAATCGAAATTCATGGATAATCCGCTTTTTGCTATCCCCGAATTGCTGTCAAATTTGCCGGAAACGGTGATAACGTTAACAAAAACGGTGCAACGTGCGTCTTCATATACCATGATAGTTTACTTGAGTGACTATTCTTAAAGGTACTTTTCTCGTTACGTGTTTCTTCAGGTAAGACGCATAACCCGAGATTCTGTTTGGGACAAGAAAAGTCGGAAAGAAAAGAAACAGATAAAGATTGAGAGGAAAGTTCTAACAAGTAGAGTGATCATGTGTGGTAAGAAAAGATTTTGTGAGAGAAAAGCCTGAAAATAGGTTTATTATTATGTCATCCATTGTTAAACTCTCTATCATACAACACATTTTTAGACTTGTCCAAATTGAATTGTTGGTTTGTTTGTATGCTGCTTAACGTGGCTTTCAAAATTATTTCATTTATATCGACGTGGCCCGTGCACCTATCCATGCCTTCCTGAAGTTTCTTTTACCAGTACCCCGTACAATATTTTTCCCGAGCCACTGGCTGCTCTCCCCGTAATCATCGTCGATAAAATGATCAGCGGTGTGAGAGGAATGAATTCCGTTGCAACTACTGTCATCACTACTCTCTAATTTGAAGCACCGTACAATACTGACAGCTTTCGGGCTCTGCTTGTCCAAATAAATCCCTAACTCCTTGCCGCGCAATCCCGTGTTCTAACGACCCTGAAGCAGAAGGCTGTTTAAAATATTGTGGGAAAAGGAGAAAATGCTGGTAACCAGTGGTTTCTGCTTTTCCAAAAATATTTTCAAAAGACTTAGAATGAACTTCATTAAGGCCACTTAAACGCGATTACGGTCATGGGTCAAATTTTAGCATCATGTATTGGACGGCCTAGATCAGAGATCAGATTGCACTCTCTGTTACATCCGAAAAAGCTATCTTAGACACCACCGGAAGTGAAGTATGTCAATAAGGAAAGTCTTACGTGAAGATGCGAAAACTATTACATAGGTTTAACATTTAATGCCGTGATTGCACAGGCAAGTCTAGATACAACAAAGATGAATTCAAGCCCCTCTTTTTAGGCGAAGAAATACCAAGGTTCAAATTTACTAAACATTCTTAAGAACTTTCTTTGTCTTATTCTACAAAATTTTCTAAATGTGAAAGTAACACATTTTCTGATTGGCTAAACCAAATGGTTTAGCCAATCAGAAGTTGTGATACTTTCATATTTAGAAAATTTTGGAGAATAAGACTAAAATTGTCCTTGAGAGTGGTTTGTTAATACAGACCCAAGTTACGGACTGTTTGTTGAAAAAAAAACAAACCACAAAACATTCTATGAAATTGAATATTTCCTTTTACTTTTTACAAGTAATTGCTTCTTTTTTCACCAGACCGGACTGATTATGATACTGACTGGTACAGGTAGGTGTAAATGTATGATCTTTTGGGACTTTTAGCCTTCCAAATACATTCAAACCGACCTATAATACCCTTCACTTTTGTATTGGCAGGGGCATTTTGGTGCTGTTGGTTCCCGTACGCAGTCGCAACGTTTTGGGCGGCATTCGGCGATCCCGATACAGTTCCTCTAGTGGTGACAGCGATCCCAGCAGCCGCCGCGAAAACACAAGTTGTTTGGAATCCATTTCTATACGTCATCACAAACAAGCAATTCCGCAGATCTTTCTACGAAACGTTACCTTGTACTAGTCTGCGGGAAATGCTGATGAAACGAGAACAGAAAGGAAAAGATTCTAAGGAGTCTGGCCTTGACCTTGATTCAAATCATGAGGAGAAAGACGAGGATAAGGTATGTATCTACTTTATGTTTTATTTTTTAGTTTTCTTCGGAAGCGGGTTGATGATTCATTCATGTCTGAATACCTTATATTCATATATTGACAATGCATGACAAAATGATGTGGAATCGCGTGGCACAAGTGTTAAATGATTGATTGAATGGGCTTCAACATTGCTGCAGTCATATCACGGCGACAGCTCACTTATTCATTTATTACCTGAGTTTCACCAGTACAAGACGAAACTTGACTCTGAAGTGTCTTGCCAAAGGACACTCCCACGAAAAACCCAGTGGATCTAGTGAGGCTCGAACTCGGGGCCTCCAGGGTCCGTATTCACCAACCATTCTTAAGAATATTCTTGGTCGTGTTCTCCAAAATTTTCCAAATTTGAAAGTAACACAACTTCTGATTGGCTAAACCATTTTGGTTTAGCCAATCAGAAGTTGTGTTACTTTCAAATTTGGAAAATCTTGAAGAATTAGTCTAAGAACGTTCTTAAGAATGGTTGGTGAATACAGACCCAGGTCATGAGTCCTAGACTTTACCACTGAGCCCCGCAGGACCCCTGGCACTAGTGTTTTATTTTGCATTGTATTGTGTTGGGATAATGTATAACTAAGCCATGGTCTATGAAAACGGGTTTTTAATGCATCTACAAAAAAGTATCGATTCAGGTCAGACAGGGCAGTCCGCGCAGGCTGACATGGGTCGATACTTTTGCTATTTGTATTTTTTTAATTTTCTATTAAATAGTTTAACCGTTAGGCTGCCAAGCGCCTATCACTGACCTTTAGCGGACGGCGTAGATCAAGATCAGACTGCACAGAACGTGCAGTCTGATTTTTGATTTAGAATGTCCGATAAGGAGGTATCTTTCCTCCGAAGGTACCTTTGAAATAGGAAAGAAATAGGAAAACTTGGGTTTAAACTATTAGTTTAGAAAGTTTCGTTTCTTTTATTTAGCAGGATAAGAGTTTATCCTAATCCAGGCTTAACAAAAGCACAAAAAATGTCCTCTGTATGCTAAGATTCAATACCCGCCTGTCTCGTTGTAGAGAAGCACGCACAATGTGTAACCGGTCTGAATTGATTTCAAATGTTGATAAACTCCACACATATTTGAGCCATGCTCTGGAAAAAGAGGGCTTCTCCGTGATGCATTATTCCAAGCAAGTCAGCATGTCATTATGGATCCAGAGGATTCCACTCTGTCTACCTACCGATGAGGTATCTACTGATGAAGTAGACTGACTCTTTGACCGAAGAGAAAAAGTTTCGACCGTGGTTAGCCTGACCTGGGTCGATACTTTTTGCAGATGCATTGAACACCCTTTTCACAGAGCATTTCAATTCTATTTTTTTCAGGTGTCTGGGGAAGCCGCAGCAAATCCGAATGCAGTTACACCGGAGGAGAACGACTGCCTGCCGAAAGTTGAATGCTAGAGGCCTACGACCCAACGATCTCTTGCCAGGACGATATTTATAACAATGAAGACTGCATCTGTCTACCATATAGGATGAAGGGGTTACTTGCATCTGCAAAAAGTATCGACCCAGGTCAGCCTGCGCAGTCCGCGCAGGCTGACCTGGGTCGAAACTTTTTGTTATTGGTCAAATGTCTGCATGTCAAATGACCAGTCTACC
Source organism: Tridacna gigas (assembly GCA_945859785.2). Taxonomy (NCBI): domain Eukaryota; kingdom Metazoa; phylum Mollusca; class Bivalvia; order Cardiida; family Cardiidae; genus Tridacna; species Tridacna gigas. The sequence continues at coordinate 9,155,766 of OX244030.2, read as the reverse complement.
TCATGATTCGGTCGGTTATTGTACAAAATGGACTTTATGGATCCATTATTGTTATAATGCATTACGAAGATGCATTAAACCCCCTTTTTCCGGCGCATGGTTAAAATTTAATTGTATTCTTTCAGAGAGTGTAGCAGTAGATTTGGTTTCTTCATAGAGAAATGAGAAATTTTACTCTATCTTAACTATGTTACAACTAGTCTGGATTACCTGCCCCTAACACTACGGTACTTTTGAAGTGCGGCGGGGTACCAGTCTATGTTACAACTAGCAAGTCAGCGGCTAAGCGCTATACAATACCTATATATAGAACAAATGATAAACTTGATTTATAGCATATTTAAAACGCTGAGTGCTTTTTTCACTGTTATCAACAAGCTTTGGTACATGGATCTATTTCCAGTATTATAGTCGAATGTGTGTGTTAATCCATGTTTTCCATTTAGCTACGAGGGCTAATTGATGAGTTGTGAGCCTTGTACTGAAGTGTTAAGCAAGGATTCAGCCCTACCATTTTAATGACGACTTAAGGCTGTGCACCCGACGACTGGTGGCATTTGGTCTTCTAATGTCAAAGAAATAGCGCTCTAAAGTAGACAAGGCGATTAACTTTTTGATGTGTTGTGCTGAATTGTGCGAATGAATTCAACACAACATGTCTAAATAAGAAGATAAAAAAAAAAATGCTTTTCACAGGAATGAGAAGGATTTTTCCCTCTCTCCTGCGAAATTTTCCAAAACGCAGATGGAATAATTTCGCACCCACCCGTCGACCTGATCTCGCTCCATCAGACTTTAATATATTTTCAAACTTGAAAAATGCCACTTCCGGTACCCACTGTCCCTCAGATGATGACGTCATATATGCAGTGGAGGACTATAGGAACAGCCAAGAAAAGGACTTCTTCAAAAATGGCATTGAGGCCCCTAAATATCGCTGGCAAAAGTGTATAGCTACTGAAAGGGATTATGTAGAGAAAATTATGCAATATGTTCGCCAAAAGTCCAACACTTACATATGAAGCTCAGAAACTATCAATCAGCCCTCGTAGTATGTTAGAAATCTACCGTTACCACTATCAGATTGACATACTGCGTTGCATATCATTTACCTACAGCCGAGGATCGTCACCACGGCATTACTAAACGAAAGGGTGGCGTGTGAAATAGAAAGGCTGTAAGTGTTGCACTACATTAAATCAACGCGCCAATAATTTTCATGAGCTAATGATGCTGATAATTTTCATGAGCTAATGATGCTGATAATTTTCATGAGCTAATGAGCTTTAACAGCTCGGCAAAACCGGCGCGTCGTCGATAGATCACACCGGGTACAAATAATACAACCCATGACATGTCTCTCAACATTTACCCTACACAAAAAAAGGCATCATTACACAGAGCTCCGGATAAGAGGGAGTGATGGTATTTCTAAATCCATTATTTCTCTTCCAAACCCTATGTTGTGTGTACTCATTAGACTCGTCTCAATGAGACGATTCTAATGAGTACCCACAACATAGGATTTAGTGGAAAGTAATCAATACTTTCAATTTTGAAATCGAAATCACTTCCTCTATTTAGAGCTCTGATTATTACAACGATTTTCGTTACACGTGTTGTAGATCACCATAGTTACAGCTAACCAGCATGTATGTATTTGCACAGGTACGAACATAATTATTGCCAAGTATGTTAGTTGTGCAAGAGAGGCAACATAATTCGACATTTAGATCGGTGGATATGTTAACTTTTGGCTGAAAACGTCGGAGCACTGGGGGTTTATTAACGTATCTCTTACACACAACAAAAGACCATCCATTTTTACAATTTAGAAGCTGTTCTCAGTCGGCTAATAAACCTTAATGTGAACATGAAACCCATAACATCTATGATATCACAAAATTTCTCACTTTGGTGGTTCCAAAGTTTGAGCTCTTTACCAAAGGACAATATTTAAGTATGTCCAATTTGAAAGAATCTGTTGACGACAAATGAAGTTATACGTGGCTCAAATGATGAGATTTGTCTTTGTAAAGGCGGAAAACATTGTGGGAAAAAGGAGAAAATGCTGGTTACAAGCATTTTCTCCTTTTCCCTCGATGCTTTTTTGGAAGTCGCCTATGGAAGGGTCAACCCTTCACCAGACGACAACATTTTTGACTTGTCGAATTTAAAAGCATGCGCAGACGACGAATTAACCCTTTCCCAAACGACAAATTTTGGACTGGTCCAAAGTGAAAGAGTTTGCAGACGACAATTTTAAATTTTATGAAAATGGCAGAAAGTTATCAAGAAGGGTAGAAAACACTGTGGGAAAAGGAGAAATTGCTCGTTACGAGCAATTTCTCCTTTTCCCACAGTGTTTTCAAAAGACTTGTACTGCAGACACGTGAAAACCAGGGCTTGTTTGGGAAAGGGTTAAGCGTTATCTTTGAAAGGGTAGAAATAGTTGAGAGAAAAGAAATACACACATATGTATCTCTTCAACTTGTGGATAAAAGACATGCTTCATAATGTGTTTGGTTCAAAACCTTTTTCATTTTCATTAACAAGATCCTAAGCTAGAAAGTGTCCTCAGCAAAGCAGTCACGTGTTTGTTGCACAGTATCTGTGTTTTGACAACATTCACACCAATGATCTTATGTAAGAATAGAAAAAAATGCATTCCGTCGAAACACACTTGCCTGTGGTTTCTTTTTATTTTTAGAGAGAGAGAGAGAGAGAGAGAGAGAGGAGGGGGTAGTTAGCTAGTTAGTTGTATGTTTGGAGTTTTAAAACCATTTTCCACAATATTTCGATGACATCACGATCTCAGGGTCCGTATTCACCCTGGAGTTCAACGCCATTTATTCTTAAGAATATTCCTAGTCTTGATCTCCAAGATTTTCTAGGTTTGGAAGTAACACAACTTCTGATTGGCTAAACCATTTGGGTTAGCCAATCAGAAGTTGTGTCACTTCCAAACCCAGAAAATCTTGGAGATCAAGACTAAGAATATTCTTAAGCATGGTTGGTGAATACGAACCCAATGCGCATACATGTGCTTTTCTGTTGTTTCCTTTTGTAACCCAGTACTACGCACATTACTATTTTCAAGCAGCTGGCTGCTTTTTCGAATAAACTAGTTTTAACAAGTACTCAGCGGTGCGAGATGGATGTATCTTTCACGATGACAACCATCGGTCCTCCATACGAGTTTTGCCGAAACTGGATTCGGATGAGGAGAAGAAGAAGAGGAGGTAAAGAAGAAGAAGAAGAAGAAGAAGAGGAGGTAAAGAAGAAGAATTAGAAGAGGAAGAAGGCATACTTTCTAAAGAACGGACGTTGTATTAACCCTTAGGCTGCTAAGCGCGACTCACTGACCTTATGCGGACAGCGTAGCTCAAGATCAGATTGCACAAAACGTGTGGTCTGATTTTGGATTTATTCTGTCCGATAAGGAGATAAATTTCCTCCAAAAATACATTTGGAACAGGAAAACTTGGGTTTATACAATCGGTTTGAAAGCTTCATTTCTTTTATTTAGAAGGATAAAGGTTAATTACAATCCACAAAACACCAGATTATGAATACTTCTAAAATGATAGATATCCTGATGTATCGATATTAGCTACATGGTATGATTTTTTTTCTTTTATCATACATTCATAACAATTAAAATCCAGTACCGTCAGTTTTGTGCATTTTGATTGGTTAAAAATATGAGCCATGCTCTATGAAAAGGGGCTTAATGCATCTGCGAAAATAAAATCGATCCAGGTCAGCCTGCGCAGTCTGTTCTGGGCCGAAACTTTTCGCTATCGGTCAATTTCTGTATGTCCAAGGACCTCACGATTAAGTCGGTTGTTAAAAGAAGTGGCTATTATGGATCCATAATTATGTGATGGTTTCATGGGTATAATGGATCAAGGAGATGCATTTAAGCCCCCTTTTGCCAGAGCATGGTTCAGGTGTTGGTTCTTTAATTTCAACCCAGTTCGAAAGCGATGGACCACATTTCAGAGGCAAAATGGCGACTCCTTTACAACAGCTAAAAACGTACAAGCATGCAGCGTTCACCCTTTACCAAACAGTTGCAAGGTTTTTAATCGTTCTGAGGAAGAAAGCTCTTGAAAACATTTCGGGAAAAGAAGAAACTTCCAGTAACCAGCATTTTCTCCTTTTCCTACAATGTTTTCTACCCCTTTATGCAAACACGTTCCAAACTTTCTGCATGCCATTCTACACCGAAAACGCCTGTTACCGGCCACCAGCCTATCATTCTTCGAGGACACATTAATGTTGGTATTTTCATAACTCTTACTATAATTTTCTCGTGTTATCAAGTGCAAGAAACCTTGTAGAAACATCGTAGGAAATAGAGAAAATGCCCGTAACCAGCATTTTCCCTATTTCCCACGATGCTTTCTACCCTTTCAAAGACATTTCCTATCACTTTTGCCACATCACCTCTTTACCAAACAACAAAAATTTAGACTTGTCCAAATTGAAAGCATTTGCAGACGACAAATTAAATGTGACCGAAAAATTGAAATTTGTTTTGGGAAGGTTAGGAAGCATTGCGGGAAAAGGAGAAAATACTGGTTACCAGCATTTTCTCCTTTCCCCACAATGTTCTCAAAAGCCTTCTTTCTCGGGGTCGTTAAAAGTCGGGATTGTGTGGTAAAGGGTTAATTTGTCGTCCTCAAAACCACTTTAAAATCTTTTGGTCGAGTAGAGAGTAAACCACACAGCAAAATTTCAAAAGTGTTTAAATTTAAAGGCACTTGAAGACAACAAATTGAATGAATGAATGAATGAATGAATGAATATTGTTATATGGCGCGTCGACAACTCTGGTCATTTAGCGCGATTTATGGATTAGACGATGATAAGGTGTAATTTTTGTGCTTAAAAAGATTTGAAGAAAATGATAATAGTAAAAATAAAGAAGGATCGTGTGTAATCTTGATATGCATAAAAGACATTATTGAGTGGCAAGGCAATCCCTATCTACTAAAACGTTTAAATTGGACGGGGCTCAAATGATAGGACTTGTCTTACAAAGAATAGAATAGATTGTCGGAAAAGCAATGTGACACAGCTATAATTTCATCACTTCGGTAGTAGAGTGAAGCAAAAGTTGGGACACATTCGCGGAACATTACGTTAGGCCTACTACACCAGGTTAAACCTATAAGGCTGCGATCACGTAGAACTATACTGTATACGGTATTCGGTATACGGTATACGCTATTCGGTATACGCTATACGGGCACGGCGAGTCATATAGGGTAGCACGCGAGCCCTACTCAGTCTTTGGCGCCGATCCTATGGACACGTCCGACGAAGAAGATTTGGCCCTGCTTCTGCTAGCCGATGCTGAGGAGGAGGCCCCTGGTCGAAAAAAAAAAAAAAAAAAAAGAACGATATGGGTACGACAGCACTTCCAATGAGACCTACATTGGGGGAATTCCACAGACCGTTCCAGAACCTGATAGATCATCCTGGTGAGACAGTCTTTTTTAACTACATGCGGATGTCAATACAACAGTTACAAAGACCTAAAAGACGTGATTTTGCCGCACATCCGCCCCATTGGATCAAACTGGGGGGAAGCGATATCAGGAGAAGCTGACACATCCGAACAGGACGGTTTAAGCTGCACGAAAATCGAACCCGAATGATTCCCACTATTCTATACTATACGCAGGTACACGGCTGTTTAGAATAGTGCCCTCTTATGTGAGACGGTATTAGGAGATAACCTTGTTCGATTCAAACTATTCGCGTGCCCTGCATAAACGTGCACCGTATACCCGAATAGTATAGTTCTATGCGATCGCAGCCTAAGACACTCATTTTGGGACAATTCTAATGAGCCATGCTCTGTGAAAAGGGGGCTTAATGCATCTGCATAAAGTATCGATTCAGGTCAGCCTGCGCAATCCGCGCAGGCTGACCTGAACCGAAAGTTTTTGCTATTGGTGAATTTTCTGCAGCTTAGAGGATCAGTGTAACCCATAATTCAGTTATTCAGTTGTTAGACAAAATGGATTTTATGGATCCATAATAATGTGATTACTTGATTGGTATCATGCATCGCGGGCATGCATGAAGCCTCCTTTTGCCAGAGCACGGCTCAAAGACTTATCAAGGCACTGGGTAGAAGAAATACTTGTTTCAAACCAACGACACCTCAAATTTGCATCTAAAACCAATGTTTCTGCAGTAAACAAAAAGTTAAATTAATTCGGCAGCAGATCACGTGATTTCATGTTCGTTCCTTATGAGAGGTAAGTGACTCAGGAGCCATTGCGCATTTGACAATACGCAGAAATCGAATTGTGGAATGGCAATTTGGATGGCGGAACTTTTGCAGTTATAAATTCTCAGCCGCATTTTTTCTAAAGGTAAGGCTGGTGCATATGGCGAACAGCTGTCTGTTACGATGACAGCCTTGAGAATCTAATATTATGAAAAGTTGAGAAAAAAAAAAAAAAAAAAAAAAAAATCAGAGGTTGAAAATAAGTAAAATTATTATTGCTTCATGTCTTTGCATTAGTCCAATCAACTATATTTTTCTTATTAGGCTACCGTTCTAGTAGAACAACCCGTGGCTGATCTTAACTTTTTAGCAAATGACAAAATTGTAGACGCTTCCAGATTGAAGGCATTTGCAGACGACAAATTTTATCTACTTCGAATGACGCAATTTGTCTTGAAAAGAGTAGAAGACACTGCGGCAAAGGAAAAATGATGGGGGTTTACCAGCATTTTCTTCTTTTCCCACATTGGTTTCAAATGTTTCTATGTTTGGGCGTCGTTAAAACTCGGTATTGCCTGGTGAGGTGATTATTGCTTCATTCCAAAATTAATGTCATCTGTGAGGCACCATTTAAAAGCGCAGCGTCCATGACATTCAGTTCACAGGCGTGCATATGTACATGCCGGATATCACGAATCAACGGATGAAAAGCAAAACGATGGAGAAGTTGGAAGGAGAAAAACCTTTTTTTCGGCGTTGCTGAATGTGCTGGCTTTTGACCTACTTTTTAGGTACTGATAAAAAATGAATAAATAGAAATTTGTGATTGGTCAAATATGTAGACATGTTTATTCTAAGGGCCCCTGTGGTAAAAAAATGTAGACACGTTTATTCTAAGAGCCCCTGCCTATTTCCTAGCAAATTTACGTCGTCTATCTTTTTTAAAAGATATTTTTGCTTTTGAATAGCGAGGAATCGTAGAATAAATCTTGTATTAGTAGGACTTTGATCCAGATTTCGATTATCGAGTTTTTAAAAAAGTGATAACAAAGACTGAAAATTTTCATTCTCGTGTAAAGATGACATTAAAATAAAACATGGATTGAAATACATGCAGAAAAAATGAAGAAATACCGATTTCTTTTGTATTTCAACAAAACTTTGATTTAAGAAATAATCTTCTTTCTATGGTGGTTTATCGTTCAATAAACCACGCTTGAGAGTTATGAGGGCGATAGCCCGAGTGGTTTATTCATTGCGCCCCGTAACTCACAACCGTGGTTTATTGAACAATAAACCACGATAGAAAGGAGATTATTTCGATTCTAACATGACCAACTCTTGATAAAAGGAAAACAAGTTCATATTTAGTATACAAAAGCGAATGCGGATTAATTCTTACTTTACATAGAATATAGAATGACGTCGATTTTACCACTCTTTCGTTGCACTGTGTTTATAGAGCCGAAATTCACGTGTCATGTTAAAGTAATAGGATAATGACGGAATCCTTGTTCTACATATCTCGAGGTAAGATCTGTAGTACCATAAGGGTCTCTCTGTGTGTGCGGGGGATGTTATTTTGCTTACGGGCACGCGCCCAGTCACATTCGGGTTATATACTAGTAGATGCGGTCTCATTGGATGAACCATTTCAGTCGCCATTTTCAAAAAAAATGAGCCATGCTCTGTGAAAAGGGGCTTAATGCATTTGCGAACAGTATCGACCCAGGTCAGCCTGCGCAGTCCGCGCAGGCTGACCTGGGTCGAAACTTTTCGCTATCGCTCCGTTTTCTGTGTGTTCAAGGACCGTTCTACCTCATGATTCAGTCAGTTGTTTCAAAAAGTGGCTATTACGGATCCATAATTATGTGATGACTTGCTTGGTACAATGCATCACGGGGAAGCATTAAGCCCCCTTTTGCCAGAGCATGGCTCAACTATGCCTGTCTTCGTCATAATGCTTGATCGACGGCGAGTAGCCAAAAATCGCCATTACGGCTTACAAACATTTAACAGCTAACCCTTTTTATGCCTAAAGCAAATGTATGCTTTGAATTTTGTTACATGACACAACATTACAGGTACCGAGAACTTCGTCTGTGAGTATCTTCCTCTTAGGACAGTTAATCAATTTTTGCTGTGTTTACTTCGGAATTTCCTCACAGAAAAATGCTGCTGATCAGTTACCCAACACCTATTTCTTTCGGATCATCTCATATCTCATTGAAACGTTTTTATGGAAAAGTTAACCCTTTTGCTGCCAAAGAAATGGATACAACATTATTTTCGTTGCGTTTGAAGCCGATTTTTTGTTGAAGATTAGTATCAGGTAGCGGCTGGTGTAGATCTAAGATCAGACTGGATGTATTGTGCAGTCTGATCTTGATCTATTCCAGCTGCAAAAAAATGTCCAAGTCTACATTGGCAGTGAAAGATTTAAACATGAAACTGTCATTAGGTCATAAAGCAATATTATATACACAGTAAAAATGGTCCTGCACCCCCTGGGTTTTTTGCCGACTTTTATGTTTTGGCGTAAATAATATAAAATGGGGTAGGAATTAGAATCCGGCTGCTGCATACACCAACAGACCAGTCTTTTGCCTATGAAATGAAATGAACTGGGGGTATCCCTTGACCTCATGGTAAGTAGGAATATTTTGCTTAGATATTGCTTTCGAATTTAAGAAAAACGAGAATCTTTAAAGTTTGGTTAAAACTGGGAATTGAATGCCGAAATAAAACTTACGACAAGCTGAAAATGACTTGCAGAGAATGGTACACACAACGAGTCAATATTGCATACGTCCCCCAAGGGCCTGCAGAACAGCTTGCATTCTTCGTCTCATGCCTCCCACAAGAGGGTGAAACAGCCGCTGCCATGAGGTTAAGGGATACTTCAGTTCAGTCCATTTCAGAGACAACAGACTGGTTTGTTGGTGTATGCAGGAGCCAGATTCAAATTTCCAACCCATTTTATATCATCCACGCCAGATAATCAAACCCGGTACAAACACAAGGGGTGCAACACCATTTTCACTATGTATACACAAAGAAAAAAGTATTGCAACACCCGATTTTCAACACAGTAGTCCTGTGTAAAGTCGAAGTGTGGTTATTTCGCGCATGAAAGACCAGAGAAAATCTTTTCAGTGAACCTTATCATCTTCAATGAAACTGAAAATCAAGTAAAATTTTTCCAATTGAGACATTTAATGCATTTTATCTCTGTAACAAAACAAGGCTATTTTTCACCAATATTGCTACACAATTAACTATGGCTGTAGCGAAAATGCTAGGTGGAATTTCAAACTGCAAATTGTCTCTAATCCAAGGGTAATCATCACAGTTCCTGCACAGTCAATATCTTGTGTATCCACCAGCGACAGCAATCACGGCATTCATCCTTCTCCTCATACCCTGGATCAGACGTTGGATATGACGTTGCGGTAAACGTCGCCATTCCTCGTGCAGCGCCTGTTCCAACTGTGTCAGAGTTTGATGGTCGGTCAAGGGTTTGGAGACAGCCAGGGACAGCATATGCTCAAAGGAACATACGGGAAGTTGTGCCATTTGGGGGTGGTTCCATTATGGTGTGGGGGTGCGTGTCTCATGACTGTAAACTGGAACTACAGATAGTAGCGGGAAACCTTACAGGGCCTCGGTATCAACAGGAAATTCTGGACAGGGTTGTTGTTCCACATTTTGACGATCACCCGCTTCTGACAAGACCAGTTTACATGGATGATAATGCCCGGCCACACAGATCTCGAGCTGTCATTGACTTTTTGAGACGAAGTGCCATCACTACCCTTCCTTGGCCCGCTCGTAGCCCAGATATGAACCCCATCGAGCATGTGTGGGACATTCTTGGCCACAGAGTACATGAACGGATACCTCCTGTTCAAACTCTGGCACAGTTGGAACAGGCGCTGCACGAGGAATGGCGACGTTTACCGCAACGTCATATCCAACGTCTGATCCAGGGTATGAGGAGAAGGATGAATGCCGTGATTGCTGTCGCTGGTGGATACACAAGATATTGACTGTGAAGGAACTGTGATGATTACCCTTGGATTAGAGACAATTTGCAGTTTGAAATCCCACCTAGCATTTTCGCTACAGCCATAGTTAATTGTGTAGCAATTTTACTTGGTTTTCAGTTTCATTGAAGATGATAAGGTTCACTGAAAAGATTTTCTCTGGTCTTTCATGCGCGAAATAACCACACTTCGACTTTACACAGGACTACTATGTTGAAAATCGGGTGTTGCAATACTTTTTTCTTTGTGTATATATTATAACGTCTTTGCAAAACATAACAACTTTGACTTTCTCGAGGCAGCTTTTTCCTGGAAATCACTACGAGGAGAAACATGCTAGGTTTCATACTTAACGCTAGGTTTTTGGTAAATATTATATACCGAAACATATGAGCAATATTCTGTGAAAAGGGGGCTTAATGCATCGGTGAAAAGTATCGACCCAGGTCAGCCTGCGCGGACTGCGCAGGCTGACCTGGGTCGATTCTTTTCGTTATTGGTAAATTTTCTGTATGTCAAAGGACAGCCTACCCTATAATATAGTCGGTTGTTAGACAAAATGGATTTTATGGGTCTCTAATTATGTGGTGACTTGCTTAGTATCATGCATCACGGAGATGCATTGAACCTAGAGTATGGCTCGTATATTTTGTTGCAATGAAAACGATCCTCACATTGTTTTGCTCTACCGAGGCGAGATCTGCGCCTGTGCTTATAAACTTAAGTCCATGCTCAACTAAGTTTGTGCTTAAACTTGGAGTCTCGTCAATGCTTAAAAACGGTATCAAAATCTGATATGTCTTTGAAGAGTTTACTTTAACGGGTAGAGACAAAGAAGAAAAACCAATGTTCAGAAGTTAGTCTATAAGGTTTATCAAATTATATCTATACAACTTTAAAATTTCATGCTCAGCTTAGTTGAGCACGAAATGAGTTTTATAAACAGTGACCCTAAATGATGTTTTAAACCACTTCCAGTATCATTTCATTTATTTTGACCAATGGTTTGATTGACTGGTGTTTTAAGCCAACGTTATTTCAGTCTTATCACGGCGACAGCGCTCATATTCATGTCTTTCCTGGGTTTCACCAGTATTAAGCTAGGGCTATGAAGTGTCTTGTCCAAGGATACTCCCACGAAAAAATCCAATGGATCCAGTGAGGCTCGAACCCGTGGCCTCCAGGTCACGAGTCCTAAACTTTACCACTGAGCCACGCAGGACACCTTTAATCAATGGGTTATTGATCTTACATCTCAACCAGTAAGACACGAGTTTCCTCAGAGAGACAGAGAGAGAGAGAGAGACAGACAGACAGACAGACAGACAGACAGACAACGTAGAAAAAATCTAAAATTTTGAGTTCTTATAAAAAATTACAGTCTCATTTTCTATGTGAAATAAGGTCAGGTTTGACAGTTTCCAAATACATATATGCCATACTCTGGCAAAAGGGGGCTTAATACATCTCCGTGATGCATGATACCAATCAAGCTATTACATTATTATTATCAATAATACCCGCTTTTTTAACAACCGACTTAATCATGAGGTAGACTGGTCCTTTCACATACAGAAAATTGACCAATAGCGAAAAGTTTCTGCCCAAGTCAGCGCAGGCTGACCTGAGTCGATACTTTTCGCAAATGCATTAAGCCCCCTTTTCACAAAGCATGGCTCATCTGGCTATTCAATGTCATTGCCAAGAAATAAATTGGTTTACTTTCTCTATCGATTGCAGAAACCGCTATTTATAGAGGAGAAATTAAACTTAAGTGATTGGCGACGCATGAATTCAATTACTTTACTCTTATTCTAGTACAGATACAATTTTCCTTGGAAGATATGTGATTAATGTTATCGACATGATTTTTTCCTGAACTATGTCCCCCTGACTGGACGTCCCATCTACCTAATGAGTGTCGTTGTTATGCAACAATAAAAGAGTATATATTCACTGCTCTTCAGAACTGGTCTTCACAAGCGGACATATATGGTTCAATAAAGTGTGACTGCTGGTTGCACACAGGGAGGTGGAGGTATGAGAGACTGAGTGCGTTTGTCAAACAAGATTTATTCTTACAACTTCGGATTTCCGTTTTTGGTTTTAAATTCCTTCCTTGTTACAACTGCACCATGATTACGGAATTATTAAACGAAACGACACCGGACCCCTATGAAGGACTGTCTGTTTTGGACATCAAGAGGTTGGAGTATCCATTATGGGCACACAGAGTTGTAGGAGTTTTCTTGTTCTTCGTTGGGCTTTTTGGCTTTATCGAGAACACTCTTGTACTTATTACTTTTGCCAAGAATAAACAGTTGCGATCTGCGACCAACACTTTTATCATTGGACTGGCAATAAGCGACTTCCTCATGGCAGTTTTGTGCAATCCTTTGGCTTGGACATCAGCGATGAACGGAGAATGGTTCGCTGGCGATTTTTGGTGCATCTGGGAAGGTTTCTTGGTATTTGTCCTTGGTCTCACCGCACTCTACCTCCTAACAGCTGTTAGTGTTGACAGATACATCGTGATTGCGAAACCTCTTCTCGCACCGATGATAACAAAACGGGTCTCAGTTCTTGCAGTCGTGTCATGCTTTGTCGGAGGGACATTTTGGTCCATCTTTCCATTCTTTGGCTGGAGTTCTTACGGTCTTGAAGCGCCCGGAGTTTTCTGTGGGTTGCACTACGAAGACAAGAGCTTCTCTACGACATCATACGTCGTCACGATTTTCTTCTTTTGTTTTGCTATCCCACTGATGGTCATGATCTATTGCTATTTCAACGTGTACATGACGGTAGGCGTTTGATCATACTATCGTATTATCATTTCTAGGCTATGAAATTACTATGCTTCATATTTACCGTTGATCTGATGAAAATACCTATTTTTTTTTTGGCTCGGCTGTTTAAGAAAAAAAAAAAAGTCGATGTATTATTACATCCCTGGCGTCGTCGTCGTGTAAAAACTCTGTCATGTTGTAATATTTCAGTTATTAATGCATATATTTACTTCAAACTTGGACAAGCCGTTAACTATCAAAAGGGGACACATACAAAAAGAGCATGTTACCATTAAAAGATTTTGAAAGTTATTGCCCTTTTTCGATTTAGAATTTTCAAAAAAAACTTTGACATTTCATAATATCTCTTTAATCAGTATATACACGTATATTATTTCAAACTTGGAGTAGTTATTGACTAACAAAAGGGGAACCTATGCAAGAGGCGCAGGTAACTATTAAAATACCTTTGACACAGTGATGCCCATTATTCTACTTGGAATTTTAACTGAAAGTCAAGCACTTGCAGCCCAACGTTGGCATCCGTAAGCGTGTAAGCGTTGCTCTTATTCTTCTTTCAATTTGATTGTTTTATTAATGTTACCTCTAAAACATTTTGACGGGGAAAAAAAAAAAAACATGAGTGAAAGTTTTCTGGATTATGCCTGATTTCATGATTTCAGACCATCATAAGGCCAATATTTCTTCATTTTCTTTATTAAAATTGCTAAATTTGTAGGATTTCAGGATATTTGAAAAATCTTATTTTCACCCATGGGATAAAGAGCAATTCTGATTGTGCAGTCAGGGGACATGTTTTAACATTTTTTTTATAAGCTTTATTAGCCAAGTCCATTGATATGTGAGAACCGTGGCCATCCCTCGTCAAATTTTCATGTCTTCCCAAATTTTACGTTTTCATGTAACATGCCTTTAACGTATCTGAATCCATATCTAAATAGTTTTGAATGAAAAAAAATACTACCTTGACCCGATACTGAAATCTTTCGTTTCAAACCAAAGCATGTAAACTACATTATATCAGATTTTGATACCCCCCCTCTTTTTTTTTTTTTTTTTAATAAATTCTCTTTGATTGAATGAAAAACGATGAATGATTTTAAGATATTTTATCATCATTTCAATAATTTTATGACAGTACATGATTCCGGAATATAATATTTTTTTCATATCGATCATTTATCTATCAATTGCTAACAATCAGATGTTCAATACAGTATCAGTTTTTTTTAACCATTTAGTTTTCATGCCTAAATCAAAGCTATTAATGTCTATATTTTTTCAACTTCCACCTGTATACTCTTTTTTTAAAAACTGCCTATTTAATTGTTGGTTTACCGTCCCATACAAATCATGTAGAATATCTTTTAGTTGTTTCATATAATGCTTTGTAGTGACGGTAAGAAAAAAACAGACAAACAAATGTGTGAGAATAGGTATCAAAATATTTCTAACCACTACAATTTTTCTAACTAGAGGACACTGTTTCTCCACGTATTTCTATTAACAGTGTTTCAAAAAAAAAAAAAAAAAAAAGTCGGTCATTCATGGTAAATTGTAATTGTAAATGGTCGATATTAAGTACATTTTTATTAAATAATGTTAAGTACATTTTTAGTTAATAATGTAAAATGAAATTTCATATTTTCTTGTTAATACAACATAATCAATATCTTTAAATTGCGAATCATTGAATTTCCAGAGTCCCTTTCCGTGTATATGTGTTGAAAATTCCATTTCTAACAAAATGATGGAGTGGACCGATTTGTAGATGATCACAAGACAGGTTAATCCCTGTGCCATTTAAAAGAAAGGAAAACATGACATGACTGTATTTATCAGCCAATGAAAAAATCTTTTTAGCATTACAGACTACCGGTATGTCTCTATGAAAATCCATTAGTGTAGATTCAGGACTATACCGTTCTCGATCGTATTCTGTACTTTTCGTATTAAGGTGTGCACATAAAACCAACGTTTGTGAGTTGAGAATCAAGGTCCGTATTCACCAGCAATTTTTTTCCATTTTGAGTCTAATTCTAGATCAAGAAAGTAACACCATAACAGATTTGCTAAACCATTTTGCTTAGCCAACCAGAAATTGTGTTACTTCCAGTTTTCAAAAGAATGGTTGGTGAATACGGACCAAGATACTTCCATCGGTAACTTAACTATACTTGCTGGTTGTAGAAAGCTGTCACATATCGCAATTTCAGTGCCGATTCTGTCGCTTTGGCCTGATTTGGCCTAGATTAATTGAATAATCTTTTCTGTCGTAAAAGTGATATATATATGAAGCAGGGAATGTATGTGTGTTTTTATCCTCACAGGTGCGAAATGTTAGCCGAAACAGCGTGTGGGACATGAAGAGTCGAGTTGCTCGGCGAAACCTCAGAATTGAAAAGCGCATGTTGAAGAGTTGTATTACCATGTGTGGTATGCGTTTTAATATCTCGTTCTTTGCCTAATGACTAGTAAACATATGATCCCACCTCTGTGAAAAGGGGACTAAATGCGTCTGCAAGAAGAATAGATTCATGTCAGCCTGGGTCTGCGCAGTCCGCATAGGCTGCCGTGGGTCTAAACCTTTTGCTACTTTTAAATTCAAAGGACCATTCTACTGAGTGATTCATTCGGTAAACAAATTGGATTTTAGGGGCTAGATAATTATTGTAATATGTATTACGGAGATGCATTAAACTCCCCTTTGGCCAGAGCATGGCTGGTATCGTGTAACAAGATACATGAAAAAGCAAAAGCCAATACATGTTCTATGTCGTGCGACAACAATACCTATGTTTTCTTTTATAAAGACAAAAGTTACGTTGTCTATTTCAAAGACAAGACCTATGTTGTCTATTTCGAAGGCAAGACCACTTTTTCTTTCTCAAAGTAAATATTTATACTGTCTATTTGGGAGACAAGACCTATGTTGTCTATCTCGAAGACAAGACCTATAATGTCTATTTCGAAGACAAGCCTTCTGTTGTCTATTTCAAAGACAAGAACAATGTTTTCTTTTTTCGGAGACATGACCTATGCTGTCTGTTTTGAAAACAAGACCCATGCTGTCTATCTCGAAGACAAGACCTATGTTGTCTTTTTCGAATACAAGACTTATTTTGTCTATCTCGAAGATAAGGCCCATGTTGTCTATTTCAAAGATAACAAGATCTATGTAATCTTTTTCAAAGACAAGACCTATGCTTTCTATTTCATAGACAAGACCCATAATGTCGATAGGGAGAACAGCGGGCCAATTTCAACGCTCAGGTCATTGCGGAACGACCTTGGTTTATACTTATTGGTATCTGATCATTTGACATACCCATTTGGGAGATTCTTCGGCTGAGTAGTTAAGATTTCGGATATAAAACTCGGATTTCTGCTGGATCATCGTATACGAGTCTTGTCAGAACGACTTAATTGAAGTACTTGTACAGTGCCATCTATAGCAAATTCACTACATCCATCTCCTTTTAGGCTTCCATACTGCTTATTTTTGTATGGGTCATGCTCTGTGATTAGGAGATTTAATACATCTGTATCGACCCTTTCCAGCCTGTGCAGCAGAGGCAGGCTGACTTTAACAGAAATTTTTGATTTTTGTAAATTATCTATATGCTACAAGGACCATTCTACCGCACAATTTAGTTCTTTGTTAGACATAATTGATTTTATTCATCCACACTTATGTGAGGACTTGCGTAGTAAAATGCACCACGAAGATGCATTAAACCCCTTTTTGCCAGAGCATGAATCATATTTTACTTCATGAGAACGACATCTATGTATCGCTTATACGAAGGAACAAAAGCCCGCGGTTTTCAGGAGACATTTCCGCAGGTATAATAGAAATATGGAGGAGATACCAAAGTCTTTGAACTCATATCGTATTATTACATTTTTCTCATTAATGTGATAAATTTTAAAGAACTCAATATGTCGAGAAGACATAACATCTCGTCCTTTCGTATTATATTTTTTGTAGAATTCTCGGAATATTTTTTCAAGACTTGACTAGATATGCCAGTATAACTTCTGTTGAACTTAAATTACACATGTAGCTGTGTGCATTAAACATTTCGAATGAAATCAGTTGTCATATCAGTTAACGTTTTGTCCATAATCCTTCTATATTACAATAACATTTCGGCTTTTTTTTTCTCCCGCGCAATTTTTAGGCATTTACTTTCAAGCTGAACTGGCACCTTACATATTTTTTGTAGCAAGACACCGATATGCTTAACTTTCTATCTTCGCTAGTAGGCCTAAGCCAAGATGTCCAGACATTTACACATCAAAGTTAGAAATGAAAGACTTTGTGGTTTGA
Source organism: Tridacna gigas (assembly GCA_945859785.2). NCBI lineage: Eukaryota > Metazoa > Mollusca > Bivalvia > Cardiida > Cardiidae > Tridacna > Tridacna gigas. The sequence goes on along the minus strand of OX244030.2, from coordinate 9,138,330 downwards.
TCACCAAAGGTAATGAATGCCTATTTGTAGGTATGTGTCTAGTAACCTTAGGACAATCTGTCTAAAGATGTTAATGGCACTGCCAAAGAAATTTGGCATTTTTTTGTTTTTGCGACAAAATATAAGTCAAGGCGTTCAGGCAGCTACACACGAAAATTTAGGTGAGATTCCGAAAATCATACAGAAGTAACATATACATGTATATCTGACCATTTAATATAAAAATATTTCGGAATCTACGTAGGTATATAAAAGGTAACTTTTCAGCTTTGCGACTTGACAAAGGTTCTATCAGTGTAAATAAATTGAAAGCAAGTCCATAAAAAAAAAACAAAAAAAAAACGCAGATCAATGCGAGCAATTCTAAACGCCGTGATCACAAATATTTCGTTTTCTAGTCTTGATCTTCTGTACTTGGAAAAGAGATATTGAAACTAGAGCCCCTTTGAAGCTTCTGTAGTGTAGGTATAGGTTTAAAAAATGGATTTAAAACAACTGTCAAGTTATGCATATTGTTTTTTCATCTCATTATTTGTTGACTATATGATTCTTGTATTGCTTTTTCAGGAATTTTCTTTTCATTTTCAAACGGTGCTTTCATTTTCTTATATACATGTAGCTTTGCTCTATATATTGGTAAAGTCTTTACAATATCAATTACAATATCGTTTTATCACTACAGTTGTGTACTGGGCTTGCTGGACCCCGTATGCGGTCGTTTCCTTTTGGCAAGCGTTTGGAGACGCAGATGCCATTCCACTATGGTTAACAGCGGTACCAGCGGCGGCTGCAAAATCTCAGGTGATGTGGAACCCAATTATATACGTAGCAACCAATAAGCAATTTAGAAAAGCCTTCTATGCCACCCTGCCCTGTTCCGAAATTCGAGCAGCTCTGGTAAAAAGAGAGGAAGAAGACAGAGAAAAGTCTTCGCAAGAAACAAACGTGGACAGCAAGAAAGAGGACGTTTCTCAAACACAACCTCAGACACAGGTAGGTGCATTGCTTTAATCTCGTTATAGTTTAGATTTGAGCCCTGCTCTGTGAAAAGTGGGGGTTAATGCGTGATGCATTATACCAAGCACGACATCATATAAGTATGGATTCATCCAATTTGTCTAACAACCGGCTGAACCATGAAGTAGAATGGTCCTCAGACACGCAGAAAATTTACAAATGACAAAAAGTATTAACCTGTGTCAGCCTGCACGGACTGCGCAGGCTGGCATTGGACGATACTTTTTGCAGATGCATTAAACCAACTTTTCACAGAGCATAGCTCATAAGTTTTGTGTTTTCCAACGTTATTAGCTTGCTTCCGAAACAGCAATAAAAGGCTCTTAACAGTATTTAAAGTCGGCAAGGCCTTAGTTACACTTAATGTTAACTAAGACCTTACTGTGTTCTCCAAAGCTGACAAACGCCGGGAGAACGGGATGAAATATAATGAATGCACAGAGTTTAAGATGGTTCTACGCCTTTACTACCTACCTGGATGTCATTGCGTCTAGCACGTCCAAGTTAAGTTTTGTTGCACTCTTGATTAAGAACGACACATGTCCTTTGGGTTTTTACTTCGGTCTTTCTAGGACCTCTCACATCACAACACACTCGTACTGCTCGTTTACCAAGTTCTCAATATGCGGTTACAAATTCAAGTCCTGCAGTCTTGCGAACTCATTCGTTCTGCCAACACTCCTCGTCAACGTGTTAACCACGTCAGAAAAAACCATATTAGGTTTATGCTTGTTGGTGCTATGTCATTGCCGTTGTTCCTACGTCCTTATTGAGTCCTTACTGCGTCCTGATTCGATCACGCTGTGTCCACGTTTCTTTGAACATATAAAATCAAAGTACTGAAAGTACTGACAGACTAGCGAATTTGATTGATTGATTGTATGTATGGTGTTTGACCCTGTTTTCAACATTATTTCAGTTATGTAGCGGTGGACAGTGCACATATCCATGCTTTCCTTGAGTTTCTTCTACCAGTACTCCGCACAATATTCTTCCCAAGCCACTGGCTGCTTTCTCACATAACCATCGTCGAAATGTGAGAGAGAAATGAATCCTGGCAATGACTATCATCAATCACCAGAAAGAAATTTGCAGAGTCGGGGATCGAACCATCGGCCTCCTGTCTTCAAGTCCTGTACGCTACTGACTGAGCTGCCGGGGCTATGCGTGTTATTGTTTAACTATAATCCAGTTTAAGTTTAACCCTTAACCTGCTAAAAATGTAAATGACTATACCGCTGCGTTGAAACCTCTCATGCATTACATGGCACACACGTGACTTTTTCCCGCGGTGTTGCCTTTTATTAACGAAATTCTTTTTTTCTCTGCTTAGCTTTATTTGTTTATTGAAAACTTACCGTACTATTGGAGAGATCACTTGCAATCAAACCAATATAACACACCTTTTTTTTGAATCGTCATATAAAAACAATTCACGTCTATTTCCAATTTCAGTTTTTTTTTATTTCGGTTTATTTTTAAAACCATGACGAAACAGACTGTGGTATCAGAACGATTTCATAAAAAACATGGATTTAGACAGCAATTTCTGAGGCAGTCTGCCTTTTAAACTCACCACTGTTGGAGAGGTCTGATGACCTTTCCAATGACAAGTGTTCTCTGTCCAGTGAGGGTTGATATAGCCGGCACTTGCTACAAGTTAACACCTAGGTGTATCTATTAATAGGTTCATTCATAATGTTACAGTGGAGTAGGAATAAGCGATTCTCTGCTTTGAATAGGTCACTTAATTTACATATAAGCAAAGATCTTGTACCTTAAAAATGACATCTTGTTCAGTTTATTACTTTGTAAGACGACATGTTCAAATTGGAGTGGTAGTGATTTAGTGGTTTTTGTCAAAATTGTCATATATAATAGAATTAAGATTTCTAAAAGAAAGAAGTATTTTCTACGAGGCAGTATTTGGCAACTGTGGGTTTTTTTGCTTACTTTGAATCTAGGCCAGTCTTGATGCCTATAGACTAGCTTGGCTAGTTAAAAAAAATCATCGGCGTCAACCAAGACCATACTTATCGTATCAAGTCATTGTTGTTTTTTTACTGCGTTCCTTGTATGTCGTACAAGTTCGTACTGCGTTCGATCAGTTTTACTTTGACGAAGTAGGAAATCGGTCTAGTGTGACTGGGCTTTAAGAAGTTACACAATTTTTTGATATTTATTGAGAAACTTTACTTATCACTTTTCCTTATACAATCCATTTAACTCTGAGAACATAGAGCTTTTATCTTATCCAAAAGACGCCGTTGAATGGTAGCTTTTGTTACGTGGACTTTATACAATAAGAAAAGGAAACAATTTCGATTATTGCAAATCAAACTTTTGACAACCCCCCCCCCCCCTTAATATCGCCATGTAAGAAACACCATACCATTGACAATGAAAAGAATCACTTGCCATCAAAGTCAGGATTGCGGTATTTTAAGACTTGCTTATCCAAGATATCAACGTTAACAATATAATTTGTTTGATGTTTCAAAAGACTTTTGCAGTAAGAAAGCACCTAGTGCACCCATCTTTGCATTCATAGTGTTTCTCTTTACCGCACGACAAATTTTAGACCTATCCAGATTTAAAGCATTTGCAGACAAAAAATCAAAGGTGATTCGAATGATGCAACTTGCCCTTGACATAATATGGAAAATTGTAGTAAAATGAGAAAATGCTGGTTACAATTATTTTCTCCTTTTCCCACAATGTATTCATAAACTTTCTTGTTCGGGGTCTTTAACTAGGAACCTCGTTGTAAAGCGTTAATGTACCCTTTTTCTATTTCTTTTCAGACCGAGACGATAGTAAACCCTACATCAGTTGCTCCTACCAAAGGGGAACCAACCAAGGTGGAATGTTAAACATATCAGTGAAATAAACAAATGATAAAAAGGTAGATAAACAACTGAATGCATAAAATCCACCATTAATTTGATATCAAACGACTATGAAAGACTGGAAAAAAAATATTTGTTTTAATTTTGATATTTCATGCGAATTGATTTGCGACAGATAATTTGTTTATTTATGATCTGAATCAAAGGATAGTGACGAAATGAAATCGTTAAAGATGTCCATGTTAATCTTAAGTAGATATATACGGTTGGCTATTGTTTGAGAGACATTGTATTTGATGACACTGTTGTCACGAAACTGATTTTTTCATCAATAAACAGACAAATATTCAGATAAAGTATATAAGTTTAGCTTTGGTTATAGCTGAGCATAGTAAGCGGTAGGATATTATCAAACTGTGTCATTTTAAGGCCAACAATTTGCTATGAAGCCCCTTTAGATAAAAAGTTGCTCCCTTGCACCTCAGCAAGGCATTATTCCCAGCCCGGGAGTAGGTAAATGGATCACAATGCATGGTTAAGTGTCTGCAATCTATTTAAAAGAGCTCTAAATACCGTCAAACCAAAGCCACTTAGATGAAAAATTCGACCTCAGTTCGCTCGAATGCTTAGTCCTCGAGCCATGAATCTTATTAGGACTCTACATTCCCCTGGTTCGACATATTACAAGTAATTTGCTCTTTTGTGAATTAGATGTCTTTTACTGATACAGGGACGTTATCACTTGTGATATGTAACCTCTACGCCCTGGTTTGAAAGTGTAAGAGTGAGTGTTCGTATCGCGTGTTGGACATGATTTCTGTGATTTTCTTTCCTGGTGTACCCTACGTTTAGAAAACTCATGATTCGTTTTTTTACTGTATGCTACATAAGTTCACTTGTTTCAGGTCGCCGCTACATATATTTAAGTATGTTTAGGGCCCATATTCACCAACCATTCTTGATTTCATTCTAAGTCTTATTGTAGATTTAGAAAGTAACGCAGCTTCTGATTGGCTAAACCATTTCGTTTAGCCAGTCAGAAATTGCATTACTTTCAAATTTAGTAAATTCGTGAGAATAAGACGAGAATGATCATAAGAATGATTGGTGACTAGGGACCCAGAAGTTTCTCTAGCTAAACTTTATTTATGTTGAAGCACAACTGTGAATGGTTACCAAGTATAGACCGAATACAACGGATGAGATAAGAGTTCGTTTGTCTATGTATTTAAATCAAGATGTAAATTCAAGCTTTTTCTCAGTTTGTTGTTATACATGTAGTGTTCCTAAATGGCTTTGATTCCTTATTGCCTATATACCTGGAGTGCCTCTGTTGTTTTCGTCTAAAGTCAACTGCAATAATTTGCCACTAATAAGCTTTAAGCTAAAGTAAATGATTTTGGCCGCACCTGCTTTGTGTGGCTTTTGAAGATATTGCGGATAATAAGATGATTGTGACAAGTAATTTCTCTATTTACTGCAATACTTTCTGGACTTTACCCTTCCTTAAAGTGACCTTGACAGGGTTATATTTTTTTTGAAAGGAAAATCATGACTTGAGTAGAACAAAATGTTTCTATGGTTATATATCAACTGTTTTATTCATTAACGGTTACTCACTTAACATTGCCGTTTTAGATCAATGTAGATGCAGATAATAGTGTGTGAAAAACAAAAAATGCGTATCTAGTTTCAAAAAGTATTAGATTCCTTATACTTGAGTGTCACGAAAATTTCATTATGACATAATCCAGTAAAGATTTTTTGGCTTACTGACTGAGATACTGTGTCTAAGCCGAAGAAAAATTTTTAGGGCCAAACAACAAAACCGTACAAAAATCCACAAACTTTTACTTCAAAATTCATTTACGAGATCTAACTATGAACATGAATTAGGTTTTTGAAAACACCAAACGACCACGTGATAACTTTCCGAAGTCTTTCGGTAGACGTCGGCGGCAGCTCAGATACAATAGATTTCCATCAACCAACAATTTTTTTTAAATAAAGCTGACGTCTATTGGACAGGCAGCGTTAAGAACGTGGCTCTGATTGGTTGTCTTTGTTTTATAGTAGATAATTATTTTAGATTGGTAATTGTTGTGTATATTTAAATATGTCAGACGAGGCGTCCGTTTTTCTACGGTGCTGAGATTATTCGTATTAAGAACTTGTAGATAAGATATATTCCAGAAGATCCAATATGTGTGGGTATACATTAATCATTCTTTATATAAAGTTTAAAGGCCCCCAGTAGTCATATTAACAATTTTGGGGGCAAACTGCAGACAATTTTAAATCGTACCATTGAAAAGTATCCATATTATTGTGAGTTTGATAATGTGTTTCAGTGCTATCTGTCAACGTTCCTGTCGCTGGCTGAAAAAGGTATTATAAAACTAGAACAAAAGTTGGCAACTTTTATTCTAGTTTTACAATACATTTTTGTGCCAGCGACTGGAACTTCGACAGGCCGTGGTAAACAATATTTTCAGAGACATAAAAGTATTCATTCTTGTAAATAGTTTGAATTAAATTTGTCTGCATTTTGTCTCCCGAATTGTTTATTTTGGTTGCTAGTGTGCCTTTAAAACAGTGAACAGACTGGTTTATCTATGGTTTGTTGATAAGTGAAGAGATTTGATGGTAATTTTGTTCTCAGTGGACAAAAAAATGTTGTTAACTGCAGGCAATGGAGTGTAGTGTCACCATTAATTTGATAATTGTATACGTTGTACAGAATGCTTGAAAGCGTCTGAACGATAAATAGAAGATAGTTGTTGGACAAAATCAGACAAATCTTTATGTTAGTCTGTCCAAACAAACACTTTCTGATGAATTCTGTTCATCAGAGTATGCTTGTTTCTTGTTTCTAAGTTATAGATTGTGTAGGAATAAGACGCCAACAAGACTTAATTAATACTGGTTGTACTTGAAAGAATGGCGAAGGATCATGTTTTAGTTTATCATGTTTTTGAATGAATTTTGTATCGTGATGCTGTAGCAGTGGTATCAATAAAACTAATAGAAGCGTAATTTATAGTTACTTTATGTATATACTGGTAGAACTTGATCCTGAGGTCATTATATCAGAGACCGTATTCACCAACCATTCTTAAGAACCTTCGTGGTATAATTCTTCAAAGTTTTCTAAACGTGAAAGTAACACAACTTCCGATTGGCTAAACCATTTGGTTTAGCCAATCAGAAGTTGTGTTACATTCACATTTCGAAAATCTTGAAGAATTAGACCAAGAACGTTCTTAAGAATGGTTGGTGAATACGAGCCCAGATTTGTGCACCTTCACGGTTTTGCTTTTAAACCCTTAACCTGCTGAATAAGTTAAATAAAACTTTCACGCTGATAGTAAAAAAACGAAAAAAAAAAAAACTTCATTTCAAACCTGTTATTTGGAGGAAGGTTATATCCTTATCGGACAGTGCAGATTCAAGATCAGACTGCACGTTCCGTGCAGTCTGATCTTGATCTACACTGTCAGCTGAAGGTCAGTGAGTTGCGCTGAGCAGTTAAAAGGGTTAACGTCTTTTTTCCAGAGGGACGTCACCATAATAATTCAGATGAGCGGTGCTATCTGAAAAAGGGGTTTAAAAAATTGTTATGGAATAAATCAAGCGTGTCCATTTTGTCTAAAAACTGGCCTAATCATTAAGTAGAATTGCCCTTTGACCTTCAGAAAATCTACCCGTAGAAAAAAAAAAAAGATTCATGTGAGACTACACAGGCTGACATATACCTATACTCTTTGTAAATGCATTAAACCTCCTTTTCACAGAGCATGGCTGAAATGTTAGTATCAACTTTGTCAAATTTATGCTAAAAATTCATACAAACAGACCTTTATTTATTGTCGACATCGACGTATATATAGTGAAACTTCAATTGTTCAAATATGCATGGTGCTGAAAGTGTTAACTATTTGAAGTTCGTGATAGCACGACATGCTTTGGAAAAAAATACGTTTGTTTATTTGTTTGGTGTTTAACACCCTTTGAACAACATTATTTCAGTTACATGTATACCCATTCTGTCATAGAGTTTCTTTGACCATTACGTACTTTGCACAGCATTCTCTTCAAGCCACTGATCGCTTTCCAAAAATAAAACAACGTTGGAACAATGTTCAGTAGTGAAAGAGAGGGATGGATCCTGCCGCAGGGACAACCAAATATGCTTAGAAAAAGTTGGCCGAGGCAGGAATTGAAGCAGCGACCTCTATGTTTTATACCCGTCACCAACTTAGCTGCTGGGCTCGGTGAGGAGTATAAGCTGCAAACACTGACTGTTTCCTGGGTCCGTATTCATCAACCATTTTTTAGAGAATATTTTAGTCTAATTATAGATTTTGAAAGTAACACAGCTTCTGATTGGCTAAACCATTTGGTTTAGCCAATCAGAAGGTGTGTTACTTTAAAGAATTAGATAATTCTTGAGAATCAGACTAAGAACGTTCTTAAGAATGGTTGGTGAATACGGACCCTGGTAAAAGATTATTACGAAAAGTCTGAATCTTGTATTAATGTAATAGTTCGGCACATTATGCATGTCACCCATTGCGAAGTTTCCAACGATTTCTCTTTTTTCTATGAACTGTAAACACCGTATCTAAAGCAAATATACCACGTTTTTATCCTTTTAGGTCCTTTTAGGCTTCCGTACTACATATCTATACATGAGCCATGCTCTGTGAAAAGAGGGTTTCATTGCACCTGCAAAAAAGCATCGACCTAAGACAGCCTGTGCAGTCCGCGCAGGCTGACGCGAATTGAAACTGTATTTTGTAAATTTTCTGCAAGTCTAAGGACCATTATACCGCATCGTTTAGTTGGTTGTTAGACATATTGGAATTTATGCATCGATACTCATGTGATGACTTGCTTGGTAACATGCATCAAGAAGATACATTTAACCCCGTTTGCCAGAGCAGGTTCAATTTTTTTTCATGAGAAAGACATACGAGTTAAAACCTTGGTTCTCCTTATATGCCAATTTAGAGATGTGACCGCATGTAACAGGAAAAGAGGTACATGTATGAAAACGTAAATATTTCTGAGGTTTTTTTTTTTTCCATCTTTTATTCGACGATCCATTATTTTCACCACAATCGAGAAAAAGGTTTCTAATAACATTGTGGGAAAATGAGAGCTAATGCTGCATTGTCTCCTTTTCGAACAGTATTTTCTTTCTTTTATAGAACCAATCTCATCATACGAGCTAGATTTAATTTGTCGTATGCAAATACCTTAACTCTTTACCACACAATCCCGAGTTTCAACTGCCCTTATAGAAAGGTCTTTTGAAAAAATTATGGGAAAAAGGAGAAAATACTGGTTACCAGCATTTTCCTTTTTTTTGGCACCACAATGTTTTCTACCGTGTGAAAGAACTTCGGTTTATTTGTATCAGTTTCGAGTTTGTTTTCTGCACATGTTTTCAGTTTAAAGAAGTCAGTAATTTGTTGTTCAGTAAAGTGTTAAATGAGGGCAAGTCTCCGATTTTGTCGTTTCGATAAAGAAGTAAAATCAATCAGAAACATCTAGGTATAGACAAGTTCCTAAATTTTCATTAATTCCATCCAAGAATAACTAGAGCTGTCGCAAAGCGTACAAAAATACCCCCTCCACCGGCAACCTGTCATTGAAGCAGCACAATGAGAGAAAACAAAGTTCACCTGTGACCTTGACCTATGTGACCAACAACAATAAGGCGCCTCCTTGGGTTATGAGGAACACTTGTAAAGAGTTTCAGGGTCCTATGTCAAGCGGCGTTTGAGTTACAGCACGGAAACGAAAACAAGACGGACATGGTGAAACCACTATACCCCCCTCTAATACGTAGGTGGGGGTATAATAAAGGTGAAAATGGTCGAACTACATGGGCGAAGCTCTCGTCAAAAGGTGAAAAGTTAGACTGGTATGGGGTGGAAAAGATTTAGTCGAAAACATGGTGCTTTAATATTTACCACTGATTGACGGAAAAAAGTACATGTACTAGATCTACTGCTATTTTTATTCACCCTTGGGATGCTAAGCACGACTCACTGACCTTTTGCGGACAGTGTAGATCAAGATCAGACTGCACAAAACGTGCAGTCTGATCTTTGATCTACACTGTCCGATACAGTTCCCCCCCCCCCCCCCCCCCGTGAAAACAACTTTGAAACCCCAATATTTGGCTTTTTACTGCTGAGTGAAAATTTTCGTTTCATTTATTTAGCAGTGTAAGGGTTAAGTAGAAATGACCCATGCTCTGGCAAAAGGGGCTCAATGCATCACCGTGATTCATGATACCAAGCAAGTTATCACATAATTGTGGATCTATAAATTCCATTTTGTCTAACAACCGACTGAATCATGAGGTACAGTGGTCATTTGACAAACAGAAAATCGACCAATAGCGAAAAGTTTCGGCCAAGGTCAGCTTACGCGGACTGCGCAGGCTGACCTGGGTCCATACTATTCGCAGATGCACTAAGCTCCCTTGTCACAGAGCGTGGCTCAAATATTTACATGCACCTGAACTATGCACGTATATAGTTATAAGTTATTTGATCGGTTACTTATAATTCAGGATATGTGAAGCATTATGTACACCGAAAGTCTTCCTTTATATAAGCCATGCTCTGTGAAAAGGGGGCTTCATGCATCTGCGAAGAATATCGACCCTAGTCAGCCCGCGCAGTCGGCGCAGGCTGACCTAGGCCGAAACTTTTCGCTACTGGTCAATTTTCACTATGTAAAAGGACCAGTCTACCTCATGATTCAGTCTGTTGTTTGACAAAGTGGATATTATGGATCCATGATCATGTGATGACTTGCTTGGTATCATGCATCACGGAGATTCCTTCAACCCCCTTTTGCCAGAGCATGGCTCATACATATGGTCAAAAAAAGTGTTGTACACCATATTAAAGCATGGTCAGCAATAAGTTCAAAGCTAAATCCCAAGAAACACATTTGGAACATTTTGGGCTGCCTGATACAAAGCAGGAATCTTTCTCTATAGAACTTTCAGGAACTTGTAGCAGCAGCTGCTTCTACAGTGATTTCAACGTCTCGTCAGGGGTATGAGACAATGACTACAAGCTGTCATCTAAGTACTGGGCGGAAGGTCACGCTATTGACTGTTTGTGTCTCTAATGTCTCTGTAGTATGTCACTTTCACAATATCGTTAGTCTTGTTTGAGCATTAACTTTTCATTTGTGACCATACTTTAAACGTTCTCACTTTTAACCCTTTCCCAAACGACAAATTTTGGACTGGTCCAAATTGAAAGAGTTTGCAGACTACAATTTTAAATTTGATGAAAATGGCAGAAATTTCTCCAAAAGGGTAGAAAACACTGTGGGGAAAAGGAGAAATTGCTTGTTACCAGCAATTTCTCCTTTTCCCACAGTGTTTTCAAAAGACTTGTACTGCAGACACGTGAAAACCAGGGCTTGTTTGGGAAAGGGTTAAGTGGATATGAATGCAATAAATGTGGGCACGATTCCTACCTACGGTGAGGTCAATGGGTATCCCGCTACAGCTCATGCTTCAGTCGAAAGACTAGGATATTGATGTATGCATGACCCAGATTCCGTTTGTCATTCCGTTACCTTTTAATCGCGCGCGCGCGCAAAAAAAAAAAACATTCCCTTTAGAAAAGACAGGGGGTACAACACTTTTTTTGACTATGTATATAATCATTTAAAATAATGCATATAACATAAATACGGAATTCTATGTTGTTGAAGCTTTCCTGGTGCTTGTATTTGCTTCGAGCTATGTAGAAAAATTAGATATCTTGCGAACGAAAGTCGAGCGGGATATTAAAATTTTACTACGCAGCGAGAAGCAAAAAGAAGCACCAATAAAAAATTACATAACGTTCTTTTCTTTGTATTATATATCTACATATACTACAATTTCATCCTAAATTTTCCCACGCACCTCGAAGCAAAAAGAAGCACCAGAAAAGCTATTGCAACAGACTATCCCGTATGTTTCAATGAAATATCTCGCTACATTCTTCAGATGTTTAACACACTTAAATAGGGGACATTCCATTAATCATGCTTTGGGACAAATACGTGTAACGGTATGCATATTAATGAAGAATATATTTTAAAGACAACATGGACAGAAATAGCGATTAATGTAACCATTAAACGAAGTAACCATTTGCCTATGCATTTTAAAAACAAATGTACGGGCTATCGCCCGGAAAACCAGTGTGCATCGACACACGGGCAACAGAACATCGCATACCACGTAACAGTCCGGTCCATTTTTCAACAATCTCTTGACATCATAGTGCCAAGGCTTAATCCCTGGCCTTGAATCATGGTACGGTCTTGTTGTCTAGATTGCTGGTTGACCATGCTTACATCAGAAACCCGTTTTTTATTACAGCATAGATACGTAACAAACTTGTCTCTGAATTTCTTATTCATAAAAGTATAGATGATTGGATTTATACAACTGCTAGCAAGGCAAAGACACTGGAAATACAGCTTCATGTAGAACACATTTTTTCCTGCCAGCGATTTAACAGAATTCTCAAGCGTGTTCAGAACCATGATCGGACTCCAGCACAATACAAACACCAACATAACCATGATCAGCATCTTTATCACACTCTTTTTCATGTCGGAATTCCGTATGGAATTCCTCCTCGCTCCAACTGGTTTTCGTATCCATAAATGATAGCCAATCAGCCCGTAAGCCCATGACATAATCAGAAATGGCACGATAAATAGCATTATAAGCGTAAGCCATATTTCTAAAGGCAGTTTAAATTTGTTGTCTGGCCAGATGCATTTGAAATTTTTGCACAGTGGCTGTATCAGTTCCGTTTCATAGAAAAGAGCATTCGGTAGACTACAGAAGGAAGATACAGTCCAAATTATCACAAGTAGAACGGCAGCTGGCTTCGTATTCTGTAGAAATTTGAATTTATGTGGATGGACTATGGCAACATAACGATCGAGCGCGATACAACAAAGGGTTAGAGAGCTACAAGCCACAGCAAAAGTCATAAAGAACGGCACAAGTTTGCAGGCAAATGGTCCAAATGTCCAGACACCAGTAGGCTCAAATATTGTTCCCAAGTTGAAAGGTACACAGGTCACTGTAAACATCATGTCAGCAATTGCCAAAGACAAAATAAATATATTTGTAACAGACCTCATATGTTTGTCCATAACAAATGTTATTATCACCAGCGAGTTACCGATCAATGACATCAAAGTAATGAAGGTGTAGAGTATTGACAAAATGACCTTTGTCGCCACACTCACATCTTCGGATTCTCGTTCTTCAAGTATGGTAGCAAGTGTCGGAAAGCTGCGAGAGCAGTTCCTTTTATCAATAAGATCTTCGCACCCAGGCTGCACCATTATGAAATTACAAAATATCTCTTGAAAATCAAGTGACACGTCATAGTTGAAATAGCTGAGCATCGTCCTAGTCAAGTCCTTTTGCACTGTGTTATGATTCTTAAACTTATCCATTCTTTGGGTTGTTGAAATAGAAATAACGATTTAAATATCTCTACACGCTGATTTTCCGAAATAAAACATAGCTCGCTGACAGGAACAATACTGAAGAAATCAGATTATAAATGCCGTTCCGAATAATTCAGTTATAAAATGTCACCCGAATAATCAAGCACATTTATCGGTTGATGTCCAGTTAATTCAATAGCAATTCTGTTTTACACAAGATACGTTTATCCTACTTTCTACCCAAGATGAAATTTTGTTAGTCTCCAATTGACTCAGAAGTGTTTGTATTCACAGTCCGTGGTTTTTGGATCAGTAAGTACTGTAACTTGAATATCGAGAATAAGTCACAATTGCAAGTTTTGCTCTGTATCAGTTACGCACATTTCAGTCGTTTGATGATGGTAAACATTACCATATGAACTGATAAAAAATAAACACTTCGGTTCCTTAAACTGACATCTTTATCTGCTATTAAAGGACACGAAGATAACGCACACTCGCAAATAACTTGTACAATGACGACAGTTGATTGAAAGCCACATCGAAGTCTGTATCGATCATTTCATGACATGTTTATGTTAAGGGTTACACTGCCTACTTCTCATACAACGAGTCTTGAAAAAGTAATGTTTCAGATAGTAAACCGAGTCTTTAAAAAAGTAATACAAGAGACATAAAATCTGTAACCAAATCAAACCTTTGTTTCTGAAGTCTGCGTGTTTGCAGAGGGTGGGACGGTAGGATGCTCTGACTGAGACGTTGTTTTGCGACTCTCTGTTGACATAGGATTTACGTTGCGGCGAACAAGAATCGGATGAACTTGTGCTCTTTCACAAAACAATAATGTTCTGAAAGCTTTTCTGAATTTCTCATTCATAAAGGCATACACAATTGGGTTCCAACATGTGCTACTGAATGAAAGGCACTGTAAATAGGCTCTAACTGTTATTGTGGCCCGGCTTGTGGAAAGGTTCCTCATTTCAGCGATTCCATTGAAAAGTAGAATGGGACTCCAGCATATTAAAAATAAACACACCACAGTAATAAGCATTTTTATCACTTTTCGTTTCAGGCGAAATCTGTTATCATTGCTCCTCTGAGCCACTGCCCCTACCGGTCTCTGAACCCAAAGCTTGAAACATATGATAGAATAGACAAAGGTCATGTAAAGAAACGGTCCAAACAATAACAGTATCAGGGTGATCCAAACGTCAAAAGCTCTCTTGGTTTGTTCAACCGAACTTAACGCGACACACGCAAGTTTTTCTTCTTCGTCATTTACCCTGCATGCGGCGATATCTTTGACTACATAGAAGAATGCATACGGGATGCAAAATGTAGCGGATATAAGCCAGACCGCGACTTGTAAAATAGTTGCCCTCCGTGTTGTTTGCAGAAACTTGAGTTTTAACGGATGCACGATAGCATAGTACCTGTCAAAAGCAATACAGCAGAGAGTAAAAGAGCTACAGGCAACAGAGAAATGGGTAATGCAAGGAATTAACTTGCAGGCAAATTGTCCGTATTTCCAATAAATAGATGTTGTTTGTCCTAAGGCTATGGGCACAGATGTAAATGTTACCATAAGATCACTGACCGCTAGAGAAAGGATAAATACATTAGTAACTGAACGCATGTACTTGTTTAAGGCAAAGGTCGAAACAACAAGAACGTTTCCACATGTTGAAACCAACATTACCACTAGCAAGAGAGAAGTTAATATACGTTTATTCGCGTCTGAGATATGAAGCGACAGCAACTCGTCTCTTTCTATTTCTGGTACAATCTTCGGGTATGTCTGCCTGCATAGGTCATATAGATTGGATGGTTCTGATCTGCATATCAGTAATCGGCATATGTCGTCTAAGTCTTTTGTCAAGCCAGTGCTTAAATTGGTCATTACTGTTTCGATTTCATTGAAAAGTGTTCATGCTGCAGTATTAAAAATCAAACATTGTACGACGTCTGAAGTAAAGTTAGTTACTCGTCGTACCTTTACGAAACCATAGTTAAACTACCTTTAATGTTCACTGTGTATTTAAGGTTTTTTGTTATATACTGACACAACCTTAGGTTTCTATGATTACCTGTCCGATGGGTACATCCTACTTTGTCGAACATTAACCACGCTAACGTAACTGTATTTTTGGAGGCATTTCACCTATTTGCACGTTCGTTTCGGTTCTTTACAAATAATCGTTTTTTTTTTTAATCCGTATAAAAATGATTACATGTGCATCATGGCTCAAAACAGTGAAGCGCAAACTATCCTGAAATCCAAGAAACATTTGATCAAAGTAAATCGTACTGGTAACTTCTCGGATTGAAATTGTCCTGTTTGTGAACAACGAAAGCAAGTACTGTTGCGTTTCCTAGGAACTGAAGTACATTTCATTATGTGAAATATACGTCATTTGGCTTCGATTAGCATACATACCTGTCTAGAATTTGATTGGGTTCGTATCGGCCAAATGAGAGGTTACTTCAACGTCTTAGTAAACACAGGGTGAAAATCTTTATCAACCAAAGATCAAGTACAATACTAACAGACCACAACTGTACCCGATAAATATGCTGACAAATGCGATTCTAAGGGTGAGTCGGGAAGCTTTTTTAGTAATAAAACGGCTATCTGTAATAAAATTTCAGCCTCCCTATATTCCTTTATTATTCACACAAACTGTTTAAAATGGATATATTTACAATAGTGGGTCTAACAAGGCTTTTAAAAATGTTTAACCCTATGTTTAAGAGAAAGAGAGAGAGAGGATTTCAGAGAAAGGGGAAATAATTTATTAGACAATTACACGAAATTTTATAGGATTGTCTGGTTTAACTTCTTGCATTTTGAATTTGAAGGATTTCCTGTTTAACTCTTGATCACACAACAAAAATTAAGATTGGTCCAGATTGAAATCATTTGAAGACGGCAATTTAAATATAGTTCAAAAGATGGAATTTGTCTTTGATAGGGTAGAAAACATTGTTGGAAAGGAGAAAATCCTGGTTACCAGCATGTCCTCCTTGTCCCACAATATTTTCAAAAGGCCTCTTCTTCAGAGTCGTTATAACTCGGGATTGTGTGGTAAAGGATTAATTGTAGATTTGAAGCTTTTTCTACGATTCTAGCGTGGATAAGAATTCAATGAGACGAGGCACATATTTGTGATTATTGCAGAGGCAAAGCATGGCCTGAGGACGTGAATAAACTTTACTCCTCTGGCAGCATAGAACTTTCTATCTTGTATTTATGCCACTGTGATTTTAACCCTTAGGCTGTTAAGCGCGACTCACTGACCTTGAGCGGACAGTGTAGATCAAGATAAGGCTGCACAGAACGTGCAGTCTGATCTTGAATCTGCACTGTCCGATAAGGAGATATTCTTCTCAAAAAAAAAAAAAAAAAAATACCTATGGAATAGTGAAAAATGGGTTTTTACTGTCGTTTTGAAAGTTTCCTTTTATTGAGTTGGGGTGCGAAGCATCCCAGCTCAGATTTACCATGTGGGAAATTGAACCTAGAAAATCTGATTCTGCGGTACCTAATATTGCAAAATCATTACCTGAAAAAAATGGCACCATTAAGAAAGCATTTTATTCATTTTGGCATCGAGGCATGACTAAAAGTTAACAATAGGGGAACTTACACGACTTGGACGATAGATATGTTAATAAATACACCATAATTATCATAACACATTTAAAAAAAAACAAAGAATGTTAGAACAGACTACCATGAGGCATGCGTAGGTATACGCATTTATGTATCAGTTCCACCGAATAGCGTCAAAGAGCGTCAACAAGTGCCATGGAAAGCTTAGAAAATCATGAGAACTCTTGTGGTAATTTCTTTGAATAGGATTGCGTTATTTGTGTGGATATTGCTTAATAATACCTCTCACGTCGTTTCATTTTGACATTCTATTGAAACCCCCCCCCCCCCCCCACATACACACACACAAAAAGAGAAATTTGTCAGTTTGCTCTAAGATTAATAGGAGAGATACTTCTCAGCTCTTTACATGTCTGCTTGCTTTTAATCAATTCTTTCTAGTAACACTACGTCCTTATTATTTGGTACGACAGTTAGATTTCAATTTGAGCAGGATTAAACGCACCCCACCTCAGCAGCGCTTTCACCGCTTTGATTTATTTAGGAAGTGAAGCGTTAAACTTCTATCAACACTTCGTTGCCAACTAAATAATCTTTCTCTGTTCGTTGAATTAAGAAAGTTTTTGCTACAGCTGAAGATGATTTCGAATGAAGAATAACATCAAGATAGTGAACGGTGTAGATCTAAAATCAGACTTTACGTTCTGTGCAGTCTGATCTTGAACTTAAGAAGTCAGTCAGATCTAGACTGTATCGTGAGAAGTTAATATGTTTCAGCAAATATTCACAGATTACAGCTTGTACACCTCGTGAGATGTGAATAGGTTCGCTGTCGCATGGTATGATGGGGGACCATGCTTGTACTAATTGGTAATTTATGTTTCATATACATTCCCTTTGACCGACCGCTGTAACCTCTTTATGAGCTGTGCTCTGGGAAAAGGGGCTTATTGTCATTATATGAGCCATGCTTTGGCAAAAGAGAGAGCTGGAGCAGTGGGCCTATGGAGAAAAAAATCTTTAAAAATGAGCCATGCTCTGTGAAAAGGGGGCTTAATACGTCTGCGAAAAGTCTCGGCTCAGGTCAGCCTGCGCGGACTGCGCAGGCTGACCTGGGCCGAAACTTTTCGCTATTGGTCAGTTTTCTGTTTGTTCAAGGATTAGTCTACCTCACTATAAATCGATCGTTAAAAACAGTGGCTATTATGGATCCATAATCATGTGATGGCTTGCTTGGTATCATGCATCGCGGAGATGCATCAAGCCCCCTTTTGCCAGAGCATGGCTCAAATATCCTTGTTCCTTACCATAGATCCTAGGCTTTTCAAATGGTTTAGCATTTCTGAATTAAAAAAATATCGAACTGTGTATCTTCAATAATCGTTGCATTCTCCGGCTGGCATTTGCCGTTTGCAGTGTTTCTGAAAACCTATACGATTCTCATTTATGTTTTATTTGATAATTTTGATTATCTTTTGAGTAATTACCTGACAAGTAATTTTGAGTCATGTTTGTTTGTTCCGTTTAACGCCGTTTAAACAGCTTAGGCCATATCACAGTGGTCAGTGCACCTACGCATGTGTTTTCTGGCTTTCTCACACCAGTACTGACGCAACTTTTTTTTTCCAGGTCACTGACTACTTTTCTCACTCGCATTAGAGGTGAGAGTTCAAAAACCGCCGGACAGAAAGTTTACCTCACTCGGGTATCGAACCCGCAATCGCCAGGTCAGGAGTCGGATACGCTAACCACTGAGCTACCGGGACTATTTGAGCCATACTTTGTGAAACGGTGGTTTAACTCTTTACCAAATGGTAAACTTTTAGACTGGTCCAAATTCAAACCATTTGCAGACGACAAAATAAATGTGACTGAAAAATTGAAACTTGTTTTGAAAAGGGTAAAAACACTGTTGGAAAAGGAGAAAATGCCGGTTACCAGCATTTTCTCCTTTTCCCACAATTTTTTCAAAATATTTCTTTCACAGGGTTATTCGGAATTGTGAAGCACAAGTTTAATGCATCTTACAAAAAGAAGTATAGATTCATATCAGCCAGTGCAGTCCGTGCAGGCTGACATGGATCGAAGCTTTTTCGTTACTCGTACGTTTTCGGCATTTCCGAGGAGTGGACCACTCTACCTTATGATTGAGTATTCTGTTAGACAAAAGGGATTTTATTGGTCCATAGTTTTGTAGTGACTTGCGTGGTAGAATGCATTACCAAGGTAATTGAAGGAAGTTCTTCAATTTTTTATAATCTCACTAAAATTTAAAAAAAAAGTTATATGACTGAGTTAGGTAAAGCAGGCAAATTATCAGTAAAGAAGACAGAAAAAAAAAAAAAAAAAAATAAGAACAATATATTTTTTTTCAGTGGTATTTTCATTTTCTAAATGGTTAAGTATTTTTAGATTTCGCTCCAGACTGTCGCAAATACTTGTGGGAATGTCACATGATCAAAAGCACGTCGATTACGAGAATTCATACTTAAATCAATATGATGACGTCATATATGATTTTATAAAAATAGACGGAGTAACCTATTTAACCCATTACCACACAATCCCGACTTTTAACGACCCTGGGAAAGAAGCCTTTTGAAAACATTGTGGAAAGGAGAAAATGCTTGTTACCAGCATTTTCTCCTTTTTATACGCCCGTCGAAGACGGGACGTATTATGGGATCACCCGTGGCGGGCGGGCGGCGTCCAGTTCTTTGTCCGGAGCATATCTCCAAAACTATACTACCTACGGTTATGAAATTTCATGTGTGGATAGATCTCATCAAGGGGGAGTGCAGTGCACAGGAATCATAACTCTTGCTTCCTTAATTTTTGAGTTATTGCCCTTTGTTGTTTTTCATACTTGAATTTTGTCCGGTGAATATCTCCAATACTGTACTACCTAGGGTTATGAAATTTCATGAGTGGATAGATCTCATCAAGGGGGAGTGCAGTGCGCAGGAATCATAACTCTTGCTTCCTTAATTTTTGAGTTATTGCCCTTTGTTGTTTTACATACTTGAATTTTGTCCGGTGAATATCTCCAATACTATACTACCTAGGGTTATGAAATTTCATGAGTGGATAGATCTCATCAAGGGGGAGTGCAGTGCACAGGAATCATAACTCTTGCTTCCTTAATTTTTGAGTTATTGCCCTTTGTTGTTTTACATACTTGAATTTTGTCCGGTGAATATCTCCAATACTATACTACCTAGGGTTATGAAATTTCATGAGTGGATAGATCTCATCAAGGGGGAGTGCACAGGAATCATAACTCTTGCTTCCTTAATTTTTGAGTTATTGCCCTTTGTTGTTTTTCATACTTGAATTTTGTCCGGAGCATATCTCCAAAACTATACTACCTACGGTTATGAAATTTCATGAGTGGATAGATCTCATCAAGGGGGAGTGCAGTGCACAGGAATCATAACTCTTGCTTCCTCAATTTTTCAGTTATTGCCCTTTCTTGTTTTTTATACTTGAATTTTGTCCGGTGAATATCTCCAATACTATACTACCTACGGTTATGAAATTTCATGTCTGCATACATCTCATTAAGGGGGAGTGCAGTGCACAGGAATCATAACTCTTGCTTCCTCAAATTTTCAGTTATTGCCCTTTCTTCTTTTTCATACTTGCATTTTCTCCGGTGAATATCTCCAAAACTATACTACCTAGGGTTATGAAATTTCATGCCTGCATACATCTCATTAAGGGGGAGTGCAGTGCACAGGAATCATAACTCTTCCTTCCTTAATTTTTGACTTATTTTCATACTTGAATTTTGTCTCGAGCATATCTCCAAAACTATACTACCTATGGCTATGAAATTTCATGCGTAGATAGATCTCATCAACTGGGAGTGCAGTGCACATGAACCATAACTCTTGCTTAATTTTTGACTTATTGCTCTTTCTTTATTTTGAAACTTTAATTTTGTCCAGTGCATATCTTCAGAACTATACTAGCTAAGGATATGAAATTTCATGCGTGGATACATTCCATCAACGGGAAGTGCTGTGCATGTAAATTTCAACTCTTGCTTGCTTAATTTTTCAGTTATTGCCCTTTCTTGTTTTTTTTTTCGAACTTGAATTTTGTATGATGCATATCTCTCAAACTATACTACCTCGGGTTATGAAATTTTAGGGCTGGATACATCTCATCAAGGGGTAGTGCAGTGCACATGAAATATAAATTGCTTATTTTTTATGCACCAGCATTTTCTCCTTTTCCCACAATGTTTTCTACCCTTTCCAAACCAAATTTCAATTTTTGAGTTACATTTAGTTTGTAAACTGCAAATGATTTCAATTTGGACTAGTCCAAACTTTTGCTGTGTGGTAAAGAGTTAATAGTAATACAATAATAAACAAGAGTTCCGTCAACACAAATACACTGCCATTATCTTCAATCAACAGTAAAAAAAATATTCTGCACTACTATTTTTCTATACCTCCCCTTTATCATTATTATGCCCCAACTTTACAACTTGGGGTAAGACGGGCGTATCTTGCGACAATTTGCCGCTCTTGTTCCACAATGTTTTCTACCCTTTCCAAAACAAATTTCTATTCTTGAGTTGCATTTAATTTCTCGTCTGCGAATGCTTTCAATTTGGACTAGTCTAAAATTTTGTCGTGTGGTAAAGAGTTAAAAAAAAAAAAAAAACCACGACCATTGCTTTAACGTCCAATATTGAACCATTTTACTGAATGTAAGTGTCCAGTTTCTATATGATTGCAAAGGGGTATATATCTAGTAGTATTTATCCGGTGTTTTACAAGAAGTTCTGCCGCCGCCGCAGCAGCAACAACAACAACTTCTATGATCGGACTTGATTCAACGTTATGCTTACTTGGGTTGTCCATGTTGTCTTTTAGTTATCATACAATAACAACAGCAACAATAATAACACAAGTCTAGTTCAACTCATTCAGTTCTTACAGTTCACTTCTAGCTCGGAAAAAAGCAAGAGCCCTGGGACGTATTCACCAACCATTCTTACGAACATTCTTAGTGTATATATCTTAGATTTTCTAAATTCGAAAGTAACACGACTTCTGATTTGCTCATTAAATGATTTAGCCAATCAGAAGTTGTGCTACTTTCAAATTAAAAAAAGAGAAAATCTTGAGAATAAGACTAAGAATGTTCTTGAGAATGGTTGGTGAATACTGACTCTGCACAACATGTTACGTCAGTGTTGTCTTGCAGCGACCCCATGACTAGTTATTAACCTTGATAACTTCGAGAAATGATGCTGGTACTCGACGATGTGTAAATAATACAGATTCAAAGTGGATTAATCAGTTTACTCAAACATCCGTCACGTATGGCCTTTGTTTGTTGAGGAATCGCCTTATCTGTTGGCGAGATTAGCGCTGACGTCATCACTCTGGATAGATTACTGACCAATTACCGGAAGTCAGCCAATACGAGGTTTCCATCTTCATTCGATTCAAGACACAGGCTTAGAGCAAGCTGGAAGCCAGGGCTTCAACGTTAACCGTTAACCCTTTACCACACAATCCCGAGTTTTAACGACATTGAGAAAGAAGACTTTTGAAAACATTGTGGGAAAAGGAGAAAATGATGGTAAACCAGCATTTTCTCCATTTGCCCACAATGATTTCTACCCTTTCAAAGAAAAATTTACTAATTTGTGCAATATTTAGTTTGTCGCCTGCAAATGCTTTCAATTTGGACTAGTCTAAAATTTTGTCGTTTGGTAAAGACTAAAGTAAAAATGTTCTCAATTGGTACAATAGACCGAATCAATTCAAGTCCAAACGTGCTTTTGACAGAGTATTTCACAAAATAGCGGACAGTGAAGTTAATGGATCAGACTGCTCGTTTTATGTAGTCTGATGTTGATCTAAACTGTCCGCAAACACTAATCTGATCTAGATCTACAGTGTCTACAAAAGCGAAAAAAATATGCTTGTCCCTTTAGGTGTAAACAATAGTTTTGCCCGCGGAATCGGTGAAACAAAGAAAGCAAAATGAGAAAAATTGAAATAGATTGGGTTTCATCTTCACTCCGTTCCTTGCTATGTGTCTGGACATTGACTATCTTTGCAACTGTAAATTAATGCAGGACAGTATGATGAAGTTGAAGAGGGAAAAAAAGAGGAAAAAAAATCTTAATTTCCAAAATCAATTATTTTAATTTAAAACGGAAATGTAAAAATGATATTCTTTTGCTGCTGATAGTGATTATTCTTATAGTGCAAATTGTGAAAATAATAAATCGTAACGTTTCCGGCTTGAATACATGCGTCACACACAACAGGAAAAAAATCGTATCTACACAGTGTGAAAAACGGTTCCAAAAGGTTCCAAAAAATGGCATAATGACTTAACTCACAAGCGTAAAATGTATGAAATGATTTACCATTTGATTGGTCAAAATTTACGCTACGATATTAATTTTATCTGCGACTTATAAAAAACGAAGTTACTAGCCACTACACCACTGG
This sequence comes from Tridacna gigas, assembly GCA_945859785.2. NCBI lineage: Eukaryota > Metazoa > Mollusca > Bivalvia > Cardiida > Cardiidae > Tridacna > Tridacna gigas. The sequence goes on along the minus strand of OX244030.2, from coordinate 9,114,856 downwards.
TTTTTTTTTTGTTTACCAATTACGAATAAAATGTCAATAACTGCAAAATTTTGTCGTTCAGAGTTGTAGGTATATAATAAAAGAAATATTATGTTGTAGTTAACTTTTCCTTTAATTACTGGACATATCTCAACAGATTTGGATGAAATTTTCACACATCAAGTGACCTAGCGCATATTGTCAGGGTTTTGGAATTTATTGCTGTGTCATGGAAAAAGGGGGCTTCATGTCAAATTTAAAAGTGCATCCGTCCGTCCTGAATAGATAAAAGGAAAAAAATGATCAGGTGGGAACCAAGGCTAGGGGTACGCAAGACAGGATGTTTTATCAGACAGTGTAGATAAAGATCAGACTGCAGTTGGATCTTGGATATATATGCCTTATATTTTGCAAGATAGTATTGCCTACAACACAGTCTTGAAATGCATATTACTTTGTCTATCTTTATCTCTTTACCAAACAAAAATTTTAGACTGGTCTATAATTCAAAGCATTTGCAGACAACAAAATAAATTTGTCTCAAAAAATGAACTTAGATTTGGGATGGGTAGAGAACATTGTGGAAAAAGTTTAAAAAATCCTGGTTAACTGAGTGCTTGGCCCAACTGAGATTTAAACTTGACATCCCTGCGTAGCTAGCCCTGTAGGTAATGAGCTAACAGGCTTGGCTCAAATCATTAACAAACAACAAAATTTAATCCTTAAACCCAAAGGCCATTTTCATTCCAGAATGAGTCCAAGATGATAACAACTGCGTGGGTGCCTTTTGTCTGCAATGTTTCAACAAAGAAGACAGTATAGATCAATGATCAGACTGCACATTTCGTGCAGTCTGATCTTGATCTACACTAGACACAAAGGCAACTATAGTAGTGAAAGGCGCTTAAAGGGTTAAGACTTGTCCAAATTCAAACCATTTGCTGACAACAAAATAAATGTGACTCAAAAATTTAAATTTGATTTTGGTTGGGTGGAAAACATTGTGGAAAAAGGAAAACATGCTGGTTACAAGTATTTCCTCTTTTTCCCACAATATTTTCAAGAGCCTTATTTCTCACAGGCGTTAAAACTTGGGACTGTGTGGTAAAGAGTTAAATAGAACAAGACTTTTAAAGTCCATTCTGTATACCTTTATGTCCTGTTTTGACCCAGGGGCATCACTTGAACAAAATTGGTAGAAGTCCACAAGGAAATGCCACATACCAAATATCAAAGCTCTAGGCCTTCTAGTTTCAGACAAAAACATTTTTAAAGTTTGCTCTATATACAATTTTGCCCAAAATTGTGACCCCTGGAGTTAAAGGGTTAATTCAATTCTTTTAACAACTTTGGTAGAACTTCACCCAAGGAATATGCCTGTCAAGTTTCAACATGATTGGTTTAGGAGAAGAAGATGTTTAAAGGAATTGTGGAAAGACGGACGCTGGACAACGACGAATCACAATACCTCACCCAGCACTTCGTGCTCGAGTGAGCTGACAAATAGGCCTAACCATTGTCTGTGGCTTGTGATAAACAACATAAAGATGAAGTTTCATAACATTTTGTCCTGTAGTTAAAGAGATATTATTCCATAATGAAAATATATGTGAAGCCCCCTTTTTCCATGACACGACATTTAACCAAAAAAGCTAAACTAATGATATTGGCGGACTATCATAAGGAACACATGTATGAAGTTTCACAAATTTTTGTCCAGGATTTTGAGTTGAAGATACATGTATATTGATCCTTAACAGAAATATACATGAAGCCCCTTTTTCCTATGAGACAGTATTTGATATCGAAAAGGAATAAAAAGCAATAAATATCAGTGGACATCATTAGGAACACCTGTATGAATTTCTATTAGTTTTTGTCAAGGATTTTAGAAGATATCTGTCCTGAAAGATGGAAAAACAGATGGTCATTGGTCCATGACGAAATTAAACATTTAGCCCCCTTTTCTCATGACATGGCGTTTCATGAAATAAAAACAATTAACCATTGTCTGTGGCTTGCAATAAACAATAAAAAGATGAAGTTTCATGACATTTTGTCCTGTAGTTAAAGAGATATTGGTCCACATTGAAAATATACATCAAGCTCCCGTTTTCCATGACAGCAATAACTGGTCCTATTAGACCTACAATCAAACTCATTCGAGATCTTCCGGTCATATATATTTTGACCAAGTTTGGTGCTGACTGGTTTAAATTTGTAGATGCTAGAGCGTAAACAAAGTCAAATGTAGCAATTTTTTTTAATTCAAGGGCAAATAACTCCAGTCGTTCTGGTCCGATTAGACACATAATCGAACTCATCCGAGATCTTATGGTCATATATATTTAGACCATGTTTAGTGCTGATTGGTTAATATTTGTAGATGCTAGAGTGTAAACAAAGTCAAATATAGCAATTTTTCTAATTCAAGGGCAAATAACTCCAGTCGTTCTGGTCCGATTAGACCCATAATCGAACTCATCCGAGATCTTATGGTCATATACATTTTGACCAAGTTTGGTGCTGATTGGTTAATATTTGTAGATGCTAGAGTGTAAACAAAAAAATGTGGACGGACGGACGACTGACGCCGACGGACGGTGAGTGATCACAATAGCTCATCCTGAGCACTTTGTGCTCAGGTGAGGTAAAAACTACACATTGTGAAATGTGGTTCCAAATATGGAATGATGACGTACCTCACCTGCGGAATACGTATGTATTTATTCGCGATTTGAATGGTTAAAGTGTTACTCTACAATATTCATCCGCCATTCATAAAGAGAAAGTTACTGGCCACTATACCGTTATTTCTTTTTCTTCCGTTTACCGTTATCGAACAAAATGTCAATATTGCAAAATTTTGTCTTTGAAAGTGGTAGGTATATGATAAAAGGAACATTGTGTTGTAGTAACTTTCCTGGTGCTTGTATTAACTTCTCGCTGCGTAAGAAAATTTTCACATCTCGCTCGACCTTCAGTCTCGCATGAAATTAAATTTTCTCACGCTGCTCGAAGTAAATACAAGCATCAGGAAAGTTACTACAACATAATTATTCCGTATTTCTCACGCTGCTCGAATCAAATACAAGCATTTGGAAAGTTAGTACAACATAATGTTGCGCATTTATTTCATCCTCAGCAACGTACAATTTACACGTAAATTACAATCCCAGGTTAAAAAATATACACTGACACTCATGCAAGATAAGAGTTACAATAGGCTATGATACATAGAAAATATGAGCCATGCTTTGGCAAAGGGCGGCTTAATATATCTCCGTTACGCATTATACTGTACCAAGCAAGTCATCACATACATGTAATTAGGGATCCATAAACACTGTTTTGTCAAACAACCGACAGAATCATGATGAAAACTGACCTTTAGCAGAAAATTTCGACCCAGGTCAGGCTGCGCAGTGTGTGCAGGCTGACATAAGTTGTTACTTTTCGCAGACGCACTGAACCCCCTCTCGCGGAGAATGACCCATACATTTAGTAAAAAAGTCATGATTAAGTAATATGAGCAAGGGGCTTAATGCATCTGCGAAAAGTTTCGACCCAGGTCAGCCTGCGCAGTCCGCGCAGGCTGACCTGGGTCGAAACTTTTCGTTATTGCTCGATTTTCTGCATGTCCAAGGACCAGTCTACCTCATGATTCAGTCAGTTGTTAGACAAAATGGATTTTATGGATCCAAAAGTATGTGATTACTTGCTTAGTATCATGGATCACAGAGATGCATCAAGCCTCCTTTTGCCAGGGCATGGCTCATATACATTTAAGATTTCGCCTCACTCTATCGCTTTATCGCACTTCGATTATCTTCCATTATTCTCTCTCTCTGTCTCTCTCACTCATTTCTCCATATTACAAAGAATTATGAGCCATGCTCCGACTAAAGGGAGTCTAATGCATCATCGTGTTTCAGTCACCCGAGCATGCCATCATATAATTTATAATGACGGATCTTTAAAATCCATTTTGTCTAACAACCTACTTAATCCCGGAGTACAGTGATCCTTGGATATGATTAAAATTTATCAGAAGCAACACAAAAAGTTTCGACCCGGGTCAGCCTGTGCAGTCTGCACAGGCTGACCCGGGTCGATGCTTTTTGCAGATGCATTTATCACCCTTTTCTCAGAGCATGGCTGTTATATATTTAATATATTTACATCAGTATCAAAGGGCAAAGGAAAACATGATTTATCAACAACCTTTGCTCCCTATCTTCCAGAGTATTCAATATATGGGGTATCCCCACATGGACACTCACATTAATATGATACTTATAATGACAAAACTAACACAGATATGAGCTTGCTATTGCTGTGTCTTAACCCCAATCCTGTCAAGAAAGATGTTTTTTGAAAATTATTCTAAACACTTGAGTTGCTGAATAAACGAACCGCAAATTTCTACTCACTACGAAACCCAAACATTGCGGTTTCAAAGTTCATTTCACCGGAAAGAAAATACCGTATTGGACAGTGTAGTTCAAAGATCAGACTGCGCGTTCTGTGCAGTCTGATCTTGATCTACAATGTCCGCAAAAGGTCACTGAGTCGCGATTAGCAGCTTAAGGGTTAAGATAGTTCTTAGAATGAATAAGTGTTCAAGCAGCTAGGATGTTACTACACATTTGCTATAAAGAACATATACACTGTATATTGCAAAAATTAAACATTTAAATTTGCAGTTTGTTACATCCAACGTTTATATAAAAGGTTTTGACGGTTAATTCCATTCATTCTAATTTAAGAGAACAAAAAAATTACAAGTCATTAAAACTGTAGCTCAAACCCCTCGCTTTGTTAAATAGAATAGTTTTGAACGGTTCATAAACTGGGCATTTAGTGTTCACAGCTTGCTTGTCTCCAATGTCATCTTCATAGATCAAGATTTCAATTATCAGGTTTGGAACGTTATACAATAAGAAAACTATGACTACAATCAAAGTGGCTTCGGGGACTGGTGTATTCAAATCCTAGATTGGTTACCTCCCCTGATACAGCAAGTGTAGTATGTATATCTACAACGGGGACCAGTTCATTCAAATCCTTGCTAAAAGTTAATGTTAACCCTTAAGCTGCTAATCGCGACTCACTGACCTTTTGCGAACAGCGTAAATCAAGTCAGACTGCACAGAACGTGCAGTCTGATCTTTGATCTACGCTGTCCGATAAGGAGATATATTTCCTCCCAAAGATACCTTTGAAATTGGAAAATTATATTTTATACTATTGGTTTGAAAGTTTCATTTCTTTTATTTAGCAGGATAAGGAATAAACATCCGTCAACTTGTTTACAGGATGAACGCTGCACACATACCTGTATTTTACTGTAATAAACAATATTTTATCAAAAGGACAAAGTAATACCTCTTTCGGTAAAATTCAGATCTTTGGGAAACAAAATCCGTTTTGGATTCATTTCGGAGACGTTAACAGTGAATGGTTTAAAAATGAAGTAAAATCCTCAAATGCACAATATGGAAGTTTCCTACCCTGTCATGGTTTAATTATAGTCTACAAATATCTAAGAAGTTGTAATCTCAAATAATCAATGATTAAATAAGGCAACTACCTTTTCCTGAAACAAATACATTCTGTGAAAAAGGAAATGGATTAAAAATCGAATGGAGGGGGAGCGGGAGGCAGAGTCTAAAAATGTTCAGTCTCCTTTGTTGCTGTTAAATTTATGCGCTATTTGATTTTTATACACATGAAGTAGCTGGTTAGACAGAGCTACCATCTTGTAGCGTATTCCCATGCAGTCATGAACAGTGTCTCGATTGCTATACTTGATTTTAGCGACACAACTGTCTTTATACCTGAAATCGCTTTCTAACAAGCCACTAGTTGGTACAATAAAGTTATACTTTACACTTATTAATTAAGAACTAAAAACCTTCAGGTAGAATCAAATTTGGTTCTTTATATTCCACCTATGATTTTGTTTGTCAAATAGTACAACTAAAATGAAAATATTTTAAATGTACTAAACACATACACACTTCCCCCCCCCCAAAAAAAAAAAAAAGGTGCACATAATTTTACTGACAACCTCTTGCAAGTTTAAACCAAAATGAAATAACCAAACTAATAATAGGACCTATTTAACATCTTTCCTCGTCAGCAACCACTACTAAATATCTTTGAGATCCTCCCTAATTCAATATAAACCTACTGTGTTGTTTCTAGACTTTAAGAAATGCATCTACAAGTGCACAAATACATCGTAAATCTTTGACAAATAACCCTAAAAAATCATTCTGAGAATCTAATAAATACACAAACGGCCTAGTTAAAGATAAATTTTCCGACAATTATTGAACATACATATATGTTCAACATACACTTCGATATACCAGTATATACATGTACATGAACCATTCTAAACAACTCTTCCTTCTATTTTCAAAAGTAAACACAAACAGAGCTTTATTGCAAAAGAAACTGTCTTGAAATCAAATCCGAAAATAACACGTAATCAACAAAACACTAGATACAGCAATAATAATTAATGGTGAAAATGATAATTATTTAAATAATTCCAAAAATTGATACAGCTTCCGTATTCACTAACCATTCTTATGAACGTTCTTTGCCTTATTCTCAAGATTTTACTAAAATGTAAAGTAACAAAACTTTTGATAGGCTAAATCATTTGGTTTAGCCAATCAGACGTTTTGTTACATTTAAATTTAGAAAATCTTGGAGAATAAGATTAGGAATGTTTCTAAGAATGGTTGGTTGATACATACCCTGTTCTGTTTACTTTGATGCAAACCTTTGAGATACTGTTCACTAATGACGCTTCTGTTTGCATTATTGTTAATAAAATATCGTACGTTATGACAGGGGTTACCCGTTGATTTATCAAACAAGGGTCAAAATAAGACTATGAGTCGCAAAAGTCTGCAGATTTGGAAAACATTGTGATAAAAAGGACCTGTAACAAGTAGTTGTTTTCTCTCCCACAATATTTTCCAGACAGTTAGAGAACAATGTTATCTTTACCACTCAAAGTATGACCTTTGTGTAATTTGTTTAACTGTTTTTATAGGTTTAAAAATAGCCTGTGCAGCAATGGATTAAATACTGTTTAGCAGATTCAGGGAGCTTTTAAAGGGATACAACCTATGGCGGTCAGTGCTAACCGTAAACATGAGTAACTCTTCTTATTTACCACATTAACATCTTCACTAGCAAAGGGTAACGATCACTTTGTTGCTCTTTTCACCCTTGGCTGATCGATTCGAACTTTAAATTTCCGATATACGCATAATTAGTGGTTGCAGTTAGTTCTAAAAGCACCTGTCAAACAGTGTGATTACTTTTCTATCCATCATCAGCACAACGCAAATGAAAATATCGACCGCAGGACAAAATATAGGATATGCTGGGAATCATTACGAAAAAAAAAAACCAGCATTTACTTCAACATTCGCTGTAACAAATTAGTTAAATGAAGATTTATGATAAATTCCTTTACCAGATGATGGACTGTCAAAATATGTGTGGTGATATTGCCGAAAATATTATGTTACGCGACGTTTGGTTGGTTTTCGACGATGAATTCCTGGGGTGAAACTATCAAAATCCAGTACGTGTCGTATCGCGGGGATTTCAAATTTCGATCAGCCAAGAATGAATCTTAGTGATCGTCACCCTTGGTTGGCGAAGATGCAAATTAAGTTATACTTGTTAATGTTCATGTGGTATTATGGTTGTAGGTTTGCCGTTTTTTCGATTGCCTAAACAACTTTACAAAATGCGAAACAAAAATAAACGGAATTAAAACAAAAGCCCTAGAATATGCACAAACAACAAAAAGTGCAATAAAATTAAACTGTGCATTTTTAAATCGTTAAAGCACCTTTAAATCTTTTCTGCTCCAGATGTAAATACAGGCTTAACTCTTTACCACACAATACCGAGTTTTAACGACCCTGAAGAAGAAGTCTTTTGAAAACATTGTGGGAAAAGGAGAAAATGCTGGTAACCAGCATTTTCTCCTTTTCCCACAATGTTTTCTACCCTATTAAAGACAAATTCCATCAATTGAGAAACGTTTAAATTGTCGTCTGCAAAGGCTTTGAATTTGGACAGGTCTACATTTTTGTCTTGTGGTAAAGAGTTAAATGGACGATATAGATAAAGATCAGATTGCACAATATGCGTGCAGTTTGATCTTGGGTCTATACGGTTAACATGCTTAGTCAAGCCTATAAGGTAAAAATCTTTCTGTGTTTTTAGTGGATTGTATCTTCAACTGCAGAAAGAGGTCGAGTTTATGTATTAGCAGCTGAAACTGTTTCAAGATGAATTTAGCGCGGTACATGATTGAGTCAGTAAACTGTAAACTAGTTTATTTGTTCACGTACATGGTTTTGAACAAAGATAATTTGTTCCTCACGCCGTACTTGGTTGAAACTGACGGCACAGGTGTAGGAAGACAGCATAATAACACTAAGTCAGAACAAAGTTTTAACTCTTTACAAAACGACAAATACCTAGAATTGTCAAAATTAGAAGTATTTGCAGACGATAAATTAAATGTAGCTAAAATATTGAAATTTGTCTTAGAAAGGATAGAAATATTGTGGGAAATGGAGAAAATGCTGGTTACCAGCATTTTCTCCTTTTCCCTCAATGGTTTCAAAAGCATTCTTCTGCATAGTCGTTAAAAATAGGATTGTACGGTAAAGGGTTAATCTGACTATAAATCGGTACGTTAAAATCTGTCAACCTGGGCTTAGTTTAAACTGACAAAGATATGCGGGACAAAAACTGAGAAAGTAAACCCTCAGCCCTCACCTAATTTTCCTGTAAATACATAAGGCAAAACTGACCCCTGAGATTGCAGTCTTTTTGTAGACTCAAATTGGTAAGTTGTGTAGAAGATACGTGCAATAAATCAAGGTTATAGCAACTGTCTTGAGCCCGTTTCTCACAAAGTTTGAAAAACTATTTTTTATCATCTCTGATATAGAACAGTGTACTGTAGATACTGTGACACATTTTACTAGCGGTGATGATGCATCCTACCGTAAGTTGGTTCAAGCTGTTACAAGCTCATAGCTTCGAAAGTATACCACTGTTAGGTTATTTAATGACAAATATGAATTTATATTGCTCATTCACAAATGGATAAGGTTTAGCCTAAAAAAAAAAAAAAAAAGAATTATCTCCCAGTGTCTCTTAAATCCTAAACAGATTTAGAAATTGCAGTAGCCCTAATTATAAGAAAATCCAATCAATATTTTATGATGTAGTATTACTTGTCGTTCTGTTTAGAAGCTTTGAGAACTTTTCGTGTCTTCAAAAATGACTGTTTTGTATAATCATGTGTATCTTTACCACTGTAATCTTTGCAAAACAAGTCTGCATTTGCTTTGATTAAAATGTTCATTCGTCTATGTTTGGTTCTTCCATACGCCGCACAGAGCATGATAGGTGTCCTGCCTTCAAAGTCTTCTGCATTGACGTCCGCTCCGTGACTAATGAGTATTTCCATGAAAGCACAGACAAATGTATCCAAAAGTGGAGCTTCTGCACAATAATGCAAGGGACTTTTACCATATATATCTATCTGGTTTGGGTCGGCACCGTGGTACAAAAGCAACTGCAATACTTCAAGCAAGTTGTTGATTTCTGCAATAGTATCTTTGTGGTGTGAAAAATCAATCTCATTTTGAAGCCGAAATGATTTTTCCAGCTTTCGATATATCGAGATGGTAGGAACAAACCATGGAAACATATTTTGTGTCTGAAAGACGAGTTCCTCTTGTTTATTGAGGCCAAATAAGTCACAAAACCAAAAACTTATATCAAGTGCTTTCTCTGCACACAAAATATAGAAAATAGATGTGTGACCGAGTAAATCGGGAATATTTGGGTTTGATCCAACAGTTAATAAACCAACGACAAGATCTTTTTTGGAAAATCGACAAGCCGATGAGAGAAAAGTGACCCCTGCAATATTCTGCCAGTTCACACTGCACCTCGTTTTATGTAGTTGATCGAGCAGCATCTCTACTTTCCCCTCCGAATTTACAGATTTAACATTGTAAAACAAACACTGTACAACTCTTTCCGTTGGAATACAATCGGAAGTTTGTCGACTTAATTTCAAAGATGGTGTTTCAGAAAACAGCGTCATATCAATTGCATAGCGTCCTCTCCAATCCGTTGTCATATCCGATAACCCCTTTTTTAAAAGCACACTGAACAATCTTGCTTTCTTACCATCTGGTATTTTAGATGCTGCGATATAGTGTAATAAACTTTTTCCGTCTATGTCCAATTTATCGAATGGCCCACTGTTTTCAAGTAAATATAACAGTTCGACGACTAAACTTTTATCGAGACGTGCGTTCAAGATAAGATACATGAGTGGAGTTTTACCGTAGTTATCTATGGTGTTTAGCTCATCTACCATCTTAACAACGTAGTCGGAGTAAAAACTGCATACTTGCTCCATGTCTGATATATATCGTCGACCAATTTTGCCCATTAGTAAATGCAAAGGAGTCAAGCCTTTTGAAGAAACGTAACCAACGTTTCCACCGTTTTTGATCAAACACCTGATGACTGATATGTATGGTTTTTTCACTTTACATGCAATGAAGAGCGGGGTTTCATCTTCATGATTTTTATGATTAATCTCAGAGCCTGAGGAGCATATTAAATCTATGATACTGGTGTCAACTCGTCCATGTCGACCTGATACATTATGCAGTAATGTGTTTCCATTTTCGTCAGAAACTGTAAAGCCTAACCCTTCATTCCGTTTCAATAGAGCTGAAAGCACTTTTAAACTAACCATTTTAGCTATTTTGTTGACAAGAAAGGATAAGTATTGCACACCAAGAATACTTTTCAAATCTAATAGTTGAGCAACATGGAATTTTACTGTTTGTAACAGTTTTGGTTTTAAGACTATTTCCTCGAGAGGGATATCTGTAACAGACAACGATTTTATGCATAAACCGCGCCTTGCCAGTAAATTCAAGCATCGTGGATTCGAAAGGAGCTGAAGTCTTTTTTCCTTATCTAGAGTAAGTTCAAATTTGACAGCATCAAAACTTAGTCTTGACAACAATAATTTAAGAATGCTGTATTTTGTCGAGTCGCAAATATCACGTTCTAAAGTCGAACAGATTAGTTCATCCAGAACCGACACAGAGATACTCAAGCAGCCAAATATTTTCTCTAGTGAGTTGCGGGAATCATTTACCAAACGTAACAGTGCATCAAATTGTTCTTTACCACATTCAATGGGACCATATTCTCCCACTATCCTTATACATTCCACCTTTTCGTAGCTTAGCATTGGAGAGTCCGATATAATTGTTAAGAGATAGTCAATGTCAGACTTGACTATGCTTTTCTGGAAACCCGCTAGAAGTTGGAATAAATTGGGATTGCACTGTGGGTTTTGTAGAAGATGACATATAACTGACTTGAGTATACCACTATCCTTACAGGCTTCACATCCATATTTAGAAAGTAATTCTAAAACAGCTTTTTGAGTTTCAAAATAGTGTTTAGAACACACAAGGTAATGCAGAACTGTTCTGTTTTCTGAATCAGAGCAGTTTGTATCTACACCATTTTCCAGTAAGAACGAAATCTTTGCTATAATGTCTTGTGTATTTTCTTTTATCATCATCATCATAATGTCTGCACCATTATTATCTTTGAGATCTAGTCTGGCACCATGCATATGAAAAATCTCCAATGTCTCAACTGTAGCACTAAAAACAACAGGTGGTCGTCCCTGAGAGTCTTTCTCGTTGATATCGACTCCATCTTGTTTTAACTTCATTATATATCTATCGAAGTTATCATGGGGTTGCGATGCTGCAAGAAAATGGAAACAGTTTCTACCGTCTCGACTTTTGCGTTTGACATCACTGTTTAGCAACAATTCATCTAAACATCGGTTGTCAATATTCCTGCTATTCATTAGTGCATGAAATAAGGGTATGTTGCCATCCTTATCGCGTTCATTAAAGTCCGTTAACTTGATTTGTGAGAGAAGGACTTCACACGATCCAGGTTTCAATTGTTGTTGACAATCAGCCAACACAAAGTTAAGTGAAGTTCGTAGAGTTTGGCACTGTTCGTTTAAATCAAGGCGACTCTGCGCTAGGTCTCCATCGTTTTCTCTGTGAAATGTTCTTAGATGGCCATTCGGCAAGCCGAATCTGTTTAGATCTTTGTAAAAGTCAAGTTCAGACGGTAGACACTCGTCTCTTTTTCCACTTTCGTAAGTCAAGATAACTTTTCCAATATCTTCACTTGTCGCTTTTCGTTTTAGACGTGTACTAAAGAACGACCCATAGTCTATCTCCATAAAATGTTGCACCAATTTTAGTTTCATGTGATCTTTTTCTTCAATTAAGTAGTTGCCACGTTGTTCCAAATGTTTAAACATAGTCTGTAGAACCTCAGCAGCATTCTTATCCACCGCCAACGAGAAAATGTTCTTGTGCCCATAGCCGGTTTCAAAAAGACTTGCTCCGTGTTGTATTAATACTCTGACATTATCGAGACTGCCCGAGTGAGCTGCAATAACGAGTGATGTAGTATTACATGGAGGTGTGTGAGTCCAAAGCAAGAAGAAATTAAACTCTGCTGATACATTTCTAAGTTTTCCATCAACATCAGCACCGGAGTCTAAAAGCAACTCCAGAATATTGCTGGAAAGGCATTTAAAGGTCGAGCAAACTAGTGCATCGAAGCCTGTGCTTCTAGTAACAGTTTGTCGGCTGTTACATACCGCCTTCTATTCGACAGAATGTTCATCAACAATCTCTCTAACTTGCGCAGGGCAATGTATGCTAAGAAGCCTATACTGAACAAACATTTTTGTTTCAGGCACTGAGAGAGCAAACTACCATTTGATGTTTTTTTGGTGACAACATACTGAAACCAGCTGTCTTGGAAGCTTGGATCCTGCCAGCAGTCATGTAAAAACACCCTACCAGCATTTCCCGCCATCATTTCATTGGTTAAACGCTCCGCTAAGTGTTCGGAATTCGATATCGGCAAAACAACTAACAGCTGGATACTACTTTCACAAGATTTTGTCAGTTTTATTCGACTAATGAGAAAGTCTAAGTCGAGCATTTTAATTGCATATGTAGGAAAGTATTTTGCAAAATGCATTGCAATTATTTCCCGGAAGGAGTCATGCTTGAAGGTGTAGACATCTCCCTCTTGTATCAGGTATACATCTTTAAGGCTAATGAATGCATCATACAAAGTATAGATATTATTATTACTCGGTAAACCTGATAACTTTAGACAAGTCGAAAGTACGTCTGATCCACTGTCTAGTTCTGTCAGACACAACTCATTCATATCAGAGAGAAGAACTAGCAATAAAGCACATAACTTTTTTGGGTCGTTCTTTTGATAGTCCTCTATCTCATTTTGTACAAATTTGATGGGATATCTGAAAAAGTCAATCCCTTGTTTTCTTATCAAACTGTCTGTGCAAAAGATTTCAACACAGTGTGGGAACCCATAGTTAAAATCTATCGAAGCAATAACTGGTGTATAGCATTCTACAGAGTTCTCATTTATACCATAATGCTTAAAATATGTCTCCAAGATTTTCAGTTTTTCATCAAAGGAAAGCGAATGTGGTGAAACACTCAAGTCTACAATTGCTAACTTTCCAAACTCTTTATACTTCTCTACTTTGTTTACTACTTGATTGTAAACTGACTTTCTGCTAGTGCACACTACTTTTAGACTACAATTTCTGTCAGTTACGACATCAGTCATTAGTTTCAGCATGTATAACCATTCGTTGACACGTGTATCATTAATATTACTTACACCAAACATATCATCTATCAATACTATTTGTTTTTCTACATGCTCCCCTTTACCTACAACAAGCTTTTTCCAGTCATGTTGAGATGTAACGATAACAGGGGTAAAACCTTTCCTATCATGATCTAGCAACAGTTTATATGCAATGGTTGATTTTCCATCACCTGGGTTGCCAATGATAACCACCCAGTTTCTGTCATCCAAAATGTCCACTGCTTCTTTGAAAGCCCTTGTCTTGACAAAAAGTTTTTCTTTTTTCTTGCATGTTTTCAGGCAGCTGTCGATTTGAGCTAAAAGAAATAAGAGAAATACTTGATACCTTTAAATGTTGATTTACCACGGCGAACGAACTTACAAAGACAGGATTGCAAGTGCATCTTAAGAACACTATATGAATAAGACGACAAACTATGAGAGATTATATAGGAACCATGTTTGGTTTTACTTTTTTAGTGTCCATAACAACTCCTCTGTATATATATATAAAATTAACACCATATAAAGTTTCATGACCACCGAACTTAAAGTTATTGCAAATTTCATCTTTTGTATTTGTAATAAAAAGTGATCTTAACCTTCACTGCGGTACAAAAATAAAGTCATGGATTTAATTTGCCCTAAAATCTATCGCAAACTATGTTTCACAGACGTGTCAAAAGAAATGATTAGATAATCTCTGAATCCTGATTAACGATATCTCTACCCTCGTTTTCAGCCAGTCTTTAACCCATTTCATCTTTTTCTTTATGAAACTATAATCATTCATCTTTTTCTTTATGGAACTATAATCATTCTTGTATCTTCATGCCAAATGTTGCCCCTGACGGTTGCAGGGTTGCACAGATTACGACGGATAGAAAATGCATTCTATTTTCTGGAGGCCTTCAGAGAAATCACTGTTGTCATTTCGGATTGTGAATAAGAACAAATTTTTTGAGTTTCCCTGACACCATACATACATGTATATTGGTAATTTATCTATGTTTACACAGCTGACTAATCTCTAAGCCGTTTTTCACACTATCAGGTTTTACAAAAGTTTTTTTTTCCCTGGCTGTCAGGATGTAAAACAATGTGACCCATAGGCTGGGGACCATCTTTGGCCTAAGGGGCACAATCGGCACAATTTTTTTTACCAAACAATAGGATTGTGTTTCAAACAAAGTATTTATCTCTTATTAAACTTATACGTTATTGCGCAGACCACTATTTCACAGATCAAGAGTTTGCATGAGGTCTCTTTAAAGATTATAGGCCTTTAAATGCTAATGAAAGCAGTTAATAATGGCGGGATTCTCCATGGCTAAACAGTGACTAACCCCAGCTGCATAATCCAGCTATACCTGGTCGCTCAGGATCGCTCTTGCTTAAAGAACTGAAGAGCCAAGCCTAGTAATGAGGCCATGGAAACTGATGAAGAAGTAAGTTTGTCGTTATACAGTTGAAAAATGTTGACAGCTGCGTAATATTTCAATCGAAAACGCAATGAAAAGTTATCCTTAATTTATCTCTTTGAGGTTAAGAAAGAGGTCTTGGTCGTAAGGAAGTTATACTGTCTGTCAGTTGAAATACTGTGTAAGACTCTACCAAAGGAAATTTGTTAGTGTCTAAAATTAACTTACTTTGAAAATTGGATGTTTTTGAAACGGGATTGACATTCACCAGCTGTACTGTTTCAGCAATGGCAACATTCTTGGAGTTTTTAACTATGGTACTGGAAGCAACCATTCTCTTTACATCTGAATGTGCTGTAATAAAGATTTGTTTTACTTGTCGTGTTTGTCACTGATGGTAGGGATCAAGTATAATTTCTCATGTATTGAGATTCGCTAAGCCTTCGTCTCGCGCTCCAACACCTTCCTAGAGAAATTGCTTAATGAATGTTGTTCTTGTGTTAGTAACATTTTTTTTTTTCATTTAGAAAGGAAAACAATGATTTTGAACCGATGGTAGACAACACCGATAGAACAACTGGATACGTTTCATTTCGTTATTCCTGTTCCAGCCTTGCATTATGAGGTACAGTGAGGCACATACCACTCGACATCCTCCTGTGTTTAATTAAATATTCCAAGATACCTGCATCTATACAAACGGACGGTGTTAATCCTTGCAGTGATTAGATCTATCACATCTGAACTGTTTGGGTTCCGCCCTTTCTTCTAGACGTCATTGGCAGTAAGGTTGAAACTTACCTCGGGTAAGTCACACTGCCTGCACAGATGTTCTCAAAGTTGATAAAATTTCCCAAATAAGTCTGGGTTTAACGACTCTGAGCAACAATGTACATTATCATGAAACCCCGGAATAGGTATGCATTACAAAATAAAGCACATTCAGACTTTCTACTCGATAGGATCTGCATGTACCATCAGTTGGAATGTACATTTCCATTTCTTTTCTTTTTAAATCGCATAAGAACATGCTGTTTGTGCAAGAAACGTGATCAAGTAGGGCTTTAGCTTTATTAACATTTTATCGGGTTCCTCGGAGGTCGGTGGAATTATCGCCCTCGACTGGAGCTCCAACACAAACTGGGGGATCTTGCAAATGATAATATATGAAAAACCATACTCGATCCATTTATTTATAAACACTTGTTGGGGGACTTTTGAACAAGAAACATCTTCTTCACTTTTCACTTTCAAAATCAAGTTACGTGACATATGAGCTATACTTATTTACATACAATGTTTTGTTTGAACATAATTTTAAATCAATTTCTAGACGCAGTTCGAAGATTCTAGAAGTAGCCTGAGATGCATGCCGAAAATAAACATTGAATATAGAGATGTTTTATGTGAGGAGAGTAGATTGAAAGGGTGTCTACAAAGATGTACATGAATAATGGAATTTTGCATGAAACACCGATGTTGGCATGTGCCCTTTCTTTTCTCTCACAACAATAATTTTGTGTCGACAATGATACCTACACAGTAAAATGAAGACATGATCCTTATATTCCAATAGTGGAAAATTATACTGCATATAAAATTTGAATTAAATAGAACTGACAACAAAATACATATATTGCGGTAAAATGAAATTTAAAAACATCCATAAGCACCCCGGGTGCGATGCATTTATTTGAGCTGGAAAAGTTGCAGGTACAATTATAAACAACTTACCAACGACGGCTTGATCGTTGATCGCCAGACTGTCACCTTTAGGTACCCACACGGTCGATGACATCTCATCGTCAGACGATTCACTGTCAGTCACAACAAGCTGATGGCAACTGTTGACAGACAGAGACTTTGAAAAACCTAAAGAACAGCATTCTTCTGCAGTCGGAGGTAATTTAGGTAACCCCTGGACCATTTAGCAATACTGCTACAGATTAATACAGAATTTTGTTAAATGTTAAATTTCTGAAATAAAAGGAAGGGTGTTTTTTAATTTCATGTTTACTAGAGACACAATATTTCTACAATGGCGAACATCTTTGTCGCGTCACAATAACGCTATGAATGTTTGAAAGCTTGGATAAATCATAAGAGACCTCAGTAATTAAATCGACCAAGTGTTGTGCTGCATACTATCGGTCTGGTTCATAAGGTGTTTTAGGCCGTTATTAAAAGTTTTGGTCATACACGAACCTCGAAAAAAAGCCAATATAATTGCATTTTCCTGAGTTTTAAAAAGTTCTATGCTGGACTTCTGCAATGCTTATCCATGGACACTCCTGTGTGACATGAATGTCGAACCACGATTTTTCAATTGCAAATTCAACGCCTTAGCTAATGAGTCATGCAGGAGCGCCGCCACATCAAACTAAGTATTTAGTTTTACTTACCACTGTTTTTGTTTGTTTCTTGCTGCAATGAATGTATCACTATTGGACTCTTCAGCTAAAGCGACAGTTTGGTCATAAACGTCTAGCGATGAACTGGGGGTTCTCGTATGCATTTCCAAAATATGTTTTAGCGCACTGTCATGTTTCCGAGCTGTCATATAACTGTCTTCTGCAATCTCAAGATGAGATGGGTCTCTAGAACTTGCCCCTGAATCTGATTCTTGCTTGTCACAACTTTGGTTCTTGAGAGACAAAAAGATCTTTCTGGCATGTCCAGACTTTTTCACAACATCTTTGATATCACTCTCTGTCATAGTTAATACAGTGTCCATGTCATCCCAACCCTCTTCGTGGAAAGCATCGCCATACTGGCCAAGACCAATACTTTCCAACCATTCTTTCACCTTATCCGTAGTGGTTTGTTTGAAAGAAGGATACGGCAGTTTTAGTAAAAAGTCATAATTTTCTATTTATTTAGATATTTATTTTTTAGATAATAGTTGTTTCTTTGGATTCTTCGAAAAAACTAATAAAGAGCCAAATATATGACTTCCGGTTCTGTTTGTTGGTAAAGTAGACTGGTACTTCTAGACTTCATTTCATGAAAATATCTACTCAGTCATAGCACCCGATTCTCTCCAATGATAGCACCCTTGTTTCTGCAGTCAGTATTCTTAAACAATATCTTGAAGACCATTTTCCCTTATCTGTTCGATATTGTTCATATTGTTCTAGCCGTTATTTTCATAGACCCATCTCTTATTCAGGAAGCTTAAAACTAACTTCTTAATACAAATTCTCGCTTGACCATTTTCTAGTCATCAGAAGAGAACATTTGTTTCAAGGTCTACTTAGTCATGGAGAAATAAATTAAAGATGAGATTTGAAAAAAAAAAAAAAAAAAACAGAGCACGATCTATTTTGTTGTGTTTTCGGTCCAATCAGAATATTTCTGGTTTTTGCCCTCAAAAGTCTCTGGGATTTGATCTTTGAAATAGGCCACGTTTGCTTATCACACTTGACTCTGAAAGTAAAAAATAACATGGTTTTGATGTTTTATTTCGAATGCCATGCCCCGTAACTCAGTCACTATGGAAGAGGATTTTCAAAATAGAGATTTGCGAGTTGTAATCCAGACTGCAACCAAATTTCTTTCCTTGGTTTGAAAGTATGCTCGTAGTCATAGTGACCAGAATCTCTCCTCTTAAAGTTACTGTGACAAGGCTAAGTT
The DNA here is from genome assembly GCA_945859785.2 of Tridacna gigas. NCBI lineage: Eukaryota > Metazoa > Mollusca > Bivalvia > Cardiida > Cardiidae > Tridacna > Tridacna gigas. The sequence continues at coordinate 9,095,987 of OX244030.2, read as the reverse complement.
CTTTCCTAGTACTCGATCATGGAGTTTGGGAACACAGGATGGGTTAAGGTGTTGTAAACGATTCCGATACAGAAATACTAATAAAGCATGGACAGAAATACTGACATTGGTGACATAACCGATAAAGTCTTGAAAGTAAAGTAAAACTGTGATGCGACAGAAAGGATATGGCGTAAAACACCCATGCGAATTCTCCTTTGCGTCAGTGTATGGTTTTGATATGTAAAAAATAGAATATATGCTAACGGTTTTACAGTGTAATGCAAATTATAAATCTTTGAAGTTTCAAATCAAATTTCATTCTCTGTTTTGTAAAGGAAATCATGAATTAAGTATAGGCAGTGATGAAAGTTTGCTTTAGAGAAAGTAAAGGGACTTAGATGGGGGAAAAATGCTGGAAAAAAAATTGCCTTCGGTGGGACTTGAACGCACGCCCTCAAATCCAGTGTCGGAATCTCTATCCAACTGCTACAGGGCCAGTTATATCTTAAATGTGTTAACCCTTAGGTTGCTAAACGCGACTTACTGACCTTTTGCGGACATCGTAGATGAAGATCAGACTGCACAGAACGTGCAGTCTGGTCTTGCATCTACACTGTCCGATAGGGGGATATCTTTCCTCCAGAAATACCTTTGAAATAAGAAAATTTGGGTTTGTACTAACGGTTTGAAAATTTCATTTCTTTTTATTCAGCACGATAAGGGTTAGAAATGTATTTATTCCTCGTATGGTAAGAACAGCTATATCGTTACTAACTGTATAACAAATATTTTACTTTAGAAATATTATATAGATACATCCTCGGTTTTTAAAACACGTATTTCTATCTACACGTATTTCTTTATGTGAATTTTGAAGCGCACGCGAATGAAAATTAGTCGCATTTGTTAGGATTTTCTAGAAAACTAGCAAAACAAAGTATGGTTTAATGTCCCTTTAAGACAATATGCTTGGAAGCCTAATCCCGCCGTGAAACTCTAAAATTTTTCACTATCTCAGAGTCTAAGGGAGAAACTTGGGCACAAAGCTAAGACAAGGTTCGCCAATATTTGAAGGATAATTTAATCTTAGATGAGTCTAAAATCAGCATTGAACGTGCTCACAGACTCTAGTAAACCTCGTCCAATAGTTTTTAAGTTTTCTCTGTTTAAGGACAAAGATAGAATAATACAGAAATTTAAGTCTATAAAACGGCAAGAAAGGAAAAATGGCGAGGCTTCTACAATTTGGATCAGTAAGGCCCGATACAACTTGATACCGTTCATGATCACAGCTGTTAAAGATGGAAAGAAAGCCTATCTACAGTACGGTAAGTTGGTGATCGAAGTTAAGAGACACGTCTTTAATTACGAAAAGGATGAACCAGTGGTCATGGATAGATAGGTAGCCGGCAATGGCCCAATATCTAGCAGACGATACAAGGGAGACAATCATTACTATGACAATGTCGCACATGGAAAGAACCCAATTCTACTTTTTGAAAAAGTAAAAATTTGTAGTCTTAATATTGCAGGCTTTGATAAGTATGAATGTGATGCTGAGTTTATCAGTTACTGTAAAACATTTGATATATTAGGTTTCGTAGAAACTTGGGGTAGAAGTACACATGACTTTGATAATACGCTACCAGATTATAGACTCTTTAATTTTGTACGTAAAAAAAAGCATAATGTTCCTCGAGATTCTGGTGGCGTTCCTGTTTTTGTAAACTGTCATTTATTTCATTACTTTGACATTAGCAGAATTTGCTTAGAGGTAGAAGATGGCATAATACTACATTTACACATAAAGGGAGGTAATCAGAGAGATCTGATACTGTAATTTTACTTATATTGCACCTGAAAGTTTTCCCTTCTACAGAACCAATTTAACGGAATTGAAGAATTACATGATACCGTTAATAGCATTATTGCTGATTTTCCGAACACTAATATGTTTTTTGCTAGTGATTTTAACGCGAGAAATGCAAACTTACTGGATTACATACCAAATGATGACATTTCTTATTTAATGATGATTCTTTAGATTATCCCTCTGATGATTTTGACATGAGCAGATGCTCAAAAGATATGAATCTCAATATCTTTGGCAAATCTCTTTTAGAAATGTGCTGTACGTGTGATATACGTATTTTAAATGGAAGGCTATTTCAAGACAAGCACGGCAATTTTACCCGTTTCGCAAATAACGGGAGCAGTGTAGTTGACTACATTATTGCATCTACTTCGCTTATTAACTGTAACATAATTGACTTCAGGGCTGAAGATGTTGGTATTTCTTACCAGTTCCCTTTATCATGTATTCTTTAAGCGTTGTTCTTAAGAAAAAGTAACAAATTTCAATATTGAGAAAGGTACTCGGGCAAATTGGAATGAAACGAAATGGAAAATGGATTTAAAGAGCCAGATTGTCTCAAAAGATGCTGGTTTATATCATCAATTTTGTAACCAGGTGGATCTTAAAAACAGTCAATGTCTTCTTGAATTCCTTCCATCAATTGTTGAATTGTACCATGCAGCAGGGAAAGAAATGCATATCAGTTATTGTACATTTGCGCCTTCTTCCCATGCGAAATGGTGGGACTAAGATTGTAGTCTGGCGAAAAAAGAAAAGTATTTAGCTTTGGGAATTTTCAGAAGAATAAACTCCGATCGATTCAAATTTTAACGATAATTCTGGCAATATATCACCAGAAGAATGGTACAATTATTACAGCCAGCTGCCGACAAAAACCAAAAGATATCTCTGATGAAAGTCTTCCAGGCGGATTAAGTTTTGTTGAAAATAATTTTGAATGTAGCTCATTGAATCAACCAATCACCGATCAAGACATAATCCAAATATGGAAAACTTTTGAAAGAAATAATATTGACGGTAAATATTTGCAAATCATGAAATTTTTATATCAGAGCACAAAAGCATGTGTAAAATGTAATCAAAGTACTGAAAGTACTGACAGACTAGCGAATTTGATTGATTGATTGTTTGTATGGTGTTTAACCCTGTTTTCAACATTATTTCAGTTATGTAGCAGTGGACAGTGCACATATCCATGCTTTCCTGGAGTTTCTTTTATCAGTACTTCGCACAATATTCTTTTCAAGCCACTGGCTGCTTTCCCACATTTATATTATAACCATCATCGAAACGTGAGAGAGAAATGAATCCTGTCACAATGACTATCATTAATCCTCGGAAAGAAATTTGCCGAGTCGGGGATCGAACTAGCGACCTCCTGTTCCCAAGTCATGTACACTACCGACTGAGCTGCTGGGGCTATGCGTGCTATTGGTTTACTGTAATCCAGTTTAAGTTTAACCCTTAACCTGCTAAAAATGTTAAACAAAACTTTCAAGCCGGTGGTAAACACCTAAATATTGCTATTTCAAAGTTACATTTTGGAGAAAATAATATATCCTCTTATAGGGCAGTGTAGATCCAAGGTCAGACTGCATGCTCTGCGCAGTCTGGTTTTAATCCACACTGTCCGCAAAACGTCATTGAGTCGCGGTAGTGCTGGTAAAAGAAACTCTAGGAAAGCATGCATAATTTATGTGATCTGGCCGCCGCAATATCACTGAAATAATGTTGAAAACGGCGTTAAACACCTTGCAGTCAATTAGTCAATATTCAATAGCACAAGATGTAGTGAACTATTTAACTCTCATTACAAAACGAAAATCGACGCCAGTAAAAATTCAAAGCTGTTGCAGACCCTAAATTAAAAGTGTCTGAACTGATGAAACCTGATTCCAAAAGGGTAGAAAACAATGTGGAAAAAGGAGAAAATGATGGTTACCAGCATTTCCTCCTTTTCCCGCAATGTTTTCAAAAGGATTTTTTCCCAGTATCGTTAAAACTTGGGATTGTTTGGTAAAGGGTTAATATTCAAAACTAGAATAACAGTTTAACGTAACAGTTTAACTGTACACAATGATCTAAATAATGATTGACTGAAGGAATGACAAGGGTCCCTGTCCAGTGAGGGTTAATGTAACTGGGATTTGCTACAAGTTACCTAGGTGTATCTATTAATAGATTCATTCATAATGTTACAGTGGTGTAGGAAAAAGTGATTCTCTGCTTTGCATGGGTCACTTAATTTACATATAAGCAAAGATCTTGTACCTTGTAAATGACATCTTGTTCAGTTTATTACTATGTAAGACGACATGTTCAAATTGGAGTGGTAGAGATTTAGTGGTTTTTGTCAAAATTGTCATATATAACAGAATTAAGATTTATAACAGAAAGAAGTATTTTTTGTGAGGCAGTATTTGGCAACTGTGAGTATTTTTGTTTACTTTGACTCTAGGTCAATCTTGATGCCTATAGTCTAAAAATAAGCTTACAGACTATTTCGTGTGTTCGGTCGGAACGCGTCAAGGTTGTGTAGCCAGCATCAAAATCTTCAGTCTCCTTATTAATGATTTAATTAAGTACCTACAACCTAACTGTGAGGATGGGGTCTGTGTTCCAGACAAGGTTCCTTCCCTGCATGCTTTGATGTATGCAGACGAGGTGTAAAGTATTGCCGATAATGTTCTATGCTTACAAAAACAAATTGATTCAATTTCAAACTTTAGCAATGAATTAGGTATGAAAATAAATATTGACAAATCTAAAATCATCGTTTTCCCAATTTGTGGGCCTTTAAGGGAATCAGAAAAATGGTATCTAGACGGTAAACAAGTAGAAGCTGTGCCTTTTTACAAGTACCTCGGTGTCTATTTCACGCCAAAATTGGACTCTAACAGTAGATAAACTATGTTTACAAGCATCCAAAGCAAGTAATACAATTTTACGGTATCAAAGGAAATTCGGCCTATTAACCCCAAAGGACATGTTCAAAATTATGATTCTCAGGTCAAACCTATTCTTTTCTCTGCATCGGGTATATGGTACTACAAATATAATAAAAGACTTGAATCTGCACACGCCAAATTTTGTAAAAAAAAATATTGCTTACTGTTCGAAAAATTCACAGACAATTTTGCTTTAAACGAATGCGGTCGTCTTCCCTTATGTATCTCGTATATGTCTAATTGTATTAAATTTTAGCTACGTATTATTTACCTAGAACCCCAAAGATACCCCAAACAGTGCTACAATCTTTTACTACAGCTGAATTTCTCAGGTAGAGAAACCATGGCCAGCCATATTGAAAATTTACTGTGTATCTACGGATTTGGTATGCTTGGATTTTTCAAGATGTAGGCGATGTAAATCAGTTTCTTAAAACTTTCAAGTAGCGATTAACTGACTGCTTTTCACAGAAACTGCACCGTGATATGTTTTCGAGTCCGAAAGGGCGACTTTTTCAACTTTTTTCATCTCTATTAAATGTAGAGCAATATCTGTCTTTAGATCTTGACTATAAATTACAAAAAACCTTGTCAAATTTTCGCTGCTCGTCTCATAGTCTAATGATTGAGAAAGGGCGACAACTTGGTATTGACAGAGATTTCAGATATTGCCCTTTATGTTTGGCTGAAATTATTCTAGTAACAGAAGAATAATCTCAGAGCAATATACTTTAAACAAAGTTGGTTAGGAAATAAGAGCGCAGCTGCCTTTCATAACATACTATCAACATATAAGACAGATGAATTAATTAGAATTCCCAACTTTTTGGTTCAGGCATTTACATTTCGTAATGAGCTTCTTGAAAATACTGTGCAATGAATTCATCCTAAAAAACCTCTTCATTGATATTGTCGAATTTCTTATTACTTGTTGAAATTTTGTATACTTGACACCACCAGATTTGTTGTCATTTTATGATATGAGCCATGCTCTGTGAAAAGGTGGCTTAATGCATCTGCGAAAAGTATCGACCCAGGTCAGCCTGTGCAGTCCTCGTAGTCTGACCTGGGCCGACACTTTTCGCTATTAGTCAATTTTCTGTATGTCAAAGGACCGGTCTACCTTATGATACAGTAGGTTGTTAGACGTAATGGACTTTATGGGTCCCTGGTTATCTGACGACTTGCTTGGTATCATGGATCGCGGAGATGCATTAAGCCCCCTTTTGCCAGAGCATGGCTCACATGTATTTCTATCTGCAAAAATGTGACGCTTTATGTTATGTTACGCTTCTATACGCATTTGCTTAGAAAATGATGCTATTAGAAAGTCTGGGTCCAAATAGGAAAATGTGGGAAGAGTAGATTGAGATCAAAAAGCAAACTGGCTTGTGCTGATATCAGCCTATACTCTCGCCGAAATGCAGTGTAAACTCTCTTAATGTATTATGTAATGTAGAATGGGTCAGTGGCCTTAGTATTGAATAAACTTTGATTGATTGATGAATTGATTGAATTGAAGACAGTAATGTCTACCTTTGTGATAATATACAGTAAACGCCAGTAATTCGAATTCAGTATTTCCATTACAAGGGTGGATGAGTGTTGAAGAAATAAGTCGTAATGTTGTAAACTTCTTCATGTCTCTAACTTATTGCCGTTGTGATAACGAATTCACAAAGGACTAGCTCTGTGCAGGATACGTTACTGTCTGAGCTTTCAGGGCTCGGCAGTAGCTCGTGGTAGCACTCAAAACGGCTGTCACGTGTACTTCGGACATTTTAGTTTTAGCTATTTCTTTCATGAACAGACACATTCGAATCACCGCACGTTTGAATAATTTGTATTTAACTTTATGCATGCTGAAGAAATCATCGAAACATTTCAGTAAATCAGAAAACGCATGACAGCTCGTCATGAAAAAAATAGGGTTAACTTTGAAAGAAAGAGTTGCCACAGAGATGCTTTTCTCGTGAGTTCTCTGTTAATTCTTTACCAGGCCTGCTCTTAACCAAACGACGAAATTTCGAACCCGTCAAAATCGAACCCGTCCAAATCCAAGGCATTTCAGCGGCAGAAAATATATTAAATGTGGCTCAAATGGTGGGGTTGGTTGTTGAAAGGATGAATAAACGTTGTGGGAAGAGGAAAATGTTGGTTACCAGCATTTTCCCCTCTTCCAACAACGTTTCGAAAGCCTTCTTCCTAGGGGTCTTGTAAACTCGGGATTGTGTTGTAAGGTGTTAAACTGATCAATGTTGCGACCAAAGTCTGAATTATTGATTTTGTCCAAAAACCATCATCTGGACTGATCTCTATAATTTCGCATTTTATCATTACACCTCGGAAAAAAAAAAAAAGCAAAAAAAAAAACAAGATGGCCATGATGGCCCTGTATCGCTCCACTGGCTTATAAATATAAACCATAAATACTAAACATTTCAATTCTGAGCCAAATGGTTTCAAAATGAAGACTTACAATGTTTTCTCTGTAAAAGCCCATGTGAAAGTTGAGACCCGCAGGGCAAAGCCATTTTTGATCCCAGAGCTATAATTACTTGAGCCCTGGTAGAGGTCCACAAGATAAAGCCACATAACAAAATAATACAAGTCTATGCTGTATGGTTACAAATAAGGTGATTTTCAATTTCGTCCGTATGAAGCCTCTGTAAAACATAAGACCCCTGATGCAAGGCTAATTTATCAAAAACAAGAGGGCCATGATGGCCCTGTATCGCTCCACTGGCTTATAAATATAAACCATAAATACTAAACATTTCAATTCTGAGCCAAATGGTTTCAAAATGAAGACTTACAAAGTTTTCTCTGTAAAAGCCCATGTAAAAGTTGAGACCCGCAGGGCAAAGCCATTTTTGATCCCAGAGCTGTAATTACTTGAGCCCTGGTAGAGGTCCACAAGATAAAGCCACATGCCAAAATAATACAAGTCTATGCTGTCTATGCAGGTTATAAATAAGGTGATTTTCAATTTTTGTCCATACGAAGCCTCTGTAAAACATAAGAAGCCTGATGCAAGGCTAATAAAAAAAAAAAAAAAAAAAAAAAAAAATCGAAACAGGAAGATTTCTTAAGTTGTCACTATGTAAGCCCATGTAAAACTTGTGACCCCTGCGGCGGGGCCAATTTTGACCCCAGGGCTAAAATTTTGGCCAGCTTGGTAGAGGCCCACTAGATATAGCTACATGCAAAATTTGGTAGCTCTAGGCCTTATAGGTAGGTACAGGAAGATTTTTAAAGTTTTCTCTATATAAGCCTATGTAAAACTTGTGACCCCTGGGGCAGAGCCAATTTTGACCCCAGGGCTATAATGTGAAGAAACTTGATAGAGGTCTACTACATAAAGCTACATGCCAAATTTGGTGGCCCTATGCCTTATGGTTTCAGACAAGAAATTTTTTAAAGATTTCCAATATTTTTCAGTTTTGTTGCCATGGCAACCAGAGTTTTTGAAGGAATCAAATTCTTTCAAGACATTCTGAAGAGGACCGTTGCAGGATCATTTCTGTGAAGTTTCATGAAAATTGGATGGGTAATTTCAGAGAAGAAGATGTTTGAAATAAAAGTTAACGCACGGACGGACGGAAGCACGGACGGACGGACGCACGACGGACACCGGGCCATGACATAAGCCCGCTGGCCTTCGGCCAGTGGAGCTAAAAATCAAAAGTGATCCAGATTTGGTAGCCCTTGGGTTTGCGGTTAGAAGCAAAAAGATTTTTTTGAATTTTCATCAAAAAAAAAAAAAAAAAAAGCTGTGGCAACTACAAGATCATCGATACTTAACTCTTTACCGAACGACAAAACTTTAGACCACTCCAAATTGAAAGCTTTTGCAGACGACAACTTAAATGTGACTCAAAGTTTGTGATGGGAAGAGTAGAAAACATTGTGGGGAAAGGAGAAAATGCTGGTTACCAGCATTTTCTCCTTTTCCCACGATGTTTTCAAAAGACTTCTTCCTCGGGATCGTTGAAATTCGGAAGTGTGTGGTAAAGGGTTAAGCAAGGAAATGCAAAATTAAAAAGGGGTTGAAAAGAAACTAAGAATTATCTTTATACTCAAAGTATCCTTACCCCTTTCTATTGCTTGGTTTTTTTTTCAGACCGGAAAAGACGTTTATGACTATTTGTATTCGTAAATTGGTTATCCCTCTCAGGAATCTGGATTCAAGTCTTCCGGGTCTATGTTCCTCGAGTGTTCGAAATTTGAGTATGTGATAATTATAAGCCCCTACTCCAACCATATCCGTAGTTCGATTTCCAACAGATTTTATTTTACCCCGAAACTAACTGGGTTAATCGTGGAAAAATGTTCAGTGTTACTGAAGAAATTCATAGCTGAGAAGTCAAATTTGCAGTCCCCCCTCCCTTTTTAAAAAAGAATCGAAACCGAAACACAGGAAATAGGCCTAAAGTAAAATTTTGCGAAGTATAGCTTCTGTTATCATAAAACTATTTTGTAAAGTGGAAGAGGATGACATGGTTTACTTAGTATACTTACAGGTTAGGTGGGTGCTACGAATCAGACGAAATCTGTCCGTTTTATCAAACTGATCCTTAAGCTTCTTGAGGTCTCTTCTAACTGTTCCGAGGTTTACCGATTAGAGCTTAAACCCGGCTTGCGCTGAATTAACTTAAGCCAATAAAACCGGGAACCAGTGAAGAAATAATTTCACATTTAGGTCACAAAACTTGAATAACCATATTATTCAAAGCGCTGAAAGTACTGTTGATAGTTCGTAACTGACACTGGGAAAATTTTGTGGCCAATTTTTGGTCTGCAATATTACAGATCAGTAACAATTTTTTTTAAATTTATCAATCACTATAAGACAATAAGTATCCCCAGTCATATTTGCTATGGTGTGAATAAGCGCTCCGGGCTATGAATTACCGCTGGCAACGTTTTTGTAAATTGGTGTCATAAATGTGCCCTCAAAAAGGTCTGTATGGGGTCAGCAGAATGCGCTTGTCCACTTTTTGTGGCATTTGTCGAAGACAATGCCACTATGAGTTCAATACGGCATTTTGAAAATCATGTATCGTATTTTGTGCAAAACCGAAGGAAGTAAACCCAATTAGAATCAATTTTTCTTAGAAAAATAAGTATTTCGATTGCACTCAGATATGAAACTGAAAATGGCGTATTACAATAAATTGTATTAGGCCGACGATCGTGGAAATACTTCCTTTTTATCGAAAATAGCTTGATCCGCTATGGCCTTATATAGTGGCGTAATGACACACGCATACCGTGCTTGTTCGTCCCAAAACCATTCGTTCCTGGGCTTATTCGTCCCAGGATTGTTCGCCCTGACATGTTCGTCCCACAAGATTGCACCCTTCTTTATCGGATTTTGCATGACTATATAGTAGATTCACTTTCAAGCGAATATTTTGAAACTGTTTCTGTTGTTTATTTTTCAAATTATTAATTCCGCACAATGGCTCCCTTGACAAATGCCACACCAGCGTTTTCAACGCTTTGATTTTTTTACAAATAGGAAATTATCTTTGTACGAGTATTCATTCGAGTATATAAGCACTAAGAAGAAGGTAAAAAAGCAAGCACATTCAACTACGCCGAAAAGACAAAAGACAAACATTGCACTGCTTTGAGCAAAGCGACAGAATGCGTAGTTACTGATTGATTGATTGTATGGTGTTTAACACCGTTTTCAACATTATTTCAGTTATATCGCGGCGGCCAGTTCACCTATCCATGCTTTCCTAGAGTTTCTTTTACTAGTACTCCGCACACTATTCTTTTCAAGCCATTGGCTGCTTTCCCACATAATCATCGTCGAAACAATGATCAGCGGTGAGAGAGGAATGAATCCTGTCGCAATGACTATCATCAGTCCTCGGAAAGAAATTGGTCAAACCGGGGATCGAACCAGCGACCTCCAATTCTCAGGTCCTGTACGCTACCGACTGAGCTATGGGGGCTTGGCGAATGCGTAGTTAAGAGACAGACACTATATGAAAAGACTGGTTTCAGTCATAAATATCAAACGGTCATAATAAAAAACACGGCAGCTTTTTGTCTACATACAATCAACTCGGTAACATGCAACTCTGGTGTCGAAGGATCAAGCACCTACTTAACCCCTTACTAAACGACAGTGATTTAACCCCTATCCTGCTAAATAACTTAAAAAAGACTTTCAAGAAGATAGTAAAAGCTCGAATAATGTTATTTCAAACTTATTTTTGGAGAATGATATATCCCTATCGGACAGTGTAGATCCAAGATCAAACTGCACGTTCTGTGCAGTCATATCTTAATCTGCACCTTCTGCAAAAGGTCAGTGAGTCACGCTTAGCATCTTAAGGGTTAAACTTGTCCAAATTGAATACATTTGGAGACGTCAAAATAAATGTGACTCAAAAGTTGAAATTTGATTTTGAAAAGGTAGACAACATTTTCGGAAAATGAGAAAAAGCAGTTTACAAGCATTTTCTCCTTTTACCACAATGTTTGCAAAAGCTCTTTCCTTAGGGTCGTTAATAATCGGAATCATGTGGTAAAGGGTATAATAGTGTGTCTTTACCTTTTCTGCTTACAAAATATTTTTTTTTTTTGTTTTAGATTCATCGAAACTGAAAACGTTCATTAGATTATTACTAAGATGATGGAATTTGCCTTTGAAAAGTGAGAAAAACGGACAAGGAGGAAATACTGATCTCTTGCAATTTTTCCTTTTACAGAAAATGTTTGTGTGTTGAACCATCTTTATAAGGGTCGTTAAAATTCGAGACCTTTTGGTAAAGGGTAAAACTCAGCGATACCTATCTGTTTGACTTGTCTGCTGCAAATATTTTTCAAATATTCGGTATGGCACTTGGTATCGTTGTCTGAATGGAAATTCAAAGCATTTGACTGCATAGTGCCTTTAGTAGATATTTCTCTCTGCTCAAATTATAAAAAATATCTCCTTCCTTCCACGGCTGAAAACACAATTCACTGACACTCAGAAAGATTCTTAAATTGCAGGCTTGACTAAACAAGGGGACGGTACAGATCTGCGCAGTCTGGTCTTAATCTATGCAGTCCGCAAAAGCCCTTCTTCTTCGCCCTTGCACCATACTAACAAACAAACCAAACGACAGAGTTTAAAACTTATTTAGATACAAGCGTTTGCAGACGACAGGTTCAATGTGCCTGAAATATGTCTGAATGTATAGAAAATTTTGTGGGGAAAGATAAAACGCTGGGCCCGATTTCACGAAAAAACTTAACTATTTACCACACAAGTCTGGCCTTTAACGACCCTGAAAAAGACGACCTTTGAAAACATTGTGGAAAAAAGAGAACTTGCTGGTAACCAGCATTTTCTCCTTGTCCCACAAAGTTTTCAAGCCTACCAAAGACGAATCCTAGCCAGATTTTATTTGTAGTCTGTAAATGCTTTCAATTTGGACAAGTCTAAAATTTTATTGTGTGGTAAACAGTAAAGTCTCTTATTTTACTCAAACTTCAGTTGAGTTCTTTATTTAAGATGCATTTTACTAACATAAACAGACTTAAGTAACGTTCCCAAATTTTGGGCTGAGATAACGTTTCAGACTCGACTCAGCTAAATAATCGACATTAAGTCTGTCAACGGAATTATGTCCCTTTATTTACCTCCGTTGAGTGGGATACGTTGTGTCAACTCAGGATTTGAGAACGTTATTACAGTCTATTAATGTTAGTGAAATTGGTCCCAAATAACGAACTCGTCTTTAGCCAGAACCTGAGACAGTTAGTGGATTCGAGTAAAATAACAGATTTTAGTTTCTGCGTAAAACCGGGCCCTGGGTCCGTATTCACCAACCATTCTCAAGAATATTCTTAGTCTTATTCTTTCCAAGATTTTCTACATTTGAAAGTAATACAACTCCTGATTGGCTAAACCAAATGGTTTAGCCAATCAGGGGTTGTGTTACTTTCAAATGTAGAAATTTCTGGAGAACAAGACAAAGAACGTTCTTAGGAACGGTTGGTGAATACGGACCCTGGTTACCAGCTTCTTTAAGAGTCGTTAAAGCAATCCCTCGTACCTTATGTCATGCTTTTCGGTAGTTTATCGGAAAATAATGGTTGATTGTAAGTTTTTACAGCTCATGGTTACGACGAGTGAAACTTATTGTAAATGTTTCCGTAACTCTTCAATTAAAGGCGAAAAGAGTAGTTCCCGCGCACTACTTTCCTAGGTAAACGGTGCAACTCGTCACAATTCGGCCGATTCCGTACCTACATCCATCCTCGTTCGTATAAAGGAGGCTTCCATTTTGAACTACTGATCACCTGATCTTAAACATGGCGGCGCCCCTGTAAATCGCTTAGCACTGACATGAACAACCACGGTGAAGTTATTCACATCTATCGATCTGTCGATGAAAGCTCCCAAAGGAATCGATAAACCACGCTAAAAATTGAATGTACAAACTGTTTGCCGACGGGAGTATTCTTAGAAAAGATATTGATAGAAAATTGTGACTCATTTTTTATTTTTTATTTTTCATTTTTAAGAGGAGCCTTACAATTTCAATATTGGTCAAAAAGTTTACTTCCGGCGAAGAAATGTACCATGTAGGTGCATATCAAGCTACTAGTCAGGTACCCCGCCATACTTCATAAGTAGGCTACGTCAGGCAGAGCGCAATAATGGCGGTAATATGCAGAAGTAACGGATGATTGTTATTTCACTTGATCAAATCCGACTACAGATCGGTTGCAAAAAAGTAATGGCAGTTATTTTTTGAATTGTCGTTCTTGTTTAGCGAGAAAAACTACATATCAGGAATGCTCTAAGTATCCGAAATGTCAATGGACCGATATAACGTCCGAAAATAAGGCTACTTTTAAAAGGATTCACAGAGTCAAATTTATATTTAAACCATACTCCAACAGCACGGTTTAGATTCGGTAATGTATATTTTGTCAAACTGGATCACATGAAATTGTGAAAAACAGGAAAGCATGCAGGGCTAAGCTTGAGGTCGCCATGGAGGCCGCCATTTTTGCTCTTTACCTGACCCAAAAAGGTAGTGTTAGAGGCAGGTAATCCAGTCTAATCAAGCTATGTGATACAGAGGGATTTGATCACCGGATCACCCGAGGTATGCCGAATTTAAACAGTACATGCCATCTAACCAGACGAAAATATGACGTAATTTACGTGCATTTACCCTAGCTTTCTCGCGCTTTACGTAATACTGTAATGGGTTGTTATGTGGAAGGGGTAGACCACGGGCTAAACAACCGTACTGGATTTTAATGAATGTCCCAACAAAAAAAGGGGGTTAGAAGCATGATATAACCTGCGCCATTCGTAAAAATATTACAGATGATGTTCACTCGATGAAATAAATCTCGATCTTTTACCGAAAAAACAAATATCCTCTATATGTTTCTTGTTGATAGTAGGCATCTACAAAAGGGGTTACTGGGCGGATTCCAGTTAATGTCTATTGCCTCAAATCGCTCAGTTATGTTCATCTTTCACAATGGTAAACCCTGTTCCCAATGTTTCAGCAACGTCTAAAAAAAAAACAAAAAAAAAAAACTGTTTGCAAAACTTTCCGATGAGTAATACATGTACGTTGCTTTGAGGCACCCAGAAAGTTGTCATAGCGCAGTCAGTAGTGTACAGGACTTGGGGACAGCGGTCGCTGTTTCGAATCCCCAGCTCGGCCAATTTCTTTCCGAGGACTGATGATAGGCATTGCGAAAGGATTCATTTCTCTTTCACCGCTGATCATTGTTTCGACGATGGTTATGTGGGAAAGCAGCCAGTGACTTGGGGAGATTATGGTGTGAAGCACTGGTCAGAGTAACTCCCGGAAAGCATGGATAGGTGCACTGGCTGCCGTGATTTAATTTAAATAATGTTGAAAACGGCGTTAAACACCCTACAATAAATCAATCGTTGTACTGGTATAACTGTTGCCGTAAATGCGACGTACAGTATCATCGGGCATTTTCCATCAACAAGGGAAATAAACGAGTAGACTTTGAATCGATTTATTCTAACGGGTTGTTCCCCTTTACGTCGAAACGCACCTACGCCTCTGAGAAAGAGTCGTTTCCATTTTCGCTCACTAGTAGGGTAAAAATGGTCTCAAATCTTTTTACTTTCCGTTGTATCCATAGGAGAATGTATGCCATCTGGTACTATCCAAACTGAAAGGGGATACTGCGAGGGCCGGTGATTAAGACAGTTAACTCAATTAAACCCAGGCCGGTACAGAATTTGACCCAATTATGGAACCGGCCCTCTTGAAAGCAATCTTAAGCAAAGCATTTCGTCCAGCCATAGAATCGGATAGACGAACCTTGAAGCATCGATAGATGCGTTGCCGTCTCGATCATTATCTTCCGCTAGGTGGCATTTTTCAAATACATCACCTATCTGATATGGGCATTCTGGGTAGAGAAGCGGACTATTTTTTAAGGCGGCAATCAATGCAACGAATTTCAAAATAAAATATACGTTTACTCTCTAAAACCTACCTTATACGATTCATTCAGCCATGGTTAGCTAGCATATAACCTATGCACTAGCCATTTAAAAACATAAGCTCCTATAGGCTTGGGAAAAAGCCCCGGTATAAGCCCAGGAAGGTGGGGACGTTATTTTTGTTGTCAGTCTGTTGCACAAATCACAGTTTTCCCCATGTCTATATTTAGAAACTGTGGACAGACATTTGCAGTAAACAGTTGGTATTCTAAAAAATATTTTCCCCGCTTGAACTCATTTCATCTTCTAAGAAATTTGTAGCGAAAGACTGGCTTGATTTTTCCACAGACGTATTCTTTATAGCCATTTTCGCCTTCACTTTTTAAGCGGCAATTTACGCACCGCGAATTGATATGTGTCCATTTTTGTAGCATTTGTGGAAGACAATACCACTGAGTTCAACAAGATATTTTGAAAATCATGTATCGTAGTTTGTGCAAAACCGAAGGAAGAAAACCCAGTTAAACTTAATTTTTCTAAGACAAATAAGTGTTTCGATGGCACTCAGACATATAATTTACAACGGAGTATTAAAATAAACTGGACTAGGGCATCGATCATAGAAAAATTCTTTTTTTATTACCAAATATCTATATCCGCTATGGCCTTCTATTGGCGCAATGATACACACAACTTCTGTCTCCTGACCGTGTTCGTCCCAAAATCAGTTCGTTCCTGGGCTTGTTCGTCTTTTGGCTTGTTCGGTCGGGCTTATTTTTCAAATAATTAATTTCAAACAATTGCTCCCTTGACAAATACCACACTGGTGCTTTCAACGCTTTGATTGTCGAAAATAGCTTGATCCGCTATGGCCTTCTATACTAGTCTGGTACCCCGCCGTACTACAAGAGTACATCAGGCAAAGCCCAATAATGGCGGCCCCCGTTGGTAATATGCAGAAGAGACGGGATATTGTTATTTCACATGATCAAATCGGATCATAGGCTGACTTCAATAAAGTCTTGGCAGTGAGTTTTTCTACGTGTCGTTCTTATTTACCAAGAAAAACTACATATCAGTAATGCTTTAAGTATCCGAAATGTCAATGGACCAATATAACGTCCGAAAACAGGGCTACATTTAAAATGATTCATAGTCGAATTTATACTTAAAACATACCCCAACAACATGTTTTAGATTCGGTTATACATTTTTTGTACAAAATTGATCTCACTGCATTAACTGATCAAACTGGATCACATGAAATTGCGGGAAACGGGGAAGCATGTAAGGGTACGCTTCGGGATACATAGGAGGGGCCGCCATTATTGCGCTTTGCCTGACCCGATAACGTAGTGGTAGGGGCAGGTAATCCAGACTACTTCTATACTGGCGTAATGATACACACACACACACACACACACCCCGTGCATGTTCGTTCCAAAACCAGTTCGTTCCTGGGCTTATTCGTCCAAGGGCTTATTAGCCCAAACTTGGTCGTCCCACAAGATTGTACCCTTCTCTATCGGATTTTTCATGATTATATGGTAGGTTGACTTTCAAGCGAATATATTGAAACTATTTCTGTTGTTTATTTTTCAAATTATTAATTCCACACAATGGTTCCCTTGACAAATGCCACACCAGTGTTTTTAACGCTTTATCAAGTGATGCTTCATAGCAGACAGGTCAATTTTCGAAGAATATGATATGCGCAGACAACGCGTCTCGATAGAACAGAAAGTGGTGTTGAAGACGGCTTTAGATAATATCATCCAATAAGAACCAATATGAGGTTGATGAATAAATTTGCTGGTTGATGTCGATTGTTTATTAAAAACATATGAGCCATGCTCTGGCAAAAGGGGGCTTAATTCATCCCCGTAATGCATCATACCAAATGAGTTATCACCTAATTGGGTATCCATAAAATCCAACAAGAGGGCCATGATGGCCCTGGGTCGCTCACCTTAGTAGAGTGCCTTTAAGGTTTTTCTTTAATTTGACCATGTGACCTAGTTTTTGACTACAGGTGACCCAATTTCAAACTCATATTTCATGAAGACAAACATTCTGACCAATTTTCAAGTCAATTGAGCAAAAAATGTGGCCTCGAGTACCCTAAAGATATTTCTTTAATTTGACCTAGTGATCTAGATTATGACCCCAGATGACCCAAATTTGAACTGGTCTTTGACTATATCAAAAAGAAACATTTTAACCAATTTTCAAATCAAATGAATAATAAATGTGGCCTCTAGAGTGCCCAGTAGCTATTTCTTTAATTTGACCAAGTGACCTAGTTTATGACCCCAGTTGACCCAAATTCAGACTCATGTGAGATTTTACAAAGACAAACATTCTGACCAATTTTCAAGGCAATTAAGCAAAGAATGTGGCCTCTAGAGAGCCCACAAGGTATTTCTTTATTTTGATCTAGTGACCTAGTTTATGGTTCCAGGTGACCCAAATCCAAACTCATCTGTTATTTCATGAAGACAAACATTCTGGCCAAAGTTCAGGTCATTTGAGCAATAAATGTGGCCTCCAGAGTGCAAACAAGGTATTTCTTTAATTTGACCCAGTGAACTAGTTTATGACCCAAGTTGACCCAAATTAATCTTATGTGAGACTTTATAAAGACAAACTTTCTAACTAATTTTCAAGGCAATTGAGCAAATAATGTGGCCTCGAGAGTGCCAACAAGGTATTTCTTTAATTTGACCTAGAGACCTAGTTTATGACCCAAGATGACCCAATTTTGAACTCAATGAACTTGTTGTGCTTAGATGGGCAAGCAAATTTAGAAGAGAATCACTACATACCAAATATCAAAGCTCTACGCCTTCCAGTTTTAAAGAAGAATTTTAAAGTTTTCCTTCTTTGTTCCTATGTTCGAACTTGTGACCCCCGGGGCTGGGCCAGTTTTGACCCAGGGGCATCATATGAACAAACTTGGTAGAGGTCTACTAGGAAATGCTACATACCAAATATCAAAGCTCTACACCTTCTCGTTTAAGAGAAAAAGAAATTTAAAGTTTTCCTTCTTTGTTCCTACCTTCGAACTTGTGACCCCTGGGGCGGGGCCAGTATTGACCCAGGGGCATCATATGAACAAACTTGGTAGAGGTCCACTCTGAGATGCAACATACCAAATATCAAAGCTCCACACCTTTTGGTTTCAGAAAAGAAGAATTTTAAAGTTTTCCTTCTTTGTTCCTATGTTCGAACTTGTGACCCCAGGGGCTGGGCCAGTTTTGACCCAAGCAGCATCCTTGGAACAAACTTGGTAGAAGTCCACTAGGAGATGCTACATACCAAATATCAAAGCTCTATGCCTTCCCATTTAAGAGAAAAAAAAAAAATTAAGTTTTCCTTCTTTGTTCCTATGTTTGAACTTGTGACCCCGGGGCAGGGCCAGTTTTGACCCCAAGGGCATCATATGAACAAACTTGGTAGAGGTCTACAAGGCGATGCTACATACCAAATATCAAAGCTCTATGCCTTCTAGTTTTAGAGAAGAAGATTTTTAAAGTTTTCCTTCTTTGCTCCTATGTTGGAAATTGTGACCCCCGGGGCGGGGCCAGTTTTTACCCCAGGGGCATCATATGAACAAACTTGGTAGAGGTCCACTAGGAGATGCTACATGCCAAATATCAAAGCTCTATGCCTTCAAGTTTCAGAGAAGAAGATTTTTAAAGTTTTCCTTCTTTGTTACTATGCTCAAACTTGTGACCCCCGGGGTGGGGCCAGTTTTGACCCCAGGGACATCATATGAACAAACTTGGTAGAGATCCACAAGGCAATGCTACATACCAAATATCAAAGCTCTACGCCTTCCAGTTTCAGAGAAGATGATTTTTAAAGTTTCCCCTCTTTGTTTCCATGTTTGAACTTGTGACCCCCGGGGCAGGGCCAGTTTTGACCCCAAGGGTATCATATGAACAAACTTGGTAGAGGTCCACTAGGAGATGCTTCATGCCAAATATCAAAGCTCTATGCCTTCTAGTTTTAGAGAAGAAGATTTTTAAAGTTTTCCTTCTTTGTTACTATGTTGGAAATTGTGACCCCCGGGGCCGGGCCAGTTTTGACCCCAGGGGCATCATATGAACAAACTTGGTAGATATCCACTAGGAGATGCTACGTGCCAAATATCAAAGCTCTACGCCTTCAAGTTTCAGAGAAGAAGATTTTTAAAGTTTTCCTTCTTTGTTACTATGCTCAAACTTGTGACCCCCGGGGTGGGCCCAGTTTTGACCCCAGGGACATCATATGAACAAACTTGGTAGAGATCCACAAGGCAATGCTACATACCAAATATCAAAGCTCTACGCCTTCCAGTTTCAGAGAAGATGATTTTTAAAGTTTCCCCTCTTTGTTCCTATGTTTGAACTTGTGACCCCCGGGGCAGGGCCAGTTTTGACCCCAAGGGCATCATATGAACAAACTTGGTAGAGGTCCACTAGGAGATGCTTCATGCCAAATATCAAAGCTCTATGCCTTCTAGTTTTAGAGAAGAAGATTTTTAAAGTTTTCCTTCTTTGTTACTATGTTGGAAATTGTGACCCCCGGGGCGGGGCCAGTTTTGACTCCAGGGGCATCATATGAACACACTTGGTAGAGGTCACTAGGAGATGCTACATGCCAAATATCAAAGCTCTATGCCTTCAAGTTTCAGAGAAGAAGATTTTTAAAGTTTTCCTTCTTTGTTACTATGCTCAAACTTGTGACCCCCGGGACGGGACCAGTTTTGACCCCAGGGGCATCAAATGAACAAACTTGGTAGAGGTCTACTAGGAGATGCTACATACCAAATATCAAAGCTCTGCGCCTTCTAGTTTCAGAGAAGAAGATTTTCAAAGATTTTGCTTTTTTTTTTCCTTTTTGTTGCCATGGCAACCAGAGTTGTAGGTGGAATTCAATTCTTTGAACAATTTTGGTAGTGCTTTACCCAAGGAACATCCCTGCCAAGTTTCATCAAGATTGGCCCAGTTGTTTAGGAGAAGAAGATGTTTAAAGAAATTGTTGACGGACGACGGACGACAGACGACGGACGACGGACGCCGGACATAGGGCGATCACAATAGCTCACCTTTAGCACGTTGTGCTAAGGTGAGCTAAAAATGTCTCACAAACGACTGTATCATAAGGTAGACTGGTCCTTGGATGTAAAGAAAACTGACCAGTAGCGAAAATTTCGGAAAAAGCGAAAAGTGTCGGCCCAGGTCAGCCTGTACGGACTGCGCAGGCTGACCTGAATCGATACTTTTCATAGATGCATTAAGCCCCGTTTTCACGGAGCATGACTCATATCTATACTCGTTTTCAGCCAGTTTTTAACAAATTTTTATCTTAATTTTATCAAATTATAATCATTCTTGTATCTCCATGCCAAATGTTGCCCCTGATGGTTGCAAGATTGCATAGATAACGACCGATAGAAAATGTTTCATTTTCTGAAGGCCATCAGAGAAATCACTGTTGTGACGCTTCCGGTTTTAAATCGAAGATTTTCACGATATACATATACACTGAGGAAGAAACTTGCTGAAAACATACTGGGAAAAGAAGAAAATGCTGACATCAAGCAATATCTCCTTTTCTACAACTTTTTTTTCTATCCTAAATTTGAAATCATCTTTTGGGTGACATTTAATTTGTGGTCACAGATGCTTTCGCTCTGGACAAGTCTTAAGTTTTGTTGTTTAGTAATTTACAAGTAAACGTTTTAACCCATTACCACAAATTCCCGACTTTTAACAACCCTGGGAAAGAAAGCTGCTGAAAACATTGTTGGAAAATGAGAAAATGCTGGTAACCAGCATTTTCTCCCTTTCCTACAATGTTTTTTACCTTATCAATAACAAGTATCAACATTTAAGCCACCTTAATTTCGTCGTCTGCAAATCCCTTCAATTTGGACAAGTCTGGGGGCTCTAATTACGATAATGATTATCTATTTTACATTGGTTGACGAGATTTAGCCGTCTTAGATTTAGCTGAGATTTAGACGAAACTTACCGATGTAGATTTCCGGAGTATGCATATTCCGGAAACCTACATAGGTAAGTTTCGTTTTCCGAGGAGAACCCAATGCATCGGTAAGTCTCGTTTTCCGAATTGTCTCGTCTTGTTGCAAATTTCTGCCTGAGCCCGGTAAAACCATATAAAACAGGTCTTCACGGAAACGGCCGAAGTGTGCTGAGGCATATATAATTTTTCTCCGTTCAATGATACTTATGATTCAACTCATTAAGTTTAAAAATACAATTAGGTCATGTTCTGGCAAGAGGGGGCTTCTCCGTAATGCATTATGCCAAGCAAGTCATCAGCCAACTATGGGTCTATAAAATCCATTTTGTTCAGCAACCGACTGAATCATGAGATAGACTGGTCTTTTGACACGCAGAAAATTGACCATTAGCAAAAAGTTTTGACCCATGTCAGCCTGCGCGGACTGGGAAGGCTGATATTAGTCGACATTTTTTTTGCAAATGCATTAAACCCCTTTTCCGTAGAGTAACGTTCAATTGTTTATGCTCGTGCAATAGACAACTGCCGACGTGGGTGGGTCAGTCGGCAACGTACAAGACTTGAAACCAGGGGTCGCAGGTTCGGATCCCCATCTCGGCCATTTTTTTTCGAGGTTTTGGTAGTCAAACACATGACTATATGTCAAAAGAATATAGTTTTTATTTCCATAATAGCATTTTATACAATCAAAATTCGAATATATCAAATCTTTACCACACGAACCTGATCAAAGGAGCTTTTGAAAAAATTGTGTGAAAAGGAGGAAATGCTGGTTACCAGCATTTTCTCCTTTTCGCACAATGTTTTCAAGAGTTTTTTTCCTCATGGTTGCTAAAACCTAAGATTTGTTTGGCAAAGATTAATCAATAATTTTAACAGCTTGAAAAGGTGCATTGGTGTTTGCATTGGTGTTGCAGATAACTTAAAACCATCTTGTGGACAATGATTTGGATCATGGGTGTAGATCTATGATGAATGATGTTCGAAAAGGGTCTGCATAGGCGCCATAACCTGTCTAATTTCTCGAGTTTCCGAATGAAACTCGACCAAAGATACTTGTTCTGATAATTCTAATTAGTTCCTTTGTGCATCTACTATTCGAGTTACGACATTGTACCATTAAAGTGTCCCATAAATTTATGAGCCGTGCTCTCGCAAAAGGGGGCTTAATGCATCTCCGTGATCCATTGTACCAAACAAGCCATTACATTATTATGGATCCCTGAAATCCCTTTTTGTATAACACCTGACTGAATCCTGATATGGCGTGCAACACATGAAAAGGGGCCTTCGGACATATGCGTAAAAGTGTGTTGTCCCAGATCAGCCTTTGCAGTCTGTGACTAATCCGAGACAACACTTCCCGTTTTTCGTGCGATTTTCTGTTGCACGAAAGTCTTTTGTATGAAAAAATCTTATGTAGTCGTAAAGTGCTGTCTAGGATAGTCCTGCGCGGACTGCGCAGGCTAATCCGGGACGACACTTTACGCAAAAGTCCGAAGGTCTCATTTCGCATCTTGCAGGCCATATAGAATGGTCCTTGGACACGCAGAAAATTTACCAAAAGCAAAAAGTTTCGACCAGGTCAGCCTGCGCGGACTGCGCAGGCTGACCTGAGTCGATACTTGTTTTTCAGATTTACTAAACCCGCTTTTCACAGAGTATGGCTCAGTTATGTTTCTATCGCCGATCCAACGATCTTGGGATTGATGTCATTTTCAGTCTGAAGTGCACGTTTTATGATCACGTGTCTAATGTTATCCACATATATACTCCTCAAAAAAAGTCAAGCAACAAAATCATCTCTCCTTCTTTTTTCGTCTTGTGAAATATTTTGACCAATTAACTTTAAATGCGAAGGAAAAAAAAAACCCGCGTTATTTTTTATAACGGTTACAGTGTAAAATGTAATCGCCAGTTGCACGTGTAAATAATGTGTTTTTCTTCGCATTTACAGTTCGTTGATCAAATATTTCACAGGACAGAAAAAAAAAAAGGAAACGATTTGTTGCTTGACTTTTTGTGGGGAGTATAAGTATATTTCAAGACCGCGTGGAGCGATATAGAACAGGTCCGTATTCACACAGTTTAAAGTAACATACCTTCTGATTGGCTAAACCATTTGGTTTAGCAAATCAGAAGGTGTGTTACTTTCAAATTCGGAAGATCTTGGAGAATTAGACATAAAACATTCTTAAGAATGATTGGTGAATACGGATCCAGGACACTTTATTTCACATACACTGGTGGTCAAAACTTATATGCTCTTTGGATTAAAAAAAAAAAAAAAAAAATGGCATGCATATTCTTTTTATAAAACACACTGGACAAATGTTCGACGAGAAATGATATGCTTAACACCTGTAGTTTTCCTGCACGACAAATATAATCAATACACTAATTACAGTCTAGTCAGTTTTACTTTGAAACCGTTTGCTTTTGTTTGTTTGTACAGCTAAGGTCAGTGCATCTACACATTTGTTTCCTGGTTTTCTCACACCAGTACTAACAAAATTTTCTTTCCAAGCCACTGACTACTTTTCTAAAATGCATCAGAGGTGAGAGGCGAAAAATCACCGGAACAAAAAATTTGCCTCAACCGAGTATCGAACCTGCAACCACCAAGTCACGAGTCAAATGCGCTAACCATCGAGTTACCCGGCCAGGCCTAATGAAGCGTTTGCAATTTGTTTTATATTGTTTTACTTTATTACCTGAAACCATAGCTGACGACCTAAGTCTTCTAGAATAAGGGGAATAGGTCTAATTATGATTTTTTTTTTTACCAAAATTTTAAACCTGTCCGAATTGAAAGCATTTGCAGACTACTAATGAAATACGGATCAGATGTAGAAATTTGTATCGGAAAGGGCGGAAAACACTGTTGGAGAAGAAGAAAATGCTCGTTATCAGCATTTTCTTCAATTCCTACAATGTTCTCAGAGAGCATTTTCCTTGGGGTTGTTAATGCACGGGGTTGTTGGGAAAATGGTGAATGTACATGGTGAGATCTTTGGAAAAGTTTGATTATAAAATAGATGTTCTTTAATTACGTTTTGAAAGTATACATTGAATTTAGCAGAGGAACTGTATAATAGTAACTCGTAACCTGCTGCTAATCATCTTTGTGTTTCAACGACCCTGACCAATAGGGCTTTTGAAAACATTGTGGGAAAAGGAGAAAATGCTGGTAACCAGCATTTTCTCCTTTTCCCGCAATGTTTTCTACCCTTTAAAAGACAAATCCTATCATTTGACCCAGAATCGATTTGTTTTCTATAAGTGCCTTCAATTTTGGCAAGCAAAAAGTTTTGTCTTTTGGTGAAGGGTTCAACTGTTGAATAAATGAAATGAAAATTTCCGGTCAATGATAAAAACCTCAAGTATTGCAACTTTAAAGGGGCATTAAAGCAGATTTTCATCTTTTTTGTGGGGTGTTTAGAATGTTGATATTTTAAAAGGAAATATCATAAGGATTGGACTCTTTACCTAAGACAGGGAAAAATATACTGGAGAAAAAAAAAAAAAAAAAAAAATGTCACTGGTGGGACTCGAACCGACAACCTTCAAAACCGGAGTCTACCATTGTGCCTCCAGGCCAAATGATAATTCAAAAAGGCTATGCCGTTACTAACGGCTATGGGAGTATTACAGTTACGATACAAACATCTCTATAATTTCTTGTTTTTTCTACATATATTTCCATCTATGTTTGAATCCTAAAGCAATTTTGCAAACGAATGAAAAAATATTCGTTTTTGTTAAGAATGAAAAAAAAAAACTTCCGAAACATAATCTGGTTTATTGCCCCTTTAACAAATCCAGTTGTCGCAAAAAGATTCACTGTATCGGGCAGTGCAAATCCAAGATCAGACTGTACATTATATGCAGTCTGATCTTGAATCTACACCGTCCGCAAAGGTGCATTGGGTCGCGGCGCTTGGCAGCCTCAGAATCAACATCAAAAGAAATCATCAATGATGACGTCAGTATAAGGAATTGTCTGTATACAATCAAGAATGGTTTTCAAAATCTTGACAACCCGTCTGTCCAAGGCTTGTAGGTGTGGCTCGGTTAAAATGGGATTGGCCCGGTCTTTTTTCATGGACTCTCGCATTAAAATACTGATTGTCTCTGGTCCCAGGTAAAGTTTGACTAGTTTTAAGAAAGTTGAGTATCGAATCATACAGCACTGAAAGACTGGAGCTAAAATAGACACTTCGTCATGGTGTGGGCGACCAAAACTGAAAATAGATGGATGGACGGATGCATCAAACAAAAGAA
This sequence comes from Tridacna gigas, assembly GCA_945859785.2. Lineage (NCBI taxonomy): Eukaryota > Metazoa > Mollusca > Bivalvia > Cardiida > Cardiidae > Tridacna > Tridacna gigas. Next base: position 9,070,396 of record OX244030.2, on the reverse strand, counting down.
AGAAAGAAAGAAAGGAAGGATGGAAGGAAAGAAGGTAGGGGAGGGAAGGGAAGGGAAAGGAAAAGAAAAGAAAAGCAAGCAAGTAATCAAGAAAGAAAGAAAGAAAGAAAGAAAGAGGGAGGGAAGTTAGATAGATAGATAGATAGATGGGCAGACAGACAGACAGATAGACAGATTTAAGGCGGACAGACTGACAGACAAACAGATAGACCGATAGATAAATTAGCAGGTGGACGGACGGACGGACAGACAGTTTACAAAACTCTACAATCAAATGGTTTTATTTTTTTGCAGGTCATAACAATAGGTTTGCAAGCTCAGTTTGATACCTACCCTCGCCCGTTGTCTAGATGAAGGAGGAATGTGAGATTGCCGAAGTCGCTGAATGTTTCATAATGATGGCGATCCATATTGCCTGCAACATGTCAATGATATAAACATTTTATTTCATGTTTTCCAGTAGTTTATCGAGAAATAATGGTGGATTATGGTTTGACATTTCATGGTAACGTCCAGTGAAAATACCGAGTTTATATTTTCTAACTCTTCATTTGAGGGCGGAAATATTAGTTCCCGCGCATTAGTTACCTGGGTAATCAGCGCGTGCCATTCAAATGGACGGAAATATGACGTAATTTACGCTGTACTCCTCGCGCTTTACCTAATATTTTAATGCGTTGTTATGTGTGTTTGTGGGGGGGGGGGGTTATATTTTAATATAGTTTAATATTTTGTCGTCAGGTTAAAAAATGGGAAGGATATTTATTTTCTTTTTCGACTGTACTCTTTGCGTAGGCCATGAATATTGACGAAAATAGATTTTTGGTAGAACTGTACATCTACCACTGATTAGAATGCAGTATACACGGATAGACTTCAACGAGGACGCAAATATGACAAATAAATGACTTAATTTATATATGAGCCATGCTCTTGCAAAAGGGAGGTTAATGCATCACCGTGATGCATTATACCAAGCAAGTCATCACTAATTATTGATCCATAAAAATCCATTATGCTTAACAAACCTACTGAATCAGGAAGAACACAGGTCCTTTGAAATACAGAAAATTGACCAATGGCAAAAGAGTTTCGACCCATGTCAGCCATATCAGGCTGCGCATAATTATGGATTCGTAAAATCCATTTTGTGCAACAACCGACTGAATCATAGTGTACACTGGTCCTTTGACATACAGAAAATTGACCAATAGCGAAAAGTTTCGGTCCAGGTCAGCCTGCGCAGACTGCGCAGGCTGACCTGGGTCAATACTTTTCGCAGATGCATTTAGCTCCTTTTCACGGAGCATGCCTCATTTCTTAAAATGATGTACATGTATATGAGCGGTGCTCCCGTGAAAAGGAGGTTTCATGCATCTTTGTAATGCATTATAACTAGCAAGTGTTAACATGACGTCGGTACATTTTGTCTAAATCTGGTTGAACAATGAGGTAGAATGGTCCTCTGACAAGCATAAAATTTAACAATCGCAGAAAGTTTCGTCCCAGGTCACCCTGCGCAGAACTGCGCAGGGTGACCTGGGACGATACTTTCTGCAGATGCATTAAACAACCTTTTCACAGAGCATGGCTCATACGTTTATGAGAATTACAATTCCCTCACCTGTAAGAAAATCAAATATATGCATATCTATGATATCCAATAACCGTCTACCGGAATTGTACGGTTCTTTATCTTGTACGCGTGCGCAGAGATCATCATAGACTTCCCAGTAGGCTTTGCGGTGTTTACTGTAGGAGCGTTTCCAAGGATTGCGCCAAGTTTTACGTGGAGCGATCCGTTCTGGAGGAAGGAATGTAGCAAAGGACCCCTCGAGCATCTCGGGGTGGCCGCACACAGCGTGCCCAGTATCACAGTAATAGGAGCAAATCCCGTGAAAGCATACATTATTAGCTGAAAAAAAAAAAGTGAAAAAAGATCTAGATTTCTTCAATAGAACTATTCTAGAATCGTCCGATTTCCTCCTTTGTGCAGAACATAAAAACAACAACAACAAATAACAAATAATAAAAATGATAATAATATAATTGCCATGCTCTGGGCAAAGGGGGTTTAATGCATCTCCGTGATGCATTATACCAAGCACGTCATCACATAATCGTGGATCCATGAAATCCGTTTTGTCAAACAACTTGCCAAATCCTGACTCAGAGTGGCCCTTTGACATAAGAATTTTTTCCAAAAGCAAAAAGTTTCGATTCAAGTCAACCTGCGCGGACTTGGTAACCAGTTTTTTGCAGATGCATTAAACCCGAGTTTGAAAGAGCACGGCTTATTATTCATTGTAAAATTGCAAGTGTAATGGACGAAATTCCGTGTATCTGTCTATCCGCCTGTCCTGTAAATCGCCTTGTCTACCTGTCCGTCTATGCGACTACCTCTCTCTCTCTCTCTCTCTATTTTTATTTTTTAAAGTACCGGTACATTAACCATTTACCACACAATCCCGAGTTTTAAGGACCCCAAGGAAAAGGACTTTTGAAAACATTGTTGGAAAAGGAGAAAATGCTGGTAACCAGCATTTTCTCCTTTTCCAACGATGTTTTCTACCCTTTTAAAGACATATTTCATAATTTATGCAACTTTTATTTCGTCGTCTGCAAATGCTTTCAATTCGGACCAGTCTAAATTAATGTCGTCTGGAAAAGAATTAAACAGACATATGCCTTAATTTCAAAGACAGCATTCAAAGGTTATAACGGGTGATTCTTTGTCACTAATATGCTAAGGTGTAGGTTTCGTGACTTTGAGGTCTTGAGGGCGATCCTCATCTGAGGCAATGGGTCTTTCTTGGAGTCATCCTTTGGCAATATAGTTCTGAGCTCCCGCTCAGAACTGATGAGAACTAGGAAACACATGAATAGGCTGTCGCCGTGACATGACTGCAATAATGTTGAAAGTGGCGTAAACTACCACTCAATCAATCAAAGGTTATAACTCTAAATTTCAAACCTGGTGAGAGGAAGAAAGTTTTCTTTAGCTTTGGTTCCGCCAGACGTCTGATCTCACTGGTCAGGTTGACGTCACGTCCGACTGTAGGAGGCACTCTGTAGAACGCTAGTATTCTGAACGAGACAAAATGTCTTTATGTTAGTGTATGCAGAACGAGTAACATTTTCAGCAAAATAGGAAAAAAAAAACGGGGTTTTTGCGGTTAATGTTTGCAGAAAGAGTAACGTTTTTGGCACAATAGGCGAAAAGACATGGGGGCCTTTGCGGACGGCATAGATCAAGATCAGACTGCACAGAACGTGCAATCTGATCTTGGATCTATACCGTCCGCTTGTTTAGTCAAGCCTCTCAGACACTTAAATCTGTCAGTGTATTGTATTGTATTTACGGACTTATTGTATGAGTCAGTGAATTGTATTTAAGCCATCGAAGTATCAGATCAAATATAGATCAGCGGAGCTCTGGCAAAAGGGGCTTCAATGCATTTCCGAGATGCATTATACCAAGCAGATCATCACATAATTATGGATCCAAAAAATTCATTTTGTCCATACAACCGAATGAATCATGTGGTAGACTGGTCCTTTAAAACGCAGAAGATTTTGTCTATACAACCAAATGGATCATGTGGTAGACTGGTCCTTTAAAACGCAGAAGATTTTGTCTATACAACCGAATGAATTATGTGGTAGACTGGTCCTTTAAAACGCAGAAGATTTTGTCCATACAACCGAATGAATTATGTGGTAGACTGGTCCTTTAAAACGCAGAAGATTTTGTCCATACAACCGAATGAATTATGTGGTAGACTGGTCCTTTAAAACGCAGAAGATTTTGTCCATACAACCGAATGAATTATGTGGTAGACTGGTCCTTTAAAACGCAGAAGATTTTGTCCATACAACCGAATGAATTATGTGGTAGACTGGTCCTTTAAAACGCAGAAGATTTTGTCCATACAACCGAATGAATCATGTGGTAGACTGGTCCTTTAAAACGCAGAAGATTTTGTCTATACAACCGAATGAATCATGTGGTAGACTGGTCCTTTCAAAGGCAGAAGATTTTGTCTATACAACCGAATGAATCATGTGGTAGACTGGCCCTTTAAAAGGCAGAAGATTTTGTCTATACAACCGAATGAATCATGTGGTAGACTGGTCCTTTATCATGTAGAAGACTACCCAGTAACAAAAAGCTTCGACCTAGGTCAGCCTGCGCAGGTTGATCTGGGTCGATACATTTTGCAGATGCATTTGACCCTTTACCACACAATGCTGAGTCTTAACGACCCTGAGGAAGAAGCCTTTTGAAAATATTGTGGAAAAAGGCGAAAATTCTGGTAACCACAATGTTTTTTTTACCCTATCAAAGAAAACACACATTACTTGAGCCACATTGAAACTGTCGTCTGCAAATGCTTTCAATTTGAAATGGTCTAAAATTCTGTCGTGTGGTAAGGGGATAACTCCCTTTTCACAGAACAACAGCTCGGATCTATTCGGCGCTGACAGAGTTAGCTCTTTAGCAGAGGACAAAATTCTACACCTTTCCAGAATTAGCAGACGGCAAATGAAATTTGCGGGTAAAACTCTTCAAGACGATGTCAATAAAATCACTTCTTGGGCAGAATCGTGGCTTGTTAAATTTAATCCAACAAAATCTGAATCTCTTGTCATCTCACGCAAAAGTACAAAGGCTACTCATCCGGATCTAAACATGTCTAATATTCTTAGTCCAAATGTACAAACACATAAACATTTAGGAATACACCTTTCTAGTGATGGATTATGGGATTATCATATTAATAGTACAGCACAAAAGGCTTGGAAAAGAATAAATGTTATGCGCCAACTAATAAATCGTCTTGATAGAAAGTCTCTCCAAGTGATAAACTTCTCATTTGTTCGACCAATTCTAGAATATGGCGATGTGGTATGGAACAATATGCCCCAATATTTGAAAGATGATTTGGAAAAAATACAAAATGAAGCTGCTAGGATAGTTACAGGTTGTAGTAAATTAGTCCCTTTGTCTGATCTACGAAAGGTGTGCGGTTGGGAAACACTTTGTGAGCGTAGGCGTAAGCATAAACTTATACTTTTCTTTAAAATGGTCGAAGGCTTTGCACCAACATATTTAAGTTCTCTTGTCCCTCAACTAAATAGTAGCATTAGTAATTATAATCTTCGTAATTCTAATAACCTTTATATCATTGCATGTAGGACAAACTTGTACAAAAATTCATTCATTCCATCTGTCGTTGATGAATGGAATTCAATTCCACAAGATATTAGAAATTTAGAGTCTGTTTCTAGTTTTAAGAATTGTTTAAACATTGATAAACCAATCCCGAATAAGTTATTCTTTGTCGGTAAAAGAAGGTTCCGAATTATTCATGCCAGGTTAAGAAATGAATGTAGGTCTCTCAAGCACCATCTATTCATGCGAAATATAGTTGAGTCGCCTCTCTGTATCTGTGGTGCATTAGAAACAAATCAACATTACTTTTTTGAATGTACATTGTATCGAAATGAAAGAAATTTTTTACTTCGTTCTCTTTCAAATGTTTCATGTGTGGTAGATCTAAATACACTCCTCTTTGGAAGTGACGCTCTAACTTTTTGGGACAACAAGGAATTATTTCTTCAAGTTCATTTTTACATAAAGGAAAGTAAAAGATTTGATTAATAGTGCATGAAACCTCCATTTTCTCTCTCTCTCTCTCTCTCTCTCTCTCTCTCTCTATGTTAGACTGTAGACTGTTAAGGTATGTGTGGGTGTGCGGGTGGGTGGATGTGTGTGTGTGTGTGTGTGTTTTATTGTATTTACGGACTTATTGTATGAGCCATTTGTACTTCGGAGAGGGACTTTATAAGCTTTCGTTAGCTTTCGTCCCAATCCTTTTGTAATTAATTATTACAAATAAATATGTTTAAACTAAATGAAATTGAGCCATGTTCTGTGAAAAGGGGGCTTAATGCATCTGCGAAAAGTATCGGCCCAGGTCAGCCTGCGCAGTCCGCGCAGGCTGACCTGGGCCGAAACTTTTCGCTATAGATCAATTTTCTGCATGTTAAAGGATCATTCTACCTCATGATAAAGTCGGTTGTTTAAAACAAAAACAAAAAAAGTGGCTATTATGGATCCAAAATTATGTGATGGCTTGATTGGTTGCAATGCATCACGGCGATGCATTAAGCCCCCCCCCCCCCCCCCCATTTGTCAGGACGTAGCTCTATCATTTGCAATCTAAATGATGCAATTTGTCTTTGAAAGGGCAGAAAACACTGTTTGAAAAAGTCGTTTACCACTGGGGATTGTGCAGTAATGGGTTAGTTGTTCAGAGTACAATTTTTTAAGTCTGTACAAATATTATTTTTAACAACACTGCTCAAACCTGTTTTCCAATTGCAATAAATATTGTTACGTTTTTCTGCGAAAATAGCCATATTATTTGACAATCGAGAAAATTCTGAAATACCTTCAGGTTGATGTGTTAAGGTCACATGCCACAGTTTTTCTTACTCTTTACTATGTGCATATTTTTTTTTATAAACTCTATTATGTTCCACTGGGTAAGTATGACAGAGAGAGAGAGAGTATATCTTTATCTGTAATATGTCGGTTGCCTTTAAAACATGTGGAAATCACAGACGCGGAAGAAAAATGGGAGATTTATGAATGATGATCCGGATGCCAAATCACACCAAAATAGACGTTTATTATAAAGGATGGTAATTAATTATGTCAATGAATTTAAAGATGTGCCTAGTCTCTTACAAATGCCCAGCTCGATATACCTTTTCTTTTTTAAAAAAAAGTTGACAAGATATTAGAAAGGACTATTTCTGTGCAAAATTCAAATAATCTGTCCACTGATTTTTTTCTAACGGAAAAAAAAAAATGATCAGAAAATAAGCTTGACACATAAGAACATTTATGATACCTACTATGATCTGTATAGTGCCTTATTTCTTTCGATTGATCCTTTTTACTGTTGTCAAACATCACATTTCTAAGAACAATCATTTAATTGAGCAGTATTTCTACGCTCAGAACCTTTTTTAGGTTTGAAATCAAAGCCTGTTTTCTGTAATTTTGACAACAGTTATCCCTTCAGAAGGACTCTATCTTTGTATTTTGCTCCGCAACATATTGTTTTCTTTTCATTTTTTTTAAGTTTTGCATGCACTATATTATCATCTGAGCGAAAATGATAATAAAAAAAAAAACTGTCCGTAGGAAAGAAACTGTGGCATTAAGCTCTTCAGAAAAATGTACTCTTTACCAGACATCAAATAATGTTACACTTGTCATAGTCGATAGTATTTGAAGTCGACAAATGGAGTCTGGTTCAAATGATAGTACTTTTTCCCTGAAAGTTTAGGAAACATTGTTGGAAAAGGAGGAAAAAGTGCCAATTACCATTTCATATTTTTCATAGATTAATTATAGTCATAATGCTTATTAATATTCATTTACGTGATATATGACTCAGGCTCTGACAAAAGAGGACTTGATGCATCTCCGTGATGCACTATACCAAGCAAGTCGTCACATGACTATGGATGTATAAAATCTATCTTCTCTAACAATCGACTGGATCTAGAGGTAGAATGGTCATTTGACATGCAGAAAATAGACCAACGGCGATAAGTCAGCCTGCGCGTTACTTTTTGCAAATGAATTAGGCCCCATTTTCATAGAGCATGGCTCATATACGGTATATATGTATTAAACGAAAAAAAAAAACAAAGGCAGGGTAAACATGCTAGGCAATAAGTATCATTTTTATTAGCCTGGGCTTGGCTTGCCAAGCCCAAGGCTATAGTAATCGTATACCAAAATTTCAACCCCATCCACATGATCCGAGCAGTTACGAGTAAAAGTGAAAAGTACCGCTTGCAATGCATCTCACTACACTGAAAGAAACGACCCCCAAAAATGATAAAAATATTTGGGTTTGAACATCATAGTTAGGTTTAAGTTCACAAAGAACTGTGAGAGATGCGCGATGTTAATCTAACGATAGTATTTGACAAAGAATTTCAAGCCCTAATGATCTTATTTACAAGTGGAAATTAGTGCGCTGTAACGCTGAAGAAACACTGGCAAATCCTTAGATGTAGTTACGGAATTGGCCGAGTAGTGACGAGTGATGTTGCCGAACAATACTCGGAATCTTTCGTCTTTCCTATTTTTTGACACAATGTGCATGACAAAACGCAGACGATGTGCTCTTTCCCCAAAACAGTTGAACATCTAAAAAACTCGGTAAGTTTTATTTTCGCAAAATTACTGTGCTTCTGGTATCTAAACGTATAAATATGTTTTGATTGGCCCAGTATGTACAATGCGTTATTTGTTCTTGTCAGACTTGTCCCGATATCCTATGACGTCTCGTACCATGACAATTTCGACCCATTTTGGGCATTGCAAACTCGGCACACAAAATCGAATATGTAACGTTACACAGGGTATAAAACTTTGTAATATGAGACATGGACAACCAGTTAAGAAGACCTAAATAGCGAGCGTGTTATAACAAAGATCAGACTTCTCATTAAGTGCCATCTGATCTTAATTTTTGATCTCCGCTATTTATCGATAATAAATTGCTTGCCCTGAGATTAGCATCAGGTGGTAGGCGTTTTATATCGAAGATCACATTTATTACTCGGTGCAATCTGATCTTGATCTAAGCTGTCAATACGGGATATTTAACCCTTTGGCTTCTCAGCGCAACTCGATGCTCTTTTACGGATAGTGTAGATTAAGATCAGACTGCACAGAACGTGCAGTCTGATCTTGGATCCACATTGTCTGATACGATGAGTTATTTTCTACCAACAACAATTTTGCAATCGCCATGTTACAGCATATGTAAGTGGCTTGAAAACTTCATCCATTGTATTGAACAATTTAAGCCTTTACCAAACAATCCCAACTTTTAATGACCAGCATTTCCTCCTTTTCCAATAGTGTTTTCTACCCTTCCTGAAAAAGATTTCATTTTTTCAGACACATCTATTTTGTCGTCTGCAACTGCTTTGAATTTGAACAGGTCTAAAATTTTTCCTTTGGTAAAGAGTTAAGGGTTAAGTGATAATAGGTACTGAAAGAGTTAGGTTTTTAACACACTGCTTACGGATCCATATTTTTACTGCCAATTGTTGCAGACAAATTTGATGTTAATTCATTAATAAAGTTACTGTGTGCAGATGAACCGCTCCTTCCAAAATGATAGGAACATATTTCAAAGCTGATGAATTTTCAAAGGTGTCTGAGTGCAGGGCAATTCAAGACCGTCAATTTTAGTACTCATCTGTGTAAATCCACAATGTAACTAAGAATAATGTAAGAAAATATTTTATCATCCTAAAATGCATTTGGTTCGAGGCTAGTTTGTCCAAATACTATAGCTTGGTCGTGGGCATGTTTATCCCTGGGCTTTTTCATCCAAGCTTGTTTGTCCAACATTATTGCACCCTACTTTATTAAAATGAATTTTAAGTAAAACACGAATCAAAAATTCAAGTAACATCATATATCTACAATTAGGAAGATTTATTTTTTTTCTTTAATTGATGTCTGTGAATCACTGGTTTTCTTAGAATTTTCACGATCAGCAATGGGGGAACAATCTCAAATTTGTCGCCATCATTGGCTACTTCTAAATACCAAGATTACCAATCGTCAAAATTCAGAATTAAGGTAACATAAAAGCTCTCTGCTTAAGAGAGAGAGGATTGAATTGTGTCGTAATGACTACCATCAATCATTGAAAAGAAATTGGCTGAGCTAAGGATTCAAACCAGTGACCCCCCTGTTCTCAAGTCTGGTCCGCTAACGACTGTGCTAATGGGGCTGGACTGCAGTAATTGGTTTTAACTTTTTACCAAATGATAAAATTTTAGACTTACCTAAATTGAAAGCCTTTGCAAATGATGGAATTTGTTCCAGATAGGGTAGAAAGCATTGTGGGAAAAGGGGAAAATGCTAGTATACATAAAAGCAGCAGTATCTTGAATCACTTCGAAAATGAGGAAAATGAATTGAACAAGTTAGGAACAGGCCCAGTGTTCTTAAATTTTAAATAATCAAAAAGAATAGAGAGCAAATTGCTTGTTTACAAAACAGAGAGCCATTTTCTTTTTACCCCAAAAGGGCCATGTTTTGCTCCAAATATACTGACCATCAGCAAATCATTTTTATGCACCATGTCTTGGATAAAGTTAAAAGTAAAACTGTAGCAAACACCAATCATCTGAAGACTATATATGCATACATCTCTGGCCAAGTCTTCACCACATTTAGTCCTAGTATTTGTCTTTATATCAATATTTAATCCTTTACCACACAATCCTGAGTTTTAACATTTGTGATGAAGAAGTGTTTAGAAAATACTGGAGGAAGGGCTCAGGAGAAATTGCTGGTGACCAGTATTTTCTCCTTTTTCCACATTGTTTTGCTACACTTTCCAATGTCAGCATTAGCATCACATTCGATTTGTCGTCTGCAGTAGATTTCAATTTGGACAAGTCTAAAATTTTGTTGTTTGATAAGGAGTTAAGATAATTTTGACAATTGCCACTATGCAAATATGAAAATTGGGTTAGCAAGTTTGTTTCCTAATTACAACGGTCAAAAGTTTAAATTTTGGTCAATCTTGGTAAAAATAAATGGGTCACACAAGACAGATTACAATCACTCTTGTTTTTTGCCAATAAATTAGAATTATCTTAGATGATTTTGAATGGTTGCTCTCCTGATCACAACACTGACAACTTGTTTATACGTTTGAGACCATATTTTGATTACATGAACTGAGTTCATATTCATCAACTGTTCTTAAGACCGTTCTTTGTCTTATTCTCCAAGATTTTCAAAATTTGAATGTAAAACACTACTTCTGATTGGCTAAACCATATGGTTTAGCCAATCAGAAGTGTTACTTTCAAATATAGAAAATTCAGGAGAATAAGACAGAGAAAGTTCATAGGAATGGTAAGTAAACAGAGATCCTGATCTGTCCATCTGCCTTAATAGTATGCCATGCAAATTTCCTTTTGTGTTTAAAGCCAAGCCAAGACAGGCGGTTCAGTCTATTAAATACAAGGCTTGAAAGCTAGGTTTGCTGAGCTCTGCCTATTTCTTTCAGACAATAGATGATAGTCATGGGAAGAGGATTCAACCCCTCTCACTGCTCTATATTTTTTCAACTATTTTTATGTGGTAAAGTAACCAGTGGCTTAAAAAGTACAAGTTAAACCAATTCTAGGAAGGCATGTATAGGTGCACTGGCCTTTGCAACATAATTGAAATAATGTTGAAAATAGTGTTAAACCATAGAAGCAAGTTTTGGTCCAGATTTACTGAAAATTGTTGGGCCAAAATTTTGTCTAGATAATTTTTTTGACTTTACAATACCGATAGGTTGATTTGTATACGTTTCAAAAGCAGTATAAGCATGGAAAATCCTAAAATGATATCAATCAGGTTACCTTCCCGCCCAATGTCTATGAAACTTGGTCAAAATGTTAGATTTCACTGTGTTTTAGGGTAGCTTTGGCTTTAAATTGAAATTGGGCAGAATATTTGCAATTTTAAACCAACGTTTCCCTAAACCACAGTGAAATCTAACATTGAAATTGGGCAGAATATTTGAGTCCAGCCCCTGTAGCTCATTCGGTAGCGTACAGGACTTGAGAGCAGCGGGTCGCTGGTTTGATCCTCGGCTGGGCCAATTTCTTTCCAAGGATTGATGATAGTCAGTGCGACAGGATTCATTCCTCTCTCACCGCTGATCATTGTTTTGACGATGGTTATGTGGGAAAGCAGCAAGTGGCTTGGAAAGAATATTGTGCGTAGTACTGGTAAAAGGAACTCGAGGAAAGCATGGATAGGTGCTCAGGCTGCCGTGAAATAACTGAAATAATGTTGAAAAGGGTGTTTAACACTATAAATCAATCAATCAATCATAATATTTGCCTAGATAAATATTTCAGACAAGTTTAGAATGAATCATATCGGGTCAAAAAGTAGGCCACTGGGGAAAATCGTAGGAAAACCTTGTTTGCACTCAGAGATGAAAGTGGTTGGAATTTTTGTCTTAATGACATCTCGTACAAGTTTTATATTAGTATGTGTAGTATCAAAGAGTAGGTCACTTTTATGAATCAGAAAAACTTTGTGTGCACCATATAGGCCACATTTATCAGCAGTAGGCCTATTCCTTTTTGCATGCTGCTCATTTTGATTGGTTGCAAGAGCCTTTACAAATTTATGTTTTTCCATTCTGTTGTCAACTCTACAGACTGTCAGTGTGAGACAATGTAGAGATATTTTTATTAGTCTGTACAAATGTGATCTAGAAGTTTCAAGCCTGTACAAATGTGATAGAAATTTTGAGCTTCTGGGCCTCTTCTTTCTTGTTCTTCACCCCTTCAGATGCCCAGGCTTTCAGTGCCTTTGGCGCTTTGATACTGAACCGCTCACGATAAGATATTGGAGGTATAGCTCTTACTCGATAAACCTTTCATTATCAGTTTATATTATTGTTTATGTTTGGGATAACAGGTTTAAAATCACGTACCGTGACGAGATAATTTATAATCCAAACTCGATAATGTTTATATTATGTCGTCACGGTTTGTGATTTTAAGCATATATTTCCAAAAACAAACAATAATAGAAACTGTTCATGAAAGGTTTATCGAGTTAGAGTTATATCGTCGGTATATTGTTTGATAACTCCACAGCTACTCTACAACTAGTCGTATTGTAACGAAATTTTGGCCCTTTGTCAAAAAGATGCTACATGTGTGTCTAGCAATAAACTTGATAATGAATCAAACAATTAAAACCTTTTTTATTTTTGTGTATAAAATGTTTACCTTGCGTTCCTTTTGCGGCTTAGTACACACTGTATTTCTCCTTCGAGCGATTTATAACTTTCCTGAGTGGGGCAACCATAAGGTCCCGAGTTCGATTCACGGGAACGGGTGTCAACTTTGGGACTATTCATTAGCCTACACATTCGGCGTGAGTACTGGTGTGGTTTCCAGGAAGCAAAATCAAGAGAGATTCGTAATTGATTGAATGGCGTTTTTCAGTCATATCACGGCGACAGCTCACATATTCATGTATTCCTGGGTTCCACCAGGACTAGCTAGGGCTCTGAAGTGTTTTGCCCAAGGATACTCCAACGAAAGACCAAGTGGATCCAGTGAGGTTCGAATCCGGGTCCTCCATGCCACGAGTCCAACACTTTACCCCTAAGCCACGAGGGACCCCTGAGAGAGATTAGTAAAAGTAGCAGTAAATTCTTTTTTAATCGACGTAAAATAAATATGAGCCATGCTCTGGCAAGAGGGGGCTTAATGCATCTCCGTGATGCATCACACCAAGCAAGACATCACATAATTATGGATCCAAAATAGTCCATTATATCAAACAATCGACTGTATCATAAGGTAGACTGGTCCCTTGACCACACAGAAAATTCACCAATAGCGGAAAGTTTCGGCACAGGTCAGCCTGCGCAGTCTGCGCAGGCTGACCTGTTTCGATACTTTTCGGAGATGCATTAAGCTCCCTTTTCACAGAGCATGGCTAATATGTTTAAATTAACTTTCCTGATATGTCCATACAATCCCGTGCTTTTAAGTCCCCTGACGTTTTCTTCTGAAAACATTGTCGGAGAAGGACAAAATGCTGGTAAACAGACGAACTTACCTGTCAAGATGGAATGCGGCAATTTCAGCGTTGTGTCTTTCGTAATCCACGAAATAAAAATGATTCGGCAGCGTCTCTTGTTCTCTCGGGTACCTGAAAGAGACGACAATCAACGGAATATACAACGCATGCTCCGTGAAAAGGGGGATTTATACATATGCAAAAAAGTATCGACCTAGGTCAGCCTGCGCAGTCCGCGCAGGCTGACCTGGGACGAAACTTTTTTGCTTTTAATCAATTTTCTGCATGTCAAAGGACCAGTCTACCTCATGATATAATCGGTTATTAGACAAAATGTATTTTAACGATCCATAACTATTCGATGACTTGTTTGGTATGATGTATCATAAAAATGGATTAATCTTTTCCTAAACGACAAAATCTTAGACACACCCGATTTCATACTATCCGCAGGCAATAACTTAAACGCAGCCAAAATGATAAGATTTGTATTTGAAAACATTTAGAGAAATTGCCAGCATTTTTTTTTTCATTTTCCCACGATGTTTTCAAAAGGCCTTTTTTTCTCAGGGTCGTTGGGACCCGGATTGTGTGGTAAAGCGTTATGGTATACAGACAATAAAAGCCAGGGGCAGTATTCACCAACTATTCTGAAGTGCATTCTTATTGTTATTTCAAGACATATAAAGTAACGCAATTTCTGATTGGCTAAACCATTTGGTTCAGCCAATCAGAAATCGCGATACTTTCAAATCTAGAAATTTTTTGAGAATTAGACTTAATCTAGATCCAAACAATAAGAATAAACAGAATCTTTATTGACGTAAACTTATAAAGGAGCCATGCTCTGGCAAAAAGGGGTCTAATGCATCTCCGTGATGCATGGTACCGAGCACGTCATCACAGTAGTATGGACCCATAAAATCCATTTTGTTTAATAAGCGACGGAATCATGACATATAATAGTCCTTTGACACGTAAAAAAAAAAAAATCAAAGATGACAAAAAGTTTCGGCTCATGTCAGCCTGCGCGGACTGCGCAGGCTGACATGAGTCGATAGTTTTTTTTTTTAACTCTATTGTCCACGTCTTTATGGTACTTGAGGGTCGTGGCCATCCCTCAATGCACCTTACAGATCGTTGTTAGTATTCTGTGTTAGTAATTGAACTTTAAAATACAAACAAAAGTCGTAATTACAGATTCCAGATTTTTTTACAGCTACTATTGTACTACTACATTGATATGGCTACTAAAATATGTAGATTTTAACAATAATGACTAATAACCGGTTTACTTTTCTTACTTTTTACAGTTTTTTTTTTTTTTAAATATGTGGACGAAAAAGCTTATTTTTATATATAGATGTGTAAAAAAAAAAACAATTTGTGTGAGAGTTGCGTGAGTGTGAAAGTGATTGTGTAGATAAAGTGTTACTTTGATTTTGGTTCAATGTACAGTACTGAAATGTCAAAAGCAAAAAGCAAACGTAACATAAGGTAGGTACTCTTTTGAGGCTTCAGCACTGCAGCATTGTTCGTGTGCATGGAAAAAAAAGTTTTTGGTTTATGGGAGGTTTTGACTGATGTATTCTACAATTGTCGTAAGCCTTCGTTCATTTTCATAATTTTTTGAGCTTCTAATGATGCTAAGATTATAGAAGAGACTATTTTTGAGGCCTAATAAAGATGGTTTTATATCTTTGTTTTTACATTTGTAAAAATATTTTTTTGTTTCAAGAAGTAATCTGTCTAGCTTCAGATTTGTCTCAATAAATCTGAAGATTATTCAGATTATTTTGTAATAAATCTAAAGTACTGTTCAGCGTCTTTTCTGAGCAGTCTAGGAATGGGTCGATACTTTTTGCAGATGCATTACGCCCCCTTTTCACAGAGCATGGCTCAAATGTATATCGTCATGTAACAAATTATTTTATAAATTTCATGATACCCATGACGAGAATAACAAATAAGACATATAAGCATGAATATACAATACGAATTAGACACTGCATCGCAATGAAAGTTGCCTCCTTTAGTAGAGATAGCTGTATTTGATAGTACTTCGTATGTGATGCCATTGACTTCATTCGGCATACCTCGGGTGATCCGGTGATCAAATCCCTCGGCTGTATCACGTAGCTTGATATGCACCTACATTGTACATTTCGCGCATCTCCGGAAGCACACCGCTTTACCGTTATTGAAATTGTAAGGCTCCTCTTTAGAAAGAACGCATGAGTAAATTTTCTATCGTTATCTTTCTAAGAGTATTTCAGTCGGCAAACAGTATGTACATTCAATTTTTAGCGTGGTTTATCAATTCCGTTAGGAGCTTTCATCGACAGATCGATAGAAGTGAATAACTTCACAGTGGTTGTTCATGTCGTTGATAAGCGATCTACAGGGGCGCCGCCATGTTTAAGATCATGTGATTGGTAGTTCAAAATGGAAGCCTCCCTTATACAGACTAGGTTAGATGTAGGTACGGAATCGGCCGAGTTGTAACGAGTGCATTGACTTTTGTCCCGGTAGAAGGTCTAAACGCGCCTTAAACATGAAGAGTACTACATGGAAATGGAAATAAGGAATACTGAGAAATTCTTCAATTCATATTCAAAATTCAAAATTTGATACTGAATTTGAATTTGAGAAATTCTTAATCCTTTAAATGTAATAACTGTATGAGCCATGCTCTGGCAAAATGGGGCTTAATGCATCTCCGTGATGCATGGTGCCAACCAAGTCATCACATAATTATGACATTCAAAATTCTAAATTTGATATTGAATTTGAATTTGAGAAATTAATTCTTAATCCTTTAAATGTAATAACTATATGAGCCATACTCTGGCAAAATGGGGCTTACTGCATCTCCGTGATGCATGGTACCAACCAAGTCATCACATAATTATGAATCCATAAAAATCAATTTTGTCTGACAACTGATTGAATCGTGAGGTAGACTGGTCCTTTGACATGCAGAAAAATTGACCAATAGCGAAAAGTTTCGGCCCAGGTCAGCCTGCGCGGACTGCGCAGGCTGACCTGGGTCGATAATTTCCGTAGATGCATTAAGCCCTCTTTTCACAGAGCATGGCTTTGTATGTGTCAAAGCTTACCTCATTGGTTTGAATAAAGCTTGGCCTTCATCACTGAATGTAATTATAAGTTTCAATTGGGTCCCACCTTCCTTCATTTCTGAAACAAAGTCAAACACTTAGGGAAACATAGTAAAACACTAAAGAAATATACTAAAACGCAAGGAAGTATAATAAAAATAAAACACAGGGAAAACACGGTTAAACGCAGGGTAAACATAGGCACAGTTACTTTGTCGTCTGCAAATCTGTTTGGACAATTCTAAAGTTCTGTTGTTTGCTAAAGAGTTAAACAAGTCTATTTTTGTCGTCTGATACAGGGTAAATGGCCAATACTCGAATCCTAAAATGTTCAAAGAACACCAAGTAACATGTCGGTACATATTGTTCCGCTGAATCAGTATAAGGACAGTTTCACTTTATATCGATGATTTGACATAATATGATATTAAAATGACTCAATATAATGGTTGATTGGTTTGATATCATAACACTTCCACTCAATAATTAGCAAGTCGACTTAGTATAAAGTCACATCGGCATATTATATTGTCTCGTGGAATCAATATAATGACTGTTTACCTTAACAAATTCATAAATGCACACCATGTAAAGATACTACAACTCAATATATTGATAACTTGGCTTGATATATTGCTGTTTTGACACGACAACATGAATTTAGTGCATATAAGACAGTCAAGGCTTTCCATAGGTATCTGTTTACCTATATCTACAATCTGATCCGTAGCCATGTCTTCAACAATACCGTCGACTGCTGGATCCTCTCCGTCATACAGACCATACTGGTGGATACCTTTGTGAAACTTCTCCCAATACGACAATACAGGACTGCAAAGAAAAAAAAAAGAACAATTGAGCCTTACTATGGCAAAAGAGGTCTCGTGAAAATCATACGGTAATATTTTCACGAGTGGCTGCGCCACTCGTGAAAATATTACCGATGATGTTCACTCGATGAAATAAATTTCGATCTTTCTCAAAAAAAAAAAGAAAACCCAATATCCTCTAAATATTATTCAGACTTAAAATTCAGTGACACACATATTCCTATATTGGTTTTGATAGGAAAAAAATCAAAAGATAAAATTCACTCTTTAAATCATTTCGTCTTTATTTTATGAAACTATAATCATTCTTGTATCTTCATACCAAATGTTGCCCCTGACGGCTGTAAGGTTGCACAGATCACGACAGATAGAAAATGCATTTCATCTTTTTTTGGCAGCCTTCAAAGACTTCACTGTTGTCGTTTCTGATTTTAAATGAGCAGAAATCCCTTGACTTTCTTCATCCCTTACACCATATATATTTTGGTAAATTATCTATGTTTACACAGCTGACCAAATTCTGAGCCATTCTACACACTTTAAAAAACAGCGTTTTTTTCCTCTCTGGCAGCAAGAATGTATCTTTAAGCTTTCTCACAGACTTCGTATAACTCCAGAAGAATAAATGGCTGGTAGATTTTGCCTTGGGGACTTAAAACATAAATAAGAATTAAAACAATTTACAAAATTACAGTTGAAAGATTTGACAAAAGTCATAAAGTTACAAACACATGTAACAAATTAACCTCCAACGTCTTGGAATTTAATAAAAGTCACATTTTTTTTTCTTTCATAAAAATATTTGTCGTTTTTTATCACCTGCACTTGATCCAGTCAGTGCTATGGCTGGTATATAGCATATTTAGTAGTTAATGAATGCTTGAAGAAACATTTTGAGTATATATCTGCATATTTGTATGAAGATCAGACTAAACAAATGAACAGTCTGATCTTGGAGCGTAGTTCTACAGTTCGCCATATGTTGAGATGACACTTTGTAAACAAAAGCAAGCTTTAAAATTCAACATAGGAAAATCTCGGTCATTTTAGCTTTGTGATAATATCGATACACATTGTATTGAATGACATAGGTTTAGACTTGTCCGAATCAAAAGCATTGGCAGACTACAAAATAAATGTCGCTCATATGATGGGACTGACCTCTTCACCCTTTACCTCACGATCTCGACTTTTAACGACCGTCTGGAAAAAGCCTTTTGAAAACATTGTAGGAAAAGGAGAAAATGCTGGTAACCAGCATTTTCTCCTTTTCCCACAATGTTTTCTGCCCTTCGCAAAACAAATTTCAATTTTTGTGACAGATTTATTTTGTCGTCTGCAAAGGCTTTGAATTTGGACTAGCCCCAAAATTTTGTCGTTTGGTAAATAGTTAAAAGGGTAGAAAACATTGTGGGGAAAGAAGAAAATGCTGCTTATCCTAAGTCGCGCTTAACCCTTTACCACACCACAAAATTTTAGACTAGACCAATTTTAAAGCATTTGCAGACGACAAATTCAACTTACTCACAGATGAGCCTTAGCTTTCTGATAGAGAAGAAACATTGTGGGTAAAGGAGAAAATGCTGGTTACCAGCATTTTTTTCCATTTCCCACACTGTTTTCAAAAGCCTTCTTTCCCAGGGTAGTGAAAACCCGGGATTATTTGGTAAAGGGTTAACAGCCTAAGGATTAAAACGGGCTTTACCAGTTCCCGAACAGTATAGAAATATTAAGGGTATATTTCCTAGAATATTAAGTATTATTAAATAAAACGTAGATCAAAGATTAAACAGCGAATTATTTGCAACCTGATCGCGATTCTGACAATCTACAGTTCACCAACTGTTGCATAGTGTGCACTAAAATGTTAATAAAGCATGCAGTAACCCTTCAACGGCTAAAAAAGTGAAATGAAATTTTCAAGCCGATAGTATGAAGCCTAATTTTGCTATTTCTAAGTTATTTTTTTGGGGAAAAATATCTCCTAATCGGACAGTGTAGATCGAAGATCAGACTGCACGTTCTGTGCAGTCTGATCTTGATCTACACTGTCCGCTAATAGGTCTTTTTGAGTCGTGCTTAGCAGTCTGCGGGTTTAAACAGGCTTTACTAGCTCCAAAACAGTAATGAAATATTACAGGTATTTTACCCAGAATGTTATGTTATAAAAAACAAAACGTAGATCAAAGATTAAAAGTGCATATTATATGCAACCTGATCCTGATTTATACCTATAGTTCACCAACTGTTGCCAAGAGTGCACTAAAAATGGACCATACTCTGTGAAAAGGGGGCTTAATGCAACTGCGAAAACTATCCACCGAGGTCAGCCGGCGCGGACCTGGGCCGAAACCTTTCGCCACCGGTCAATTTTCTGAATGTCTAAGGACCAATCTACCTCATGATTAACACTTAGGCTGCTGAATAAATGAAACGCAAATTTCTACTCAACACTAAAAGCCTAACCATTGCGGTTTCAAAGTTGATTTCACCGGAAAGAAAATACTGTATCGGACAATGTAGATCAAAGATCAGACTGCACGTTCTGCGCACTCTGATCTTGATCTACACTGTCCACAAACGGTCAGTGGGTCGCGATTAGCAGCTTAAGGGTTAAGTCGGTTGTAAAAACAAGTGACTATCATGGATCTTCAATTGTATGATGGTTTAACTGGTATCACGGATCACGGAGATGCATTAAGGCCCCTTTTGCCAGAACACTGCTCAAAATTAATGTAGCATGCATTAAGGGCCGATAAAACATGCGTGTGAAACAAGCAGGATCACACAGGGCATGCGTTCTCCGTTTATCCTTTATAGCATTATAAGTCTTAACATAAATTTAGACAGTACACATGATTGGCTAAACTAAATGAGCCGTGCTCTGTGAAAAGGGGGGGGGGGGGGGGTGAATGCATCTGCAAAAAGTCTCGACTCGGGTCAGCCTGCTGATTGATTGATTGATTGCATGGTGTTTAACGCCGTTTTCAACATTATTTCAGTTATATCACGGCGGCCAGTGCACCTATCCATGCTTTCCTGGAGATTCTTTAACTAGTACTCCGCACAATATTCTTTCCGAGCCACTGGCTGCTTTCCCACATAACCATTGTCGAAACAATGGTCAGAGGTGAGAGAGGAATGAATCCTGTCGCGATGACTATCATCAATCCTCGGAAAGAAATTGGCCAAGCCGGGGATCGAACCAGCGACCTCCTGTTCTCAAGTCCTGTACGCTACCGACTGAGCTACGGGGGCTTGGCACGGGTCAGCCTGAGCGGACTGGGCCGAAACTTCCTGCTAATGGTTACTTTTCTGCCTGTGCAAGGACCAGTCTATTTCATGATACAGTCGGTTGTTAAACTAAATGGATTTTATGGGTCCATAATTATGTGATGACTTGCTTGATATAATGCATAATGCATTAAACCCCATTTTGTCAGACCACCGCTCATATAGTTTAGCCACGCAACAGTTGGGTTACTTTCAAACTTATAGAATCACTGCGGATAAGAGAACTGTTCGTTGTTACGAGCCCGGTATACAAGTTTTTACTGCTCCTGCTCCCCACCCACCATTCACGCATCAGTTACGCTGCTGAAATGTACACCACTGTGCACTGGATTATATCGCCATTATCCGTGTACCGTTTGACCTATGATATAACGAAATTTATCGTTTAAAGCCGGATTTTTATTGCACCAAACGCCAAAAATCTAAAACTTCGGAAAATTGTAAAGATAAGCAGACGAAAAATGAATTTCGCTCAAAACATAATTTCTGTCTTTGGAATGATAGAAAACATTGTGGGACAACGAGAAAATGCTGGTTACCAGCATTTTCTCCTTTTCCCAAAATGTTTTCAATAGCGTTTGTCCCAAGATTCGTTTTCGACGAAATTTCCTCGTGGATTCAGGTATACAAGCCATACACAGTAAAAATAGTGTTGCACCCCCTTTGTTATCACCAGGTTTTATTTTCTGGCGTGAATCATTTGAAATGGGGTAGAAATTAGAATCTGGCTGCTGCATACACCTACAAACCATTCTTTTGCCTCTGAACTGAACTGAACTGAACTGAGGTATCCCTTGACCTCATGGCAGCAGCTACCGATAGAGCTATTTCAATGCCTGGTGAGAGGTATGAGACGAAGACTGCAAGTTGGTGTCCAAGTCCTGGACGGAAGTAGGCGATATTGACTGATTGTGTGTGCCCATTCTCTGCAGTTCACTTTCAAACTGTCGTAAGTTCTATTTCGATATCAAATTCCCAGTTTTTATCAAACTTAGAACCTCATTTTCTTGATTTCGAAAGCAGTACTTATGCAAAATAAATCCTACTTACTATGAGGTCAAAGAATACCTCAGTTCAGTTCATTTCATTGACAAAAGAATGGTTTGTTAGTGTACATAGCAGACTGAATCTAATTTTGACCCCATTTTATATTTTTCACGTCAGAAAATCAAACCCGGTAAAAACGCAGGGGGTGCAACACCTTTTTCATTGTGTATATAAAATCCTCCTGGTTGCAGCCTCTGCTATCCATTTTGAGAAGTGCGTGAATCAAGATTAGCTTTAACTTCCATGTAGTCTAATCTTTTAGATCACAAGCAATTGCAAAGAGTTTCACTAAACGTGCAGTCTGATCTTGAATCAATTCCGTCTGCATGTCTAGTCAAGCATGTATGGTCCGCAACATACGAAATGAGACCTTAGGACATTTGCGTAAAGTGTCGTCTCGGATTAGCCTGCGCGGACTGCGCAGGCTAATCCGAGACGGCACTTTACGACTACATAAGATTTTTTCATACAATAGACTTTCGTGAAACAGAAAATCGCACAAAAAACGGGAAGTGTCGCCTCGGATTAGTCACAGACTGCACAGGCTGATCTGGGACAACACATTTTTACGCGTATGTCCGAAGGCACATTTTCGTGCGTTGCACACCATATAACATAAGAATTTCCCCGAGTTACAGTGTAATGCACGTATATTTCAACCCATCTTCGCAAGCCAAGGTGACGATCACTACGTGGATCTTACCCCTGGGCTGATCGTGTCGAAATTTGTTAGCACGGCAACACGCCACCTACTGGATTTTGATTGTTATCACCCCTAGATTTAGGTCATCGAAAACCAATCAAACGTCACGTATCATAAGTCTTTTGGCCAAAGACTTGTTTACCTTTCTAGGGGTTGAGCTATGATCTGTTAAGGGCTTCGGCGTTGTTGTTTTAGCGGGGGTCCTTGACAATTGGCCACTAAGGTTTGGTTCAATTATAGTTTGTTTGGCATGCTTTCTCCGTAATTCGCCAACAATTGACTGCTTTTCAGATCGCAAACTTGACAGACGATTTATCAAGTCAAAATCTATTTTCGAAATCTTAAGTTTCGCGAAATAAAAGCCACACACATACTTTGACAGTCCATCATTTGGTGTTGGGATGTATCCTAAAACTTCATTTAATTGATTTGTGACAGTGAATGTTGAAGGAAATATTTTTCGTCTGTATTTTGTTGGTTCTAATTCCCAGCATATCTGGCAACTTTCTCCTGTGGTCATTTTTATTTACGTCCTGCTGATGTTGGATAGCAAATATAACGCGCTATTTGATTGGTGCTTTCAGTCCTGACTGCAACCAATGATTACTCGTATCGCGAGGCTAACAAATTTCGACACTATCAGCCAAGGGGTAAGATCCACGTGGTGATCGTCACCTTGGCTTGCGAAGATGATTTCAACCGTCGAGTGATGCCAAAATTCCAATTTTAGCATCCCTGGGGGAGGGGGGAAAGAAGGTTTTTAAAAACATTGTGGTTAAAAAAAGAAAAAAATGCTGGTGACAAGTATTCTCTCTTTTTCCAACAATGTTTTCTAACATTCTAGAGAAAACTCCTATCAGTTGAGACGATATATTTGCCTTGTCGTGTGCAAATGCTTTATATTTGGACCAGTTCAAC
This sequence comes from Tridacna gigas, assembly GCA_945859785.2. Lineage (NCBI taxonomy): Eukaryota > Metazoa > Mollusca > Bivalvia > Cardiida > Cardiidae > Tridacna > Tridacna gigas. The sequence goes on along the minus strand of OX244030.2, from coordinate 9,046,810 downwards.
GTTTTATCGTTGCAATCACCCAACAAACCAAAAAGTAGATAATTCATTCATTCGTTCGTTCGTTCCGGTTCCAGCCAGCCAGCCTGTCTGCAGCCAGTCAGCCAGTCAGTCAGTCAGTCGGTCGGCCAGTTAGTCATTTTTTTTTTCACAATCTTTTCTCCGCCAGCCAGTCAGCCAGCCTCCCAAGCTACTGGTAAAAAATGATCAGAGGTTCACCCTTTACCACACAATCCCGAGTTTTAACGACCTCAGGATAAATGTTTTTGAAAACATTGTGGCAACCAGCATTTTCTTTTTTTCCCCCACAATGTGTTCTACCCCTTTATAAATCAAATCCTCACATTTTGGCCACAATTTATTTGTCGTCGATATTTACTTTCAACTTGGAAAAGTTTAAATATTTGTCGTTTGGTAGAGAATTAACACATAAGCTGCTGAATAAATGAAATACAAATTTCTACTCAATACTAAAAGGCCAAACATTGCGGTTTCAAAGTTGATTTCACCGGAAATAAAATACCGAATCGGACAGTGTAGATCAAAGATCAGACTGCACGTTCTGTGCAGTCTGATCTTGATCTACACTGTTCGCAAAAGGTCAGTGGGTCGCGATTAGCAGCTTAAGGGTTAACCATTTACCAGACGACAAAAATTTTGGCCTAGTCCAAATTGAAAGCATTTGCAGACGACAATTTCAATGTGGCTCAAATGGTGCAATTTTTCTTTGATAGGATAGAAAACATTGTCACGGGAAAAAAAGAGAAAATGCTGGTAACCAGCATTTTCTCCTTTTCCCACAATGTTTTCAAAGGGCCTCTTTCCCGTGGTCGTTAAAAGTCGAGAGTGTGCCGTAAAGGGTAAAATAGTAAGTTACAGTGAGACAAAAAGAAAAAAAGTCAGTACTTACCCTCCACGATAATTTTGATAAATTGGAAGCCCCATGCCTTTCCTTCGGAGACGTTTCGTCTGCAGTTTTATAAAATTCTTGTAGGGAACGAATCTTGTCTTTTCAAAATTAAATTTCAGTCCGTTCGATGATTGTAATAAATAAAGCATTTTATCCACATATTTGTCCGTCTTGTTGAAGGAATAGTCTATATCATTCCCATTGTTGTTTGATTTATCAGCACCGTTTTTCGTATGGTATTCATGGATATCTTGATTCATATGAGCACTGTCACTTATATCTCTATTTAAATATTCCAGCGTATCGTTTAAAACTGTTTTAACTTCTGCGGTCCGTTTCCCCATTTCCGGGCTGATATTTTCACTGGTGTAGTTACTTTTATTAAGACGTTTTCTAAATGCAATGAAATGGGGCTGATCAACGAATTCATCAATGTTGTGTTCCAGTCTTGGTTGATATGATTTGAGTTTACCATCGTAGAGGGTGGGGAATTGATTAAGAGCTAGAAAAATGGCACAGAAAGAGAGAGCACTGCATGCAAGGATAGCCGCTCGGACCTTTAATTTCATAGTCTTCTGTCCGCCACACATTTAATCCACGTTTGTCTGACATAAAGGCCCACTGAAACACTGAATTTGGGACTTAAAGGTATCACCACGATTGATGTATATATCCGTCACGGTGAGTTATCACTGTTAAGAATCAAGCATGTAACAAACTTTTGGCGAAGATTTTTTGGATGGCAAGGATATTGGAACAGTCTGTTTTATAGCAGGACTATGTAGTTAACCCATCGTCTGCTGTGCATACACTCATCTGAAATAATAATAATAATAATAATAGTGATGATGATGATGATGATGATGACGACGACGACGCCGATGATGACTTAGGAGGAGAAGAAGAAGAAGAAGAAGAAGAAGAAGATGATGATGATGATGATGATGATGATGATGATTGGATTAAAACAACGTGTTTTTAGCATAAAAAATAATTATTAAGACATGAAAGAAACTACGAAATATACATATAGTTCAGAATTATTTTGTTACCTTAATTTTAGTTTACTTCTTACTGATATCGTTTGAAGAAGAACAAAGCTCGCTTACTAACAAAATTCGTTTTCGAAACTTGCTCTATTCTTTCACTTTTGACTGTAGGTTTATGAATTATTCTATATGACATACTCTTTGAACACAAAATAATTTTGGTTACTTTAACTTTTAAATTTTGGTTACTTTAACCATTTCCGAACCATGAGCGAAGACTGCGGACGGCATAGATCAAGATCAGACTGCACAGAACGTGCAGTCTGATCTTGGATCTATACCGCCCGCTTGCTTAGTCAAGCCTATTTTCAATGGATTGTACTTTGTGTTCTTTGCCGTGTTTTAACGACCTGGATGAAAGAGATTTTAATTCGAAAACACTGTGGGAGAAAAAAAAAAGACAAAAAGCTGGTAACCATCATTTTGTCCCTTTTTCCACAATGTTTTCTACCATTTCGCATGCAAACCCCAATATTTAGAGCTACATTTAATTTGTCGTCTGCAAATGCTTTCAATCTGGACACATGAAAAATGCTATCGTTTAGTAAAGAGTTAAGAAAAACTTATTGTGGTCTGAACAAAAAAAATATTGATGTAACAAGCATGCTCACAAAAGCTGAAACAAAACATGTTATATTCGACAAAAAAAAAATGCGACAGTGACAACGACCTCTCGTAATGGAATCAAAATAAATACCACAGAATAAATGTGTGGCGCTACGGAAAAAGGGGTTTAATGCATTTGTAATGCAATATACCAAGAAAAAAGTCGCATAATTTGGATACATTTTGTCTAAAGACTGATTAAATCATAAGGTAGGATGGCCCTTGGAGATGCAGAAAATTTACAATTAGCAAAAAGTCTCGACACATTTTAGCCTGCGCTGTCAGCGCAGGCTAAAATGGGTCGATATTTTTGCAGATGCATAAAACCACCTTTTTACAGAGCGTAACTCAAATATATTATACATATAGGATCTGACATAAATTGGCGTTTGCGATACACGTTTTGTTAAATGAGTCTAGAAAAATGTTATTAACTCTTGACCAAACCACAAAATTTTAGACTGGACCAAATTGAAAGCATTTGCAGACGACAAACTGAATGAAGCTCAAATGATGATTTCTGTGTTTAGTAGGGTAGAAAACATTGTGGAAAAAGGAGAAAATGCTGGTTACCAGCATTTTCTTCTTTTCCAACAATGTTTTCCAAAACACTTCTCTTTCAGGCTCGTTAAAAACTCGGGATTGTGAGGTAAATGGTTAAGCGAGCCTTTGGCGAGCTTAGTAACGTTTCGAAGACGGGTTTAATAAAACTTTACCTCAAAAGTAAACGAATGTCAGATTATTTTTATCATATAACGAAATCTGGCGAATTATCGTTGAGAATATGAAAAAAAAAATCATGCATGCATACGTGGATAAAACCCTATTCACTTCTCCCAAAAAGTATGAAATATAGTCACACAATGCTTATCACAAAAGTTTGTAAAATAAGAAAATTCGTAATGGGTATATTACACTGAAAACAAGACAGTGTATGTGATAGAAAAATACCACTATTTATTTCATGCTTTCCGGTAGGATATCGAGAAATAGCGGTGAAAATATTTTTCGATATTACACGGGTACGACCAGTGAAAATACCGACCACGGGGAGTTTGTACTGATTTTTATGGAAGTCTCGACAAAAAAAGGCGTTAAAAGCATGAAATAAATAGAATATTTGTTTTTTTCGGTGAAAGATCGAAATTTATTTCATCTCGTGAACATCATCGGTAATATTTTCACTCGTGGCTGCGCCACTCGTGAAAATATTACCGATGATGTTCACTCGATGAAATAAATTTCGATCTTTCACCGAAAAATACAAATAGCCTCTATCACTTCTCCCAAAAAGTATGAAATATAGTCACACAATGCTTATCACAAAAGTTTGTAAAATAAGAAAATTCGTAATGGGTATATTACACTGAAAACAAGACAGTGTATTTGATAGAAAAATACCACTGTACATTAACTCTTTACCAAACGATAAAATTTTAGACTTGTCCAAAATGGAAGCATTTGCAGACGACAAAATAAATGTGACTCAAAAACTGAAATTTGATTTGGAAAAAAAATAAAACATTGTGGGAAAAAAAGAAAATGCTGGTTACCAGCATTTTCTCCTTTTCCCATAATGTTTTCAAGAGGCTTTTTCTTCAGGGATGTCAAAAGTCAGGATTGTGTGTTAAAGGGTTAAAGCACATCCTGAAAAACAAACATGAAAATTACAATGTTCACTGACTTTGAGTCCACTGTTCATTCTAAGTGAAAAATTGAAAGCTCAGAAAAAGTATTACCGTAAATGAAAGCTGAGAGTCTTATGTCACTAGACTGGAGGCAAAAAGCCTTCGTTTTACAGATAAATGGCTAGTCAATTACGCAAGGGATGGGAGGTATTGTTTCGCGCATGCGCAAACGCATCTGTACTGATGAGGATTTCAAGACAAAATCATGACGAATACTTAAATGAACAGATATGATTGGACTATCAGAGAAATAGGAATGAATGAAATCAGAAGAATTGACCGTTTCAAGTTAGATATCACTATGAGGCAATGATAAATCATTACAGTTATAATTCCTGGGTCCGATTTCATTAACCATTCTAAGGAAGAGTCTTAGTTTTATTTTCAAGAATTTTGTTTGAAAGTAACATAACTTATGACTGGCTAAACCATTTTCATTTAGCCAATCAGAAATTGCGTTACCTTCTAAATCTAGAATTATACTACTGACGAAATTATGAATGGTTGGTCAATACGGACCACCCAGGGTACACTATTTACCAACCATTTTTTAAGAACTGTCTAAGTTTTATAATCCAGAATTTTCTAAATTTTAAAGCAACACAACTCCTAATTGATTGTATTGATTAACCCTTTACCACACAATCCCGAGTTTTAACGACCCTGAAGGATAAGCCGTTTGAAAACATTGTAAGAAAAAGGAGAAAATGCTGATAACCAGCATTTTCGCCTTTTCCCACAATGTTTTCTACCCTTCCCGAAAGAAATTTCAATTTTTGAGCCACCTTTACTTTGTCGTTTGCAAATGCCTTTTTTTGGACAAGTCTAAAATTTTGTCGTTTGGTAAAGAGTTAATCCATTTGGAGTAGCCGACCAGAAGTTGTGTTACTTACAAACTAAGAAAATCTTGGGGAATAAGACTAGTAATGTTCTTGAGAATTGTTGGTGGACCCAAGTCTCTAACATATGTGAACCATGTTCTATGAAAAAGGTATATAAGTCATCTTCCTGATGCATTATACCAAGCAAGACATCACATAATTTCTAATCCATAAAATCCATTATTTCCAATAATCGACTGAATTATGATGTAGAATGGTCCTATGACATACCGGAAATTTACAAAAAAGCAAAAAGTTTCCACCCGTGTCAGCCTGCGCGGACTGCGCTGGCTGACATGGGTCGATACTTTTTGGTAGATGCATTAAACCCCTTTTTCATCGAGCAGAGCTCAAATATTGACCTTTCTGATTTGGCACGTACTTCTCTTCGTTTGTCTAATAGAGAAATTTGACTTCGATCTTTCATAAACAGTAAAAATCATTTTGACAAAAATGAAGATTAAGCCCCAGAAATGCTGTGTTTCCAGTCAGCTAGACAAATTCAGATTGTTAAGAAAAATGGCATTTACTTACAAAGAATCGATTATCACTTGTTGTAAGGCACTTTTTATGAATCCATCGACAACAATTCTTTATATATTCCATGAACCCCCAAAATCCCACAGTGTCAGGGGTTTTCCTTTGACTCCTTTTCATACAATCCGGTATTTCAACGACCCACAGGGAAAGTGCTTTTGAAAACATTGCGAGAAAAGGAGAAAATGCTGGTAACCAGCATTTTCTCCTTTTCCCACAATGTTTTCTACCCATTCTAAGACAAATTCCATATTTGGATATAAATTGGTTTTCTGCAAATGCTTTCAATTTTGAGTTTAATCGTTTGGTATAGAGTAAAGTTAATCCTTTACCGCACAACACAATTTCTAGACTAGTCCTAATGGAAAGTGTTTGCAGACAACAAAAAGATGTTGATCGAATGATGAACTTTGTCTTGAAAAGGGTGGAAAACATTGTGGGAAAAGGAGAAAATGCTGGTGACCAGAATCTTCCCTTTTTCCCGCAATGTTTTTCTTTAACCCTTTACCAGTCGACAAAATTTTAGCGTTGTCCAAATTGAAAGCATCTGCAGACGACAATTTCAGTGTGGCTCAAATGGTGCAACTTTTCTTTGATAGGATAGAAAACATTGTTGGAAAAGGAGAAAATGCTGGTGACCAGCATTTTCTACTTTTCCCACAATGTTTTCAAAAGGCTTCTTTCCCAGGGGCGTCAAAAAACGACATTGTGCAGTAAAGGGTTAAATGACTCAGGGGATTTTTGAGGAGTGAGGATTTTTGATCAAGGGTTAAAATATAGGAAAACATCCTGGAATACTTGATTTGTTTCCAAAAGTAGCAGCCAACAAGGGAACCACTGACGCGTCAGAGGCAATTCAGACAGCCATTTCGAGAATTTCATCAAATCCAAATATGGAAAAAAAAAAACTACTTACCGTCGTGCCATATACGTGTTGACTGAGAAACCGAAACTAAACAAAGGAAAACAAAATTAACCCCTATCCTGCTAAATAAATTAAACGAAACTTTGAAGTCGATAGTAAAAACCAGAATAATGCATTTTCAAACTTATTTTTGGAGAATAAAATATCTCCTTATTGGACAGTATAGATCCAAGATCAGACTGCACTTTCTGTGCAGTCTTATCTTGATCCAGACTGTCCGTAAAAGGTCAGTGAGTTGCGCTTAGCAGCCTAAGGATTAACTTAAGACCGCTGTGGCAGACATTGTAGAGCAAGATCAGACTGTATAGAACGTGCAGTCTGATCGTCGATCTAAACTGTCCGATACTATGGTATTTTTCAAAAACTATGAAAATCGCAATTGGGAAGTTTTACTATTGTCTGTGTAAGCTTTAATTATGAATCATCGGTTTTTACACCCCTGAAGAAGAAAGCTTTAGAAAACATTGTGGGAAAAGAAGATAATGTCGGTAAACAGCATTTTTCTCCTTTTCCCACAATGTGTTCTACCATTTTAAGGACAACTCTCATCATTTGAGCCACATTTGATATGTCGTCTGTAAATGATTTTGGTATGGACGTGCAGCCTGATCTTGGATCCACACTGTCTGATTTAAAAAAAAAAAAAAAAGAAAAAAGAACTTTGAAATAAGAGCATTTAGGTATTTACTGTCGGCTCAAAGATTTCATTCAACTTCTTAAGGAGTTTAACGGTTAATAAAGATTATCATCAATTTTCGAAAAGTGTAAGGCAGTGCTGGGATGCCAACCTAAGACCCCTATATTGCAATCTCTAAACGTTGCTGAGTTACCTGGCTCGGGCGTAAGCTTGCCTCTTTATCAGGAGATCGTAGGTTCATGCCAAAAACCAGAGAAAAATGGCAAAAATGAATTCTGGCCTTGGTTCTCAGAGGATAGCATTACGTCTGGACCGCCAGATCAGGATATCGTGACTGACTGCCTGTGTCGGAATATTGTGACAAGCTTATGGTATATAAAATATAGTAAGTAACCGACAGCACCAAGATATTGTGACTAGCTGACGATACCAAAATATTGTGACTAGCCGATGGTTCTAGGATATTGTAACCAATCCCCAGTATAACGATATTGTGAACAGCCACCAATATCCGGATATTGTGACCGGCCACTAGTATTAAATATTGTGACCAGTCAGACAGCATTAGGATATTATGACTAGCCGTCAGTGTCAGGATATTGTGACTGGTCAGTCAGTATCAAGCTATTGTGACCAGGCTGACCTGGGCCGATACTTTTTTTTGCTGATGTATTAAATCCCCGTTTCACAGAGCATGGCTCATTTGTACAACAATGTCCGAGAAAAATGGACAGGTGAACCGTAGTCGCTGAATAAATGAAACAAAGTCAATACTGTGTCAGAACTCCAAAATGGAAGTGTTTAAACTTTTGCTATGTGGACATCAAGAAAAAAATCGGAAATGTCATTGACTAGTTTCGATAAGTTTATTGTCAAATGTGGAACCTGGCCAATAACAGGCTTCGTGTGAAAAACTCCATGTGAAATAATATCAACAGCTTTCGGTTTCGATTTTTCGGCGTAGCTTTCGACCTACTTTTTAGTTCTGATAACAAATGAATAAACAGAAATTTGTGATTGGTGAAAAATGTACACATATTTATTTTATTTGCGGGCAAATTTACACCGTCTATCTTTTTTAAAGATATTTCTTGCTTTAGTTGCTATGCCATGCGGTTGTCCAAAATAATTTCAAACCTGTCAGAATTGTATTCCTTTTTTCAAAACTATCCGTGCAACTTTTATTTTTATGTGGATTTCCATGACTGAAATACGTTCGAAGAAGAACATATGAGTTATTCTCTACAAAAAGTATCGACCCATGTCAGCCTGCGCAGTCCGCGCAGGCTGACATGGGTCGAAACTTTTTGCTGTAAGACAAAAAAAGATTTTTTTTTTTTATGTTCAAGGATCATTCTACCTCCAGATTCAGTCAGTTATTAGTCTAAATGGATTTAAAGATCCATATTTATGTGATGGCTTACTTGGAATAATGCATCAAAGAAGCATTATACCCCTATTTGCCAGATCATGTCCAGTGTATATTATTGTATTTTAGCAATGATAAATGAACATGAAAATGGACATATGAGCCCCAGACCGGAGTAGATGAACATAAAACTGGCGGAAGTTAATAGGCATGCAGCTGAATAACAAGAAAACTAATATGTAACTAAAATGATTGAATTATGAAATGAATATAAAAACATGAACTAAATAAATGAAATCATTAGATAAATAAATAAATAAATAAAATAAAATAAATAAATACAGAAGGAGGAAAGAAGGAAGGAAGGCAGGAAGAAAGAAAGAAAGAAAGAAAGGAAGGAAGGAAGGAAGAAAGAAAGAAAGAGAGAGACTGAAAGACAAACAAACAAAGATGTGTTCCTAATTTTATGGAAGACTTTATATAAACAGCCTTTAGAAAGATCTAAAATGGATCATTCTTAATAAAGACGTTGTTTCATTTTACATTTCAACCGGTATTGTAAGTGGAATAGTGACAGTTTCTAAACACAATGAAAAACGACTTCGCAGGGAATATAACCATAAATTTCAAAAAACAGATTATATGAAGTTTTATCTTTTAATTTTTGGCCCACGACCTTTAGATTTTTTTTTTATATGTACAAACAAGACGACCAAATTTAAAGATGCACGTGCTTTGCCGTTTCTACGAAAATTTATTTTTACTACTAGTTTCTCTTTGATAACGGCCGTCCACAGAAATATATTCTAGTAATCAGCATTTTCTCCTTTTGCAGCAATGTTTCTACCGTAGCAAGGACAAATCCCATCATATGAGCCACATCCATCTTGGGCGAATTTCATTTGCGGAAAAACGAAAAGTTAATTACATATCAAAAAATAAAAAATCGCACATAAATTTAAGAGTTTAGCATTTCAAAAACGCACTATTGCAAATATAAAAGTGTCGCGTTAAAATCTTAGCAGACAACAAAATTTCAGCCTTGTCCAAATTGAAAGCATTTGCAGACGAGAACTTCAATGTAGCTCAGATGGTGCAATTTTTCTTTGATAGGGCAGAAAACGTTGTGGGAAAAGGAGAAAATGCTGGTTACCAGCATTTTCTCCTTTTAGCACAATGTTTTCAAAAGGCTTTTTCCACAGGGTCGTTAAAAGGCGGCATTGTGCGGCAAAGGGATAGTAGCAAGAAGCTGGAATGTCTTTGCTCTGCAACAGACCTTTTTATTGGTGGAAGATTCAAGTGTGGTCCAAAGTTCTTTCACCAGTTGTCCAGTATCCATGGTCTACAGAATAGACAATGCATACCGCTTTTGTCCACCTTAGTCTGCGACAAGACGCAAACTACATACAAAAAATATGGGATGCCATCATTTCGCTTTGTGAGGACCACCATTTGAAGCTAGAACCAGCAAATGCGCATGTTGATTTTGAAAAGGCAATGCATAATGTCATTAGGGATACTTTTTACAGCATGACGACTCTACAGTGCTGAAGATTCCATCTTGGTCAAGCCCGCCCGGGTAGCTCAGTGGTTAGCGTACCTGACTCGTGACCTGGTGCACAGGCCTTTGAAGCTCCATTGGTCTGTTACGGAACACTAACATTTTTCTTGGTTGATCATCGAATACCTGCGAATTGGTGCATCGCCTGTAAATCAGGGAATACTCAAATTTTCATTTACACCGTTACTATAAATAGCACATTGGCGACTGCCTCTATGTTGTATATAATAAGACAAGATGTGCAACGAAATCGAAGAAACTTTTTACCCCTCTCCCCTATCAGAGATAATATTTTACCAAAAACGGAAAAATAAACCTAGTTACCGTTGCAGATGGGTTCACAAATGATTTTTCTTGAATACCCTGACCTTAGAAAGTTCCAACGGCTCTTGCGATCAAGCATTAGCTCTGATCTTAAAAAATTTAAAAAGATTCCACATTTTCCGGATCGCCATGCGCTGACGTCACACAATTCATTATGACGCAGCGAATTATAACTCACGTGAATTTACTATCAAAAGACGCGCCAAAGTTTTTGACCAATAAAAGGTAAATACGCATTTGAAAATATACGAAATGGAAGATGAAAATCGTGCTACATGATTAGATGAAAAGATAAATCATAACAGACGAAATATTTATTTGATAATTTCATCAATATATCAACAAAAGAATTTTAGATCTTTGTTTGAAAAAAATATTTTAGTTATAATTCGCTGCGGGATTATAAACTGTGTGACGTCAGCGCATGGCGATCCGGAAAATGTGGAAGCTTTTTAAAATTTTTCAGATCAGAGCTACAGCTTGATCGCAAGAGCCTTTTGGAACTTTCGGAGGTCAGAGTACAAAAGAAAAATCATTTGCGAACCCATCTGCAACGGTAACTAGGTTTATTTTTCAATTTTGGGTAAAATATTATCTCTGAAAGGGTACAGGGGTAAAAATTTTCTTCGATTTCGTTGCACACCTTATCTTATAATTGGAGAGGTCATCAGACCTCTAAAACAGTGGTGAGTTTAAAAGGCAGACTGCCACAGAAATCACTGTCAAAATCCATTTGTTTTTGCGAAATTGTTCTGATACACAGTCTATTTCGTCATGGTTTTATAAACAAACCGAAATAAAAAAAACTGAAATAGGAAATAAACGTATTTTTTTTTTTATATGACAGATTTCAAAAAAGATTTATTATACTATATTGATTGTAAATGATCTCTCCAATAAATGCAATTTTTCATTAAACAAATAGATCTAAGCAAAGAGAAACAAATTTCGTTAAAAAAAAGAGAAAGAACACCGCGGGAATTCGTACCCTGGAGAACTCGTACCCTAATCTCGAAAGCTCGAGTTCTCTGGAGAACTCATACCCACAAATAGATATACATGTAAATAGGTTGATCAGTATGTTTTCAAGTTCTATTTTTCAAAACTGACTAGACTCTTGCATTTTTCTAAGTTTTATACAAAAGTTCTAAGGATTTATAATGATATAGATTTGATGAAATAACACAGAGTTGCCTCTTTTATGCGGGATTGCGAGAATCCCGTGAAAATCAACTTATGAACGGAAAAAAGTCCTGCCTCTTCGCCCAACGTACCGCACACCTCAAAAGAGTCCGTGGTCCTTTAGTTTTGGGCGGATTGCGCAGGCTGACATGGTCGATACTTTTTGCAGATGCATTAAGCGCCCTTTTCTCAGAGCATGGGCTATTTATCTACTTTCTTAAAATTTTAACGTTTAGACAAACAACCTCCTCATTTTACATGTCTGCAGCAGACAACTTTTGAAAATATTGTGGGAAGAGGAGAAGCTGCTAGTCACTGCAGTTTCTTCCATTGTCACAATGGTTTCCATCGCATCAAAGCACCATCTTCCACATTAATTATCAAAGTTTGAATTGTCGTCTGCATGCCTTTTCTGTTTGGGACAGTCCAAAAATTGCTGTTTGTTAAAGGATTAAAAAATGTTACATTTATTTTTAACATGTCTGGTACTAGTATTATGTGTAGGCCAACTTTATTTATTGTCATCAGGTAAGATTCTCGCCTATTCAGTGGAATAAGCATATCGTATCAAATTTTAACGATTTCTCCTTTCCAAACATATTTTGGCTTATCTGAGCACACATTACAAACATTCATTAGAGGTTTGTTACTTTTGAAAATGAGCCAAATGGGTCATCATCTTCAGTTTTGTGTCCTTAAATTTTGAAAAAAAAAAAAAATGCATTTCTGAGCATGTTAATAGCATATGGCCTACAATTCTAGAATATTATAACAATGTGGAACATGTACTGTTTTGTGCCTTTACACTAGCAAAATTGAAAAAAAAAAAGATGTTTTTTCTCATTCATTTAATTCCTAACTTGTTTGTTTACATCTACCAAAATATATTGAAATCAAAAGCCAATAAACTATTTGAAAACATTGATGCCGACCTCTCCTGGCTTCTTTTTTAAAGAAGACAACTTGTATACAATATAGAGGCAGTTGCCAATGTGCTATTTATAGTAACGGTGTCCGATAAGGAAAATCTCGTTGTCCGGCAATAGACCAATGGAGTTTCAGTGGCCTATGCCTGGTGGTTGCGAGTTCGATATCCGGTTGAGGCAAACTTTCTTTCCGGCGACTTTTCGCCTCTCACCTCTGATGCATGTGAGAAAAGTAGTCAGTGGCTTTGGAAAGAAAGTTGTGTCAGGACTGGTGTGAGAAGCCAGGAAACACATGGGTGCGTCACTGACCGCCATGATAGGATATGAGCTGTTTAAATGGCGTTAAACTCGAATACAAACAAACAAACAAACAAACAAACAAACAAACCATCTTGGTTAAGCTTGGTTGCAAAAAATGCAAGGCCTAAGACTATCAAGCCAGTACAAGTAAACATCTAGCAATGTCATCTGGCATGGATGTTTAACACTTTACCACACAATCCCGACTTTTAACGACCCTTAGAAAAAAAACCTTTTGAAAACATTGTAGGAAAAGGAGAAAATGCTGGTAACCAGCATTTTCTCCTTTTCCCACATTGTTTTCTGCCCTTCACAAAACAAATTTGAATTTTTGAGTCACATCTATTTTGTCGTCAACAAATGCTTTGAATTTAGAACAGTCTAATATTTTGTCGTTTGGTAAAGAGTTAATACTGATTGACTGACGGTAGAGGTAATCATGCTTCCAAAATGTCCGCAAACGATATACATGTATATAAACTGTTTCCTCAGTTGAAAACTCTTTTGTTCCGCAAATGAAGGAAAACAATTCCACAAATTATATACCGATTTCCGGAAATGGACATCTCCGTCCATCTTATTGTCGTTAAATGCTTTCAATATTGACAGTTCTAAACATGATTTTGTTGTGTAAACGGTCAGCGCATTTCTATCCAAGTTTGGAAATGAACTGGTACAAGAAGTCAGAAAAGGCACTTGGGTTACACTTTATAAGGGTCACTGGTCATAACAAATACAAACAGAAATTTCCGTTTCTGACGTCTGATATTGACGGAGAAAACTACTTTCCGGACAAGATGGATTCATGTTCATACATAAATGTCGATATATAACGGTTATGTAGTATAATTTAATGTTCTCTGACTTCTATCGGCACATCTGTAACGAGCAAATCGTTTTCCCTGACAGATTATTACATAGAGGCGGTGGATTATTGAATTTGTGTCAGACCGATTTTTGTCATGAGAATTTTTTTTCTAGAAGATGCGAACCATGCTTCCCATAGCCAGACATGTTGGTATTGTTCTGAGATTGTCGGGTCATCCTGCAGTGAACGTTTGTTGATCCTAATATTCCCTGCGAGAACAGCCTAAGCTAAGTCTGGCGCTTCAACGGTTAAGATCTATATATGTACATGTTTGTATTATTTTTTGGAAATTTGTTTTCCTTTTGTTTTAATGTTTTCCATGCTTTCACCCCCTTCACACTTGGGGAGCTATATGGGGCTACGACGGTATTATAGATTGAAAGGAGTCAACCTTATCTATTTATCACGTTACAAAAGGTCTTCTAATTCATTATGTTCTCTTTTTCATCTTTCTTTTCTATCCAGTATGCAAGTATAAGTTTGGTACTGTCAAGTTAAGTCAAATTATATGAGACATGTTTTAAGACTTTGCTGGGGAGTACTAAAAATATTTATGTCAGTCTCGCCGTTATACTCGCCCAAGATCTAGTGATTTTCATGTTTATTATCTTTTGTGTATGACTATGTACAACCGTGTACTTGTCGTTAAATAAAATGTTCTGTTTTGTTCTATTCCGATGAAAAAAAAAGGGCCTAAAATAAGATGACAGTAGTTCACAATCAACATGTCAGCAGTACTCTTGGCAAAATGGGTTCCATACAAAGATAAGAGCGATATTAAGATAAAAGTGAGTCATGCTCTGTGAAAAAGGGGGTTTAATGCATCTGCAAAAAGAATCGACCCAAGTCAGCCTGCGCAATCTGCGCAGGCTGACTTGGGTCGAATCTTTTTGTTATTGGCCAATTTTTTGTATGTCAAAGGATCAGTTTACCCATAATTCAGTCGGTTAGTAGACAAAATGGACTTTATTGATCCATAAACATGTATGTTACTATCATTTTTTTTTTTTTTAGATTTTCTACATGTTAAAGGGCCATTCTACCTCCAGATTCAGTCAGTTGTTAGACAAAATGGAGTTTATGGATCTATAATTCTGTGATGACATGCCTTCTGTAATGCAACACGGAGATGCATTAAACCCTCTTTTTCCAGAGCATGTCTTTTTTTTTTTTTTTTTTGTCGTTAGTACTAACTTGGAGGTTGTATCTGTAGTTAGCATGTTTGGTGATGGTTTCACCCTAAGGGGGCCAAGCAAATAAAAACCAAATTTCCAATCGCTAAAGAAAATTGATTGATTGATTGTATGGTGTTTAACGCCGTTTTCAACACTATTTCAGTTATATCGCGGCGGCCAGTGCACCTGTCCATGCTCTCCTGGAGTTTCTTTTTACTAGTACTCCGCACAATATTCTTTCCAAGCCACTGGCTGCTTTCCCACATAACCATCGTCGAAACAATGGTCAAAGGTGAGAGAGGAATGAATCCTGTCGCAATGACTATCATCAATCCTCGGAAGGAAATTGGCCAAGCCGGGATCGAACCAGCGACCTCCTGTTCTGAAGTCCTGTACGCTACCGACTGAGCAACGCCGCTTGGCGCGCAAAAGAAAAACCCAAACCATTAATTACCGTCTCGAATGGCCTTTAGGCCAGATCGTCTCAGCAAAGCTGACAAAGAAGATTCAATACTAGACTTCACGTTATTTTGCAATCCGATCTTGATGTACAGCGGCATCAAAAGTTAATACAACAAACTATGAAGGTACTTGAAGGGAAAATTATTGTCGCTATACAGAAATGAGCCATGCCCTGTGAAAAGGGGGCTTGATGCGTCTCCGTGAAGTACCTACCAAGCAAAACACTGCATAACTATGGATCCATAAATATCAATTTTGTCTAACAACCGACTAAATCATGAGGTAGACTGATTATGACATATTGAAAATTGCCATCTCGCGAAAAGTATCGGCCCAGGCCAGCCTGCGCGGACTGCGCAGGCTGACCTGGGTCGATACTTATCGCAGGTGCATTAAGCATCCTTTTCACAGAGCATGGCTCAAATGGTTTGAACCTTACACCTGTAAACTCTAACAACTGACGCTTTGAACATTTTTGTGTGGCATGTCCGTGGCACAAGGTGTCGTGTAAACAATGGCTAATGGTCCACGATAGCTGACAGATAACAAAATGTCTTGTCACAGAATACATGAAACAACGACAGCATACAAGAAAATTGGCCCCAATTACACGTAAACTTTTCCGTGTCGTATTGTAGTGCATGTCGGCGTAAATAATTACAGATGAACACAGGAATGCATCGGAAACTATCACCCCATCATTAAAATCTATGTGTGTGCTGGAATGTGGATGTCTTAAGTATTCGTACGAACAATCAAAGAAATACTCGTTAAAGATACATCTATACTCACTTCCAGGCAGTTTTGACCCATTTCATTTTTATCTTATGAAGCTATAATTATTCTCGTATCTTCATGCCAAATTTTGACCCCGATGGCTGCAAGGTTGCACAGATTACGACATATATAGAAAATGCACTTCAGTTTTTGGCAGCCTTCAAGGAAACCCAGTGTTGTCGTTTCCGATTTTCAATGACGACAAATACCTTGAGTTTTGCTCTCCCATACACCATATATAAGTAAAGTAAGTAAGTAAGTAAGTAAATGTTTTATCATAGTGACATGTGTATACAGATACAGAAGACAATACTGAACAAAACATATAAACAAACAGCCGGCCCCATGGGCCTATATGTCACTTTTAAGCATATAACAATATTATATAGACACGTGATTGGGAGTGGAGTTATTCATTTGTAAATAGTAAGTAGGTAAAAAAAAAAGAAAAATTCAAAATATCCGTAGAAGAGGTAGTAAGATTTTTTGTATCATTATGATAAATTTTTGAATTGATATATATATTGGTTACATATCAATGTTTAAAAAGCTGATCAAATTCTGAGCCATTCTACACACCTTTAAGTTTTGACTGTGTTATTTTTTTTTATTCTTTCTGGCCGTTAGGATGCGTCTTTAATATCTGGTTAAAAACTTAAGAAGTGAAATCTAATTGCAAAGTGAAAATCCAAATATTGCGATTTGAAAGTTCTTCTGTTTTTCAGAAAAAATATAACCGAAATTAATCGGACAAGGTAAGACTGATCTTCATATGTACAATCCAAAATATGAGTGACCCTCAAACCTCATCACGCGAACAAATTTTAGACTTGTACAAATTGGAAGCATTTGCAGACGAATTCAATGTGGCTCAATTGGTAAACTGAAAGAATACAAAGCAATGCTGGATTGGTTTGGTTTAGTTTGTATTGGAGTTTAACGCCATTTTAACAGCTCGGGTCATATCATGGCGGTCAGTGATGCACCCATGTCTTTCCTGGCTTTCTCACACAAGTACCAACATAAATTTCTTTCCAAAGCCACTGACTACTTTTCTCACATGCATCAGAGGTGAGAAGCGAAAAATCGCCGGAAAGAAAGTTTGCCTCAACCGAGTATCGAACTCGCAACCACCAGGTCACGCGTCAGATACGCTAACCATGCAGCTACCCGTGCGGGCAGCAATGTTGGAAAAGGAGGAAAAAGAGAAAATGCGGGTTTGCATCATTATCTCCATTTCCCACAATGTTTTCAAAATCTCTTGCCTTAGGATCAGTAAAACAAAGGTACAGGGTTAAGATTAATGATAGAAATTTCTTCGCTGTAAAATTCTATCACTGAATCATGCCTTCTTTTTCTGTATCAAAATAAGCTATATTTTCAATCTGAAGGAAAGTTATTACCATTTTCTTGAAAGAGCAAAACAATTTGATCCATGCTCTGTATAAAGGTGACTTAATGCATCTACGAAAAGTATCGACCCAGGTCAGCCTGCGCAGTCCGCGCAGGCTGACCTGGGCCGAAACCTTTCGCTATAAGTCAATTTTCTGTATGTCAAAAGACTAGTCTACCTCATGGCTCAGTCGGTTGTTCGATAAAATAGACTCTTTGGATCCATGATCATGTAATGACTTGCTTGGTATCATGCATCACAAAGATGCATTAAGCCCCCTTTTGCCAGAGCATGGCTCATTTAATTCGAAGCTCAAATCAAAGAGAAATTTCATAGTCTGAAAAGAAAACTTGAGAAGTAAATTCATGTACATGTAGTTATATCGATAAATAAATGAATGCATCCGTAATCTAGATATGCAAATAAATAAATAAATAAATAAATAAATAAAAGAAATAGATAAATAAATAAATAAATAGATAAACAAATAAATAAATAAATAAATAAATAAATAAATAAATAGATGATGATGATGGTGCATTAAACGAAAAGTAGAAGGGAGAACTTCAAAAAAACAATTTTAACTGACTTCAATATATCTAAGAACAGAAAATATAAAATAACGATAGTTTGCCACTTCTGAGAATTGAGCAATGCTCTCTGAAAAAAGGGCTTAACGCATCTGCGAAAAGTTTCACCCAGGTCAGCTTGCGCAGATCGCGCAGGCTGACCTGGGCCAACAATTTTCGCTATTGGTCAAGTTTCTGTATGTCCAAGGACCAGTTTACCCCATGATCCAGTCGCTTGTTAGACGACCCGGTTTTTATGGATCCTTAATTATGTGATGGCTTGCTTGATATAATGTATCACGGAGATGCATGAAGCCCCCTTTTACCAGAGCAAAGCTCAATTATTAAGGGCTGTAGATATTCATGAAAAGATGAAGAGTAAAAGCCATTGCATGTACCAGGGCCATTACACTAATATACTCCGTTGCAGTACATGCTTTTTGCCCTAAATCACTGTAAACCTTCCTTGTCGCCTCTTCAACGCGCTCATGAGTTTAACCACATTGACATGGTTATGTGAGCCATGTTCTGGCAAAAAGGGGTTTAATGCACCTCCGTGATGCATTATACCGAGCAAGTTGCCATATAGTTGTGGATCCATCAAATCAATTTTGTGTAACAACTGACTGAATCATGAGGTAAAAGGGTCTTTTGACATGCAGAAAATTGACCACTAGCAAAAAGTTTCGGCCCATGTCAGCCTGCGCGGACTGCGCAGGCTGACATGGGTCGAAACTTTTTGCAGATGCATTGAGCCCCCTTTTTACAGGGCATGGCTCATATACAACGCTCCCATTTCTAACTCATAAATCTAGATTATCGATACCGTTTTCTTGTCTTCAAGATTTTCAGAGGGGAATGTAATATTTTCGGTCCCAGCTTTCAGTTGCAACATTTAAGTGTACCAGGAACCTTTAAGGACTAATAAAATGAAATCTTTTCACGTTTTTCACAAAGATGTGTGCGACCATGCACTGATCGTGGAGGCCAAGTAGCGGTCAAAAGTAACGATTGCAGGTGTTAAGATGCATTTAGATTTAAACTATACCATTTAAAAGTATAGAAATTATGGTTCAGATGACAATCTGTTATTGTGCGACTGGTCCACGTGTTGGGAGCTGGTAAAAAGAAAAACAAAATTTTAAACCAGGTAAAAAGTTGCCAAGTCGCTCTATCTTTCTTTACCTTTCATTAAAATTCTTTTTTCCTGCGAGCAACTTACACTTGGACCGACCTACAGTAACAGCTTGTCATCTCAATAATTTCCATTCTTTTAGATGGTAAAATTTAAATAGAAATGTGTTTAACACCGGCAATGTTTACTTTTGACCGCTACTAGACTTTAAAACAATGTTTAACGAGTTTTGCAATGTTTTACACTATGGTTGCATACATCTGGCCGCACATACCAGATAATAATGGTCATAGTTTCCCGAAAAATTGTACGATTGATCCAAGTGTAAGATGCAGGCAGAAAAAGAATAAAAAGTTGCCAAGTCGCTCTGTCCTTCTTTACCTTTTACCCGGTTTTAACCCTGAGGCTGCTTATCGCGACCCACCGACCTTTTGCGGACAGCGTAGATCAAGATCATACTGCACAGAACGTGCAGTCTGATCTTTGATCTACACTGTCCGATAAGGAGATATCTTTCCTTCAACAATCCCATTGAAACAGGAAAGTTTTGGGCTTATAAGATCGGCTTGAAAGTTTCATTTCTTTTACTCAGCAGGATAAGGGTTAAAATTCATTTTTCCTGCCATCAACTTACACTTGGACCGACCATACAATACCAAATTGTCATCTTCTCAATAATTTCCATACTCTTAAACGGTAAAATTTAAATAGAGATGCGTTTAACCCCCGCATTGTTTACTTTTGACCGCTACTTGGCCTCTAAACAATACCTAGCAAGTTTTGCTGTGGTTTACACTATAGTTGCATACATCTGGCCCCACATACCAGATAATAATGGTCATAGTTTCCCAAAACTTCTGGCAGATTTCAAGTTATTTCAGAACTTTCGTTGAAAAGCTTTCATTTTACCAAATAGATATCTTAACTCGATTTTTTTCTCTGTAAGTGCATTTTTTTCGTGTTCAAAAAAGTTAACTAGAAACGGAAAAAAAATCATGATACCTCATGTTTGAAAAATAGAATAAATTTTACATGGTATACTAACAAACGATTCGGAAGTTTGTCGCAACTAAATTTAGACTTGTTAACAGTTCGGAACACCATGGTCGATTGTACAAATCGATACTTTTTTTGCTAAAGAGCGGCTGCAAGGCGTTCTGAATGATTATAACGAAAATTAGTGACAGGTGGCAAATCAGAACAGTAAACGGAAAAACATTGTGTTAGCTTATTTATCTGGTGTCATGAAAAAAAGAAAGAATTAATCGGGATAATATTAGATTCACGCCAAATCCACTATCGCTCTCGTAAAAATATCTAGCATTAATATATGTTTAGTGGTGGCATTTCTGTGACACCATAATACACAGATACGAAACGAACGAAGAACATTGGAACAGGAATCATCTTATAAAAAATGATAGTCGTAAGAGGCACTGAAAAAGAGGCCAAGCTTACGCACAAGCAGGGTAACTCAGCAATGTTTAGGGATAATAATCTAGGGGTCTTAGGTTAGCATCCCAGCTCCACCTAACTCTTTTCGAAAATTGATGATAACCTTTATCAGTAAATACGCAACATACAGAGGATACACTGTAATTATTATTTTGTTTTTTTGGTAAAATATCGAAATTCAATTCATCGAGTGAACACTATCGTTAATATTTTACGATTGGCTGTGCCACTCGTGAAGATATTAACGTGATGTTCCCTCGATGAAATAAATTTCGTTCTTTCACACACAAAAAACCCCCGTGTTTTTCATGCTTCTAACATTGTTTCTGTCGGGACTTGCTAAGTACGGGGTCGCTCTCGGAATGTCCGTACCAGTGAGTTTATCAATCGGTAAATTCACTAGTCGAAACGGCGAAATTATCAAACCATAATCCACCATTAATTCCCGATAAACTACCGAAAAGCATGAAATAAAAATAAATATATTTACTCCCTTTTGTGGTTAAGTATGAAGAAATATAATGGAAAGTAACCACTCAAGCAATTGCTCGAAAATAGGCCTGCATGGACCCGCACAGTAAACATGTCAACATTTTTTACCAATTGCAGATTACTATTTATCCATTCTAATATGATAATAACAAGAAGTAGGTTAAAATCCAGCTTATTCAGCTACGCCGAAAAAAATAAGGGAAAATATATTTTGAAAAAATAATTTCAATCTAATCCTCCCGGGATTAATTCTTTATCAGACGGCATATTTTTAGACTTATTCATATTCAAAGCATTTGCAAACGACAAATCAAAGTAGACTCCAATTATTGGATTTGTCTGCAAGTGGGAAGAAAACATTGTGGGAAAAGGAGAAAATGCTGGTTACCAGCATTTTCTCCTTTTCCCACAGTGTTTTCATAAGGCTTCCTCCTCATGTTCGTTAAAATTCGGGATTGTTTAATAACAGGTTAAAGATTTATTGAGCCCAAAATTTCTGACATGGACAGTTTAAAACCAAGATGAAAGGACACATCCGATGCAGACTGATCTTGATCTACACTCGTACGTGAATAATAGATCTTTAATGAAGCCCTTCGTACGCTAGAAAGATAAAGTACAGTACAGCGAATTACTTTCTTAACAATTTACAAAAGTCAGTACCTTAATAATCAAGTATTAGTGTTCATGCACGAATCAATTCAGAATGTCGGCATATTTTTTTCTTTTGCATAGTCATACGCACGGACACTGTATTTTTGGAATGATACTAAGAAAAACTGTTCCAAGCAACTGTCCCTTTTCCCACAAGGTTTTCAAAATTTGTCCACTAGGTATAAAGAGACGGATTTGTAGGGTAATGCAAAAGAGATAGGTGATCAAGTCTTCATTCAAGTAGACCATTTATTTAAATAAAAAAAGAAACACCGCGTCGACTACTTTGTATAAAGTTATTATTTTGCGTAATGTGCGTTGTTCACATTGAAGCAAATAAAAGTATTGTATATATTGTATTATTGTATTGTACAAATATAGAAAGCCATAAAGTTTACAATACTCGTACTCGTTAACGAACGCTCATGCTGTATGAATTACAAATGTATTCTTGCGTGTCGAAAAGAAATTAGCAAATAAGCCCCTTTTCTGTCTAGATTTTATTCACGAGAAACCCTGTTTCTGTTAGGTTCTACTTTGAAATAAGTTTTCAAATATCTTACGTTTCTGTTTAATTTTGGCGAATTACTTGAATTGTAATATTTTGTTTCATTTTCTTTTTCAAAAAGTCAACGTGACAAAACATAATCGAGCCATGCTCTGGGGTAAAGGGGTTTAACGCATCTGCAAAAAGTCTCGACCCAGGTCAGCCTGCACAGTCCGTGCAGGCTGACCTGAGTCAAAACTTTTTGGCTGTCTGTAAATTTTCTGCATATCAAAAGACCATACTACCTCCAGATTTAGTTAGTTTTTACACGAATTGTACAATTTGTATTTTATGAACAGAACAGAATTTTATTTGTATTTTATGGATCCATAACTATGTGATAACTCGCTTGAAATAATGCGTCGGGGAGACACATTGAACAACCCCTTCCCCGTCCATATACTTATAAGGTCACTGTGGAACAAATTTGGAGTTTTTTTTTTCATCAAACGGCTTTTATGCCGTTATAAAAATTTTCCCAATCTAGATTTTCTTTCCAAATTTTCTAAGTTACAGAAAGTTATCAGGAAATGCTCAGCCACTTAACCCTTAGCATGGCTGCTCAGCGCGACTCACTGGCCTTTTGCGGACAATGTAGATCAAGATCAGACTGCATAGAACATGCAGTCTGATCTTGGATCTACACTGTCCGATAAAGAGTTTTTTTTTTCAAAAACAGAAGTTTGAAATAGCATTATTCAGGTTTTTTTACTATCGGCTTGAACGTTTCATTTAATTTACTTAGCAGAATAAGGGTTAACAATGGCTTTTCCTTTTTCTATCTCACGATGATCCGTAATTCTTCACTTTTTTTCGTTAACAAATCATACCAAGCTGTTTCTTTTTCTAATATAATTTCTTTTTTCAGATTAAAAAAAAATGCCTTTTTTCCATGGAAAGTTACCATTCTTTTGAAACCACGATTACACTCCTTGTCATGCACGCTAAATGTCTCGAGCTGTCATTGATTGATTGATTGATTGATTGATTGATGGATGGATGGATGGATGGATGGATGGATCGAGAAATTTTCAAACTGGTAGTAACAAACCCGAATAATTCTATCTAAAACTTATTTTTGGAAAAAAAAATCTCCTTATCGGACAGTGTAGTTTCAAGATCAGACTGCACGTTCTGTGCAGTCTAATCTTGTTCTACACTGTCCGCAAAAGGTCAGTGAGTCTCGATTAGCAGCCTAACGGTTAAGGACGGATCAGTAGCGGCGAGAAGTAAACATGAATTTTGAAACTAGGTAAAAAGTTGCCAAGTTGCTTTATCTATTGTTTACTTTTTATTTGCTTTTAAAATTAATTTTTCTGCCAGCGACTAACACTTGGACCGACCGCATAAGGACATATTGTTATCTTAACAATCATTTCCATATTTTTAAATATTGTGATTTGAATTTAAATGAATTATAACACCAGTAGTTTTTACTTCTTGCCACCACTGGGCCTTTAAAATATTTATTGACGTAAGAATAATTACTTATATGAGAATCAACATTATCTTCCTTGGAAAACATTTTTTTTTAAATAAAAAAATCGACAAAATGTAAATAGAGAAGAAATAAAACATAAATTAACTACTTTTCTCTGTACCAAACAATCCCGAGTTTTAACGATCTCTGTGTAAGAAGGCTTTTGAAAACATTTTGGGACAAGAAGAAAATGCTGGTAACCAGCATTTTCTTATTTTCCCGAAATGTTTTCTAGCCTTTCAAAGATAAGTACAATCATTTGAGCCATATTATATTCGTCTTATGCAAGTAATTGTACTTTATATTTCGGACAACACATAAATGTTGTAAACTCAGAAGCTAAGTAATTGAAGTGAAAATTTCAAGCTGATAGTAAAAACCAGAATTTTGTTCTTTGAAATGTAATTTTTTGAACGCTTTACCGCACAATGCCGCCTTTTAACGCCCCGGTGAAAGAATCATTTTGAAAACATTGTGGGAAAAGGAAAAAAAAAAAATGGTGGTAACCAGTATTTTCTACTTTTTCCACAATGTTTTCTACCCTATCAAAGAAAATTTGCACCATTTGAGCCACATTAAAATTGCCGTCTACAAAATGCCTTCAATTTGGACAGGCCTAAAATTTTGTCGTCTGGAAAAGGGGTAAGGGGAAAATTTCCTCATCAGACAGTGTAGATGCAAGATCAGGCTACACGTTCTGTGCAGTCTGATCTTGCATCTACACTGTCCGCAAAATTTCAGAGACTCGCGCTTAGCAGTCTAAAGGGTAGCTCTGTACTTCACAATCCCAAATTATAACCACCCTCAGGAAGACGGCTTTTGAAAACATTGTGGGAAAAGGAGAAAACTCTGGTGAACACCATTGTCAGAAACGAATCAAATCATTTGATCGACCTTTGATATGTCGTCCCAACTGCTTTTTAACCCTTTACCGCACAATGAGAATTTTAACGACCGTAAGACTGAAGGCTTTTGAAAACATTGTGGGAAAAGGAGAAAATGCTGCTAACAAGCATTTTCTCCTTTTCCTATAATATTTTCTAACCTTTGAGAAACAAATCCAATCATTTGAGCCATACTTAATCATGTCGTCTGCAAATACTTTTGAAATTTGAAAATCCTCAAAAGTGTTAATTTCAAGAGTTAGCGTTCTACAAAATCCCGAATCTGGGGAAGAAGGCTTTTGACAACATTGTGGGAAAAGGAAAAACATTGTGGTTACCAGTGTGTTTTCCTCTTTCCATAATATTTTCTAATATTTCACAGACAAATCCAATCATTTGATAGACATTTGATATGGCGTCTGCAATTGCTTTTGAATTTCGACAACTTTTATATTTTGTAGTCATGTCGAGAGTTAACCCTTTACCACACATGCTCGAGTTTTAACGACCTTCAGGAAAAAACATTTTAAAATAGCATTTTCACTTTACCCACGAATGTTTTCTACCTTCCAAAGGCAAATTTTAGTTATTGGGTCGCACTGAATTTGTCGTCTGCAAATGCTTTCAATTTGGACAGGTCTTAAATTTTGTGGCAATGTCTCGGAATAATTAACATATTTTACTTACTTATTTGTCTTATCCACAACAAAAGACCGCTAAAGTTTTCCAAAGTCAATGAACATTGTTGATTGATTAACATAATTTCACACAAAAAATAACGAACAGTGACGGGTGTTTCACTTATTCCCAGTTACTCATCGTCTTAGTTAATTCTCATGATGCGAACTCGACATTTACACTAAGCTCCGCCCCTCCTCATGAATAATCATTATTCCATCCGAGTTGAATGCTCCCCCTGACAGATACTGTTGCTAAAATTAGAATCCCATAAATCACGAAACCTCACAATCACGTTTCGCCTAATCGCATTTAATTTCTGCAAACCAAGTCAAACGTAAATGTATGTAGGTTCGCAGTTATGTTACTTCATGGGATAACTTTCATGAAATCGGGAATGAAAAAAAAAAGTGAACCATGCTCTGTGAAAATGGGGCTTAATGCATCTGGAGGAAAAAATATCGACCCATGGCAGCCTGCGCAGTCCGCGCAGGCTGACATAGGCCGATACTTTTCATATTTTTGAATTTCCTGCATGTCAAAGGACGATTTTACCTCATAATCCAGTCGATTGTCTTTAACGCCGTTATCAACATTATTTATACATCGGCGTCAAGCGCATACGTCTATCCATGCTTTCCTGGGGTTTCCTTTTATCAGTACTTTGTGCAATACTTCTTCTAAAGCCAATGGCTGCTTTTCCACATAACCATCGCAAAAACAAAGGTAAGTGGTGAGAGAGGAATGAATCTGTTCGCAATGACCATCATCAATCTTCGGCAAGACGTTGGACAAAGTTGTTGATTCATCGACAGAGCTGGTGATTCAAACAGGCGACCCCCCTGATCTCAAGACCTGTCCGCTACCGACTGCGCCATCGAGCTCTGCCGAATATATTAACCCATGGGCTGCTAAGGGTGTCTCGCTGTCCTTTTGCGGACTGTGTAGATCAAGATCAGACTGCACAGAACGTGCAGTCTGATCTTGGATCTACGCTGTCCGATAAGGAGATATTTTCCCACCAGAGTAACTTTGAAACAGCAACATTGAATTTTGTTTTTTTACGATCGGTTTGAAAGTTTAATTTTAAGTTATTTAGCAGAATCAGGTTGAACCCTTTCAGCGCCATAGGCGAAAACAGGGACTTTTGCGGACGGCATACACCAAGATCAGACTGCACAGAACGTGCAGTCTGATCTTGATCTATGCCCTCCGCTTGTTTTGTCAAGCCTATATGATAAAAATCTTCCGGAGACTCAGTGGATTGTATTTACAGCCATCAAAAGAAGCCGAATTAGTTTATTTGGCGCCGAAGGAGTTAAGAGAAAACTATGTTATTTGCTTTATACTGCACTTCACAGAGAGAGAGAGAGAGAGAGAGAGAGAGACAGAGAGACAGAGGGAGATAGAGAGAAGGAGAATGACAGAGAGAGATAGAGAGACAGAGAGAAACATAGAGGGTGTCATCTAATTCGAAAAGTCCGAAGAAATTCCTATGTAACTACATGTATTTCATTTATAATCCGATAACTAAACCTATTTATCACACACATAACACCGTCCAAATATTCCTGTCATAACTCCACGGTGGTTTTCCGAGCATGTTACAAGACTCTCTCAGACTCTGTATCCAATACACAACGTATATTAAACTCTTCGCGGGTTAAACCCTTAGGCTGAAAAATAGAAGAATTTCCAATAGTAAAAACCCAAATATTGTTTCTTTTAAGTTAATTTCATCTTGGAAAAAATACCGTATCGGACAGGTTAGATCCAAGATCAGACTGCACGTTTTGTGCAGTCTGATCTTGATCTACACTGTCCGCAAAATCATCCCCGAGTCGCGCTTAGCGACCTAAAGGGTTAACCTTTCTTCTACTGTAGACGAATTGTTCTCGATTATCAGTTAAGAGTTTCTTGCAATTATTGGCATTAAATTGGGGGTTTATATGGCCGGAACTACTGACAGAACCGCGGAGATTGTAGATCAAGATCAGACTGCACATACATGTATGAGCAGGCTGATCTTGCTCTACACTCTACGCAAACTACATCTATGGTCGCGAGCACAAGGGTTAATTCCCTAACATATGAGAGGCGCGTCGATATATCAAGTATTTTTTACGAGCGCTCGTAAAAAACTTAACCGAAAAGCCATCAAACGGTTTCCGAGACTCAATTTACACGGCTGAACGCTCCAGACAAACTCTTTTTGTTTTTCGATTATGTCAAGATGTCTGATATAACTTATAATCTTAGCAATGAAATAAAACATTTTGTTGGAAAAAAAAAAATGAGGCTCTCTTATTTAAGCGTTGCATGTAGATTTAAGCTGTACTCTGGCAAAAGGGGGTCTAATGCATCTCTGTGATGATTATACCGAGCAAGTCGTCCAACTATTATGGATCCATAAAATCTATTTTGTCAAACAAACGACTGAATCATTTGACATGCAGAAAACCGAATGAGAGCAAACTGTTTCGAACAAGATCAGCCTAGGCAGACCTAGGTCGAAACTTTATGCAGGTGTATTAAACTTCCTTTTCACAGAGCGGTGCGTAAATTGCCGCCAAAAAAAGCAAGCGGAAAATGACCATAGATTATACATCTGCGGAAAAATCAAGCCTTGTTTTTTTGCTACAAAGTTCTTACACATATAATATAGAGTTTCAAACGGGAAAAATAATTTTATAGAATACCATCGTTAACTGCAAATCTCTGTAAACAGTTTCTAAATATTGACATGGGGAAAACGGATTCGTGCAACAGACTGGCAACAAAAATGACGTCCCCACCTTGCTGGGCTTATACCCGGGGCTATTTCCCAAGCTTACAGGTTTTTTTTTTTTTAAATGACTGGTGCACAGGTTATATGCTAGCTAACCATAGCTGGATGAACCGTACTAGTTAGGTTTTAGTGCGTAAACGTATATTTTGTTTTGAAATTCGCTTCATCTCTTGCCGCCTTGAAAAGTCGTCCGATTCTGGACCCAGAATGCCCATATCAGATAGGTATGTACATGTATTTGAAAAAAAAAAAAATGCCACCTAGCGGAGGCACTTGTGAATGGCTTTCAGAAAGCATCAGAATAACATTTCACAGTCATGTTAATTTATGCAATATCTTTAATCCTTTGGAAACTAGATCAACAAATTGAACTTGTCAATTGAGGAAACAACAAGCAGCTATCTACCGTAATAGGTCAGAATATCTCAGCATAGAGAAGTATAAACCAAAGATCACGCTGCACTATCTGTGCAGCCTTATGATGATCTATACTGTTAGCAAAAACCACTTGTGAAAGCGGCTTTAACGGTCAACATGTATCTATGATTAATTATACTGAGGCAGAAAAAAAAGACATTTTTCCCGCCCCGCTGGTTCGGTCTACGTCGGATATATACATCGTAATTCTATTGTCGTTCCCACTGGGCTTATCGTGAATATGATACGTCTGCAAGACAAGAAATGTAATTTTAACCCTTAGGCTGCTAAGCGCGACTTTAGGACCTTTTGCGGACAATGTAGATCAAGGTCAGACTGCACAGAAGTGAAGTCTGATCTTGGATCTACACTGTCCGATAAGAAGATATTTTCCCAACCAAGAATAACATTGAAATAGCAAAATTTGGAAGTTTATTATTTGCTTAAAAGTTTCATTTTACTTATTAAACAGGTTACGGGCAAGACAAGAAATGAACATTTGAACCTTTAGACTGCGAAGCGCCACTCAAGGACCTTTTGCGGACATTGTAGATCTACACTGTCCGATATGAAGATAATTTTTCCCCCCAAAGAATACTATCGAAATAGCAAAATTTGGAAGTTTGCTATCTGCTTAAAAGTTTCATTTCACTTTTCAAGCAGGTTAAAGGTTAATATTATTTAGGAGAGACAGGTTTTCCATGTCTGGATTTTCCTTCAAAAGCGCGAATGCTTGTAAAATTTGAGTTCATGCTTAACTGGGCTCGTACTAGGCTTTGAAGTTCACCATCTCTTTAGATATTGAGAAAATCCGGTATATAGACTTAAATCTAGGAAGAGGCAGGAGGAAGGAAAAGCTCTTAACCCTTTCCCAAACGACAAATTTTGGACTGGTCCAAATTGAAAGAGTTTGCAGACGACAATTTTAAATTTGATGAAAATGGCAGAAAGTTCTCAAAAAGGGTAGAAAACATTGTGGGAAAAGGAGAAATTGCTCGTTATGAGCAATTTCTCCTTTTCCCACAGTGTTTTCAAACGACTTGAACTTCAGACACGTGAAAACCAGGGCTTGTTTGGGAAAGGGTTAAAGTGAAGTTATTTCGTCAAATTTATTAGTAACATAATTCTAGACTCATCCATACTGAAGGCATTTACAGACGAGTTATTTGGTGTGGTCAAGAAACATTTCGCTCGTCACAACTCGGCCAATTCCGTACTACATCTAACCTCGTCCGTATAAAGGAGGCTTCCATTTTGAAGTACCAATCACATGATCTTAACTTGGCGGCGCCCCTGTAGATCGCTTATCAACGACATGAACAACCACGGTGAAGTTATTCACATCTATCGATCTGTCTATGAAAGCTCCCAACGGAATTGATGAACCACGCTAATAATTGTTTGCCTACTGAAATATTCTTAGAAAGATATCGAAAGAAAATTGACCCATGTTTTCTTTTTTAAGAGGAGCCTTACAATTTCAATAACGTTAAAACGTTGTGCCTCCGGCGACATACGAAATGCACCGTGTAGGTGCATATCAAGCTACGTGATACAGCCGAGGGATTTGATCACCAGATCACCCGAGGTATGCCGAATGGGAACTTTTCTCTTATACAGTAGAAAACCCTGGTTACCGGCATTTTTCTCCTTTTCTCACAATTCTTACAAAAACCTATTCGCGCCGCGAAGGCACGTGATTGTTATGTAAAAGGAAAAAAAAAAAAAAAAAAATCAAATGA
The DNA here is from genome assembly GCA_945859785.2 of Tridacna gigas. Lineage (NCBI taxonomy): Eukaryota > Metazoa > Mollusca > Bivalvia > Cardiida > Cardiidae > Tridacna > Tridacna gigas. Next base: position 9,016,402 of record OX244030.2, on the reverse strand, counting down.
GTCATGTTCTGTGAAAAGGGGGCTTATTACATATGCATACATACACATTGTCAAGGGAGCCATTGTGCGGATTTAATAATTTGAAAAATAAACAATTGAAAAATAAGCAATAGAAATAGTTTCAAGATATTCGCTTAAACGTCAACCTACTATATAGTCATGCACTATCCGATAGAGTAGCCTGCAATCTTGCGGGACGAATAAGTTCGGGCAACCAAGCCCAGCAACGAACTGGTTTTGGGACGAACAAGCACGGAATCGGGCGGTCAGGAGACAAAGATTGTGTGTATCATTACGCCAATAGAAGGCCATAGCGGATCACGCTATTTTCGATAAAAAAGAAGTATTTCCACGATCAACGGCCTAATCAAATTTATTTGAACACGCCATTTACAACTTCATATCTGAGTGCAATCGAAACACTTATTTGCCTTAGAAAAATTGAGTTTAATTGGGTTTACTTCCTTCGGTTTTGCACAAAATACGATACATGATTTTCAAAATGCCGTATTGAACTCATAGTAGCATTATCTTCGACAAATGCCACAAAAAATTGAGTTTAATTGGGTTTAGGCTACTTCCTTCGGTTTTGCACTTACTACGATACATGATTTTCGAAATGCCGTATTGAACTCACAGGGGCACTGTCTTCGACTATTGCCACAACAATATGTAAAGACAAACATGTTCTATTTTTCGTAGCATTTTCTTTTCAATCCAGTTTTCCATCTCTCTCTCTAAATTTAGAAATCTACAAGAGCAAGCTTTGTACAAAGTAGTTCATTGTCACAGGTTTTCATTTTAAGAGTTTTCTTTTTCAGTTCTAATCTAGCAAAAACAGACTATTTTCGCTGAAAGAATAAAAATTACTCATCAATGAATGAGACAGAAGCAATTGAACAAATCAAACGATTATTGACTCTTTGATCAATGTTGAAATATCAGAAGAGCGATTCTCTCTCGTCCTTTTGAGATAAACATTAGCCCACAAAGTCCTTTTAAATCAAATTAACTCTTTATCCCACAGTCCCAGCTTTTAACGACCCTAAAATGAAGCCTTTCGAAAACATCGTGGGAAAAGGAGAAAATGCTGGTAACCAGCATTTTCTCCTTTTCCCACAATGTTTTCTACCCGTCCCATGACAAATTTCGATTTACAAGTCACATTTTATTTGTCGTCTGCAAATGCTTTCAATTTAGACTAATCTAAAATTTTGTTGTTTGGTAAAGAGTTAAACCGTGATTACAGTCATTGGTATTACCATTTTACCACACAATTCTGACTTTTAACGACCCTGGGAAAGAAGCATTTTGAAAACACTATGGGATAAGGAGAAAATTCTGGTAACCAGCATTTTCTCCTTTTCCCACAATGTTTTTACTCGATCAACGTCAAAAGTCGTAAAGGGTTAATATACACTACCCGCAAAAGCGTTTTGACGGTCGCGCTTTGCAAGACTAAGGATTAATCTAGTCTGTTTATTACAAAAAAAAAAATATTTGTTCCGGTGAATAGTTATAAGGTGTTGTAAACTATAACTTACGAGGAGTGTTCAAATATGAATGCATCCAAGCACCTAAAATTTGATTCTTCATAGGTTTCCCTAAAAGTTTTATTTCGTTCCCTCAAAGTATTCACCTCCAATAGATATACAAAGTTTCAGTCTTCGGATCCAATCTTTGAAGAAATTTTCATAGTCTTATTTATGTATACTATGAAGACAGTGGAATACTGCAGAACCGAGGTGTTTACGCTGAACAAATTTTCGACCTGAAAGGATACTTTTTAGCTTTAGAAACAAAACGAAGTCACAAAGGGCAAGGTCACGTGAATACGGGGGGTGGGGGAGCACAAGGACCTTTCCTGCTTCAGAAAGTCTTGCACCTCGCACAAAAGACAATGACTGAAACTGATGGTTTACACACGTTGAAATAGAGTTAACAGAAAATGAATTCCAATATCTTCGTAGTATACCTAAAAAAGACTATGACAATGCCTTCAAAGTTTGGATCCGGAGACTGAAACTTTATATATCTGTTGGAGGGAGGTGAATACTTTGAGGGAACAAAATAAAAAAAAAAATCAGTGAAACCTATGAAGAATCAATTTTAGGTGCTTAGATGCATTCATATTTAAACACTCCTTGTACTTTCAAATAATAATTGTTAAAAAAGAAGACAAAAAGATGAATCCATTACAAAATAATAGGTATACTGCATGGAAACCTTTTGAAAGGAAACAATGGCTTTACAAAGAACTGCTTCTTTCCCAACAACAAATATTATTCACATGTATCCCCAGTTGTGCCGAATGTATTAGTTGAAGGGACTTTAAACAAGATCTCGTTTCGCAAACTTTTTAGAAAATTGAAAAAAAAAAAGAAACCCTGCTTATTTTCATTCGCGTATAAGATCGCTTTAAAATTTAAATCCAGATAGAAGAAATGTGTGAAGAAAACACGAAAAGTTACTTTGTATTTTTATTGTAAACTTTTCTATTACATTAGTAACAGAACAGAACAGATCTGTTCAGTTACGTTAGTAACAGTAAAGCCGCTATTGCATAACAAGATATAAATTCACTTGCAACAATGCAGATGATCGGTTGGTCTTATAGCTCAGTTCGTAGAGTTGCCGACCACTACGGTTTTGAAGATCGTGGATTCGAGTCCCACCAGAGGCAATTTTATTTTTAGCATTTTCCCCAAATTAAGAATAAACAGTCACGTCCTTATGATTTTTCCTTACAAAATATTAACATTCTCCTCTCTCCCCCAAAACAGAAAAAAAAAAAAAAGAGTCAAAATTTGGTTTAACCCTTTACCACACAATCCCGACTTTTAACGACCCCGAGGCAAACGCCTTTTCAAAACATTGAGGGAAAAGGAGAAAATGCTGGTAACCAGCATTTTCTCCTTTCCCCACAATGTTTTCCGCCCTATCCAGGACAAATTCCATCATTTAAGCCACATTTAAAATGTACTTTGCAGATGCTTTCACTTTTAACAAATCTACATTTTTCTCGTTTGGTAGAGTTAATACCCCCTCTCAATCAAATTGTAGGTATGGCACAAAGTCATATAATACTATCCAAATCTGTAAAATGAATAATTGAACAGCTTTAGCAAGTATCATCGTCAACTTGAGTAGTTACAGGTATTAACACGGCAAATTTCGATCCCTCGAGAGCTTAACACAGATTAAACGTTGGGACTAAGGTCATTTACTTTGAGTACATCATTTGTAACTTTATTTTCTTGTCCAACAAACTACGAGAAGGTTCCCCTCAAGGTACAAGTGTAAGTCGCTGGCCGAAAAAGAAATGAGTTTTAAAACCTGGTAGAAAGTAAACAAAAGGTCGAGCGACTTGGTAACTTTTTACCTTTTACAATTCATTTTTCTACCAGCTACTAACATTTGAACCGGCCGTTCATTAACAGATTGTCATCTTCACAAAAAAATCATACTTTTGAACAGTATGATTTAACTTTAAATGCATTTTAACACCCGTATCGTTTACTTTTGAGCGTCACTGGGTCTTTAACATTTCATGTACATAATACAATGTGGACCATGTGAGATATCATGGCCCTCTTGTTTCTAAAATTGCGCCAGTGAGCCCCGGTTGCTGCCCTTTTCGTATTTCTCCCACTGTATTCAAGTGACTCATTGTCCTTTTATCTCGACTGATTCACACAGTCTGCATTTTTATTTGCGATGAGTAAAGAGGGTAGGGTGACAAAGGACTGTTCACCCTTAAAGCGCCTTTAACTAAAGTTGCCTTTGCGGCCGGTGTAGATCAAGATCAGACTGCACAAAACGTGCAGTCTGATCTTTGATCTATACTGTCCGCTTTGGTGAAACAAAAGGCATCACTTAATTGCTTTTATCTGGGACTTAATATGGAATGAAAATCTAGATTGAGTTTATTCGGCTCTTTAACCATTTACCTCATACATTCCGAGTTTTTAACGACCCTATGGAAGAAGTATTTTGAAAACATTGTGGGAAAAGGAGAAAATGCTGGTAAACAGCATTTTCACCTTTTACCACAATGTTTTCTACCCTGAGAAAAAAAATCAGGTTTTGAGTAACTTTTAATTTGTCGTCTGGGTAGGTCTAAAAATTGTCGTTTGGTAATCAGTTAAGGGTTTAAGATCAAAGCAGCCATCTGCAAAACCACAACCGAGACCGCTTTATTGGTTGCTTTAATTTTTCACGCGAGCTGACTTTGATTTAGTTAAAAGTAAAAAAGTTATTAGATTGACATAAAGTTTTACATCAAATGATTGAGCAGTCATAGTTGTACTCTTCTCGTCGCAAGTTTTATCATTTGAAATATTTATTATCATTATTACTATTCGTAGTTTTTTTTTTCGTGCATAAAATATTCCGTTGATAACGGGCGGATAAAGGGAATAATCTAAGTCATGTTCTGGCAAAAGGGCGCTTATTGCACCTCCGTGATACAAGATACCAATCAAGCCATCACATAATTATGGATCCATAATAGCCACTTTTTTTAATAACCGACTTTACCATGAGGTAGAATGGTCCTTGGACATACAGAAAATTGACCAATAGCGAAAAGTTTCGGTCCAGATCAGCCTGCGCGGTCTGCGCAGGCTGACCTGAATCGATACTTTTCACAGATGCATTAAGCCCCCTTTTTACAGAGCACGGCTCATTTGTTACGTTTGGTATCGGATAGAACGTAATTGCTCAATTACCCCTTTACCAAACGACACAATTTTAGACTTGTCTAAACTGATAGCATTTGCAGACGACAAAATAAATGTGAATCAAAAATTAAAATTCGATTAGGGAAGGGTAGAAAACATTGTGGGTTGGAGAGAAAATGCTGGTTACCAACATTTTATCCTTTTCCAACAATATTTTCTACCCTTTCAAAAGACAGGTCCACTTATTTAAGCCATAACAATTTGGTCGTCTGCAAAGGCTTTGAGTTTGGATAAAACGAAAATTTTGTGGTTTGGTAAAGCGTTGGAGTCACCGAGTACATTGCTCACCAGACCTTGACGTAAATACACAGCTTCTCGTCTTTATTATAACTCAACCTCGATAAACCTTTCATTAACAGTTTATATTATTGTTTATTTTTTGGAATACATGTATAAAACCACGAAGCGTGACGAGATAATATAAACGTTATCGAGTTGGGATTATAAATTATCTCGTCAAGGTACGTGTTTTTATACCCGTTATCCCATACATAAACAATAATATAAACTGATAATGAAAGGTTTATCGAGTGAGATCTATATTCTGTCTATTGAGGTGAGTTCACGATATTCGATAAATGTTTAAAATGCATTTGCAATTTTTTGATTTTTTGTGGAAAACAAACTCAATGTTTGCGCCATGCTGTAGAAAAAAAGAGGAGTTGAGTGCATCACCGTGATGCCTTATACAAAACAAGTCACCACATAATTATGGATCAAGAAAATCAATTTTGACTAACAGCCAACTGAATTACGGGCTATGAATGGCCCTTGGATATGCAAAAGTTTTACTAAGAGCAAAACGTTTCTATTTAAATTCAGATGAAGTAAAACCTTGACAGATTTTCTGAATCACCCTGTAGTTACATTGTGTAGAAGACATCCATAAGTCACTGACGCTTTTTAGGACATGTTAACAAAGTTCAAAGTTCAAATATTTATTGGCAAATTTACGGCAAAGCTAGTTGCCTTTGGCCATTTACATAATTATATATAAATATGGCAAGAACGTATAATCAATAGAAAAAAAGAAATATGTAAATCCAAGGGGAAGAATAACACAAAAGATGCAGCAAAACAAAGTAACAAAAAGTTAACAAATTCTGTTAGTAATACACTACATCAACTTGCCTGGACGTTTCCTTCCTGGAATCTTGTTGAAATGGCAAGAGCATGTGCAGTGCGCTTAAGGACACTATTCAGTCTACAGTTGTATTGGAATCATGCTGTGTGAAAAGGGGTTCAGTCGGTTATTATGCTTTAAAATGATTTTTATGGATCCATAATAATATGATGATCTGCTTAGTACTATGCATCATGGAGGTCGCTGGTTCGATCCCCGGCTTGGCCAATTTCTTTCCGAGGACTGATGATAGTCATTGCGAAAGGATTCATTCCTCTCTCTCCGCTGACCATTGTTTCGAAGATGGTTATGTGGGAAAGCAGCCAGTGGCCTGGAAAGAACATTGTGCAGAGTACTGGTAAAAGAAACTCCACGAAAGCATAGATAGGTGCACTGGCCGCCGCGATATAACTGAAATAATGTTGAAAAAGGCGTTAAAAACCATACAATCAACCAATCAATGCATCATGGAGGTATATTAAACCTTTTTTTGAATCACGAGCTAGAGTTGTCCTTTGACATGCAGAATATTTGCCAATAGCCAAAAGATCGATTCAGGTCAGTCTGCGCGGACTGCGCAGGCTGACCTGGATCGATTCTTTTGCAGATGCATTAAATCCCCTTTCCACAGAGCATGGCTAAAAATATTGGGGTCGGTGGTTGAACCGGTATAGAAAGGACACTGTTGTAATATTAGAAAGCTCTAGATGTCACAGCATGTGATCTGTCTTATCTAACCAAAAACATAATCTCAGATAAGTTATCGCGGATACAAGGATTATGCTAAATGTTTCTAAGAAGTTATTAGATCAGATTGCTTAAACCCTTTATTCTGGCTTCGCTTTGATCTTTCCGTTCTTTTCGAGTTTTCTAACGAAAACTTCTTTACACAGAGGTGCAGTTTGTTTCGGGGTCGCTATAGAATAACTGCAGACTTTCAGATAAGAGGGAGTGATGGTATTCTAAATCTATTATTTCTCCTCCAAAACCTATGTTGTGGGTACTCATTAGAATCGTCTCGACGAGACGATTCTAATGAGTACCCATAACATAGGGTTTAGTGGAGAATAAATATTTTCAATTTTGAAATCAAAATCACTCCCTCTATCTGGAGCTCTGATAACAACGAGGAAAAAAAAAAATTCCCTTTAGACTGTTTGTTACTGTCCTTTTTTTTTAAAATTTGTTTATTTTGATCATCCCAAACAACGAATCACAGAATAACCTGAAAAGTTGCACAATATCAAATGGGTCTGATAATTATTATGATGAAATCTGTTGTGAGAATAGCTGCAGATGTATAACCTTATTCCATGGGATATTTCCACGTAACCAGCGAAGGTTCATTCCTTGGAGGCATTGAGTTTCTTTTGACCTTCAATGCTTAACCCTTTCCCAAACGACAAATTTTGGACTGGTCCAAACTGAAAGAGTTTGCAGACAACAATTTTAAATTTGATGAAAATGGCAGAAAGGTCTCAAAAAGGGTAGAAAACATCGTGGTAAAAGGAGGAATTGCTCGTTACGAGCAATTTCTCCTTTTCCCGCAGTGTTTTCAAAAGACTTGTGCTGCAGACACGTGAAAACCAGGGCTTGTTTGGGAAAGGGTTAACCCTTTATTATACTATCCCGGTTTTAATTACCCTTATCCTGCTAAATAAGTCAAATGAAACTTTCAAGCCGATAGTAGAAACCCGAATAATGCTATTTCGAACATATTTTTTTTTTGAGAAAAATATTTCCTTATCGGACAGTTTAGATCCAAGATCAGACTGCACGTTCTGTGCAGTCTGATCTTAATCTACATTGTCCGCAAAAGGTCATTGACTCGCGCTTAAGGGTTAATTATCCGAAACAAGAAAGCTTTGAAAAATAAAGTATGAAAAGAGAAAATACTGGTAACCAGCATTTTCTCTTTTTCCCTTAATGCTTTCTACTCTTTCGGAGGCAAAATCCCACCATTTCAGTCACACTTTTTTGTCCCTTGAAAATGCTTTTAATTTGGACCAGTCCAATATCTTGTTGTTTGGTAAAAGGTTATACTGAAATTTGGACAGCAAAAATCTTAAGCAAGAATTGTGCTCAAACTATTCTTTATACAGAATGCGCCTTTACTCATTATCCGTGCCAGGGAGAGACAATATAACTGAGTGCCAATACCGTCAGTCGTAACCCCATAGGGCTGGTAATGTAAAGTGATTGAGCTCGGTAAACCAACAAATACTCTGATATTTGGTTACCAGCATTTTCCCCCTTTTCCCACAAGGTTTTCTACACTTTCAAAGACAATTACCATCATGTTAACTGCGCTGAAATTGACGTCCGAAAATGCTTTCACTTTGGACAAATAAACAAATTTTATCATTTGGGAAAGAGTTAAACGGAGGGAGTGGAGGGAGTGTTTGGGAAACACAAACGTGCATTTATGGATACATCAGGCAAATCAACTGGAAAAAATGCAAGGCTGAAATTCGATTATCAAGTAAGAAAAGATCAAAAGGCATGAGTCGAAATAGAGAGTAAAATTCTACTCTTTGTCTCGGCGCTACAGTCAAGATTTCTTTTGAAATTCCAACTTCAAACTGGAAAGCTTCAAAGGTTTGACGTAAACATTGGCTAGAAAAGCCTACAGCAGATGCAAAAAGGTTTTGCAAAAACATGTGCATATGTACAAGCATCAAACTGATGTAATATCTATTTTTTTTTATTGAAATATAAAACGACTATAAACCTTTTGGTATGAGCCAGTTACACACCCACCAAAACAAGCTTTGTGTATGTTTCCTTTTGTGCACGTTTGGAACATTGACCTGCACAGGCTGACCTCGATTGATACTTTCTGCAGATGCATTAAGCCTCCGTTTCAAGACTAGGGTCCGCATTCACCAGCCATTCTTAAAATCTTTCTCAGTCTTATTATCAAGAATTTTCTAAATTTGAAAGTAACACAACTTCTAATTGGCTAAACCAAATGGTTTAGCCAATCAGAAGTTGTGTTACTCTCAAATTTTGATACTCTTGGAGAGTAAGACAAAGAATGTCCTTAAGAATGGTTGGTGAATACGGACCCAGAATGCGCACTGGCCATCTTTTGTGATCTTAGTTCTGTACTGTCACCGAACACTTAATGTATCTACAAACAATTCTACAAACGTTCTAGTTCAAAACTCCAACAACTAACCAACGAATAATTTTGATAGTAGGAGCCAGATTAATTTATCACATAACACCCCCCCCCCCCCCCCCCCCGCAGTATATTAAATCCATGACTTCTTTTTGATAATACACTAGTGAATTATCGTTTTTGGGTCCTGGTTCTGATCAGTTTTTAGGTCATGAGCGTGTGAAGCCGGAGAAACCAGCCACAGCACATCCCGGAATATGTAGTACTCCGCCGTTTCGCGGAAAAAAAAAAAAACGTTGTTGAGATGCTCAGATGTATACGCATGGAAAGTTTTTGATTTTCATGTTTAATAATAATAATAACAAAAAAAAAAAAAAAAAGAAATGCAACGGAAGTTTTTTGAAATCAACAAAATTGTGGAAATAGGTAGCCCTTCTAGAAACTGTTTCATTCTACTTTCGGTGTAAATGTCAGAGATATCTAGGTTCGTGAATTTGGCAGCCTAGCAGCCTAGCAGCGTGAAGTTGGCAGCCCAGCAGCCTAGCAGCCTAAAAAGTTTTTTTATTTCTTATTGATTGTTATATTGACCTGAACTTTTATATAGGACCGTTTACAACCATTGAAACTAAATTTCAAGAGATATTATCCCGATATTAAGTTGCCTTGGATATTTCAATTTCTTAAACTTTTTTCGACAATAATGTCGCCAAACAAGGTTTGCATGTATCAAAATAATCTTTACGACGATTGGAATGTAAAAGTTAAAGAAATTTGGGTTGTTGTCAGTTTAGGCTGCTGGCAACCATATGGTTGTAAACGGTCCTATATAAAAGTTCAGGTCAATATAACAATCACTAAAATAAAAAAAAAAAAAAAAAAAAAATAGGCTGCTAGGCTGCTGGGCTGCCAACTTCAGGCTGCTAGGCTGCTAGACTGCCAGCAGCCTAAATTGACAACAACCCAAACTTTTTTAACTTTTACTTTCCAATCGTTGTAAAAATTATTTTGATACATGCAAACCTTGTTTAGCGACATTATTGTCGAAATAAGTTTAAGAAATTGAATTATCCGAGGCAACCTAATATCGGGATAATATCTCTTGAAATTTAGTTTCAATGGTTGTAAACGGTCCTATATAAAAGTTCAGGTCAATATAACAATCATTAAGAAATAAAAAACTTTTTAGGCTGCTAGGCTGCTGGGCTGCCAACTTCACGCTGCTAGGCTGCTAGACTGCCAGCAGCCTAAATTGACAACAATCCAGACTTTTTTAACTTTTACGTTCCAATCGTTGTAAAGATTATTTTGATACACGCAAACCTTGTTTAGCGACATTATTGTCGAAATAAGTTTGAGAAATTAAATTATCCGCAGCGACCTAATATCGGGATTATTTCTCTTGAAATTCAGTTTCAATGGTTGTAAACGATACTATATAAAAGGTTCCATGGCAATATAACCATAATTCAGAAATAAAAAAATTAGGCTCCTAGGCTGCTGGGCTGCCAACTTCACGCTGCTAGGCTGCCAGCAGCCTAAGGCTGCCAACTTCACGGACCTGAGATATCTACCTGTGCATGTATATCGAACTGCAACTGTAATAATGGACCCGTTTATGGTGTATAGGCTGAAGGTGATGATGCAGGATATGCTGTCATTCGTTTCGTGTGATAAATGGAATCTCACATTCGTGTTTATGTATTTTTTTTTTTTTAAATCAAACTCGTTGGCTAATATGTATTTGACGCAAAAACTCGCAAAGTTTCGCGTCATACATTTTCAGCCAACTCATTTGATGAAAATGATAATACATAAACACTCATGTAAGATTCATTATGTTTAAAACAGCTGATGTGTACGAAGCCCTGGACAACTTAACTCTTTACCACACAGTTCCGAGTTTTAACGACCCTTATAGAAAAGGCTTTTGAAAACATTGTGGGAAAAGGAGAAAATGCTGGTAACCAGCATTTTCTCCTTTTTCCCACAATGTTTTCTACCCTTTCCAAATCAAATTTCCATTTTTGATTCACATTTATGTTGTTGTCTGCAAATGCTTTCAATTTGGACACGTCTAAAATTTTTGTCGTTTGGTAAAGAGTTAACTGATTGAAGCACGAAGAAGAGACAAAGAATATTGATTTAACTACATGTAGGTTTTGTTCTGAAACCTAGAATATAGGTCAAGTAGCACCGCAGGCCTGATATAATCCGAAGTTTTTATCACCTAAAACATACATTAGATAGATAGATATCACTAGATGGGATATTAATCCTTATCCTGCTGAAAAAGTGAAATAAAACTTTCAACACGAAAATAGAAACCAAGCTTTTTCAATTTGAAAGAGATTTTTGGAGACATATATAGCCACATCGGACAGTGTAAATCCAAGATCAGACTGCACGCTTTGTGCGGTCTGATCTTGATCTACACTGTCCGCAAAAGGTCCTTGAGTCGTGCTTAGCAGCCTAAGGGTTAGTTACAGAGTTGGAAGTGTAGATGTGTTCCCTATTTTTTTTTTTTTCAGGACTTTTTATCTGTATTGCAGTAATAATGAAGTTTTCAAAGTATCTAAACACGGTACTTTGTCGTCTGTCTAAGGACTTCTTGGTAGTGCACCAAATGTTTTTGGTTATGCTAGAAGATTTACTCCGTCCGTCTCACGAGTATGAAGAAGGTCATCGTGGGTCTGTGGATTTGTGATGTTGGATTTGTAATTTGGAAATCTTATTTTGATCCTCTGTGGCGCCCTGGTCACGCAGGACCGTCTATGTGCAGGGCATTGTAGAGCTCCCAGCATTGAAAAGTTTAAAACGTATGAGCCTTGCTCTGGCAAAATGGGGGCTTAATACATCACCGTGATGCATGATAACAAGCAAGTCATCACATGATTATGGATCCATAAAGTCCATTTTGCATTACAACTGAATGAATCATGAGGTACAATGGTCCTTGGGCATGCAGAAATTGACGAATAGCAAAAAGTTTCGACCCAGGTCAGTCTGTGACCTTGAATGATACTTCTTGCAGATTCATTAAGCCTCCTTTTCACAGAGCATGGCTCAATTAATTATTGAAACTTTCACTTTGATATGTCCAAAGGACTGTTTAAAGTGGCCTGAATCCAGATGCAAACATACAAAGCTGTCTTGGGAAAGCAAGCCTATTCATGTATCCTTTCTTAAAGTTATTTGATGTTTATTTGACTACCCTTGGCCAATAAGGGTCCTGCATGGCTCAGTGGTAAAGTGCAGGACTCGTGACCTAGAGACCCCGGATTCGAGCCTCATTGGATCCACTGGGCTTTGCGTGGGAGTGTCTTTGGGCAAGACTTATTAGCACCGGTGAAGCCCAGGAAATACATGAATATGTGAGCTGTCGCCGTGATATGACTGAAATAATGTTTAAAGCGGCGTAAAACATCAATCAATCAATCAATCAATCAATCAAACCCTTTTCCAATAACGGTGACTTTTTTTACTTACAGAATGGAGTGCATTTTCTTTTTAAAGATGTCAAATTTAAGTTATGACTTAATGGCCATGATCAAAACTTTAAAAAATTCGAAAGAGTACTTTTTTTTATAGCTGACTGCCAGTGTACACCTTTTACCACACAAAGGAATGTTAGATTCATCCGAATCGGCAGCATTGACTAGTGAGAAATTCACTCTTCACCAAACGACGAAATTTTACACTCGTCAAAATTCAAAACTCTTGCACACGACAATCTAACTGTGGATCAAATGCTGAGAGTTGTCTTTGAACGGGAGAAAACATTTTAGGAAAAGGAGAAAATGCTGGTTACCAGCATTATCTCCTTTTCCCAAAACGTTTTCAAAAGCCTCCTTCCTTAAGGGTCGTTAAAACTCGGGATTGTGTGGGAAAATGTTAATGGGGGCTCAAATAGTAAAATTTGTCTGTGAAAGGGGAAGAAAAACATTGTGTGAATAGGAAAAAATGCTGATAACCAGCTTTTTCTCTTTTTTTCCAAAAATGTTTTTAAAAGCCTTCTCACAGAGAGTCGTTAAAACTCGGGATTGTGTCATATAGGGGTTAATCGAGCTAGAGACCCCAGAAAACTAGTGCAAAAGTTGGAAGAAGAGCAATCTTGTGGTAAGAAACGCTGCGAAGGTAGCCAGGGTTCCAGTCCGATCATTATCTTCCTTTTATATATTCATACTTTACTTGGTACAAAATGACGTAATTTCTGACAAAGTAATGTCCAAATATATGAGCCGTGATCTTTGAAAAGGGGGCTCAATACATCTGCAAAAAAGCTTCGAACCATGTCAGCCTGCGCAGTCCGCGCAGGCTGACATGGGTCGAAGCTTTTTGCTATCTGTAAATTTTCTGTAAGTCCAAGGTCCATTCTACCTCATGCTTCAGTCGGTTGTTAGACAAACTAGATTTTATGGATCCATAATTGTGTGATGTTTTGCATGGTATAATGTATCACAGAGATGCATGAAACCCCCTTTTGCCAGAGTAGTACTCGTATATATATATTTTTTCTTTTTGCTCCTATTATTATATTCGGACATTACAACGTCAAAAATGACGTCAATTTTAACAACGTAACGTCCAAAGATATAAAGGTAATAATGATCGGACGGGAACCAAGGTTACTACGAATACTGTAAGGTCGTAACTGGGACGTCAAAGACCTACTGAAAACATTTTGCCACGGTAAGGACCCCGTAGAAATGATAAGAGAGATGTGGAATGCAAGGATCCACCTTACCAATTCATTTCACATTGGACTACCGCAGTAAATCGATTTCATACAAGTAGAAACTTCGGTAAGATTTTCCCACTTATACATGTTATCAGCATATGAAAAGAAATGTCTTTTCTTCCATGTCAATTTTCGTAATTTTATAATTATAGTCTTATGAAAGATGAAGGAGTAATTCAGCACAGAGGCATGCTGCATTACTCTCAGAAAAACCCTTATCGTGTTCAATTCTTCATCAAACGACAAAGGTTTAGACTGGTCCAAATTCAAAGCATTTGCAGACAACGATTCAATGGTAACTCAGATAATGGAATTTGCCTTTGAAAGGATAGAAAACATTATGGGGAAAAGGTGAAAATGCTGGTTACCAGCATTTTCTCCTTTTTCCCTAGAATGTTATCAAAATATGTCTTTCTAAGGTCCCTTAAAACTCGGGATTGTGTGGAAAAGGCTTAATGGTACTCGGATAATTTTAATCTGATAAAAAAGACTGATTACGTTTTCAATTTACTTGGCACTTTGAGTAATTAAGTTAACCCGCTTCCTGCTTATCGCAAACTCTCGTGTCTTGTGCAAAAAGAGCTAACCAAGTCCTGGGTCCGTATTCATTAACAATTCTTAAGAACGTTCTTAGTCTTATTCTCCAAGATTTTCCACTTTCGAAAGTATCACAACTTCTGATTGGCTAAACCAAATGGTTTAGCCAATCAGAAGTTGTGTTACTTTCTAAATCTAGAATTAGACCAAGGATGAAACTAAGAATGGTTGTTGAAAATGGGCCCTGCATGCTTCATTTCCGCGCAGTTTACTTCAAGGTTATTAAATGACGTGCAACACACGAAAAGTGGCCTTCGGACATATGCGTAAAAGTGTGTGGTCCCAGATCAGCCTGTGCAGTCTGTGACTCCGAGACGACACTTTCCGTTTTTTGTGCGATTTTCTGTTTCACGGAAGTCTACTGTATATAAAAAAAATCTTATGCAGTCGTAAAGTGCCGTCTCGGATTAGCCTGCGCGGTCTGCGCAGGCTAATCCGAGACGACACTTTACGCAAACGTCTGAAGGTCTCATTTCGCATGTTGCGGGCCAGATCATATTCTCAACTTATATCTAAGGACGAGACAGGGAAGGACCGGAAGAGACAGGAAGTGACATCACAGGGGATTGGGCTAGGATAGGATCGGATAGAATAGAAGTTAGTTAAAGGTAGGATGGGGAAGGACAGGGAGGGTCGGCAAGCGGACAGACAAAGAGACAGACAGAGCTAAAGACATTACAGCAGGAGTAAAAGCTACAAGCTTTTTGCACAATGAATTATAAAGATAATTATTTCCTCACGACTCCACTTATTTTAACCCTTATCCTCGTAAATAAGTTAGATGAAACTTTCAATCCTATAATAAAAAAAAACGAATAATGCTATTTCAAATTTATTTTTGGAGAAAAATATCTCCTCATCGGACAGTGTAGATCCAAGATCAAACTGCACGTTCTGTCCACAAATGGTCATTGAGTCTCGCTAAGCAGCTTAAGGGTGAAAGGAAGATAATGTTACAATAAATCGAAAAAAAACCCCAAACCCTGATACTGATATACTCACATTGTGCGAAAGCTTAGTGTGGAAAGTATTTTGAGAACATGTACTTGAAAAGCAATTAGTTTGATAACAAAGCACCGAACCTTGTTGCACATAGGGACGTCAAAATGTTCCTAGCGAAGATAATAGACTTTATTTTATAATTTTCGGTAGTTTACTGGGAAATAATGGTGGGCTATGGTTAATTATGTATTTAGAAGCATAATGTTGACGAAAAAGTACCTACGCATGTCACGATATTTCTTGATAATGTTAGAGTTGTGTAGGACACTTCATCGATGTTACCAGGCTAAGAGTTTCTCAATTTGTTTCAACCTTTACTGTGACAATGAAAGAGTGCTGTTTAGTTTCCAGGTGCGTCGACAGGCGGAAGCCTGTGCTTCAACATTCATTTTGAAAGTATGCAAAAATGGGCGAGAAAAAGGCCGAAGGCGCGATCACACTGGCAACTCCTTACGAACCGGCTTCATTTTCACTAATTTACTAGCTACGACCTTGGCCCCGGTTTCACGAAAAAACTTAGATCTTTTATTTCACTCAACTCAACAAACGGTCCCAGGTTCTGACTTGAGTATGTTAATCCAGACGCATTTCACTAACATAAAAACAACAGTAACATTCTCAAGTCCTGTGCTGACACAACGTTTCAGACTCAACACAGCGAAATAATAGACCTGAGTCTGTTAATTGACTTAAGTCCATTTATTTTGCTTAGTTGATTCTGAAAAGTAGTGTCAACTAAGAATTTGTGAACATTACTACAGTCCGTTAATGTAACTTAAACGTGTTTCAAATGACGAACTCAACTTAAGTCAGAACCTGAGTTGAGCTGAGTCAAATAAGAAACTTAAGTTTTTTCGCGAAACCGGGCACTAGCTTTTATGCCGTAAAACGAAATTTCTGGTAAAATACCTATAAATAAAACTAGATATATTTTCCTATGCAATCTTTCAAACTTGATGATTATAGTCAGTAAAAATATGCGAGCCATGCTCTGTAAAAAAGGGGCTTAATGCATCTGCGAAAAGTATCGACCCAGGTCAGCCTGCGCAGTCCGCGCAGGCTGACCTGGACCGACACTTTTCGCTATTTGTCAATTTTCTGTATGTCCAAGGACCAGTCTACCTCATGATTCAGTCGGTTGTTAAAAAAAATCCATTATGGATCAATCATGATGTGATGGCTTGATTGGAATCATGGCTCACGGGAATGCATTAAGCCCCCTTTTGCCAGAACGTGGCTCGTGAAATTTTGGGCGTTTAAATATCGGGATGGTCGTTGTGCAATCGGTACCTCAATCTATTTTTATTACATAAGATATGACGTCATTATACTGATTTGAATAGTCGACATATGTATTATTGATCATGCGACAAATTTTTGCAAAGCTCTGACGCGAAATCTAAAAAATACAAGAGGCTAGGTAGCCAATTAAGTAAAAATCATTGAAAATCATCCCCCCCCCCCACCTTACTTTTGTCTTTCTTGTCTACTGATGGTTTGCTAGCCATCGGCTTGCTTATTTCAGTGATAAATCCTTTTTGGGTTTGGTGAAATTATAAAAATCTGAATAGCTCTCTTTAAACAAAAACGAACACCGCTGAAACACACAATTTCAAACTAAGAAAATAGGGTAAAACATCTTCATTTAGGACTTTCTTTATCATGAAGTAAAAATCTCATTTCGAGATTTAGTGCCTTCTTTAGATAATTTCTTGTGTGATGAATCTAACAAGGAAGTATTATTAGCACGCAAACACCATTGTCAAATGATCCGTTATCACGTAACACTTGTATTATCCCTCTCGTTTACCCTTTTCACAACGGTCACGTGTCTTTTACGACATTGTGCGACAAGGTTTTTGAAAACACTGTGGGAGAAGAAGAAAATGCTGGTAACCGGCATTTTCTTCTTTTCCCACAATGTTTTCTACCCTTATCAAAGACAAATCCCATCTTTTCAACCATGGCTAATTTGTCTTCTGCAAAATTCTTTCAGTATGAATGAGTCTAAATATTTTTCACATGGTAGAGAAATATTCCATTACAACATAGGCTATTCTAAAATATGTCATTAAGAAGTGAACGTTGAACAAAGAAGAGCTTTTCAAGGGACTTTTTCCCTTAAGAGTATAGAGAGAGATTGCAGGGAAAATGGCGGGATAACAAGGAATTTCTCCTTTTACTGTCTTTCCTTCCTACATCTGATTACAGCTTGTAAATAAAAAAGTCGTTTTGCGCGGCAATTGGTTAAGAGTGTAGTATGGAGACGGGAAGGAAATTGCAATCTTTGAAGATATAAAGAGCCCATCAGAACCTTATTTGCTGCAATTTGCCTTTTTGGGGTGTTTCAAAAATAGTCTGCGTGGTTATCTGTTTCCCCATTTACTGTTTGGATGATATATTAGTTTGTCATTAAAGGCTCACATGTCAGAACCCTGTCAAAGACCGGTCGTGGAACCTCTGTTATCCATGTGTAGAACCGGAAGTAGGCATATCATGTGACTAGGGATTCTGTACTGTGACGGTCTGTCACTTGAGTGTTAAAAATTGTGTTCCGACGGTCAAGCGGGTGCTTTTTCAATTATTTTGGTAGTTATCATAAAACATTCATAACCAGTTATTTGCAAGATATGTCTAGACCATATCAGGAACACGCTTGTGCGCTACGAACCTTCGTTAGAGCCATGGGGATGCCTTATCGGTTGACGTGCTAAAAATACGATGGTTAGTCGTATCGAAAACGTTTGCTGGTTCACAAAAGTAGGTTCAGCGTTTGCTGGTCTTTCAGCGTACTGATATGGTTATCTTTGACATACCAGTAGACGCAGGTTTTACCTCAAGCTTAGGGAGAGGGTTTGCTGGTCATCACGGAAAGTGTTTTATTCTGCGCATGTGCAGGAACAGCGCCGACCTGTCCACAAGTGTGGTAATATCATTGACTTGTCCACAAGCGTGAAAAAAGCGCTAGCTTGTCAACAAGAGTTGGATTTCTTTTAATTTTTATAGGTGCAGGGAAAGCCTTTTGTATTTAAATTTTCTGCATGTCAAAGGACCACCTCATGATTCAATCGCTCGTTAAACAAAATGGATTTTAGGGGTCCATAATCATGAGATGACTTGCCTGGTATAATGCATCAGGAAGATGCATTAAGCCCCATTTTGCCAGAGCACGGCTCAAATATAACGGAAGATTTGGGATAGAGTTTGTGAATCCACCAGCTTACGAAGAAGGTTCGCTGGTTCACAAGTGTACCAGCAGTTATACTGGAGGACGCTGTTAACCCCTAAATAACCGAAATGAAACTTTCAAGCCGACAGTAAAAACTAAATTTCTGCTACTTCAAAGGTCGGGAAAGATATCTCTTTATCGAACGGTGTAGACCAAGTATCAGACTGCACATAAAGGTTAAAGTCTTTTAAAGTTGATAAAATGTTTCGCAGTCAGAGAATAATGTACCTTGTCGCTACCATGGTCATCGGCCTATGGAAGAACTTAGTCAAGCCGAAATCACAACACCATACTGTCTAACAGTTCAGTTTTCAACAGGGCCACCACAGCTGTGTGTAAGAATAAAGTGGCTTAAAACTGCAGAAAGTGTGAGAAAATTGATAACCAGATGTGAATGTTAGCAATCGAGCGAATTAGTACAAAAGCTACATCAAAGTACAAGAATGCGTTTGGTCTGGAAATCAAAAAGCACAATTCTTGTATTTCTGTTGAACTAAGCACGTGTTTTATATTCGAAAAATACGACTAACAAATTATCACTAATAAGAACACAGATTGTGGCAAGTACTTAAAATGTTTCAAGGTTGTCTGATTGTCTTTGAATTATCTGAGTGGATAATTGTTACTCCTCGTCAATGTTTCTTTCAAATCAAGAAGACTTTTTCCTACAATAATGGATAAAAGGAGAAACGAACATAAAAGAATGAATAGAGAAACGGACATAAAAGAATAAATAGTCTGTAAAGACTGCATTGAAATGTTCCCACTGGCGTCTGAGATTTCTACAGATCCATGTAACTTGCATGTTCAGAACGATTCAATACGATTGAAAAGTTATTTAAAATAAGGTCAGAAATAAAATTAATAATTCTTAGAAAAAACAATGTGTCATTACGGTACTTGTAATCAGTAATATAAACACATCCAACAAAATATGTACTTATTCGTATGTAATTACGGAAGTAAAGGAAAACAGCCATTGCACATTCCGCTGTAGATTGATATCTATGAAATCAAACGATTATCTTTACGAAGGCACTTGGATTTGGAACTGAATCTGTTCCACCCATTTTCGCTGTTTATTCAAGAGTGTGAGAGAGATCTAAAGTCTACACTTTGTTTATATGAGCCATGCTCTGGGAAAAAGGGGCTTAATGCATCTCCGTAACGCATTACACCAAGCAAGAAAGACATCACCTAATCACGGATGCATAAAATCCATTTTGTCTAACAACTGACTCTATCATTAGGTAGACTGGTCCTATGGCATACAGAAAATTGACCAGTAGCGGAAAGTTTCGGCCCGGGTCAGCATGCGCGGACAGCCCAGGCTGACCTTGATCGATACGTTTCGCAGATGCATTAAGCCCCCTTTTCACAGAGAGCGGCTATGTTTATACCTGTTGAGTCATGCACTGTGAAAACGGGCTTTGATAAATTTGCAAAAAGTATCCTCTTAAGTATCCATTAAACCCCCTTTTTGCCAGAGCATGGTTCATTTCATCCAAGCAGGCTGACCTGAGTCGAAAAGTTTTGCTATCTGTCAATTTTCTGCATGTCAAAGGACCAGTCTACCTCGTGATTCATTCGCTTGTTGGACAAACTGGATTTTATGGATCCGTAAGTACGCGATGACCTGTTTGGTATCATGCATCACATAGATCCATTAAAACCCTTTTTTTCCAGAGCATGGTTCATTTCGTCCAAGATTAAGGAATATGCAAACGAGCACCCCTACCTCCTCATACGAATTATGTGCAATAAGATTCAAGCTTATTTGCTTTTTCTTTCGACGTGTAGAAAAAAATCAAAGCTTCATCCAATGAATTCTGTGAATCTTAATTAAGTTAATTATTAAACTTAGCATTTAAGACAAACATTAATTCGCATGAATTACACATCTGAGGATTACTTTTCCCGAAATAATTTAGACTCCTTATAATTCCTTTTTGAACAACATTTGAGCCATGCTCTGTGGAAAGGGGGGTTTAATGCATCTGCAAAAAGTATCGACTCAGGTCAGCCTGCGCAGTCCGCGCAGGCTGACCTGAGCCGAAACTTTTTGCTTTTGGTAAATTTTCCTCTTGTCAAAGAACCACAGTACCTCATGATTCAGTTGACTTTGAGTGTGGCCTGAACTTGTCCTACATCGTCCTCCATACTACAAGAGCGCATTCAGGCGTAACAAGGGACTTGAAGAATTACCTTGTCTCTTTTCTTCATGGTTTGACTATTTGGTCATCTCTCCCTCTTTATATTATTTCTCTTCATACATCTTGTTTCTTGTTGACTAGATTTTCATGTAATACCTATTATTTCTGCTTCTGATTGGTAACTATAGGCTAACACTTTTTCTACAGTTTTGTTACTTTACTTTTGATATGTATATACACACATGTGACATCATTCATTGAACATTCCTCTCTCACCGCTGACCATTGAATCGACGATGGTTATGTGGGAAAGCAGCAAGTGGCTTGGAAAGAATATTGTGCGGAGTACTGGTAAAAGAAACTCGAGGAAAGCATGGATAGGTGCAGTAGCCGCCGCGATATAACTGAGATAATGTTGAAAACGGCGTTAAACACCATACAATCAATCAATCAATCATTCTTTGAAAAACTTACATTCTGACAAGACAATGTACTGTGTATACGTCTAAATAAAATGTCTGTTCTGTTCTGTTCTGTCAGACAAAATGGATTTTATGGACCCATAGTTATGTGATGACTTGCTTGGTGCCATGACGCATGTATATGCATTAAGCCCCCTTTTACCAGAGTATGGTTTTTTTTCTTCTACTTTTCGCATTATTCTGCTCTTTTGATTCAGAGCCGGGTCTTGCTTATGGACTTTGCATCATTTTAAACTCAGGAACACGTATATACTGTATACAAGAACCATCCTACAGTTACATTAATTAAGCAAGAACTCAGCAACAGATATATGGAAAAGGAATTAGCGCCCCATCAAGCCCGCGCCACGGCACTGAAATATGTTGCAAAGACTGGTATTGGAATAGAAAGAAAAATAATATGAGCCGTGCTCTGGCAAAAGGGGGCTTAATGCATGCCGTGAGCCATGATACCATGCAAGTCATCACATAGTTATGGGTCCATAATAATCACTATTTTTAACAACTGACGTTATCAAGAGGTAGATCGGTCCTTAAACATACAGAACATTTACCAACAGCGAAAAGTTTCGGTCCAGGTCAGCCTGCGCGGACTGAGCAGGCTGACCTGGATCGATAGTTTTCGCAGATGCATTAAGCCCCCTTTTCACAGAACATGGTTCAGATATATGAGAATTTCGTCATGTCGCATGCTTTTTTTTCCTCTACTTGATGGATTTCATTAGTTGTACTGTTTTATTTTTTTTACATGTTTTTTTTTTTATGTACATGTATGTATCTTCTATTCTACAAATTACCTCGGTGGAGAATCGCTTGGTTTCTGTTTTGATGCACTTCGTGTAAAATGGTGGAATCGTGACGAAATACTGTGGTAAATGGCATTTTTGCTGTCTTTGTCCCAGGACATTGTGCTTAATTTTGTCTATCGATCTTTGCATCACGTTCCCGCAAATTTATCCGTTGATTTATTGAAACCATTAGTGGTGTCACAAAATACACTTCTTTGCAAACACTTTGTCATGAAATTTCATAACCTCAAGTTCTATGAGAGAGTGTTTGCCAAGGAAATTAATCCCTATGACACTGTTATGGTATCGTTAAGTCCGGACAAACGTTCACTGGAATTTGATGCACTGGTCAATCCATAGATTGATTGAGTGTATGGTGTTTAACGCCGTTTTCAACATTATTTCAGTTATATCGCGGCGGCTACTGCACCTATCCATGCTTTCCTGAAGTTTCTTTTACCAGTACTCCACACAGTACTCTTTCCAAGACACTGGCTGCTTTTCCACATAACCATCGTCGAACAATGGTCAGCGGTGAGAGAGGAATGAATCCTGTTGCAATGACTATCATTGATCCTCGGGAAGAAATTGGCCAAGCCGGGGATCGAACCAGCGACCTCCTGTTCTCAAGTCCCGTACGCCACCGACTGAGCTACGGGGCTTGGCGATCAATCGATAAAATTAAGCACGTGAGACAGAAAAGCCATTGACCTTAGTATTTTGTCCTAATTCAACCATCAGTTCGTGCATTGTATCAAAACCACGTGATCCCTAACTTGATAACCACACAATGACAAATTTCCCATCGAAAGTCACTAACAGAAACATACACTTTATAATTTTGTACGTGCACAATATCCATATGAATGAATGAATGAATGTTGTTTTATGGCGCATCGACAGCTTTGGTCATTTAGCGCGCATATCTGTGTTGAAGGAAGGATTAAGACGGACTTTTTTTCTAAAAAGATTTGAGACATGCTGACAGTAAAAGAGTTGAATTAAGAAGGATTATGTGTGATCTTAGTATGCATAAAAGATATAATTGAGCAACAGGGCTTCCCTATTAACTCAAAAAGGTTTTGAATAATGATGTTAAGATTGCGATAAAAAGATTTGAACAGTCTTAAATTGATAATAAAGGAGTCTTTAAATGAAGAAAGGTTATGAATATCCATATGAACATCTAACCATACAGGAAAGTCCTGTATCCCTCATTACATTTCTAATTCAACTTTGACTGATTGGTTGATTGTATGGTGTTTAACGCCGTTTTCAACATTATTTCGGTTATATCACGGCGACCAATGCACCTATCCATGCTTTCCTGGAATTTCTTTTACCAGTACTCCGCACAATATTCTTTCCCACATAACCATAGTCGAAACAATGGTCAGCGGTGAGAGAGGAATGAATCCTGTCGCGATGACTAAATTCAACTTTGAAGGTCTGTTTCATTTAAATGGACGTGATTAATCTTAAATAAGAATGAGCGTATTGCGTTGTTAGAAACAACAAAAACAACACCAGCAACAACAGCAGCAGTAATAGGTATTAAACATGTGGTACAATGAAGAAGTTTTATTCATCAGTCATCATCAACAAGGATAATGCAAAACCGTTTTTTTTTTTTGTTTGTTTGTTTGTGCAAGGTTACTAGGTTACTACACGAGAAGAAAATGGCAGCAAAGGACAATTAAGATTCTGTTGAACAACGCATGGGCCACAGATACATGGACACTGTGATTCTGTGCTGCGTTCGGAATCCCTCAGTGTCAGACATGTACAGAATTAATGAATTGGTCTGGCCAGCACAGACAAGCCTCAACAATATACTGATTGATATTGTTGAATTTTGACCCTCATTCCCTATTAGCCACACTCCTTCGACTTTGAAGGAGGTAATTAATTGGATTTTTCTTTCGGGTCTGTTACATTTGAGCTGTGTTCTGTGAAAAGAGAGCTTAATGCATCTCCGTAATGCATTATACGAAGGAAGTAATCACATACTTATGGATCCATACAGTACGTTCTGTATAGCCCGCCCGAGTAGCTTAGTGGTTAGCGTGTCGGACTCATGACCTGGTGGTTGCGAGTTCGATATCCGGTTGAGGCAAACTTTCTTTCCGGCGTTTTTTCGCCTCTCACCTCTGATGCATGTGAGAAAAGTAGTCAGTGGCTTTGGAAAGAAAGTTGTGTCAGTACTGGTGTGGGGAAGCCAGGAAGCACATAGGTGCGTCGCTGACCACCATGATATGACCTAAGCTGTTAAAATGGCGTTAAACTCCAGTACAAACCAAACCAAACGTTCTGTATAACAACGGACTAAATTATGAGGTACACTGGTCTTTTGACATGCAGAAAAGTTACCAAAAAACAAAAAAAGTTTCGACCCAGGTCAGCCTGCGCGGACTGCGCAGGCTGACCTGGATCGATACTTTTTTTGCAAATGCGTTAAGTCCCCTTTTTCACAGAGCATGGTTCATTTCTATATCTAAACAGTAAGAATTAACTCTCAACCAAACGGCAAAATTTTAAAATTGGGAAAATTGAACGCATTTGTAAACGACAAATTAATGGACTCAAATGACAGAATGCGTCTGTAAGAGGGAAGAAAACAATGTGGGAGCCAGTATTTTCTCCTTTTCCTACAATGTTTAATGGTCAAATGGCCCCCTTTTCAGGGCCGTAAAAACTGGGGATCATGTTGTAAAGCGATAACTATCATAGTGAGGAGTTGACTACTAAATGCTGAACTCTTCGAGCCATGCTCTGGGAACAGGGGGCTTAGTACATTTCCGTAATACATTGTACCAAGGAAGACATCGCATAAATAGAGATCCGTAATAGCCACTCTTTCTTTAGCCACCAACTGAATTATTAGGTAGAATGGTCCTTTGATACGTAGAAAATTCACCAATTGCGAAAAGTTTCGGCCCAGGTCAGCCTGCGCGGACTGCGCAGGCTGACCTGAGCTGATACTTTTCGCAGATGCATTAAGCTTCCTTTTCACAGAGCATGGCTCTTTTTTTTTTTTTTTTTTTGCTTTGCACCACATTTGATTGCCAGTTTGGAATTTTTATCATTTTTGACTAGCAGCCATGGAAGTAACAGTTTTCGACATATTATTTCAGTAAAAGGCTAACCGAAGATCACAAAGTCTCCCGATGCCAGCTCTGTTATACACATATAAAATTCTGTGCTCCCCTAGGTCGTGTATAACTTGCAATTGCCAAGCTGTTATTGCTAAAATACCACATTTTTATTGTGATCAATAAAAAATAAATACAGACAGAAGGAAGTCGATATATGAGCCAAGCTCTGTGAAAAGGGGGCTTAATGCATCTGCGAAAAATATCGACTCAGATCAGCCTGCGCAGTCCGCGCAGGCTAACCTGGGCCGAATTTTTTCGCTATCGGTCAAGTTTCTGTATGTCAAAGGACCAGTCTACCAAATGACTCAGTTGGTTGTTTGACAAACTGAACTCTATGGATCCATGATCAAGTGATGACTGGCTTAACATCACGCATCAAGGAGATGCATCAAGCCCCCTTTTGCCAGAGCATGGCTAATATTTAGAGAGCGAGTGTTGTCTGTTTCGTTTCGTTATTGCACGCTTCCCCTTTCCTTCTGATGAAGCAAGGATCTAGTTCTTTTGAACTCTCCAGCGATTTTTCGCCTCTCACCTCTGATGCATGTGAGAAAAGTAGTCAGTGGCTTTGGAAAAGAAGTTGTGTCAGTGCTGGTGCGAGAAAGCCAGGAAACACATGGGTGCGTCACTGACTGCCATGATATGATCTGAGCTGTTCAAATGGCGCTAAACTCCAATACAAATTAAACCAGTATTTTGAACTCTTGTCACCTCTGCAGACAGTGTAGGTCAAGATAAGACTACCCGTTATGTTCAGTCCGGCTTTAGATCTAAATTGTCCAATTTTATCACTATATAAAACAATTAATCACGAGGCTAGAAAGATCAATATGTATCATTATGCAAAGCATACATGGGGTTCAAACATATTCGAGCCATGCTCTGGCAAAAGGGGGCTTAATGCATCTCCGTGAGCCATGATACCAAGCAATTCATCACATAATTATGAATCCATAAATTCCGCGTAGTCTAACGATTGATTGAATTCTAAGGAAAAGTGGGTCCTTTTATACTCAGAAAATTGACAAATAGCGAAAAATTTCGGCCCAGGTCAGCCTGCGCGGACTGCGCAGGCTGACTTGGGCCGATATTTTTCGCAGATGCATTAAGCCTCCTTTTTTTTTATAGAGCATGGCTCAATTTATGTGGATAGCTTAACATTTTGTTTTCCGGCAAAGTTCTAAATGTATTTGACTCTTTCTCTGGGAAAAGGGGATTTAAAGCATCTCCAACATGCATTGTAACAAGCAAGTCATTATCTATTAAATAGTACATTCATAAAATCAATTTTGTTAAACAACCGATTGAATCATGGGGTAAAAGAGCCCTCGGACATGCAGAAAATAGACCAGTATCAACAAAGTTTCGACCCATGTCAGCCTGCGCGAACTGCACAGGCTGAAATGGATCGATACTTTTTGCTATTGCATTAAGCCCTATTTTCACAGAGCACGACCCATTTTCATTTTTCCTGTATCTGTTTTTTTCGTAACATTTCTTAGAAATTGCTCGCCCTATCAGCTCATCCCAAGAGTCTTTTCCAAGCAAATATATGATCATATGTTTTAAGCATACGCACTGCTTCACCAGTAATTAAACGAAACTACAGCAGTAGAAAAACGGAAAACAAATTAGCGCGCCATCGAGAGCGCGCCGCGGCAGTGCAATACATTCTGGCAGTGGTCCCCGTGATACGAAACGTTACTGGTGCGACCGTGTGTAATCATGTACCCATTCACTGATTTTCTAAATCATAAAATTCCTGTCAGTGTCAGGTATCGTTTAACTCTTTACCAAACGATAAATTTTGGACTTGACCAAATTGGAAGCATTTGCAGACGGCAATTTACATGTAACTCAAATGGTGATTTTCTGTCTTTGATTGGGTAGAAAACATTGTGGGAAAAGGAGAAAATGCTGCACCAGCATTTTCTCCTTTTCCCATAATGTTTTCAAAAGGCTTCTTCCCCAGGGTCCTTAAAACCCGGGATTGTGTGTTAAAGGGTTAAGTATACATTTAAAAGATACACCCTTACTGTCTCAGAGAGAGAGAGAGAGAGAGAGAGAGATAAATAGAGAGAGAGAGAGAGAGAGAGAGAGAGAGACGCTGTTAGAACTTGAAAGTGTGTAGAATGAATCAGAATTCTTTCAGCTGTGTAAACATAGATAAATTACCAATATATAGTGTGTAAGGGATAGAGATACTCAAAGGATTTGTCCCCATTTAAAACTGGAATCGATAACAGTGATTTCTTTGAAGGCTGCCAAAGAATGAAGTGCATTTTCTATCCATCGTAGTCTGTGCAACATTGCAGCCCTCGGACAAAATTTGGCATGAAGATACAAGACTGGTTACGGTTTCATTAGATAAAGACGAAATGGGTTAAAAACTAGCCGAAAATAAAGATGAAAAGGGTTAAAAACGAGCTGA
This sequence comes from Tridacna gigas, assembly GCA_945859785.2. Lineage (NCBI taxonomy): Eukaryota > Metazoa > Mollusca > Bivalvia > Cardiida > Cardiidae > Tridacna > Tridacna gigas. The sequence goes on along the minus strand of OX244030.2, from coordinate 8,988,841 downwards.
AAATGAGTATAGATGTATCTTGAAATGGTCATAAGAAAAATTGAAAGAATATCAAATTTCTATGGAATCAGTTTGGAAAAAGTGTGTTAGAAAGAGGAATTGTCTCCTTTCCTGGAATATTTCACGCCGCGATCAACTAGTTATAAATAATATGAGCGATGCTTTCGGGCTTAATGTATCTGGAAAACGTATCGACCCAGGTCAGCCTGCACAGTCCGGGCAGGCTGACCTGGGCCGAAACTTTTCGAATTTGTCAATTTTCTGCATGTCAAAGGACCAGTGTACTCCATGATTCAGTCGGTTTTTATACAGAAATGGATTTTGTGGATCCCTAATTATGTGATAACTTGCTTGGTATTATGCATTAGGGAATGTATTAAACCCGTTTTTACCAGAGAATTGCTCATATCTGTAATTCAATATTCAGTGAATACTGAGCACAATGAATATTCATAGCCATATAGGTAACTAAAGTTTCAAAAGCAAAGCAGTGTTGGTAGCGGAAGTTTCATTGATTTCTACGGAAAAAAAAAACAAACATGCATGTACGTAAACTACAGAGCTGTAATTTATCTCAATTATCACTTAATGCTGCACATTCGCTAGGCCTCCCAGGGGGGTGGGAAAGCATAACGTGATCGACATACCATAGAATTTGTAATAGAAAATACTCAAAGCCCTTTGGGTAACTTATTTTCCAAAGCAAAGTAGGTAGCGGAAGTTTGATTAATTTCTAAAGGGTAAAAACAAACATGTATATACTTATACCAACTGAGTTGTGATTTATCTTAATTATTACTTAATGTTGCACATTCACTCGACCGCCCAGGGAGAGCAGGCTTAATTATGATCGACATACCGTAGATACTGTAATCGAAAATACGCATAGCCCTTTTGGTAACTGAATTTTCCAAAGCAATGCAAGCAGTGGAAGTCTGATTAATTTCTAAAGGGGAAACAATATGTATATGTACATTATACAATACCATACAATGCGCCATGCTCTGTGAAAAGGGGCTTAATGAAACTTTTCGCTATTGGTCCATTTTTTGTATGTCCAAGGACCAGTCTACCTCATTATTCAGTCGGTTGTTTAAAAAAATGGGTATTATGGATCCATAATTATGTGATGGCTTGATTGGTACAAGGAATCACGGAGATACATTACTTCAAGGCTCTTTTTGCCAGAGCATGGCTCGTTTCATTTGCTTCAATGTAAACAATGTACGAGTACATTACGCACAATAACAACGTGATGTTTTTTTCTTTTATTTGAATGGTCCACTTGAAACAAGACTTGAGAGTAATATAGCTAGTTATTTAAAGAGTGAAGAAGCTGTTCTGTTAATGGAAAGTATTCCTATATGGGTGTTTTTTTTTTTTTAAATTAAATATTTTTGACATTTCTGACCGTACTTTGGTATAATTCCACTGCTGTGAGAGTAGTTTAAAGCATTTAATTTGTTTCTGTGGTGTTTAACACAGTTTTCAGCTTTACTCCAGTTACATCACGGTGGTCAATACACTCTTTCAATTTTTTTTTTTTTCTAAATTCATTTTACAATTACTTTGCACAATCTTCTTTCCAAGATACAGGCTGCTTTCCATATACGCTTTGCCAAACAATGCTAACCTTATTTTTTTTTTTTAAACACATTGTGACAAAAGATAAAATACATGAAAAGGTTAGCAAAGAAACATACCAACCAGTAACCTTACATATACCATTACTGTTAAAATATTAACATTTCTTCTTCTGCACTAAACTATTACACCAACAGTACAGCGATTTATCCCAATCATTACTTTATGTTGCTCGTTCACTCGGCTGCCCAGGAGAGAAAGCTTGGTATAATATAGTCTGGATTACCTGCCCCTACCACTACGTTATCGGGTCAGGCGGCCTCCTAGGCGTCCTCAAGCCTACCCCTAAATGCTTCCCCGTTTTCCCCAATTTCCTGTGATCCAGTTTTATCAGTGAATTAAAAGAGATCAATTTTGTACAAAAAAAAAAATACATTACCAAATTTAAAACGTGCTGTTTGGGGTATGGTTTAAATATAAATTTGACTATGAATCTTTTAAAAGTAGCCCTGTTTTCGGACGTTATATTATAGTTCCATTGACATTTCAGATACTTATAGCATTATTGATAGGTAGTTTTTCCCGCTAAATAAGAACGGCATGTTGAAAAACTCACTGCCATTACTTTATTGCAAGCAATCTGTTTTGAATTCTGCCTATGATCCGATTTGATATGTGAAATAAGAATATTCTGTCTCCTCTGCATATTACCAACGGGGCCGCCATTATTGCGCTTTGCCTGACGTACTCTTGAAGTTCGACGGGGTACCAGGCTAGGCATGATAGACATACCACAGAATTCTAAATAGAAAATTGCTAACATTTCAAAGAAAAACACCCACAGTACCTTATGGATGACTGCGGCAAACGAAATACAATATCTACAGGATGCAAAGCGTTTACTTGAAACAACTCTACACGTGCAGATGTGATATACTGTTAAGCGCAGTTTTGACATGAAATTGCAAAATAACACTGCAAGTTTTGGCACGAAAGGGTGTCGATATGTCTGTGAGAAAGAGATTTGATCTGTGGGATTGTTTATATTTACCCTTTTTCAAACAATCCCGTATTTTAGAGACGCTGTTGTAAAGGACCTTTGAAAACATTGTGGGAAAAAGGAGAAAATGCTGATGACCAGGACAATCCTTTTACAGACAATTTCCATCTTTTGATCCAGTTCAAGTGGTCGTCTGCAAATGCTTCAATTTAGACAGTTCTTAAATAGTGTGCTTTGATATGGGGTTAGATCTGAAGAGGAATATTACAGAGGACAAGTCTAGAAAAACATATTAAATTCAACGTAATTATTTATTTTAAATTGATAAAAGAAAATTCAAATTTCTAAATTGCGTAAAAAATCTTAAGTTCACTGTTTTTAGTTTGTTGGCGGAATCAGGCCACAGCTTCCAAAACTGCTCAGACAGTTGAGTTCTGGTGACAGAGACTCAAACTGCTAAGTCCATATTGGATCAGAAACTGCCTGTAACTGTAATAAACTGCAAAAACCTAATTCTGGTGGAGGTACTCTCCTTACCCGAGTCATCGGACACTGAATTTGCAAAATAGACAACATGTCCTGCAACACAGCTGATTACGTCATGACACAGACCGGAAAAGGAATTACGTCATACAATCAAGGAATGCATACAATAGAAAAGGAATGAAAATGGACGAAAAGACAAATTCTGCACTATTCCTGTAAATGGTCTTGAACCTTAGTTTTCCAAACGTCTCAAAGTACCCACGATATTTACACTGTGTTTGATGGTGTATATGCCTGACCTTTTACTAATAATTATTACGTTTTACTGCCTTTCTAGCTGCAATTATTTTTTTTCCCTATAAAAGTCGTTTCTTCGTTTTTTCGCCACTTAAACTTCAGAGGTCTTGTGTGGCTTACTTGGTAAGTGCAGGATTTGTAAACCGGAGGCCCCAGTTTCGAGCCTTACTGGATGCTACTCGTATGTGCTTCTGTTTGGAGTACCCTTGGTGCGGCGCCCCAGAGCCCAAGCCTAGCACTGGTGAAATCCAGGACAGGCATGAATGTCTGAGCTGTCACCATGATATGACAGTAATGTTGAAAGCAACGTTAAAACATCAGACAATCAATTAACCACTCAATTAAAACGTCAATTTCTATATACTGCTATTTTCCATTTGAACTACTTTGTAAATGAGAAACCATGAATGACCATCTTCAAAACATATATTTGTATAAAACACTTTCTTATTTAACCAACTCTGAGGAAAGAAAGCTTTTGTTTTCAATGTGGGAATAGGGGAAATTGCCGGTAACTGGCAGCTTTGCCTTTTTCCTGCCAAGTTTTCCACCCTTTCATCGGCAACTTCCAGACTAATTTGTTTTGTACAGATGCTTTCAGTATGAACCAGTTTACAATTGTTCATCATGTAGAGAACTACAATGCCAGCAGCTTTTGGCGGGGTGGCGTTTGGAGCGGGGGTGGGGGTAGAGGGGTAGTTGGGAAGTGACTATTGAGAAAACACTCGTGTAGAAATCAACATAGGAGAATTAATTTTTTCGGTTTTGAAAAACCCTAAAACCCTTATCTGTGTATTCAAATTCCTATGTCCGTATTACTGACCATTCTTAATTTCAGTCTAATTCTAGATTTAGAGACTTGGTGAATACGGACCCTGTACTAAATCAACAGGATGAACTTTTTAGCTTTTTCAGATTGATGAATAATGTTAAACAATGGTCAGTTTCGCTGTTTGATATACTTTTGTTTGATAAAGATGGTATCCATTCAAATCTTCTTGCAATAAGTTTTACTGAATAGAAGACCCCCCCCCCCAAAAAAAAAAAAAAAAACCATGGGTAATAATTATAACAACTCTAGGCGACAGACTCTCAATTATAATTTGTTAGTAAGTCTTAGTTAAAAAAACCCATGATCAAAGGAATATCATTTTCACGTGCTCATTAAACATCATTGTGTATTTTATCAATATAGCATTTTGTAATTATTAATGAGGAGAAAAGTTATACAGTTGGAGGGCTAACACAATTTCTGATGTGTTTGATAACCATGGTAATAATATTACCCACAACCACTTTGATCAGTGAAGACCAAGGGCTGGGGTCCCCTCGTGCATTGTCATAATTTTATCCAATAATCATCAACTTGTAAGAATGCAAAGTCATAAATTTACCAACATGTGTTACTTTGCACATGCATCTCGCATAAAAACGCATGGCGTGCTGATTTTAAATTGCCCTGCAACACGGCGAGAACCAATTTAACCCTTTACCACACAATCCCGAGTTTTAATGACCTTGAAGAAGAAGGCCTTTGTAAACATTGTGGGAAAAGGAGAAAATGCTGGTAACCAGCATTTTCTCCTTTTCCTCGCAATATTTTCTACCATATCAAGGACAGAGATCATCACTGGAGCTACAATTATTTTGTCGTCTGCAAATGCTTTCAATTTGGTCAAGTCTAAAATTTTTATCGTTTGGTAAAGAGTAAAAAGCGCGATATCGTGATTGATCAAAGCCGATTTTCTTTTCCTCAAAACCATGCCATGTTTTTCATTCTTTGATCTTGTTGTTTCAAGTTTTTTTTTTTGGAGGGGGGGATAATGTTTGTCAACAAAGTTACAACAAACAGCTGCTGTAGGCTGTTGGGGCTGTTTCAAAGCACTGCAAATGCATTATGAAAAGTGCATTTCTCCGAAAGGAATTCAAGTTTGAGTGAATACATAAGACGTGTATGAAATCAACATACAGGCAGTATATACCTACATTTTGTCTCCGGGAATGTTTTCTTTTCACTTTTCCTACAATTCAAAAAGAGATTTTATTTTCATTATCAGTTAAAATTATGATGTTCATTGCAACGGGATTCATTCTTCTCTCACCGCTGATCATTGTTTCGACAATGGTTATGTGGGAAAGCAGCCTATGTAGGAAAGCAGCCAATGGCTTTTGAAGAATATTGTGCGAAATGCTGGTAAAAGAAACTCCAGAAAAGCATGGATAGGTGCACTGACCGCCGCGATAGAACCGAAATAATGTTGAAAACGGCGTTAAACATCAATCAATCAATCAATCAGTCAAATGAGAGGCGTCACGTGTCTGAACAAATTTTGAAAACTGAATTGAAGGTCACGTAGATAAATGTTTCCAACCAATCCACCTCACCCGATTTCACAATGGGCAGCATGAAATTCCGAACAGCTGCAGGTATTTAATGGAGTAGTTTAAAGGCCCATTAGCGGTCAAAGGTAATCAATGCAGGTGTTGAAATGCATGTAAATTTAAATCATACCATTTCATAGTGTTGAAGTTGTTGTGAAGATGACAATCTCTTATTGTACGGCCGGTCATAGTGTTAGTCGCTGGCAGAGAAATGAATTTTAAATCCGGGTAAAAAGTGAATAAAAGATAGAGAGATCTTGCTGCTTCTTACCTACTTTCTAAATTTATTTTAAAGGCCTCTAAGTTAGGATGCAAACGTGTCTAGTCTTAAAAATAGTTTGGTTTATAGGCGGCAAATATCACATTTTATGAGTAAACATTTCTCTTCAAGTCATTTATTACGCCTTGTTATCTTCTCATGGCTTATGCAGAATCCCGTTAACCTTTTCACAAAAACTCCTGACTTTCAACTACTCTAAGAAAGAAGGCTTTGGAAACCGTTGTTGCAAACATTTTCTCCTTTTCCCACACTGTTTTCTATCCGTCTGGTGACAAATTCTATCAACTGAACCACATTTAATTTGTCGTCTGCAAATGCTTTCAAATTGGACATGGGTCCAAAATTTTGTCGTCTGGAGAAGAGTTACCATATGGGGGATCATCATTAACTTTTTCATCACGTAAAAAATAACTGAGCCGTGCTCCGTGAAAAAGGGGCCTAATTCATCTCAGTGATGCAGTATACCAATCATGCCATGACATAATTATGAATCCAAAATGGCCATATTTTTTACACAACTAACTTAATCATAAGGTAGACGGATCTTTTGACATTTAGAAAATTGACCAATATCGAAAAGTTTCGGCCCAGGGCAGCCTGCGCGGACTGCGCAGGCTGACCTGGGTCGATACTTTTCGCAATTGCATTAAACCCTCTTTCATAGAGCATTGCTCAACTGAGTTCGGCTTTTAATCAGGTTCTAAAATTACCACTGAGCACCATAGGAAACACATAATTATAAGCCGGGCTGTGTGAAAAGGGGGTTTAAAGTATCTTCAAAAGAGTATCGATCCACGCAGACTGACCTTGATCGAATTCTTTTGCTATTGGTCAATTTTCTGCATGTAAAAAAAAAACAGTCTACTCCATTACTCAACCGGTTGCTAGACAAAATGGATTTCATGGGTTCATAATTATAATAAATTATTATGACATGCTTGGTATGATGCATTACGGAGATGCATTAAACCCCCTTTCGCAAGATCATGGCACATTTTTTTTGCCGTTGCTAAGAATCTAAGAATGGTGTAAATAAAAGATGGCACCCTATATTCTGTGCAGTTTGAAATTTATCGACGCCTTGTGGTAGAAGGAAAACGTTAACTCTTTGCCATTCAACACAATTTTAGACTTAGACCAGTTCGAAAGCAATTAATAAGGACAGGTTAACCTTGACGCAAAATTATCAGATTTATGTGTGAAAGAATAGTAAACACTTCGAGAAAAGGAGGAAATGCTGGTTTATTGCATTTTCTCCTTTTCCCACAATGTTTTCATAAGTTTTTTTTTGTCAGGGTCGTTAAACGTCGAAGTTGTATGGTAAACTGAGGTTAAGTTAACCGAATCTTGTTTGGCAAAATTTTCACTTCTCACTAGAGGACAAAATTTTAGACCTGTCCAAACTGAAAGTAATTGCAGACGACAATTTTGATGTGACTCAAAATGACAGGCTTTGTATTTGAAAGGATAGAAAACATTGTGGGAAAAGGAGAAAATGCTGGTAGCCAGCATTTTCTTCTTTTCTCATAATGTTTTCAAAAGTCCTATCTCTCAAGGTCGTTAAAACTACTTATACTTATCGTAAACTTGCCCACATCCTATATGCTGATAAGATATGTTACAACTCTTTAAATATTTGAACCATGCTCTGGCAAATGGGGGCTTAAGGCATCGCCATGACACATGATACCGAGTAAGTTATCATATAATTATTTATCCATAAAGTCCATTTTGTCTAACAACCTGAATCACGAGGTTAACTGGCCCTTGGAATGGCAGAAAATTGACAAATAGCAAGAAGTTTCGGCCCAGGTCAGCGCAGGCTGACCCGGATCGGTACTTTTTGCAGGTGCCATAAGCCCCCTTTTCACAGAGCAGGGCTCATTTTTAATGTACGCTTTACCAAACGCCAAAAGTTCGGACTTGTCCAAACTGAAAACATTTGCAGTCAAATAATCAATTTTCAAAAACAGAAATTATTGTTGGAAAAGGAGATTTTTTAAAACTTTTCTCCTTATCGCAGCAAGTTTTACAAAAGGCTTTTTTCCTCAGGGTCGTTAAAAATCGGGTTTGTATGGTATACAGAATGAATGTTACATCGGAAATACTAAACAGTTGATTCTTTTGAAAGTGAACTCAAGCGGAAAATGTCAAACACGTGTCCCATAATTTCGATTCCAGACCGGAAGTTGTCGTGTACGTTTCCTGGTTTTAAAGTTCATAAAGTATACTGGTTTACCGAGTACTTTTGGTAACATTCTCCCTTTTCACCTTAAAATGTTATCTTTATCATAATCTGAGAAACTGGACGACTTTCAATGATATATAAGCCACGCTCTGGCAAAATTTTCGAGTGACGCAATGTCTGATTGGCTACACCAAATGTTTTAGCCAATCAGAAATTGTGTTACATTTTAAATTTAAAGTTAGTACAAGAATGCAATTGAGTATTGCTGTTTGATATGGACACTGATTACTAAGATTGTTTAGTGGTCAAAGAATTAACACTGGTTAGTGTGCAAGGGAACAAATTTTTATCGGTATGACTCCGTACACCCAAGTTATTTAACAGTGTTTTGGAACTGGCAGCTACACGTAATTTTTCAGTTCTTTTTTATTTTTCAGTTCGTTTCAAAATCTAGATGAGCCATGCTGAATGCATCTGCAAAAAGTATCGACCAAAGTCACCCCGCGCAGGCTGTTCTTGGTTGAATTCTTTTTGTCTTACTTGGGTAAATTTTCTGCACGCCCAAGAACCAGTACACCTCAGGATTCAATCGGTTGTTACTCAAAATGGATTTTATGGATCCATAGTCTGAGAATGACTTGCTTAGCACAGTGCAGTACGGAGATTCATTAAGCCACACCCTTTTGCCAGAACAGTGGCTTATATACATTTCAAAGTATTTCATGAATTAAAACATATGATCGACGAATTAAAATTTATTAATTCAATGATACTGACTTCAGCTTTCATATAGTTGCCGTCGAATGTTACAGTTAAAAAAAATGTTTAATGTCAAAGTTTGCAACCCTGCAGCATTGTTTGGTGCAACTGCATGCATTAGTAATCGAATGCCTTTTTATTTTTGAAAACCATCAGAAATCGCCACAACAAGTGTGTTTGACCAAAAAAAAAGGTTTGTCGTCATCTGCATTAGATCCGTCCACTTATTACAACCGTTATATACAATGCAATCCAAGCGCGCTCTCTTGGTTGGGATTTCAATGTGAAAGCTAATTAATCCTTTACCACACAATCCCGAGTTTTAACGACCCCAGAGAAGAAGGCCTTTGAAAACATTATAGGGAAAAGGAGAAAATGCTGATAACCAGCATTTTATCCTTGTTCCCACGATGTTTTCTACCCTATCACAGACAGAAATCATGATTTTAGCTATAGTTAATTTTACGTCTGCAAATGTTTTCGATTTGATCCAGTCCAAAATTTTGTTGTTTGATAAAGATTTCAAACTTTACAATCCACTTGTGTTATTTAGTCAATTTTTGCCCCTTTTCATGAGCTTTCTTATTCTCCCGTACTCTTAACGTTTTTTTTCTGTTGTATATGGCGTACAACACACGAAAAGGGGCCTTCGGACATATGCGTAAAAGTGTGTCATCCCAGATCAGCCTGTACAGTCTGTGACTAATCTGAGACCACACTTCCCGTTTTTGCGCGATTTTCTGTTTTACGAAAGTCTACTGTATGAAAAAATCTTATGTAGTCGTAAAGTGCCGCCTCGGATTGGCCTGCGCGGACTGCGCAGGCTAAACCGGGAAGACACTTTACGCAAATGTCCGAAGGTCTCATTTCGCATGTTGCGGGCCAATTATTATGGTGTTTTAGCATGGGACTGATTGATTGAATGGTGTTTAACGCCGCTTTCAACATTGTTTCAGTCATATAACGGCGACGGTTCACATATTCATGTGTTTTCTGGGCTAGGGCTCTGAAATGTCTTGCCCAAAGACACTCCCACGAAAGACGCAGTGGATCCGGTGAGGCTCGAACCGGGGTCCTCCAGGTCACGAGTCCTACACTTTACTACTGGGCCACGCAGGGCCCGTTTTAGAATGGGAAAATATGCAAAAACAGATAATGGTGGAAACGCTTTGCATACTAATGAACACGATTGAATTACATTTAAACGCTGTGTGAGTTCTGTATTGGTAAAAACCCGATTTCTGCAGCTGTTATTTGAGGATAAATACCTTTTTTTTTCTGAAAAAAGAAAAGCGTGAGTTGATGAAGTTTTTTTTTTCCCCTTATTTCACATCCTTCCTGTAGATTAATAATTTCTTTTCAATATCAAGACACGGTCTAGCCGTGCCTAATTGCGTCCCTCTATCCCGCTTTTGCACAAACATCAACCATAATTCACCGTATTCGCTAATCGTTCTTCGTCTCATTCTAGGCCCAATTCTCAACAAGTTTCTAACTTTCGAAGTAACGCAGATTCTGATTGGCTAAACCATTTGGTTTAGCCAATCAGAAATGGCGTTACTTTCTAAATCTAGAAGAAGACCTAGAATGCAGTCTAGAATGGTTTGTGGAAAAGGACCCGTATCTATCTTGTCAGAGAAATTAAACTAGAGGAATTTATACCAAATTTAATTAGACATTGAGTGATGTTTTTTTTTTTCCTGATGTCAAACGACGTATGGAGTTCTAAGTATAATTTGTGTTTACTGAATCGAGGAAAAATACTTTTAAATTTGCCTGGCTTTTTTATCATTTGCAATAAGTATATGAGTCACTCTGTGAAAAGAGGGCTAAATGCATCTGCAAAAAGTATCGACACATGTCAGCCTGCGCAGTCCGCGCAGGCTGACATGGGTGGAAACTTTTTGCTATTGGTCAATTTTCTGCATGTTTCAGGACCATTCTGCCTCAGGACTCAGCCGGTTGTTGGACAAAATGGAGCTTATAGATCCATCATCATGTGATGAATTGCTTGTTATAATGCAACACAGAGATGCATTAAACCCCCTTTTGCCAGAGCATGGCTCTGGAATTATAATTTCATGATGTATTACGCAGACGAAAGAGACTGAATGTGCTTTTATTGACCTCCGTGGAGGCTAGCCGTGCAGTTTCTACCTTAGTAACCTTTCACCACACAAGGCCGAATTTTAACGACCCGTGAGAGAAAAGCTTTTGAAAACATTGTGGGAAAAGGGGAAAATATTGGTTACCAGCGTTTTCTCCTTTTCCAACAATGTTTTCTACCGTATCACTGAATACGTTTTTTTGGCCACCGTGGAGGCTAGCCCTGCAGTTTCTATCTTAGTAACCTTTCACTACACAATCCCGAATTCTAACGATACTGGAGAGGAAAGCTTTTGAAAACATTGCGGGAAAATGGGAAAATGCAGGTCACCAGTATATTTCTCCTTTTCAAACAATGTTTTCTACCACATCACTGAATACGCTTTTTTGACCTCCGTGGAGGCTAGCCCTGCAGTTTCTGTCGTAGTAACCTTTCACCACACAATCCCGAATTCTAACGATCCTGGAGGGAAAGCTTTTGAAAACATTGTGGGAAAATGCAGGTCACCAGTATTTTCTCCTTTTCAAACAATGTTTTCCACCACATCACTGAATACGCTTTTTTGACCACCGTGGAGGCTAGCCCTGCAGTTCCTGTCTTAGTATCCTTTTACCACACAATCCCGAGTTTTAAGGACCCTGGAGAGGAAAGCTTTTGAAAACATTACGGGAAAATGGGAAAACGCTGGTAACCAGCATTTTTCTCCTTTTCCGACAATGTTTCCTACCATATCACAAATTCCATTATTTGAGTCACAATAGTTTTGTCGTCTGCATATGTATTCAATTCGGTCAAGTCTAAAATTTTGTCGTTTGGTAAAGAGTTAAAGAATAGTCCCAGAGCCCACACACAGACAAAGTTAACCCCCCCTCCCCCCTGATATTCTAATCAGCGCTTAACAAATGCTCTAAATACTAAGGCATGATCAAACTCATCAACCGTGATATTACGAACTGCGAAAATCCATATCAAATAGACGCTCGATTCCCTACAGCACAACTGTATTTATAAAGCGTCTTATGTTCGGTGCATCAGCTGTTCCGACGTTCCGCACGACTTGCGTCTACGAAAGATCGATTAGATATTAAAAAAAAATAAACAATTTTTCTTTTTCGGGGTGTACCGATTTAACTCTTTCGAAAAAATGACGTGTCCATCGGTCAATGTTTTTTTTTTTTCTTTAATTACAAGTCTGTAAATAGCTTGGGTCTCAATCCAGTCTCCCCCCCCCCCCTTTTTTTTTTGACGTTACTTTTGTCAAACACGACGAGATAACTAAGAATAACAGATATGTGGGGGCTGTGAAAGGAGACCACGACAAGGAGTTTTTTTAAAAAAGAAATTGAGCCATGCTCTGCAAAAAGTATCGACCGAGGTCAGCCTGCGTTGTCCGTGCAGGCAGACCTGGGTCGAAACTTTTAGCTATTTGTCAATTTTCTGCAGCTCAAAGGTGCAGTGTACCCTATGATTGTGGCGGTTGTTATGCAAAATGGATTTTATGGATCCAGGATTATGTGATGACTTGCTTGATATAATGCATCACGGAGATACCCTCTTTTTGCCAGTCTCCGAGCAGAGTTGTCGTTCGTTACTCTCACCCATACATCTCTGCAACGGGCTAAATGACAAGAATCTTGTCAAATCGAGGAAAACATGTTTTGTTACTGTTTAACTGTTTCATGTGTAACATAATAAAGTAGACAAAGGAAATATGATTCCGGATACATTATAGGTGCATTCAAACTGATGAATTTACCTGTATGCAATGGAACTATTTTTTCAAGCTTCTTTACTGATCAGAATCTTACGCCAAATGTAAAAAAAAAGGGCTGCGCCCATGAATGATGACAATTTAAACAAAATTAAAAAACAAGTTATCGTCCTTTAAAAGACATTTAAGCTTTTCAGAAAATCCCTCTTTTTCACATTTCCTACCACTAAGTCTGATTGGCCGTATTCTGTTTGAACAGCACACAAAACAATCGATTGGTCTTTCTTTCACCGGCGTTTGTGTCGCCATTTTGAGTTATGGTCATGTGACGAAAATATCACGTGATGACGGACTACTTTCTGAGCCAACTACAGAGATGGATGGGAATGATTCGTAGTGCAAGAGAGTGTCTTTTTGCCAGAACATGACTAAAATACCACACTAACCCTGCACCCAGGCTTGTCCGTACACTTCATATAGTATAACTTACTTCTATTTTCAGAGCAAGTTAGCGATCTTTTGCTCCGGAAAGGAGATTATGCAGTTACGGGTCAATCACTCGACATATGGTTCGTTTGTGCTTAACCCTTTCCCAAACGACAAATTTTAGACCCTTCCAAACTGAAAGAGTTTGCAGACGACAATTTTAAATTTGATGAAAATGGCGGAAAGTTCTCCAAAATGGTAGAAAACACTGTGGGAAAAGGCGAAATTGCTCGTTACGAGCAATTTCTCCTTTTCCCACAGTGTTTTCAAAAGACTTGTACTGCAGACACGTGAAAACCAGGGCTTGTTTGGGAAAGGGTAAAACACCTGGTTTGTTTTTTATGCTTCTCTCATGATTCTTCTTGACTTTCAACAGAAGTGTGAAGGTCATCCTTTTGGCTCCGTCATTTATGGTCTGTGGTCTGCATAGCCTCTTTTACGGTAATTTGAATGTTTTTGCTTTATATCATGTTTTACATGCAGGCTTACATTGTTACTCATTGATGGTGATGAGGTATTCAAGTACAAACGTAGCATTATATTTGAGCCATGACCTGAGAAAAGGGGGTTTAATGCACTTGTCAAAAAGTATCGACCGCAGCAGTCCGCGCAGGCTGACCTAGATCGAAACTTTTCGCCTTTGTTAAATTTTCTGCATGTCAAAGGACCATTCTACCTCTCAGTCCAGTCGACTGGTCGACTGAATGGATTTTATGTGTTCATAATTATGTGATGACTTGCTCCGCACGTTGCATGACGGAGATGCATTAAACCCCCGTTTTGCCAGAGCATGTCATATAGCTGTGATAATGAGATGTAATCGACATCAATCAAAATGAGCGAAGAAGTTCTGAGCGGAACTTAGAAAATTTATAGTCGAGATTACACGTCTTTTGATATTAGCAGAAATGAACCCATTGAGATCAAAACGTCTCCATATGTGGTGTTTACGTCGACCGCTACATGTGAGCCATGCTCTGGTAAAAGGGGGCTTAATGCATCTGCAAAAAGTATCGACCCAGGTCAGCCTGCGCAATTCGCGCAGGCTGACCAGGGCCGAAACTGTTTGCTATTGGATGATTTTCTGCAAGTCCAAGGACCAAATCTACCGCATGATTCAGTCGGTTGTTAGACAAAACGAACTCTATGGATTCATGATAATGTGATGACTTGCTTAGTATCATGCATCACGGAGATGCATTAAGCCCCCTTTAGACAGAGCATGGCTCATGTGTATGGAAAAAGTCAGCTGATAGGCGCTCATCCGCTTTTCCTTCATGCATGTCGGGTTATCATTTAAGCCGCTACCGATCGACATATGTCCTTGAACCTCTGCCGGGGGCAGTATTCACCCAACATTGTAATAGTCTAATTCCAAATGTTGAAAGTTCGACACAATTTCTGATTAGCTGAACCATTTTGGTTCAATTATTCTAATGCTAAAGTTTGAAAATATGACACATTTCTGATAGGCTGAACCATCTGATGTAATTTCTGAGTTCAAAATTCAAATTTTTAATAGCACGACACAATTTTTGACTGGCTTAAACATTTGGTTTCGTTACTCTAATTCTTAATTTTGAAAGCACTGATTGGCTAAATCACCTGGTTTGGTTAAGCCAGTCAGAAATTGCGTTATCTTGAAATTCAGATGATACTTGAGAATAAGGCATACACTGCATTTCAGCAAGGTTGGTAAATATAGCCCCTTTTGGGGTGAAAGTTTTGTGATATCACGAATTGGGAACCTTATCCTTGTTCTGCGACAGTAGTATTTAAGTACTGACTATTGTACAGAAAGTGCTGTCTAATCTTGGATCTAAACCGTCCAATTGTTTTATCAAGCCTATTGGATACGAGGGATGTTCAATTATGAATGCATCTAAGCACCTAAAATTTGATTCTTCACAGGTTTCACTGAAATTTTTATTTTGTTCCCTCAAAGTATTCATCTCCAACAGATATACAAAGTTTCGGTCTCCGGATCCAACTTTTGAAGGCATTTTCATAGTCTTTTTTACGTATACTATGAAGACACTGGAATATTGCAGAACCGAGGTGTTTGCGCTGAATACATTTTCGACCTGAAAGGTATTTTTTCATCTTTGGAAACAAAAAGAAGTCACAAGGGTCAAGGTCACGTGAATACGGGGGGTGGGGGAGCACAACGACTTTTTCCTGCTTCAGAAAGCCTTGCACCTCGTACAAAAGACAATGACTAAAACTGATGGTTTACATAGGTTGTAATACAGTTGACAGAAAATGAATTTCAGTGTCTTCATAGTTTCCCTTCAAAAGACCATGAAAATGCATTCAAAGACTGGATCTGTGGTCTCAATTAATTCTATTATTAAATGTCGTAAGCGGTAGAATTTATATAATCCATGCTCTGTGAAAAAAGAGTTTAATGCATCTGCAAAAAAAGTATCGACTCAGGTCAGCCTGCGCAGTTAGCGCAGGCTGACCTGTGTCGAAACTTTTTGCTTCTGGTAAATTTTCTGCACGCCCAAGGACCATTCAACAGGTTGTTAGACAAAGTGGATTTTTTGATCCATAATTATGTGATGACTTGCTTGGTGTAATAGCCTACGTTACGGTGACCCATTTACCCCTTGGCTGCTAAGTGCGACACAAGGACCTTTTGCGGCCAGTGCAGATCAAGATCAGACTGCACAGAACGTACAGTCTGATCTTGGATCTACACTGTCCGATAAGGAAATATTTTCCCCAAAAACTAACTTTGAAAAAGCAACATTTGGGTTTATTCCTACGGCTTCAAAGTTTCATTTAAATTATTCATCAGGTTAAGGGTTGAACTCCGTTTTTCACTGAATTTGCGTTTATTTATCGTCGCCACCGGTTGCCCATATGGGCGACACCCCCTGAAGACTTAGTTTTGAAGACTGTTAGTTATGTTACAGGGGGTAGCGCAAGATACAGGACGAAAGCGACCCTAAGTTACGCTTGGTTCTTTAATGTGCTCGGTGTATAGCACCGTCACACGGGACCTCGGTTTAACGTCTCATCCGAAAGACTTAGTAATTTTAGATGGCTAGTCGTGGGGCTCGAACCCACACCCTCAAGTGACGTGATGTTTATAAATCCTACGCTCTTCCAACTGAGCTATGCGGTTTGGTCAAAACTCCTTTTTGCCAGAGCATGACTAACATAGGGCCCGCAACATGCGAAATGAGACCTTCGGACATTTGCGTAAAGTGTCGTCCCGGATTAGCCTGCGCAGTCCGCGCAGGCTAATCCGAGACGGCACTTTACGACTACATAAATTTTTTTTCATACAGTAGACTTTCGTGAAAAAGAAAATCGCACAAAAACGGGAAGTGTCGTCTCGGATTAGTCACAGACTGCACAGGCTGATCTGGGACGACACACTTTTATGCATATGTCCGAAGGCCCCTTTTCGTGTGTTGCGCGCCATATTTGGCGCTGGGAGAGTTTATGTAGAGGGCTGTTGCGTTTAGCAACCCCGGAACATATTTATTATCCAAGACATCAAAAGTCTCCATGAAAAAGCTAACCATTCAAAAGAGCTGGGGTTGAGGATAAAACGTGGTAAATGACTGCTTGTGTTCTTTCGAATATTTGTTTTTTTATTTCCCCGGTAATTGTTGGACACGTTTTCATATTGCGCGAAAGGTCGGGAAGCTTAGCGATGAGTAACCGTTTCGTACCGAGAAAACAAGCACGGTAATTGTCTACTACTTGCATAAAATACATTGTTGAAACAACACCTAAGTCTACTTGAGTGCTACCAATCGATCACAGGGTATATTACGGCGTCAGTTCGCGCAACATCTGAAACATTCCAAACAGCTGTTAGAGGAGCTTACAAACAAAGAACAACCGAATTCAAAACGGAACAAAAGAAGGCTGTAGCCGTGTTCTGGCAAATTGGGGTTTAATGGATCTCCGTGATGTGTTATACGAAGCAAGGCATCACATACTAGTAATTATGGATCTGGATCGTTTTGTCTAACAACCGACTGCATCGTGATGTACAATGGTCCTTGGACACGCAGAAGATTGACCAAGAGCAAAAAAGTTTCGACCAAGGTCAGCCTGCCCTGATTCTGCAGGCTGACCTGGGTTGATACTTTTTGCTTGTGTATCAGACCCCCTTTACACAGAGCATGGCTCACCCCAGGGTTTTAAGCTTAAGACACTGATCTAAAAGTGTTTTGTATCGAAATTACGTCTTCTTTGAAGCCGAACATACAAGGCACTTCGGCTCTGAACTCCTTTCATATCCAGCAATGAAGTACTTAACCAATGGGGTCCATCATAACATAATATTGAGCCATGCTCTGTGAAAAGGGGACTTAATGCATCTGCAAAAGGTATCGATCCAGGTCAGCCTGCGCAGTCCGCGCAGGCTGACCTGGGCCGAAACCTTTCGCTATTGGTCAGTTTTCTGGATGTACAAGGACCAGTGAACCTCTTGATTAAGTCCGTTGATAAAAAAGAAATATGTATATTATGGATCTGTAACTATGTGATGACTTGCTCGGTGTCATGCATCACGGAGATGCATGAAGCCCCCTTTTGCCAGAGCATGGCTCATATGTTCTGAACGCAGACTTATAAAGGGGCTAAAAGCCTGGAGAAAAACAACTTCACAGGCGTTGGGAAACAGCTTTACGAGCCCAAAATCGCTGGTTTACGAGCGCGCAAGTTGTTTGTAATTTTTTCTATCAATTACACAATCATTTTATTTCCCATCTCAAAGACTATTCCGAGGTTTTCGGGCATCATAAAGGGGCAAATGATGTGTAGGTATATCTTGGAGAGATATCGCTTGATGTTAAACATCGACAACTTTAATGCTTGGGTAAATTCACAGCAGTCCTACACAAAAGCATTCCTATTTATTAACACTTTACCAAACTGCAACATTTTAGACCTGGTTCCCTATTCACCAACCAAATTTAATTTCATTCTAGAGTTGGAAAGTAACTCGACTTTTGATTGGCTAAACCATTTGGTTTAGCCAATCAGAAGTTGTGTTACTTTCAAATTAGAAACTTCTCCAAAATAAGAATGTGTTGAAAAAATGGTTGGTGAATACGTACCCTTGTTCAGATTGAAAGCTCTCGCAGACAGCCAATGAAACGTGGAATTAGATCATTGAATTTCTTCCTAAAAGGAAAGAAACATTGCGGGAAAAGGCGTAAATGCTGGTTACAATGCTTTTCCAACAATGGTTCCAAAAGCTTTTTCCTCAGGGTTGTTAAATCAAGTGAATGTTTATTATAGGCGCAGTTTTTTACCAAACGGCAATCGTTTATACAGGTCCAAATTGAAAGCATTTGCAAACGACAAATAATATGTTGCTCAAATGAATTCGTTTGTCTATGAGAGGGTGAAAAACATTGTTGGAAAAAGGAGAAAGTCCTAAGCTTGTAACCAACATTTCCTTCTTTTCCCACAATTTTTCAAACGGCCTTCCTTTGCAGGGTTGTTAAAATTTGGGGTTGTTTTGCAAAGAGTTACAGACCTCAAGATTTCTGCGAAAATTGAAGAAAAAGCCATTCAGGCGGCTGTACGAAAAAAATAACAAAGGATCGTTGTAGTGTATCTTACTCATTACCACAAAATCCCGAATTTTAACTATCCTGATTGAAAGGGCTTTTGGTAACATTGTTTGAAAAGGAGAAAATGCTGGTTACTAGCATTTTCTCCTTTTCCACAATGTTTTCTATCCTACCAAGGATGGATTCTATCATTTGAGCCACATTTAATTTGTCGTCTGCAAATTGTTTCAGTTTGGATAAGTCTAAAATTTTGTCGTCTGGTAAAGCAGGAATCGTATATTATATACGATCCCTGGGTAAAGTTAACATTTCTGCGCATAAGAAACGAGACTATACCTTGTGTTTTCTGCGATCTGAATTTGAATCTTTAAATAAAACCATTTTAACACTTCACCAGGCAATGTCGTATTTTAATCCTTTACCAGACGACAAAATTTTAGACTTATCCAAATTGAAAGCATTTGCAGACGACAAAATCAGTGTGACTCAAAAATTGAAATTTGTTTTGGGAAGGTTAGAAAACATTGTGGGAAAAGGAGAAAATGCTGGTTACCAGCATTTTCTCCTTTTCCCACAATGTTTTCAAATGGCTTCGTTTTAAGGGTCGTTAACAACCGTGATAATGTGGTAAAGAGTGAACTATCCTTAAGGTTTCTGAAACATCGTGATACAGGAGTTGTAAGATTCAATCTGTTATCAGCCACTTTACTCCTTTAGAACACAATCCCGACTTTTAGCGACCCTGATGGAGATTGATTGATTGATTGATTGTATGGTGTTTAACGCCGTTTTCAACATTATTTCAGTTATATCGCGGCGGCCAGTGCACTTTTTTTTTTACCAGTGCTCCGCACAATATTCTTTTCAAGCCACTGGCTGCTTTTCCACATAACCATCGTCGAAACAATGGTCAGTGGTGAGAGGGGAATGAATCCTGTCGCGATGGCCATCATCAATTCTCGGAAAGAAATTGGCCAAGCCGGGGATCGAACCAGCGACCTCCTGTTCTGACCCTGATGGAGAAGGCATTAGAACACATTGTGGAAAAAGGGAAACTGCTGGTAATCAACATTTTCTCCTTCACCCACATTTTTTTCCTTCCCTTTCTTGAGACATAATGACCAATTCAGCCATAGAAAAATTGTTGTCAACAAATGCTTTAACCCTTAGCTACGAAAATTTCTTCTCAATAGTAAAAAAAACCCAAGTATTACGATTTCAAAGTTGATTTCACCAGAAAGAAAATACCACATCGGACAGTGTAGATCAAAGATCAGACTGCGCGTTCTGTGCAGTCTGATCTTGATTTACACTGTCCACAAAAGGTCAGTTAGTCGCGCTTGGCAGATTAAGGGTTAAATTTGGACCAGTCTAAATACTTGTCGCTTGGTAAAGAGTTTAACTTGCCTCGAAAACTATCTAGAGATGTTTTATATTCAAGACAACAAAATAGAGGAATACTTTATACTATTAATCGTGGTCTTCATGTAAAATCAAAGCGTTGAAAACACTGGTGTGGCTTTTGTCAAGGAAGCCACTGTGTGGAATTAATAATTTGAAAAATAAATAATAGAAGTAGTTTCAAAATATTCGCTTGAAAAGCAGCCTACTTCCTACTTCACTCATGCACAATCCAATAGAGTAGGTGCAATCTTGTGGGACAAACAAGTCTGGGCGAATAAGCTCAGGGAAGAATAAGCCCAAGAAGAAACTGGTTTGTGGACGAACAAGCCCGGAACCGAGCGGACAGGAGACAAAGACTGTGTATCATTACGCCGATAGATCGCCGTAGCGGATCAAGCTATTTTTGATAAAAAAGGAGTATTTCCACAGTCGATGGCATAATCCAATTTATTTTAATATGCCATTTTCAATTTCATATCTGAGTGCAATCGACACACTTATATGTCTTAGAAAAATTGAGTTTGAATGGGTTTACTTCCTTCGGTTTTACACAAACTACGATACACGATTTTAAAAATGCCGTATTAAACTCATAGTGGCATTGTCTTCGACAAATGCCACAAAAAATTGAGCCATGGTCTGTAAAAGGTGGTGTAACTCATTACACACACACACAAAAAAAGACTAGTCCGAATGGAAAGCACTTGCAGACGACAAAATATATGTGACTCAAAAATTGAAATTAGTTTTGGGAAGGGTAGAAAACTTTGTGTGAAAAGGAGAAAATGTTGATTACAAGCATTTTTTCCCCCTTTCCCACAATGTTTTCAAAGAACTCCTTTCTCGGGGTCGTTCAAAGTCGGGATTGTGTGGTAAAGGGTTAATGCATCTGCAAAAATGTATCGACCCAGGTCAGCCTGCGCAGTCCGCGCAGGCTGACCTGGGTCGAAACATTTTGCTGTTTGTATATTTTCTGCATGTGAAATAACCATAATACATCCAGATACAGTCGATTGCTAGGCTAGATGGATTTTATGGATCCATAATTATGTGATGACTTGCATGGTATTATGCATCACGGAGAAGCATTAAACCTCCTTTCGCCAGAGCATGGTTTGATTAGTGTATGGGGCGAATGGAAACGTTTGCTAGATCAGTTCAATTTTTCAACTTGTCTCAATGTTTTTAAAAAAAAGGCAACGAGTGAAAATTCACAAATACAAAGTTCACATGAAATTAGGAATTGATACCGTACATGGTATTTCATTTAATACTTTACCAAGCCACAACATTTAAGACACGTCTAAATTGAAAGCATTTGCAGATGACAAATGTGTAATAAGAGACACGGTATCTCTGAAAGGGTGGAAAACATTGTGGGAAAAGGGAGAAAATGCTGGTTACCAGCATTTCCTCCTTTTCCCACAATGTTTTCAAAAGCCTTCTTCCTTAGGGTCGTTAATACTCGGGATTGTTAGGTAAAGGGTTAAATGTCATCCAATTAGGCATTAATACAATCGACATTTAAATGAGTTGATAGTATATTTGATGACGGAGATAAAATCGTGCTGAAAAACAAAGTCTAGTATCAATTTACCCTTTACCACACAGTTATATATGGTCATGCTCTGTGAAAAGGGCGCTTAATGCATCTGCAAAAAGTATCGATGCGGGTCAGCCTGCGCAGTCCGCGCAGGCTGACCCGGGCCGAAACCTTTTGGTCTATTGGTCAATTTTCTGCATGCCCAGGGACCAGTTTACCTCCTGATTCATTCGGTTGTTAGATAAAAAAAAAATGGACATTGTGGATCCATGATCATGTGATTAGTTGATTGGTATCATGCATCACAGAGATGCATTAAGCCTCGTTTTGTCAGAGCATGGCTCATATATTATCTTCATCGTAGTCTCATTCATATACAAAGCAAAGTTAAAACACATATAAGAACTATTCAAGTAAAAGTATATGACCATATCATCTACTAAAGAATTATAACAGACTAGTATTAAAAAATTACATAAAAAGAATAGAAAAGAGAGGATATTTACGAACAAAGTTACCCATAAAAAATGCGAAGTTTTTTATAATAATAATAATAATAATAGTAATAATAATGAGAAGAAGAAGAAGAAGAAGAAGATAAAGAGGAAGAAGAAGAAGAAGAAGAAAATCACGTGTATAAATAAAAAAGTCAGTCGTTTTAAGATTTCATGACAGGTTTTGACACATGCTCGAATCAAAATAACATTGTTGAAAGGGAAAACTAGCTTGTCGTTGGTTCACAAATTTAAAAAAAAAAAATCGGCATTGGCTTTAGTAGTAGCCTCATATAATGTAGTCCCATGATCTCGCTTGACAGGGTGTGGTGGGTGATATAAATCAAAGTACTGAAAGTACTGCCAGACTAGCGAATTTGATTGATTGATTGTTTGTATGGTGCTTAACCCTGTTTTCAACATTATTTCAGTTATGTAGCAGTGGACAGTGCACATATCCATGCTCTCCTGGAGTTTCTTTTACCAGTACTCCACACAATATTCTTTCCAAGCCACTGGCTGCTTTCCTACATTTATATTATAACCATCGTCTAAACGTGAGAGAGAAATGAATCCTGTCACAATGACTATCATCAATCCTCGGAAAGAAACTTGCCGAGCCAGGGATCGAACCAGGACCTCCTGTTCCCAAGACCTGTACATTACCGACTGAGCTGCTGGGGCTATGGGTGCTATTGATTAACTGTAATCCAGTTTAAGTTTAACCCTTAACCTGCTAAAAATGTTAAACGAAACTTTCAAGCCGATGGTAAACACCTGAATATTGCTATTTCAAAGTTACATTTTGGAGAAAATAATATATCCTCTTGTCGGACAGTGTAGATCCAAGATCAGACTGCATGCTCTGCGCAGTCTGGTCTTAATCCACACTGTCCGCAAAACGTCATTGAGTCGCGGTAGTGCTGGTAAAAGAAACTCTAGGAAAGCATGGATAGGTGCTCTGGCCGCTGCATTATCACTGAAATAATGTTGAAAACGGCGTTAAACACCATGCATTCAATTGGTCAATATCCAATAGCACAAGATGAAGTTAACTATTTAACTCCTAAACGAAAAATTTTACGCCAGTCTAAATTCAAAGCCGTTGCAGACCATAAATCAAAAGTGGTTGAACTGATGAAACCTGATTCCAAAAGGGTAGAAACAATGTGGGAAAAGGAGAAAATGCTAGTAACCAGCATTTTCTACTTTTCTCGCAATGTTTTGAAAGGGATTTTTCTCCAGTATCGTTAAAACCTGGCACTGTTTGGTTAATATTCAAGACTAGAATATCAGTTTAACATAACAGTTTAACTGTACACAATGATCTAAATAATGAATGACTGAAGGAATGACAAGGGTTCCCTGTCCAGTGAGGGTTAATGTAACTGGGATTTGCTACAAGTTAACCTAGGTGTATCTATTAATAGATTCATTCATAATGTTACAGTGGTGTAGGAAAAAGTGGTTCTCTGGTTTGCATGGGTCACTTAATTTACATATAAGCGAAGATCTGGTACCTTGTGAATGACATCTTGTTCAGTTTATTACTTTGTAACACGACACATTCAAATTGGAGTGGTAGAGGTTTAGTGGTTTTTGTCAAAATTGTCATATATTACAGAATTAAGATTTATAACAGAAAGACGTATTTTTCTGTGGGGCACTATTTGGCAACTGTGGGGTTTTTTGTTTACTTTGACTCTAGGTCAGTCTTGATGCCTATAGACTAGCTTCGCCAGTCTAAAAACGGAAAAATAAATGCAGAGTAAACATTTTATGCGATAACTTCTGAAGCGCTCATGAATGATCAAATATTCATTCAGTTTATCGTCGAAAATTGTTTGATTACTCTACAAATATTATTCATGTTGTAATGAAAAATTTGGCCATTTGTCGAAAAATGTTGTGTCTAGCAATAATACAAATACTGAATGGGAGAATTTAACACATTTCATCCTAGGGCATAGAATGTTTACTCTGCGTTTCTTTTTCCTTCCGTTATGAATATCTGGAAACACTGGCTGGTTGATTTTCGTTTATAAATCGTTGCCACCATTTGCCCATATGGGCGACGCCCCCTCCCCCCCCCGAAGACCGTTACTTTTGTTACGATGGATAGGTCAGGATTAAGGACGAAATCAATCCTTAGTTACACCTTAATCTTTAGAGTTTAGAGTGCTGGCAGAGCCTCGTTAGCTCAATCGGTAGTGTACAGGACTTGAGAACGTGGGGTCGCTGGTTCGAATCCCCAGCTTGGCCAATTTCTTTCCAAGGACTGATGATAGTCATTGTGACAAGATTCATTCCTCTCTCACCGGTGATATTTTTTTTCGACAGTGGTCACGTGGGAAAGCAGAGCTGTTGAAAAATACTGAGCGAAGTACTAGTGATACAAACTCCAAGAAAGCATGGACTCGTCACAACTCGGCCGATTCCATACCTACATCTAAGCTTGTCTGCATAAAGGAGGTTTCCATTTTGAACTACCAGTCACATTATCTTGAACATGGCGGCGCCCTTATAAAATCGCATAGCAACGACATAAACAACCACTGTGAAGTTATTCACATCTATAGGTCTGTCGGTGAAAGCTCCCATCGGAATTGATAATCCACGCTAAAAATTGAAAGTAAAAACTGTTTGCCGACGGAAATATTCTTAGAAAGATATCGATAATAAAATTTTAAGAGGAGCCTTATAATTTTAATAACGTAAAACAGTGTACTTCCGGCGAAGAAATGTATCGTGTAGGTGCATATCAAGCTACGTGATACAGATACAGCCGAAGGACTTGATCATCGGATCACCCAAGGTTTGCCGAATGCATGGATGGGTGCACTGGTCGCCGCGGTATAACTGAAAAAATGTTGCAAACGGCGTTTAACACCATACAAACAATCTACTTAAAGTGCTTAAATTATATATCACCGTCATACGGGACCTATGTTTAACGTCGCATCCGAAGGACTTTCAAGTAATTTTGGATGGCCAGCCGTGGGGATCGAACCCACACCCTTAATTGGTTTCGAGATTTGACATTTACGTGTCCCATGCTTTACCACCTGATCTATTGAGGCTGGTCTCAGAAACACTGGAAAAGCGTATATCATTTTATATATCAACCATAAATCACGAATCCCGCAGCGTAACAACTTTCCTTCTGACATAAAGCACCGACTTCAATCCTCAAAATTGATTACATTTTTTATCTTTTACCCTTAGGCTACTGAACGCTACACAAGGCATCTTTGCTGACATTGTAGATCAAGATCAGAGTGCACAGAACGTGTCGTCTGATCTTGGATTTACATTGTCCGATACGGCGAAATGTGCCTTTCGAAAATAACTTTGAACACGCATTATTTTGGTGGTAATTTCAGGCTGGAAATGTTCAGTTAAATTGTACAGCAGCTGAAGAATTAAACCCGAAGTTTCACGATTCTGTTGGAGAAGGCTTTTGAAAATATTGCGGGAAAAAGGAGAAAAAGCTGGTAACCAGAATTTTCTCCATTTTCCTACAATATTTTTTACTGATTCAAAGATCGTGTCAATTGAGACGTATTTAATTTGTCATCTTGCAAATGTTTTCAAGGATTTTCAACAATGAGTCGACAATTTTGTCGTTTGGTGAAGAGTTAAAGAACTAGATAAATGAGTCGTGCTCTGTGAAAAGGGTGATAAATGCATATGCGAAAAGTATCGACCCAGGTCAGCCTGCGCAGTCCGCGCAGGCTGACCTGGGCCGAAACTTTTCGCTAGTTGTCAATTTTCTGTATGTCAAATGACAAGTCCAGCTCGGGATTCAGTCGGTTGTTAGACATAATAGATTTTATGGATCCCTAATCATGGGATGTCTTGCTTGGTACGATGTATCACGGGGATGCATTAAGCCCCCTTTTCCTAGAGCATGGCTTATATGAAATGGGTATTATGCAGGCATTAGAAAAAAAGGATTCAATTAAGCATGTAACTCTGTAAATACCTACATAACTTATCGAGCACGGTGGCGCAGTCGGTAGCATAGATGACTTAAAACCAAGGGGGTCACTGGCTCGAGTCCCCTAATCGGCGATTTTCCTTGCCGATGAATAATGAATAGTCAGTGCGACTAGATTAATTCCTCTCTCACCACTAAACATTGTTTCGACGATCTTTATGTGGGAAAGCAGCTAGCAGCCTGGGAAGAATATTTTTCAAAGTATTGATAAAAGAAGCCACAGGAACCCAAGGAAAGCATGTATAGGTGCACTCGCAGCAAAGCAGACAAAATACATAACAAACGTATTTGTTTTTAAACTCCCTGCATGGCACAGTGCTAAAGTGTAGGACTGGCAACCTGGAGGCCTCGGGTTCGAACCTCACTGGAAGCACTTGGTTTTTAGTGGGAGTGTTGCGGTATTTCCGTACCAGTGAGTTTATCAATCAGCAACTTTCCCTGTCGAAACGGTAAAATGATCAAACCATTATTTCCCGAAAAAAAAAAAACCCGAAAAGCACGAAATAAAGCCGGATAATTCCTCAGCCAAGTATGAAGTAACAGCATTCGTATATAGTCTCTTTCAAAGCCGACAAAGGCTTAGATTTGTCCAAATAGAAAGCTCTGATCATTGTCTCGACGATAGTTACATGTATGTGGAAAAGCAGCCAGTGGCTTGGAAAGAATATGATATGTAGTTTTGGTATAAGAAACTCCAGGAAAGCATGGATTGGTGCACTGGTCGCAGCGATATAACTGAAATAATGTTTAAAACTGCGTAAAACACCATACAATCAATCAATCAATCAATCAACCATATCGAAGACATTTTGTAGACAACAAATTCAGTGTGGCTGAAATGATGGGATTTGTCTCTATAAGGGTAGAAAACATTGTGGAAAAAGATGAAAATGCTAGTCACCCAGCATTATCTCCTTTTTTTCACAATATTTTCAAAAGTCCTTTCCTTTGTCCGAGATACTTTAAAATACGGAATCGTTAACATCTTTGACATTAGGTTAGTCATTTTTTTCACCGATAAAAAGAGACTTTCCTTGTTCTGTTTCGACTGGGCCAGACTAATGCATAAAAGAATCAACATGCGAGTTTACCACAAAATTCGAAAATCGCGCCTGATTGACAGGGAAGGATCCGAATCAAATGAAGGAATTTAAGAAAATTAGCGTGGCATATCTACTAGCAGCACATTACCATTTTCCGTGACAGAAACGATCTAACCCAAATCAGAATTCCGACTCTCGTCTCACAGACGTATATTTAATAAGCTTAACGAACAAAAAAGATTTATCCATTTTTTTGTGAGTGTGAACAAATCAAAACAACAAAAACAAGTACAACAACAAAAACTACTACCTGATTCAGATAATGCTAAAAAATACCTAGACCGCTGCATAAACCCAATCAGTACTTTCATTTCAGAAATAATGCCCAATTGATTGCATACTTCGGGGTTGCTCTTGGTCAGGATTTTTCAGCAAAGCGGACAGTGTGATCAAAGATCTGACTGCGCGTTCTGTGCTTTCTGATCTTGATCAACACTGGCAAAATGATACTCAAATAATTGCATACTTCAATATTGCTCTTGTTCAGAATTTCTCAGCAAAGCGGACAGTGTAGATCAAGGATCAGACTGCACGTGTAGTGCAGTCTGATCTTGATCTACGCTGACCGCAAAGGAAACTACAGTTTAGGGCGCTTTAAGGGTATTTGTTCCCAAAAGAATCCGTAAAGACGGTATTACCAGGATGAAGCCCAGAGGGAATTGCGATGTCGTTGAGAAATCCACTATAAAGGGTCGGGTGAACCAAAAGTCAAATGTATTCAATAATGGCAACGGAAGAACGTTTTGTGTCGCCTCATGAATATTCATGAATCTTATGCCCTTTTCCCTATCTTCGTTTCCTACGACATAATTATTCTTTATTCATCTGATATCACGTAAAGAATTCTCATCTGTAAGTGCCGAGCAGTCGGTAGAACACAGGACTTGAGAACAGGGTTTCGCTGGTTCGAATAGGCCTACCCAGCTCGGCCAATTTCTTTCCAAGGATTGATTTGGGGGTCCTGCGTGGCTCGGTGGCGAAGTGTGGGACTTCGTAACCAGGAGGTCCCCGGTTCGAGCCGAACTTGATCCCGTGGGTTTTCGTGGGAGTGTCCTTGGGCAAGACACTTCAGAGCCCTAGCCTAATACTGGTGAAACCGGGAAATACATGAACATGTGAGCTCTTCGAAATAAACGCCACTCACTCACTCACTCACTCGCTCGCTCGATCAATCGATCGCTCACTCACTCGCTCGATCACTCGCTCGCTCGCTCGATCGATCGATCAAGAATATTGCGTGGAGCACTGGTAACAGAAACTCCAGAACAGTATGGACAGGTGCACCGGCCACCGCGATATAACGGAAATTATGCTGAAAATGGCGTTACACACCATACAATCAATCAATCTCTTCTGTAAAATTGTAGGTTTGCTGTAACAGGTCAGTTTGGAATCTTAGACATTTGTAATTATTTAAGAGTATTTTTTTCTCTATTAAATAATGTTTTTCCACAGGGTCCCGAGTCTTAACGACAAGTCTTAACGACACTAAGAAATAAGGCTTTCAAAAACATTGTGGGATAAGAAGAAAATACCGGTAACCAGCATTTTCTTTCTTTACCACGTTTTCTATCGGTACAAAGGAATATTCCGATTTTTGAAACACATTTATTTTGTCGTCTGCAAATGCTTTGAATTTAGACTAGTCTAAATAAAATTCTATCGTATGGTGAAGAGATAAGCATCCTGAACATTTTCCAGGTTTACGGTTTCGATTCCATTACGTAGGCTGGCCTTGGCCGAAACTTATGCTTTTCGTCAATTTTCTACAGGTCAAAGGACCAGCCTACCTAACCATTCAGTCGGTTGTTGGACAGAATCGATTTGATCGTAATGCATCGCGAAGATGCATTGAACACCCTTTTGTCAGAGCGTGGCTCAGGTACAGTGCTCATTGGTCAAAGCTTTTGAGATCAGTCGTGTGTCATCAACTTTTATCTTGTCTACACTCTGGAGGCCACATTGTCCGTCCGTTGCTCATGAAACTTCGTCAGGTATTTAGGATTTGACATGAGCTGGCATCTGATATAAGAAAATTCATAAAACGATTCTAGAAAGAATGTTATGAAGAGAGCCTTTGGCCAACGCACTAACATTTTTGTCCACGAGCTCAATAAGATTTTACCTCAAAAAGCCAACGAATGTCAGATACTTTTCATCACATAATTATATTGCAAGAATCATAGTTCATGGTGTTATATGCCTATATGTACATGTGTGTTGAAATTTACATGAAGCCTATTCGCATCTTTGGAAGGTGTGTTCATGACGGACGATAAATGGTTCCAAAGAAATTGGCATAAGATGTTTTGAAAGATTATAGCCTTCTTCGCTTTGTCACGATCACCCATTTTGAAAATAGATTTCAGGCAGAAATCTTGGCCAGAAATTTTTTTTTTTTATTACGTGAATTCATTACGGAGCTTTGACCAAATACGGCACAATTTCCTAATCTCAAACGTGTGTAACATAAGAAAATTCGTAATAGCTGCATTTCACTGAAAACAAGGGGGATCATGTGATAAAAAACAGGGGAGGTCGAGTGATAAAAGTTTGTCTGACATATTCTGGGCAGTAATATCGTTCATGTTAATATGACAGATCGTATGATTCAGAAGAATTGGAATTGACAGAACTCAACAGAGTCTGTTCTATGGAAATTTGTCAAGAACTTAAGCCTTAACCTGGTAGATAATTGAAATGAAACCTTATAGTCCATACCCCTCCACCCAAATTTTGCCATTTCAAAGGATTTTTTTGGGAGAAAAATATCTCCTCATCGGACAGTGTAGATCCAAGATCAGACTGCACGTTCTGTGCAGTCTGATCTTGATCTACACTGTCCGCAAAAGGTGCTTCAGTCACGGCTAGCAGCCTAAGGGTTAAGATTACCACGATATTTGAACGCCATTGCAATTCTTAGTGTATCGCAACCTTAGGCTGTTATCGATGCATCGAGAGATTACAGTACAAATTATGTTGCTCTAAATTATATAATATAAATGGAGATTATCATTTCTTTAATACACGTCTATTTCAAGTACAACTTAAACCTAGAAACACTCAAGTTTTCTATGCATGTTATTTCAGTAAGCATCCCCCAATCTCTGTGTGTGTAGCAGGGGTGGGGGGTCGGAAGGCCACACCAGGGGCCGTATTCAACAGACATTCTTAGTTTCATTCTAAGTCTGATTCTAGATTAAGATTAAGAAAGTAACACAACTTCCGATTAGCGAAACCATTTGGTTTAGCCAATCAGAAATTGTGTTATTTTCAAATTTAGAAAATTCTTGTGGATAAAACCTAGAACAGTACCACTTAACCAATGTAACATCTAGATCTATAAACTACAATCGCCCGTTTGTGTTTGTGTACACCATTGACAAAAAATATGGTCTCATGGCGCAACTGTATTATTTCTCGGATTCAAAGCGTGGTCTCTTTCGTTCATATGGCAAGACTGGATAAAAACTAGAAAGTGTGAAGTATAGGTTTAAACAGTTCAACCGGAAATGAGACGTGCTCTGTGAAAAGCTGGTTTAATTGCATCTGCAAAAAGTATCGACCAATGTGTCAGTCTGCTCAGTCGTCGCAGACTGGCTTGGGTCGAAACATTTTCCGATGGGTAAATTTTCTGCACGTCAAAGGACGTACTCATGATCCATTCGGTACTCAAACAAAATGGATCCATAATTATGTGACGACTTGTTTTAGATAATGCATCACGAAGGTGCATGACGCCCTATTTTGCTGGAGACCCACGCAAATGTTTTCAATTTGCGTCTAGAATGATTAAGAGAATTAGGCTGTTCTTTCTCTCTTTAACTGCAATGTCGCCGTGGACGGCTTAGGTGGATGGCGTAGATCAATATCAGACTGCACAAATCGTGCAGTCTGATCTTGGATCTACAACATCCGCTATCTGATACTGATTTCTGACCAAAAGCAGCTGTAAATGAAACAAAGAATATGCTTGTAAACATCGAGAAATATAAGTTATATGAGCCATGCTCAGGCAAAAGGGGGCTTAATGCATCTCCGTGATGCATGATAGCACATAATTATGAAGCCATAATGGCCACTTTTTTAACAACCAGCTGAACCATGAGGTAGAATGGTTCTTTGGCAATGGAAACTTGACCAATAGCGACAAGTTTCGGCCAGGTCAGCCTGCGCGGACTGCGCAGACTGACCTGGGTCGATACTTTTCGCAGATGCATTAAGCCCCCTTTTTAACAGAGCATGGTTCATATTTATTCGGCAGCAGAGAGTTAATGCATCTAGCCTTTCATAACCAAATCTTCTTCAAACAATTAAAGTACAGTGCCCAACTTTTCACTCAGCAAACGACAGATGTTTTATATTAAAGATGTTTTGAAGTTCTCATATAGACTCTCTAATTAAGCCTTTACCAGACAAAAGTATTTTAGACTGACCAAAACTGAAAACGTTTGCAGACAAACAAAAGTCAACCAAATGAAAGGATTCGTCTTATGAATGGGTAGAAAAGGTTGTGGGAAAAGGAGTAAATGCTAGTTACTAGCATTTTCTCCTTTTCTCACAATGTTTTTAGAAGCCCTCTTTCTCAGTGTCGTTAAATCACGGAATTATATGATGAAGCATCTCCGTGATCCATTATACCAAGCCAGACATCACATAATTATTGATCCATAAAATCCAGTTTGTCTAACAAACAACTAAATTATGAGGTAGAATGGTCCTTGGACACGAAGAAAATTTATCAAAAGCAAAAGGTTTCGACACAGCTCAGCCTGCGCGAACTGCTCAGGCTGACCTGAGTCAATACTTTTTGCAGATGCATTAAACCCCCTTTTCACTGAGCATGGCTCTAGAACCGGTTTAACGGAAAAAAATTAACTCTCCTATTGTACTTAATCCTCCTGCGGAATAATTTGCCAACTTAAGTTGAGTTCCTTATTTGAGACCGATTTTCTTTTTCAACATTAACAGACTTGAGTAACATTCTCAAAAACTGAGCTGACACTAGATTTTAGACTCAACTCAGCAATTAAACGGAATTAACTCAGTAAAATACGTAAGTCCACTGTTTTGACTGAGTTGAGTCTACAATGTTTTGTGGTTCTGGGTGGCTTACTGGTAAAGTCGAGAACTCGTGACCCGGAGGCCCCGGGTTCGAGCCTCACCGGATCCATTGGGTTTTTCGTGGGAGTGTCCTTGGGCAACACACTTCAAAGCCCTAGCTTAGTACAGATGAAACCCAGGAAGTACATGGATATATGAGTTGTCGCCGTGATATGACTGACATAATGTTGAGAAACACCATTCAGTCAAACTAGAATGTTGTGAGAACGTTACTAAAGCCTGTTTAAGTTAATGAAATATGCCTGAAATAACGAACTCACCTTGAGTCGGAAAATGCATCCGTTAGCGGAATTAAGCAAAATAAGAGACTTAGGTTTAATTGTGAAACCTGGCGGTGTTTCAACTTTAAGTCGTGTACAAGCCGGTGTCCCTCAAGGTTCTATACTCGGACCTCTTTTATTCTTAGTTTACATCAATGATATAGTAGTTGACATTCAGGCTAATATTAACCTGTTTGCAGATGATACCAGCTTATCAATGATTGTAGGTGATCCAGATGAAGTAGGAAGAGTTTTACAATCAGACATCGACAAAATTAATCGATGGTTTCAGAAGTGGTTGGTCAAGTTTAATCCATCTAAGTCTGAATCTTTAGTAATTTCTCGTAAACGTTCCAAGCCTAATCACCCAGATCTGTTTATGTCAAATATAGAAATACCGCCTGTTAACAGTCATAAACATTTGGGATTCTTTCTCTCCAATGATGGTTCTTGGGACATTCATGTTAGTAAATCTATTGAAAAAGCCTGGAAAAGGATTGGAATCATGCGGCATCTAAAAACGCGTCTCGATAGTCTTTCTCTTCAAATTATTTACTTTTCATTTATCAGGCCTATCCTTGAATATGGTGATGTTGTATGGGACAATTTTTCTCAGGACCTGAAAGATCAACTGGATAAAGTTCAAAATGAAGCGGCTCGCATAGTAACAGGCTGCACCAAACTAGTTGCTATCCGTGATTTATACCAAGAAACTGGATGGGAAGCTTTAAGCCAAAGGAGGCGGAAACACAAACTGATTCTCTTTTATAAAATGTTCAACGGACTATCTCCTAACTATCTAAATGTTCTTGTTCCTCAAACAGTTGGGGAATCATCATCTTACAATCTTCGAAGACCAAATGACTTGCGAACCATTACTTGCAGAACCACTTTGTACAAAAATTCATTCTTGCCATCAGTGATCAATGATTGGAACTGTTTATCAGATGAAACGGAAAATGCCGGAACGTTGTCTGCTTTTAAATATCGCTTAAACTTGGATAAACCGAGCCCAAACAAGCTTTATTTCTTTGGAGATAGAAAAACTCAGATCATACATGCTAGGTTACGTAATAAGCGTAGTTGTCTTAATGAGCATTTGTATTTGAAAAATATAGTCCAGTCTCCCCTTTGTAGATGTGGCTCTGTTGAATCAACACATCATTACTTCTTTGAATGCTCATTTTACCAAGAATTAAGAATTAGTTTAAACGATGATATAAGTACAATTACAAGAGTTACTCTTCAAGTCATTTTATATGGTGATGAAGATCTCAATCAACCTGATAATGAAAAAATATTCGCAGCAGTTCATACTTATATTAGTCATAGCAGAAGATTTACTTAGAATAATTATGGCTTTTTTTTTTTTCTTTGGATGTGAACATCCTGCCTCCAAAACTCAGTCTAAATGCTTGTGTCTAAATAAGTAACTGCATGTTCTTTTATTGATAGCATCCAATATCTACTGATCTGTGATGGTCATGGAGGAATGTCAATAGCTTGTGAAAATTTACCTCCAGTTTTGTTCCCCCAATTAAACACTCCACAACAATCTGCTTATGTTTCTGTTCTATTTTATTCCCACGGTTTTCTCTCAATAGCTATCAAAATACCGTTATTATTTTTTTTTCTACGTTATACATTATTATCAACCTGTAACTGTGTAACTGGAATTTTGGAGAAGAACCATATAAGCTTTGCTTTCGTTCTGATCCATTTCGTCATTTATTTTTTGTTATTCTATTGAATTGTCTTTAAATATTTGTAATTAATTGATGAATAAAATATGTTTAAACTAAACCGGGCCGAGAATTTTTTTTTCTCATGCATTCCAAACACATGGATTGAAACATGAGTAAGCTCGGTGCGTGATCAATGTAGAACATTTTGTTTCTCCCAATGACATTAGCCTATATACAAATTGAATCAAATCCCGCCGTCAATAGTTACCGACTTGTTATCTAGCACTGAGAAAAATCCAATTTCTTAAACCCGTCCGCGCCATATGTGAAAGTATGAACTTTTGCGGGCGGTATAGACAAGATCAGACTGCACAAAACGTGCAGTCTGATCTTGGATCTATACCGCCCGCTTACTTCTTTAAGCCTGTAAGATAAATATTTTTCTCAGTTTTACTGGATTGTGTTTTCAACCGTGGAAAGACCACACAAAGCCGACTTTTAACGACTCTGAAAATGAAGGTTAATTGATTGATTGATTGTATGGTGTTTAACGCCGTTTTCAACATTTTTTCAGTTATATCGCGGCGGCCAGTCCACCTATCTATGCTTTCTTGGAGTTTCTTTTACCAGTACTAAACACAATATTCTTTCCAAGCCACTGGCTGCTTTCCCACATAACCACCATCGAAACAATAGTCAGCGGTGAAAGAGGAATGAATTCTGTCGCAATGACTATCATCAATCCTCGGAAAAAAAATGGCCGAGCCGGGGATCGAACCAGCGACCTCCTGTTCTCAAGTTCTGTGCGCTACCGACTGAGCTACGGGGGCTCTGCTGAAAAAGTAGAACCCGCTCTGTTGCTAGTGTATCTGACTCGTGACCTGGTGGTTGCGAGTTTTATACCCAGTTGAGGCAAACTTTCTTTCCGGCGATTTTTCACCTCTCACAGATGCATGTGAGAAAAGTAGTCAGTGGCTTTGGAATGAAAGTTGTGTCAGTAATGGTGTGAGAAAGCCAGGGTACCACTGGCCGCCATGATATGACCTGAGCTTTCAAAATGGCGTTAAACTCCAATACAAACCAAACCTGAAAAAGAAGGTTTTGAAAACATTGTGGGAAAAGGAGAAAATGCTGGTAACCAGCATTTTCTCCTTTTCCAACGATGTTTTCTTCCCTCTGGAAGACAATTTGTATGTTTTGAGTGGTATTTAATGTATCGTCTACAAACGCTTCGAATTTGGACAAGTCTAAAATATTGTCGTCTAATAAAGAGGTAAACACTGAGGCAGAAATGAGAAGAGAGAAAGTTTACAAGTTTCCAATATGATCTTCACCCTTAACCTGATAAATAAGTGAAATGAAACTTTCAAGCCGATAGTAAAAACCCCAAATTTTGCTATCTCAAAAGGATTTTTTGGGAGAAAAAAGATCTCCTTATCGGACGGTGTAGATCCAAGATCAGACTGCACGTTCTGTGCAGTCTGATCTTGATCTACACTGTCCGCAAAAAGTCCTTAAATCGCGCAAAGCAGCCTGAGGATTAACCCTTGGAGCATCGGATAAACCCAACAGGCATTTTCAGTTCAAAATTAAGACCTAATCAAGTGTACTTCACAGGTCGCATTTGTCTATATTTCAGCAAAGCGGACAGCGTAGATAAAGATCAGACTTCGCGTTTTGTGCAGTCAGGTCTTGATCTACACTGGCCGCAAAGGCAACTAAAGTCGTGAAAGGCACTTTAAGAATTTAATCTGGATACAAAATTGGTAGCAAATTGATATTTCTTGTTACAGTGCCGCTCAATGGACCAGTTTTACCGAACATAGTTTGATAACTGCATAATGTCATTGACCTACTTGTTTAATTCTTTACCAAACGACAAAAAATTTAGATTTTTTCAAATTACAAAATAAATGTGACTCAAAAAATGAAACTTGTTTTCGGAAGGGTAGTAAACATTGTGGAAAAAAGAGAAAGTGCTAGTTACCAGCAGTGTCTTCAAAAAGCCTTTTTCCTCAGGGTCGTTTGAAGTGGGGATTGTTCGGCAAAGGGTTAAATTATGGAAACTTGGTTCTGCGGGCGAAATTCTTAGACCCTAGTATGCAATGGAATCCGCTGATTTAAACCTTAATCCTACAATTCCGACTTTTAACGACACTGAGAAAAAAAGCTTTTGAAAACTAGTGCGAAAAGGAGAAAATGCTGGAGACCATAATTTTCTTCTTTCTCCACAATGTTTTCTACACCGTCAATTTTAAAGTAACATTTAATTTCTCGTCTGCCAATACTTTTAATCTGAAAAAAATTGTCGATTGATGAAGAGTTCATTACACATTTGTCCAAATATTGAAAGCATTTGCAGACCACAAATTAGATGTAATTCAAATGTAGTTCAAATAGGGTAAGTCATGTGAGAAAAGATAGAAAACATCGTGGGGAAAAGTAGAAAATGCTGTTAACCCTTTCCCAAACTACAAATTTTGGACTGGTCCAAACTGAAAGAGCTTGCAGACGACAATTTTAAATTTGATGAAAATGGCTGAAAGTTCTCAAAAAGGGCAGAAAACACTGTGGGAAAAGGAGAAATTGCTCGTTACGAGCAATTTCTCCTTTTCCCACAGTGTTTTCAAAAGACTTGTACTGCAGACACGTGAAAACCAGGGCTTGTTTGGGAAAGGGTTAAGCAACATTTCCTCTTTTTCTCACAATTTTTTCAAAACCTTCTCGGTAGGGGTAGATAAAATTCAGGATTACTAGGTGAAGGATTGCAGTTGTTTCTTTTTTTTAATACTGTCATGGCACGATACTTTCTTTATTTCATAGAAAACTTCATTTTACCCATACGTCAGAAATATTTAAGACCTTGTCTGCACATATCATTTTCTTTGAAGACTGACCTTTCTTCTCATTCAGCAAACCTCGGGTGATCCGTTGATCAAGTCCCTCAGCTGTATCAGGTAGCTTGATATGCACTTGCACGGTACATTTCTTCGCCGGAAATACACCGCTTTGCCGTTCTTAAATTGTAATACTCCACTTAGAAAAAGGAAACACTAGTCACAATTTTCTATCAGAATCTTTCTAAACATATTTCCGTTGACCAACAGTTTGTACTTTTATTTCCTGACTTCGTCTATCATTTCCATAGGCATTTTACAGCAACAGGTTGCTTATCACCGTAGCTGTATTAGCCGTTGCCAATCGATTTGCATGGGCACCGCTATGTTTAAGGTCATGTGACTGGAAGTATTCCAATATGGACCCCCCTCTTGATACATACGCCATTAGATGTAGGTATGGAATCGACCGAGCTGTGACGAGTGCCTATCTGCTATGAAGCATCATTATCTTGTAAAGGATTACGATTAATGCCCGGTGCGTAAAAATTAAAACTGCCTCTAAAAAGTAGCAAGTGGAAAATGACTATAAACAATATGACTGTGAAGATATCAAGCCTGTTTTTCGCCCCAGAATTGTTCAAAATATGATAATTGTAAAAGGAGAAATTGGTGTATAAAATACTATTGTTTAATGCAAATATTTGTATACAGTTTCTAAAAAAAGACATGGGGAAAACCCGAGATTAGTGTGTGTGTGTGTGTGTGTGTGTGTGTGCGTGCGTGTGTTTTTGGGGGGGGGGGGGGTTGAGGGGGAGGGTTTACAAACTTTATAAATAACAACAAAAAAAATCTCCACCAGGCTGGGCTTATACCGGGGTTATTTCCCATTTCTATAGGGGTTGTGTTTATAAATGACTGTTTCATTGGTTATATCCAAGCTAACCATGGCTGGATGAATCGTAAAAGTAAGCGTTGTTTTAATTTAAACGTACATTTCATTTTGAAATTCGCAGCATCGTGGAAAGTAGTCCGGTTCAGTACCCAGAATGCCTAAATCATATAGGTTTTTATTTGAAAAAAAAAAATTGCCACCTAGGGTAAGATAATGATGTTTAAGATATCAACATTAAAAATGGGTACTTAAACTCGAGAGTTTTAATCATTAGTACATTTATTAAAAAAATAATAAAGTATAATTTTATGTTAGAGTGGGATTAACTCACTTAATCCCTTTCCATAAAACTTCCATTTACAGGATTATCCGATCTTCTTTTCTGATATTTTCTAAGTATAGAATAATAACAGTATAGGCCTACTCGAGAGCTTGCTTAACCCTTTACCAGGCGACAAAATTTTAGCCTTGTCCAAACTGAAAGCATTTGCAGACGACAATTTCAATGTGGCTCAAATGGTGCATTTTTTTTTATCTCATAGGGTAGAGAACATTGTGGGGAAAGAAGAAAATGCTGGTTAACAGTATTTTCTCCTTTTTCCACCATGTTATAAAAAGGCTTCTTTCCCAGGGGCGCTAAAAGTCGGCATTGTACGGTGAAGTTCTAACCACCCTGACAGAAGGGACGTTTGAAAACATTGTGGAAAAAGGAGAAAATGCTGGAGACCTTTTCTCCTTTTCCCACGATGTTTTTTACCCTTTCAAAGAAAAAATCATAATTTGTATAACATTTTATTGGTCGTCTGCAAATGCTTTCAATTTGGACCAGTCTAAAATGTTGGCGTTTGGTAAAGAGTTAACACTTTACCACACAATCCCGAGTTCTAAAATCCCTGACAGAAGAGGCTTTTGAAAACATTGTGGGAAAAGGAGAAAATGCTGGTGGCCAGCATTTTCTCCTTTTCCCACAATGTTTTCTCCAATTTCGAAGACAGATATCATATTTTGAGCAACATAAAATGTGTAGTCTGCAAATGCTTATAATTTGGACAAGTTAAAATTTTGTCATGTAGTTAAGGGTTAACCTTTTACCAAATTACACAATTTTTTGTGTATTGAATTTGAAAGCATTTGCAGGCGACAATTCAAATGTGGTTCTAATAATGATAAATGTCTTCAAAAATGTACAAAACATTGTCGAAAAAGGAGAAAACGATGACTACCATCGTTTTCTCCTTTTCCCACAATATTTTCAAAAGCAATCTTTCTCAGGGCCGTAAAAACACTGGCTTGTTTGGCACTGGGTCAAAACGAGACAGAATTATTCACTCCATCAGGGCTAACTCAATGAGCTATGCTTTGGCAAAAGGGGGTTTAATGCATCTCCGTAATGCATTATACCAAGCAAGTCATCACATAATCACTGGTCCATAAAATACATTTCGTCTGACAATCGACTGAATCCGGATGTAGAATGATCCTTTGATATGCCGAAAATTTACACACACACAAAAAAAGCAGGCTGACATGAATCAACTTTTTTCTTGGCACATGCATTAAGCCCCCTTTTCACAGAGCATGGTATATAAATTCGACCTCTTTTTGAGGCTGGAAATACAATCTAATCAAAATTCAGAAAAAAAAAATCATCTCACTGGCCTGACTCAACAAGCAGACGGTATCGATCCGAGATCAGACTGCGCCTTAAGCACAGCCTGATCTCGACCTGCAAATGCTCCTATTTTCGCCCATTTCACCCAAAGAATTGAAGACCTAATCGGGTGCCATAAAGTTCCACATGAGCCATGCTCTGGGAAAAGGGGTCTTAATGCATGTGCCCCCCCCCCCCCCAAGAGTTGAAGACCTAATCAGGTGCCATAAAGTTCCACATGAGCCATGCTCCGGGAAAAGGGGTCTTAATGCATCTCCGTGATGCATTACACCAAACAATTAATTATGGATTCATAAATACATTTTGTGTAATAACCGACTAAATCACAAGGTACACTGGTCCTTTGCAGAAAATTGACCAATAGCCAAAAGGTTTCGACCCGAGTCAGCCTGCGCGGACTGCAGAGGCTGACATGGGTCGATACTTTATGCAGATGCAGTAACCTCCTTTTTCACAGAGCATAGCTCATGTAAATTCGACCTCTGTCCGAGGCTAGAAATACAATCGATGAAAATTGGGGAAAAAAATCATCTTATTGCCTGACTCAACAAGAGGACGGTACAGATCCAAGATCAGACTGCACCTTATGTGCATCCTGATCTCTTCCTGCAAATGCTCATATTTTCGTCTATTGCACCCAAAGAGTTAAGGACCTATTCGAGTGCCATAACAATGTACACGAGCCATGCTCCGGCAAAAGAGGGCTTAATGCATCTCCGTGACGCATTATACCAAGCAAGTCATCATTATAAAAATAATTTAATATCAATTGCTTTCATGAATATTGGCGAGTTCTGATTGGCTGAAAATTTTTTTTCATAGCTCCATGAAAAAAAAAATCACGTTGTGCCGGAACTACTTTAGCTGTCAAATTAATGTAAACAAACATGTATACATACAATATTCCACAATTTTTTTTTTTTTAAGAATTTTATACAGAGTCCCAAGTTTATTAGTTAGCTTTTTTTTGCCTGTAATATTAAATTATAAGGTTTCATACAGTGTGATTAGGTTTTTTTTTCGTACCTCCATGAAAAAAAAAAAATATTCTCTTCAAGTAAATTAATTATGGATCCATAAAATCCGTTTTGTGTAATAACTGACAGAATCACAAAGTACACTGGTCCTTTGACTTGCAGAAAAGGCAAAGTCAAAAGGTTTCGACCCAGGTCAGCCTGC
Source organism: Tridacna gigas (assembly GCA_945859785.2). Lineage (NCBI taxonomy): Eukaryota > Metazoa > Mollusca > Bivalvia > Cardiida > Cardiidae > Tridacna > Tridacna gigas. The sequence continues at coordinate 8,947,816 of OX244030.2, read as the reverse complement.
GCAGACTGCGCAGGCTGATATGGGTCGATACTTTTTGCAGATGCATTAAGCCCTCTTTTTTACGGAGTATGGCTTGCATGTATTTGACGTCTTTCTGTTGCTCAATCCTTGACACAATAATCCAGTAGTTTAACAACCCAAAAGAAGAAAAAAATAGAAAACATTATAGGAAAGAGAGAACATGCTGGAAACTATCATTTTTGGCCTGGGCTTGGCTTGCCAGACCTAAGGCCATAGGAATATACACAAAATTTCAACCCCCATCCAGGCATTTACGGAAAAACTCGAGTCAAGCATTTACGGAAAAACCCGAGTAAAAGTGAAAAAGTACCGCCTGCAATCCATCTCACTACGCTGCAGGAAACGACCCCATTAAATAATAAAATATTTCGATTTGAACATCACAGTAAGGTTTACATTCACAACAAACTTTGATAGACGTGCGATTTTAATCGTACGAAAGTGTTGACTGAGAATATGGGGCCCTCGTGAGGTTATTCATAAATGCAAATTCGTGCGTTTAACAGTCAAAGAAACAATTGGCAAACCTCGGGTGATCGTTGATCAAATGTAAGACGCAATCGACCGACTTGTGACGAGTGCTGTTGCCGAGCACTAATCGGGATCGTCCGTTTATCATTTTTCTACACACCGTGTGAATGACAAATAATCATAGCGTATTTTACGCAGAAGTTGTGCTTTTTCTCTGAAAAAGGTGTCTCAAAACCTCGGCAAGATTCTAATTTTCGTAAAATTACTCTGCACCTCGTATCTGAAGTAATAAGTATGTATGTGATTGGTATATATGCCTTATTTCTTCCTGTCAGAATTGTCCAGATATGACATCTCGGCCCATGACCATTTCGACCCATAGCAAACTCGGAGTATACAATACCAAATATGTATTAAAGTTTGTAACATGAGCCATTGAAAACCAGTTAATCTTTAAAAAAACGATGAAATTTTAGACTTGTCTAAATTGAAAATATTTGCGAACGGCGAGTTAGATTTAGCTGAAATGTTGGTTATTGGCTGTCAAAGTGCAGAAAACCTCGTAGGAAAAAAGAAAGCATTTTTTTTTTCCAAAAGGTTTTCATAAGGCTATATCTTTGGAGTCCTTAAAACTCGAGAATGTGTCGTCAAGAGTTAAGTAACTGGTGGGCGTTTTATATCGAAGATCAGACTTGACATTCAGTGCAATCTGATCTTGATCTCCATAGGTATTTAGGCAGACCTGGGTCGAAACCTTTTGCTTTTGGCAAATTTTGTGCATGTCAAAGGACCAGTGTGCCTCATGATTCGGTGGGTTGCTCCACAAAATGGATTTTATGGATCCATTAATATATGATGGCTCGTTTGGACTGATGGATCACGGAGATGCATTAAACCCCCTTTTGCCAGAGCATGGCTCATTTGTGTTGTCTATAATCACAACCAGGAGCCTCAAATTTATCAGTCCAAGATGACTTTACTCAGATGAGGGCTTTAGGTCCAACGGCCCTTTCCAACTTGGTTGATCATGGCAACTTTCAGATTCCATAGACTTTAAATGCGAAAGTTGAAAGGTGGCATTTACAGCTGATATTTTGACAAAACTTTTATAGAAATGTACCTTGAGCAGTCTTGTATCATCCATATTATTTTATTCAACTAGTAGTCTTTAGCTCATCTGTTTACGAAGAAAGCGTCATGCTATTGTCAAAGCCTATGCGTCATTGTCGTTGTGCAAAAACTTATATAATAGGGCAGGTTACCATCAAAATATTTTTGACACAGTTACGCCCCTTTTTTTTTATTGCTTTAAAGTTTCAGAACCTTTGACATTTCATCATATCTGTCATTAATGAAGCTACTTACTTCAAAGTTGAACTTTTCGTTAACTATTAAAAGGGAAATTTATATCAGTACAACAGAGGTAGGTAACCACCAAAATATTTTTGACAAAGTAATTAGTTATGTCCCTTTTTCGACTGAAAACTTTTAGCTCAGCTGTTTTTACAGACATGGTAGTTTCATAGCCCTAGTGTCATCATCTTTGTCGTTTGTGTCGTCGTCATACAAAATATTTGACATTTTACAGTATCTTTGTTATTACTGAAAATGTTTACTTAAAACTTGAACAAGTTGTTAACTATCAAAAGGGAAACATAAACAATAAGGGTAAATAACTATCAAGTTATGCCCCTTTTTCAACTTTGTGTTTTCACTGAAAATCAACCGAGCATTGGCGCCCGAATGCGGACGTCTTTTTATTTGTTGCCATAGAAACCAAAACGTAAAAATAAAAAGAAATACGTAAAAGATTGTCTTCTCAGACACCAAATCGTGCTCTGTGATATTAGCCTATAAAGACTTTGTGATTTTCCTTGTCATGGCTCAAAGGACATGGTTACTATTTCAACATATAGACTGAGTGTGATAAAATGAAAGAAAAATATGATTCATTGCTTGGCTATTGTGGATTTTTGCACTTTCCAGAAATATTCCCTGCTGTTGCGCGCTGCTCATTTTGGTTTGTTACCATGATTTGTTGCCAAAGCAACGTAAAGGAAGAAGATAGGAAGCAGAAAATCCTTTGAAAATTATCTCCTTTCAATCCACAAAAACCATGAGACCAAGGCTATACAAAAATACTCATCATATTGGCCTTTACAAATTTATGCTTTTCCATTCTGTTGTCAACTCCACAGACTGTCAGTGTGAGACATGTAGATATTTTTTATTAGTCTGTACAAATGTGATAGCAGTTTTTAAGCCTGTACAAACGTGAAAGCAACTTTAAGCTTCCGGGCCTCATCTTACTACCTCTTCAGCCGTTCTGATGCCCAGGCCTTCTGCGCCTTCAGTGCTTTGATTTAATTTCACTTTCCTACAGGTAGATTCCAGTCCTACGTCTCACCAGCATATCTTGAATAATTGTTCTAATTGCGACAGTCTTTGTATTTAAAAAAAAAAGCGACGTGAGTATGTCGACATGAAAAGAATTTATCGCCATTCAATCTCTCTGTTACTCATTCCTTAAAGTACATATACAGCTTTTAAAACTATTTCTAAGAAAATCCCAGTTACTTGTTATAAGCAATATGATTCCTTCCCCAGATAGTTTCCCGTATCACCCCGAAAGTGTTAAAGATCCATCTACGGTCGTATTCAGCCAGTTTTGAACCCATTTCATCTTTATTTTATGAAACTTTAATCATTTTTGTATCTTCATGCCCAACGTTGCCCCTGACGGCTGCAAGGTTTCACAGATGACGACGGATAGAAAATGCGCTTCATTTTTTGACAGCTTTCAAAGAAATCACTGTTGTTGTTTCCAGTTTTTAATGAGGAAAAATCCCCGGAGTTTCTCTATTCCTTATATCCGTATATTGGTAATCTATCTATTTTTACACAGCTGACCAAATTCTGAGCCATTCTACACCCTTCAAGTTTTAACAATGTTTTTTTTTCTCTCTGACTGATGTATCTTTAAAGCTTGTAGTACACCAGCGTGTCTCGAACTATAACTGGTTGTAATTGGGTCCCCCTGCAACAGATAAGTGCTACTTAAGACTAATTTGCGGACAGTGTGGATCAAAGATCAGACTGCACAGAACGTGCAGTTTGATCATTGATCTACACTGTCCTATTTGGTGATTCTTTCCCAACGAAAAGAACTTTAAAATCGTAATACTTAGGTTTTTACTAATGGCTAGGTATGTAAGTTTAATCTTCAGTATTTAGCAATTGAGGGGCTGAGGTTTCATGAGGGTATTATAACCTTAATTTAATCTCATGGTATTTATGACTCCTTTATATCATATAAACTTAGAAATTATCTGCTATGAAAATTATCCTCTACATTTTTTTTTTTTTCTCAGAAACTTTGCAAGGATTTTTTTTTTCTCTACTTTACACTAAAATTTTGAGACACGACTCCAGTAACGGGCACTGTGGATCAAGATCACGGACATGAGCCATGCTACGTGAAAAGGGGTTAAATGCATTTGCAAAAAGTATCGACTCAGGTCAGCCTGCGCAGTATGCGCAGGCTGACCTGTGTCGAAACTTTTTGCTATTGGTAAATTTTCTGTAAGACAAAGGATCAGTCTACCTCAGAATTCAATCGGTTACTAAAAAAATACCGGATTTAAATGGAAATTATCCATATATAATTATTATATGATGATTTGCTTGGTATAGTGAATCACGTTGGAATGTAGGACGTTTTGGCCACGGACGTTTTGGCCAGGATGTTTTGGCCAGCCTTATTGAAAAAAGGGACGTTTTGGCCAAATTCAATTTATATGTACTTATTATAGATTATTAAGCTACATAAATATTATTTTTAACTGATTTAATTAATGGTTTAAAATGTTTATACAATGATGATTGTTAGATTATGCAATTCATCAGAATCAATTTCCAGTTGTTTACTATGCAGTTTTCAACCCCATTGGTCACAGGCCATCAGTATATGTACTTATTATAGATAATAAAAGCACATAAATCAAACATTCAAAAATGTTGAAATCATCTATTAAATCATAATCTAACAATCATCATTGTATAAACCTACTAAATCATTAATTAAATCAGTTAAAAATACCATTTATGTAGCTTAATAATCTATAACAGGTACATATAAATTGAATTTGGCCAAAACGTCCTTTTTTCAATAAGGCTGGCCAAAACGTCCGTAGCCAAAACGTCCTGGCCAAAATGTCCTGGCCAAAACGTCCGTGGCCAAAACGTCCGTCCTCCGCGAGATACATATAGGATCTGACATGAAATGGCGTTTGAGATAGAATTTTATTTACCTATTCTACACAAAATTTTATTTCAAGCGAGCAATTGGTGAACTCGATAACATTTTTTTTCTGTGAGAGAGTTTGAAAAGATTTTTCCTGAAAAGCCAACGAATGTCAGTCTCTTTTTTTATCACATAACTGTATCTCAAGAATTTTATTTAATGATGTGTCAAAACATTGGCCTACATGCAAATATGTATTTAAATTAACATGAAGCCATTCACTCCTTTGACAGGTGCGTATACGTCAGAGATAAAGAAATAGCTCCTTGACAGGTGTGTATACGTCAGAGATAAAGAAATACGTCCGAAAAACTTGTATATACATATGCGTATTTTTTTTTACATCCAGAGATGATAAAGTTTGCGGCTTTGTCACAATCACTGGTTTCGATAATTAATTTCACAGAGGAACATGGATTAGCAATGGGGGCGTATGATTATAGAGCTTTGACCAAAAACGGTACTTTTTTCTTATCTCAAACGTGTGTATGGTAAGAAAATTAGTAATAGCTAAATTACATCGAAAACAAGGATAGATATGTGATAATTTTAGGTATCCGTTGTGTTTTTAATCTTGTGGACGTCGTAGGCCACAGGATTTTGTTGAAGGTGTATATCAACATCAGACTGCACTGTAGCTGATCACTCTTTGAGATACTCATCTTTCTCATTGAGTGAGACACATCAAACTACACAAACAGTTCTATTTAACTACCACACTTGATTTTTTAACCCTTATCCTGCTCAATAAATTGAAAGAAAACTTTCAAGCCGATAGCAAAAACCCGAATAATGTTATTTCAAACTTATTTTCTAGAGAAAAATATCTCCTTGTCGGACAGTATAGATTTAAGATAAGACTGCACGTTCTGTGCAGTATGATCTTATTCTACACTGTCCGCAAAAGGTCAGCCAGTCGCGCATAGCAGCTTAAGGGTTAACACTTTCCCTCAAGGCAAATTTTAGACTCTCCAAATTCAAAGCGCCGAGCCTCGTAGCTCAGTCGGTAGAGTACAGGATTTGAGAAAAGGAGGTCGCTGGTGCGATCCCCGGCTCGGCCAATTTTTTCCCGAGGACTGATGATAGTCATTGCGACAGAATTCATTCCTCTCTCACCGCTCACCACTGTTTCGACAATGGCTATGTGGGGAGGCAGCCAGTGGCTTGGAAAGAAAATTGTGCGGAGTACTGGTAAAAGAAACTCCAGGAAAGCATGGATAGGTGCACTGGGCGCCGCGATATAACTGAAATAATGTTGAAAACGGCGTTAAACACCATACAATCAATCAATCAACCAAATTCAAAGCATCTTTATCACATAAAACCACCTCCAGCAGTGTATTAAACCCATGACTCATTTTCGATAATACACTAGTGTTTTATTGTTTTTTGGGTCCCGGTTCTGGAAAATCTGTAGATAGTGAAACCAACCACAACACGTGCCGGAATTTGTACCACTTCGCCATTTCGCGGGAAAATGACGTCATTGTTGCTAAGGCGTATACGTGTGAAGAGCTTTATGGTTTTCATGTTTAATAACAACAGGAAAATGCAGAAAAACGTATCTAAATCCATTAAATTGTGGAAATCTTCCGATTTACTCGCTGTATATAGACTGTTTCATTCAATTTTCGATGTACATGTTAGATCTATCTTCTTATGTTTGTGCACAAATCAAACCGAACTACATTTGTAAACATGGACCCGTGAACGGTATATAGTTTGAAGATGAGGATACGTAATACTTGTTTGTCTGTCATTTGTTTTATGGGATTAATAGAATCTCACATTCGTGTTCATGTATTATCATTTTTATTAAACACGAGAACGAATTATATTTGACGCTCGCCAAGGCTCGTGTCATACATTTTAAGTCAACTCGTTTGATAAAAATGAGAATACATAAACACTCATGTACGATCCTCTATACAGATGACAAAGTCCATATTGGCACAGATGAGTGTAAGTTCTCTGATAGAGCATGAAAGACCTGATATGATATAAAGTATTTTGGGAAAAGGAGAAAATACTGGTTATCCAGCATTTTCTTCTTTTCCCGCAATGTTTTCAAAGGCTGTCTCCTACAGGGTCGTTAAAACTCGGGATAATTTGGTAGAGGATTAAGATAATTACATGCCAAATTTCTCATGCTCTGCTCTCTTACTTCAGGAGATATCGCCTTTATCTAATACCGCCTTAGTAGTATAAAAGGATTGGCTTTAACCCCTATCCCGCTAAATAACCTAAATGAAAATTTCAAGCCTATGGTAAAAAAGAACACAGAATAATACTATTTCAAACTATTTCTTTGGAAAAAAAAATCTGCTTATCGGACAGTGTAGTTCCAAGATCAGACTGCACGTTCTGTGCAGTCTGATCTTGATCTGCACTGTCCGCAAAAAAGGTCAGTGAGTCGCGCTTAGCAGCCTATGGGTTAGATGTCTGTAATCATGGAGCAAGCTTGCTGAAGTTGAAAGATTCGGGGGATTTAAGAAATGAAAGGAAAAACCCCGAGGGTATCTTTACGGAAAGATATGAGCCATACTCTGTGAAAAAAAGGGGTTTAATGCATCTTCAAAAAGTATCGACGCAGGTCAGCCTGCGCGAACTGCGCAGGCTGACCTGTGCCGAAACTTATTGCTATATGAATGCCATAGGACCATTCTACCTCTAGTTTCAGTCAGTTGTTAGAGAAAATGGATTTTTAGGGTCCATAATTATACGATGACTTGCTTGGTATAATGCATCACGGAGATGCATTAAACCCCCTTTTGTCAGAGCGCGGCTCATATGTACTTTTTACTGTGGGATAGACAAGGGAACCCTCGAACAGGCATTCATTGTTTATTCTTTATAATTATGTGGAATAAAGTGCAAATCGAAAGTGCATTTTCTGTCGGACCCCGTTTCTTTGAAATGTTTAAATGTTTGACAACGCCTGAGATACACGATGCTGTCTGTGTTTTTTTTTTTTATGATATTGCGAGGTTTTAGATGAGAAATGTAAGATAGGCTTAAAAGATCACAGCTTTTCTGAATTCTTGCAAAATTATTACAAACATGGAACCTGAAAAATGCCACTATGAAAATAATGGAAAGTTCAGTTACATGTATATAAATTCTTAAATGATTAACTTTATTTGAGCCATGCGTTGGCATGAAGGGGTTTAATGCATCTCTATGAAGCATTTTAAACCCGGTACCATGCAAGTAATCACATAATTATGGATCCATAAAATACATTTTGACTAAGAACCGAATGCATCATGAGGTAGAATTGTCCTTGGATATGTAGAACATTGACCATTATCTTCCGCTAGATGGCATTCTACAAATACACATCTATCTAATTTGGGCATCCTGGGTAGAGTAGCGGAGTAATTTTTCAAAACAACAACCGTGACTTTGAATTTCAAATGAAATAAACGTTTACTCAATAAAACGCTACCTGGTGCCATTCATTCAGCTATGATCGGCTAGGATGTAACCTATGCACCGACCATTTATTAAAACAGCCCCTACATGCTTTGGTAATAGGCTAATAGCTTCGATATAAGCCCTACTTTTCCCAGGTATACGGGGAATGGGTGATGCGTCATAGCAGACAGGTCGAATCTTCGAAGAATATGACATGCGCAGACAACGGAACATTGACAAATAGCAAACAGGTTTCGATTCAGGTCAGCCTGCACGGACTGCACAGGCTGACCTCGGTCGATATCTTATACAGATGTATTAAGTCCCCTTTTAAAATAGCATGGCTCATATCGAGGTGACATCATAGCTTAAATATTCTACAGAGCTATAGTTCCGTATGTTACTGTGGCGGAGATTTACGGATATTTACTTTATCACATAACTGCCGCTGTTTTCAGTGTGAGACAGCCATTACGAATTTTCTTATCTCACACACGTCTGAAATAAGAAAAAAGTGCCGTATTTGATCAACACTCAGTAATCATACGCCTCATTTCTAACACATTGCTGACCCAGGATTTCGTTGCGAAGTTAAATGTCAAAATTCGTGATCGCGACAAAGCTGCGAATTTTATCATCTTAATATTCAAAACAAAAATCGTTACGTGCAAGTGTCACTGGAACTGATTTTTGTCCGTAACGTACCTGTCAAAGGAGCGAATAAGTTTATAATTTTTAACATGAAAATTCCAAGACATATGCACATGAAGGCCTATGTTCCATCACATCATAAGCTATAATTCTTTATCACATAAAACCTCCTCCAGCAGTGTATTAAACCCATGACTTATTTTCGATAATACACTAGTGTATTATCGTTTTTTGGGTCCCGGTTCTGATCAAGTTTTTGTCATTTGCGAGTGAAGCCGGAGAAACCAGCCACAGCACGTGCCGGAATTTAGACTACTACGCCGTTTCGCGGAAAAATGACGTCATTGTTGCTAAGACGTATACGCATGGAACGTTTTTTTTTTTTATTTGTGTAATAAAAAACAAAAAATGCAGCTGGAGTTTTTTAAAATCAACAAAATTGCGGAGATGGGTGGAATTATCCCCTGTAGAAACTGTTTCATTCTACTTTCGGTGTAAATGTCAAAGAGCTATCTACTTGTGTACACGTTTGAAACCGAACTACAACTGTAATCATGGACTCGTGAACGATATAAAGGCTGAAGGCGATGATGCAGGATATTTATTTGTCTGTCATTCGTTTCATGTGATAAATAGAATCTCACATTTGTGTTTATGTATTATCATTTTTATTAAACTCGTTGACTAAAATGTATATGACGCTCGCCAAGGCTAGCGTCATATAATTTTAGTCAACTCGTGTGATAAAAATGATAACACATAAACACTCATGTAAGACCCTCTATTTATGTGATAAAAAGAACCTGACATTCGTAGGCTTTTGAGGTAAACTTTTTAAACTCGTATCAAAAAAAAATATAGAGCTCGCCAAAGGCTCGCTCAAGAAAATTTTCTCTAGACTAGTTTAATTGAGTTTTATCTCAGATGCAAACTCATGTCAGATACTTTATTCTCAGACGTTGTGGGCCATAATTCATTTACTCATTCGGTTACAATTCTAACTGCATTAACCCTTACGCTGATAATCGTGACTCACTGACCTTTTGCGGACAGTGTAGATTAAGATCAGACTGCATATAACTTGAAGTCTGATCTTGGATCTACACTGTCTGATAAGGAGATATAAAAAGGTAGGTTTGAAATAGTATTATTCGGTGTTTACTACCGGTTTGAAAATTTTAGTTCACTTATTTAGCAGGATAAGGATTAAAATGAGTGCCGAACTCTTCAGAGTCAAGTAAAACATTTAAAACCATAGCACGGTATCCATTTCATGGCGAATATTATACCAAAACATCTTAACATTTTTATTTAAAGCTGTCTAAGACATTACTAGATCAAACAAACAGTTGTTGAATTGCGCCGATTAGGCAAGGGAGTATTGCTCTTAGAAAGAATGAATCCCCTTCGAGGCCCGCGCAACATATTTTGACAAGGCTGTTAAAACTAATTACAGCTTGTATTTTATCACACAATCTCCCTTGTTTTCAGCGTGATGGCCATTGCGAATTTTCTTACCTCACACATGTTCGAGATAAGCATTATGTGACGTCATCCCTGACGTCATTTTGTACTATTTTGAGAGGAGTCATTCGGGTTTTACTCATAGAATTTCCACGTGTGCGTGTATGGTTTCGCATATTCTGACCTATAATTCGTGGAATAACGTTATGTGATAAAACAAGCTGGCATTCATTATTTTTAGATAAAAGTTTTATTAAACTCGTCTATAAAAATGTTTTTAAGCTCTCTAGAAGCCCGCTTCATAACATTTGTAAAGCTAGTTTAATATTATTTCATGTCAAATGCCAACCCATTTCCGGCCCTGAGTTTTGTTTAGGCCTACATAGCTCTGAATGAAATTATGTATTGAGAATGGGAGTTGATACTTCAGTAGGAAAATGTATCAACTGGTTTTGACAAGTATTTTGTTTGATGCAATAACATGCATCCACGTATCAGCACTGAGTGATAGAAGGTACATACCGTGATTATAAATTGTGGTATTGGAACCCCTTGCTGCAATAATGTCATGAAAGCATTCCCAAAATTTTAACCCTTATCTTGCTAAATAAGTTAAATAGATCTTTCAAGCTGACAGTAAAAATCCGAATTATGTTATTTCAAGGTGTTTTTTTTGGGGGAGGGGGATATCTCCTTATCGGACAGTGTAGATCCAAGATCAGACTGCACGTTCTGTGCAGTCTGATCTTGATCTACACTGTCAGCAAAAGGTCCTTAAGTCGCGTTTACCAGCTGAAGGGTTAAAAGATTTCACTGTTTCATACTGGCTGGTTTTATGATCGGAACCAGTGCGTTTATGCCTCTGTCACATTTGCAGCGGCCGCCGTGCAGTCTAAACTATTTGAGTCATGCTATAGCAAACGATAGTTTAATGCATGATACAAAGCAAATCATAGCATAATTATGATTCCATAAAATCAATATTGTTTAACAAACGACGGAGTCATGAGGTACAATGGTTCTCGAACAAGCAGAAAATTGACCAAAGGCAAAAAGTTTCGACTCAGGTCAGCCCGCGCGGACTGCGCAGGCTGACCTGAGTCGATACTTTTTGCAGATGCATTAAACACCCTTACTGAGCACGCCGTATTTACATTCGTTCAAAGTTGCACGGCTTTCCCAGTCTTTTCAACATAAAAAAACTACAACGGTCACATAAAGAAACGGTCGCTGTGCGACGTATTTTGAATTTAGTTTAGCTGTCCGTTTTTTTTTTTAAATTTTCCTTGGCGTTTAATAACGCCGTTTTCCACATTATTTCAGTTATATCGGGGCGGCCAGGGCACCCATCCATGCTTTTACTGGAGTTTCTTTCTCTTGTACGTCGAACAATGTTATTCCCAAGCCGATGACTGCTTTTCCACATAACCATCGTCGAAATAATGATCAGCGGCGAGAGAGAGATGAACCTTGTAGCAATGACTATCATTAATCCTCCGAAAGAAATTGTTCGAGCTGGGGATTCGAACCGGCGTCGCCCTGGTTTCAGGTCCTGTACGCTACCGACTGCATTATAGGGACTTGGCTTCGTTTAGACAGAAAACCTGCGGCCGTCGCGCTACCTTGTAAATTTATGAAGAGAGGTTTTTTGTTCAATAAGACATGGATCATGCTCTGTGAAAAGGGGGGCTTTAATGCATCGGCGAAAAGTATCGATCCAGATCAGCCTGCGCAGTCCGCGCTGTTTGTCAATTTTTCTATATGTCCAAGGACCACTGTACCCCATGTTTCAGTCGGTTGTTATACAAAATGGATTTTTGAGATCTATTATTATGTGATGACTTGCTTGGTATCATAGATCACGGAGATGCATTAAGCCCCCTTTTGCCAGAGCAAGGCTAAAATATATAAACGATATAAATCGTGATAAAATTTAATTAATTTCATGTCTTAAAACATTTAATCTCTTGGATATCAATTTAGTCTGGTCATTAAAGTATAAGTTTAGAAATTAGTCTCAAAAAGGAACGATAGTTATAGTCGAAACATTTGAGCCATGCTCTGTGAAAAGGGGGTTTAAAACGTCCTCAAAAAACTTTCAAACCATGTCAGTCTGCACAGTATGCGCTGGCTGACATGGTTCGAAACTTTTTGCTTTTGGTCAATTTTCTGCATGTCCAAGAACCATATTCCCTCACGTTTCAGTCGGTTGTTAGACATAACAGATTTAATGGAACCATCACTAGTGTGATGACTTGCTTGGTATGATGCGTCATGGAGATGCATCAAACCCCCTTTTGCCAGAGCATTGCTAACTTATAATGTCTCAGCTGGTGACATAAAACTAAGACTTAAGGTTTGTTTTAATTAGTATTGTGCTATCAACTTGTAACACCTGAGAGGCAGTCTCAGGTTTCATTTCTGTTTTGTTTAAACGCGTACAGATGAGACGAAAAATGTTATTTTCTTTTTTTTGCGAAGCCTCGTAGCTCAGTCGGTAGCGTACAGGACTTGAGAACAGGAGGTCGGTGGTTCGATTCCCAGCTTGGAAAATATCTTTCCGAGTACTGATGATAGTCATTGCGATAGGATTCACTCCTCTCTCACCGTTGACCATTGTTTCGACGATGGGAAAGCAGCCTGTGGCTTGGAAAGAATATTGTGTGAAGTACTGGTAAAACTGTAAAAGAAACTCCAGGAAAGCATGGATAGGTGCACTGACCGCCGCGATATAACTGAAATAATGTTGAAAACTGCGTTAAACGCCATACTATCAATCAATCAATCATTTTCTTCTTTTGACGCTGTAGTTTTATTTTTTTTTTTCTAAAGGTAAGCTTTGTTTTGTCCGGTTCAAACAAAAATCTTAACAAACGGCCATAACTTATTCAGGCTACGCATGTATAAAAATATGAGTATATAAAATAACAATCATATTTGAAAAAAAAAGCATGAAAGTTGTCCCAGGATTATTTCGGTTCTTTTTCTGTTAGGAATTTCTAACCACGGTAAGTCGTTTGCTGTCCGTTATCATTTAACCCTTGAGCTGCTAGTCACGACCCACGGACCTTTTGAGGACATTGTAGATCAAGATCAGACTGCACAGAACGTGCAGTCTGATCTTGAATCTACACTGTCCGATAAGGAGATATTTTCCCAACCACCATAACTTTGAAATACCAACGTATTGGTTTTTACCATCAGTTTGAAAGTTTCATCTAAGTCATTTAGTAGGATAGGGGTTAACCCTTAGGCTGAGTAGCGAAAACTCAATTGGCTTTTGCGGACAGTGTAGATCAAGATCAGACTGCACGCAGTCTGATCTTGGATCTACACTGTCCGACAATGTGAGATTTTCTCTGGCGAAAAAAGAATTGATATTGTGATATTTTGTATTTTAGTATTGGCTGAGACATTTTATTTCAGCAGGTTAGTACTTTACCACACAATCACGACTTTCAACGACCCCGAAGAAGAAGGCTGTTGAAAAAATATTGGAAGAGAAGAAAGTGCTGGTAACACAAAGTTTATCCTTTTCTCACAATGTTTTCTACCCATTCTGATACGAATCCCATCATTTTTCACACACTAAATTTGTCGTCTGCGAGTGCCCGCATTTTAGACCTTTATAAAATTTTGTCGTTCGGTAAAGGGTGAGGACTTAGTAAGGCATGATTGTTTGTTTGTCTTGTTTGTTTGTTGTGTGTTTAACGCCGTTTTCAGCATTATTCCAGTTATACCGCGGCGGCCAGTGTACCTATCTGCTTGCCCGGGGGTCTTTTATCAGTATTTAGCGCAATCTTCTTCCCAAGCCACTGGCTGCTATCTCACATAACTATGAGTGCATAAGATGAAAATTGTATTATAAAACTAGAACATAGTTGGCAAGTTTTGTTCTATATAGTTTCACAGTTCACTTTTCTGTCAACGACTGGAGCTGTGACAGATTCCACTATAATATTGGCCCGTTACATGCGAAATGAGACCTTAGGACATTTGCGTAAAGTGTCGTCCCGGATTAGCCTGCGCAGTCCGCGCCGGCTAATCCGAGACTGCACTTTACGACTACATAAGCGTTTTTTTTTTCATACAGTATACTTTCGTGAAACAGAAAATCGCACAAAAACGGGAAGTGTCGTCTCGGATTAGTCACAGACTACACATGCTGAACTGGGACGACACACTTTTACGCATATGTCTGAAGGCCCCTTTTCGTGTGTTGCACGCCAATTATATAACACATTATCAGACTCGAAATACTATCGATACTTTTAAATGGCATGAATTAAATCTATCTGCAATTTGACCCCTGAATTGTTTATATTTGGCAGGTAGTTGGCGTTTTTCCCCTCAGCTGTTAAGCACGACTCACTGACCTTTTGCGGACCATGTAGATCAAGATCAAACTGCACGGAACGTGCAGTCTGATCTTGAATCTACACTGTCCGATGAGGAGGTATTTTCCTACAAAAATAATTTGAAATGACATATTTCGGGTTTTTACTATCGGTTTAAAGGTTTTATCTTACTTATTTAGCAGGATAAGGGTTAGAGTATAGAGAAGAGAAAACGCTTGAAAGACTCAGAACAAGTTATATATCGAGTAAAAATAGAAAAAAAAAAAGAGATTGAAGGGGAATAATCACGATTCACGTGAGAGCATTTAATATATTGGTTTCTTCCCTTCTTAATCTCGGTATTATCTGCACGAGGAGGTGTTTACATAGTAACCGGTCCTATGCATAAAGCAGTGCAAATGTCTTTCAGAGTTTTTGTGTACGGAACTCTCAAAACTTCGGAACCCAATTATTATTTAATGAACGATCAAACAGCTGGATCATGTTTATTCAAAGGACAGGCTAAAACACTACACAAATATCCACTTGTGATCGCGTCACGTTATAACATTCCATACGTACTCGCCGCGGAGGGTAAAGGGCAAGTAAGTATTTGATTTTAACCTTTTCTGTAAGTGTGTGTGTATGGTGGCTAATTTTGGCCTTCATTATAGCTACCTAACATCAATGTTTTGGTAGATCTATGTGTATATTCCTATGTTGTTAGATGAGTAATTTTAGTCCGATTGACAATAAATGATAGAGTTTGTATATAAAATTTGTTGCGAAAATTTAGATCTATTTTTTCTCCATGCTAATTAATTTGTAGACTAATATGACCAGGAAAGTGTTCGATGTTGAATTAGCCCCGATCTAGCACAGGTTTTGTTGAATTTGTCAATCGGACTGGTCAACGTTCGAAGCGTATGCAGTTTCTATTTTTAGAACGGGAAATACCGTGCTCGTTTGACCTACTTTTCAAAATCTGTATATTAAAGCGATCGATCGCAAAATGTTTACAAATATGTCAGAGAACATGTTTTTTTTTTTGTGAGTGTATTTTCTGTTCATTGTTACACTTAATTTGAACCAAAAGATTCGTAGAATAAAACATATAACTATGAAATGTAGCGAATAACAGATTGATTCGCATGAACACTCACTGTTGCAGGTAGACGTCTACTCTCAATTTGAAAGCATGCCGGACCGCTTGAACAGTGCTCTGGAAAACGGGGGAAGGAATTTTCATAACGCTTTACACCAAGCGAGATGTTTACTTAATATCCATCCGTTGAAGCCAAAATCCGGTTGAACCTTGGGGTAGTATGGTCCTTTGGAATGCAAAAATGCACAAAATTTAACTATGGAAAAAAGGTTCAAACTAGGTCAGCCTGTGCAGTGCGCGCAGGCTGACCTAGTTCGAACCTTTTTGCCATTGTTGAATTGGTCGATACTTTTTTTTTTTCAGATGATTTAAACCATCTTTTCAGTTTTCAGAGAGCACGATTCATGCCTTCATTTGCTAGTATTAAAACAAACACAGAAAAGATACACGTGAATCCCTAAAATTCTCTTCATTAGTCGGTAATCATCTCATTTTTTATGGAAAATACAAAACCAAACAATAACTAGCAAAAACAAAGTTGATTCATGTTATCCGACGGATTGCTTGGTATAGTACATTACAAAAATCCACTAAACACCCCTTTTTCAAGAGCGCAGCTCAATTTTATTTCAGCGTATCAATGGAGAAGTTTACCAAGTTGACGCTGATCAGCTGGCTCGTCTTGATCAATTAGAAAACCATCCGAAACTGTACGAGAGGCAGGAAATCGATGTCGAAATGATAAACGGAAGTGAAAAGGGAGAACAGCTAAAGGTCATGGCCTACATTTTAGTAAAATTCCAACCCAGTCTACTAGAACTCACTATGCTAGAAAGTTACACGGACTCCATTGACGGGAAGAAGTATGTTGGACCAAAAGACAGAGATCAAAGTGCAATGCCTGCCCCTTTGTGGTGGTATGAAGTGCATACCGAATACCCAGAACCAAAATGAACAGAAATCTTATTTGATAATTTGATCAGCGCTCTTTGAAAAAGGGGGTTTTAGCACTTTACCAAACGACAAAATCTTACAGATGGCAGATGTAGCTAAAATGATGTTTCTGTCTTTGATAGGATAGAAAACGTTGTGGGAAACGGAGAAATTGTTGGTTACCAGTATTTTCTCCTTTTCCCACAATGTTTTCAAAAGTAATCTTCGTTAGGGTCGTTAAAAGTCGGGATTGTGTGGACCAAAGTGAAAGCATTTACAGATGACAAATTAACTGTAGCTAAATTGATGATTCTCTGTCTTTGATAGGATATAAAAATTTGTGGGAAAAGGAGAAAATGCTGGTTACCAGCATTTTCTCCTTTTCGCACAGTGTTTTCAAAAGTCTTTTTCGTTAGGGTCGTTGAAAGTTGGGATTGTATAGTAAAGGATTAATTCTTCTTCCGAATACAATGCACCATGTAAGTTCTCGTATAATATGCATCCATTTTGTCTAATATGCGGCCACATCATGTGGTAGAATGGTCCTTTTACAGGCAAAATATTTCTTCATAGCAAAAAGTATCGACTCATGTCAGCCTGCGCGGACTGCGCAGGCTGTCATGGGTCGATACCTTTTGCAGATGCATTAAACCCCCTTTTTACAGAGCATCACTTGTGTGTATACAAAACTATTAACCAGACTGCAACATTGATTGATTGATTGATTTTAAAGGTCCAGTAGCGATAAAAAACAATGCAGGACTGGTGTTAAATACGTTTAAATTTAAATCATACCATTTAAAAGTATGGAAAATATTGTGAAGATGGCAATCTGTTATGGTGTGGTCGGTCCAAATGTTAGTCGCTGGTAGAAAATGAATTTTAAAAATCAGGCAAATAAATAAACAAACGATAGAGTGACCTGGCAACTTTTAACATAGTTTTGAAATTAATTTCTCAGCCAGCGACTAACACTTGGACCGACTGTACTATAACAGATTGTCATCTTCACTATAATTTCCAATAAGTTCCATACTTTTAAATGGTATCACTTAATTTTAAATGTATTTTAACACCCGGTTTGTTTACTTTTGGCAGCTATTGTTGCTTTAACGTGTTTTATCAAGCTTTCAATTTTATTCTAGTCATACGGCGAAAGCTCACATATTCATGTATGCCCAGGGTTTCACCAGTACTTGGCTAGGGCCCTGAAGTGTCGTGTGCAACGACACTTCCACGAAAATCCCAGTGCTTTCAATGAGGCTCGAACCCCGGCCGTCCTGCTTACGAGTCCTACACTTTACCGCTGAGCCACGCACTGAGCCACGCACTGAGCCACGCAGGATCCCTACACTAAGTATTGTAAGACTCATCCATATCAATGAGCCCGCATTTGCTGACGACAAATGAAATGTAGTGCAAATGAAAGGGTATTGCCTTTGAAAGGACAGAAAACATTGTAGGAACAGGATAAAATGCTGGCTTCCAGCACTTTCTCCTTTGCCCACAATGTTTTCGAAAACCGAACCCCTCGTAAAAATTAAGATATCGTGTAGTACGGGTAAAAAACTTTATTTACGGCCAGCGCGTGATTGGGTTACACATAAACTCTTTATCAGACGACAAGTTTGGACTCGATCAACTAGAAAGCATTGATCGACGAAAACTCAAATGTGACCCAAAAGAGATTTCTGCCTTGGAAATCGTAGAAAACATTATGGGAACAGGAGAAAGTGCTGGCTTTTAGCATTTGCTCCTTTTTCCCAATATGCTTTCAGAAGACTTTCTCTTCTTTTCTTTGGCGACTTATTGATGGGTTTCCTCGGTTTTACCAGTTCGGAACTTTGGCTTTGAAGTGTCTTGCCCAATGACGCTCTCTCTCTCTCTCTCTCTCTTAAAAAAATAGTGCTTTCAGTGAAGATCGCATCAAGAGCCTCTAAGAAATTTATCCTTCCGTCCAAAGATCTAGCCACTCAGGACCTGCTGCAAATACCAGCCTTGTATGGAAAAATTAAATGTGTTATTGTTTTAGTATTATATACCTACCAACAATTTACAGTGACTTTATTTGTGTTTGATTTCGAACATTGCTACAGTTCATATCCTCTCAGTTGATGATATGACTTTAACTCCTAAACTGCTACATAAATGAAATGGAAATTTCCACTCAATAGTAAAAACCTGAATATTGCCCCTTCAAAGTTGATTTCACTGGAAAACAAATACCGTATCGGACAGTGTAGATCAAAGATCAGAGTGCACGTTTTGTGCAGTCTGATCTTGATCTACACTGTCCGCGAAAGGTCAGTAAGTCGCGCTGATTTCATTTTTTTGCCGGAACTACTTTTTTGTTTGAATTAGATGTGCGATAAGATACCTGAATAGATTTTCTCAGATCGTACCTACACAAAGCGGCACACTGGGAAAAAAGGGCCAAGTTCGGCATCTTCGTAATGCATTATACGAACTTCAAGTCGTGGCATAATTTGGATTCAGTAATATTTGCCTTTAACTGCTAATTAAATTTGATCCTTGCTCTGGCAACAGGGTATAATGTAAACAAAAGATAGAGCGACCTGGCAGCTTTTAACTTCGTTTGAAATTATTTTTTTTTTGCCAGCGACTTACACTTGGACCGACCCTAAAATTATCTTCACAATAATTTTTCATTCTTTCAAATAGTATGATTTAAATTTGAATGCTTTTAATAACCTATTTGTTTACTTTTAGTCGCTATTGGGCCATTAATCGACACAATTATGGTCCTAACAGGCCTCCGCATTTTACAAAATATGAGTTTGAAAAAGGGAACGTGTAAATTACATGCCATGTGAAGTAACAGTCTCAATACAAAGAGACAGCTGCTGAAAAGTTTATTATAAAATGTATCAGGTTTTCGTATATGGAACTTTAAAAACGGGTGAACACAACCATATTCTGTTAGAGAAGGATGGTTGTCGGTGTCTAGGAGAGGCTGAAACCGTAGAGAAGTTTCCGCTCGTGGTGGGCACATCTTTCAGAATACCATTTGTGGTATATAAACAAGGATTGGGTCACGTATGTATTTTTTATCTTTATTTTTACCTGTTTTATATTTAGATGATTAGCATTTTAGAAGTTGTTTGTACACGCATTATTGGCTTTTTTTTTTTGTATTTGTACGATTATGTTTCTTTGGGGTTGAGATTTTTACCCTTTACCAAACAATCTCTGGTCTATCGACCCTAAGGAAGAAGATCTTTGAAAATATTGCGGAGAAAGGAGAAAATGCTGGTAACCAGCATTTTCTCCTTTATCCACAATGTTTCCTAACGTGCTAAAGACAAAACCCATTACTTGAGCAACATTTCATATTTTGTCGTCTGCATTTCTTTTTTAAAATTTTTTAAATGTTGGCAATTTTGTCGGTAAGTAAAGTGTTAAGCTTGTCTCTGATAGTGAAGTAACTAGAAACAGACAACTGAACCTCAAAAAAATTGTAAAGCGTGGCCGCTTACAATTTCACCATTTATCGACAAAATATTTTGAATGTATTAGTTGATCAATAGAAAATTACTATTGGTTGACATGATTAAACTGAACCATCTGTATAGTCTGCGAACGAACTTCGGTGAGACTCGTCTTCCGAACTGACTGGTTTCCGTTAACTACTTTTATGTCTGACCCTTGTAAAACCCCAAAGAACGGGCATTCAAGGAAAGGGACGAAGAGTGTTCCGAAGTAAAATTTATCTCCGTTCAACTATGCTACACTATTTAAAGTTGTCCCACATATCCCAGTTATTGATTGTGTACACGCATAATGTTTTTAAATACATTATTCATGAGTGACGAAACTAATTGACGCAATGTCGGTTACCTACAGAATTTTGTCCGGGTCATCGACTTTCTACATTTAAAAGCGGCAGTATAAAACTAATCAAAGGACTGATAGTCCTGAGAGTCGCCTGGAGGGTAATGGGTTAGAAGTTTTCACCTTTTCTGTTCAAATCTATTAAAAGCATTCACGATACAAAATAACTTAACCATAAGACAGTATTATATGCAAGCATGTTTCTAAGTTGTCATCCTAAAGTTACAAACATTAATATTAAAATTTACATAAAAAAAAAAAAACGTGGTGAGATTTAATATTTAGGCACCAGGAACAGGTATAAAAAGTTCAAAGTCTCATACTCCGGGTGACTTCATTTAAAAATGGTTTTCAAAGGGTAAAATCAATACAAAACAAGTCATTTCGTTGAAATGATATCCACCGCCGAAAAAAGAACCAAACTTTTTTTGTGATAGAAACATAGTTATCAGAAGTATTGTGTTTTGCATGTAAATGGCCTTTTTGTTATTGGTGAAAATATACATTAAGCCCCTTTTTCCATGACACGGTATTCCATTGAATAAAAAAACAAATACTGATTGTCTGTGACTGATGATGAACAATATAAATATGAAATTTCATAAAGTAGTTAAAGATATATTGGTCCATAATGGAAATATACATCAAGCCCCTTTTTTCCATGACACCGCATTAAAAACAAAAATAAAATAAAGGAAAACAAGCAGACCGGAGGACATCAAGCCTCCTTTTTTCATGACAAGGCATTACATTAAAAAAAGAACACGTGTTAGAAGTTTCATTAACTTTCGTCAACGATTTTAGAATATCTGTCTGAATGGACGGAAGATCGGATGATCGAACGGACAGACGAACAGACAACATGAAAACTATATCCCCCCTACCCCGAAATTCTGCGGGGCATAATAACTGTCGAAGTTACATCAATATTTACAGTTCCTCCCTAGCTTAATAATGCCTGTAAAGAATGTGGACAAAAATCAGGTTTCTAGGTTGATAAAAATGTTTTTCTAGCGCAGAAACTGTGTGACTTAACTTACATGTATATCTTAATTCTTTCACATATTGCTAAAACAAACATTCTAAAAAATTTCAGAAGAATAGGGCATACATTTTCTCTCCAGATTGAGTATTAGACTGAACATAAATGGATTCTACAGCACTAGATCTATTACGGTTTCGTCTGATTTAACCTAGTGACAACCTTTTTCTTTCAGTCCCCGATGACCTACATTCAGTTTTGTCAAAAATACTATTGAGACAAACAGCCGGGCAATTCCATGATCATTGGACTGAAATGTAGTCTCTGGAGCACACACAAATATTTGACTTAGTAATCTACCTGTCCTTTGGAAATAATTTGTTGTTTTGCGCGTTCAAGATTTGTCCACAGCGGACTCTAGAAATGTGGCTGCTACAGCTCAAGAAAAACAATATAACCCCAAAGCATGATCATCAGCCTTTTAACTTTGTCTGCGTTTTATAACGTCCCAGGAATTAGTACTGCTTCCACACCAATTGAAAATTGTAGAGATCTGCATGTATATTGCTTTGGTGTAAACTATATGTTTGCAATTCGCTCTATCACCCTTCACAACAACCCTTTACATGATTACAAACACTCCAATAAAGACCTTGTTGTTCGAGTGGGTTAACATTGATCTATTCTATTACATTTGAAATATAGTGGAGTAAAAGCCAAGTTCTCAGATTGCTGGTTGTTAGAAATGTGTAGTTTCAAGTCGAATTCCCGTGTGAATTCAGATTTTGGCAATTACGAAAGCATCTGACACCGGCACTAATAAATTGTTTCATAGATACTAGATCTAGGTTAATCGCACATCGAAAAAAACAAAAACAAGAGCAGACTTCGACAAATTCACCTCTTTAAAAACGAAAATCAATTAGATCTAATTAAACAAAGTGAACTTTAAAACACTCTCTCTGCATGGATCGGTGAGGCGCTATGTCGGTGTACGCTGAAAATGGAGAGGCCGGTTCAGCGACTGATTCATTCATAAATATGTAAATTTATAGAGGATTCCGTGGTGCAAATGACGTTATATGTCACGTGATTACAAGATCTATATTTGTTGCACAGCTACATTCCAGAAAGCACCTGCTAAGCGATGACTTGGTACAGACTAGAACCGTGCTCATTACATACGCTATGTACGATCTCTGCTTGTACACCTAGAATATGGGTGTGCAAAGTATTTGAAGTCTAGAATAAAAAGCTCTGAAAAAGCAACGTCTAAGAATGTCTAAGAAGGCAACGCAACCATTCCAATTCGTTATAAATTTGTAAAAAAAAAATTAGCCTACTGTCGGGAAAAATATTCATTGAAAGCTTTCATGTTATCTCGGTATCGCTTTTCTCTATCCAATCATAGGTTGAGTGTTGAATTGAAATAAGACTTAAGACAGATTGTGAGATTTAGAGTGTGCTTCTAATGGTAAATAATCAGACCATTTTCACTGAGAATTGTCCACAAATAGACGCGTGCCGTAGTGAAGGCGCTTGTCGTCGAAGAGTATTTTGCAGCGTGTCTGCAAACGTGTTCAGTTCACGACGGCTATTTTTAGATACATACATAACGTGCTATTTGTAGAGATGACGTCTGTGTAAGTGATAGGCTATCGTGTACCCTTGTGGACGAAATGATTGTTTCAAATGTTTAAACCGTTAAAGAGCTCAGTCTTTATAGACATATTCATTATCACAAAGGCACAGTTATAAGTGAATTACAACAGATAAATTGGGTTGTTTACCGAATAATTAGAAAACTATGTTTTATCTCGTAAACCGGAACTTGGGACAGGAAGCAGTACAAGGCCGGAGATATGTTTACGTCACCCCATAGATCACGATGATAACAATGAGAGCCTGGTTGCTACGCAACCAGGCGACTCAAAAATTACGCACCCTTATCCCGTCTGTTCTGGGTACCTAATTCCCACGAAAGCTAGGGCTTCGAAAGAGCTATGCCCTTGGTTCAAACCGTTTACGTGACCCACTGAACCACTGGGCTCGGCTGTCGTCTTCTGGATTTGAAATGCCGAGGCGTAATTGTGTCTAATTAAAATCGATAGTAAGGGTGGCATTGGTTATGCTAACAAAATCTAATCTTGGGTATCCTTTCGCAGAATGTTAAGGGCGAGCTTTATGAAGTAGACGAAGAGGGTTTGAAAGGTCTGGATCAGTTGGAAAGGCACCCAGATCTATACGAACGTCTTGCCGTCGATGTCAGAAAAACTACCGGAATAGAAGCGGGTTCAATGGTCACAGCTCTCTGTTACTTTCTTGTACAATACCAACCTGCCGTGTTAGACTTGCCAATGTTCGAATCTTACAGCAGACATATAGAGGGTATGGAAAGTCCTCTGCCACAAGATATGACGAAGGAAGAGAGAGAAGCGATAGCTAATCAGATCGACTGGTCTTCTGTACATACTAGGTTTCGATAGATTGGATTTTCTTTTTTTTTTTCAAATATCATTTTTCTTTGCTTGCAATGGACGGAGTTAGCTCACACAGAAAATGCTAACATTTTTCCCGCTGAAAGAAATAATTTACGAAACTACCATTTGTTTGTGATCCCCATACATACTTGAAATAAGTGTTGTAAGTAATTCGTACACAGTGAATTGGACTTAAGATTGTAGACCGACACTGGCACCAGGGTCCGTATTCTAAATTCGAAAATAACAGAACTTCTAATTGGCTAAACCAAATGGTTTAGCCAATCAGAAGTTGTGTTACTTTCGTTATAGATCTAAAATTAGACACCAAGAATGTTTTTAAGAATGGATGATGCTTACAGATCCAGAATGTACGAATGTGTTGGCTAATCCTGGTCCACTCTCTACTAAAGGTACATCAGGGCCGCCATACTCGGGATGTACACCGAATGACACTTAGACTCATCCATTTTGACAGCATTTGCAGATGAATGTGGCTAAAACGCTGGAATTTGTTTTTAAAGGGAAGAAAACATCAGATTTCTGAACAGACGATTTTTGGTTAATGGCTAAACTAATTCAACTGAAAAATGTATCATCATTTTTTTATTTCATAACCTATGTTTAGACTATACCGTATTATAGACAATGCAAGAAAGAACGTCCTAAATTGGATGACATTAACTGACTTATGAAAAGGGAAGAAATCATTCTGACAAAATTAGAAATGGTGCGTTCCGGGTAGTTTCTGCATTTTCAACAATATCTCCGAGCGCCTTATGTAGTAGATGCAGTAAAAGATTCATGTTTATCCTAAAAATACCTACCACAACAAGCTGTTTTTGCACCTGGTGTAGATCAAGATAAGGCTGCAAGGACTTGCATGGTCATCTACTTGGACCGCAGCGCTGAGTCGTTTTTTTCCCACAATGTTTTCGACGGCTCTCTTCTTCAGGGTCGTCAAAACTCGGGATTGTTTTGGTAAAGGGCCAATTGCTGCATTTCGTGTACAAAGCGCATGTAGCGCTTGATAATGGGACCTTGTAGGATGTTTAAAACCAACAACAAACCATACATGTCCTGGACTCAGTCCTTCTAATTTTCATGATGTCAGTACCAATTAAAACCTTTCATCCATGAGTTCCAAATATATGAGCCACGCTCTGGTAAAAGGGGGCTTAATGCATCTCCGTGACCCATGATACCAAGCAAATCATCAGTTACTTATGGATTCGTAACAGCCACTTTTTTTAACAAACGGCTTAATCATGAGGTAGACTGGTCCTTGGAGATACAGAAAATTGACCAATAGCGAAAAGTTTCGGCCCAGGTTAGCCTGCGCAGGCTGACCTGGGTTGATACTTTTCGCAGATGCATTAAGCCCCCTTTTCACAGAGCAAGGCTCATTTGTATATTGTAGCAAGTACAGGTACTCGTGCTAAAATTAACACTATTATCATGGGTCATGCTCTGTGAAAAGGGGGTTTAATGCATGGGCAAAACGTATCGACCCAGGTCAGTCTGGGTAGTCCGCGCACGCTGAACTCTGTCGAAACTATTTACTATCGGTAAATTTTCTGCGTGTCTTAGAACTGTTCTACCTCAGGATTCTACCATTTGTTGGATGAAATGCATTTTATGGGTGCATAATTATGTGATGACCTTGCTTGGTATAATTCATCACAGGAGTGCATTTTGTCCCCTTTTCACAGGACATGGCTCATTTATAGTATAAAAATTATAGCGTGTAGGTACAGTCCAACCTGCATTCAGCAAACACTTAATGGACACCCGAAAGGCTCTTGCTTAATACAGGTGCTTGTTTTATACAGGTAAATTTCAACATTATTGTCTCATGTGAGAACAATACGTATGCTTGTTTAATGCAAGCTTTTCTGCTTCATAGTGGTAGCCACTGAGACAAGTTTTGGTGTACTTTGTCATACACTTCTAACCAACTAGAAACCAAGCCTGTTTCAGAACTGGCAGTCCTTTGATTTTTCTCCTGGTGTGTCTACCAATCAAAATCTTTGTTCTTGACCTCCTAGTAGTATAACAGTGGAAGTTGGTTACTTGGTAAGGTATAAATCGAAATGGCTTTTCGGTAGAAATATATGAACCATACGCTGGCAAAGGGTGTTTAATGCATTGTACCAAGCAAGTCATCACAAAATTACGGATCCATGTAAACTATTTTGTCTAACAACCGACTGAATCATGTGGTAGAATCTTCCTTGGACACGCATGAAATTCACAAATAGCAAAAAGTGTCGACCCATGTCAGCCTGCGCGGACTGCGCAGGCTGACATGGCTTGATACTTTTTGCAGATGTATCAAGCCTCCTTTTTACAAAGCGTGGCTCAAATGAAATAAAACCTCAATAGATCTAATAAAAGATAAACATCATTTCTGTATATACATTTACAATAAGTCTGTCATCCACAATATGCAATGGTTGTTGTTTTGGATTTTTTGTTTATAATGAGTCCCACTCTGGCAAAAGGGGGCTTAATGCATGTCCGTAGAAGCATTGCCCCGAGCAAGTCATCACATAATTTTAGATCCACAAATCCATTTTATTTAACATGCGACTGAATCATGAGGAAGACTGGTCCTTTGACATGCAGAAAATTTAAAGTTGGCAAAAAGTTTCGGCCCATGTCAGCCTGCGCGGATTGCACAGGCTGACACGGGTCGATACTTTTTGGCAGATGCATTAAGCCCCCCTTTTCACAGAGCATGGTCTATATACAAGTGAGGGACACAATATCAATGTTAAAGTATAAATCAGCAAGTGCTACGAACAACACTCTTTCGAAGCTCCCGACTCATTTCTGACATAGGTTTACATAGTCAAAAAGTCCGACTGAGGAAAACGTTAGATTTTTGTTTCAATTACTTTCACGAAGTCCATGATGGAATGTTTGCCCGGTAGGGCTTTAAACTTGTAACCCTTGTAACCTAGTCATATGTGATGCCTTACTGCTGAGTGGAGTAAGTAAATCACTAGTCTTAGAACACTAGTCCCTAGTATAAATAAGTGGAGTCTTGTCAGTGTACCACAAGACGTCACTTTGTAACCCATAGAGCGCTAAATCAATGAACTGAACATTTTCAATACGGAAAAAAGGCAAGATATTGCAAGTTTACGGATCTGTTGGCCGTATTATGTTTAACCCAAGCGGGCATTGTGGATCAAAGATCAGACTGCACTTTATGTGCAGTCTGATCTTGCTCTACACTGTCCACAAAAGCAACATTTGTTGTCCAAAGGACAAACTGTACATACATTTGTTTAAACATATGGGCCATGCTCTGTGAAAATGCATCTGCGAAAACTTTCGACCCAGGTCAGCCTGCGCAGTTCGCGCAGGCTGACCTGGGCTGAAACATTTCGCTATTGGTCACTTTTCTGTATGTAAAAGGGCCAGTCTACCTCATACTTCAGTCATTTGTTGGAAAAAATAGATTTTATGGATCCATAATTATGTCATGTCTTGCTTGGTATGATGCATTACGGGGATGCATTAAGCCCCATTATGCCAGAACATGGCTCATATTTATTTTGACATCGATTGAGAATCAACTTCTTATACTAATCTCTCTCGATTCTGCTTCCTGGAAACTTCACCAGTATTTGCGCCGAATGTGTGGGCCTAAGCAGTCCCAAAGTAGACACCCACTCCCAGGTATCAAACTCGGGACCTTACGGTTACGAGGCCAAGGCTCTACTTCACAACCACTAACACCACACAAACATGCACTGGTAATGCACGATTACCTATGACATAACACAAATGTTCTGTTGGCCATCTCAACTGGATGTTGAGAACACAATAAAACGTCTGTATGATATGTAATTAATAACTCGTTGCTCTTCAGAAAAACGTACACCTGTCTTCAGGATTCATCTGTGAGCGGGCGACACAGCCAAATACTTCTGCAAACTTCTTAAAGTGGGACAGCGTTCCGAGCACCCTGTGGAATAGATAGCGAACGAACATACATACATACATACATACATACATTCCATTCCGTCCGTCAATTTCAATTTAAATATATTTATTTTACATCGATTGCAACTTGTACTGTTTTTCAAGATTCTGTGTCCTGAAAATTACTCCAGTACTTGCGCTGAACATGCTCCAAAGGTGACACCCGATCCCGAGAATCGAACTCTGGACCTCATGGTTGCGAGGTCGATCCTCTACCTCACAACCACGGACACCACCGTCCGTCTGTCTGTTCGTACAAAGAATTTTATCTTTTCAGTATTCAAATGACTGATAGGATTACCTCAATCAATTGTAAAACAAGGTCTTTAAATCAAAGTCCCTATAGTTGCCAAAAGTAAACAATGTGGTCGCTAAAATGCATTTAAATTTTAGGTTAAACCATTTCAAAGCATGCAAATTATTGTGAAGATGACAATATGTTATGTATAATCGGTCCATGTGTTAGTTGCTGACAGAAAAATAAAATCTAATACTAAGTTAAAAGTTGCAAGGTCACCCTATCTTTTGTTTACGTTTAACCTGATATGAAAATTAATTTTTCTGTCCGCGATTAACACTTTGACCGATCGTACAATCACAGTTTGTTATCTTCACAATAATTTCCATATGTTTAAATGACATGATTTAACTTTAAATGCATTTCACCACACCATTGTTTACTTTTGGCAGCTATTGGGCCTTTAAGATAAAAAAACTCGAGATGATTGCATCCCGGAAATCTAACCAACACTCGCACTGTGTTGTGGGTAGTTCTAAAGTTTGACACTGCTTAAGGCTAGATTCGAGCCCGGAACCTTTGATGTGAAAGGCCGACAATACACCTTTACACTCCTGTGTTCCATTCACTAACGCCTCCCACACGGTATTAACCCTTAGGCTGCTTATCGCGACTCACTGACCTTTTGCGGACAGCGTAGATCAAGATCAGACTGCACAGAACGTGCAGTCTGATCTTTGATCTACACTGTCCGATAAAGAGAGTCTTCCCTCCAAAAATCCTTTTGAAACAGAAAAGTTTTGGGCTTATACTATCGGTTTGAAAATTTCATTTCTTTTATTCAGCAGGATAAGGGTTAACTCCCTACCCGACGTCAAAATTCTAGACTTGTCCAACTTGAAATCCTCTGCAGACGACAAATGTAATTATATTAAAATTACGTGATATGTTCTTTATAGGGTTGAAAACATGGTGGGAAAAGGAGAGAATGCTGATAATCAGAGTAAAACCCTCTACTTCAGGGTCGTTAAAACTCGGGGTTGTTTGGCAAAAGGTTAATAGGTTTATCGGCAGTATTGGGAATTGAACTGCTGCATCGTTAAAAGATAACCACCACCAGTCTATCACGCTAATTTGAGCCATGCTCTGGCAAATGAGGGCTTAATGCATCTCCTTACATCCATTATACTAAGCAAGTCGTCAAATATTTAGGGAACAGTAAAATCCGTTTTGTCTAAGAACCGAATGAATTCTGAGGTAGAGTGGTCTTTGGATATGCAGAAGACTGACTAAAAGCAAAAAGTTTTGACCCACATCAGCCTGCGCGGACTGCTAAGGCTGACCTAGTTCGATACTGTTTGCAGGAGTATTAAACCTCCTTTTCACAGAGTATAGCTCATAAATGATTTTTTCTTACATTTGTACAGAAGGTAATACTACCTGTATTTTCCAGGTGCTTGATGGGGTTCTGTGATATCTATATAGTATTTGAACAAACCTCTAGTACTGGTCTTTTCACACATTGTCTGAAATAATAATAATAATACAAATATACAAATGATCCATGCTCTAGGAGAAGGGTGCTTAATGCACCTGCGAAAACTATCGACCCAGGTCAGCCTGCGCTGTCCGCGCAGGCTGACCTGGACCGAAACTTTTTGCTATCGGTCAATTTTCTGTATGTCAAAGGACGAGTCGAACTCATGATTCAGTCGGTTGTTAGACAAAATGGACTTTATGGATCCATGATCATGTGATGGCTTGCTTGGTATCATGCATCACGAAGATGTATAAAGTCCCCTTTTGCTAGTGTATGGCTCAAATATTTTGTAAAATTTATAAAACGTTCGATGAATCTTAAACTGAGGTTAAGAAAGTTAATGAAAACATATAACACAGCGATCATAATTTTGATCAAAAGAAAAAGGGAGAGAGAGACACAGAGAGAGACAGAAAGAAAAAAAGAAAGAAAGAAAAAAAGAAGAAAGAAAGAAAGAAAGAAAGCAAGAAAATAGAAAGAAGAAATAAAAGAAAGAAAGAAAGAAAGAAAGAAAGAAAGAAAGAAAGAAAGAAAGTTGTAGAGTGTAGACGGTGTAGTTCGATGATCAAACGCATACTCTGTGCAGTCTGACATTAATCCACACAGTAAGCGAAAACTGAGTCACTGATCAGTCTAAGAAGTAGCATATAAATATATATCATTATCAATAAATATATCCTTACCAAAAGACAGAATTCTGGACTGGTAGAAATCCAAAGCACATGCAGAAGACAATTTAATGTGGCTCAGATGTTAACTATTGCCTTTGAATGGGTAGAAAACATTTTGGGAAAAGGAGAAAATGCTGGATACCAGCATTTTCTCCTTTTCCCAAAAAGTTTTCAATGGCCTCCTGTCTCATGGTCGATAAAACTTGGGATCGAGTGGTTAAGGATTAGGCAGTATACAAGTTTAAATACCTGTGCATATGCCACGAAAAACAGTTGGTCGTGGGTAAAGGACATTTCTTGAAGATTAATCCGACTGTTTGTGGAAAGTTTTGCAAAAGTCTGCAAAAGTCAAATGATTAATATAAACATTCAAGATAGGTCAAATTCAAAAATTCAGACAAAAAAAAAAAAGACAGAAATGTGTAAATAACTGCTGATAGTGTCTGAGTGATAGAAAAAAAAAGAATAATAAAAAACCCAAACGAAGTGAGGACAATCAATTTTTTAAATCAATGAATGAGCGAAGGGACGAATTACTAAATCGTGATTGATTGAGTGATTGATTGATTGATCGATCGATCGATCGATCGATCGAGAGAGCGAGCGAGCGAGTGAGTGAGTGAGTGAGTGAGTGAGTGGGTGAGTGCGTGGGTGAGTGAAGGAAGGAAGGAAGGAAGGAACGAACGAACGAAAGAAAGAAAGAAAGAACGAAGGAACGGAGGAAGGAAACTTACATTATATGCCACTCTTAGCGCTAAAGTATCTCTAAAATTTGCACTCTTAGTTATATCGCTCTGAACCTGAAAATACATACAAAAATTCAGTGTTAAGAAGTCAATTACTTTGCATTATAACTTCTTGCATGTCTGACATGCAGCAATGCGATATTTTTCGCATGGTCACATTTTAACCACGAAATTTTGACGAACTGTGAGCTTTGCAGCTAGGAAATTATACAGACGTTCATTTTGAGCCCTCCTGCTCGGCCAATTTCTTTCCGAGGATTGATGATATTCATTGCGACAGGAGTCATTCTCTCTCACCGCTGACCGTCGCTTCGACAATGGTTATGTGGGAAAGAAGCCAGTGGCTTGGAGATATTGAGATATTGCGCGTAGTACTGGTAAAAGAAACGCCAGGAGAGCATGGATAGATACACTGGTCGCCGCGATAAATAACCGAAATAATGTTGAAAACGGCGTACAATCAACCGACAGATCGATCGATCAATCAATAAATCAATCAGAGCCAATTTACTCACGTACTATGTATTGCTGTACAGCCAACACTCTGCACAACATTGCATTTTGACTGGCAAGTCTCCAAAGTAAATAGGGCAAATGGCTGGCTAAACAACAACAACTGCTGAAGGAGTAATAATTCGACAATTCTGCCATGCTCTGTCAAAAGGATGTTTTATGCATCTGCAAAAAAGTGTCAACCAAGGTCAGCCTGCGCAGTCCGCGCAGACTGACCTTGGTCGATATTTTTTGCTTTTAGGAAATTTTCTACCTGTTCAAAGACTATTCTACCTCAGGATTCAGCGGGTTGTTAGACAAAACAGGTTCCATGGATCCATGATAATGCATCACGGAGATGTATTTAAACTCCGCCCCCTTTTTTTCCAGAGCATGGCTAATTCGCATTAGAAGGTTATAACGCCTAGTACTAGTCGTGCTTATATACCACTAAAGGTTGGGTAGGCGCGGCATTGACAGACTTGAATAGGATCTCCGTTCTGGAAGGTCTCTCACTGTAACAGAATCCAAAACTCCAGTTGTTATAAATGATTGCTTAAAGGCCAGTACTCTGATTATGAGACAAGTCGGAGCACACTGGGTACCCATACCCATTGACATTTGATAGGAAGCTCACAAGAGTAAATCCATCACGTACATGTTACCTCATACCATATAATGAGACAAATTATGAACTTTGTATGTTGAGATTTGGGAAGCAATCAGCAATCACTTCACACCAGAATCCAAATATTATGAAAATTAGGGGAAAAAAAAACTGGCCTCTACAATGAACACAACGTCACAGTTGACAACGGATGACTCACGATGCATGACGGATGTTGAACACAGCACTATCACAAAAACTCACATTGAGCACATCCGTACCCAGGTGAACTTACAGAAAAACAAAATACAGGACAGAAAGATCAACATACTTTATATTCACGGTTTTCATCCTTGTAGACGATATATTTATTGTATTCATCCACTAAACACTGAAGTCTGAAGGCAATGGTTAGTGCGACCCTGTGGTCAATCTTGTCTTCAGTCATAAACCGCAAAAGTGCTGTAACAGAAAATAAGTATTAATTTCTAGTTTTCCCTCAAACACGGATAACACATTGTTTTATGTATGTCTAAATAGATACTGTGATTCATCCTTCTTGGGTGTTTTAAAGAATACATGTATCTCAGACCAGACTGCGTCTCCGTTGTTTCCGTTCTGTGTTCAGTTGATTGTATGATGTTTAACGCTCTTCTTAAAACATTATTTCAGTTATATCGCGGCGGCCAGTGCACCTATCCACTTTTACGAGTACTATGCACTTACTGCTTTCCCACATCGTCAGAAACAATGGTCAGCGGTGAGAGAGAAGTGAATCTTGCCGCAATGACTATCACCAAAGAAAGAAATTGGCCAAGGCGGGATCAAACCAGCGACCTTCCGTTTTTGGGCAAAACAGCATTTCCATGCCACTAGCTGCTTTTTCACACAAGCGGGTTAAATGCATTAAACAAAGCAATTAGTTTGGATCTGTTCCTCGAACAACCGGCTGAGTCATGAGGTAGGCTGGTCCTTGGACACGCAGAAAATTTACATATGGCAGAAAGTTTCAACCCATGTCAGCCTGCGCGGACTGCGCAGGCTGACATGGGTCGATACTTTTAGCAGATGCATTAAACCCTCTTTTCAAAGAGCATGATTAAAATATTTTTTTTTCATTGGGCAGAGGTAGTCTGACTATCATTAAAAGATATTACAGTATTGTAGCTTTCTCAGCTGACATCATGCAATTTCGTTTCTGAATTTTGTACCAGCATCCTATCATACCAAAAATACCGAAACATAACACAAGAAACTTTTTGTCAAAACTTCATTTATACTAGATAAAGCTTACAGACGCCTTTTTTGTTCTCGCTTTTATTCGTAATACAAACGTATAAATGGATTAATCTTTTATATAATTACCATCGATGTCAAATAATTCCGAAATTACTTGTGACAAAAGCGTGCCCGCAGAACCGTACCACGTGCCGGGAAAAGTGGAGAAGTTTATCAAAGGAATCTGAGAGGCTACGTCTGGCACCTCTGAAAAGCAATGTAAAAATGCATGTTAAAGAGCAAATTTTTACTTTTTCCCAGAGAGAGAGAGAGAGAGAGAGAGAGAGAGAGAGAGAGAAAGAGAGAGGTATGTATTTTATGGGAAGGAAAATAAATAATAATAATAAAAAACAAACAGCACGGAAGATGGGTTCTTATGCTGTACAGGGGAACATGTCAATGCCAAAACTTAAACACTTTGGCGTATTGCTTTCTGCGTGTTCACGTTTTCTTTTTGTCGTTTTTTCATGGTCTGGTATCTTTAACTCTAATATGCCAGAAGGAGAAAGCGTACCTTTTATTCAGAAAGAAATGAAAGTAAATAGAAAACCGTTTTACAGGGCGAGTTAGGACAGCCAGACTACTGGTTACAAAAAAAATGAAAAACCAACAGACATATACATGTAAACTCTTAGGCTGTCAAGCGCGACTCACTGACTTTTTGCCGACGGTGTAAAGATCAAACCGCACAGAACGTGCAGTATGATCTTGAATCTACATTGTGAAAAAGGTGCTTAGTGCATCTGCGAAGAGTATCGACCCAGGTCAGCCTGCGCAGTCCGCGCAGGCTGGCCTGAGCCGAAACTTTTCGCTATTCGTCAATTTTCTGTATGTCTAAGGTCCAGTTTATCCCATGATTCAATCGTTTGTTTGACAAAATGCACTTTATGGATCTATGATCGTGTGATGACATGGTTGGTATAATGAATTACGGAGATGCATTAAGCCCCCTTTTGCCAGAGTATGACTCAAATACATGTATCAGTCTGACCTGTATCTTTACTCGCGGGATGAATCATCGTCCGGAGGTGTGAATATTTGAAATGATGGGAAAGAATACAATTTACCTACCTAGAACTCCAGACTTTAGTTGAAAAACTGAAGTATCATCCGGCGAATATATTCGTCGTTTGGAACCATTAAATTGCATATAACTGTCGTAACGTGATACAAGATTGAAGTTGTGAAAAAAATCATCCGTTACGCCCCCTAGTATCTGTTGAAACACACTGTGCTGGTTCCTCCACTCAAATTGAATTTCTAGATCACTTAGAGCTGTCAATAGATGGCGCTTCTGTTGCACTGGTACCCAGTACATGTCACTTATTATTTCTCGGAGGCTGGTCATCAGCTCCAAAAAAAGATTTTCTATCGTTTGTTCAAGATCACGTGGAAATTTGGATTCAATCACGTAATTAAGAGGAATGTAGTTTGACAGGAAATTTACACACTGAATATCATTTCGCGGAGCACCACGACCTCTGTTTATTTCAAAGGCACTTCCTTGCCATTGTGGCATTTTAAATATAGGTGTATCTATAGGGAGTAGCGTAAATAAATCGGTATTGACCAACAAATGGTAGAACATATACTGTTTTAGCGAAGTAAAACTAAATTCGGCGAGAACGTCACCTAATGCGCTATTCAAGGCTACATAACAGATGTTGAAAGGTTTCGGCATGTGGCCGTTTTCGTTGTAAACGGTTTCAAATAGTTTTCTCCAGCTAATGTTGTAGGAGAACTGGTATTGAAAGTCATCGAGGGTCAGTCTGTTCGGACATTTGGACATTCCATCCGACAAATTACCAGAGTCTTCTGTGTAAAAAACCTGTGAAGATAATTAGAGTTATTTTATGAGAGAAAGCAGAGAAAATATAAAATGGTGACCGAAGCACCAACCTGAGTGGAATCCAGACTGACCTGGATTGAAACTTTGCATTTGGCAACTTTTCTTCTTGTCAAAGGACCAGTGTACCTCATGATTCAGTCGATTGTTATATACAAAATGGAATTTATAGATCCATAAAATGTGATGTCTTGCTTCGCATGATGCGTTACGAAGGCGTATTTAACCCCCTTTTGTTGTGAATACAAGACAAACATTTTGTCATCTGGATAAAGAGTTATGTTATTTTCTAGGGGTTTTATTCCATTATTTTTTTTCATGTGCCTGGAAGATATAATGTAAATGTCCCAATGTGAATACTTATCCAGGTATCTATCTGTAACATGTCAGATGTTTACGCTGAACTGATACAGTTTAAGTCGTACCGAACTGTAAAGATTTTTTCTGTTTTTTTTAATATCACTATAAACGCTGGTTTTCTAGATACCTGAGTCGGACACATCTGTTATATTTGTTAATTACTGACAATATATCAAGGGCATAACAACGATGTTCATTTGGATATTTTATCCAAAATGTTATGTATTTTGGGCCGGAGGCCTTTTATAAGGAATAAAATGTATTGTATTGTATTTTATTATATACCTGTAAGTTTTCCGGGTTAAATACATGCGTCGCACGCGGCTAAAATCACACACGACGGAAAAAAATCCGTATTCCACTCAGTGGAATACGATTCCAAATATGGTATGATGACGTAACACTGTATCCACGTGAACACGGCAGCCATTTTGATTGTTTTATATGTTAACACAATGGGCGTGGTGGAAATAATAATAAAAAAAATTCATCCGCCATTCATGAAAAAAAGATGTTAACGCCTACTGAACCATTTTTTCTTATAACTATGCTTCGTTTTCGAATAAAATTGTCACTAAATGCATATATTTTGGTTTTTGGTAGTTTAGGTATATAAAAAATGGAATATTATGTTGTAGTGTGTTTCCTGGGGCTTGTATTTACTTCGAGCTGCGTGGAAAATTTTGATATCGCGCTCGACCTTTGGTCTCGCGCGATATCAAATTTTTCCACGCAGCTCGAAGTAAATACAAGCCCCAGGAAACACACTACAACATAATATTACGTATGTATTGTATTGTCAGAGCTTCGCTCACTTTAACGAGTAATTCACCCAAAATTTGTAGTGGGACCACTATAAGCCATAATAAAAAAAGCCAAACACCACCGTGTGGGTGACGTGCGTTACTCCTATTGGAAGAAAATATACAAGATTGAAAATCAATATAGAAAATCCAAAATTCGCCGAAAAACAAAATATTACGGCAACATAATTATCTGACGAGTATCTCTTGATGTTTTGCAGGCAGAAATTAAACTGATGACAACATTGTTTGATTCCTTTAACGGCAGAAGCAGACCTGTCTCTAGCAACATAATATCGGGAGAAAATAACAGGTTTACAGCATCTGTATACAATGTAGGGACGTTAACCCTTAGGCTGCTAAAGCACGACTCACTGACCTTTTGCGGCCAGTGTAGATCAAGATCACACTGCACAGAACGTGCAGTCTGATCTTGGATCAACACTGTCCGTTATGGAGATATTTTCCCCAAAAATAACTTTGAAATGGGAAAATTTGGGTTTTTACCATTGGCTTGATAGTTCCATTTCTTTAATTTTGCAGGTTAAGGGTAAACACTTTCAGCGCAAACTATCATAAGCCTAACCTCTTTCGACGATTAAAAATACATTCCACTGCCACTCAAAAAAAATTCTACTTTATAGACATGTCTGAAAAAAGCGGACGGCATAGATCCAAGATCAGACTGCACGGAACGTGCAGTCTGATCTCGATCTATGCCGTCCGAAAAGGATCTTATTTTCACCTAGGGAGCTGAAAGGATTAAGAAGAAATTTACACTCTGATTAATGCCTCGAAAATTGTCAAAGCGATGATGGAGGTGCCACTCGATCAATTTTACCATTGCCTCTTGTCGTCATTCGCAATATTATCCCAAACGACATTCATTCTAAAAGTAAAAGCCACCCACTTTGGTAAGACGTTTTATCCAAACCAAACGCCTAGGCCAGGTTAGCCTGGGTTCCAGTCCGATCATTTTTCCGTTTTTTTTTTTCATGTTCGGCCTTTATGCTACAGTCACATACGGCCAGGTCACGAACCGGATTTGATCCGGGTGAAAATGAGCCGGATTAGGCCCGGAAAGGAGGGTAATTTACTTCAACTAAAACCTTTTCAACCCCTATCGACCCGTGTCGACCCTCTTCGACCAGTATCGAGCCGGTTGTAAACCTTGTCAAAATCCGTTGCATGAAGGCAATGCGGTATACGACAAGGGTCGATGCGGTTTTACGCTGCGGGTTGAAGTGGATCGATGCGGGTCAATGCGGTTCGAACCCGGTCAATACGGATATCAATACGGAATGGAAATCCGTGCAAAAATTTTAAACATGACCAAAAATGTTTCTCCGCCGTATCGTAGCCCCCGGAATCCATCAGGAATTGACACGGGTTACGATGCGGGTCTATACGAGTGGAACCGGGTCGATACGGTTTTAATTCCATATGGACCCGGTTCGAAATCCGGCCGTGTGTGACTGTAGCATTACTTTATCAGAAAGGTTTTTTTTGACAAAGTAAAATCCGAACATATTAACTGTCCTTCTCTACAATAATTTACATACAGTAAAATCTCCGTAGTTCGTAGCGCAAGGGACCGGAGTATTTTATTCGAATTAAACGTAGTACGAACCAAAAAACGTGACTGTGTTCGGGTACTTTCGGTGCTGTACATATACGGAAATAGACAATCAGATTTACGCAGCATATCTTGCAGTACCCTGAAGTAGTACCGATTATACATGTATATCTCCCGTTCCTTTAACCTGAAGGCTTGATCCGATGTTATTTTTGTAATTGTTTCTTCGCTCACCTAGCGAAAACACGTAAAAAAAAATATGAGCAAGCTGCGGAATCGGGGGAAGGGAGGGTTAATCTCACTTGACCATCCGAAACAAGAAACTTTACTTATCTTTATTTTTCATCCATCTATAAATACATGTTTATCATAATAAACACGCGAAACAAATTGATTGAGCCACTGTACCTGTAAATGGTATGATTCAAATTCAAATACATTTTAACACCCACATTGTTTTCGTTTGTCCGCTGCTTGGCCTTTAATACATTATCAAAAACTTCCTTTCTCAGCTTCACAGTAGTAAAAAGTCAGGATCGTGTGGTAACGGAATCGACAAACATGGTAACGGAATCGAAACTGATCAGAGTGAGGAGCATTTTGTCTAATGTGCTGAAAATGTCTGATTAATTTATTTAGAAGTTTAAAGCTGAATGGCCGAGCCCCGGTAGCTCGCTCAGTAGCGTACAGGACTTGAGAACAAGACGTCGCTGGTTCGATTCCTGGCTCGGCCAATTTCTTTCCGAGGATTGATGATAGTCATTGCGACAGGGTTCATTCCTCATTCGCCGCTGACCATTGTTTCGACGATGGTTATGTGGGAAGGCAGCCAGTGGCTTGGAAAGAACATTGTGAGGAGTACTGGTAAAAGGAAAGCATGGATAGGTGCACTGGCAGCTACGATATAACTGAAATAAAACTTTTCGCGACCCTGAGAAAGAAGCCTTTTGAAAACATTGTGGGAAAAGGAGAAAAGGAGAAATGCTGGTAACCAGTGTTTTCTCCTTTTCCCACACTGTTTTCTACACCCAAAACAAATTTCAGTTTTTGAGCTACATTTATTATGTTGTCTGCAAATGCTTTCAATTTGGTCAAGTCTAAAAATTTTGTCGTTTGGTAAAGAGTTAAGCTAAATCTGACTCGTTTTCAAATTATGCCGATTTTACAGAACCAAGTGGCTATCTTTTTTTTGTGATTTTATAAGCGATACTCTCGCAAAATGGGGTTTAATGTACATGTATCTCCGTGATGTATCGTACCATTTCGTGATAGTTCAATAAAATCTATTTTGTCTAACAACCGACTAAATCATGAGATAGACAGATCCTTTGACATACAGGAAATTGACCAATAGCAAAAGGTTTCGACTCAGGTCAGCCTGCGCAGGCTGCGCAGGCTGACCTGGGTCAGTACCTTATTGCAGATGCATTAAACTCCCTTTTCACAGAGCATGTCTCATATTATTATATATATCACTTTCGATTAAACAGAGATATAATAAAGGTTTATTTTCATTTAATTCAAAGGGAACCTCAAGTCGTAAGATTCACGAAGCCAACAAAATAGTTTACTATCATGGTTGAAGAATCTAGATAAGTAACTCCTCGGGAGAACTTTCCCCGGGGACAAAATTTAAGGGGTTTGGTGGGGGTCGAGAGGGCAGTTGTAGTTCCCTTGATGCAATGATAATCTATATCCTCCTTTTTACTTGCAAAAAAACTGGTGTTTTTATGCGGCTTTAATGTCTCAATCGATGTAAAGAAGTTTGCCTTGATTAATTTTCCAATACCAAGTCTGGAGAAAAAAGCCACTTGACATCCGTAAGCGGAAAGTCCTACAATCTCCTGGAAGGGCACTTGAGTTGAATTACTGCTCGACGGTATCTAAATTTCCTCTACAATAGTTGTCCCCAGTAGTGGAAGACTTCTGTTTTATCGGGTATTGGTTAAGTTGGTCCG
Organism: Tridacna gigas; assembly: GCA_945859785.2. Taxonomy (NCBI): domain Eukaryota; kingdom Metazoa; phylum Mollusca; class Bivalvia; order Cardiida; family Cardiidae; genus Tridacna; species Tridacna gigas. The sequence goes on along the minus strand of OX244030.2, from coordinate 8,907,689 downwards.
TTAATCCGAAAGTGTCGTTCGCTAAAAATGAGCCATGCTCTTGCAAAAGGGGGCTTAATGCATGTCATTGATGCATTATACCAGGCAAGTCATCCTATGATCGTGGATCCATAAAATCCAGTTTATCCAACAAGCGACTGAATCCTTAACTCTTTCGGCGCCAAATAAATAAACTCGACTTCTTTTGACAGCTGAAAATACAATCCACTTAAACCCAGAAAGATTTTTATCGTGTAGGCTTGACTAAACAAGCGGACGGTATAGATCAAAGATCAGACTGCACGTTCTGTGCAGTCTGATCTTGATCTATGCCATCCACAAAAGTTCCTGTTTTCGCCTATGGCGCTGAAAGGGTAGAATGGTCCTTGAACTTGCCAAAAATTTACCTTTAGAAGAGCAAAAGGTTTCCACCCATGTCAGCCTGCGCTGACTGTGCGGGCTGACATGGGTCGATACTTTTTGCAGATGTATTAAAGCCCCTTTTCACGGAGCATGACTCAAATGTATTTTGACTTCGATTGTCTTATTTCTTGATTAATAACAATGAGTGGTCTCTACAGAATAGGAAACTTTTTCTTGATTTCATTTGTTTTCTTAACGTGAAACACTAAAAAACTTGTTGGATTAAGAAAAATATACTGTATAGAGAAGCAATCCCCTACCAAATATATAGTACAGAGAGAGAGAGAGAGAGAGAGAGAGAGAGAGAGAAAGAGAGAGAGAGAGCATACCACACATCCCAGTTTACAAAGAGTTACAGAGCTTTATCTTTTAGTTATAATTCTTTCCTGAAATATTTCCCTTTTTTTTTAAATATATTTCTTTGATTTTTAAGTCGTTGCCGCTCTGACGAATCTCTTCAAGTTACATCGAATTAAAGACAGATTTAGGCAATTAACTCTTATACGACTGATTAAAGCTTCACACTGAAGAATTCCCGCTGGAATCAATTGCGCAACAACTGTGTTTTGTCGCTGTTCGTAAAATAACAATGGTTTGTCATTAAGTGATTGCGCCCTATTTGCCTCGCAGATATTTTTGTATTTGATTTGATTCTCTTCTATCACTGGTGGGCTTAACTCTTTACAAAGTGATAAAATTTTGGACCGTTCCAAATTGAAAGTTTTTGCAGACGACAGGTTAAATGTTCCTAAAATGACGATTTCTGTTTTTGATAGTGTAGAAAACATTGTGACTGGTAACCAGCATTTTCTCCTTTTCCCACAATGTTTTCGAAAGTTATCTCTTTCAAGGTCGTAAAAAGTCAGTATTGTAGGCTAAATGGTTAAGGGGCCCATTGTAATTTAGTGACTGTGTTTAGAAAATGTTTTAAGATATGTTTAAGGATATTTTTTCTTTACTTTGGTTAAAAAAAAAAACAAAAAAACTTGACAATATTTTTTTGTAAACCTTGCATTTTGAGCATTTTAGAATTAGTCAAAATACTGCGCATCCGTATAAAACTCTGTTGCAAATTGCTTCTTTCCATCGAATTGCTTTCACTTATGTCATTAGTGTCTGCTTGTAATATTTTGAATTGCACGTAAATTGTATTGTATTGGTATGCCTTGGAGTTTTACGCCGTTTTAACTGCATAGGTCATATCACGGCGGTCAGTGCACTTAGACATGTGTTTCCTGGCTTTCTAACACCAGTACTGACACAACTTTCTTTCCAAGTAACTGTTTATTTTTCTCACCTGCATCAGAGATGAAAGGCGAAAAATCGCCGGAAAGAAAGTTTGTCTCAACCGGGTATCGAACTCACAACCAGCAAGCCACGAGTCAGATACTCTAACCACAGAACTACCTAGGCTGGCAATTGTATTGTAATAACCGTTCATACGGGGAAAGAAGTCGCTGTGAGATCGCTATTCGACAAAAATTGATATCTCTAAAATGTATTTCAACAATCTTCAATTGATTGCCTAGTGATCACTGACTAAGATAGCTCATTGCTCTTTCAGTGATCTTCATGATATCTTCAAGGTTTGACCTGAGTTCAGAACAGTCTCTTAATGATCTTTCGAGATGAAGATCTCAAAGCGGTCTCCAGCGATTATTCATCGAGCGCTCAACGAACACACAGGCGACGCTCAACGATCATAGCGTTCTTTCAATGACATCTTTTAGTTTCCCAAGAACAAATACTAGTACATCATTCGGGAGGATGAAACAAGGGTTGTTGCCATAATCATTACGTAGTTGGCATGGATTTAAAAAAAATGATGGTTCCATCAACAAGGCAATATCTGCGTATAAGTCAATTAAAGATCTGTGATTGTACCTTGACAGTCCTGCATGATGCATATTGCATCTTGGTCCGAATTCACAAACCATTCTCAAGAATATTCTGTCTAAGTTTCAAGAATTTTCTAGATTTGGAAGTAACAAAACTTCTGATTGGCTAAACCAAATGGTTTAGCCAATCAGAAGTTGTGTGACTTTCAAATTTAGAAAATTCTACAAAATAGGGCTAAGAATATTGATAAGAATGGTCGGTGGATACGGATCCTGGTCATGGAATAATCTACAACAAACAAAGTGCCATTCTCGAGATCATTTACGGTAGATTAAAGCTCCATCCCTGAACTCATCCCTGAATGATTAGAACACGTCCAGCACAGACAGGAAAATCGGTGAATGTGACACACAAGATAATCTGTGCTAAAGTGCAGGACACTCTACCCCTGTTGTGTGATATCTAGGGGTCAGAACTAATCTCTTGGGCTTGCTGTCCATAATAGGCTTTGGTGATTCTAGGTCGATCCCTTTGCAAGAGAGAGCCAAAGATGGCAGTTTAGGCTTCTTGTGAAGGAAATTAATGGCATAGTGGATTTTTTTTATCGGTAAAAGATCGAAATTTATTTCATCGAGTGAACATCATCGGCCACGAGTGAAAATATTACCGATGATGTTTTCGATCTTTCACCGAAAAAAACTAAATATTCTATTTCTTTCATGCTTCTAACACCTATTTTGCTGGGACTCTGATCAAAATCCAGCACAGCTGCTTTAGGTAATTGCCGGTGGCGCCCCCTCACATAACAACGCATTACAATATTACGTAAAGCGCGAGAAATACAGCGTAAATTACGTCATATTTCCCTCTGGTTGAATGGCACGCGATGATTACCCAGGTAATTACTGCGCGGGAACTACTCTTTCCACCTTCAAATGAAGAGTTAGAAAATATGAAATCGGTATTTTTCACCAGTCGTAACCATGAAATATCAAACTATAATCCTCCAATGTTTCTTGATAAATTACCGAAATGCATGAAATAAATTTCATCGTCATCGGGCCTCACCTCTTGTCGGTTGTCATTACCAAGTTATAACACTGTTGTGTGTATTAGTGAGTGCCAAGAGATCCTTGATAGGCTTGTCAAGATGTTTGTTAGAGGTCTTTAAACAGAAGTTAAAACTGCACTTTTTTGTCGTCATTTTCTTTGAACAATGTTTTCATGCTGATCTTTGTGTTACTCAGAATTATATGTAGTCTGCATAATTGTATCATAGGCCGATGGCCTTTACAACGAAACAAACATGTCTATGTCTATGATATGTTGTTGGCGTGCACACTGACCTATTTTATGCCTAAAGAGGAAAGTTATCCGCCTAAAGATGTCCTTATAGGTTCAACAGCGTGTAGGGCGACCGTATACAAATCAGCCAGGTGACAGTTTCCGCATAGTTAGGGTTATTGCTTGGGCATAAAAAGCAAGGATCATTACGGATTTCTTTGACGTGGGAGTTCATGACGTCAGTCTCCAAATCTTTACCCAAGTTTTAGCAAATGCTTTATGTCTAGACAATACAACACGTTTAAAGCCCTGCAGAGAATATTCTACACTTTAAACCAACTCGGGATGCTATATCACAGACAACAATTAGAGGTTGTCCTACTCTTGAACCTTTATCACACAATACCGAGTTTTAACGACCCCGAGAAAAAAACCTTCTTGAAAACACTGTGGGAAAAGGAGAAAATGCTGGTAACCAGCATTTTCTCCTTTTCCCACAATGTTTTCTACCTATTCAAAGACAAATGCTATCATTTGAAGAGCATTTGAATTGTCGTCTTTTCCTTCAATATGGACAAGCCTAACATTTTGACGTGTGATAAAGGGTTAAGCCTTCAGTGACAACACTCATTTAACTTTTTTTAGCAATATCAATCACAACATAGCAAACATTTTACACATGTAATACAAACAAGAAATAACCTTTAAAAAAAAAAAAATAAGATAGACCAGCGTACGATATACCGGATTGTGAATATTGCTACTCTTTTGTGGCTCAATATGAAGTAAAATAATGAAAAGTAACCTTACAAACAACTGTCTCTTTTTCCCCCACTGTTTTTTGTTGTTGTTGTTGTTGAAAAGTAGTGATGGGTTATTGGGTGACGCGTATGAAAATATTAAATTTCCAAATAGCTCAAGAAAAGAATCATTCTGTGCTACATTATTTTGCCATGGTATGAATCAAGGCCCCGGGATATTGATTCGCAGTAACAACGCTTGTTAATAGTGGTTTGATAAATGTGTGAGCAGAATTTGTTCTGACACAATACCCGGGATTCTGTTTAACTTTTTCTCACGCAACCCCGAGTTTTAACGACCCTGGTCACCAGCATTTTCTCCTTTCCCACCATGTTTTCTACCCCAACAAAAACAGATTCCATTATTTGAGCCAAATTTAAATTGTCGTCTGCAAATGCTTTGAATTTGGACTAGTCCAAAATTTTGTCGTTTGACAAAGAGTTAAATTGTACTTAAGAAATATAAAAGTCGGTCAGCACTAGCGAGAGAGTGTTCATTACGGAAGAGTTAAATGACTATTGTCAATCAAACGCAGCGGTTTACAATTAGTTAAGCAAGCGTTCGCCATTTTACTTTGGTAGCATTGCTTGCTTCAGTTTGTATCGCAATCTTGGTTACAGCGATCGGTAAAATGTCCACCGGAATGTTTAGAAATAACGTATGAGTTATATTATGGTACACATATAATATATGACCCATGCTCTGGCAAAATGGGGCTTAATGCATCTCCGTGATGCATGATACCTATCAAGCCATCACATAATTATGAATCCATAATGGCCACTTTTTTTTTTTAAATAACAAGCTTTATCATTGGGTGGAATAGACTTTGGACATACAGAAAGTTGACCAATAGCGAAAAGTATCGACCCAGGTCAGCCTGCGCGGACTGCGCAGGCTGACATGGGTCGATACTTTTCGGAGATGCATAAAGCCCCCTTTTCACAGAGTATGGCTCATATTGTTATGCATTTTGGTTATTACACATAGACAGTTATAAGCCTGTCATAAGTTACAGAAATAATACAGCTTGATTGAAAAGATATACATAGCACTTAAAGTTTCAAATTAAACTATATGTGGCGTTGCGCGTTCGGGTAGCTCAGTGTTTAGCATATCTGACTCGTGACCTGGTGGTTGCGAGTTCGATACTCGGTTGAGGCAAACTTTCTTTCCGGCGATCTTTTGCCTCTTACCTCTGATGCATTTGACAAAAGTAGTCAGTGACTTTGGAAAGAAAGCTGTGTCAGTACTGGTGTGAGAAAGCCAGGAAACACATGGGTGCGTCACTGACTGCCATGATATGACCTGAGCTGTTAAAATGGCGTTAAACTCCAATACAAACCAATACAAACTAATGTGGTGTTGCACTAAATTTATGAACTGGCAAATCATATATGAGCCATGCTCTGTGAAAAGGGGGCTTAATGTATCTGCGAAAAGTATCGACTCAGGTTAGCCTGCGCAGTCCGCGCAGTCTGACCTCGACCGAAACTTTTCGCTATCGGTCAATTTTCTGTATGCCCAAGGACCATTCTACCTCATAATTAAGTCGGTTGCTACAATAGTGGCTATTACGTATCGTTTTAATTATGTGATGGCTTGATAGGTATAATGAACCACGGAGATGCATTAAGCCCTCTTTTGCTAGAGCGTGGCTCATATATGCTGGTAAATCGAAAGTTGCAAGGCGTTTTGTTGTATATTTTCATGCCATTTTTGCTTGAAAAAAACGTGCAAGACAATCTGTCCATTTAAAAATATCGTACATTGGATTTCTACCAAATATTATAGTATGGACAGTGATCACCTTAATAAGTACTGTACAGAATGGTGTGTCATCTTATTCACCCGTTTAACTCTTTACCAAACGACAAAATTTTGGACTCGACCAAATAGAAAGCATTTGCAGACGACAAATTAAATTTTACTTAAAGCATGAAACTTGTCGTTCAAAGTGTAGAAAACATTGTGGGGAAAAGGAGAAAATGCTGGTCTCCTATTCCTACAATGTTTCAAAAGGCTTCCCCTTGAGGGTCGTTGAAAGTCGGGATTGTGTGGTAAAGGGTTTATTAAATAAACTTCGATAGGGTGATACAGGATGACCTGGATCGATACTTTTTGCAGATGTATTAAAACCCCTTTTTCACATAGCATAGATTATTTGCAAATACAGAAGTTTCATAAAAAATGACAACGTTCGATTAGTCGCACAGGCTAACTTGGGTCGATACTTTCTGCGCATACATTAAACCCCCTTTCCACATAGCATGGCTCATTTACAAACACATTAGTTTCACCAAAAGTAACAGTGTTCGATTAGGTCGACAAAGACACAACGAGAGCCTATTATAATTGTGCCCACTTGTCATCGAGAGATGTTTTATAGAGGGCTAGCTATCGACTTACCCTGTTAATATAAACGTCTAAATGGTAGATATCATCGATCATGGCCAAATATCGCCGGTCATCCCTCAGCGTGCCATTGATCCCGAGTATATATCCCAGGAAATCTCCTATATACGTCTTGTACGCCTGCAGAATCTGAAAATTAAGCGTAAATACTAACGATATTTTTGTCTCAGAAATTACAGGATTATTGAACGTTTTAGTTAAAGGCCCAATGGCGGCCAAAAGTAAACAAAGGGGGTGGTGAAATGCTGAAATGCATTTAAATTCCAATCATACCGTTTAAGTGTATAAACATTACTGTGAAGATGACAATCTGTTATTGTGTGGTTGGTCCAAGTTTTAGTCACTGGCAGGGAAATGAACTTTAAACTAGGTCAAAAGTTGTCAGGTCGCTCTATCTTTTGCTTGATTGATTGGTTTTTGCGTCTATTTATCGTCGCCACCGGTTGCCCATTTTGGCGACGCCCCCCTGAAGGCTATTGGTTTCTTTTTTACGGAAGAAAGTGCAACATGCAGGACGAAACCGATTCTAAGTTACGCCTGGTTCTTTAACGTGCTCGGTGTATAGCACCGTCACACGGGACATCGTTTGAATGTCTCATCCGAAAGACTATTAGTAATTTTAGATGGCCAGTCGTGGGGCTCGAACCCATACCCTCAACTGACCCAAAACTTTTTATTTAAAAGTCCTACGCTATACCACCTGAGCTATGCGGGCTGGTCTATCTTTTGCTTACTTTTTACCTGGTTTCAATGATACATCAATACTCGTTTTCAGCCAGTTTTTAACCCATTTCATCTTTATATTATCAATCTGTAATCATTCTTGTATCTTCATGCCAAATGTTGCCTCTGACAGTTGCAAGGTTGCATAGATTACGACAGATAGAAAATGCATTTCATTTTCTGAAGGCCTTCAAAGAAATCACTATTGCGACGCTTCTGGTTTTAAATTGAAGATTTGCGATAAATGTATTTATCCCTCACACCATATAATTATATCAACAATTTATCTACGTTTACACAGCTGACTAAATTCTGAACCATTCTACAGATTATCCAATCTTAACAGCGTTTTTTTCTTTGGCTGTAAGGATGTATCTTTAAAATTCATTTTTCTGCAAGCGACTAACACTTTGACCGACCCTATGATAATACATTGTCATCTTCACAATAATTTTTTATACTTTCAAATGGTATGATTTAAACATATATGTATTTGAACACCTGCACTGTTTACCTTTGGCCGCTATTGGGGCTTTAAGTGTAAACCCTAACAATATTATTTCTCAGAAATTACAGGATGAGTAAACGTTTACGTCAGATATATAGAGTTTTTTTTTTCCCTGCGCCAGTCGTGAAAATATCACCGATGATGTTCACTAGATGAAATAAATTTCGATCTTTCACCGAAGCAAGACAAATATTCTATTTATTTCATGCTTCTAACCCCTACTTGGTTGAAACTTTCATCAAAATACAGTACACTTGTTTTCGGTAATTCCCCGTGACGTACGACCCTCACATAACAACGCATAACAACACGTAAAGCGCGAGAAATATAGTATAAATTATGTCATATTTCTCTCTGTTTGAATGACACGAGCTGTTTACCTAGGTAACTACTGCGCGGGAACTACTGTTTTCGCCTTCAATTTAAGAGTCAGAAAATATAAAATCGGTATTTTCACTGGTCGTAATCATGAAATATCAAACCATAGTCCACCATTATTTCTCGATAAACTTCCGAAAAACATGAAATAATGTGTTTTATATTTTAAGCGCTGCTGGAGAGTTAAATATTATCTCTAGCTGTGCCTTACTATGGCGAAACTAATGAACGATCGGTTAAATTCTAATATATTTAAATAAAAAGATATTATTAAGACCAAAACTGCCATTATAAATGAGTCCTGCTCTGTGAAAAGGGGGTTACATGCATCTGCAAAAAGTATCGACCCATGGCAGCCTGCGCAGTCCGCGCAGGCTGCCATGGGTCGAAACTTTTTGCTACTTGTAAGTTTTTCTGCATGTCAAAGGACCATACTACCTCGTGATTCAATTGGTTGTTAGACAAAATTATCTATATGGGTCTATAGTCATGTGACGACTTGCTTGGTATCATGCATCACGGGGATGCATTAAATCCCCTTTTCCCAGAGTGCGGCTCAAGTTATTAAGACCAAAACTGAGAGTATAAATCATAGCAGAGAAATTTAGTTTTGAGATAATTACGTATAAATAGCTTTTAGGATATTAAGACTGCGAAAGGCGTCAGTAAATCAGTTTTTTTTTTATAAAGAGACTCCAAATTAGTGAATGAATCTTGAAGTTATGATCTAGAAAATATTTATGTAAACGATTAATACATTCGCTAATTTTGAACCTATTCAATCCAAAAGATACACTTAGTGTTAAAAGAAACACAGCATGTTTGATAGATATCTTTCTATATGAAAACATTGCATGTTAAAAAAAAAATAAATAAAAATAGGAGCACCGCAAACGGGTGCCAACGCTCGGCTGCAGTTGCTTTTTAGAAATAGATGGATTCCAAGTCGAAAAAAGGGACATAACTATCAAAAATATTTTGATGGTAACCTGCCCCTGTTATATGGCTTCCCGTTTTGATAGTTAACCCTTTCCCAAACGACAAATTTTGAACTGGTCCAAATTCAAAGAGTTTGCAGACGACAATTTTAAATTTGATGAAAATGGCAGAAAGTTATCAAAAATGGTAGAAAACACTGTGGGAAAAGGAGAAATTGCTCGTTACGAGAAATTTCTCCTTTTCCCACAGTGTTTTCAAAAGACTTGTACTGCAGACACGTGAAAACCAGGGCTTGTTTGGGAAAGAGTTAACTAGTCCGAGATTGAAGTAAATATCGTTAGTAATGACAGAGATGTTTCAAAATGTCAAAATATTTGCATGACGCAGACGATGACGCAATAGACGACGCAGACAACGACAGGTTATGACGAATCTTTTAATGGTTACCTGCCCCTGTTGCATGGGTTCCCCTTTTGATAGTTAACAACTAGTCCGAACTTGACGAAAATATCGTCGGTAGTGACAGAGATATTTTTAAATGTCAATGTTTTTAAATGACGCAGACGACGTCGCAGACGATGACAGGGCCTAGACAACACCTCTTCGAAAACAACCGAGCAAAAAATGAACGAAATAATCTCATAACTTTGCGTCGCATCTAGAACTGTATTGACATTTGGAGCCTCAGATTTCGAATTTACCAATTCATGTCAATGTTGCAAGGAGCATACATATGTGAAGACCTTTTTGACTTTTATTTCATGTGAAATCGGGAAAACATAGAAAAACTGAAATAAATTCAAACATGTCACAGTAACACATTGTGCTGTTGTCTGAATCATTTTATTGAAAGTTGATATCATAAAATAGACAGAAAGAAATTATAATCGACTTATTTCTTTAAAGACTTGTAAACTTTTTTATTCAACCAGATTTTATGCAAAAAAAAAAAAAATGCATGAGAGACACAAGCGAGGAGGTATCTGACGTGTGATATAATCTGGATATCAATTATTCCAATATATCAGTAAACCAAAAGATTCTATAGTTCGAGGTTATAGGAAATTATCATTATTTATCATGAAAGTATTCTCATATATTTTAGCTTTGCTCTGGTAAAAGGGTTTTTAATGGATCTACAAACAAGTCATCACATAATTACGAATCCATAAAATCCATTTTTCTAACAACCGACTAAATCATGAGGTAGACTGATCCTTTGACATGAAGATAATTAACCAATAGCAAAAAAGTTTCGGCCCAGGTCAGCCTACGCAGACTGCGCAGGCTGACCTGGGGCGACACTTTTTTGATATGCATTACACCCACTTTTCACAGAGCATGGCCCATTTACAAAGAAATTTTGATTTACAGCATAAAAACTAAATAGCCCTCTTGTACCGTAAAATTAATATTAAGCATGTTGATTCTACCTGATCCGTATTTTCGTCTCTATAAATGTAGTCACTTGGTCTTAGGTAGCGATATCGCTTTACTGGTCTTTGTTTTTCTCGTTGTCTTTGAATGAACCTGTCGGAAAATCGGTTGAAAACCTGAAAAAAAGATTTAAAGGGGAATTAAAGCTGCGAATACTGCCAGTGGCACATGACGCGAAAAGATGAAGCTTTGAAAGGAACAAATACACCAAACTTAGATTCCCCTAAGGTGAGTGCAATTTTTTGACATGCTCGGCTATTTTAGAAGAAAATGTCGAGTAACTGTCGTAGCTTTGTCGTCTTCTGCCCCGTCGTGCGTTAACTTTGACCTTTTGTAATATGTCTGTTATTACTGTAGATATTTCCTTTAAACATGGACAAGTTGTTAACTATCAAAAAAGGAACTCTACAACAAGGGCATATAACCATCAAAATGTTTTTGACACAGTTATGCCCCCTTTTCGATTTGGAATTTTCACTTAAAATGCCGAGTGTTGGCACCCGCATGCGATGCACTTGTTTCTTTTGGCAGGGGGAACCGCAGGTGACGCTGCATTTTGATAATCACTAGTATTTATCACATAAAACCGACTCTGGCAGGGCATTAAACCCATGACTCATTTTTGATAATACACTAGTGTATTTTCGTTTTTGGGTCCCGGTTCTGATCAGTTTTCAGTCATAAGCGCGTGAAGCCGGAGAAACTAGCCATAGTACGTGCAGGAACTTGTGCTACTACGCCGTTTCGCGGAAAAATGACGTCATTGTTGCTAAGACGTATACGTGTGGAAAAGTTGTGATTTTCATGTTTAATACAAATTTAAAAAATGCAGCTAAAGTTTTTTTTTTTTTAAATTAAATCAACAAAATTGCGGAAATAGGTGGGCTTACCCCATCTAGAAAATGTCTCATTATACTTTCATAGTAAATATCAAAGAGCTATCTACTTGTGTATGTACACATCAGAAACCGAACTGCAACTGTAAACATGGACCCGTGAATGGTGTATAGGCTAACGGTGATGATGCAGGATATTTCTTTTGTCTGTCATTCGTTTTATGTGATAAATGCGAATCTTACATTCGTGTTTATGTATTATCATTTTTATCAAACTTGTTGACTAAAATGTATTTGACGCTCGCCAAGGCTCGCGTCATATAATTTAGTCAACTCGTTTGATAAAAACGATAATATATAAACACTCATGTAAGATCCTCTCTGTAGTAAATATTATTGCGACCATTTCCGTCCTGTAACCTTGACCATTTGATCAGTTTTCCTTACACCCAAAGGATTCTTAATATGAGTGATTTAATCTGACCCAGTAGTTTTTTTTTTGTTTTTCTTTTTAAAGAGAAATCGTTTAATTCTTATTCACACCGTCCGTATTTTTAACTGCCCTAGGGGATATAGCCTTTTGAAAACCTTGTGGGAGAAGGAGAAAATGCTGGTAACCAGCATTTTCTCCTTTTCCCACAAGGTTTTCTACACTCTCAAAGACAATTACCATCATTTCACCTACAGTTAACTTGTCGTCTGCAGATGCTTTCAATTTCAACAATTCTAAAATTTTATCGTTTGTAAAAGAGTTTTAAGCATTGTAAACAGATAGCCAGGCGAGATGTCGAACTGCAAATGGTTACAATAGCCCACTTGAAACTCTTTACCAAACGACAGAATTTAAGGCATGTCCAGACTGAATGCATTTGCAGGCGACAAAGGAAATATAACTAAATATTGAAATTTGTCTTGGGAAGGATCTTGGAAACATTATGGAAAAAGGAGAAAATGCTGGTTACTAGCATCTTCTCCTTTTCCCACAGTGTTTTCAAGTCAACTTCTTTTGGGTGGTTCAAACTCCGTCTTGTTTGGTGAAGGATTAAGAATTTCGGGTCAGGTGAGCTAAGAACGGTAAGAGTATGAACATAAGTTGTTACTTTCATCAAACTTTAGGGAAACTTTATAATTCTTCATTGGCATTTTTCTTACTAAGGCCACATTGGGTCTGTATTCACCAACTATTCTTAAAATATTCTTAGTCTTATATCACAGAAGTTTTCTTAAATTTAAAAGTAACACAACCTCTGATTGGCTAAACCAAATGGTTTAGCCAACCAGAAGTTGTGTTACTTCTAAAACTGCCGAGCCCCGTAGCTCAGTCGGTAGCATACAGGACTTGAGAACAGGGGGTCGCTGGTTCGATCCCCGGCTTGGCAAATTTCTTTCCGAGGATTGTTGATAGTCAGTGTGACAGGATTCATTCCTCTCTCACCGCTGACCATTGTTTCGACAATGGCTATGTGGGAAAGCAGCCATTGGCTTGGAAAGAATATTGTGCGGAGTACTGGTAAAAGAAACTCCAGGAAAGCATGGATAGGTGCACTGGCCGCCGCGATATTATTGAAATAATATTTAAAACGGTGTTAAACACCATACAATCAGTCAATCAATCAATATCTTCTAAATCTAGAATCAGACTAAGAGATTTCTTAAAAATTGTTGGTAAATACGGAGTTACGGACCCTGATAGACTACACTCCACCACAGCCTTTCTGTAATGCTATCAACCTCCCTACATTGTCTCTCAGTGTTTTTTTTCTTTTGCCTCTTTAAGTCAAAATAATACATCTACGTCCAGCAAATGATGCCCACAGGGTAAAATGACTTTCAATGTGTGGATTCTGTATTATGTTTCATTGCACGTATTCTGAGAATGTGCTTTTGCAAATTTCCAAAAATCGTGCACTGAAGGAGTTCCTATTAAGCCTTAAGACAAATGAGCCATAATCTGGCAAAAGGAGGCTTAATGCATCTCCGTAATACATGATATCAAGCAAGGCATCACATAGTTAGGGATCCATAAAAATATATTATGTCTAACAACCAACTGTATCATGAGGTAGACTGGTCCTTTGACATACAGAATATTGACCCATAGCCAAAAGTTTCAGCCCAGGTCAGCCTGTGCGGACTGCACAGGCTGACCTGGGTCGATACTTTTCGCATATGCATTAAGCCCCCTTTTCACAGAGCATGGCTCATTTATAAAATTCTACAGATCTCCAGGCTGTGCTAAACAGATAGAAGTACAACCACTTCCATGAAATAATTAAATTTACAAATACATATATGTCTTCCCTATACGTATAAATATATATCTGTGTCTAATAATATACTAGGAAACAGAAACGTAAGTAATTAAAATCAACAACGAATATAGATTATATAATGCGAAAACTTTCTCGTGATGTATCGACAAACAGCGCGAACCACGTGGTTTCCACAAGACGGAAGGAGATAATAGACCGAGAACGACATGATGTGTATTGGATGTCAAATGTTTTCGCTACAACAGTAATGCGTTCATGCGACTATCCTATAAAATATTAAAGCATCATTCCATCAAAGTCAGGCAAGAAGAAACTTCTATGATAAAGGTGGTTATAGTCCTTTCAACAAGACTTGCACCCTTCTCTTTATAAACGGGTCCTTGGTCAGTATTCATCAACCATTCTGAGCCCGCCCGGGTAGCATAGTGGTTAGCGTATCTGACTCGTGATGTGGCGGTTGCGAGTCCGATACCCGATTGAGACAAACTTTCTTTCCGGCGATTTTTCGCCTCTCACCTCTGATGCATATGAGAAAAGCAGTCAGTGGCTTTAGAAAGAAAGTTGTATCAGTACTGGTGTGAGAAAGCCAAGAAACATGGGTGCGTCACTGACCGCCATGATATGACCCGAGCTGTTAAAATGGCGTTAAACTCCAATACAAATTCAAACCAAACAAAACCAACCATTCTGAAGAACATTCTTAGTCTTATTCTCAACATCTTTAATAAATTTGACAGTAACACAACTTCTGATTGGCTAAAACAATTGGTTTAGCCAATCAGAAGTTGTGTTACTTTCTAAATCTATTATTAGACTAGGGATATTCTTATGAATGGTTGGTAAATACAAACCCTGCCCTCGTCTATATCCCATCAAAGACCATTACAATCAATTTGAATTCATACTGGAATTTCCTTTTACATCTTATCTCTGTCGCAGAGATACAAGCTCAGTTTTATCATGCAATCTATTCGAAAAATGTCTGAGAAGCAAACCTTTCATGCAAATTGTCAATGAAATGGCCACCGTTATACAATTTTTGTCCAAGCCATATACTCTGATAAAAGTTAATACATTTTCAGAGTTCAATCATTTCATTGAATAATTTCATTGAACGGTGTTTTACGCCGCTTTCAACATTACTATAGTGATGTCAAGGTGACAGCTCGCTTATTTATGTATGTCCTGGATTTTACCAGTACTAGGCTAGGGCTTTTAAGTGTTTTGCCAAAGGACACCCCAACGCATAAAATCCAGTGCTTCAACAGAAGTTTCGAACCTAATGCCTCCAAGTTACGAGTCCTAAATTTACCATTGAGTCACGCAGGACCCCTTCAGAGTCCAAGCCCTCTTTTATTCGAGTGAAATCCTAAGTTACATGTCAATTCAAAGACGAGTGAAAAACCGTATTTCACGTTTTGGTTTACTAGTTTTCGACCCGAAATCAGTCATGTCAATTACAAATGTTACAACGATAGTTACAAAGGATGAAATTAAACTTTATTCTAAAGCTTTCCTAGTACGAGGCTTACCCCAATAGACTTATCTGCATCAACCTCCACGTCAAAAAGTACAAAAGTTCCATATCGCACGGCTGTTTCTGCTAAGAGTTGTGTTAAAGTCATTGATTTCGTCCTGTTTGTTGGTCCCGAAGAATTCCACTCAAAACCACCAAGACCGTCTAATATCTCGACCACTGAAAATGATTCATAATTATGTTCCAACGCCACAAAAAATCGCGGAAGACATTCCAAGTACAGTATTTATACTCCCCTCCTGCAAAAACTAAATGAGCGGTGCTCTGAAAAGGAATGTGCTATGTATCGTCGTAATGGATTATACATGTGTAACAGATCTGACAAATAACCTCCCGAAGCGCGGATTGAACCCAGGACCTCTAGGTCCCAAGGCGAAGCTGTACCACATCGCCACAAAAAGCTAGCTCTATAGCAAGGCAGTATAAGTGCCCCCTTATAAGAAACACAAGCTTTGCATTTATATCTATCTGTGGGATAGACCAGAATACTACACATGTACCAAGCAAGCCGTTGCTTAAATATGGTTCCATTTTATCTGAAAACCGTATGAACCATGAGGCAGAATGGTTCTTTGACAAGCTAAAATAAAATACCCAAAACAAAAAGTTTCGGCCGAGGTCAGCCTGCGCAATCCGCGCATCCGCGCAGGCTGACATGAGCCGATACTTTTTGCAGATCATGAAAGCCCCATTCTACACAGCATGACTCAAATTTTTCAAGAGTGTACTGGATTTCACCCGTCCGTCCGTCGTTCCGTCCGCCTGTCTTTCAATCCATCTGTGTACATGCTCACAGGTTTTTTTGTTTCGCAGTCTTCCCTTACTTGCACTTTCATTGTATTGAATTTCTGTACCTTCATCATCAAGAAACAGTAGATGACGAAAGTTTCGGATATCTGACTCGTAGTGCTGAAGAATAATCTCCCTTTAAACTGAAGGCATTTTTATGAATAATTAGCATAAGTAGTTCATAAGTGCGGTATAATGATTATAAGACATAGTTACTTGCCTTGAGAAAGCGGTGTGACCGTATGACGTACACAAGACTGAAACACCGTTTTGACTAGTTTTGTTTCTTCTGTGTCCGCTTCCATTAGATCCTGAGAAATAGCATCTGCAAAATAAGTCAGAATCAAACAAAACGACTAAAGTGATGAGCAATCGATTTGATTTGCGCTTAGCTCTCTGAAATGAGATAACGAAACAACATAAATACGCCCGTATACGACTTACGACGAGAGCTATCCCAAAAGAAAAACACTAATTAAGCATTACTTATTCAGGATCCGTATTCACATTACATGATCGTATTTACAATGTATTCACAAAATAGTGGTTTTTGATCCTATTCGCAATAGTTTTCTAGATTTGAAAGTAACACAACGTCTGACTGGCTAAACCGAATGGTTTAACCAATCAGATGTTGTGTTACTTTCTAAATCTAGAATAAGATAGAATAAAACTTAGAATGGACCCTGGTATGTATATAATACATGTATCTGTACTTCGGTGACTCCGTTGGCTCCGCTGCATTAAAAACACGTGAACAAGAACCATAGCGAGCACCCAATATAGCACGTTACAGGGGCAATATAATTGCATATCATACGTGAAAGTGGATGAAAACCAGATTATATTAAACAACATTTTGAGGAAAAAATCTTGTTACGAAAGAAAAAAATGCGCATGACGCTCGCAGAAATCGAGACAAAATGGATGTACAGGTGGCCAGTTCGGATATTTAGGAGTATTAGACATATCGCTTCTATGCGTATTGGTACTGTGTTACCAGTCTGTCTGATATTAATGCTGGTATGATTTAGAATGATGATATGGTGGAACTTGTAGCTATTATTATGCAATGTCTGCGCTGATATACTGAAGTTCTAATATTGTAGCGCCGAGACCCGGTAGCTCAGTCCGTAGCGTCCAGGTCTAGAGAACAGGGGGTCGCTGGTTCGATCCCCGGCTCGGCAAATTTCTTTTCGAGGATTGATGAGTCATTGCGACAAGATTCATTCATCTCTCACCGCTGATCATTGTTTCGACGATGGTTATGTGGGAAAGCAGCCAGTGGCTTGGAAAGAATATTGTGCGGAGTACTGGTAAAAGAAACTCCAGGAAAGCATAGACAGATGCACTGGCCGCCGCGATATAACTGAAATAATGTTGAAAACGGCGTTAAACACCATACAACCAACCATCTAATATTGTAGCACTAAAACACCATAGATATATACTTCTCAAAATTTGCTAGGTATCACCATTTTAGATTCAGCTATATATGGTGTGCAACACACGAAAAGGGGCCTTCGGACATATGCGTAAAAGTGTGTCGTCCCAGATCAGCCTGTGCAGTCTGCGACCAATCCGAGACGACATTTCCCGTTTTTGTGCGATTTTTTGTTTCACGAAAGTCTACTGTATGAAAAAATCTTATGTAGTCGTAAAGTGCCGTCTCGGATTAGCCTGCGCGGACTGCGCAGGCTAATCCGGGACGGCACTTTACGCCAATGTCCGAAGGTCTCATTTCGCATGTTGCGGGCCATATGAGCAGCATGTTTCAGCCATCAATGGTTTTTTTAATATGTAACATTGTCACGCCTATGAAATAAACTACCAGTGGATATGGATGTCTTTAATGCAAAACTGTATTGATCTAGCATATACCCATATTAAAATGTCTTAATGATCCTTATCAAAGTTTGAGTAGTATACACTAAACAAAACTTCTAAACAGCCACGTTCAAGCTGAAATTCCCCCGTAGACTTTTTTAGGCATCCGCTGTCCAGAAAAGAGACAGTTCACTTGGTTTGATTTTTTGGAGAATAACTGACCAGTGTAAAAGCATACCTCAGCGTAAGTATGAAAAGAATGTTTTCACTTGTACTTTTGAAAGGCACTTATTTAATATTCATTCACCCAACTTTGAAAATTGAAAAATCATATTTTTTAAAAACTGCATGCTATTTCTCTCAGTGTATATTTTTGTGCAGAAAATAATTTTCATGTCTTTTCTTGTTGCTGACAAAATTTTGGTAATTTAGGATTCTCTTTTTAACGTGTTTTGGCCGATAGACATCACGCATGCGCAAACCATGTATTTCCCTTTTTTGAAAAAGAGATGCCTTCTGTTGGCAAAATCGAGAATCTTTTCATCACAATACCATGACTAACGTCCATGTTATAATTTGTTTTTATTTACCCTTCTATTACTTGGTCGGATTTAAAGGAGAAACAAAAGTGTGGCCGGTTGGAAGTTTTGCTGGGTAGGTATATGCGTAAATAGGGAAACCGAGTGGTGTGGTCATAGTTTCTATAATTGATTGATACGTTACAAAGACATCTGGCCCATTTACAACATATAAACATACATAAGAGCATACATGTAGCAAAATAGATTCAATGCATCTCCGTTATGTATTACACCCACCAAGTCATCGCATAGTTAGGGATACATAAAATCCATTTTGTTTGACAATGGACTGAACCTTAACCCTTTCCCAAACGACAAATTTTGGACTGGTCCAAATTGAAAGAGTTTGCAGACGACAATTTTAAATTTGATGAAAATGGCAGAAAGGTCTCAAAAAAGGGTAGAAAACGCTGTGGGAAAAGGAGAAATTGCTCGTTACGAGCAATTTCTCCTTTTGCCACAGTGTTTTCAAAAGACTTATACTGCAGACACGTGAAGACCAGGGCTTGTTTGGGAAAGGGTTAAGGTAGAAATTTACAAAAAGCAAAAAGTTTCAACCCATGTCAGCCTGTGCGTACTGCGCAGGCTGACCTGGGTCGATACTTTTTGCAGATGCATTAGACCCCCTTTCTACAGAGCGTGGCTTACATACACAGTCATTTAAAACACTTATAGATATCAACTTATTATTACAGATTGTCATCAACTTCTTATCTCCATACACCTGAGCCATGCTCTGGCAAAAGGGGGCTTCATGCATTTACGGTGATGCATTGTACCAAGCAAGTCATCACATAAATATGGATCGATAATCGTCACTTTATTTCAACGAACGATTTGATCATGATGTAGACTGGTCCTTGGACAAACAGAAAATTGACCAGTAGCGAAAAGTTTCGGCTCAGGTCAGCCTGCGCGGACTGCGCAGGCTGACCTGAGCCGATACTTTTCGCAGATGCATGAAGCCCACTTTTCACAGAGCATGGCTCACATATATCAGGTAATAAGACAGAAACAGCTGAGTAGCTTGGTCTTATGACGATTTTGTTAAGCCTTGTCCTGCTAAATAAGCGGAAAGAAACTTTCAAGCCGATAGTAAAAAAAAAAGAAATGCTATTTCGAAGGTGTTTTTTTTTTTGGGGGGGGGGAGGGGGAAATATCTCCTTATCGGTCTGATCTTGATCTACGCTGTCCGCAAAAGGTCCTTGAGCCGCGCTTAGCAGCCTAAGGGTTAAGGATTGGGCGATTTAAAAAAAAAATTCTTAATGCCCCATTTCACGATAGCGAAAAATGTGCTGATGGCAGTCATCTTGATTGGCTTAGTTAGAGGGGTTTTCCTGTTCCGTAGAGATCTTCATGGGCTACCTAACACACTTCCGTACTGAATAGAAAAATAACGTGTGAAGAGGCAATTTAAACAATGCCAGGTTGAGGAAACCATTTCTGTATGAGCCACGCTCTGTGAAAAGAGAGCTTAATGCATCTGCGAAAAAGATCGACCCAGGTCAGCCTGGGCCGAAACTTTTCGCTATAGGTCAATTTTCTGTATGTCCACGGACTAGTCTACCTCATGATTAAATCGATTGTTTTAAAAAAAGTGGCTATTATGGATACGTGATTATGTGATGACTTGCTTGGTATCATGCATAACAGAGATGCATTAAGACCCCTTTTGTCAGAGCATGGCTCATATGAAAACACATATACAAATCTTTGACATAAGAAGTAAGCACATTGGCCATGCTCTGTGAAAAGGTGGCTTGATGCATCTGCAAAAAGTATCGACCAAGGTCAGCCTGCGCAGTCCGCGCAGGCTGACCTGGGTCGAAACATTTTGCTGTTGGTCAATATTCTGCACGTCAAAGGACTATTCTACCTCTAGACTTAGTCGGTTGTTGGACAAAATGGGTTTCATAGATTCAAAGCCATGTGATGACAACCTTGGTATAATGTAACACGAAGATGCATTCAGCCACCTTTTGCAAGTTCGTAGCTCTTATATAAAAGTCTTTATTATAAGGAGTATACCTATCTAATGATTATATAACAATATAGATGAAAAGAATAATCATTATGATAGAAATAAATAGAGTCACAGGCATTTTCTCCTTTTCCCATGATGTCTTCAAAAGTAGTCTTCCACACGGTCGTTTAAAAACGGGTTTGTTTAGTACAGGGTTAAAAAGCAGTTAACATATCTACGTCAAGAGAGAAAGACACATAAACGTATGTAACAAAATGTCACTTACCTAAAATTTCGTCAAAATAAGTCCGCACAACGACATCGGGATTGACGCGGTTCCTTGGTGAATTCCATGACACATGGGCGGTCTTTGTAAATCCACCGCAGGCATAGGTGTAAAAATCCTGTAAAATTAAGGCAAGCCTTATTCTTTTTGCATTTTTCCTGTTGAATTTTGTAGGTTGTGATGTTCAATAAGCTTTTATTCGATTCGACATATATGAGCCTTGCTCTGGCATAAGGGGAATTAATGCATCTCAGTGACGCAGTATACCAAACAGGTCATCACGTGATTATGAATCCATAAAATTCATTTTGTCTAAAAATCGGCTTCATCGTGAGGTAGACTGGTCTTGGGCATACAGAAAATTGACCAATAGCGAAAAGTTTCGGTCCAGTTCAGCCTGCGCGGACCGCGCAGGCTGACCTGGGTCGATACTTTTCGCAGATGCATTAAGTCCCCTTTTCACAGAGCATGGCTCATATGTATACCGTTCATGTGATATGAAAAGCGATTGAGCGGCGCTGTTGGAACATTGAGTTTCAAGCATCTCCAAGGTGTATTATACCAAGTAAGTTATCGTATAATGATGGCTCCCAAAACATCCATTTTGTCTAACAACCGGCTGAATCCTGAGGTACACTTGACCTTTGACAAGTAAGAAAATTACAAACAGCAAAGAGTTTTAACCCAGGTTGAACTACGCAGGCTGACATGGGTCAATACCTTTTGCAGATGCATTAAATCCTCTTTTCACAGTGCATAATTCAATTCTATTGGAGGGTTTATAAATAAACGTGACAGGTAAGTTTAATGCGTATAAATCATGTAATGTTGAAGAAGTAACTTCGCACATCGCACATAGCCAGATGAGGTAGACATGTTGCTTATGTTGTTGTTCACATGCACATACAATTGCATGCATTTATGGCTTTTTCTCGCACACACGCACGCACGCACATACACAGTTACATAGGCCTATATACATAAACACATACATGTTTACGTTAAAAATACTATAAATGTTCTTATGGTATTTTCAGAAGAAAATAGAAAAGGGCAAACAAAATGAGGTTTATACATACATACATACATACATGTACGTTAAAAAAAAAAAAAAAAAACCTTATAATGGTTTTTATGGTGTTTTCAGAAAATAAAATGAGGACCAAAAACTGAGACTCTGAGCTCCAAGAAAAATGACAACGATGTATAATAGAAGTAAGGCTGTTTCACATGCATGTTTGTCGAATATAACACATACCTCACACGGATCCACGCTTGTATTCATGTACTTATAGATTTCGGTCATCATTTGAAGGCATGGACCATCTGTACACACCTGTAAATACATAACAAAGTTCCCTGACAAACTAAAAGCTATCTTATAATTGGCTCCTGCACACAGAAGTCAGCCACAACGAAGCAAAACTACAAGCATATCAGCTATCAAGGACTATCAACATAATACAAACTTAGTTCGGTTTTTAAAAACAGGCAATTAGATAGAAGATATTTGTTTTTTTTCGGTACAAGATCGAAATTCATTTCATCGAGTGAACATCATCGGTAATATTTTCACGAGTGGCTGCGCCACTGGTGAAAATATTACCGATGGTGTTCACTCGATGAAATAAATTTCGATCTTTTACCGCAAAAACACAAATGTTCTATTTATTTCATGCTTCTAACGCCTATTTTGTTGGAACTTTCATCAAAATCCAGTACAGTTGTTTTCGGTAATGCCCCGTGGCGTATCCCCCTCACATAACAACGCACATCAATATACATCAAGCGCGTGAAATATAGCGTAAATTACGTCATATTTCCCTACATTTGAATGGCACGCTCTGATTACCTAGGTAACTAGTGCGCGGGAACTACTGTTTTCGCCTTCAATTGAAAACTTAGAAAATATAAAATCAGGATTTTCACTGGTCGTAACCATGAAATATCAAACCATAATTCACCATTATTTCTCGATAAACTACCGAAAAGCATGAATTAAAGCTGGTTATTTATCATAAAGGAGGGCTGACTGGTAATTCGTGAGCCTTTTATGTAAGGTTTTGACGTAAAGTGGACATATTGCATTATATTTCAACATAATTCCCATCAATATCTACACACAGTTGCTAGCGATGTTCAAAGGTCTTAATGCCTCTTTTAACTCTTTACCGCATGAAAAAAATTCAGACGGGTCCAGTTGAAAGCATTTGCAGTCGACAAATTCGTTGTAGCTCAAAATGATGGAGTCTGTCTTTGATAGAACAGAAAACATTGTGGTAAAAGGAGAAAATGCTGGTTACCAGCATTTTCTCCCTTTTCCACAATATTTTCAAAAGGTTTCCTTTTCAGGGTCGTCAAGACTCGGGATTGTTTTGTAAAGAGTTAAAGAAGTCAATCTCTTGACCGTTCAGAAAGCCCTTCACTTCATGTATGACGTCATCATCTGACCGAAAGTGTGTACCGGAAATAGCCATTTTCAATTTTAGAAATACATGTAGATGAAAGTCTGATAGAGTGGGATCAGGCGAATTAGGCGGATTCTCATTCGATTGAAAACCAATGACATCCATGACATCCACAACAAAGACAGAAGTGTGAACAGGAGCATTGTCTTGGTGAAAAAACTCATCTTTATTGAGTTTTCCGCGGCGCTTGCGTTTAATATTTTCTCTTAACTGCCTAATAAGTGATGCATAATATGTGCCATTGGTTGTTTGTCCCTTTTGCAGATAATCAACCATCAGAATGCCATCAACATCCCAGAAAGAGCGACGCCATAACATTTCCATCTGATTGAAAAATCTTTGCCTTCTATGGAGGGGTCAACCAGTGTGCTTTGATTGTTTACACTGTTATTTGGCCTCTCAGGTAAATTGATGGGCCCACGTTTCATAAATCGCCACAAACCTCTGCAGAAAGTAGCAGGTTAAGATTAGTACGCGACAAAGTTCCCCTGGTGTGCTTCCGATCAACTGTCAGAAGTTTTGGTAACCGACGCACTGAAAGTTTTCCCATTTAAAGATCTTCCGTAAGAATGGAATGTATGTACTCTTTCCTGTGAAATCCCTGCTGTACTGGCTATATATCTCTCTGTAACTAGCCTGTCAGCCATTACAGTATAATGGACTTTATTGACCATTTCTGGGGTTGCAACAATGACAGGCCTTCTAGGACGGGCGTCATCCTAAAGGCTTTGCCTGTCACGCTTAAATTACACCACCTACCTTTTTCCTGTAGGAGATAGATAGATAGATAGATAGATAGATAGATTCTTTATTGACAAGTACAATGTATATAGTCAAAAAGGTCACGAAACATATATAATACAATATCAAGGTCATTTTAAACTAACCATGAAATATGAATGTACCTGAGAAGTACATAAGTAAAAATAATAGTTTCTGGAAATCTTAAAAGGGGAAGGAAGAAGAAGAAAAGAATGTTGTTATATCAATAAAAGGAGAATTGTAGTTTCCTAGAGGTGTAGATGAACTAACGTTCAACTGCATTCTCTGTGTGAAAAAAATTTGTTCTCTCTATTAATGCTAGCTTTAAGTATAACGCTAAATTAAATAACTCACATTTTTTGTTAGAATTCAATAGTTCGACCAATCTAATCATATTTGGTCGTAAGTAATATATATTTTTTTTTTTTTTCAAATACTTTTTACGAAGAAAGTCATAGTGAGGACATTTCAAAATAAAGTGATATTCATCCTCTATTTCTCCTACGTTACATACTCTGCAAATTCTCTCATTTCTTGGAATTCTAGTTCGGCTAAATCGATCAGTCTGAATTCGCAACGAGTGCGAAGATGTCCTGATTCTGCAGACATATATTCTTAATTGGTAGGGCACAACATCAAGGTAGTTGTAGTTACAAGTTTCCTTTAACTGACGGTACAAAACTAGAGATGGTGATTTTTCAATTGTGGACATATTCGTTTGGATGAAGTTGTCCAATATCCGCTGTCTAAAAATAGGTATAAAAGAGCTGACATTAACAGCAAATGGATTTTCCCAAACATAGGAGAACCCATTTTCGTTTAATAATCTAAATACATTAGATACCCAGTTATTTAAACCGTTCAAACAATCTTGTTTTGCAAAGTTATATACCTTTTTCAGCAAAATACTGTTTGTATTATTCACTTTAAACCAATACTTAATGATTTTTACATAACGCGTGATATATAGTGGGTGACGTCCAAGTTCTGCATAAACAGTGGCATTACTAGTGCTCTTCCTTACTTTAAGAATACTCTTACAAAATTTAAGGTGAATTCTTTCTATATCTTTTGATTAAAAAAAAAACCCGAATATTTCTGCTGCATAGTTCAATATGCTACCAACGAATGAATCGAACAATTGACATAATATTTTAGGTTTTAACTTATATTTATGACAATTCATTAATAATACATTCAATGCTTTTAGCGCTTTGCCAACGATTTGTTGGTTATTCTGTTCGAAGTTGCCTGTATATGAAAAGACAGTACCCAAGTATGAAAAGTTGTCAACATTTTCGAGTTCCTCATTTCCATAATAAAACTTTTCATTCAGAAATGTTTTTCCTTTTTTGCGAAATACCATAACTTTGGTTTTTGAAGCATTTACTTCTAAACTCCAGTTGTTACAATAATCCCTTAATCTATTTAGGCTGTTTTGCAAGTTCTCTGGGGAATTTCCAAAAATGATCATATCGTCTGCAAATAGTAATAAAATAATGATTATATCGTCAATAGTTATACCCGAGTTGGGACCAACTTGTAGAAACATCTCTAAGTCTTCAATAAAAAGAACCCACATCAGGGGCGAAATTATTTCCCCTTGTTTAAGACCGAGTGAAATGTCGAAATATTCAGAGTAGTTATTGTTAGATTTTATGCAAGACTTAACTGTACTGTACATACTTTTGATAACGCGTAAACACTTTCCGTCTATACCGCCCTATACATTTTCACCATAAAGCATTTCTATTTACACAGTCGAATGCCTTTTTAGAATCTATGAATGTACAGTATAAACCTTTATTCCTATTTAAAAATGACTGAACAATTGTATGCAATATAAACATAGCATCAGTTGTTGACCGACCCCTTATAAATGCAAACTGTGCATCAGAAATAACATTATACTGGTCACAATATCTAGTAATTCGTTTATTTAAAATACACGTGAATAGTTTCGAGAAGCAACTAACTAAAGTTATCCCACGATAGTTACTAACGGTATTTACATCGCCTTTTTTAAATAATGGGATAATAATTCCTTCAGTCCATTGCTGAGGGAAATGACCGGAGTCTAAAATATAATTAAACAGATCACAAATGTGCGAACCCAAAATATCAATGCCCTCAATGAAATATTCATTTAATAGACAATCACTACCAAAAGCCTTACCTGTTTTCAATTCCATAACTGCACTACCTAATTTATCTAAGGAAATCCTTTTATCCAAATCAGACGAAGGTTCATTTTCGTTGAAATCGTGATTTGACTTAAATGCTTCTGCCGCGTCATTTTTTACTTGATATATATCATTGCTAAGTTCCGAAAAGTATTCAAAGAAATCAATTTCATTCAAATTACTATTTCTATCATTTCTTCGCTTTTTGAAGAATTTCCAAAAGTCTTTAGGTTTACTAAATCTTAAATCTTCAATCAGTTTCGGATATTCTTTTCTCATAAAATTGAATTCGTTTCCGTTTTAGTAATTGCTTGTATTCCTTTTTACTGATACAAAATTCACGCCGGCTGGTGTCTGTGTTTTGTATTTTGTAATTTTCCAATGCTTTTAAATACTTTTTCCTCGAATTGAAACATTCATTATCAAACCATTCTTTATTTTTGGCCTTCAGGGAATCTGAAAAATTACAAGAAGAAATATTTTCATTGAAACTACGTTGCGTTTTACAGAATAAAGGGTTTGCAACACCCCGAATGATATCAGAGAACGTCACAATTGCATCATTGATAGAATAACTACATTCTACATCAACATTATTTATAACATTATTAAAATAGGGTAAAGACCCAATTAAAACATTTCTAAATTTAGATTTCAACCCAGTGTTCCATTTTAAAACATGTCTGATCTCTGTCGCGTGGACCAACTTAACTGGTGCGTACATTCGAAATGAAAATTGAATTGGCGAATGGTCACTCCAGATATAAAGAGACATCATTTTCTACTGTTGCTATCATATCAATATGGATGTCCTCAGGTGCTAGAGCTTTCTAGTGCAAATATTGAATCTTTGCTCTTCAGCAAAAGTCACTTGCCTTGGTTTACTTTAAAGTGGTACATCTTCGATATAAACTGACCGCTTGACAGCAGTCTTCGGGTTCCCAGCCTTAAATAGTCAGGGAATAGTAGGGCTGATAAAGGACCCCCCTTTTTAACTTCTTCAATACAAGGCTCACAACTTATCAATCAGCCCTCATACCAAAAAATGATCTTACTGAAATACGGACTTTACCTTAAACACATATACACGAGAATATATGAATACAAGAATATGTTTTCGGCTCTTTCTGCCAAATCCTTAAAATATACGGTTCTCTGATATAAATATATATATATTTTTTAATCATTTATTCGGTCTCATCCGATGTGCATCTCTTTACACATGCAACAAGACCTGATCCGACCACGCAGAAATGCACACGGTTGTATTATTCCATTTACTGAAGCTAAAACCATTTGGTTTAACAAATCAGAAGTAGTGTTACTTTCAGATTTAGAAAATCTCTGATATAAAGACTACTTACAAATGTTCTTAAGACTGGTTGGTGAAAACGGCCCCATGGATTCTATAAGTACAATCGGGAAAGTGACTCTTGAAGGAAGAAATGTGGTCAATATATTTAGGGCAAATTTCATAATAAAGCCATTGTTATTCAACATTTCCATAATGTTATTGATCAAGAAATTTCGTTTTGAACAAGATACAGGTTCGAGGCCTGTGGTATCAGCCCTCGGCCTATCGGCTAATACCACAGACCTCGAACCTGTAGATCGGCCAGTACGAAATTACTTGATTGATGATATTTTTTTTTTAAATTAATCGCCGGGATATGTCGTCCATTGTATGCTTTGATATTGGTCAAATCATATTGGTCGAGTTTTTCTTATATTGGCCGGATTTTCTGATATTGGCAAGTTTGTCATTTCGTATCGAACGGACTATTTTTTGTCATATAAATGCAATTATGTTATTGAATTCAAGTAAATCATTTACTTAATAGAAATCTTTAATTAAAGAAGGAAATGCCCATATAATGTTTTTGTATCTTTGTTACTATTCAAGTACTAGCTTAGATCAATTCACAGTCTCAAGTTTGCACAACAATGAATCAAAGTATGGTATTTTGAAAAAAAAAAAAAACTCGGGAAAATCAATCCGTCAGTACGGAACGGTGATTTATTACGGAGCGTCCTAAGAAAGTAATTATCGGCAGTATTTGGCCAAAGCAATGGTGCATCGAGTAACTTTACAGTCTTAGCGGAACATTTTGTTCTACAATACTTTACAGTAACCTGTTCCATCATAAACACGTTTGGTTCCTTTTTTCACCGACTGAACGTTCGTTAAAAAGTAATTCAATGCATTGGATTTTTGCATCATGATACTTTTTTTTTAATTCTGGTAGTAATAAAAAAAGAAAGAAGTATGACACTGTAATTTCACTTTCGTGTTGTAATAGCGCGTTTGATATTAAAAAAAAAAAAAAAAATGGTTTAGGGTCTTTTCAAAACCAATTTCTAGAGAAAGGTATTGTTTCTGATTCGTCTTTGGAAAAAAAAATCGCAATGTTGCAGCTGCTTTTGTCAGTGATAGGGAGAACAGGAAACACCATTACATATCAAAGTGTAAAGTATGATTGGAAGTCAGTTAAAATGTCCAGTACTGTCCATCTGTTATCTGTGTAGTACTGAGGGCAAACTCGCGAAGCTGGAAAATAGTCAGTTTGCCTCCGTAAATCTCAGATTTTGTACAACTTTCAATACCTAATTATATGTGGACAGTGTAGATCAAGACAAGTTCGCATAGAGCATGCGGATAAAAACAATCAAATACTTTGTAAATATTCTGACCAGGCCAGCGCGACAAGTGGGTCATTTCTGAAGACTGAAAAGTTTTCACTTCATCTATCCAGCAGTTCAGGGGGTTCAACAAATGCATAAATGTAAATACCTAAGCTGGACATGCTTGACAAGGCGCCAACTTGGAGCTTTAAATACACAGTTAATAAACGGGGTCATCTCACGAAATGTAATAGATTTCCATAGGCAACTTATGCACACACCTTAAATTCATGGCGCAATAAAAGGTTAAGCTCAATTTGATTTTCTTTACAAACTGCGCATGTTCCTAAGTGAGCGATCTATGGACATACTGGCCGTCTTATACCTATTACTACCAGTTCGATAGAGTTATCTCTCCTTGAACACTCTTGTGCATATATGATCAGAAAATGAACATGCAAGGTGCCCGTAACGTAGCCAAATCTTTAACTAACCTATAACGGAAAAATGAAAATAAGAAATGAAAGTCTTAATTTACTTATTAGACAGTGCATCGCGATGAAATGTGCACCCGTTTGTTCAGATGGCTGCGTTAGATTGCACTTCATATGTCATGATGCCAGTGATTTTTGTTTACGAGTGGTCCCAGTAGTAGGTCTAAACGCGCCTTTAACTTCAAGTGTTCCACTAATAGAAATCATGAAGTCTACTTATGGACAATATAAAAGTCTACCTTATACGAGCAACAACAAGCCACCAATCTTTGTTGGGTCCACTATTTACTTTCGCTAGAAATTCGTGGAGAAAGTTATACATTTTTGGAAACCTTTTAGTACAAGCAAGAAGAAAAACAATGTTTCCATTTGCTCCCAGTACTATAATTGCCGCCATTTTGGATTTTCAAAATGGCTGCCGTGAAATATACTCTCGTCATTATTTCAGCTTCTAAATGACATAGAATGATTATTGTGACAGCTAAAGTACCATTTTAGGGCGAGGGAATTCTGTGGCATCAAAAGAAATGAATACAGGAGGGCAATGACGCAACGCGTATGTTTAAAGAAGAAAGGATCAGGAAAATGAAAATTAGAGGGAAAACAACACAAACGAGCTAAGTATACAATAATATCTCACTTTAAAACCACATAGCATGCGTTCTTCATCATTTAAATGTGTTGTGTTTCAAACATATTTAGATACCTAATCCCAAGAGCGCAACATTTACAAACAAAGTTAAACTAAAAGCCAGCTTCCATTTTCATCAAAATACGTTATCCTGTCAAAATGCCTCTTTTGTCTTGTTATCGGAATTTCAAAGAGTATCTTGGGAAATTACCTCCGTTTTTATAGAAATGTGATCGTGTGTAAATGTCTTCACGCGTTTCGTCTGAAGATAACGATAAAAGAAGAAACACCCTGCCATTGACTTCTGGGTCCGTATTCACCAACCATTCTTAGGAACGTTCTTCGTGTTATTCTCCAGAATTTTCTAAATTTGAAAGCAACACAACTTCTGATTGGCTAAAGCATTCGCTTTAGCCAATCAGAAGTTGTGTTACTTTCAAATTCAGAAAATCTCAGATATAAAGACTAAGAATTTTCTTTAGAATGGTTGATGAATACGGACGCTGTATTTTGTGAAATATGTTCTTTATTGTGCTCCCTTCCAAAAGAAGGTAGGCGTCCTGTGTGCCTCAGTGGTAAAGTGTAGGATTCGTAACCTTGAGCCCCAAGTTGAGCCTTACTGGAGGCACTGGGCTTTCTTTGGGCAGTGTCTTTGCGAAAGTCACTTCAAAGTCCTAGTCTAGTACTACTAAAACCCGGGACATACCTAAGTATGTGAGCTGTCGCCGTGGTATTATTGAAGTAAACTTGAAAGCAGCGTAAAACACAATTTAATCTTTAGTGTCACTTCCTTCTAGAGTAAGGCCAGAAAGATATACAGTGCACCGTAACCTTGAAGTAGATCGTTCTTTTTATCCCTTTCGGGATCTTAATGCAATTTTTCGCTATCGAGGCAAGACAAAGAACATATGTAGTTATATAGCGCCCAAGGCTTATCCTTGCATTATATGTCTATTGAACGACATCAGTTTCGACTTGTGTAAACCCAAAATATTTGTGGATGACAAGGTATAAGTGGCTTAAAACGTAGCAATTGTCTTTGAAAGGGTGGTAAACATCGTGGGATAAGAAGAAAATGCTGGTTACTAGCATTTTCTTCTTTTGCACAATGTTTTCACATGTATTCTTCCTCAATGTCCGTATAGTCGAGGACCGTTTGCTAAAGGGTTAAGTGATTTTGTACTGGAGTTCAAACAGCATCATTTCGCAAAGACGATATATACATGTATCTTTAAGATAATGTCTAAAGATTTTCGCATAAAACGAATTTTTTTAAACTATTCTGAGTTCAATCTTGTCGCAGGAGTATAACCTCTGTAATTTTAAATAGTTTTGTCGACAATTTCTCTTATACGGAAGCCCAAAAGAGGCTGACTTTGAATTATTGTCATGCCTTTTATGAAGTAATGATAAATTAGTATGAATCATTGAAATTATTGAGGGTAATTCCAAATGATTAGATATTCGGGAATGAGATGGTCTTAATTCTTCTCAAAGAAAAAAAAAAACAATGATTTTCTCTTTCGTGTTTTGTTATTATTATCGTGCTTAACCCTTATCCTGTTGAATAACTTAAATGAAACTTCCAAGCCGATAGTAAAATCCCTAATTTTGCTAATTCAAAGGTATTTCTGGAAGAAAAGTATCTCCTTATCGGACATTGTAGATCAAAGATCAGACTGCACGTTCTGTGCAGTCTGATCTTGATCTACACTGTCAGCAAAAGGTCAGTGAGTCGCGCTTAGCTCTCTAAGGGTTAATTTGTTTATCATTCTATCGCCACCTTTATCTTGTTAACATCTTGGAAAATTTGTTCAAGAGATGAATAGCGCGGAAGTATACATATAATAATTACGCTTTAGATCTCTCGCGTGACTGGCTTTACTTCCAAATATCTCCACCTTCTCTGGCAAAGACAAACACTGATGTCATTTCGTTATTTGTTTTAACAACGATACTTCTCCATTGAAATATCAGATTAATTCTAATAAGATAAGGAAGGTAGGAAAGTATGTCTTTGGTTGATAACATGCTTTTTTTTTTTCTCGTGAATTTCTTTTCATTTAGACATCTCAAATGAGATTTGTTGTCGACTGTTTATGCACATAAACATAAATGAGCCTGTGAAAAGGGGGCTTAATGCATCTGCGAAAGGTATCGACCCAGGTCAACATGCGCAGGCCGACCTGTGGCGAAACTTTTCGCTAATTGTTAACCCTTTCCCAAACAAGCCCTGGTTTTCACGTGTCTGCAGTAGAAGTCTTTTGAAAACACTGTGGGAAAAGGAGAAATTGCTCGTAACGAGCAATTTCTCCTTTTCCCACGGTGTTTTCTACCCTTTTTGAGACCTTTCTGCCATTTTTATCAAATTTAAAATTGTCGTCTGCAAACTCTTTGAATTTGGACCAGTCCAAAATTTGTCGTTTGGGAAAGGGTTAATGTTCTACGTGTCCCTAGTTCGATATTTCATTTTTCTACCAGCCAATAACAAATGGACCGATCGTACAATAAGAGATTGTCATCTTCACAATAATTTATATACTTTTAAATGATATGATTTAAATCTAACTCAATGCATTTTGTTTACTTGTGGCAGCTATAGGGACTTTACACACTGTTTTTCGGCCTACTATACAATTGACTTTTCTGCCGAATTTGATTGATAGGTCATATCAGCCAATCAAAACGCAGTATAGCCCGTCAAGTAAACAAAAGGGTCAGACAAAGTTACAGCCTTTACTATTGACAGACAATGTAATTTTTTTTTTTTTGGTTGTTGTTTACACCAAAGAAGATTGGATTTTAGATTAATTATTTCAAAATGGATTAAAGTTGCAGATAAGAATCACGTGGGTATCATCGATAAGGTAATTGTTACATAATATACCCTGAACGGAAAACTAAATTTATCCATTAATGTCAAACTGACATGTTATATACTTACAAAATGTCTTAAAAACTTATACCACTTTCCCCAATTACTAATTATAGATGTTGCTGACAGTAATCTACTTACATTTGTGAGACCGAACACGGAATTACGAACATATTTGCGCTATTTTTACCTCTAGGTTTTTTAAAAATATGATATTATTCAAAGTAGTTTTTTTTTACTTTGCTGATACAATTCGAATTGATAACAAATTTGAGAAAAAAAGTTTGGGTGTTTCATATAGAGCGAAACATAAGCTAGAATAAAACTGAAATAATCGCTCTTTCTCTATGTAATCGACGCCATTTTTTGGTTTGTTTGTCGGGCATAGTGACCAAAATACCGCGTTACTAAGGTGGGCGTGCCAAACTCAAGTTTGCAGAAAGGTCAAAGTCTTTGATTATAACAAACACGATGAAAAGGGTACCATCCTTTGTGAATGTTACGATTGGCTCCGATACATCTTGTTGAAGTACCGCACCAATCAAATTTAAGAAGACTTACTAAAAAAATAACCCTTTCTATCAAACAAGCTCCTGTTATTTCTGCAGTGCTAGATATTTGACCCTTAATCTATCAAGCGTGACTCACCGACCTTTTGCGGACAGTGAAGATCAAGATCGGGCTGCACAGAACGTGCAGTCTGATCTTGGATCTACACTATCCGATTAGAAGATATATTTCTCCAAGAAAAAAGTTTAAAATAACATTATTCGGGTTTGTACTATCGACTTGAAAGTTTCCATTTAACTTATTTAGCAGGATAAGGGTTAGCAACAAAGATTGAAAGAAACTGGCCATTCAAAAGCAATATCTGCGATACCACTTCGTTTATTTTTATAAGTTTCGTACAAGAAGGTTTCATTTGTAAAAGGCAGCCATCTACTAAAAAAAAAACAGAAAAAATTAGAAAGAAGAGGAGTTTGCCAATTGTCCATGAGGTAATGGATTAGCCGACTTAAGATTTGTTCTTCGATGAAATTGGACAAACTTATCACCCACTCACAAGGAAAAACTCCTCTGGCGCTGTTATTGGTCTTGAAATTACGCATGTTGTCTCCCCAGTCGTTATTTGATTACCAGGTATCGACCTATACGGACTTGAGTTGGCGCATCAAATAGACAACTTCAAAAAGACCAGTCGAAGGCCAGTCTTGAATGTTCTTTTTTCTTGTGACCTTGGCTTTTGCATGGCAAGTTATAGAGCAAAAAAAGGATCTGGCTTGGTATTCACCAACTATTCTTAATGTCATCCCAAGTCTAATTCTAGATTTAGAAAGTAACACAATGTCTGATTGGCTAAACCAAATGGTTACTTTGGCTAAACCAAAGTTGTGTTACTTTCCAATTTAGCAAAGCCTTGAGAATTAGACTGACAATCTTTTTAAGGACGGTTGATGAATACGCGCCCTGGATCAGAAAGTGGTCCAAACAGCAAGATTTTTCAAGCATTGTCTTGGGTTCGTATTCACCAACCATTTTTAAGAACATTCCTAGTCTTGTTCTCCAAGATTTTCTAAATTTGGATGTAACACAACTTCTGATTGGCTAAACCAAAAATGGTTTAGTCAGTTAGAAGTCGTGTTGCTTTCAAATTTAGAAATTCCAGAAGAATTAGACCAAGAATATTCTTTTGAAGTAATGGTTGGTGAATATAAAAAAAGGTCTTTGGACGGTACTAGTATTTTATTCCATACAGGAGAATACTCGCATGTCCATTGGCGCATTTTGGATTCTGAAAGCCACTTACTCATATTATTCGGCATTTAAAGTCTAAGTTTTTTACGTCAGAAAATGAATTATACATATCCCCCGGTGCCATTTTCAACGGGAAAACTTTAGTCCATATATGGAAAGCAACATTAGTTTAATATTATCTCAATAATTTCACAAACCAGGACCAACGGTTTGTAGCTTTATGCATTGCAGTAAAATTTCGATCTAGTGAAAGTAATTTGCTAGCTGCTCGAACGTAAATACAGTTCAAGATAATATTATCAGTCTTTTCGGTAGTTTGACATGTTTTATTTGATATTAAAACCGTCAGTTTTAGGCAGTATTTCAATATTTCGAAAGGATAGGGAACGATGATAATACGAAATGAAAGTAGACACTAATGTTTGTTATATAAGCCAATAAACTTTGTTGTAGAGAACCGAGCTTTATGCCTTTATTGCTTGATAAGGCTTGCGAAAACTTCGTGGAAAAAGGAGCATTTCCTCCTTTTTCCAGCGCTGATTTCGATCTGTTCAAAACAAAATCTCATCTTGAACCACACTTCATTTGTGGTCCGATTTTCTTTAAATGTGGGCAATTTTAAAATTCTGTAGACTGATAAAAAGTAAAGGACGATTCCTCAGTTAACGACACCCTGGTGAAATAACTGAAATCACGCCAAAATGACGTTATATACAACCAAATGAGGCATGCTCTGGGAGAAAGGGGTTTAATGCATCTCCGTGATGCATTGTACCGAACAGGTTGTTGCATAATTATGGACAAATAAAATCTCTTTTGTCTAAACCCCGACTGAATCATGAGGTAGACTGGTCCTTTGCCATGCAGAAAAATTTACAAAAAGCAAAAGGTTTCGACCCAGGTCAGCCTGCGCGGACTGCGCAGGCTGACCTGGGACGATACTGTTTGCAGACACATTAAACCCCCTTTTCACAGAGCATGACTCAAATGGACATTTCCAGCCATATTTGAGAGCGTCATGTTTTCCCAACATCTTTACAGTGTTACAACATAAATATAACAGCACTATACTAGTCTTGTGGACTTGTGGAAACTGGTCCTCTGTACAGTTTATATCTTGGTGTGTATTATCTAACAGGACTGATTATTTCAATTTCATAATGACAAGTCCTTTTGTGTTGTGATACAACAAGACAGAGAATAATACGGGAACAAAAATTGTATTTCAGAGACAAAACTAGATTTTCTTTAAAAATACTGTGTTACGAAGAAATTTACAAGGGTTTTTGTTTCATCAGCTGTCAGGATATTGTGAGATATAAATATTTGATATAAACCTGAAAACTTTTCGGCTCAAATACATGCTTTGCACAGGAGTAAAATAACACACACGACAGAAAAAACAGTATCTACACAGCGTCAAATATGGTTCCAAATATGGTATGATGACGTATCTCGAGTACGGAATAAGCGTGCATCATTTGCGATTTAATTCGTTAAAATGTTAAAATACGGGAACAAAAATTGTATTTCAGAGACAAAACTAGATTTTCTTTAAAAATACTGTGTTACGAAGAAATTTACAAGGGTTTTTGTTTCATCAGCTGTCAGGATATTGTGAGATATAAATATTTGATATAAACCTGAAAACTTTTCGGCTCAAATACATGCTTTGCACAGGAGTAAAATAACACACACGACAGAAAAAACAGTATCTACACAGCGTCAAATATGGTTCCAAATATGGTATGATGACGTATCTCGAGTACGGAATAAGCGTGCATCATTTGCGATTTAATTCGTTAAAATGTTAAAATACGGGAACAAAAATTGTATTTCAGAGACAAAACTAGATTTTCTTTAAAAATACTGTGTTACGAAGAAATTTACAAGGGTTTTTGTTTCATCAGCTGTCAGGATATTGTGAGATATAAATATTTGATATAAACCTGAAAACTTTTCGGCTCAAATACATGCTTTGCACACGAGTAAAATAACACACACGACAGAAAAAACAGTATCTACACAGCGTCAAATATGGTTCCAAATATGGTATGATGACGTATCTCGAGTACGGAATAAGCGTGCATCATTTGCGATTTAATTCGTTAAAATGTTGCGCTATGGTATTCATCACCTATTTATAATCAAAGCGTTGAAAGTACTGGTGTGGCATTCGTCAAGGGAGTCATTGCTTGGAATTAATAATTTGAAAAATAAACGACAGAAATAGTTTCAAAATATTCGCTTGAAAGTCAACCTACTATGTAGTCATGCACAATCCGATAGAGTAGCGTGCAATCTTCTGGGACGAGCAAGTCCTTCCGAACAAGCCCAGGGACGAATAAGTCCAGGAACGAACTGGTTTGGGACGATCAAGCACGGAATCGGGCGGTCAGGAAACAAAAACTGCGTGTATCATTTCGCCAACAGAAGACCATAGCGGATCAAGCTATTTTCGATAAAAAAGAAGTATTTTCATTGTCGATGGTCTAATCCAATTTATTTTAAAACGCCAGTTTCATTTTCATGTCTGAGTGCAATCGAAACACTTATTTGTCTTAGAAAAATTGAGTTTAATTGGGTTTACTTCCTTCGGTTTAGCACAAAATACGATACATGATTTTAAAAATGCCGTATTGAACTCATAGTGCCGTTGTCTTCGACAAATGCCACAAAAACAAAATTATTACCGGTTAATCCATAATTTGGTTTTATTTTGTTTACCGTTTTTCGGGTCAAATGTCAAAAATTGCAATACTATGTCGTTGAAAGTGGTAGGTATAAAATGAAAGGAAAATGATGTAATAACTTTCCTGGTGCTTGTATTTGCTTCTCACAGCGTAAGAAAATTTTTCGATCGCGCGATATTGAATGTTCTCATGCTGCTCGAATCAAATGCAAGCACCAAGAATGTTACTACGACATAATACATGCTTTCCATATTTGTTATAGATGGACGCATACCGACCAATCACTTGTTGTTTCATTTCCACTTTAGAATCAAGAAATACCCAAGACTCTGTATAGAGGTAACTGCCAGTTTCTTGCACAATCAAGATAAACTGTATTGACATCACGCCTCCAATGCCCTGTTATCGGACATTTAAATGGTATCCTGGGAAATCCACCTCTAATAATAGGAACTTGATATTTCCCTATCGTTTATGGTCACATCTATAACCCTTCAAAAGATCCCGGGTTTTAACGATCTAAAGGAGGAAAGCTTTCGAAAACATAGTGGGAAAAGGAGAACATGCTGGTAACCAGCATTTTCTCCTTTTCCCACGATGTTTTCTACTCTTTTATGGGCAAAAATCATTATTAAGGCATGTGTAATATGTTGTCTGTAAATGCTTTCAATTTGAAAAAGTCTTAACTTTTGTCGTTTGGTAAAGAGCTAACCCTTACATCATCGTTAATAGCGTCTTTAGCATAAGCCGAAACAAGAAATATCTGTAACAAAGATAGACGGCGTAAATCTTGCCAGCAAATAGGCAGGGGCTCTTAGAAAAAAAGAGAAAAAAAAAACATGTCTACATTTTTTTACCACAGGGGCCCTTAGAATAAACATGCCAACATATGTGACCAATGACAATTTCTGTTTATTCATTTTTTATCAGTACCAAAAAGTAGGTAAAAAACCAGCACATTCAGCTACTCCAAAAAAAGTGTCATTGGGAAACAGTCTGCTTATTTTATCTGGACATTTACGATATCCTGTATTCTCCATTGTAAGGATGACGTCGGTGAATTTCCTCTGTAGGAGAGAATATAAGTTGAGAAAGTAGCATTCTACAATAAACGTTTATTGTTGTCGACCTAGGTCAGAAGTAAACTGAGTCTCTCTCTCTATCTCTCTCTTCCATCTGCATCTAAGTCACTGATCCATAAAGTTCAGGTAGAGAACGACAATCTGTCACCTTGCAAATAGACTTATCACCCCTTGAGAAATGCGTTATCATACCGTTTAAATGTTGAATCTGTTTGGGGAGGCTGAAATAGACAAAGCAGTTATATTGTACTGAGGCAGTACGAGGGCCGTGAAGTACATGTACATGTATGAACTGTGAAGAACTGTGTTGTGAAATATGAACTGTGAAGACTGGATTGTGAAATATGAACACTGTACTACAAAGAATTCATATAAAGTATTTATTCTGAAGAATGAAATGTGAAATAAGAAGTCTGCACTGGGTTTTTGTAGGATGCAGATAAATTTGGTACATGCTCATCAACATGTTCACCAACAGATGAAAGTTGATAAAACAAATCAATTATCGGTTTAGTTCACTGCTAGTACACGAAATTATATGAGGTCAGTACTAGCCTCGCCCCCACCATTTGTCAAACCGGAACCATAAATTTCTGTTTAGGACCAGTCATTTACCCAATAACTGATAGTATCAATTTGTGTGCATCTAGGCTAGTATTTACTTGAATCACCCTTCTCTCAGATAATGTTCATGAAATAACAAACATATGAGCCGTGCTCTGGCAAAAAGGGGCTTAATGCATCTCCGTGATGCATGGTGCCAAACAAGTCATCACATAATCATGAATCCATAAAGCTCGTTATGTCCAACAACCGATTGAGTTATGAGGTAGACCAGTCCTTGGATTTGCAGAAAATTGACTAATAGCATAAAGTTTCGACAGGTCAGCCTGCGCGGACTGCACAAGCTGACCTGAATCGATACGTTTTACAGATGCATTAAGCCATCTTTTCACAGAGTATGGTTCAGATATTAGTAAACATGATAAGATACATTGAAAATACCCACACTCTTGCTTTGTATTCGGCAGATCTTTTCGGATCTTTCATTTGTATTTCTTTTTTCGAATCGTACATGTAGGTTTTAGTGAGTAAACGTATATCTTATTTTGAAATTCGCTGCCGTGATTGCCGCCTTCAAAAGTAGTCCGGTTCTGTACCCAGAATGCCCATATCTGATAGGTTATGTTTTCGAAAAATCCACCTAGCGGAGGATAATGGTCTAAAATATGATCAGAATGAAAATCAAACGAAAGAAACCATAAAACAAAGTGACGCTTCGAAGAAATTGTATACCGAGCTCTGTAATTTCTGCATTTTCTCCTTTTCCCAAAATACTTTCAAAATAAATTAGGATAATTAAAACACGGGCTTGTTTGGTCAACCTTTAGGCTGCTAAGCGCGACTCATTGTCCTTTTGCGACAGGGTAGATCAAGATCAGACTGCACAGGATGTGCAGTCTGATCTTAATCTACACTGCCCGATATGGCGATATTTGTCTCCGAAATATAAGTTTGAAGTAGAATTATTCGGGTTTTTACTATCAGATTGAAAGATTGATTTAACTTTTTTAGCAGGATAAGGGTTAAAGGAAATACGTCATAGCTCACAACTCTACACTCGTCACAACTCGGCCGATTCCGTACCTACATCTAACCTCGTCTGTAT
Source organism: Tridacna gigas (assembly GCA_945859785.2). NCBI lineage: Eukaryota > Metazoa > Mollusca > Bivalvia > Cardiida > Cardiidae > Tridacna > Tridacna gigas. The sequence goes on along the minus strand of OX244030.2, from coordinate 8,867,637 downwards.
AAAGGCGGCTTCCATTTTGAACTACCAATCACATGATCTTAAACATGGCGGCACCCATGAACATCCACGATGGAGTAATTCACATCTATCGATCTGTCGATGAAAGCTCCCATCGGAATTGATAAACCATGCTAAAAATTGAATGTACAAACTGTTTGACGACTGAAATATTCTTAGAAAGATAACGATAAAAAATTGATTCATGTTTTCTTTTTTAAGAGGAGCCTTACAATTTCAATAACGGTAAAACGGTGTGCTTCCGGAAACGTGCGAAATGTACCGTGTAGGTGCATATCAAGCTACGTGATACAGCCGAGGGATTTGATCACCGGATCACCCGAGGTATGCCGAATGACAACTCTAGTATGACTGTTAAAATCGGCCAAACACAAGAAGAAACTGCATCGAATCGGGAATTCTTTATTGGTAGATACCGGGCATTGTAGTATCAGCATTTTCTCCTTTTTCCCCGGATTTTTTTTCAAATGCGCTCCCTTCTTAGGGTGGTTGAAACAAGGGATTGTTTGGTTGTGTAAATATGCCAAAGTTTCCTACCTTAGAATTACTGTTAAAACTGACCAAACACGGGAAGGTTTTTTGTATCGGATCGGAAAGTCTTTACTGATAGATACCGGGCTTGGTAATGGCAGTATGTTCTACTTTTCCCAAAACGTTTACAAATGCGCTTCCTTCTCAGAGTAGTTGGATTTTTCGGTTATGGTAGATACGTCAAAGTTTCCTATTCTAGTATTATACTGTTAAAACCGACCAAACACCGGGGTCCGTTATTCACCGACCATTAGTAATAACATTCTCCGTCTAATTCGAGCCAAGCCCCCGTAGCTTTGTCGGTAGCGTATAGGACTCGAGAACAGGAGGTGACTGGTGCGATCCCCGGCTTGGCCAATTTCTTTCCGACAATTGATGATAGTCATTGCGACAGGATTCATTCCTCTCTCACCGCTGACCATTGTTTCGACGATGGTTATGTGGGAAAGCAGCCAGTGGCTTGGAAAGAATATTGTGCGGAGTACTGGTGAAAGAAACTCCAGGAAAGCATGGATAGGTGCACTGGCCGCCGCGATATAACTTAAATAATGTTGAAAACGGCGTTAAACACCATACAATCAATCAATCAACTCCGTCTAATTCTCCAAGATCTTCTTAATATGAACGTAACAAAACTTCTGACTGGCTAAACAAAATGGTTTGGCCAGTTAGAGGTTGTGGCACTTTTCAACTTTTGAAGATTCTGGAGAAATCCGGAAGGTTTTTGGATCGAATCGGGAAGTCTGCACTGGTAGATACTGTGCTTTGTAATTATCGACGGTAACAATGGGTATCACTGAGAAACTTTGTAATTATTAATCAATTGACGAGGGGGTCATTACTTGCCAGCAACGCTCAATAATTACACCGGAAATGATGCAGCACCGTGCCAATTATCAACAGTGTTGGTACTAATTACAAGTTTTGTCTAGCTTTATCCCTTTAGCAAACAGTCCGAGTTCTAACGACCCTGGGAATGAAGGCTTTTGGAAACATGTGCAAAAAGGAGAAAATGCTGGTATCAAGCATTTACTCCTTTTCCTACAATGTTAACTACCTTTTCAGATACAATTTCAATTATTGGAGCCACACTTAATATGTCGTCTGCAAATACTTTCAATCTTTTTCGTAGAAATTTTTCTCATCTGGTAAAGAGTTTTAAGAACGATATCCTTTATGACATCAGGGTGAAATTGAAAAAAAAAAAAAATCTTTCCCTTATACTATCTGTCGATTTCGAGCAAAAATATATGGAACAACTGATATTTCATTCAGATTCTTTCACTGACTTCAACTCACATTCGCCGTGCCCCCTTAGCACAGTCGGTAGCGCACAGGACACAGAAAAAGGCGGTCGTTGGTTCGAATCTTCAGCTCGGTCAACTTCTTTTCGGGGATTGATGTTAGTCATTACGACAGGATTCATTCCTCTCTCACCGCTGATCATTGTTTTGACGATGGTTATGTGGGATAGCAGCCGCTAGATTCAGAACAATATCGTACGAAGCACTAGTAAAAGAAATTCCAGGAAAGCATGTATAGATGCACTGGTCGACGGGATATAACTGAAATAATGTTAAAAACGGCATTAAACATCAGTCACTCAGTCAGTCAGTCCTTCAACCAACCAACCAACCAACCAACCAACCAAACAAACAACCATTCAACCAACCAACCAACCAACCAACCAACCAATCAATCAATCAATCAATCAATCAACTCTAATTCGTTTATATCATATCACCATCATAAGTTGGTGCTTTTACACAATGGGGTGCAGAAACAGCCTATATTCTTAGATCCATGTTAAAACTCGATTATAATTATCTACCTATATCGATATGGTTTGCCACTTTTTGCAGAACCTGAATTTGAGCCACTCTCTATGGAAAGGGGGTTTAATGCATCTGCAAAAAAATATCAACCCATATCAGCCTGCGCAGTCCGCGCAGGCTGATATGGGTCGAAATTTTTCGCGATTGTTAAATTTTCTGCATGTCAAAGGATCATTCTACATGTACCTCATGATTCAGTGTGCTGTTAGAGAAAATGGGTTTCATGGATCCATAATTATGTGACGAGTTGCTCGGTTAAATGAATTACGGAGATACAACAAACCCCCCTCTGTCAGAGCGTGACCGATATCTAATGCAAGGCTTTGTATGCGCAGTTAACTAATGCAACAAGTTAGAAAACCAGAGCATTAACCCGATGCCATTTTATGATAGACTGTCGAGCTAGAATCGGTAGAGTATCGAAACGGAAAATGAAGCCCCAGTTGTAAAAATTTTGAATCAAAGTCATTCAGAAATAAAATCTAAAAAGTCTAACTTAAGTTAGCAGACTTGATACTTAACCAAAAATACTTTACATCCAACAACATTATACAATAGTTACATGAGAACATAATGCCCACATTTTAACAAACATGGTGCAATGATTAAAGATACACCCTTGCATCCAGACAGTTAAAAACACTGTTAAAACTTAATAGTGTATAGAATGGCTCGATATTTGATCAGCAGTGTAAACTTAGAAAAATTGCCATATATATGGTGTAAGGGATAGAGACACTCAAGAGATTTGTAATTATTTACAACCGGAAACGACAACAGTGATTTCTTTGAAGGCATCCAGTAAATGAAATGCATTTTCTATCCATGGTAATCTGTGCAATCTTGCAAACGTCATGAGCAACATTTGGCATGAAGATACAAGAATTGTTATAGTTTTATAAAATAAAGATGAAATGGGTTAAAACTGGCTGAAAACGAGTATAGATGTATCTTTAAAACTTCTCTAAAAAACTCAGTGTCATCAAAAGTACAGTAACAGTTGAGAAATACTTGACTTTGCCTTACAGCAACCTTTTTTTGAGCGATCCCGCCTATTAAGGACCGTGGAGAGGTAGACTTTCGAAAACATTGTGGGAAAAGGAGAAAATGCTTGTAACCAGCATTTTCTCCTTTTCCCACAACGTTTTCTTTCTTTCCAAAGACGAATCCCATCATTTGAGACTTCTTAAATTTGTGCAAATGCTTTCAAAATGGATAGCTCTAAAGTTTTGTCGTCTGGGTAAAGAGTTAAACTTCAAAAACATTCTGGATTTCAAAGCATTTCCTCTCTATTGAAGCACGGAGATGGGATAACACTGACATACCGACATAATACGAGGAAATGTAGGATTACCCTTTGTGTTCTTAGTTATAGTGAAGATGAATTGCGCTACATAGTTATATGTCCCTTTTTGCAATCTAGACAGACAAGTGTATGGGAGATATTACGCTGCTACACCCTACTAATGGCAGTATCAAAGATGAGGCTAGTTCTTGGCGTCCTCTGACTGTTGTATTTGACAAAGACACAGCTGCTTTGAAAGCAGTATCAGAAAGAGATGCAAGAAGTAAAGCACTGGAATAGGTTTGAAATATTTCTTCAGGGGTGTTCTTGATTTTAAGACAGAGGTTAGCTCTGTGTGAGGCTTCTGGCCATTTCATATCTGATTTATTAAACCCAGTGCAAAAGAAGAGGAGGGTAGAAAAAGCTTTAGCGCTACTCGTCACTAAAAAAAAAAGAAAATATCAAAGAAATGGTATCAGACAATGAGAGGTGGTTGTACTTTGTATGCCAGACGATAAAAACAAATATCAAATGAGAATGGATGAAAATAACGAAAGTCCTTTATTGCTTCGCGGGGTGTAAGCGTCAGGCGGGTGATGTATGTTGCAATACCAAGTCAGTGTAAGTTTGGTTGCATCGTGCAATACGCTTACTTCAGCACTTCTACAGTGGTTTTAATATTTTATATTTTATTATCTTTATCTTCCTAGATTTCACGAAACTGCAGTGTCCAGTGTCTATTCATATAAAACTTGAGTCCATGCTCAACTGACTTTGTGCTCAAACATGTAAGTCTCATTTATGTTTAAGACGCTATAAAAACTTAAAAAAGACAGACACAAAGAAAAGCTCTAAAGCTCAGAAATAACTCCACATGCGTATCAAATAAGATTTAAATTCTTTTATCGTTCAGTATGAGGGAATATTTAAGGGAAAGGAACCTTGCCATCAACTGCTCGAAAATATGGCTGCAGGAGCCCGCAGAATAAACATGTACGCATTTTTTGACTAATCGAAGATGACTATATATTCATTCTAATATAACAAAACCAAGAAGTAAGTCAAAAGCCAGCACATTCAGCTACGCAAAAAATCTTTGAAATCTCACGTTCAGCTGAGTTGAGCGCGAAAAAAGTTTTATACGCACTGACAAAAGATTCTAGATTACAAACCCATGGCCCCCACCACTGATCTACGGACGACCCAAAGGTCCATTCTTTACCCTTATACTGTTACATAAGTGAAATAAGTGAAATGAAACTTCAAAGAACCCAAAGTTTGCTATTTCAACGGTATTTTTGGGCAAAGATATTTCCTTATCGGATAGTGTAGATCCAAGATCAGACTGCACATTCTGTGCAGTCTGATCTTGGATCTACACTGTCCGCAAAAGGTCCCTGAGTCGCGCTTAGCAGCCGAAGGGTTAAAGAAGAGAAAACAAGTATTCCCAAACGAGAAATGCTGTGAAAAATAGGCATTTGCCAACACTTCTAGATATTAGCTGCAATGGAGAAGGATAGATAATTTCTCTCTGGAGGAAAACAACTTTCGTTTACAAAGGGTGTTTTCAGCAGTTTCTTGTTAACTTCTATTACATGCTTGGCAAAGAAATCGTCTGGGATCCAACAGATATGTCCCCTAAAGTAGTCAGTAACGTTAGTGAGAGTCTAAATGGTCGTTATTGACATGTTATCTTATTACAGTTTGTGCAAGTAACAGTTTGCCTTCCAAGTTGTTTTTTTTTTTTTTTTTTAACCCTTAGAGCACCGAATAATAATAATAATAATAATTATAATAAACTACCACCTTAGAAAACTGTAAAAATAATAATAATAATAATAATAAAAACATAGGAAAGACCAAGATAAATGAGCGGCGCTCTGGCAAAAGGGGGTTTAATGCATCTCCGTGATGCATTATAGCTAGAAAGTCATCACATAATTATGGATCCATAAAAATCAATTTTGTATAACAAATGACTAAATAATAAGGTGGACTGGTCCTTTGACATTCAAAAAATTGACAAATAGCGAAAGGTTTCGACCCCGATCATCCTTTGCGGACTGCACAATCCCGACTTTTAACGACCCTGAGCAAAAGGCCTTTTGAAAACATTGTGGGGAAAGGAGAAAATGCTGGTAACCAGCATTTTCTCCTTTGCCCACGATGTTTTCTACCCTTCCCAAAAGAAATTTTAATTTTCGGTCACATTTATTTTGTCGTCTGCAAATGCTTTCAGTTTGGACAAGGTTCAAATTTTGTCGTTTGGTAGAGTTAAACTGACAAACACATGTAATTAAAATCGATAAACTCCTCGTTGAAGTTCCAAACTTTAAAGACATGCCACGACATCCAAATTGTCCTGATATATACGCTGTCACTTCAAACGTAGCTGCAGTGACTTAAAGCATTTTAGGATAAATAATATATCGGAAACATTAAGTGTGTAGAAATTGGACGTTTACACCAGTCGGACCGCAATTCATAATGAAATTTCATTTGTGTTCTACTTATAACTGACTTAAAATTTATGCCAAGAAACAAACTTAAAACCAAAAAGAAAAACTTTTTGTGTACTTACATTTTTATTGTCATAACGTTAACATTTTAAATAATAATAATAATAATGATGATGATGATGATAATAATAATAATAGTAATAACTGCCACTTTAGAAAACTGTAAAATACAACACATCTCTCTGATGATATAACAGACATACAGGGTCTGACATGAATCGGCATTTGAGATAAAATAAACAAGTCTGGGGGGGGGGAAAAAAAACTTATTAAGCGAGCCTATCGCGAGCTTAAAAGATCTTTTTTTTTTGGTGACGACTTTAAATAAAGGTTTACCTCAAAAGCCAACGAATATCAGATTCTTTTTATCACCTAACAGTATCTCAACTACGTAGTCTGTGATGTATTAAAACACAGGCCTTCATGTACACGTGTAGATCTAATGAAATTTACATGAACCCTATTCGCTTTTTTGACAGGTGTGTAGGTCGCCAAAAGAAAAAAACAAAAAAACTTGCATATAGTGATTTTGTCTTGAATACTCTGAAGTTCTTTATTTGGTCAGTGTAAAAGTTCTGGGGTAGATGCTTTGGCCTATACCTTATTATCTTTTGTTTGGCAGAGTTTTAAAAGGACACACAAAGCAATGACGTAATCTTAAAGTTACTCAAACTCGATTTTTATTGACCGATTCCCCTGAAAATCTCGAATGTAGCAAGATAGATAGAATAATATGAGCCATGCTCTGGCAAAAGGGGCTTAATGCATCTCCTTGACACATGATACCAAGCAAGTCATCATATAATTATGGATCCTTAATGGCCCCTTTTTTTTAACAACCGACTTAACCATGAGGTAGACTGGTCCTTGGGCATACAGAAAATTTACCGATAGCGAAAAGTTTTGTGCCAGGTCAGCCTGCGCGGACTGCGCAGGCTGAACTGGGTCGATACTTTTCGCAGATGCATTAAGCCCCCTTTTCACAGAGCATGGCTCAATTGTGTTATTGTCTAAAGTAACAACAGAAGTCGTTTGGAAGATTAGGCTCGTCATGGCAAGTTCTCCCAACCTCGTTAGAAAACATATAAATTATAAAACGGACATAAAAACCTAAAAAATGAGCCATGTTCTGTAAAAAGGAGGTTTTATGCACCTGCAAGAAGTATCGACTCAGGTCAGCCTGGGCAGTCCGCACAGGCTGACTTGGTACGAAACTTATAGCTATTTGTAAATTTTTAGCATGTTAATGGACCAGTCTACTTTATGATTAAGTCTGTTGTCAGACAAAATGGACTTTATGAATTTATGATAATCGTATAATGCATCACGGAGATGCATTGAAACCCAATTTGCCAAAGCGCAGTTCTAATATAGTCGTTAGTTTCTAAAGAAACGGACGGACGGAAACTAGCGTTGCACTATTTCATCATGTACATGTACATTCACAAAGGTGTTTATTTGATTAGTTTGAGCATAGTCTAGAACCAGACTGATTTGTCTGCGTCACATTTAAGAAGCTCGTCAGTCAATCAAATTATCTTGTAAATGAAAGAGGTGAAGAAGAGAGGGTGAATTAGAATTCGTTAAATGTTAAGTTTTGTCAATTTATTTTGATGTGTTTTTCCATACTTTACTTACTGGATTTTATGCTCGCCTAAACAGAACATAGCAGCTTTTGTAATCCCGAGGGACATGTCGTCAACTTTAAACTCAAGTGCACACTAAAAATCACATTTTCAATCATATTTTAATGAAATTCGATAAGAATCTTTTTCCTCAAAATATCTCGCAAGAGTTTGAACACGCGTAAAACTTTTCGTTCTAAAATAAAGGTCAACATGTCAAAACTCAGGGGAAAGAAAGGAAAGAAACTTATAAATGCGCTCTCCCTTGGGTTTGGTTCAATGGTTATGAAACTTGACATTTCTGTCTTGATTGTATCTTGAAATAGTTTAAAAACCAGGTCCGTATTCACCAACCATTCCTAAGAACATTAATAGTCTTATTCTCAGGAATGCTCTAAATTTGAGAGAACACAACTTCTGATTGGCTAAACTAGGTGGTTTAGCTGGTTAAATCTAACGCTTGGTAAAAATACGTGCTTTTCTTGATAATAACTTTTATTATATACCTAAAGATGATCTGAGTAAAATACGGACGTTATCTAACTTCACAGTACAACTCGACGGAAATTTTTTCCGTATCAGCCTAGTACCGTGTGTACAGCATAATCGTGTACACGGACTACTTAGAACTGTGAAATAACTTTCGGAACTTTCAACCATTTGCGTTTGAAGCTAAAATGCCAAAGCTAGCATGACGAAGTACGGAACCGTCATTTATTAGCGTATTTATAGATACTTCAACTGTTATTTATCATATACTTTTTAAAAAATCGTTTTTTATCCAGAACTTGACTTTGTCCGATATCAATGCTCATTTCATAAACATGCGTTGTTTCGGAAGGGTATTTCCAAATGCAACTGTACAGCACACTCGTGATTTCAGCATCGCGATTAATAATCACAAGCTTGACTCGCATCCTGCGTTGAAACGAAATGAAATGTACTGTTCTTGACAATGACAGTGAATAACAACGAATGGACTACCTTTTCAGTGTTTGAGAAATAGTTTTTAAGGCACTGTTGTTGTTTATTTCCTCGTAGCGGTTCGAACGGCAACCGCCATTTTTAAATGCATTCTGATCTATGCAGACTTATCGTTATCTATGTATACTCATCCGCCTTTCATAAATAAATGTGCATATATGTACAATGAAATGTAGGTCTCAGACTTTTTTGGTTATTCCTTTGATTTTGTGATGTTTCTTTGCAGTTATACTGGTGAGGTATATAATAATAGGAATATTACAACAGTCTGCATTTCTGCGTGATCGGATCATGTCTCGTTGCGTGTGTAAAGAGATGCGCATCGGAATCGACCTTCGGTCTCTTCCGATACGCATCTCTTTACACACGCAACTCGACATGATCCGACCACGCAGACATGCAGCATGTTGCAATATTCCATATAGAATGGTTTGGAAATAAGTTACCCTGGGTCACCCGAGAGAGGCCGCTTTTCTAGTCTACTACGCCTAAAACTTGATCTGAAAGTTACTCTTCATGTATTCAGGGATTATTTTGAAAATAGGTATCACTGGTTCACAAAGTTGGTGACCAGATTAAATCTATGAAAACCTTCTGCGTGCTTGAGGGGCTATATTTTATTTAATGTTCGTGGCATTTTGTCATAAAGATTGTCTTGTAAACTCAGAAAAAGTATGGAAGTTGGAATGCCCCAGGTCAAAAAGTAAGTTGCTAGGTCAGATATCCAAAAAAAGAAAAATGCACCATTTAGAAGTCATAATTTCTGCGCAATGTTCATGAAACTTGATCAGAATTTCTGACTTGTGTTTAAGTGGGTCGCGTCAGATAAAAAGTAGGTCACAACGTACAATCTTACAAAAAGAAACTACTTGTGTGCTTTTGAAGCCACATTTTTTTCATCTAATGTTCATGAAACCGCACCCCCCCCCTCCGGGGTAGCTCAGTTGTTAGCGTATCTGACTCGTGACCTGGTGGTTGCGAGTTCGATATCCGGTTGAAGCAAACTTTCTTTCCGGCGATTTTTCGCCTCTCACCTCTGATACATGTGAGAAATGTAGTCCGTGGCTTTGGAAAGAAAGTTGTGTCAGTACTGGTATGAGAAAGCCAGGAAACACATGGGTACGTCACTGACCGCCATGATATGACCTGAGCTGTTAAAATGGCGTTAAACTCCGATACAAACAAAACAAATCATGAAACCAATTGTCTTGACAATATCTCCCACGATTTTGAATGTGAATCAACTCTGGTTGAAAAGCATGTTAATCCTTCGGCTGCTAAGCGCGACTCAATGACCTTTTGCGAACAGTGTAGATTGCACAGAACATGCAGTCTGATCTTGGATCTACATTGTCCAATATGGTATTTTTACCTCGGTAAAATACACTATGAAACCGCAGTATTTTGGTTTTTACTATTGAGTGGAAATTTTTGTTTCATTTGTTTAACAGCTTAACGGTTAAAACATAGTATTTACTATAGTGTCACACACACACGTGTCATTTTTTCTGTCCATTGCTCATGATACTAAGTCAGACTGCTGATTTTGATAATGAATTGTGTGAAGATCAATCTATCTTTCTGTCATTTAGATGGCACCAAGCTAAAATCAGGACCGGTCAAATACCAGCAGAATTGTGTGTACATCAATTTATTTTTCTGTCATTTTGATGGCACTGAGCTAAAATCAGGACCGGTCAAATACCAGCAGTAGCACCAACTAGTTTACAAGAATGCAAACCGCGTTTTCTTTGACAAACAGATACATTTTTAACCAGAAAACACTATCATGGCTTCGATACATCTAGAGTCAACAGTATGTACGAGATAATAACCAGGGACTATGCAAGCCAGTGTCTCCAAAAAGACAGTGAAAGACAAATGATAGATGCCGTTTAAAAAAACGAAACTTTAATCGATTATTCGTAAAAATATCTGGATAGCAAATGTTCATTTTGACCAATATCTCAATATTTATTGGTTGATTGTATGGTGTTTAACGTCGTTTTTAACATTATTTCAGTCATATCGCACCTATCCATGCTTTCCTGAAGGTTTTTTTTTACCATTATCAATCACAATATTCTTTCCAAGCCACTGTCGAAACAATCGTCGAAACAATGGTCAGCGGTGAGAGAGGAATGAATCCTGTCGCAATGACTGTCATAAATCCTCGGAAAAAAAATGGCAGAGCCGGGGATCGAACCAGCGACCCCTTGTTCTCAAGTTCTGAGCGCTGCCGGCTGAGCTACGGGGCCTTGGTCGAAAATCTCAAGAACTTCCACTGAATAGACCCTTGTACAATTATTCTGTTTCATGGGTGATTTTGATGTACAGTTGATATTGATTCTATTACTGGGTGCTATTTAAATGGAATTGAAAAGTTTGATTGACAACGAAGGCCAAAGTGGATGAGCTACAAGAACGCGATAGAATCCAAGTATTGTGGTTTCTAGGAATTAAGTCAGTAGTTTACAGCAAATTCACATACTCATTTGAACTCAAAAGGTCTATGCTATTGCTGCTATGAAATAAATAGAGGATTTTTTTTTTTCGGTGAAAGATCGAAATTTATTTCGTCGAGGGAACATCATCGGTAATATTTTCACGAGTGGCGCGGCCACTTGTGAAAATATTACCGATGATGTTCACGAGATGAAATAAATTTCGATCTTTCACACACACACACACACACACACACACACACACACACACACACACAAAATCTATTTATTTCATGCTTCTAACCCCTATTCTTTTCTATTCTGGAACTTTGGTCAAAATCCAGTACAACTGTTTTCGGTAATTCCCCGTGGCGTACCTCCCTCACATAATAACACATTACAATATTTCGTAAAGTGCGAGAAATATAGCGTAAATTACGTCATATTTCCCTCCATTTGAATGGCACGCGTTGATTACCTAGGTAACTAGTGCGCGGAAACTACTGTTTCCACCTTCAATTGAAGCGTTAGAAAAAATAAAATCGGTATTTTCACTGGTCGTAACCATGAAATATCAAACTATAATCCACCATTATTTCTCGATAAACTACCGGAAAGCATGAAATAATGAGCAGTCAATTAATGTACATGTATACATGTAGTATTAAGCTCTTCTGCCTTTTTTTTTTTTCAAATCATATCATTGTGTCAAAAATGATACTTTCGTAAAGTTGTATATTTTCGCAAGTAAAATTGGACAATTATACAGCAGTTGATGTTTCTCTCTTTCGTTTAACTCTTTCCCAAACAACAAATTTTGGACTGGTCCAAATTGAAAGAGTTTGCAGACGACAATTTTAAATTTGATGAAAATGGCAGAAAGGTCTCAAAAAGGGTAGAAAACACCGTGGGAAAAGGAGAAATTGCTCGTTATGAGCAATTTCTCCTTTTCCCACAGTGTTTTCAAAAGACTTGTACTGCAGACACGTGAAAACCAGGGCTTGTTTGGGAAAGGGTCAAAGAGCATGAGCCACTTCGAATGAAGTGACCTTTCTCTTGCTGTTAAAGGCGATATTGACCTTTGTATGAGAATTAGGTACAACTTGTTTATAGGTGTAAGGCCCCCGAACCATTTTTATACTAATGAATTACGTGAAAATCACAATTATGCGAGTCATGCTCTGTGAAAAGGGGGTTTAATGCATTTGCGAAAAGTCCGCGCAGGCTAATCTGTGTCGAAACGTTTTGCTTTTGGTCAGTTTCTGCACAGGCTTGGACATTTCTACCTCATGATTCAGTCGGCTGTAAGACAAAATGTATTTTTATGGATCCATAATTATGTGATGACTTTCTAGATATGATGCACCATGGAGATGCATTAAAGCTCGCTTTCCCGGAGCATGGCACCCATGCACTGGGCCTTTCGCCGCCAACTAAATAATTGCAGAGAATGGTTCATTTATTGACGGCAATGAATTTCACTTGAAATGCAGAAAGCTTCCTATGGGAATTGTCCTTTCACTTTATTTTAGACGAAGTGTTAAATAGCATAGATTTGAGCCTTGCTCTGGTAAAAGGGGGCTTAATGCATCTCCGTGATGCTTTAAACCAAGCACGTCATCACCTGATCATGGATCCATGAAATCCATTTAGTCCAACAATCAATTGAGTCATGATGTAGCATAGTCCTTGGACAAGCAGAAAATTTACCAAAAGCAAAAAGTGTCGATCCGTGTCAGTCTGCGCGGACGGCGCAGACTGACATGGGTCGATACTTTTTGCAGATGCAACTAGCCCCCTTTTCACAGAGCATGGCTCATTTATAAAAAAAAAAAAAAAAAAGACTCCTCGTGTAAATTCCCTCTTCGGGTTGATTTCGTTTGTAAGCTCATGTAAGCTGAAGAGATGAGAAACCACCACACACTGATGTGCAAGGCCTTATGTAAATTCACTCTTGTGGTTGATTTAGCCTGTGCGCTCAAATTAGCTGGAGAGACGGTCACTTCCACACTTAGAGCTAAAGTTTTCGTGGGTTTTAGTTTATAGGTCTTTGTACATTCTTTGTTGCATGAAAGATTCTTTTTTGGCTAATCTGACAAAGCATGCCCAATGTATTGCATCACATACTATTGCAATAATCTAGGAAAACTGAGTGGGAAATCTATGTTTTGTCTCAGACAGAGAGAGAGAGAGAGAGAGAGAGATTCATAACCTCAATACAAAGAATTAGTGGAATTAAATATCTCAAAAATTTTTGTGACCAATTGTTCAATATATTTTCAATATACTCAGTATTTCCATAAGGTGCCATTTCGCTGTACACAGTATGCCCACATGACATTGAATATGAAGCCCGGCTATTAAACTAGTATTTAACGATCTTTTGGGACAGCTTTGATAATTGTTCAAGTCTGGTTCATCTTATCTGCAGCAAGAGCAGCTGTCTCTACTCAAATATTAATGATATTCCACCGAAAACTCTTTCTGTTCTTGTAGGCACACTGTTACTTGATCCCAGGTTTATCTCTATAAATTTACCGTTTCGATGCAAAGTAATTGCAAATGAGCCATGTTCTGGCAAAAAGGGGCTTAATGAATCTCCGTGATCCATAATAGCAATCAAACCATCACAAAATTGTGGATCCATACTGGCCACTTTTTTTTAACAACCGACTTAATCATGAGGTAGACTGTTCCTTGGACTTACAGAAAATTGACCAGTGGCGAAAAGTTTCGGCCGAGGTCAGCTTTCGCGGACTGCGCAGGCTGACCTGGGTGGATATTTTTCGCAGATACTTTAAGCCCCCTTTTCACAGAGCATAGCTCAAATGAATTTGACTCTCATCCTGGTCTACAGGCTGATTTTCACTGTATTTAGTAAGCATCATTTGGCGGACCGTGTAGATACAAGATCAGACTGCACAGAACCAAGATCACGTTCTGTGAAATCTGATCTTGATCTACCCCGCTCGCAACAGCTATTACGTCACCATTTTCAGTGAAAGCAGGGAAGGAGGGAGTCATTGTTTTTCCATTCGCGTTTTGATAGGCTATTTAGCAACGGGAAAGCTGATCAGAAAGTCAGATTGGGTTTAAAGTTTAAGAATAAAAAAAAAAAAATCATAACTACATTATTATACTGACGTACTTTTTTTTTTTGCCAATCTCTAAAGTGATTGAACAAAAAAAACCAGTTATTATTTTTAGCAGGTTATTTTTTAAAATGAATGTTTTTGGCACCATATGTCTTGATCCTATCGCTATAGTTTACATACACAAACTATCAACTAAGGTTATCTTCTACTTTCAAAGAACTGAGAGTGATATTTTGTACAGGATGATGGGAAATTTAACCCCTTTTAACCCTCATCCTGCTAATTAATTAAAATAAAACTTTCAAGCCGGTAGTAAAAACCTATACAGTGCTGTTTTAAAAAGAACTTTATGTATGGAGAAAAAAACATCTTATAGGAAAGTGTAGATCCAAGATCAGACTGCACGTATGTGCAGTCTGATCTTGATCTACACTGTCCGCAAAAGGTCAGTGAGTCGCGCTTAGCAGCCTAGGGGTTAAATTTGACTGAGAACCCATTATGACCTTGGCACACTACAAAAATAAATGTTTCAATGACACTCTGACTAAATATTGGAATAGTTGTGCTGACTTTTTTACTCGAACTTTATCCTTTTGTGACATTCGATTATGACCTTGAACTTTAATCTTTCTGAACATGTAATTCACAAGATACTTTTAGCTCATCAAGCAGAAGAGATGTGCAAATAGTTTTCTAAATCCATCTATTACTGCAGAGTTATTAGGCTTGGACAATTTCTTTCCGAGGATTGATGATAGTCATCGCGACAGGATTCATTCGTCTCTCACCGCTGACCATTGTTTCGACGATGGTTATATGGGAAAGCAACCAGTGGCTTGGAAAGAATATTGTGCGGAGTACTGGTAAAAGAAACTTCAGGAGAGCATGGATAGGTGCACTGGCCGCCGTGATATAACTGGGACATTAACTGGGTTATTAATGGGACAAACCCGAATGGACACAGTACTTAGTTAAGGCAAAGAAACATTTTAATGCATGCGCATAGCCCTTCGCACACACGAACTACAACTGTCGTGTGACGACTGCCAGCGGCTTACGACCTCGATCTTGGACTTCTCAAGCAATATTACGTACATGATCGTCGGATCTGGAGGAGGCGGTATGGAATATGCCGAGAATACCTGTATTGACGAGGAATGCCGGGTTTTGCCGAGTCCGTGAGATCATCTGATTGTTCAAAGTGAAAGTGTTCAAAGAGAAAATGCGAGAAACCAATATTTTCTCCTTTTCTCACAATGTTTTCTACACTTCCGAAGAGAAAGTTCAGTGTTTGAGTCACATTTAATTTGTCAGGTCTAAAATTTTGTTGTTTGGTATAGAAGTAAACAGTGAATACCACAGTTTGATTAATGTGAAGGAACTGATGTAGTATTGATGTTGTAATGTGACGGAAATGCTCGAATTTGGACCTTGTGAAATAGACAAAACAGAAG
Organism: Tridacna gigas; assembly: GCA_945859785.2. NCBI lineage: Eukaryota > Metazoa > Mollusca > Bivalvia > Cardiida > Cardiidae > Tridacna > Tridacna gigas. The sequence continues at coordinate 8,851,847 of OX244030.2, read as the reverse complement.
ATGTTGAAAATAAACATGACTGACAAACCTTTGGTTCGGACTGAGATGGCGTGCACGTTACAGCTGTTAAAGTCACTTCAGCGGATGAAAACTTTTCGTTGGATACCGTAGAATCACTTTCGGTCTTCCGTAACTCCAACGTCCCTTTTGTTACAAGAATGACAATTGTAACTAGGGTAACAAGTGAAACAAACATGATAGAATTCCAGAAACAACAACATCTCTCCCTCGCCGACCAGTATGAACCCCATTTATCCGTTGTAGGTGTTGATGGTGCGGGCGATGGGGTCCGGTTTTCAATTCCGCGACCGTTCGGTATTTTCCGTATATCAGCATAGTCTGGAGAAGTAAATGTCACACTTTCTCCACTTTCGGACAAGTTTGACTTAATATCATCCGGGGTTTCCACCGAATATACAACGTATCTTTCAGAAGTTAGACTTTGTGCAGGCATTGTTCACTTTACAAATTAGAATCCTGTGAACTATTACTATTAGAAATTCACAATAAATATGAACCACGGTCTGGCAATAGTCGGTTTCATGCATCTCTGTAACGGATTATACCAAGCAACTCATCATATAAGTATGGATCCATAAATCAATTTTGTTAGGGAAAAGGGTCCTTTGACGTGCAGTAAATTTATCAATATCAAAAACTCTCCACCCAGGTCAGCCAGCACAGACTGAGCAGAGAGACCTGGGTCGATCTTTTTTGCAGATGCATAAAAACTTCCTTTTCTCAGAGCATGGCTTATAAAGTATTTGTTTATTATACCTAATAATGGATAAAGTTCAACGACTTGTCAGCTTAGTATGCAAACCTTTGTTAAATGAAGTTTTTTCCCTGTCTTTATCTTTTATTTTGACAGAAATTCTTCCCGCAAAAACTGTTTTCGTTCTTATATTCCCATTTGCTTTCTTTAGATTTCAATAACTTATATAAAAAGTAAAGTTCATATAGTGTCCCAATATAAATCGTTTCGAAGAATTATCAAAAACATTCCTTCTTTATTTTTAGAAGCAATAAATACATACAAATATAATTAGAGTTTAAACAGACATTAATGTGGAGAAGATTTCTACTTTTCTAAATACACATATATAGCTTTTTTTGGAAGATATTTAAATGCTCGTTGGGTAAGATTTTCTTTTTGAGAAACCTTTAATTATTGAAAATTTAAGATAAGATTTTGGGTAATATACACATTATTTTTATGAATTAGAATAAAACGCAAACGTTTCAAATAAGCTATCTTGAAAGGCGGCTACCTCGCTTATGATTTTAAATGTAAAAGTTTAAATCTAGTCAAACATTTATCCAGCAACATTTCAATACATATATCATGCTCGTATAATCCCATTCACTTGCATAATATCAAAATACGCAAACTGTATAAATCCATCTTTTTAAAGAGGATGAAAATCGGATAGAGATTAGCTAAATTCCCCAGTCGGCTCACGTCCACAGCCCGGCAACGTTTGTTTCCCCGTTGGTCTACATTCAATGGACGAGTAACTCAATACTACTTAGGATATTACCACCATCAAAATTGGTTAACGTTATTCGCCTCCAATATCAAAAAGAAATTACGGAGCGCCACTTTTAGTATATTGCTTTTTCCTTATTCGCGCGTTTTTTCTGGTTCAGCGTCTCGTGGTTATCCATCTAGATAAACACGTACCCTACACGTAAATCAAATTGTGCCCAATTTTCGAGCCAGTAGTTTCCGTTTTCTGAGATTTAGCAGCCAACACTATTTCTGTATCAATAAATGAATCGTCTTGAATTTCGAGATCATATTCGCACACAATCGTACACACTTAACTCTTTACCAAACGACAAAATTTTAGACTTGTCCAAAATCGAAAGAAGTTAAAGGAACACTTGTTAGTGCCATAACAATTCGGCAGTTAAAATGCAGACAAATTTGAACCGTGCTCTGTGAAAAGGGGGCTTAATGCATGTGCGAAGAGTATCGACCCAGTCCGCGCAGGCTGACCTGGGCCGAAACATTTCGCTATTGGTAAATTTTCTGTATGTCAGAGGACCATATTACCTTACGATTAAGTCGGTTGTTAAAAGAAAAGGTGACAATTATGCATCCATACTTATGTGAAAGGTATCACTCATAACAAAGATGTATTGAGCCCCCTTTTGCCAGAGCATGGCTCATTCAAATGATATTGTTATGAGTCTGATAATGTGTTACAGTAACGTTTGTCAGAGTTCCAGGTGCTGGGAAGAAAGAAGCCATGCTCTGACAAAAAGGGGGCTTTGTGCATCTTCGTAATACCTCATACCAAACAAGAACATCACGTGATTAGGGATCCATAAAGTCCATTACGTCTAACAACCGACTGTATCATAAGGTGGACTGTTCCTTTGACATGCAGAAAATTGCCCAATTGATAGCGAAAAGTTTCGGCCCAGGTCAGCCTGCGCGGACTGCGCAGGCTGACCTGGGTCGATACTTTTCGCAGATGCATGAAGCCCCCTTTTCATAGAGCATGGCTCAAATGTATTATAAAACTTGCTCATAAGTTGGCAATTTTTGTTCTAGTTTTACGATACATGTTTCTGCCAGCAATTTTGACAGATTCCACTTTAGCGCACTATCAGACTTATAATTATGCCCATACTTTAAAAAGGTTTGAATAAAATTTCTATGCATTTTGTCTGCAGAGTTGTTTACATTTGATGGTAGGGTGCCTTTAAAGACGATAAACTAAGTATCGCTGAAAGGATGGTAACTGTCTTTGAAAGGGTAGAAAACCTTGTAGGGAAAAAGAAGAAAATGCTGATTACCAGCATTTTCTCCTTTTCCCATAAGGTTTTTAAAAGGCGTTTTTCGCATGGTCGTTAAAACACTGGATTGCATGATGAGAGTTAAACAAGAAGAGTTATCAGAGAGGTATAGTTTCCTTTTTCGATGGCTGGAAAATTCGAATGGGCTTGTCAAATATTATCGCGTTTTACGACGACAAATTTTTTTTACCGGTCGAAATTGAAAGCACTTGCAGACGACAATTCAACTGTGGCTCATTTGTCGGGGGTTTTTTAAGTGAAAGGGTGGAAAAACATTCTGGGAGAATGAGAAAACGCTGATTAACAGCATGTTTTCATTCTCCCGCAAAGTTTTCCATCTTTTCTGGAATAAATCCTATCATTTAAGCCACATTCTATTGGTATCTGCAAATGCTTTCAATTAGAACAAGTCTAAAATCTATTGTCTTATATGGGTTCAACCCTATATCATACAGGTAACGACTTGTTGTGCCCTTGATGTAGATATTTTCATGTACATCAAATTTCATAAAAATATTTTGGTCAAATTCAGTGAAAGTTTTGCAGTATCCTGAAATTAAAACACCAATTAATCAAACGTACATCTAAGTATGCTTTTAGAATGACACTGATTGGCGTAAAAAAGCATCTCTAAGACCTTGCATTTCAGCGATAGAACCAATTCGTACGTTTAAAGACTTTAATTTGACCATGGTTGGCAAAAAGACCTATAGATCGCCGTCTATTTCACACTCAGCGGCTTTTCAAGAAACAGGTAATTTCATGAAACTCTTTAAGTCTTGGATTATCACTTATGATTTTTAATTTAGACAAATTTTATTTTACATCGATTGAGAATCAAGTTCTTGTAACTTATCTACTCTCTCGATTCTGTTTCCTGGAAACCCCAACAGTTCACGCGCTGAATGTGCGGGCCAATGAACAGTTCCAAAATTGACACCCTCTCCCTAGAATCGAACTCGGAACGGTATGGCTGCGAGGCCAACGCTCTACCTCACGATCATCGACACCACACCATCACTTAGAAGTTTAACGGCCTAGCAATTGAGAAACCTTGTCTAGAACTGTGGACAGAATCAAGTAAAATTTTTAAGCAGAAACTAGCAGTCAAATTTGCATGCATACATTGCATCAAAGGTAGAGCCATTGTAATGGGCAATATTTCAAATTGAAAAAAAAAATCCCATTATCCTATTTGTTACTGTGTTAGTGCTGTGTACCTCATGGAGGCTTGCGTCGTACTTTTTTCAGATGAAAGGATTAATGAAAAGGATTAATGGTCCAAAATCAGATCTGCTTTGGCTGATAAGCCGCTGCACTGATCTTATCAAACCGCAAGGGGAAACGGTAAACGCAGTGTTGATGTAATTACGACCTATTAGCACCTTTGTCATTTCTATACTAAATGTGCTCTTAATTCTATATTTGATACAGAAAAGAACAGTACAAAACGGTTGGGCCATGCTCTGGGAAAATAGGGTTTTATGCATCTCCGTGATGCCAAACAAATCATCTTATGATTATGAACCCATGAAATCCAATTTGTCCAATAACCAATCAAATCATGAGGTACACTGATCCTTTGGCATGCAGCTGCAAGATACTTTCTGAAGGTGTATTAAGCCCCCTTTCACAGTGCATAATTTCATTTCTTCAGATGCAGTAAATCTTTACAATATAAGACAAAAAGTATACATGCAAGGATGACGTAACATACAGGAAAAGAAATAACGCAAATATTTTATTCCCAGAGCTACTGGTATATTTAAATCATTTGAAGGAGGCGGCATAAGGAAAAAAGTATGCAGAATTGAAAAATGAAATGCTAAGAAAATCTGTTTTTGCAATAAGTCGGTAAATGAAAAGGATTATGCAATGGGTGCTATAAAGAACGTGGAATGAGTTTAACCCCCCCCCCCCCCCCCCCCGTTTTCTTTTTTTTTTCTTTTTTTTTTTTTTTTTTCTTTTTTTTTTTTTTCTTTTTTTTTTCTTTTTTTTTTTTTTTTTTTTTTTTTCCTTCTTTTTTTTTTTTTTTTCTTCTTCTTTTTTTTTTTTTTTTTTTTTTTTTTTTTCTTTTCTTTTTTTTTCTTTTCTTTTTTTTTTTCTTTTTTTTCTTTTCTTTTTTTTTCTTTTTTTTTTCTTTTTTTTTTTTCTTTATCCTAACTCGCCCTCTTCATACACTGTTATAATCCTTCTGAAATCCAGACATATTAAATAGATGATAGATGGCAATGGGTACATTTTAGACAGTACTGCAGGGAGTCTTATTTTAAAAAGATAAAACATTTTGAAACGGGCGCGAAATCCAATGATTTTTACATCCTTGGCTGAAAAGGATGAGGTTTTTAGATCCATTGCTTTAGTATGGATAAATAACGGATATTCAAAGAAAGTAGTAGTCTTTGGGCTTGAAAAATAACTTCTTGTCAGAGCTTGTTCCAGAGATGTTTCATTTTCACCTTGCTTGACAAATCTGTTTCGAAGATCGTGCCCAGAGCATGATTAAATCGGAGAAATCAGCCATAAAAAGTACCTGTATGTCAGTTATTTTTATTACCTTTATTTTTCATCAGTGTAATTGTTGATGACTATTTTCATAATTTCATAACCTTATTTGACGCCATCCCCGGCTCGGCAAATTTCTTTCCGACGATTGATGACACTCCTTGCGACAGGCCAGTTATTCCTCTCTGACCACTAAACGTTGTTCCGATGTTTGCTATATGGAAAAGTGACAAGTGGCTTTGGAAGAATATTGTGCGAAGCACTTGTTAAAAGTACTCCATGACAGTACGGATGGTTGCACTTGCCTCCGCTGAAATACTGTCAAAAACGATGTTAAACAACTAGCAAACAAACGTCAAATATGCTGACAATTGCCGTGTGTATCTAAGCAAGGGACTGGAACTTGCAGGGAAAGAGGAAAAACATCTGTGATGAATCCAAAGTAACTGTGCACTGGCCAAGGTCCTCTTTATACTGTATACGAGGTAGAAAACATTGTTGGAAAAGGAGAAAATGCTGATTACTAATGTGTAGAAAAGAAAGCAATAGCTCTGTCAGCTCCGCCAGTCCGCATTAAATATTAACCGGGCAAGTGTCATAATCGAAAACAGGGCCTTTTGTGGAATGTATAGATCAAGATCAGACAGCACAGTCTGATCTTGAATCTATACCGTCCGCTTGTTGAGTCAAGCCTATAGGTTAAAACTTTTTCTGGGTTTCAGTGGATTGTACTCTCAACCATCTAAAGAGGTCGGGTGTATACGAGCAATGCTCTGTAAAAAGGGGGCTTAATGCATCTGCGAAAGGTATCGACCCAGGTCAGCCTGCGCAGTCCGCGCAGGCTGACCAAGGCCGAAACTTTTCGTCATTGGTCAATTTTCTGTTTGTCAAAGGACCAGTCTACCTCATGACTCAGTTGTTTGTTGAAAAGAATGTGGCTATTATGGATCCATAATTATGTGAGTGGAACCACCAATGCTTTCCTTGAGTTTCAGTTCAAATACTTCTCGCAATATTCTTCCCAAGCATCTGGCTACTTTCACACATACCCATCGTCGAAACAACGATAAACGGTAAGAGAGGAACGGATCCTGTCGCAATGACTATCATGAATCCTCGGGGGGAAAAATACACCGAGCTTTTGATTCGATCTTGCGACTCCCCATTCTCAAGTTCTGTAAGCTACCAACTGCGCTACCGGGGGCTCGGCTGAAAGGGTTAAAGCAGACAAAAAACTACGTCATAACCATGAACAAATCCTCACTTATTACAGCCCGTGTTAACTTTCTCGTATTTCCTAAGTACTGATGAAAAACGATAATAATCTAACCACAGTAGGAAGATCGTTAATAACTGCCGCGGGTCTTCCCATATTACCGACGTCCTAACTACATCGGTAAAACAATAGGATGAGCTGCAGGAATAAGTACAATAATCGATCTGTCTAATTACTGCTCTCTCCGCCTCTCTCCTCGCGCAGTAATTTGTACTATCTAGCTTCACTCGCTATTGACTACACCAGATATATTTCTAAACCCTTAGTATCCCTAGATCGGCTCAAGATTACAAGTGAGGCTTTGTTTGAGACCCTGCACGGAACATGCAGTCTAAGACCGTATTCCCCAACCGTTTTAAACATGCATCCTTAGTCTCTATCTAGATTTGGAAAGTAACGCAATTTCTGATTGGCCAAAGCAAAGCGTTCCTTTCAAATTTAGAAAATCACTGAGAATTAGAAAAATATTATCAAATGCCGTTGGTGAATACGGGTCCTGCGGATACTATACTATATCCGCACTGATCGATCAAATTGTGAACTATTTTAGGAAAGAAAATCTTGACATTCGGCATCCTCGGGTGATTCGGTGATCAAATCCCTCGGCTTTATCATGTAGCTTGATATGCACCTACACGGTACATTTCGCACGACTCCGGAAGCACGCCGTTTTACCGTTATTGAAATTGCACGGCTCCTCTTAACAAAGAAAACATGAGTCAATTTTCTATCGTTATCTTTCTAAGAATATTTCAGTCGGCAAACAGTTTGTACATTCAATTTTTTGCGTGGTTTATCAATTCCGTTAGGAGCTTTAATCGACAGATCGATAGATGTGAATAACTTCACCGTGGTTGTTCATGTCGTTGCCAAGCGATTTACAGGGGCGCCGCCATGTTTATGATCATGAGATTGGTAGTTCAAAATGGAAGCCTCCTTTATACGGACTAGGTTCGATGTAGGTACGGAATCGGCCGAGTTGTGACGAGTGAAGTCTTGACTCAGTGTTTAATGTTTTTTCTATTCCTACTAACTGAAAATGTCCGTTTCGTTTGTTAGAGTAGATGGTTACAATAGTTCAGTTATCAGTTTTGAGCGATGAAATATCTCCTGCAAAGTTGAAAACTGGGACCCTTTATTTCATAGGCTGTATGTTTGTAAGATTTGGGAATATATCGATATCTAATTAAGTATCATGACCATGCTAAACTAACATCGTGGCAAACGAAATAATTTTCGCTTTAAACATATCCTTTATTTAAGGAATGAAGAGATTTTTTTCGTTTTCATGGAGGTATGACAAAAAAGCCTAATCACACTAAGAAACCGCGAAGCGGTTTCATACAGTGTGATTAGGTTTTTTTTTTTTTTCATACCTCCGTGAAACCAAAAAAAAAAAAAAATCTCTTCATTCCTTATATTTCAATATCACATACAACAAATACCCACATAAATGATAAAGTTACTTTCTGCATTTTTTGTAAATCCAATACTTTAGTTTCTACTTTCTAATGCGCATTTCACTGGTATTTCATAGCGCGGGACAACGACTCTTTTATGACGTCATCTTAGCACTGAATATCGCAGAGTGAGTAGATCTACTGTTAGAAGCTTAACAATGTATGATATTCTGAGAAAAACTAAGCTAGCATTTGAACTTCGGACTTGGTATAAAATTAGAAAGAAAAACATTATGAAATATACATACAGTCATGTTTGTTTACATTAGTTTTACAGCAAAAGTAGTTTCGACACTTCATGATTTTTTTTTTTTTTTCTTTTTTTTTTTGTGGAGCTATTTTAAAAAAAATCAGCCAATCAGAACTCGCCAATATTCATGAAAACAGCTGATATTGAATTATTTGCCACTATTATTCTCAAAGCCATCTACGCGCAGTCGAATGAAACACGTCTAGAATGAGTTGAGAGTTACAGGGGACTATTCACATTTTGAAATCATTCCATAGCTAAAAGCGTTTGGTAGGGGCAGCAGTTTGCAAAACCATTGCAAAAAAGAAAAAAAAAAAAAAATATATATATATATATATATATATTCCAAAGAGTGTGACGTAACCCCGTAAGGTATCTTCAAATTTCGCAAAAGAAATTCGCAAGAGCTTGTGGGACTGTACATAGTAAAATCAATAACACGCGTCGATTCAAATTCAAATTCAAATATGTATGATGACGTCATATCTGGTCACAGAATACAGAGCCATGCTAAGTTAAAAGTGGGTTTAACCCTTTTCCAGACGTCAAAATTTTAGCTTTGTCCAAATTGAAAGCATTTGCAGACTACAATTTCAATGTGGCTCAAATGGTGCAATTTTTCTTTGATAGGGTAGAAAACATTGTGGGAAAAGGAGAAAATGCTGGTTACCAGCATTTTCTCCTTTTCCCACAATGCTTTCAAAAGTCTTCTTTCCCTGGGTCGTTAAAAGGCGGCATTGTGTGGTAAAGGATTAATGCATCTGCAAAAGGTATCGACCCATGTCAGCCTGCACAGTCTGACCTGGGTCGAAAGTTGTCAATTTTCTGCATGTCAAAGGATCAATGTACTTCATGATTCAGTCAGTTGTTACACAAAATGGATTTTATGGATCCATAATTATGGGATGGCTTGCTTGGTGTAATGCATCATGGAGATGCATTAAACCCCCTTTTGCAAGAGCATGGTTAATAAACTGAGCTTCCGATTGCAAAACGACCACCTCGTTATTAACCCCTAGGCTGCTGAACGAGACTCACCGACCTTTTGCGGACAGTGTAGATCAAGATCAAACTGCACAGAACGTTCATTCTGATCCTGGATCTACACTGTCCGATGTGGAGTTATTTTCCCTATAAAATAGCTTTGAAATAGCAATAATTGGGTTTGTACGATCGGCTTGAAAGTTTCATTCAAGATATTTGGCAGAGTAAGGGTTCAAATCCTAAAATTTCACCTGTGTTTAATGTAACTGCCCAAGCTCTCCATGCTTGCAAAGGACAGATACAC